>CM040121.1:182218615-183574436 GCA_022559845.1 Amorphophallus konjac | reverse complement strand
TAAAAGGGAAGGAGCACCCTTTGGTCCTTTTTATAGGCCAAGGGAGGCCACGCGCCTTAAATGACTCCCCCCTCGAAAACACGCTACAGGACCTCCCCTGGAAGGTCACCTCCAATTCCTCGGCCCCCGCCCTAGCGGGATTCGCGAAGCGCCTCGACTTTCAAAGCATGGTGGAATGAAAGGACGCCCCGCCAGAAGTCTGCCGAATCGGTATGCGAAAATGGTGCAGAAAATATCGGCACCTTCCAACTGCCCCCGATACGCCAGCCAAATCATGGCAAAGATAACGATCAAATGAAGTAAGTCCTTTATTGCCTCCCATAAAGAAATCCTCTTACAGAAGGAAAAACAGACAAAAAGGGGAAGGGACAAAATAAAGCAAAATACATCAGGCCTCGGGCCCACTTTGAAGCTCAGTAACAGCAGTAGGGGATGCGTCACCCCCGGTACCTTCGGTGACGGCCGGCCCGGACACTGACCTCGCCTGTGCGAGAACTGTCCCGGTCGTGAGCCCTCCTGGAGCCTCCGGAGTTGGTGACCCCGCTGGAGGTGACTCCTCCGGTTCTTCCCCGGCCGAGGATGAGGAGCTGGAAACTGACTCATCCGAGTCATAACTCTGGCCGTAAGGAAAATCGCCCCCGGCAAGGTGCTCATTGGCATAGCTCATCGCCCGGCGATAGCCCTGCCTGAATCCCTTTCGGGCACCCCGGCGGAGCGCTACCTCGTAGTAGGGGAGGGCAGCTTTAATCAAGTTGGCCGAGTAAGCCTCCGAGCCTTTGTACCACTCGATCGCATCTGCCTCGACCTGCCCTACCCTTCCGGCAAGCTCAACCCGAGCCCGCTCCGCCTCGGCCGCACGCTCTTCCACCCTCGCCAGACGCTCCTCTAGCTCAGTCATCCTCCGCTCGGCTTCGATCGTCTGGCCTTCCGCCCGGGCTCGGTCCGCCTCGGCCTCAGCATGAAGGCGCTCCACGTCCTCCGCCCGATCCTGCAGCTCGCCGCGCTCAAGCTCCCAGAGGCCATCCATCTCGATGTGACGCTGACGCTCATCTTCCAGACGTTTGCTCTTCCTCTCGAGCGATTCTTGGGCCCTTGCTAGCTGCTCGGCCAGCGCCTCAGCTTCCCGTCGGCTCGACCGCGCCAACTCCCTGAATGCGAGGAACTCCCGCCGGAGCCCCTCATGCTCCCCCTCGAGCCGGGATAGTTTTCCCTCACATCCACCAAGGGTCCAGGCGAGCCTCGACCGTTCCGCCTCCGTCCGGGCGTGCGCCTCCGCCATCACGGCCGCTGTCCGAGCTATGACCAGGCCGCCCTCCATCAAGACATCAAGGACCCCGGCGGGAGTGTTGCGCCTTTCTCCCCCCCTCGTCCTCTCGGTGATCGACCGGCAGAGCCGGTACAAGTCGCCCAAGATACCGAGCCTGTCCAGAGGTTCTGGCAAAGGGGACCGCTCCACCCCGGGCACCCCGCCAGAAGACCCTGTTTGGGCAGCAAAGCTAACCGCCCCGCGCGCCACGGTCGGTTGGGATTGCGGCGCCTCCCCAGGCGAACCCCCACCCTCGACCGGCGCTGCGGGATCAACCGCACCAGAAACTATCGGCACTTGGGGTTGCGACGCCCTCGCCCCATCCGCGTCGACCGATCCCTCGGTCCCGGCGCCGGCCACACCAGCATCGGCCCCCTCTGCCCCCACAGGGGGGAGAGCCGACCCATCACCTCCCTCTGAAGGGCCCCTGGTCTCCTCGGCCCCCTCTCGCCCGGCGGATGGGAGAGCCAGCCCGGAGAGGTCGGCCCCATCCTGCCCCCGAGGGGGGAGCGCCGCCGAGCCAGAATCGCCCCCGACGGTGGTAGGAAAACCGGCTTTCTTGGCCCTTTTCCTGGCCTTCGCGGCCTCCCGCAGTTTCCTCGCCAGGGGATCTTTGTGCTTCAGGCCTGTCGATCGAGAAGGCCCCTCAGGGGCCGCCCCCTTGCCCTTATCTCGGGCATGGACGCGACCCACCGAGGCATTAGGTTCATCGGCTGCCGAGTCATCTCCCAGATCGATGACCTAGGCCGCCTCCTCCAGAGGCTCCCGCCTCACGTCTGCAACAAGGAGAAGCCCCAGTCAGGAGGAGGAAAGAAGCTACCTCTCCAGAAAAAAAAAGGGAAAAAAGCCTCAAGAGCTGTACCTGTCAACGTCAACCGCGAGAGAAGACACCATTCGATGTTCTCCGGCGTCACCAGCTCCTCGGTCGATCGACGGTCCTCCAGTAGACGAGCCGCCTGCTGCTCCACGTGGGGAGGGAACTCCTCCTGGCGAGGGGGCAGATTCGGATGAAAGTTGGGCGAGGTCCGACATCTCCAGATCTCGTCCGTCGCCACCGCCTTCACCCAGAAGAAGTGTGTCTTCCACCCCTTGTGCGAGGAGTCCTTCGCCGCAAGCGAGATGCAGCTCCTATTCCTCCGCGCCTGGATGAAGTAGAAGCCTTTTCCCGCCGACGGGTGTGCTTTCAACTCAAAGAAGAAATGGAAGAGGTCCAAGGAAGGAAAAATGTCATGCTGACGACAAAGAATCCGGAAGGCCGAGAGCAGCAGATATGAATTGGCTACCAACTGAATAGGCGCCAACCGGAAAAAATTAAGAAGCTGTAGCACAAAGGGATCGAAAGGGAGACGAAATCCGCTCTTCCAAGCCAGAAGGAACGTGCAAATGTGCTCATCACGATCATCCAGACTCGTCTCGTGCGGAGTAGCGGCAACAAAGCTGTATCTGAGAGGCAGGCGGAAACGATGCTCCAGCCTCCGCACCTCTGCTTCCCCCAACTCACTACAGTTGGGGACGGGTTCCTGCCTCACCGGCACATGCTCCGGACTCTGATCCGCCATCGAGTCGGGAGGAGATCCCTCGTACGAGCTCGAAGACTCCAGGGGAGAAGGAAGTTGCCGGACCGCCTCTGCGGTTATCCTCGCCAACTCCTCGAACGCCGCCGCAAGGCTCCGCGTCTCCGCTGTGCTCTCACGGCGCATCAAGAAGCAAGGAAAGCCTAAAACCCTGGAAGCCTAGAACGATGAACAGCGCCCCCTAAAAACCCCTGAGGGTGGTGGCGCGCCGTTCCGTGCTCCGAGAAAAAGGGGGGCCCCTTCGTTTCGAATCCGTCAGGATCATCATTACGGGCCTCGGCGACCGCTATAAGCGGCTCCATAACGCCAACGGAATTCCACCCACCTTAGCCACGCCGGTCCAAAACCTCGAAAAATTACTCATCCGAGCCTCCTTGGCTCGGGAGTAGGAGGGGGACAAGTGGAGAGGGGGATTTCCGCAGCCCACCACAAAGGCAGCCCAACAAGACCCACAAGGTCCAACCAGGCGAGCCCGCCCGAGTGATAGCCCACAGGGCCCACTTAGGGAAGAAAAGCCCAATAAATAAGACTCGAGGAACTAACTCTCCCCGGCGGCCTTCTAGGCTTGGAGGGCCCGAGACAACGGTCAGGTCCCAAGGAAGGTCCGGCCTAAAGCCCTCTCCCCGTCCGAGAGAGATAGGCTCCAGCCGACCTATCCGACCCCACCTTCGCCGGGCCATGCCTATCGCTCGGACATGAGCTAGCATCCCCGAGGCTTGGTAAGGCCGGTTGATTATCCACATGTGCTGCCGTTCAGAGTCCCCCGCCAGCGGGAGAGTCTGGGGAGCCGCCGGACTCCGAGGGGATAACGTTCCCACGATCAGGCCATGAAAGCCCCCGTTAAAGACGTAACTCCCGCCGGAAACCCCTCAGCTTACAGGACTCCTAAAGGTGGCGCACTATTTAAGCAAGGGATACCCTCCGGAAGAAGGTAAGAGAAACAAGGCATTCACACACCCTTAGCTCCTGAGCACGATTCGCTTCACCCTCTGGTGGAGAGGATTCTCGCGCATCAGCTCTCTCCTCCCCCCATTATTGCTTCCACCATAGCTCTACTGACTTAGCCATCGGAGGGTTTTCCCCCAGGGAGATCCCCTGGGCCCTCTGATACGTTTCCCTCTCTTGCAGATTCATCTTCTGGTGATCCATAGCCCGCTCAGGACTCAGCGTGAGATCTCGCCTCTTCACACTGATCCCCAGACACATAGTCAAGAATCACTAAACCGATATAAGGAAACTCTGGCTACATTGCCAGAACACGTCACGACACCTCAGTCCTTCAGGCTTTTCTACAGAGACAAAATCCCAACTCACGCCCCAACGGTCTGAAAGCACAAGATATACACGAACTCACCATCGTGTACGCTACACTGACCTCGAGTAAAGCCAACCACAGGTTACCCGGCAAGTCACAAAAACACAGGTCATCGTGTCAAGTGACAGAAGCACCTCCTCACTAGAAGAACAGTCAGATGCGTCCACTGACGTCTTATAGTGCGCCTCAAGTATCTCGCACTCGCCCAGCACGGCGGTAACTGAGACACTCACAAGGAACCAAGGAACTACAGTAACGAGTGACTAGTCAGGGTCACGCCCATCGGCGCTCGTCCAACCGCCCCTGACCACGTGTGCACACACAAGCCTAATGCCTTGAGCCAGACCTCTAGCTAGTTTTCCCCCCCAGTAGGACGCTACCGCAAAGCAAGGGGGCCCACGGAAACTAGCATAAAAATCATCAATCGGGAACTGCCCCGCCACCACTCCCAGGTGGGCTGACACACAGGCAAGTGTCATCGAGCTATGACTAGTGGAGGTTCACTAGACACAGAGACTCAAAATAGCGAATATCGAAGTACAAATAGGGTAAGCACACACCTGTCGCATGCACTACGGAGCATAATGCAGTATACAACTGCTATCAGACATAGGAACGTCAACTAGACCTGCTAACAACGATCCTTGAGTCACTAGACTTGGGTCAAGATCGCCGCATATCACGGCACACGCTGTTAATCAGCCTAGTCCCTAAGCCAAACACCACGGGAAACACATTATGGAAGACGGCATAGAACAGCCGGATCCATAACAACAATAATGACAATAATGAGTCCTCGACCTCCGAGCCGCACAATGGACTCACAATTCCGTATAACATAAAACACAGAACATGAAGGATCACCAAAAGCCCTTAAACCACATGGCACATAAACTGAGGTAAGACAATACCTCCAAGTGTCCAAAACCATGTCTCTATCCTCACAGGATAGACGAGACACTCACGAGGTCACGTGTCAACCACTGGGTCATAACCGGGTTGACCAGAAATCATAATGACCCTTGAAATAAAACAAAACACTACTCGGTATAGTGGCACTCTCAGACACCCTCTAACACGGTCACAGCCCTCATAGGACGTCCAAGACATCCACAGAACAATGGGCTAACCAAGGGGTCAAAGCCACATTAACTGGAAACCAAACCAACACAAAAGAACACTTTGGGCAGGTGGCGGTCTCACCCCTGGCCGCTAGACCAACCTGGCGGTCATCCAAAGGGCCGCTACCCTCAAGAAATCCCATATATAAAATCCAAAAAAATAGGAGCCTTGCGGTCTGCCTGAGGCCGCTACTACCACCAGACGGTCTCCTCAGGGCCGCAAGCTGAACCTAGCGGTCCTAACCTGGCCGCTACGCCCAATCAAACCACAAAATAGCCAAACCGATCGAAACCACCTAACGGTCTACCTAGAACCGTTTCCCAGGGACTGGCGGTCACCCGAAGGCCGCCAAGGACCCCATGTGGTCGGAGCTAGACTGCTAGCCCGAACGGACTTAAAATTGTTGACTAATTCAAACGTCGCATAGTGGTCACCCAAGGGCCGCTAACACCAGGCTTGCGGTCAGTCGCGTGACCGCTAAGCCAAACCGACATACTCCACCTAACGGTCTCCAATGGACTGCCAAGCACCCCTTGCGATCTCTGGTAAGGCCGCTAGGTTGTTCCGGCAGGAAAACTACAGGACTACTCAAAACTCGATTTTTCCTCGCCCCAATCACGTCTAAACGACGGGGAAATAACCCTAATTACAAAACCATCCTTCCACAAGCCGGATGAGATCAAAGCATCTGCAAAAATGCAACAAATGGGCGATTCCCATGAATCGACCCAAAATGACTCACATGGACAGTCGGGCTTATACCGACTCCGATTCTCAACCAAAAGTAGTAAAACTAGCGGGAAATGATTCCCAACATGCCAGGGGTTCAAATGAATCCATTTAAACTACAAACCGTCGCCTGGAACGGTGAACATGCCTCACACCCCCCGAACATGCATTTCTCCCAAACAAGGTAAAACCCGCTCAAACTCGCACTGTTCGACTCTAAATCGTGAGGGAACGTAGTAAAAGAGTAGGGCATTTATCCCCCTACCTCCACCGAAGATCTCGTGAGTCGAGACGGCCACAATGCGTCGAAAACTATCACACGGACAACCCACATCGACTTTGAATCCACGAACGGGATCGCGCCAATGCCACGCTCCGATACTCGCGCCCTCACGCTCCACGTCAGCTCCATGCCGTCACCACCTTACCCAGCTCCACGTCAGTCGCGCGCCCGGGGGAGAGAAGGGAGGAGAGAGAACAGAGGAAGAGAACGTGAGAGAATGTGGGGAGGAGGGAGGAGAGAGAATGGTTAAAAGAAAAGGGGAAATAGGAAAACTAGCAATTTTTCTAAAATCTAATTTTTTGCACAAAAATCCGTAAATTCAGAAAAATATCAAAAAATAGTCTCCGCGATCCTCGGAACAAGCACAACGTACCTGCAGTGTCCCGGAGTCTCAAAACTCAATGGTCAACTCTCCACAGGGTTCCGCAAGTTATACAGGGGAAAAACCCAAGTGGATCACAAAACACGTATCAGGACCCACGAAAGCGATCTGAAAGCTCTCCGATTTCGATCCGAAGAATCCAGGATATTACAGTCCTCCCCCTTTTATGGAATTTCATCATCGAAATTCAAAGAGCTAACTAGTGAAACCTCAAACCCAAAACACTGGCTATGCTCTCCAAGCATCAGCCAAACCTCAAACACAAAACACGATAACACGATTCTTGAAAAACACAATGCAGAGAGACACTGCCATACCACAATCGCATGCACACGCTCTAAATCTCAAGGCACATCAATCCACAGAATGAGCATGGCACACAAGTGAACACAAGTCTGGCACCTCCGGAATAGGGCATCATTGTTATCGTCTCACAGGGAAAGGAGACACAACCCATGCCACGAAAACAGCTACCGATAAAACACACTTGGCAGACACAACAAGCATTAGCTTAAACAAGGAAACACAGTCTTCTTAGCTGACGGCTCCAAATCATTGGCTTCCGTGCCAAGAACAACAACGAAACTAGCACACAGAATGCCAACGACAACACTGGACCACAAGCACAATCAAGTCACTCCTCACTCAGATATTACATTTGATTCGAGTCGCATGCCAACTCTACCACAACAGAAGAGTACAGTAAAACCAACCGAAAAGATCTCGGTCCACTCAATATCAAATCAGACTCATAGGGAACTCCTCCCAAGCTGAACACAACCACAAACCAACAACAACACCTATAGAATCCCGACTCCGTTCTCAACACAGAACCACGGGACACAACTGCAAGCTGGGTCACAACAAGGCACAATTACAGCTGAACACATGACCAAAATATATTGGCCATGCTGCGAGCGGCTTGCCAACATGGACCGATAACAATAACAATCTTGGAGAACGCATCTCAAGGACCACGCTCACGTCCCGAGAGCATAACTCCCAAGAAAAATAAAAGAAGAAAGGGTACTCGACCAGCATATACGTCGACATATTTCCCCAATCCTCAAACCTGCCAGTGCCAAAAACCACAAAGCCTTCAGCAACAGCACGGCAACCAACAACATCAAGGCACACATAGCCAATACAATGTCACACCGAGGAAACAAACCTCTCGGCCGGTCAGAATCTTCCAACCAACAATCATTGACCTGTGGGTTATAAGCCCATATGCTTCCGCTGTGCACTCAACACAACACACACAGGTATCATAAATAACTCAGCATCCGCATCTCAGCACACACTCGGCGCCATCACAATTCACAAACTGCAATATACCACGCCTCGAGTACCGATCATGCTAACAGCCGATCACAAGTCGCTAAAGTGCAAATCAGGAAGAGCACCAGCTTCAGCACAAAGCACAAAGAATACTAATCTCAGCTTACCCTCTTGTCTTGGAACAATTACTGAACCTTCATAGCACAACAGCCACCAAACACGACACGTCGGACACAGTGCACAATGGCCCCCAACTCACAAACTGGGTCCAAAGCCAAGCAACCGCCGAACCAAGAACAGATCAGGCTCAGAACTAACACAGTACACACATAAGCAGACACAGGACAAGGCTTCACGGAGACAGCACTTCCAAAGCTTATCTCAGAAAGATGCCACAAGACAAGATGAGAAAAATCAAGCTTGACTAATAGTAGCTCACCAAGAAGGAAAATCCTAGGTTCGCCCGAGCATTCTCTCAAACAAGGCATCCAATCGACCACCTCAACACAATCTTTGATAGAACTGGTGGTACACAGAAATAGATCCAGAGGGGGGTGAATGGATCTTTTTGAAAATTTCGCTCAATTAAAATACAAACTCTACTCTAAGAGACAAATGAAAACTGCTCCACGGAAGACACTTAGAAATGAAGGCTTCTACTAGACCATGTTACACAGGAGGACGGTGAGCTAGAAGGGGAGGGTATGAATAGATCACTGTTTTAAAAAATTATTTGACTGAGTCGAGGCAGGACCCTTAACCAATATAACGTAATTCACGAGCGCAGAACATAAATGACTCAAAATGTCATCAGCACATATGCACAACCACCTAGCGAGCAGTCAGACCAAGATTTCAATCATCAACATTCACATTTACTTAATGAACCCAGACAAAATCATAAGGAAGATAGATGCGCACAACCATACCATGGAGAACAGGAGATTTAGATGGTTCAGTCTGCAACCTGCAGACTTACGTCCATCCCTCACTCAAGGCCGAGTGAGGCTTCCTTTCACAAGAAAGAACCGCAGACTCAGTCTGCCTACAACACGCTGATCCACAGCTTGGGGATCGAAATCCCTACAGAAGCTGAACACACAGCTTGCACCCAGGTCTCACACCCCAAGACCTGACCCGGAGATAACTCTCCCTTCCTCTTAGACAAGAGGGAACCTAGCAGTGACTCACCCTCACTGCAATTCAGAGACACTGTCTCTCTTCCTCCACAGCCGGAGGGAATAGCCCAGATAGCCTCCTCACTATCTGTACACAGCAACCCCTGGAGACCACCTCCCTTCCTCTGATCTGATTCAGAGGGAATCACAATGCAACCCAGAGGATCCACCTCTCTTTCTCTACACCTAGAGGGAACGATAAAACTGAGTATCAGAATTTAAGAACAAACAACTGAAAACATAAAGAGATATCGAAGACAATCGAACGGAGAAACAATGTAGCTTCTTAAAGAAGCATAGATAAAACATAGCAGAAAACCATCCTCTCCTTCACCACTCTCTCTCTCTTCCAGGTACGCTCAATGAGTGGATCAGGCTGGCTTCTCCTCTCCTTCCTCTCGCTCTGGCCTCACCCTCTTCCTTGTGGCTTCGGCAGCTTTTCAGAAGCAGAACCCTTCATATATATATCCAACCTTACGAGAGAGTGAGGGTTTGGAAGACACGCGTGAAGACATGCTTCCTGATGAACCGAGCCATGTGTTAGACGATTGTTCCCTCGGATCACGTGCTCACATGATTGGAGTAATGTTCCAATTTGTCTTTAAGTCCCTGTAAGGTTTCAGAGAACATTCAGTCAATCTCAGAAATATTCAAGTCATAAATTATTCACACAGATTGCACGGGACTTATGAAAGGACAGAAGAGCGCGTCAACGCACTAAAGCCAAGGCGTTAACGCAATGGATATAAGAAGAACATGTGCCTTGACAAAACACACTAATGCGTCAACGCATCAGTTGACAGCGTTGACGCTTCTGCTGGGTGGTTGATCAAAAGAACCTTTGGTCCAAAACTCGAGGCGTCGACGCTTCCATTGTGTAGCGTTGCCTCAGCTCCTTGACGAGACGCACAATATCTTGGTAACAACCCAATGCGTCAACGCTTCAGGTGACAGCGTCGACTCAGCTTCATAGGTGAGACGCTCAAGCCCTTGGCACCAAGCCAATGCGTCAACGCTTTCATCGTGCATCGTCGACTCAACTTCATACGCAAGACGCTCAAGCCCTTGGCACCAAGCCAATGCGTCTACGCTTCCATCGTGCAGCGTCGATGCAGTGGACAAAACAGCAAGCGAAAGACGCACTAATGCGTCTACGCACCCAGCCAAGTGTGTCAACGCACTAAATGTACAGATCCCATATAATCAAGACAAGTATGAGCTCATGGGTGTACATGATAGAGGAGCATCAAAACAGAAAAGCATGATGAAAAAGCATTTGATCCATAGATGTGCATGCAAGACAACAACATTAGATCCTGAGAATATTTAGACAATTCAGGATCTTTATCATTCATTTAGGAGCATCAAGATGATTATCATAAAAATAATTTGATTCATAGTGTTAGTCATCATCAAAACTACAGAGATGCAACAATCTCCCCCTTTTTGATGATGGCAACACCATGAGTCAAATTTAGTGAAGGGAGAAAAACCAACTTAAAACATTCTCAATAAGGGCAGCAACCCTTTTCAACCTTCTCCCCTTATCAGACTTTTCAACTTTGACTCCCCCTTTCAACCTTCTCCCCCTTTGACATCATCAAAACAAGGAGAAAGAGAGATGTTGACGCTGGACTGATGAGAAAAGATGGAGAGGATTCCAGCAGTAGACACTCATTGTCAAATCTTAGATGCTTAAGTGGGGCTGTAAGGTCCAGTGAAGAATCTTGGAGTTCTGGTAAGAGAAGGAGATTCAAAATAAACTTGAAGTTTATCAACTTACTATGATTATGAGAGAAGAGCAAGTGGCAACAAGTATGACTGAGGTAGCTGTTAAGGCTTGTCAAAGAGACAACAAGAGTTTGAACCACTAAGACAGCCTGTAGGCATTGAGGACAAACAGTCCAGGTAGAGAAGGCATAGTTATAGAGTGTATTCGGCCAGTTACACTTTTGACTTTAAGTATGCACCTTGGTCAGAGGCCAGCATCCTCAGTTACTCAGTGTAAGAGCCTCATCACTTCTCAATTAGAGAACAGAGATAGTGACCATTGGTTGTTACATGAGGAGACACCTTGATCAGAGGCCAGAATCCCCAGTGACTCACCATATTGTCATTATTGCTCTGCCAATCACAATTTGAATTGTAGTTCTTTCTTTTGATTTTGTTTATGAGAACTGATACCTCATGACATAGAAAATTCTCATTTCATTGATGGGATTCCTAGTTTCTCAGTATGCAGTTTTAAGCACAGATAAGTTTAACTAGCTCAACAAGGGGTTGTTTGAAGACAAAGCCCAGGGCAAATATTGGAGGTCTTATCAAGATGTCAAAAGAGAAGCTCATAAACAGAAACCATTTCTTACAAGTCTAGCTTGTTCATGAGTCATGCAACAAAGTAAGAGGATATACTTGTGAAGGTTAATCTTAGCCTCTTAAGACTTACTAGAAGAGGATTCTAGCTGGACTTTAATTGCACAAACTTAAGAATGTAGGAAATGAATGAGGTTCTATTAAGAGGAATATTCAAGATCAATTCTAACATTTAATCCAGCAATAACACCCATCTTTCAAGCGTTTCTAATTAGTCAAGCTCCCCCTCTCTAGTAGCTCTATCTCCCATTCTACCCAGAAAACAGCAGAGAAGCAGAATTGTCTTTACTCAAGGCACACACCCGCTCCCCCTCACATAGGGACCCCCATCAGAGAAAGTAAGACAAAACTACCATTAACTTTATGGAGATACATGAACCAGAATCCATTGCCTTAAATCAGTCAGAGTTTGTAAATACCAAGTTCTCTTCTCAAAGAAGTGAATTTTTCAGTGTCTAGAGGTTTTGTAAAAATATCAGCAATTTGATCTGTAGTCCCAACATGAATTAATTCAAATGTTTTATTTGCAATTTCATTTCTGATAAAATGGTGCCTGATTTCAATGTGTTTTGTTCGTGAGTGTAAAATAGGATTCTTTGCAATGTTTATGGCACTAGTGTTATCACAAAAGATGGGAGTGCAACTTGTCTCTACTTGGTAATCCTGAAGTTGATGCTTGATCCAGATAACCTGAGTGCCACAGCTGCTTGCAGCCACATATTCAGCCTCAGCAGTGGAAAGAGCCACTGAATGTTGTTTCTTTGAAATCCAAGAAACTAGGCATCCTCCTAAGAATTGGCAGTGGCCACTGGTGCTCTTCCTATCTAGTTTGCATCCAGCAAAGTCTGCATCAGTGTATGCAACTAAATCTAATGTGCGTGAAGCAGGATACCATAAGCCTAGTGTATGTGTGGTAGACAGATATCTAAAGATTCTTTTTACAGCAGACACATGTAATTCAATAGGCCTAGACTGATATCTTGCACATAAACCAACACTAAATTGTATGTCTGGCCTAGAGGTAGTTAGGTACAAGAGGGATCCGATCATACCTCTGTAGAGTTTTTCATCCACTTGTTTACCTGACTCATCTGCATTAAGGGTCATGCTTGTGCTCATTGGGGTGGAAATTTACTTCAGGTTGGTCATCCCAAACCTTTTTAGGATATCCAGCGTGTACTTGGTTTGGTGGAAGAAACAGCCATCTGTCATCTGATTTATCTGCAAGCCAAGGAAATAAGTCAGTTCCCCAACTAAGCTCATCTCAAATTCAGCTGACATAAGCTGTGAAAATTCTTTACACAGTTCAGGATTTGTTGATCCAAAGATGATGTCGTCCACATATACCTGAACTATGATGAGATCTTGTCGTGAATTCTTAGTGAATAAGGTTTGGTCAACTTTACCTCTGTTATATCCTTTATTTAGTAAGAAACTGGTCAGCCTTTCATACCAGGCCCGAGGAGCTTGCTTTAATCCATAAAGAGCTTTGTTTAACCTGAAAACTTGATCAGGTTTAGTCGAAAACTGAAAACCAGGAGGTTGTTCAACATAAACTCCTTCTTTTAGAATTCCATTCAAGAAAGCACTCTTAACATCCATTTGTTGAAGTTTTATGTTGTTTGAACAAGCAAATGCTAATAGAATTCTGATAGCCTCCATTCTAGCTACTGGAGCAAAGGATTCATCAAAGTCCACTCCATACTCCTGACTGTAGCCTTTAGCTACTAGTCTAGCTTTATTCCTAGAGATGACACCTTCTTCATTCAGTTTGTTCTTAAAAACCCATTTTGTTCCTATTACATTGAAATTTTCAGGTCTAGGTACAAGCTCCCAGACATTGTTTCTATCAAATTGCCCTAGTTCTTCACACATAGCAGTTACCCAATTCTCATCACTTAAGGCTTCTTCAATGGTTTTAGGCTCAATTTGAGAAACTAAAGCAATTAAGTCCTGATTCTGAACATTTCTAAAATGAGATCTTGTCCTAGGGGGATCATTAAGACTACCAATAATATTGGTTACAGGGTGGTCTTTTAAAACTCTGACATTTGTTGATGACTCACCTTGTTCAGCTGTACTTATTGGGTTCAGATCAGTGGGTTCTTCTGCCGGTTGTACTTCCTCCTCTTGCATTTGTTCCAGGAACTCTCCATCATGACTTGTAGACCTGTTATCATCATTTGGACTGTTAGCGATTTTTGTTTCATCAAAAATAACATGAGGGGTTTCCTCTACAGTTCTATCAGTTTTATTAAAGACCCTGAAGGCTCTAGATGTTTCAGAGTATCCTAGGAATATTCTTGGAATACTTCTAGCATCGAATTTATCTAAGTCTCTCTTGTTGTTATTATGAATGAAGCATTTTGAACCAAAAATTTTGAAGTATGAGACATTAGGCCTCTTATCTTTCAGGAGTTCATATGGTGTTTTCTTATGTATGGGTCTTACCAAAGCTCTATTAAGTATGTAGCAGGCTGTGTTTGCTGCTTCTGCCCAAAAGCTCTTAGGTAGCTGACTCTCCATTAGTAGTGTTCTTGCCATTTCCACTATTGTTCGATTCCTTCTCTCCACAATTCCATTTTGCTCTGGGGTCCTGGGAGAAGAAAATTTGTGAGTCAGTCCCTCCTTGTCACAGAAGCTAGAAAATGAGGAGTTCTCAAACTCTCCTCCATGATCTGATTGAATAACAGTGATCTTGTGCCCTATATGTTTTTGCTTATTGAAAAAATGTTCAAATTTTTGAAAGCATCACTCTTATTTGCCAAGAAAAATAGCCATGCAAATCTAGAGTAGTCATCAACAATGACAAACCCAAATATCTTACCATTTAGACTCTGGGTTCTGGTAGGACCAAAGAGATCCATGTGCAAGTGTTCCATGATCTTTGTTGACAAGCTCTCAGACCTAATTTTAAAGGAAGCTCGAGTTTGCTTGCCTAGAGCACAGGCCTCGCAAGGCTTAGAGAATGAATTGAACTTCAAGCTAGGCATGCCTCTAACTAAATCAAATTTAGCTAATTTATGCAAGGTGTTAAAGCTAGCATGGCCTAGTCGCCTATGCCAGTCAAACATGTTATTCTCTGAATCAGCAGTGAGACACAGATTAGACTCAGACTCAACATCAAGATCCACAATATAGACATTATTGACTCTATTTGCAATGAACTTTATTTTCTCGGAGTTTGGTTCTAAAATTTTGCAAGCATGCTCATCAAAAAGAACCTTGTGACCCTTGTCACATAACTGACTAATACTCAATAAATTGTGTTGCAGACCTTCAACCAACAAGACTTTCTCAACAGAGTTGGAGGTTTTCTTACCAATGGTTCCGGTCCCAATGATTTGGCCTTTGTTTTTACCTCCAAACTTAAATGACCCTCCTGCTTTCAATTCAAGCTTGCTGAATTTTCTTTGATCCCCTGTCATGTGCCTCGAGCAGCCACTGTTGAGATACCACTTGTTGTTCTCGGCTGCTAGGCCCACCTGCACAATAACAATTTAAGTTGTGTGCTTTGGTACCCAAGGTAAGTTGGGTCCAAAAATACCGTTCAATTCATTAAGCACAGTCTTGGGAATCCAGATCTGTTTTAACCCCTTTTTCTTTCTGTGCTGAGAGTTGACAGTTTTGTTATTGGTGTGCATTTTATTTGTTTCTTTTTGTTTCTCAAGGTGTGTCCAGTTTCTGTTGATAAAGGTTTGGGTCCCAGCCAGACCATAATTTTTAACCTGTCTAGATGAAGGGATTTTATTGACAGTATTCTGTGTATAGTTAGACGTTCCCATGTTTCTTTTAAAATAGCCCATTCTTTTATTAGAGTCATAGTTGTTGAATTGACAGACACCTTGCTTCTGGTGCATGGGCTTGTTGAATTTCTTGAAGATATTTTTTCCAAACTCAGCCTGTTGTCTATGGATGTTCTTTTGTTGTTTAGTGGTTTTGGAACTGGATGGAATGTCCAGTTTCTCTTTTTCTTTCTCAGTGCAGAAGGTAGTGGTTTTTACCCCAAATGCTTCCTTCTTACTTGGGTTGAAACCCAACCCCTCTCTGTTAAAGTTTACTTTGGTGCCTAACAAGGCATTCAAATTACTCTCTCCCAAAACAAACCTCTCAAGGGTTTTCTTCTTATCTTCCAGCTCCTTCCGCAGACATATATTGTTTTCCAGCAATTCATCATTGACCCTTTTAATAGCTTCATACCCTTCCCTGAGTAAGTCATTTTGTCTCAGGTTTTCTTCAGTATGTTGATTGGTTTCATCAAGCTGTTTTCTTAGTTTTTCAAGCTCTTTTTTAACAAGATTGTTCTCATTTCTTACATTTTCCATTTGATCTAATTCAGCTATCAGTTTGGAATTTTCTGTCTTGATGAGTTCTTGTTCTTCATTAACCACATTGAGTTTGCGTTTGGTGACTCTATGTTCTTTAGCTAAGGCATTGTACATATCTAGCAGTTCACCATACTTATCTTCCCAGTCATCAATAGAGTAAGTCACAAAGGGATTGATTACCTCATTTTCCTCGTCGGCCATCGGACATACTCCTTCAGTCTCCTTTCCTGAGGAGTTAGTCTCTGAGTCTTCTTCTTCATCGCTCCAAGTGCATACCATAGCTTTTGGCTTTTTCTTGTACACTTTGGAGCCTTTCTTATAGTAATCTAGTGTCTTCTTCTGAAGCTCAGGGCAATCTTGCTTTATGTGCCCAAGGTTCCTGCAATGATAACACATCACACTTTTAGCATTCCTATCCTTGTCATTGCCATTGTTTGGATATTTACCTGATGAGTAATTTCTTCTTCTCCCATATGATTTTCCCTTCAGTTTCAGAAATTTCCTGAACTGACGTGTGAGCAGAGCTTTTTCACTCCTGTCAAGGTCTGGAGTTTCATCAGAGTCTCCACTGCTGCTGCTGCTGCTACTACTATGTCGTTCAACTTTAAGAGCAACATTCTTGCCCTTTCTGTCACTTCCTTCTCCTGTTTTCTTGAGATTCATCTCATAGGTCATAAGAGACCCTATGAGTTCAGTGACAATCATGGTTGTTAAATCCTTCGATTCCTCTATCACAGTGGCCTTTGTGTGCCACGCTGGAGTCAAAGATCTCAAGATCTTCCTGACTATATCCCCTTCAGATATTTCCTTTCCAAACCCCTTGAGGCTGTTTGTGATCAGTGACAGCCTAGCGTACATATCAGTCGCGCTCTCCTCTGACTTCATCTTAAATAATTCATACTCAGAGGTTAGGTAGTTTACCTTGGTAGCTCTGACCTGAGAGGTACCCTCGTAAATCAGCGCTAGTTCATCCCACATCTTCTTGGCTGTCTTGCACGCCGAAATTCGGGCATATTCTTCAGGGTGAACTGCGCACTGGATGATGTTGAGCGCAGACCAGTTCAGTCCGGATAATTTGACTTGTTCTTCAGACCACATCTCCTCATTCGGAGGTAAATCATAAGGTCCAGTTGTAATGACTCTCTACAGCTTGTGGCTCTGAGATCGGATGAAAACTTCCATCATGTTTTTCCAAAAGAAATAATTAGAGCCATCAAAATATGGGGGACGGGAGATTGACTGTCCTTCAGCTATGTAGCTGCGAGGACCACTGGTTCCAAGATTACCCTGGTCGTTGGACCACATCTCGGGTAAACCTGCTCTGATACGAACTGTTACACAGGAGGACGGTGAGCTAGAAGGGGAGGGGATGAATAGATCACCGTTTTAAAAAATTATTTGACTGAGTCGAGGCAGGACCCTTAACCAATATAACGTAATTCACGAGCGCAGAACATAAATGACTCAAAATGTCATCAGCACATATGCACAACCACCTAGCGAGCAGTCAGACCAAGATTTCAATCATCAACATTCACATTTACTTAATGAACCCAGACAAAATCATAAGATAGATGCGCACAACCATACCACGGAGAACAGGAGATTTAGATGGTTCAGTCTGCAACCTGCAGACTTACGTCCATCCCTCACTCAAGGCCGAGTGAGGCTTCCTTTCACAAGAAAGAACCGCAGACTCAGTCTGCCTACAACACGCTGATCCACAGCTTGGGGATCGAAATCCCTACAGAAGCTGAACACACAGCTTGCACCCAGGTCTCACACCCCAAGACCTGACCCGGAGATAACTCTCCCTTCCTCTTAGACAAGAGGGAACCCAGCAGTGACTCACCCTCACTGCAATTCAGAGACACTGTCTCTCTTCCTCCATAGTCGGAGGGAACAGCCCAGATAGCCTCCTCACTATCTGTACACAGCAACCCCTGGAGACCACCTCCCTTCCTCTGATATGATTCAGAGGGAATCACAATGCAACCCAGAGGATCCACCTCTTTTCCTCTACACCTAGAGGGAACCATAAAACAGAGTATCGGAATTTAAGAACAAACAACTGAAAACATAAAGAGATATCAAAGACAATCGAACGGAGAAACAATGTAGCTTCTTAAAGAAGCATAGACAAAACATAGCAGAAAACCATCCTCTCCTTCACCACTCTCTCTCTCATCCAGGTACGCTCAATGAGTGGATCAGGCTGGCTTCTCCTCTCCTTCCTCTCGCTCTGGCCTCACCCTCTTCCTTGTGGCTTCGGCAGCTTTTTAGAAGCAGAACCTTTCATATATATATCCAACCTCACGAGAGAGTGAGGGTTTGGAAGACACGCGCGAAGACATGCTTCCTGATGAACCGAGCCACGTGTTAGACGATTGTTCCCTCGGATCACGTGCTCACATGATTGGAGTAATGTTCCAATTTGTCTTTAAGTCCCTGTAAGGTTTCAGAGAACATTCAGTCAATCTCAGAAATATTCAAGTCATAAATTGTTCACACAGATTGCACGGGACTTATGAAAGGACAGAAGAGCGCGTCAATGCACTAAAGCCAAGGCGCTAACGCAATGGATATAAGAAGAACAGGTGCCTTGACAAAACACACTAATGCGTCAATGCATCAGTTGACAGCGTTGACGCTTCTGCTGGGTGGTTGATCAAAAGAACCTTTGGTCAAAAACTCAAGGCGTCGACGCTTCCATTGTGTAGCGTCGCCTCAGCTCCTTGGACGAGACGCACAATATTTTGGTAACAACCCAATGCGTCAATGCTTCAGGTGACAGCGTCGACTCAGCTTCATAGGCGAGACGCTCAAGCCCTTGGCACCAAGCCAATGCGTCAACGCTTTCATCGTGCAGCGTCGACTCAACTTCATATGCGAGACGCTCAAGCCCTTGGCACCAAGCCAATGCGTCTATGCTTCCATCGTGCAGCGTCGATGCAGTGGACAAAACAGCAAGCGAAAGACGCACTAATGCGTCTACGCACCCAGCCAAGTGCGTCAACGCACTAAATGTACATATCCCATATAATCAAGACAAGTATGAGCTCATGGGTGTACATGATAGAGGAGCATCAAAACAAAAAAGCATGATGAAAAAGCATTTGATCCATAGATGTGCATGCAAGACAACAACATTAGATCCTAAGAATATTTAGACAATTCAGGATCTTTATCATTCATTTAGGAGCATCAAGATGATTATCATAAAAATAATTTGATTCATAGTGTTAGTCATCATCAAAACTATAGAGATGCAACAGACCAGTGGACAAATATTTATCATGCTAACACTGAATCAGCGAGAGACAAGATATAATTCATAGCATTTACAACTCAAGTAACACGGATATCGAATTGAATAACCAGCGCTCAAAAGAGCATTCAACAAAACCTGTGAAGGAGGCAGGAGACAGGGAACGATCACACGAATCAAACCACTGCTCACAGGATTTTTAGGTGGTTCGATCTGAGACCCCAGATCTACATCCACCCCCCACTCCAACCGAGTGAGGCTTCCCTTGCTCCAAGCAAGAAGAAGACTAAGTCGGCAAACAGATGCTGCCTAACAGCTTGAACTGAGGGAGACAAATCCCTTAACCTGGTCTTGTTCCCCACAAGACCAACACCCTAGCTCTGCTACACCACATAGCTAGAACCGGAGGTCCCACCTCCCTTCTCCTGCAACCGCAGAAGGAAAACCAGTGAGCAACTCCCCGTTGCCCACCAACCAGAGGACACGTCCTCTCTTCCTCTAAGTTCACAGAGGGAAACCAGTGAGTGACCTCCTGTCACCCACAACCTGGAGACTCAGTCTCCCTTCTCCTGAACAAACAGGAGGAACCCGACCTCAAACCAGAGGGTTGGAAGAACAAAGTAGCAAACGAACAAAAGAGAAAATGAACAACGAAAAGGTAAAAATCAAAAATCAAAAATACATATAGCTCCAAGGAGCACAGCTGTTCTGGATTTAATCCAAGAACATATGAAAGCAAATCTTCAATAGAAATCCTCTTCTCTCGCACTCTGGCTCTCTTCTTCTTATTTACTTACTGACTGGTTTTTCTTTTCACACTTTTGATGGCTCTCTTTTTCTTCTTCTTCTTCGTAGCTCTCTATTCTTTTCTATCTTCTTCAATATTCCTCTCTTCTACTCTTCTTCAAGTTCTAAGGTGATGCCTTCTTTTTATATCCAAAAATAGGGTATCAGATTATGTAGCCAACGAATGATTTTATTCTACCTAGGATTGAGAATATTCCCAATCATTGGTCCCTCAGAGACTCTGCCACGTGGATATAACTTTTCGTGCCAAACTGGGATCACGTGTCCATCATTAGTTAACATGGGATCACGTGTCATTGCTTAGTTCGAGCTGACGTTGTTGACACCCATTTTTTACCATTGAGTTGGGCTATTTTCTTGCCTTTATTTATGATGTCCCAGGTTGTCCATCACTCATTGGGCCGTTTTCATATCGTTTTGGGCCTATTTTTTGGGTTACTTTCTCCCTTGCTGGGGCTTGCTCCTATGTTTTCTCGAGTGTGGACTTAGTGAGATTTGGTCCGACTTGGTCTTTGGATTGACTGTGCCTACTTGCCTCTTATTCGCTCTTTTCCAACGATTACCTTAAATAACAGTCTCGAGATAGGCCGTTTTCAGGAAGGTGGCGGTCTGTTGAGTAACCATTTGTGCCCCCTACGTCGACATGCTGATCTTCTGAGTCGACCCGTTACTTTTATAAACGGTCTTATGATACGCCATCCCGTGATTGTGGCGGTCTTCCGAGAGTTGTTTCTACTTGGTGGGAATGCACGTTTGATTCGGTCAGTGGATAATTAAGTGGATTTATCTTGTTTTATCTTTTAACGACTAGGGTAAAAGCGGTCAGGCAATAGACCGTTGAGCCAAGTGGCGGTCTGTCAAAAGACCGTTTTTACTTGGCGGGAATTCCTTTTGACTTGGTCTTTGGATAAACGGGTGCATTTATCTTATTTTTATTTTTCTACTGGCCAGATGCATAACAGTCATTTGATAGGCCGCTTAGCACACTAGGCGGTCTATCGATGGACCGTTTCTTTCAACCGAGATTCCTGCGTCGACGGGTAGTTTCTCTCTCATCCGTGGTCAAACCCCTTGCTTGATCCGTGGAGAAAATCCACGGATACTAGACCAAATCGTGTGCCGTTTGTTCCTACAGATTTTTGGGAGTTTTATCTTCAATTTATTCAAAAGGACTGATGGCTGATTCCCGCCAAAAAGACCCCAAATCGAGGTAGGGTTTATGGGCTCTATAAATAGAACCCATAGCCTACGGGGGGGGATCTCAAGCATTTACGGCGAAGCCCTACTGCAGTCTAGAGCGAGTTTAGGTCAAGAAGAGAGGCTCTTCCACGTCTATTGAGCCCACAGTCCGGGGAGTAGTCAGGGTTTTAGTGTTTCTCGTCTTAGTTCTTAATCGTCATAACTCTATTTAAGCATCATTTCCCTTGCATTTCTTCACCTTCCTCTGCACGTTTTTCATCACATTTTGCATCCATCTGTTCTTTCCTATCATTTTCACACCCCACAGGGGTTAAAAACCACCAACCCCCAGGTATCGTCCCGTCCTTTATGTGTTTTAGTCGTAGTTTGCATGCATAGATACTACACATTCCTGATCTGATCTTGGTTATTTCTTATTGTTTTCGTCTTATTTCGCAGGTCAATAGGTGTTCTTATGCGAGGCCCATCCCTCCTGGCCGGTCGGAAGGGGTGGAGGATTGAACCATTGAAGTACGGGTTCTGGACTACGATAGCGGTCGATCATGGACCATCTTGGAGAGTACACGGTCTCACTCAGACTGTTTATGTACTAGTAGCGGCTCCTCATCGACCGTTTTTCTTGTGCCCGTGCTGCTTCCTCCCGCATCCTATTCAAACGTTGGTGGCGGACCATCGGGCGACCGTCTCAGTAAGGTGGCGGTTCGTGCCAGACCATTTTTCATCTCGCCCTAGCATCTTCTCTCGGCGAGTGCTTTATTTTTTCCAAGGTACGTAGTGCGGCCCCGTCGCGCTATTCATCTTGGTGGCGATCACGGCCAGTTCCTCTATTTTGATCCCCCCCTTTTGCTTCTGCTTAGTTCTTATTCCCACCTATAGATATATATACATATACACCTATCATCATCTTTTATTCAGTTTGGGAGGGGGCGGGGTAGATAGAAATATCTACATCCTGATTTTCTAGCGATCACGGTGGGACCCCTAGTGCCCATCGTGTTTGGACAGTGTTGACCTACTTCTGTGTGTTCTGCTCTTATTTTTTTGAGTCTTCTCAGGTTTTTCATTTTAGTTTCTGCTATTTTCTATTCTTGTTGCGGTCCTCTAGGGTCCGTTTCACACTCTAGCGGTCAGTCGATAGATTGCCTCCTCTCGTCTTAGGTACGTTTACGCTCTATCATTCCTATTTGCTGTTTGTTGAAGTTTGCGGTCATTCTTTCACCGTTTTCCCTCTCTGGCGGTCGGTCGATAGACCATCTTCATCTCAGGTATGTCTGTCTCAGGTCGTTTCCTATTTCCTGATTTACTATTTTCTGGTCGATTGCGGTCTCTTTCTGGCCATCTTGTACAGGTTACGGTCACAATCAGGCTGTCTTCTCGTTCAGGTACACGCTTAACATGTTTTTCTCAGTTTAGTTCATGTTCCATTTATCTTTCTCTCACTGTGTCCAGCTTGGTTGCAGTGCTTCCAAGACCATTTGTAGTGATGTGCGGTCACACATCTGACCGTCTCCCTATCACCGTCTAGTTCTGTGTTTACTGTTGCTGCCCCCTGACTGCGGTCCCCATAGGACCGTTTTCTTCTTGCTTGCAGCCTCCCATCAGACTGCTAGTTTTACTGTGCACCCGAGAATCACATTTGTGTTTCATTTCCCATTATTTCGTTATATCTTTTGGTGCTGCTTGTACCCTCTGCATTGTCATATATATTTATGTCATTATTGCATATTATCATTCTTGTTTGATCATTGCGTGTTAGATTCTTAGGCTAGACTTTGCATGCACTCCGGTGCGCATAGGATCATACATTCTTATCATATTAGTTGCATACCTACCTTGGTAGGAGATCCTCTCGCCTCCATATTCCTTGGAGTCGACTAGGTGATCCTATCCGGGACCTCCGTAAGCCCCCGTGAGCCGTGGATTCCCACACGGACGCCGGGCAGGTTGTACCTTCGGCTCCCCGTGTTTAGGTTGCATCAGTGAGAGAGAGCGTACACATAGAGTCAACCAAGTCCCCAACTTCACTCCCATTTAGGATTCCTATTATGGAGAGAATTTTGATCAAATTCAAATCATTAAGGTTCGAAAGGGGAAAAACAAGTTAAAATTTTCCGTGCATCATCATACCTTGATTGACTTTGATTGCCTCTCATCTCCTCTCTTTATTTGTGCATTTGTTTAGTCACCCCATTTAGGTGCGCTCATTGTGTGTCATTGTCATCTTTGTGATAGGTGCCCCATTGCATGTGGAGTTACTTCCCTCCTTTAGGATCTTCTCCTAGGGGCAATTCCCATTTCATTTCCTACCTCAACCCATTATTTGATTCCACCATGTCTTCATGTGATTTCTCCCATGCCCGCGAGGACTCCCTTCCTCAAGGCCTCCTAGAAGACCCGTCTAGGGTCATTATTCAGGGGTCCGCCCCTCCTCCTTCACCCATTGCGCCTGAGGGTAGTCAACCCTCTCTTGCAAATCATCCTACACAAGCTTCAGCAAACCAAGTTCTCCAAATGATGGCCCAGCTAGACTCGGCCCAACTCCAGGCCCTTTGCCAGACCCTATAGAGGTCAGCTGTCATGTCTCCTTCTGTCCCACAGGGATTTTTCGCCACTTCTCCTCCTCAGGCCACTGGACCCAGGACTTCCCTCCCCGCTCCGATAGATCTTACCTTGGTCCAGCTGAGGGTCCTCCATTTCCCTAATTTGGAAGTGGGTCAATCTTCCAATTCGGCCCACCAAATTCTCAACAAGGGGAAAACCACGCCTCTCCCATCTTCTCAAATGGATCTTTAT
This sequence comes from Amorphophallus konjac, assembly GCA_022559845.1. Taxonomy (NCBI): domain Eukaryota; kingdom Viridiplantae; phylum Streptophyta; class Magnoliopsida; order Alismatales; family Araceae; genus Amorphophallus; species Amorphophallus konjac. The sequence goes on along the minus strand of CM040121.1, from coordinate 183,550,497 downwards.
GCATCTTTTCCCTCCGCGCCACATGCTTTAGTGGGCCCGGTTGATCCTTTTTGGTCTCAGGTCAGGGTCGCCCCCTCTACTTACACGGACATGGGTCCTTCTTTGGCCCAAAATACTTCTTATGGGCTTCCCCCTACATCCACTTATCCTTCGGCTCCGTATGCCGGGCTCACCCCTCCTCCTCTTGTATTCCCCCCTCCATCTCGAGAAGAGGAGCTTCTCGACAAGTGGGTTGCCATGCAACAGCAGCTTGACTCCATCCAAAAATAGGTCAACCCACATTCTTCGGCAGACATTTCTGTACCCAATTTCCACAACATTCACTTTCCTCCTCAATCCGAGCTCCCTACGTACCGGAAGTACGATGGAAACGGCGACCCTTACATTCATGTGAGGGATTTCTTGTACAAGTCGGCACAGTTTCAGTATGATGACCGGCTAGTGGCATATTTGTTCCGCTGTTCGTTGGAAGGGGTTGCTCTAGAATGGTTCTACGCCCTGCCCTTGGAGGAGGCAGAAAGTTTCAAAATTGTAAAAGAAAAGTTCATACAGAGGTTTCAGGATCGGGTCGGCTCAAGAATACTCATTCACGAACTTAGTGGCCGAAAACATGAAACACGATGAAGATTTCGCCACATATGCCGACCGATGGAGGAAGATGCCTAACCACGTGCCCGGCCACATCCCGGAGGAAGAGAAGATGAAGCTTCTTGTCTCCAATGCTACCCCCACCTTCAGAAATATTTTGGCTATGAATGACATATCCAGCATGAACCAGTTGTATAGCAAAGCCAGGTTCATACAAACCCAATTCAAGGACTCCCCTATTCATACCCTCTCCGAACCCCAGAAGCCCAAGTACACCAAGAAGACCCGGGGGCCAATCACCGAGGGGGTCCAGACCAATGAGCAGGTGTAGGCCGTCAATTTCCAACCCGCCAACCAATCCGCTCCACCCCGCTTCAAGCAACCTCCTCGTAACCCCCAGTTCGCCACTCCACAGAATGCCCAACCTGCCTTCCATGCTCCTCAACAACCCCAACAGCCACTATAGTACCACAATGTCCCTCCACCTAGCGGCTATGCACCCCCGCTACCGGGACCTAAAAGAGCCCAGTACCCTCCCTTGCCTGAAACTCTTTCAGATATTTTCACTGCCCTCATGTCTACTGGAGCCTTGCAACTTCCTCCGGAACGGCCGAATTGGAACCCGGCTGTTGATCAGTCCAAGTATTGTGTTGTCCATCGGCAACCCGGGCACACGATCGAGAGATGCTTCTAGTTCAGAGATCTCGTTTACGACCTGCACGAAGGGCAACACATCGACTGGGCTGAGATGCACAAAGTCATTACAGACATCAAAGAGAGAAGAAGACAGCCGCCACAACAGCAACCGCAGCAGCAACCACAGCCACAGCAGCCACAGCAGCATGCGCAGGAACTGGGGATTCATCAAAATCTGATGCCCAACCATCCGCCCGCTCCACAGCCCCAGCCGCCGGCACTGGCTCAGGTTCACATTGTCCATCGCCCGACTCCCAGCGTCAGGTGGTCTTTTGATGACGAGTCCTCCGCCCAGCTTATGGCCCTTCACCACACCTATCGCCACTCACCTTCACCCTCTACCCCCATTATCATCCAACCTACCACCACCACGACTCCCATCGCACCCACCATTCTCCCGAAACCCCTCATTCTACCCTCCGCGTCACCCATCATTTCACCTGCTCTCGCGCCAACACCCTCTACACCTGCCATCGCCACCCCTTTGGCCAACCGTCCACCTCTCATTCTCCTTGTTGGGCCCATTAAGCCCACCACCATCACTATGCCCATTTTACCCACATCTCCTACCCCCTTGTCCACGCCCCCGGGCTCACTAAGCCACTCGTTACGAGCCCGTCAGATGCCCTACCGGCGTAGAACCTCGCCCTCCAGAGCGAGCGACTGTTCCATCTGACTTATCCTACTACAAGTGTACCTGCACCAACCCCCCAGTTCTCGTCTCAAGCAGTCGATCAGGATGAAGCGGACCCGTTGCCAGTAGCCCAGTCTGACCTGTTGCACCATTTGGACTGCATGCCCTCTAAGATCTCGGTCCTTGAGTTGATTAAAAGGTCTAAGCTGCATCAGGATGCTTTAAGAGATTTTCTGCAGAAAGTTCTTGTCAATGAGGACATGGCAGTAGACAATTTGCCTTCGGCCCTAGCCATAATTTCTAAGGGGCCGACTATTTCCTTCTTCGAAGCTGAATTAGCACCTCCCGAGGCACGCTAGATGCTGCTATGTATTTCCATCACCTTGAATAAGGTGGCTATTGAGGTGGCTTTGGTGGATACAGGAGCCTCTATTAATGTTTACCCTCTTAGCACACTTCGAGCATGTAATATCTCCAAAGATTTGTTGAGGCCGACTCCCACCACCATCACTGCATATGATAATTCAAGGAGGCCATGCCATGGACTAATAACTGTACAAGCTGAGCTCGGGCCACTAACGATGCCCATTGAATTCTATGTGTTGGACATCGACCCCATGTTTAAAGCAATTCTGGGTCATCCGTGGATTGACAATCTCCACGCTGTGCCATCCACTGCCCAGTAATGCCTTAAGTTCTCGTTTCAGGGGCGGGTAGTGATGGTTAAGAGTATACTTACGGTGCAGATGGTTGAGGCCATCTCAAAGGAGATGCTGTCGACATTATGGCCCACTAACAGGCCGGTCATTTCAGTAATGGATTTGAATTTTCCATGGGCCTATGCACGCCGCAAGCCGGTCACCGCACCGGTTAACATCAAAGAGAAGCCCAAGATAAGAGACCCTAAGGGCTAGAACATATTGTTAAAGTTAGGCTATAAGCCAAGCATGGGTCTGGGCGCTCAGCTACAGGGGTGAAGCAAACCCATCCCGAGGGACAGGAAAATGAATAGGAGAGGCCTCGGCTATCAGGAATCGCCTCTGTCCATACTAGAGGATGCACTGCCATTGACGGGGGGCTACCGTCAACATTTTATGAGAGGGCCATTGCAACCGACCACCCTGAAGAAACCACCTTGTTCTGATGAAGGAAGAAATGCTGCTTATACTATCTCCGGCCCGCCATTGCTGCCAAAGGGGCCGACTGGCGACATGGAGGACTTCTGTGAAGATTTTGCCAAGCTGTTTTATGAAGTAGAAAGTTTAGTAAAGTTAGAGGTGCGGGCTGTGGAAGACTCGCCAGCGAAGCCAGCTCAAAGTCCACGGGAAATGGAGAGCTCACTTATTGCCTTCTCTTGGTCTCCTTCCTGCCTCACTTCTCTTTTCCAAAAGCTACAGTTTATACCCCGTTCACCTCCAATCATGATTGATCCATTGTTGGCAGAAATTCCAACTGAGTTTTTGATTGTTACATGTCCATGTGGGCGCTGCCCACCGATTGATCTTTCAACCATGTTGTTCTCCTCCTCCGACCCCTTCTTCGATGTTCTTTTTCCATCTCTCTATCCTCTTACACTTCCTCCTCCTCCTCCCCCCTCTAATCCATCTTGTTGCATGGTCTCCACTAGTCTCCAAAAAAAATGCCAATTTTAAAACGGAGATTTCAGTGGAGGATTATGTTGTGTTCTGTCAGTCCTCTTCCCAGGGGCACGAGGCCCATGTTTCCCTTCCATTAGATTTTCTATCCTCTAGGTTAGATGTAGGGCTTGTTGAGTCTAGGTAAGTAGAGTCGATCGGGTCTAGTGAAGTAGGATCTTGTTCTGGTGTTTCCAACTCTTCCACGCTTGCTACGCGCCTAATGACGCGTCATTCTAAAGCCATCCCTGAGAGGTTCCTCTAGGATCTCACCCAACATTGTCACGCCCTCCTTAGATTTCTGGAATTTGTAGAAACGGCCGTCGTCTTAGAAGACGATGAGGAGCAAGATGGGGTATGGAGTGATGACGGACTAGGAGTTTATGAGATTGTAGATGAGAAAGACCCGATAGATTTTGAGGATAGTGGCGTAGATGACACTACCGACTTGTACGCGCAAGGTTTGAAGAGGTTCGATGAGCCATCGACGGTAGTGGATGAGTCTACGAAAGAAATAAATCTTGGAACTAAAGAGGATCCCAGGATCATTCTTATTTCTACTAACCTCCCTCCTCAGGCTGAAGAAAAATTGGTCAAAGTTTTGAGGGAGTATAGCGATTCCTTTGCCTGGTCCTATGAGGACATGCCTGGTCTTGACCCCGCCTTGGTAGAACATAGAATTGTGCTTAAACCAGGGGCAACACCCGTGAAGTAGAAACTAAGAAGATTCCCCCCCCCCATATGGCCATGAAAATGAAAGAAGAGGTCAACAAATTGCATAGGCCAGATTTATTCGGGTTGTCTTATATCCTCTGTGGGTGGCCAATATAGTCCATGTTATGAAGAAAGATGGTAAAGTGTGAATTTACATTGATTTAAGGGATTTGAACAAGGCATGTCCCAAATATGATTTTTCGCTGCCTCATATCGATGTGTTAGTAGATAACACCGCCGGGTACGAAGCTCTCTCACTTATGGATGGTTATTCTGGTTATAACCAAATCCGTCTAGCTCCAGAGGACCAAGAGAAAACCTCGTTAACCACGTCCTGGGCACTTACTGCTACGTGGTCATGCCATTCGGGCTGAAGAATGCCAGTGCCACTTATCAACGGGCGATGATGGCAATATTCCATGATATAATGCATGTGTATATGGAAGCTTACGTGGATGATATTTTGGTGAAGTCGAGGTCGAAAGAAGAGCACCCCGCTATTTTGGCCAAGGTGTTGCAAAGGGCCCAAGAGTACACATTAAAGATGAATCTGAAGAAATGTGTATTCGGAGTGTCCTCAGGAAAGCTATTAGGATTCATAGTTAGCAAAATGGGGATTCAGATTGATCCTAATAAAGCAAAAGCCATCATAGATATGCCCCCGTCGAAGAACATTACTGAACTTCGAGGGTTGATTGGACGTCTGCAATTCATTCGAAGATTTATATCTCAGCACTCTCAAAGGTGCCGTCCGTTTTACAAATTATTGAAGGCAGGGGCTAAATTTGAATGGAATGAAGAATGTCAGAAGGCTTATGAGGATCTAAAGGTTTACTTGTCTAATCCCCCGGTTCTGCAACCTCCTGTCCCTGGGAAACCCCTAATCTTATACATCTCTGTCATTGAGGACTCCCTAGGAGCTATCCTGGCACAAGTGGATGATGAAGGTAGAGAAAGGGCAGCATATCACTATGGATTGTTTAATTAGTTCTACCCCGCCCCCTTTTAAACTAATACATGCATAAGGATATGAATCAAAGAATAGGGGGATGAAAGGATGAGAAAGACATACCGTGATCGCCACCAAGGTTCCAACAACGTCGAAAGGATGAAGAGCTGAAGGGATGGCGCCGTATACCTTGGAACTTGAAGAGTTGATCGCGCTTGACAACGGGGTGTGGGAGCGTCGTGGATTCAAACCTCCTCGTCCTCCAGCCGGCTAGAAGAAGAGGGCCTCACGTTCATATCATGCTCTCCTTCAAAACAAAGCCAAACACAAAGATAAAAACCCATTAGATCATGAAGTGTAGTATCAATCCCAAAGTGATAAAATAGGGTTAGAAATTGAGAGTAAACTCATCGGGGGGAGGTTTTTAACCCCTGTGAAAGGGTGGAAATAAAAGGTGTGTGTGTTGTGATGAGAATGAAGCAAAGATATGAGAAAATCACGCAGCACAATTGCGGGAAATGTGCATGCAAAACGGAGAAAAATGCAGACAAAGTGCATAAAATAGTGTTTTGTGATGATTTATGAGTTTGAGAGGAGGAGAACTAAGAGTAGAGACCACGAAATCAAGCCCAAAAAGATGCAATGGAAAGCCAATACTTCCCTCTTCAAGCCAGAGTCGAAGGATTGAGTCGGACGTACAACATGGGTTCGCCCCGAGTTGAAGAAGAGCCCCCCGTCACCACTGCGAACTGGGCAGTTTATATAGAGTTTTCAAAAAAAAGTCCCAACTTCCTCTCACGATTCCCAGAGATATAGTCCAAGATAAATCGAGTTCTATGGATCAAACTTGAGATAATACTAAGGACAAGAGATAGGAATAAGTGGGACTCGATTTGGAGGAGTATTCTAGAAGATATGGTTCTTGAAAGGTAGCCGCGACGAACCGGTTTTCAGGATAGAGTCCAGCGCAGGATGGACTCTTAGACTGGCCTAGCGGTCTATCGCAGGGCCGCAAGGGGATAGCAAACGGTCTAGGGGGTGACCGCAAGGCTCTAGGGGTGAAAAAGGATGATTTCAGACAAGTTTCTGGCAAACGGTCTAGTGAATGACCGTTTGTGGTGTCCTAGCGGTCTAGCAAATGACCGCTAGGCTGCTGGAGAAAAATTTCTGGGCAGACTTTGCGTGACTTTAGAAATCAGATCATATCTCAAAAATGATACAGAATTAGCAAAAGTGGTAGAAGAAGAAATTGTAGATAACTGAAAGATGAACAACGTTTATGAAGAGAGCAAGATGAGAAAATGAGAGGAAGAGGGAGAAAATGAGGCAAGAACAGAGAGAGAAAATTCTGGGACATAGGTGAATAGCACAGCACGCCAGAAAAACATGAATAACTTGAAATCGGTGAAGAATTGGCCAATGGGGTAGAAGAAGAAATTGTAGGTCTCTTTAAAAGATGAACAACTTTGGTGAAGGACACTTTTTGAATAAAGGAACATAAGGGGATGCAAAATGACTGTTTTCAGGACGGCGCAGCGAAAGGGGCCGAATACTTGATGGAAAGTTGACCTAAATGGGCCACAAGTCGACTTGGAAGACCGGAAGTTGATAAGATAAGCTCCAGGGCTCTAAGACATCATGATCTCCGAAGTCTAAAAGCTAGGGAACTATGAAATGGGCTCGAAATCCGTCCAAGGAAGACTCCAAAATAATGGGTCATTCGGGACATCAAAAATGATGAATAAGAGAAATGACGCGTCTTGCGGGCTAAAACGGGTGTCAACAAATGCCCCTCCTTGATGTCCTCTTTGCAAGGGAACGAGCGAAAGCGGCGTGGTGGCGAAATGGAAAGGAGATAGAGCGAAAGCGACAGCGATGTGAAGCGGAGATGAAGCAGAGATGAAGCGGAGAGTACTGATAAGCAGGCATCAAGGCAAAAGACACCCGTCACAATCAACAAGCGACAGAAATTCTCCCGAAAACACCAAACTAACCACAAGGAACGGATGACGCGGATGAGACATGTCTGGAGAACTAAACTAAGGGAAAAAAGGAAACACGACCAGCCTCATCGGGGACACAATCCACTGACAATGAGTGGGTCGAAAAGAGCACAGCTGAAAAGTTGGAAAAGGAGATAAAACTGAGATAAAATGCCGACATGAATCACGCTAGCCAACCAGACCGAGCGGGCAGATCAAGGAGATCATTCAAATTCAGAGTGGAATGAGAATCTCTTATCCAAGAGAGAATTGAAGTGCAATCAACCATTGCTGAGAAGAAACCATGAGAGAATCACGAGACATGAATGCTCAAAAATGACATGATGCATGCTGGGATAAAATAAAGAAATCATCAAAACGAATGTAAAGAAAGAATAAAATAGAAAGTACTCAAGGATACTATTGCTAGACCGAGCAAGATGGGGTCAAGAGTCTTCTTGCAACCACAGCGTGCGAGACAGAGTCCATCGTCCCCCACCCAACTCAAACGAGCAGCCTATGCAACGATTAACCGTATGTTCCTAGATCATCATCGTTTTTATTAAAGTGGAACATCAGATCCCAGAACACACGGGTAACCAGCCGGTCCTTGAGAGGCTATAATAATGTAGATACCATATAGTAATGCAACAATGAGTAGGGATAGAGAGCCATACTTGACTTACTTGCCAATCGAAACGGCATTTATTTTTGGATTTTTCCTTTTCATATTTTTATGGGATTTTCATAATAAGACAACATGAATAAACAAGCATGAACATAATGAAAACATAACGATCAACTGAACGACAGACAACACAACATAACATAACGAGCAAACGAATGGAAAAAAATGCAATAAGATAAATAAGCACATATGCAATGGCATGAACAAACTATATGCATGCACGATAAACATGGTGGGACAAGATAACAACGCGGCGGGACAACACACGGTTGGGACAAGAATATGAGGGATGACCACACGGTTGGGACAACACACGGGACATAGAGGGATGACTAACAACATATGCAAGACAACTAACAACACACGGTGAGGGACAAAACAACATGCGTGGGACGACATGGAGGGACATAAACACGTGACAAATACACGGCGGGATAAAAGACATAATAAATACATTCTTCAATCAAAGCCCAAGATCAGAATGAAGCAGAACTGTCAGGTTCATAATCATGAGGTAAAGTCCTCTCATGAAGATATGATCATGTTTAAATAAACTGAGAAGGACTAAAGCTTCAGAACAGATCGAGAGAGTGGATTGAAGAAGGAGAGAACAGATCAAAGATGTGGATAGGAGACATGGCAACTGATAAAGTAAGGAATACCTGAATACCTACAACCTGCACACTTAACAAACAGATCATACTTGTCCTCAAAGGAACAAAAAGATAAATATTTTTAGATTTTTCAATTTTCCTGATTTTTTGGACCTTCAACAATATTTAATTTTTTTGTTTTTGAACAATATCTCATTTTTTAGAATTTTCATATTATCTGATTTTTTGGATTTTTTGACAATATCTCATTATTTTTAGAATTTTCATATTATCTGATTTTTTTTAAGATTTTTTTTTAAAATAGCAATCCGCAGCACCCAAAGACGGGCTCGAACTACTGGCCAGGGATCGTCGTTCCTACCCCTCTCATTAAATACTTCCCTTAAGTAGGGCGTGCATGTGAGGGTGGCTCACCACAACCAATCACCTCTAAAGAACGGTGCCCCTACTAAGGCCATACGCGGGATAAAACCCAGCCTAAGAGGGAGAAGCAGAAGAAAAATTAGAGACAAGCTTCATGCAGGATGGAAAACACCAGGACTTGAATTCCTTCTAGGGCACTACCCCTCAAAGATATAGTCTGTTGCGTCGGGGGGTTTTGTCTTTGATTTTGAGACTCATATTTATCAGGCATGCATGCGACCGGGCTCATGACGTCCCGCGGGGAACTGTACTGCCACTCTTGCCATGCCTTTGATTTCCATAATTTTAAATTTGATTCATTGATCAGATCATTGATTTTTTTTTTGACAACCCTTATTGGCTAGATTTTACATGAATGATCATATTCGAGGGTCAAGACTGCCCCTATTTGAGACCTCTCTTGTATTAGGGAGCACCTAGGTTGGTCATCTCATCCATCAATCTCTTGCCCCTGTACTTGGCCAAGAAGGGAAAAGAAAAGGCTTCGTGCATACCCAAAGTATGGCCAAAGCAGCAACGATGTGCCTCAGCGGAATTGACTATGACTTGCCGTGAAGTGTGTGAAAACCCATACTCAAGGTCACCCTCAACGATCGGGGAAAGAAACTAGACTCCCAACGCGGAGCTATCACCAGCCTAAGATGCTGCAGAAGAGAACTCTTTTGACACTTATCTTAACTAAGTAGATTTCTAAAAGCCACTTAACCATGTTGAGGAACCAGAATTATAACCATGCGCAGGAATAACAATAAAATTAATAGCACATTCTTGCACAAAATAAAGATACCTTGCAAATCCATAGCGTGGAAGTAGCATCCTGACGCGATCTTGATCATCTGGCTTTACGAGCTTTGTATTCCTTATTTGACAGGACGAAAGGGAGAGGATAGCAAAGGATCAAAGATTCCTCTACACGGAGGAGTGACAGACATCAAACTGGACGAATAAGGATAAAAAGCAAGAGGGACGAGGGCTAGAACTCCCTCGTTAAGGTGCAGAGACCCTGATAACAATGAACCAGAATATAGAAGAAACCAGATCAGCTGAGATCAAGGCGGGTAAAGCCTCGAAAATAGCAAGAAAAAGGGCAACGCCCCCAAAAGGGTGAGGAGGAATGAGTAGAAAGATGAGAAGAAGAATCATCCGACGTGGTCGAAGAAAGAGAATGGGAATCATCCGATAGGGTCGGAGAAGGAAAATGAGAAACACCCGATAGAGTCGGGGAAAGGGAAGGGTAATCACCCGACATGGTCGAGGAAGAAGAACGAGAATGTAGCAACCCTGATAAAAATAAGGTTTTTAAATAAATCAAATTAAAATAAAAGATAAGTGAATAAATGACAAGGAGCTTAAATGATTAAATCATTAATCAAGAGGAAAATAACGTCTTTTAACAAGGCACTGATTCAAAAGGAAACGCCTCCGTATAAGGCGTTAATTTAAAGAGGACACCTACACAGTAGGGCGTCAAATTTCAAACAACGGGAAGATAAAATTAAGGAAAGGAAATGAAACGCCCTCTACTTGGGCGCATTTTACATAAGTAACGACGCTTGACAAGGCGTCAATTTAAATTCGACGCCCTCGCTTAAGATGCTAATTCAGTTCGAGTTTCGTTCGACTCAGGAGACTATCCAGAGCAAGTTCTGGATAACTACGGCAAGGATAGAATATAGAAAGGACTCTATCAAGGCACTACTACCCTTAATCAAACTCTAATTCCATTAGGGTTCCCCAAAACCCTATAAATAATCCTTGTCCATCAAACCCTAAAAATCTATTTCGTCGAAGCTCTGTTGCTGCGTACGTGAAGAACAGGTGATGTTCTTCTTCCTTCCTTTGCTTTCGATCAATTTATGAAGAAATTTTAATTGTTCTTCATCATCGTTGCTATAGGTGACCGCTTCTAGCGCTTAAAGACGAAGGGTCTTCATCATCATCTTCGTCTACATCTGCTTCACAGGAAAGAAGATATTCCTCTATCTGTGGAGCATAGGAGTGTTCCTTCGATCTTCAACTCACATCATCCAGTAGCTGTTTATCGACCTTCGGGAAGTCTCTGTTCTAAACAGAGCATCGGTTTCTCTTCAAAGCCTTCACGTTTCTTATTCCAAATCACAATAAGGTAGGTTTTCTCAAGAACGTAGCCCAAACTAGCTTAATACCTTTGATAATATCATTGATCCTCCATGCATATAGTTTTATGGTGGGTTCAACTGTTTCTATGCAATTTTCAAAGCAACGCCCTTGACCAGGGCGCTAACATAAAGAAGCGACCCACACTAGGGCGCTAATTCTTGTTTTGACGCCCTCCATAGGAGTCATCAATTTCATATAAGTGGATAATTACCCATGTTAAAAATTCTATATCTATGCAACCATGAACCTAATCTAATGCATGTTCATCCTGATTGAATCCTGCTATTTTTCTGGTCCTGACCATGTACATGTTTTCCTGAAATTTATTATCCAAAATTGGAAAATTGTTGAATTAACGACCTGCACAAGGTCGTTTCTTATTGAACTGACGCCCCAGACCAGGGCGCATACTGTAAAAGAACGCCCCTATCCAGGGCGTGTTTTTATTAAAACTTCCAGATTATTGATATTCTGTAAAATAGAAATATTGAAAGGACGACTGATGGATGCGTCGTCAAAGTTAAAATAAACACCCGGATTAAGGCGTTAATTTGATTAAAAATGACTTTACCAGAGTCGCTATTTTCCTGCATTACTGTTTCACTGCTTACTGTTAGCCGAGAGATTTCATTATATATATATATATATATATATATATATATATATATATATATATATATATATATATATATATATATCGGCACTATATTCCAGTCCGTGAGTATAGTCCCACGTTTCTACGATGATTTATCGCATTACCCTCTCAATTCTCATTGACATACAAGCTCTCTATTGGACATTCTATTCCTTTGGACTAGCGAGTTAGTCATAGAGACCTCCGTAAGACTTCTCGCAGCCTTGGATTCCCTCAAGGCCGACTGAGCTGGTTGTACCATAAAAACCCATTACACTATTTTGCCATGTCACTCTATGGAAACATGGTATACCGGCCCTCATGTTATGCAAAGTGTGTATCATGAGAATTCTCTTAATGGGATGAGGTTATCATGCCATTTGATGCTGTTCTTGCAAACCCCAATTCTATATCAACATTGTTATGATGTTCTTGTAAACCCCAATTCTATATTCAACATGATGTTCTTGTGGACCTCAATTCTATATTAAGAATGAGGATGTCTTGCCAATGATGTGCTGTTCATGTGGACCTCAATTCTATATAAAGAGTGTCCATACTTGCTTGTCATGGTACCCAAGTTAGGGAACCAATTCCACCTAGTTTTTATCGATAGTCGTGATTGTACCGTTATTATCGCCTATCTATGTCAAGTGTCATATTTTTAGACTCTATTCTATCAAAGTCTATCCTACGTGTCTACAAGCTTTATTCTTGAAATTCCATATTGGCTATATACAAAAGTGGATGTTAAAAATACATGATTAATGCCTGCGCATATAGGGCCCGATCTGGTCCTGGGAGGAGCACCCGAAAGTACTTGTGCCCATGGGAGTTGAATGATAATGGTATTGGCATTATACCAAAGTGCATGACTAGCTTGATTGAACATTCCACAAATCTTGTACTTGACTTGACTTGATATTACATGACTTGCTTGGCCCGAGAAAGGGTAATTACTTGTGTGCTTGAATGAAATAGCCAAATTCCAACATGACTTGATATGACAACAATACTTGCTTGAATATCTTGATATATTTTGATATAAGTTCTTGAAAGTTCATGACTAGTTCTTCTCGTTATCTTATTGTTATACACTCTTTCTATCTTGTCGTTTTATGCGAGCATGCATAGCTATAGTGCATTCATGAAAGATGTAATTACTTAAACCCCTTGCTAGTTCTTGAGATATAATTTCCTACTGAGCGTTCGCTCACCTAGTGTTTCCCTACTTTTCAGGTAAGTCTGACGATGAGGGAACTCAAACGGATGGGGAAAATCAAGAGTGAAAGAGATAGAGCTTCTTCCGTGTTATCTAGTCTTTTTCATATTTTCTTGAGTCAACCTTGTATTTTTCCTTTATTTTAGTTGGTACTTCAAAGGTTTGTAATAGACATGTTCTTATGAAGGAATAAAGGATTGGGTTATCTTTACTTTTGCGCATCTCTGATTTTGGTGTCGAATACACTAATACTCTGATTGACATGATTGATATAAACTCGTCGCGCATCTCCGAGTACCTTCCGCGCTCGGGGCGTGATAGTTTTTGTGGTATTAGAGCCTAGGGTAGTCAATTCCTAGGAAACCCAAGTCCAAGGATAGGTTCAAACCTTTAACCAGTGAGATTGGGTAGAACCAAAGGGTTGAGTTAACATAAAAACTTAAAAGCCCTTAACGCGAGTATATACTGATATAGTTATTGTAATTGTAGGATAATGGCTGCCGAACGTGCTCAGTGGCGCAACATGCAGCATACACTCCAAGGCATGACCCAGGTGCTGCAACATGTAGCACATGGAGGTGCACAATGAGCCGGAAGTCTCCACCAAGTCTTCAAGAACATGAACCCTCCTAAATTCATGGGTTCTACTGATCCGGATGACGCAGAGCACTGGGTCAGGGAGACGGAACGTATATTCCGTGTTATGCAGTGCACGGATCAAGATAAAGTCTTATTAGCTACCTTTCAGTTGGAAAGGGATGCCCGATGTTGGTGGGAATCGATAGAAGCTACTTTAAATCAAGACCAAGTTACTTGGGAAGAATTCGTTGAACATTTCAACGCTAAATATTTTTCAGACCGAGTCCAAGAAAAGAAAGCTACCGAATTTGCCGCACTCAAGCAACGGTCATTATCGGTGGCGGAGTACGAGGCATAATTCTCTAGATTATCTCGGTATGCTAAGCACTTAGTTAGCACCGAGAAGATGAAAGCTAGGAGGTTCCTAAATGGGCTCAGGCCCCAATATATCACACAGCTGGCGCCAATGGATATCCAGGTCTACTCAGAAATCGTGCACCGAGCTCGGCTATTAGAAGACGCCACGGAACTATCTGATAGAATCCGTGGGAAGGACAAGAAAGAACAAGTTACAAGTTCGGGTTCCTTTAAACCCAACTTCAAGAAGAGGCCTAGCAATGGAGGTACGTCCTCACAAGATCAGAAGTTTAAGAAGACCAAGCCCTTCTCCATCACCACTACTACACCTTCGAATATAATATGCAAGCATTGTGACAAGGCTGGTCATAAAGCCGAAGAGTGCTGGAGGAAACTTGGAGCATGTCTCCGTTGCGGGAGCCGTGAGCATCGGATTCCTGATTGCCCGTTACTTAATGATCAAACCGGTGACGGAAAGCACCCGGTAACCAAGAATGCTCATCTTCACGCAATTAAGGAGACCGAAGAAGAAGAAGAAGGCGGACTAGTAGAAGGTACATTAAAAGTTTGTTCCAAGTCTACACATGTCTTATTTGATACGGGTGCTTCGCATTCCATTATTTCCAAGAAGTTCGCTGATCCGTTACCCCTAGAACCGGAATGGATAAAATTAGTCTTGTATACTCCTCTAGGAAACGAGACTGATATTACACACCATTACAAGAACTGTGAAGTATTGGTTCATGGTAAGAATCTCCCTATTGATCTTGTATGTTTAGATCTAAAGGAGTATGATGTCATACTAGGAGCGGATTGGTTATCCAAATACCAGGCAACGGTTGATTGCCGTAATAGCAAGGTTATTTTCAAGGAATTTCCGGAACTGGTCTATACTAGCCCTAGGAGTCGGAACAAGTCACCTCTTATTTTGACTCTCTGAGCTAGCAAGCTAATCAGGAAAGGATGTGTATCTTTTCTTGCATTTGTCACGATTAAGGAGGCTAAGGAAACTAAGATAGAAGATATCCCGATGGTACAAGAATTTCCGGACGTTTTTTCGGAAGATTTGCCTAGATTACCCCCGCAAAGAGAAGTGGCCTTCACCATCGATTTAATTCCTGGTGCTGGTCCAGTTTCTAAGGCACCGTATAGAATGTCACCTGCTGAACTCAAGGAGTTAAAGGAGCAATTGATGGAACTCATTAAGAAAGGATACATTAGACCAAGCACTTCCCCGTGGGGTGCCCCTGTATTATTTGTAAAGAAGAAAGATGGATCCCTGAGGTTATGCATCGACTATCGACAGTTGAATCATCTCACTATCAAGAACAAGTATCCACTGCCGAGAATCGATGAGTTGTTTGATCAAATTTCGGGATCCAAGTATTTTTCCAAAATTGATCTTAGGTCAAGATATCACCAACTGAGAATCAAGGATGAGGACATTCATAAAACCGCATTCAGAAGCAGGTACGGCCATTATGAATTTGTTGTTATGCCTTTCGGACTAACGAATGCCCCTACTGCCTTTATGCAGTTAATGAATAGTATATTCAGACCTTATCTAGATCAATTCGTGGTGGTCTTTATTGATGATATATTGATTTATTCCAAGACCAAGGAAGAGCATGAGGAGCATTTAAGGATTTCATTACAAATATTGAGGGCAAATCAATTATAAGCAAAACTTAACAAGTGTGAATTCTGGCTTGAGGAAGTGACTTTTCTCAGACATGTTATATCAATGGATGGCTTATCAGTAGATCCATCAAAAGTTGAAGCTATAAGAAATTGGGAAAGGCCGACCAATGCTAGCGAGATCCGAAGTTTCTTAGGTCTTGCGGGCTACTATCGGCGATTCATCAAGGATTTCTCTAAGATCGCCGTACCACTTACGAGGTTAACTCGCAAGGAGATCCATTACGAATGGAGTGAGGAATGTGAAAGAAGTTTCCAAACTCTCAAGGATCATCTTACTACAGCTCCTGTCTTAGCTTTACCAATGGAAGGAGAGAAATTCGAGGTATACACTGATGCTTCTGGCATTGGCCTCGGATGTGTTTTAATGCAACAAGGAAAGGTTATAGCATACTCTTCTCGTCAATTGAAGAAGCACGAAGAGAACTACCCAGTCCATGACTTAGAATTAGCCGCGGTAGTATTTGCACTAAAGATCTGGAGACATTATATTTATGGAGTACAGTTTACTGTATACTCTGATCACAAGAGTCTCAAGTATCTCTTTTCACAAAAAGAACTAAATATGAGGCAAAGACGTTGGCTAGAATATCTCAAGGACTTCGACTTCAATATACAATATCATCCCGGAAAGGGTAATCATGTAGCAGATGCCCTTAGTCGAAAGCCGAGAGCACTGTTAGCCAATTGTATGATTCAAGAATGGAAGTTGCTGGAGCAATTCTCTAAGCTCAATATAAGCATGGACACGAACTTTAAATGTGTCACGTTGTCTCATGTAAGCATTCATCCATACCTATTAACCAAAACACAAGCACTTCAGGATGATGACCCAATATTAGTGGAAATCAAGGGCAGATTGGAAGGACAATCTGATTTCCAAATAACTTGTGAAGGAAGATTAATGTTCAGGAATAGAACTTACATACCGGATTGTCCCGAGTTAAAGAAGAAGATCTTAGATGAAGCTCATAGATCAAGGTACACGATTCATCCTGGATCTACCAAAATGTACCAAGATGTGAAAAGAAATTTTTGGTGACCCAACATGAAAAGGGAAATAGCAGACTATGTATCACGTTGTCTCACATGCCAACAGGTCAAGGCGGAACACCAAAAGCCTGCTGGAAAACTACATCCTCTAGATATCCCTAAATGGAAGTGGGAGAATATTGGTATGGATTTCATCATGGGTTTATCTAAATCAAAAGGAGGACATGATGGAATATGGGTTATTATTGACCGATTGACTAAATCGGCGCATTTCTTGCCAATAAAGAGCCGATGGTCAGTTGATGTTTTGGCTGCATTATACATCAAGGAAATAGTCAGATTACATGGTATTCCTGTTTCAATCGTGTCTGACAGAGATCTCCGTTTTACTTCTCATTTTTGGAAGGGACTACAACATTCGTTGGGAACAAGGCTTAACTTTAGTACAGCTTTTCATCCTCAAACGGATGGTCAGATCGAGAGAACTAACCAGGTGGTTGAAGATATGCTCAGAGCTTGCATCATTGATTTCGATGGAAGCTGGCATGATCACTTGCCATTGGTGGAATTTGCATACAATAATAGCTACCAGGCAAGTATACAAATGGCACCTTTCGAAGCTTTATACGGAAGAAGTTGCCGATCACCCTTATGCTGGGACGAAGTTGGAGAGAAACAACTGCTAGGTCCAGACATGGTAAGGGTTACCACTGAAAGAGTGCAAATGATTAGAGAAAGACTGCAAGTTGCTCAGTCTAGGCAAAGGGCTTATGCTAACACAAGAAGGAGAGATCTTGAATTCCAAGTTAGAGATCATGTATTTCTCAAGATATCGCCTGGACGTGGCATACGGAGATTTGGTGTTAAGGGCAAGCTTACACCAAGATTCATCGGACCCTTCGAGATACTGGAACGAGTTGGCGAGGTTGCTTATCGCATCGCATTGCCTCCTCAATTGTCTGATGTTCATAATGTGTTCCACATATCTATGTTGAAGAAATATGTACACGATCCATCACATATTATTGAACATAGAGACTTAGTTATCCAGAAGGATCTCACATATGAACAGAAGCCCATAAAGATACTGGATCGTGAAGTACGTACCCTAAGGAATAAAGTTATTCCCATGCTAAAGGTACAATGGAATAAGAATTCCGAGCATGAAGCCACATGGGAGACCGAGGAATCCATGAGGAAACGATTCCCAGAATTATTTTAAAGGTATATGTTCTAAACGCTCTCCACTTATACATACTATTGAATTTGGGGACCAAATTCTTTTAAGTGGGGGAGGGTGTAGCAATCCTGATAAAAATAAGGTTTTTAAATAAATCAAATTAAAATAAAAGATAAGTGAATAAATGACAAGGAGCTTAAATGATTAAATCATTAATCAAGAGGAAAATAACGCCTTTTAACAAGGCGCTGATTCAAAAGGAAACGCCTCCGTATAAGGCGTTAATTTAAAGAGGACGCCTACACAGTAGGGCGTCAAATTTCAAACAATGGGAAGATAAAATTAAGGAAAGGAAATGAAATGCCCTCTACTTGGGCGCGTTTTACATAAGTAACGACGCTTGACAAGGCGTCAATTTAAATTCGACGCCCTCGCTTAAGACGCTAATTCAGTTCGAGTTTCGTTCGACTCAGGAGACTATCCAGAGCAAGTTCTGGATAACTACGGCAAAGATAGAATATAGAAAGGACTCTATCAAGGCAATACTACCCTTAATCAAACTCTAATTCCATTAGGGTTCCCCAAAACCCTATAAATAATCCTTGTCCATCAAACCCTAAAAATCTATTTCGTCGAAGCTCTGTTGCTGCGTACGTGAAGAACAGGTGATGTTCTTCTTCCTTCCTTTGCTTTCGATCAATTTATGAAGAAATTTTAATTGTTCTTCATCATCGTTGCTATAGGTGGCCGCTTCTAGCGCTTAAAGACGAAGGGTCTTCATCATCATCTTCGTCTACATCTGCTTCGCAGAAAAGAACATATTCCTCTATCTGTGGAGCATAGGAGTGTTCCTTCGATCTTCAACTCACATCATCCAGTAGCTGTTTATCGATCTTTGGGAAGTCTCTGTTCTAAACAGAGCATCGGTTTCTCTTTAAAGCCTTCACGTTTCTTATTCCAAATCACAATAAGGTAGATTTTCTCAAGAACGTAGCCCAAACTAGCCTAATACCTTTGATAATATCATCGATCCTCCATGCATATAGTTTTATGGTGGGTTCAACTGTTTCTATGCAATTTTCAAAGCAACGCCCTTGACCAGGGCGCTAACATAAAGAAGCGACCCACACTAGGGCGCTAATTCTTGTTTTGACGCCCTCCATAGGAGTCGTCAATTTCATATAAGTGGATAATTACCCATGTTAAAAATTCTATATCTATGCAACCATGAACCTAATCTAATGCATGTTCATCCTGATTGAATCCTGCTATTTTTCTGGTCCTGACCATGTACATGTTTTCCTGAAATTTATTATTCGAAATTGGAAAATTGTTGAATTAACGACCTGCACAAGGTCGTTTCTTATTGAACTGACGCCCCAGACCAGGGCGCATACTGTAAAAGAACGCCCCTGTCCAGGGCGTGTTTTTATTAAAACTTCTAGATTATTGATATTCTGTAAAATAGAAATATTGAAAGGACGACTGATGGATACGTCGTCAAATTTAAAATAAACACCTGGATTAAGGCGTTAATTTGATTAAAAATGACTTTACCAAAGTCGCTATTTTCCTGCATTACTGTTTCACTGCTTACTGTTAGTCGAGAGATTTCATTATATATATATATATATATCTATATATATATCGGCACTATATTCCAGTCCGTGAGTATAGTCCCACGTTTCTACGATGATTTATCGCATTACCCTCTCAATTCTCATTGACATACAAGCTCTCCATTGGACATTCCGTTCCTTTGGACTAGCGAGTTAGTCATAGAGACCTCCGTAAGACTCCTCGCAGCCTTGGATTCCCTCAAGGCCGACTGAGCTGGTTGTACCATAAAAACCCATTACACTATTTTGCTATGTCACTCTATGGAAACATGGTATACCGGCCCTCATGTTATGCAAAGTGTGTATCATGAGAATTCTCTTAATGGGATGAGGTAATCATGGCATTTGATGCTGTTCTTGTAAACCCCAATTTTATATCAACATTCTTATGATGTTCTTGTAAACCCCAATTCTATATTCAACATGATGTTCTTGTGGACCTCAATTCTATATTAAGAATGAGGATGTCTTGCCAATGATGTGCTGTTCATGTGGACCTCAATTCTATATAAAGAGTGTCCATACTTGCTTGTCGTGGTACCCAAGTTAGGGAACCAATTCCACCTAGTTTTTATCGATAATCATGATTGTACCGTTATTATCACCTATCTATGTCAAGTGTCATATTTTTAGACTCTATTCTATCAAAGTCTATCCTACGTGTCTACAAGCTTTATTCTTGAAATTCCATATTGGCTATATACAAAAGTGGATGTTAAAAATACATGATTAATGCCTGCACATATAGGGCCCGATCTGGTCCTGGGAGGAGCACCCGAAAGTACTTGTGCCCATGGGAGTTGAATGATAATGGTATTGGCATTATACCAAAGTGCATGACTAGCTTGATTGAACATTCCACAAATCTTGTACTTGACTTGACTTGATATTACATGACTTACTTGGCCCGAGAAAGGGTAATTACTTGCGTGCTTTAATGAAATAGCCAAATTCCAACATGACTTGATATGACAACTATACTTGCTTGAATTTCTTGATATATTTTGATATAAGTTCTTGAAAGTTCATGACTAGTTCTTCTCGCTATCTTATTGTTATACACTCTTTCTATCTTGTTGTTTTATGCGAGCATGCATAGTTATAGTGCATTCATGAAAGATGTAATTACTTAAACCCATTGCTAGTTCTTGAGATATAATTTCCTACTGAGCGTTCGCTCACCTAGTGTTTCCCTACTTTTCAGATAAGTCCGACGATGAGGGAACTTAAACGGATGGGAAAAATCAAGAGTGAAAGAGATAGAGCTTCTTCCGTGTTATCTAGTCTTTTTCATATTTTCTTGAGTCAACCTTGTATTTTTCTTTTATTTTAGTTGGTACTTCAAAGGTTTGTAATAGACATGTTCTTATGAAGGAATAAAGGATTGGGTTATCTTTACTTTTGCGCATCTCTGATTTTGGTGTCGAATACACTAATACTCTGATTGACATGATTGATATAAACTCGTCGCGCATCTCCGGGTACCTTCCACGCTCGGGGCGTGACAGAGAACCTAGAGATACCAGAGGAGAGGAATCAGAAGAAGAAATCCCTAGATCGGGATGGGAAGAGGACATAGGCTGAGGCCTAGAATTGTGAGAGGAAGGAAAGTCCGGAGGTTCCGGATAGTGATCCGCGGATCTAGAAAGAGAGGAGAAGATGATGGTAACATGATTTGAAGTGGGAAGATACACCACCCAAGGGTGGGAGCTGAGCAGGAGAAATGATGAATGAGAGGAAGAAAAAGAAGGTGAAGTGGACCCCTGAGCGCACAGCTGACGGCCCTTAAACTTGCGCCGCCGCCTCTTCTTAGCAGAAATCTGTTGAACACGGGCCTGCCTGACGTGAACCCAGATCTTTAGGCTTCTTAATTTGCAATGTCTCCTCAAATAATGGGCCCATCTAGCAGACTGCCTGGTCTGATTATGAACATGCAGCTTCATCGGGGTGGTTGCCCATAGACACCCGGTGCTAACACCATGTGGACATTCTTGAACAACTAACTCGTCAGACTGATAAACAACATGAAAACTGATAAACAACATGAAATCATGGGGTCTTGTCTCTCGGCACCAAGATGTGGAGATTCGGCAACGCCACTCGGAACTCAGCCTTGAAGCACAACTCCCTTGATAGAAGAGACGGGTGAAGCTGAGGGAGAGTAATACACGGCGTTGACATGGCCAGCTTGCTAATAAACCGAGGGAGATTGCATAGAATGTGCATAATGTCCTTCAAGAGTGCAGAAGATATGGCAAATTACCCCTTGAACATAGAGTGCATAATCTGCTTGGCAGCCGTATGCATTAGCACAATATGAGTAGAGAGCCCTTCTTGGCCTATAATCTGAACAGTAATAGTGCGAGGAGAAATAATAGCATCAATCACGGAATCTCCGACGAGCATAGAGATTGCCACCGGCCTCGCTTGGGAAGAAACTGGCATCAACTCAAGGGAACTCTTCTTGGCAACTGTCATCTTTGAAAGTGGAGGCGCATCATCCCCAAAATAGCTAGAGACCAGGACACGGATCGACATCCGACAAATAAAATCCTAAATCTTGAAATGCACGGTTGGCGCTGAATCATCCTGACTTGGCTTATTGTCTCCCTGGGGACCAGACCCAAGAGGCACCGTGGGTAACATACACTCGCTCCGTGGGGTGGAAGTAGGTGGAAAATGGGGATAGGAATATGTTCGGAAGACACGGAGGTTTCAACGGGGATGGTATGTTTAGGTGGAGGCGAAGGCAATGCGGCAATGATGGGCTCGGGTGAAGGTAAAGGTGGAAGTAGAGATGTAGGTGGTGATGAAGGCAACGGCGTGGCTTGCTCAGACTCGGGCAAAGGTGATGGCGGGGATGATGTAGGTTCAGGCAATGGTGAGGGTGGTGGAAATGGTGAAGCGGGCATTGGGGGTAGTGGATGTGGTGTTGGTGGATGGTTAGGGGAAGGCCGTGGCACCCATCGTCGATGTACCTACACAACGCGTCGGGTGGCGTCGGGAGTAGAAGTGGAGGTGGAAGAAGTGGTGGTAATGGGAGCACTAGCCTGAGCAAAGGCTTGGATTTGTGGAGGCAATGGAGTCGGGGTAAGAGTAGAAGATGATGATGGGGTAGGTGGAGACATAGGTATGGGAGCAGGAGTAGGTGTGGGTAACGAACTAGGCGACGGAGCGGGCACAACGCTAGATGGAGAATCATAGGGGTGCCCCTGGCCTTGAAATGGAGACGGGTGCTTAGGCGGTGCTTCTTGCTGTTGCTGCTTGCTGTGCAGATGTAAAATGACTTTGTGAATAGCGGCCCAATCGATCATTTTCTTGGCTTCCAGGTCATAGACATAATCCCAGAACTCGGGGCAATCCTTAACCAAATGCCCCTGCTGGTGATGATAATCACATAACTGAAGCATATTTCCGGCAGTGGGTTGGCAAGGCACAATTGGAGGGAGCGGAAACGCATGAGTGGCCATCGAAGCCCCAAAAATGTCGGTGAAACACTCTGGCAACGGCGAGTGAGGAGCCTGCTTCGGGCAAGGTGGATGCCGAGGGATATGGGAAGGTAATGAAGATGGTTGTGGGGGTTACGTAGGCAATAGTGCTTGGACGACGGCAGAGGGATTTGGTGAAGGCATATGTGGAGCGGGATGAGGGGGTATATAGACGGCATCCACCTGCTCGGGGTGTGGTGTTCCCTTGACCGGAGGTGGCGACACAAGTGGAGATGCGGAAGCGGAAGGCTGACTCGTGGAGGGCTGACTTGCGGGAGTGTACGGATATGGAGAAACGGGAGGTAGACTCGTGGAAGGATGACTCGCGGAGGTTTGATACGTGGAGGTGGATATGGCAGAAGGCTGACTCATGGGAGCACTGAGTTGGCTTGTAGAGGGTGAGGTGTAAGTGGGGGTAGATGGTGGAGACTCGAGGTCAAGGGAACCTTAGATTTGTTGGCGAATAAAGCGGGTTCGGCCATGTAGTTGTTGCCAGGAGGTAGTGTCATTGAGGGCTAAGATAAATCGGTACTCGGGCGTTGCATTGGATATCAACATCTTGATTTGCTCTGGCTCCGGAATGTGCCCCGGAACTTGTGTAGCGAGACGACGCCAGCGGTCGGCAAAGGTAGAGAACTCTTCTTTGGGCTTTATCTTCTCATGGGCCAAATCCACAACGGAGTACCTGTGATGTGACACACCATAAGGGAAAATGCAATGACTAGACCGAATTCCCTTGGACCTAAAGATGCAAGCACAACCACAAGGCTAGAAACCTACGCAAGCGGACACTCGTACGGCGCGGACGCTCAACCCGTGAATGACTAGGGGATGCCGAGTCGAGGATGTGGGGCGGGTCCCTTGCTGGTAGAGGACCAGCAGCGATTTAGTTAATCTCCCCTTGGATATGGTCGCTCACCTCAATAGGCCGAAAGGTGCCAAAGGGCATGGATCCACTCACTCACACCCACAGCGGTCGCTCAGAGGCGGTGGAGCCTTGGGACCGGGCGCTCTCTCTCTTATCCGGTGGCGTAAATGAGGAATATTGAATAAAAAAGAATGATTAGGAGCAAGGCCAACGATCTCACCAAGCCGGTTTGAAGAAACTGGCCCCGATTCGGAGACATGGGCGAGCGGGGAAATGTGGGTTTCCCACACACTGCGTCGATGAAGCTTCACCCTGCTAAAGAATTACATGCACTACTCCCCTCACAGGGGGAGGAACTCGGGGTAGGGGATAATTGGTTACACTCAAACACTTCCTCCACACAGGGAGGGGCTGTAAGCCGGCTAGGCAGGGAGGGGAAATTAGGTGCCGAAGCCGCTCGACCGGGTGGCCGAATTCTGCCGGTTCTGTTTAGCTGCAGGCCTGAGGGCACTTGGGTGACGTCGTACTCCCATATGGGAAGTTGGATCGATGCGGGACCACCTCTGGCTGAGAGAGTATCCTTCCTGGTGTGTCACGCTCAAAGATCTCCATCTGATTCATCTCGGTCGCTCGGTGGCAGCCTCTGGATGCGGACTGGGTCGCACTGGGCACTTGGGCAGAGAATCTTTCTTGACTTGAAGATGATGTACCAGCAGGACCTGAGGTCAGATTGTGGCGGGGCCAGTGTCATCGCGAAGAGGGACGGCCCTGGGAGCTCCCAGAACTGGTTTGACCTAATTCTGAGGTGGGAGGGGCCGGCAGCACCGGATCTCGTGAAGTCGCGCAGTTGCAGGAGCCAGCAGGACAGAGGGGAGGTGCAGAGGGTGGTCCGCCCAGCAGGAAACTCAGAACAAGGTGAGACCAGGCCCGTTTGGAAGCTTACTGACCTCTTAATGTCTTCCCCAAAGGGCTTGAGCAGAAACTAACTGTAGTGGCCGTGAGGTCTTCTGAGGCTGGCTGCTAATCCTAGATGCCAGCAGGTCGGACTGCGAACTAAGATCAACTTCACGGGGGCATAACTCTCACACTGGAGCTCCAAATGGGGCGAGACCAGTCCTGGTTGAAAGATATGGAGGTCTAGCACACCAGAACCAAAGGGCTCGACCAGGTGTTGTGGGGGACGGCCGGGATGGCTTCTGAAAGTCGTGCTGGTCGCTATCCAGGCCTGATCTGCGCAGTCGGAGAAGAACAGACCTCCCGGGCAGCACAGAGCTTGGTTGTCAACGAAACCACCTCGCCTGGAAAGCTCTCTGGACGAACTTTCCACCGGTGTATAGTACACTACCTGGAACCTTTCGGAGTGGCTGGGGGAGCCGCTGCACTCCAGGGGTTGGATATGCTGCTGCTGCAGATTGGGTAACAAGAGAGATAGGGAGGAAGAATGGAAGGGTTAGGGGGAGGAAATGGTGGGAGATGGAGCTGTGGCCTTCCCGGGTGTGAGGGGGATGGGGGAGGGGGGTTTTGGCCAGGAGAATGGGGGTGGAAGAGGCTGGGGGGGCGGAGCTAACAGGGGGGAAGAGTTGGGTCGTAGGTCTGCCAAGGGTTAGGGAGAGAGAGGAGAGGGGTGGCCTTGGGTGAGGTGGCTGGATTCTATCTTGGTTTGTGGGCTAGGGAGTTGATGGGGGACCTTGGGAAGGGGAAGAGGTGCTTTGGAAAGTGAAGGGGTGCTTGGGGAAGGGGGATTCCCTCTTGGGAGAGGGGAGGGTTGCTTGGGAGAGTGAAAGGGTGCCTAGGGGGTGGTGGAGTTAATGAGGGTGAGTAATGGGTTTACAGGGAAGTGAGGGGTCTCTTGATGATGTGGAAGAATTTGGATGAGGTGGAGGGTGATGTGGAGGGGAGAGGAGAGAGAAGGGGCGCAGGTTTTAGAGAGAGAAAATGGAGGAGAGAGAAAGTGGCACAAGAGAGAGAGAGGGATATGGGAGCTTCTCACTCCAAGGGCTTCTCACCCTATGGGTTGGCTTCTCACCAAGAGAACACACAAGATTGAAATCAGGAAATTCTTCAAATATTCATTAACCAACTCATGGGGGGTTGGGTCCTATTCATAGGAGCTCAACCTTTTACAGGACCAAAATGCCCATGGCATTACACTAAATGACCACTGATATCCTAGAAAGCAAACAATGGGACAAATGACTCATACATAGGGAAATAACTCATGGACCTAGAGACATGACTCAAATAAAAGAAAAATTACACAATTATGACTCAAAGGAAATATAAAAATTACATGTGATGACTAAGAAAAATGTGACGAACACGATGGTGTGATGCCGGCGAGCATTAGGGGCCTCGAGAAAATATGAAGGGGTGAGGGATGCCCCCATCATACTCCCGGGGTGTGGAGAACTCGACTCCATCGAGTAAAGATCCATCGTACACGGAGGGAGCCATGGCGATGCCGCCCACATGCCTTCCGAAGGTAGCCGATCCTTCCACGTAGCGAGGTAGCGCCCATGCACCTTGCTCCAGGTGGTGGTGACATGTTCACCCAATATTCTCTCAAGTTGCGCGCGTCGGACTCTCCGGGCTGAAGGTGCTCTCATGGGGGTGGGTGCTCTCTCAAGGGGGAAATTAGGCTCGATTACTAGGTACCACCGTGGGGCCCTTCAATGGCACTAGGTTGGCCATATTGAGAGTGAAACCAACTTGGCACTCCTTGAGGAGGTCTAGCTCATAAGCATTGGTGCTAGTGCATCTCAAAACCTTGAAGGGACCAACCCCACAAGCCCTCAATTTTGAGAGTCTCTCATTCCTCACCATCCCGGAATCACCCATTTGGATTTCTTGGTGGGGCCGGTGTGAGTTGACCTATCTTTTGTAAATTTCATGGCTCTTGTCGTGTGCTTGCAAGGGTGATTATGCAACTTGATGAATACAGACCTCCTAATGGTTATGGGTGGACCTGGGCAACCAAAAGTCGGTCTAGCCGGTTTATGCCTTCTATCAAGGTGGGTGAAGACAGGTGGGCCGGGGCATCCAAATATGAACCTATCATGCGTCAGGCCAACGATGAATTGGGGAGGGCCCACACATCCACATGTGAACCAGTCGTGTATTGGACCTAGCATGTGTGTGACACAAATGAGATGACTTGCCTTTCTAGCCCTACCAAATGATGCAAAATGTCGTGACACATGCACTCCTATCCTGACGGTCCCTTCTATGTGTGTGGATTGGTTTGGGAGTTTCCACTCATAGGGGTTGAAGGGGTCTAAGAAAGTGGACATCATTGTGTGGGGCAACTCCTCATTCCCTAGGTATGGGTTGCTCATGGTCATGACTACCCTTGTATGGCCCGGGTGCTGGGGGATGGGGGCTTGATCCAACGGGGTGGGTGGGGGTAGGAAGGAGTGGGTGATGAGCGATGCCAGTGGGCCATATAGATTTCCGCACTCCCATGGGAAGGGGT
Organism: Amorphophallus konjac; assembly: GCA_022559845.1. Taxonomy (NCBI): domain Eukaryota; kingdom Viridiplantae; phylum Streptophyta; class Magnoliopsida; order Alismatales; family Araceae; genus Amorphophallus; species Amorphophallus konjac. Next base: position 183,523,326 of record CM040121.1, on the reverse strand, counting down.
CAAAGGGGACATGGAAAGGGCCACTTAGTGAGGGACACTCTTTCCCTTTTAGGACCCCAAAAGGTGATGGGTCATCTTTAAGTGAGACGGAAGATGGGGTATTGACTTCGAGGGGAAGGTTTGTCTTCTTACCCGAGATGAGGGACTCTAAGTTGAGGATAAGGTCGGGCTCATCGGGTGTGGGAAGGAATAGAAGAAGGTTGCTAGTGTAGCAACTAATAGTGTGAATTTAGGTGATGGACCCGACACATAGGTGATGGAAGTCAAGGCTCTTAGGTCGGTCGGTTGCCAAGGCCAACACGCTAGTCAGCTCAAGTTGCCACTCTAAGCTCCTTAGAAGATCTTCCCAAGTCTTTACCTCAAAGCAGGATTGGAATGTGGTGTGATAGGAGTTAATGGGTACTAATTGGAAAGGGTGCTCCAGGGTTGAGGTTTGTAAGTACAAGGCATAAGGGGTGGGATTTTGCTTGAGCCATTTGATGATTAGTTCTCCTATGGTCACCACCCTTTGGGTGAGATTGAGTGGCTTGGGAAGGTATGGATTAATTTGGATGGGGATGAGTTGATGTCCTTCCTCTATATTGATATGAGTAGGGATTTCCTCAAAGGGTGGGGACAGCTTTGGGTTGGTGTCCATTCCTGGGTATTCGGTCTTGTGGGCTATGGTCTCCTCATGTTCACTCATGGCCTTGTTTATTCTTTGAAGCGAGTTGAGAGGGCATGGTGGCCAGGTACGGGGCTCCAGTGGGCGAAGGAACACAAGGGTGTTGAAACCATAGGCTCCCGAGAGATGTGGGGGATGAACAAGGCAAGACCGACGCATTGGGTCGAAGGTGGCATTCCTTTCATCAAGCCATTGTTTCCCTAGGATTATGCAAGGGCCTGCCAAAGTACCAATTTGACACCAAGCCCCATCAAAATATTTATTCTTCCCAAACCATTTATGAAATTCAACAAAGACTTGGTCTCCATTGTGCACAATTTATCCGATCCTGAATATGATGGGAAGTGGGGCCTTTTGGTCCGTAGACTCAATGACATTGGTGTGTAGATAGTACATAGGGTGATCCGATGGTGACTTTAACACAAACGTGCCCATGGACTAGACTCGTAGAGACAAGTCTAAAACTTGCTCTGATACCATATGATGTGAAATAAAAAAATCCAGATCCAAAATTTTCTCTTCTTTTCATTTTCTCCTCTTTTTTTATTCTTTTTCTTTTTCGAACCTCACATTTTTTTTCTAGAAAAAAATTCATCACTTCATTTTTTTTCTAACCTCCTTTGCCACCTTTTTCTACCATTTTTTTCATGCAACTCACCTAACTTGCTTTCTTTACACTTTTTTTTTCATGCACATGCAACTCACATGGAAAACCTAGGCACCTCACGTAGCTGCTCCTTCTCTTTATTATTATTTTTTCCTTTGCTTTGTGGTTCTGCTACGATGGCTAATCAGAAAATGAGAGAGAAGGAGAAAGAGAGAAGGAGAGGTAGAAATGAAGAGAGAGACTAGAGAGGGAATTAGAGTGGGATGGGAGAGAGGTCGGCCCCCTCTCATTCTCTCCACACATGCATTTTTTTACTGTTCATTTACAGTAGCTAAAGCAACACGAGAGAGAGAAATAGAGAAGGGAGAGAGGGAGGCCGTTAGCGAGGGTGGGGCAATGGCATGCTCGGCGGTGGTGGGGTCGTGACGTGTTCGGACCCGGGGGTGACGCTCCGTGCTGTGCTCGCCAAGGGGGGGGAGGACGTGCTCGCTACACTTGGAGGGAATGGAGGGGGTTGGCAGCGGTGGAGCTCCAGTGAGGCAGGACCCTTCGTTCGTCGGTGCCGTGCTCAGATGCCGCTGCATGGCCGGTTGCCGTGCTTGCCATATTCGAATGCGGAGTGGTCGTCGGTGCCGTGCTCAGATGCCGCTGCATGGCCGGTTGCCGTGCTTGCCATATTCGAATGCGGAGTGGTCGACATGCTCAGAGGGGGACCGTGGTCTGTGGGCGCTCAGAGCTGCTGCTGACATCACCAACGTGCTCCCGTGCAGGGAAGCTTCATGGATGGATGTAGTGGCGTTCGACGGTGCGAGCTCCTCCTTGCTGCTGCCGAGTTGGGTGGGGTTCGGCAGTGGCGAGTAGGGCTGAGTGCAACGGTGGCGAGCAGGGGTGCAAGGCGTAGGGTGTAGGGCGGTGGTGAGCTGGGTGCCTGAGACGATGGCTGCGTGCTAGCGAGGGGCGGGCTGATGCCTGGTTTTCTACATGGTGCTTGGAGAGGTGTAGACGGGAGGTAGAAAGAGAGGGAAAGAGGGAGAGAAGGCTAGGAGAGGAGGATCTACAGGGTAGGGGGAGGGTGGCTACGTGGAGAAGGCTTTTACAGGGAGAAGGGGAGGCACCGTAGGGAGGTCTCTGCAGGGAGAGGTGGCTGCGCACTGGTGCTTAGGGAGGGGGAAGGAATGGGTGGTAGCGGTGTGGGTAGTGGTTGCAGATGGTGAGAGGGTGGATGAAGGGAAGGAGGTGGACGGTGGGTAGGAAGGGGGCTTCTCACCCCGGGGGCACCTCACCCCCATCTCCTTCTCGGAGAAGGGAACACAAGATTGAAATCAGGAAATTCCTCAAATATTCATTAACCAACTCATGGGGGGTTGGATCCTATTTATAGGAGCTCAACCTTTTACAGGACCAAAATGCCCATGGCATTACACTAAATGACCACTGATATCCTAGAAAGCAAACCATGGGACAAATGACTCATACATAGGGAAATAACTCATGGACATAGAGACATGACTCAAATAAAAGGAAAATTACACAATTATGACTCAAAGGAAATATAAAAATTACATGCCATGACTAAGAAAAATGTGACGAACGTGATGGTGTGATGCCGGCGAGCACTAGGGGCCTCGAGAAAATATGAAGGGGTGAGGGATGCCCCCATCAACTTGGGCCCAACCTGGACTTGATACTGCTGAATAAATTTATCTTGGACAACATGAAAGTTCACAACCTGCTCTTACAGAAGAGAGAAGAATCAATCCCGAGCTGGGCCTTCCATAGAAAGACTGAATATATATGCTATCAATCGTTGGTCATGCTGAAATTGGGTCGACTCATAAAGAAACTCCTTTAAGTGCACATAGGGGTTACCGACTCCACCATAACGGTGATATGCGGGAATTTGTGAAGATGGCGGAAGCCGAAGACCTTGAAATGCGAATGTAATACTTAAGGAGGACTTAGGATCAATTCGGTGTTGGAGTTCATCAAGCTGGCGTTGGGCTTGAGCAATAATCTCTTGAGTAGGGAGAGATTGAGAATGGTATGGGCCAACTTGAGCAAGTGGTTGTGAATTTGGACCAGGATGATGGTAATGGGCCGGATAAGAGGATTCGGGCTGAGAAGAAGAAGGGCCCATTCCGAGAATGGAAGGATATGCGGGCCTAGAAGAGATATTAGCATAAGGGCCGAATGGGCCAGCGGCATAAGCAGAAGAAGAATGAGGCCCATTAGAAAAATAAGGCCTATTAGGAGAATGGGGCCCGTTGAGAGAAGGAGGCTCATGAAGATAAGATGCAATAAGACGTTGGGCCTGGGTCGTGTCCATTTGGTGAATAAGGCTTGAAGGATGGGCCATGAGATTAGCCTGTTCCTCGGATGGATCAAAGGGACCACGGGAAGATGGGCCCGCGTAGGAAGAGGATTCCACGCGGGAATAGGAAGAAGATTGGGAAAAAGAATGATACAAGGGGTTGGAATGATGCTCCATGAGGGCAAATGGAGACCTAATACTAGGATATCAACGAGAATACAGGTGGAGAAGCAATGGCTTAATGGGCTTGAGGATAAGAGGGGACTGACCCACTAATGCAAAGATAAGTGGACAACGGACCAAGGGACAATGGATCAGCTAATAGACACACCAATGGACTGAACTAAGTGGGCCTAACAACAACAAAACATGTGGATGATGATGGAAACGTAACAAAACACCACTAATGGGCTTGGACAAGTCCAAACAACACAAACAATGTGAGAGTTTTCACCCAAATCAAACAAGTTGATATAATGAGAAATAATTTTAGAAGTTTTAATAGACCTTTCAATGATTTTAAATTAAAAATAATTCCCTCAAGATAGGAATCCTATGGGAATAAGGTCCAAACTTTGGGTTGACTAAGGTTAATTCTCTCATACGTATACAAATGTAAGCCTAAGGGGTGGAAAAGGTACAACCGGTCCGGCGTCCGTGTGGGAATCCATGGCTCACAGGGACTTACGGAGGTCCCAGATAAGATCACATAGTCGACCCCAAGGAATATGGAGGCGAGAGGATCACTTACCAAGGAGGAATACAACTATGATGTGCAATGCATGGCCCTATGTGCACCGGAGTGCATGCAAAAATCTAGCATAAAAGTGCAAAATGAGGGCAAGATTTAATTATGCAAACACAATGGTATGAGTGCAAACAATATATGAAAATGAAGATAATACGAAGGACAACAAGGCAGGAGCAGGAAACAACATAAACAGAATCCGGAAGGTAAAGAAATCACCAACGCAAAATGTACTTGTGAGTCTGCCCCTGAACCTGCATGCAGATTTTGTGTACAAAATGTAAAAATGGAGACAAGATTTGACTATGTAAACGTGACCCAAATGATGCAAATAAGATATGGATGGAAAGACAATACAAAGAGTTACAGAACGGGCCCAAGAACAGAGCAATCGGACCTCGGGAGCTCAATTAAATTGTCCAAGAAAGTTTCCCCCGTAAACCGTGCGTAGACCACATGCAGATTTTATGCACAAAATGCTAAAATGATGACAATATTTAACTAAGCAAATGTGACCCAAATGATGCAATAAGCTATGGATGGAAAAATAATATAAAGGACTACCCAATGGAACTAAAATCAGTGCAAACAGACATTGAGAAGGCAATCAAATCATTGAGCAAAGATGTACCTGTGAACTTGTCCCAGAGCTTATCTATAGAACTTATGCAGAAAACTCAAAAAGTATGACAATATTAGACTATGCAAATGTGACCTAAATAGTGGAAATAGTATATGGATGGAACGACAATACAAAGGGCTATCCAATGGAACAAAAATCAGCGCAATCAGACTCCAAGATCAAAAGTTGTGCCTCGATGAACAGGGCCCCGTGAGCATGCGCGCAGAGCAGCTAAAATCCGTAAACGGTCTACCAGATGACCGTTTATTGCCCCCCTTGGGGTCTACCAGAAGACCGCTAGGCCACCAGAGCCCTTAAAACACCCAAATCAGTGGGAGAATGGAGGAAATACTACCCAAACATGAACATGCACACACCCAACTTACAAAAGAGCATGAAAACAAGCGTGATGGGCATTGTTGTCCCACCGTGATCACCAAAAAATTGTGGATTGTTTAATTAGTTCTACCCCGCCCCATTTTAAACTAATATATGCATAAGGATATGAATCAAAGAAAAGGGGGATGAAAGGATTAGAAAGGCATACCGTCATCGCCACCAAGGTTCCAACAACGCCGAAAGGATGAAGAGATGAAGGGATGGCGCCGTGTACATTGGAACTTGAAGAGTTGATCGCGCTTGACAACGGGGTGTGGGAGCGTCGTGGATTCAAACCTCCTCATCCTCCAGTCGGCTAGAAGAAGAGGGCCTCACGTTCATATCATGCTCTCCTGCAAAACAAAGCCAAACACAAAGACAAAAACCCATTAGATCATGAAGTGTAGTATCAATCCCAAAGTGATAAAATAGGGTTAGAAATTGAGAGTAAACTCACCGGGGGGAGGTTTTTAACCCCTATGGAAGGGTGGAAATAAAAGGTGTGTGTGTTGTGATGAGAATGAAGCAAAGATATGAGAAAATCACACAGCATAACTGCGGGAAACGTGCATTCAAAACGGAGAAAAATGCAGACAAAGTGCAGAAAACAGTGTTTTGTGATGATTTGTGATTTTGAGAGGAGGAGAATTAAGAGTAGAGACCACAAAATCAAGCCCAAAAGATGCAATGGAAAGCCAATGCCTCCCTCTTCAAGCCAGAGTCGAAGGATTGAGTCGACGGTGCAGCATGGGTTCGCCCCGAGTTGAAGAAGAGCTCCCCGTCGCCACTGCGAACTGGGCAGTTTATATAGAGTTTTTCGAAAAAGTCCCAACTTCTTATCACGATTCCCAGAGATATAGTCCAAGATAAATCGAGTTCTATAGATCAAACTCGAGATAATACTAAGGACAAGAGATATTAATAAGTGGGACTCGATTTGGAGGAGTATTCTAGAAGATATGGCTCTTGAAAGGTAGCCCCGTGGCTCAAAAAATAGAGTTTTTGTACTAGGACTCAAAAATCCCGAACTTTCGACCAAGATTCCGAGAGATATAGCCAATAAAAATTTGAGTTCTATGGATCAAACTCGAGATAATATAAAGGGCAAGAGATAGAAATAAATAGGAATCAATTTGGATGAGTATTCGAGAAGATAAGGCTGTTTAAAGGAGGCCACGACGAACCGGTTTTCAGGATAGAGTCCAGCGCAGGATGGACTCTTGGACTGGCCTAGCGGTCTATCGCAGGGCCGCAAGGGGATGGCAAATGGTCTAGGGGTGACCGCAAGACTCTGGGGGTGAAACGGGACGATTTCAGATAAGTTTCTGGCAAACGGTCTAGTGAATGACCATTTGTGGTGTCCTAGCGGTCTAGCAAATGATCGCTAGGCTGCTAGAGGAAAATTTCTGGGTAGACTTTGTGTGACTTTTAAAATTGGATCATACCTCAAAAATAGTGCAGAATTAGCGAAAGTGGTAGAAAAAGAAATTGTAGATAACTAAACGATGAACAACTTTCATGAAGAGAGCAAGATGAGAAAACGAGAGCAAGGGGGAGAAAATGGGGAAATAACAGAGTGAGAAAATTATGGGACGTAGGTGAACAGCACAGCACGCCAGGAAAACACGAATAACTTGAAATCAGTGAAGAATTGGCCAATGGTGTAGAAGAAGAAATTGTAGATCTCTAAAAGATGAAAAACGTTGGTGAATGACACTTTTTTAATAGAGAAACAGAAGGGGATGCAAAATGACCATTTTCAGGACTACGTAACAAAAGGGGCCGAATGCTTGATGGAAAGTTGACCTAAATGGGCCGCAAGTCGACTTGGAAGACCGAAAGTAGATAAGATAAGCTCCAGGGCTCTAAGACATCATGATCTCCGAAGTCCAAAAGCTAGGAAACTATAAAAAGAGCTCAAAATCTGTCCAAGGAAGACTCCAAAATAATGGGTCATTCGGGACATCAAAAATGATGAATAAGAGAAATGACGCATCTTACGGGCTAAAACGGGTGTCAACAATTACCTCTCTAGGTTGTTCAACCCCGTAGAGGCTAAATACACTACCATGGAGAAGACCTGTGCATCGTTAGTCTTGGTAGCACAGAAACTGAAACATTATTTTCTTGCCTATGAAGTTAGGTTGATATCTAGAATGGACCCAATTCGCTATCTCTTAGAAAAGCATGTCCTTTCTAGTAGGTTAGCTCACTGGCAGAGCTTCCTCTCCCAATTTGATATCACCTTCGTCACCTTGAAGGCAATAAAGGGCTACGCCATTGCCGAACATCTCACCCATTTGCCTATTCCTTGTACCGATTCCATCCAGGATGAATTCCCCAATGAACACCTTGCCGTACTTACTCATCATCCCTTTTGGTCCTTACATTTTGATGGTGCACTTAATTCTCAGGACCGAGGGATCGGCGATGTTCTCCTCACTCCGGAAGGAGTAACCATCCCCTTCGCATATCAACTCTCTTTCCCTGCTACCAACAACATAGCCGAGTACTGGATTGAAGCACGCCTACATCATGGGCGCGCGTTATCTGAACATTATAGGAGACTCTCAGCAGGTGCTGCGCCAGGTTCTTTCTACTTATCGCACCCGTGACCCGAAGCTCAAGCCCTATCAAGATCTAGTCACGCTCTTGGCTAGGCAATTCCACAAATTGATTTATATCCATACTCCGCGATCTCAAAACATCCTTGCCGATGCGCTTGCATCGCTTGCTTCTTCCCTGTCCTTTCCTCTCAGTCACTCTGCTGAGACCATTGTGGTCCAACAGTTGGACGCCTCTTCACTTCAGGATCCCTGGTGTGATAACCTTAGGAAATCCGTGTTGGGCATATGTGTAATATGCCTAATTATACTATTTTAATGATGTCACATGGCTCAGAAATTCACGACATCTTTTGATGTATCCAGGTGTGAAGAAATCGTGCCAAAAGCCTTATGTGCACCGACCATGTCCTTTACATGCACCGACCTTAGCTACGAGCTAGTAGAGTGTGCACTGACCTTCATATGGCTCAGACTGAAATGTGCACCGACCTACATATGAGGAAAAATGAAAGTTGCACTGACTCTGCTCTTCATACAAGAAAGCTGCACCGACCTTGAACGCTCCAAGAATGGAAGTTGCACCGACCTTGAATGTCCAAAGCATGGAATATGCACCGACGTCTATGCTGAAGACAAATGTGCACCGACCTTGTTTGGATGTGCACCGACCTTCATGAGCTCTTATATGAAATGTGCACCGACTGTCATGCTTCAAATAGCAACGTGCACTGACCTTATATGAAACATGCACCGACCTCCATTTGCTTACAACAAAAATATGCACTGACCTTGGTCTGATGTGCACCGAGTTGCATGAGAGGAAGTACGAGATGTGCACCGACCTTGTCTGATTTTGCACCGACTTCTATGTTGAAGACAAGTGTGCACCGACCTTGTCCAGATATACACCGACGTCTATGCTGAAAACAAGGGTACACCGACCCTATCTAGATGTGCACTGACCTTCTTAATATGCACAGACTTGGGCCGTGATATGTACCGACTTCAACTGAAGGAGCTTCAAATGTGCACCAACCCTGCCCAAGGCCAAGCTTCGGATGTGCACCGACCCTGCCAAGGGCCAAGCCTCTTATATGCACTGACCTACATCTAGTGGAATAATAATCTGCACCGACCTCATGAAGAAGAGTATATGTTCGATGAAATGCCTTAGTGAGCAGGCTCCTAAGCCAGTCTTAGCAAACCTACATAGTTTTCAGAAAAGGATCCAGAGAGCATAAATAGGAACCGCAAGTATCCAAAAACACATCTTTTGAGGTCTGGAAAGGTCTCCTTTGGTCAGTCAACCATCCTGGTAATCATGGGTTGCTATATTAGTCTTTTTGCTCAGTAGAAAATGTAGTTACTATACCTGAGAAAAGTCTCCAATCCTGGTAACCAGCTTTTTGCCTACACCCAATCACATGCTCTGCCACTGAGATTGCACAGGACAAAAGGACTTTGCTATAGATTCTCTTGGGAGCTTCTACTCTCACACCTTCTGGTCTACCAAAATGACAAATTGCTGGGCATCATTTCTGCAGGTTTTATGGCCAATAAGAGGCTGCCAAGACAAGGATCCCAGAAGAGAAACTATAATTTATGAAGAGCCAATCGCAGGCAGTCTGGAACGTCTTCTGGTGGGACTGATTATGCCTATATAAATAAAAGACCTCGTGCTAAAGAAGAGAGGCTGAAAGAGAGCTCTCCATGAACTGAAGCTAGGTTCTTCAGGGTGAAGCCCAGGTGAAAAAGAAAGAGGAGAATAGAAGGGATGTCACGCCCCGAGCGCAGAAGGAACCCAGGTCGTGGCTAGCTTATATAGAACCTTTCAATCAGAGCAATATATATATATATATATATATATATATATATATATATATTTGACAAAAGACAGAGTGCGTAAATTATCTAAACCATAACTAAGATTAAATTTTCAAAATGATACCAATATCCAAGATGACAATTATCCAAATAACCAAAAGGTGGAAATTCTAATCCATGACATCCTTATTCAAATCTAAATACTGGGCTACAAGCCTTAACAAGCTTCAACCAACTAGACTTATATAACTGGAGATACAAAAAGGACTCAAGAAAATCAAAAGACGCGACTAGCTGACAGTAATGATTGGTGACTCTAGCACTCTTCACTCGATCTCATTCCCATTCATGTGGATGTCGCTATCCGAATTACCTGAAAAATGTTAGGAAGCAACTGGATGAGCGCATCGCTCAGTAGGAATTACATCTCAAGTTCGAGTAATCTTTAAGTGATTTACAAGTTACATGTAATGCCGGTATAGCTATGCATGATGAACGAGTAAGAAAATCAGGTGTACAGGTATATCTATGCATGATGAACAAGTAAGAGATCGAGAACTGTATAAAGAGAGAGTATCGCATGATTTCAAGTATTTGACAAGCAAGATATCAAGAACTTTCTAGATGTTTATGCCACTTTCTGGGCAAGCAAGAACCTATGTACAAGCAAGTAAAATTCATGTCCAAGCAAGTAAATTTCATGTTCAAGCAAGTAATATCAAGTACGTGTCTCTGGAATTGGCTATTTCAATCAAGCAAGTACTTTCGCCCTTCTGCGGGCCTCAAGTCAAGTATTGCCCATTCCGGGCCACGCAAGTCAAGTCAAGCAAGTAGAGAGAGTACGTGTGGAATGTCTCAAGTCAAGCAAGTACTTCGGTGCAATGCTTAAACACCATGGTCAATAAACTCCCATGGGCACAAGTACCTTCGGGCGCTCCTCCCAGCATCAGACCGGGCCCTATATGTAAAACATTTCATGTATTTCTTTTGACATCCACTCTCATTTATAGACAATATGGAATTTCAAGGGTTGACCATTGTTGGAACATAAGGTAGATTCCATGAATGGAGTTCAAAAACATATATGATGCAGGAACATGAACTAGGGTTATATCGATACGAATCACGAGACTAGTCAGGAATCAGGGCAGACTTGGTAGCTCACAGGCTGCCATTGACTCTGAATTAGCACCCTAGGGTTAGCTAGTCTTTCAAGAATTGCTGGAATTGGCGCCCCTATGCAGGGTCTTCATTTAAATGAAGACTCTGTAGAGAGTCTTCAATTGATTTACAAGGCTATGGAATTGGCGCTCCTCTGCAGGGTCTTCATTTAAATGAAGACTCTGCAGAGAGTCTACAATTCTTTAAGTGGCTGTATTTGTACCAGGCAGGTAGATTTAAGACTCATAACACTATTCATAATGTTGTAGGTTCATGAAATAAGGAAACAAGGTCATGGGCAGACAGAGAAAATTACCGGGAGTTCAGAACCATGCTCATGCAGAATTATTGGATTTTAGTTTCATGGATATGAATTTTCTAAACGTGGTGTTTATAAATTCCTGGAAAAGGAATTGGTGCCCCCTTGCAGTGTCTTCATTTAAATGAAGACTCTACAGAGAGTCTTCAATTCTTTCTTCAAGTCATGTAAATGGCGCCCCTATGCATGGTCTTCATTTAAATGAAGACTCTGCAGAGAGTCTTCAATTGATATACATGGCTATGGAATTGGCACCCCCTCAGAGAGTCTTCATTTAATTGAAGACCCCCAGGAGGGTCACTATTTGATGTAAATGGCGCTCTGGTCAGGGGTGCCCATTCAGATGGGTTCATGTTTTGCACCAGACAGGTATGTCTTGAGATACAAGTTACTGTTCATATTTTCAAAGTTTCTCGGAATCAAGAAATAAGGACATGGACAGGTAGAGTAAAATTTCAGGATGTCAAAATCCTACCCATGCATTAATTTTATGGTTTAGTTCCATAGATATTAATTTTATAAGCGTGAGTGATTATTAGTCATGAAACTAACTACTGCGAGAGACAAGTATATCAGGGCTATATAACATGCAAGATGGAATAACTATTGTGAAAATCAGTATGTCAGGAACTATATAATATAGAAAATAGAACTAAACTACTGCCAATCATGCTTGTTGACCCTATTTAAGCTACTGGTTAGGCTAGATCTTGAGAAAACCTACCTTTTGGGTGTGGTTTACTAGGTATAATTGTAGAGAAAGAATTAGAAATCCCAGCCATGCCAAGTCCTTCACGCTCATGAAAGCTTCTGCAGTAGGATACGTCTCCTGCACATGAAGAGAAATATTATATCTCTCTTCTACAGGTGGAGACAGAGAAGCAGTAGGATAACCTTCTCTTCCGTGGCAGAAAGACAGTAAGGGTCATCTACAGTTGATGGAGGGATTTGTTTATAGGGAAATAGTAAGGGTCCTTGGGAAACCAGATCCGAAAACCCTACTATGAATGTTCCCTCATGGGTCCATTGCCAGCAAACGTAGGTTGTTATTGTTAACCCCTTCTAGAAGCATTGGGAATGGCGCCCTGGTATAGGGGCGCTCATTAATTGGGTGGCACTGTACATGGAATTGGCGCCCTTGTACAGGGGCGCCCATTCCTATTGCTTTAGACAATAGCTGCCCCATTCACGTGTTGGTCTTTATGGTGTATATATATATGAATATATATATAGTGGGATGGTGGCCCAAGGGAAATGGCGCCTTGTATGGGGGATCTATATTGGTGAATGGCGCCCTAGTAAGGGGCGCCCATTCCCTTTGGGTTGGAAAAATAGAGACCCCACTACGTACTACCCATGTGTTGGCATTAAGTGATGTTGGGCTTTGCATATTTATATAGTAGCCCTCATAAGGTATGGTTCCTTTTATAAGGCCTTCATGTAGGATTGTTTATCTAAGAAGTTCAACTTCTCTATTATTTTATCGGGGGTGCTACACCCTCCCCCACTTAAAAGAATTTGGTCCCCAAATTCAACTGCATATACGGAGATGTGGAGGGTGCAATGTACTTACAGGTTAGAATATCTCCGGAAATCTCCTTCGCATTGACTCTTTAGTTTCTCATGTAGCTTCTTGTTCTAAGCATCGATTCCATTGGATTTTCACCATAGGGATCGTCTTGCTCCTTAGAGCGCGGACTTCTCGGTCGAGGATCTTCATTGGCTTCTGCTCATAAGTATGGTCCTTTTGTATCACCAAGTCATTGTGGTCGATGATGTGGAGAGGATCGTGCACGTATTTCTTCAACTTAGAAATATGGAATACATTGTGCACTTTTGATAGTTGTGGAGGCAAGGCAATACGGTAAGCCACCTCGCCTACTCTTTCTAACACTTCAAATGGACCAATAAACCTCAGTGTAAGCTTGCCCTTAACACCGAACCTTCTAATACCTCGGCCGGGAGATACCTTGAGAAAAACATGATCTCCAACTTGGAATTCCATATCTCTTCTCCTATTGTCAGCATAAGATTTCTACCTAGACTGTGCTATTTTTAGCCTTTCCCGAATGAGGTGTATCTTCTCGGTTGAATCTCTTACCATATCCGGGCCTAGAATTTGTTTTTCACCAACTTCGTCCCAGCATATTGGGGATCGACAGCTTCTGCCATAAAGTGCCTCGAAAGGTGTCATTTGGATATTGGCTTGATAGCTGTTATTATATACAAACTCGGATAGGGGTAAGTGGTCATGCCAGCTTCTGCCGAAATGTATAATACATGCCCTTAACATGTCTTCAACAACTTGATTTGTCCTTTCGGTCTGTCCATCTGTTTAGGGTTGGAAAGTAGTGCTGAAGTTGAGTTTCATCCCCAGAGAGTGTTGTAGACCCTTCTAGAAATGAGAAGTAAAATGTGGGTCTCGGTCAGATACAATCGACACAGGGACTCCATGCAACCTGACCATCTCTTTAATATACAAGGCGGCAAGGATATCAACTGACCATCGGCTTTTGATAGGCAAGAAATGAGCCGATTTAGTTAGGCGGTCGATGATTACCCAAATTCCATCATGTCCGCCCCTAGACTTAGGCAAACCGATGATAAAGTCCATGCCAATATCTTCCCACTTCCACTTGGGGATATCTAGAGGATGCAGTTTTTCGGCATGTTTCTGATGTTTTGCCTTCACTTTTTGACATGTCAGGCAGCGAGATACGAAGTCCGCTACCTCCCTTTTCATATTAGGCGACCAGAAAGTTCTTTTCAAGTCTTGATACATCTTAGTGGCTCCAGGGTGGATCATGTACCTCGATCGATGAGCTTCTTCAAGAATCTTCTTCTTCAATTCGGGACAGTCGGGCACACATGTCCGTTCATGAAATAGCAATCTACCATCAGGTGCCAACTTGAAATCGGGTCTCTCGTCCAGCTTGTCCTTTATCTCCACCAGTGTGGGATCTTCTTCTTGTAGCTTCTTAATTTCAGGTAGCAAATCTTGATGTAGACTCATATGGGATAGAATAACACACCCGTTGTTCTCATTTGTGCTTATGTCGAGTTCAGAAAATTTCTCCAGCAACTTCCACTCTTGAATCATACAACAGGCCAATATTGCTCTCGACTTTCGACTAAGGGCATCAGCTACGGAATTACCCTTACCAGGATGGTATTGTATAGTGAAGTCAAAATCCTTGAGATATTCGAGCCAACGCCTTTGCCGCATGTTTAGCTCCTTTTGGGAGAATAAATGCTTGAGACTTTTGTGATCGGAGTATATAGTGAATTACTCTCCGTAGAGATAGTGTCTCTAGATCTTTAAGGTAAATACTACCGTGGCCAGTTCTAAGTCATGAACCGGGTAGTTCTCTTCATGTTTCTTGAGCTGTCGGGAAGAGTATGCAATGACTCTTCCATTTTGCATCAATACACAGCCGAGGCCAATACCGGAAGTATCGGTATATATCTCGTATTTCTCTCCTTCAATTGGTAATGATAAGACTGGGGCAGTGGTCAAGAGATCCTTCAAAGTTTGGAAACTCTTCTCACAGTCCTCATTCCACTCATAAGATATTTCCTTGCGAGTCAATCTGGTGAGAGGTAGAGCAATCTTGGAGAAGTCCTTGATAAAACGCCGGTAGTAACCAGCTAGACCTAAGAAGCTTCAAATCTCCATTGCATTTGTGGGTCGTTCCCAGTTCTTCACGGCTTCGACCTTTGCAAGATCAACAGAAATCCCGCCCTTCGAGACCACATGGCCTAAGAAGGATACTTCCTTGAGTCAGAACTTGCATTTACTAAGTTTGGCATATAATTTGTTTTCCCTCAATATTTGTAATGCCTTCTCAAGATGTACTTCATGATCTACTTTTGTCTTTGAATAGATCAAAATAACATCAATAAAGTCCACAATAAATTGGTCTAAGTAGGCCCTGAAGATGTTGTTCATTAACTACATAAAGGCTACAGGGGCATTTGTTAGTCCGAAAGGCATAACAGTAAATTCGTAATGCCCATACCTGCTTCGGAACGTAGTTTTATGAATGTCTTCTTCTTTGATCTTCAGTTGATGATAACCAGAATGGAGATCAATTTTAGAGAAATAGTTAGCTCCAGATAGTTGATCGAATAGCTCGTTAATTCTCGACAGCGAGTACTTGTTCTTGATGGTAAGGTGATTTAGCTGCCAATAATCAAAGCATAGTCTCATCGATCCGTCCTTCTTTCTGACGAATAGCACGGGCGCTCCCCACGGGGAAGTACTTGGCCTGATGAAACCCTTTTCAATAACTCCATTAGCTGCTCCTTTAGCTCTTTCAGCTCAGCAGGTGACATTCGGTAAGGTGCCTTGGAAACAGGACCAGCACTGGGGACTAGGTCGATTGTAAATGCCACTTCCCTTTTCGGAGGTAAACCAGGCAATTCTTCTGGAAAAATATCGGGAAAATCACAAATTACACGGATGTCTTCGAGTTTAGTTTCCTCGACTCTCATGGTAGTCACAAATGCTATGAAAGCCATACTTCCTTTACTTATAAGTTTACTAGCTCGTAGAGCTGAGATAAGAGGGGATTTATTTTGAGGGCTAGTGTAAACCAACTCGGGATAATCCACAAAAGTGATCTTGCCATTCCGACAATCTACAGTTGCTTGGTGTGTGGATAACCAGTTAGCTCCCAGTATGACATCATACCCCTTCATGTCAAGGCATATCAAATTGGTAGGTAGATTGTTTCCTTCAACCATAACCTCACAATTTGGGTGGTGATGCATGATATAGGACTCGTTCCCGAGGGGTGTAGATATGACTAAATCTAACCATTCGGGTTCTTTGGAATATTCAGCAGCAAATTTCTTGGAAATAAAAGAATGAGTTGCTCCTGTATCAAATAAAACTTTAGCAGTCTTAGAGCAAATAGTTAGTATACCTTCCACTATTCCACCCTCTGTTAGTTCTGCCTCTTGGAGAGCTTGCAGACGACCTTGTTTCTTCGCCGGACGCTTATCGTCCTTAGTGGCTTGTTCATTCATCAATGGGCAATTAGGGATTCAGTGCTCTCGGCTCCCACATCGGAGATAGGCTCCTAGTTTCCTCTAGCATTCCTCAGTCTTGTGGCCGGCCTTGTCACAGTACTTAAAAACTTCTTTAGAAGGTGTTGTGGTGGAGAATGTCTTGTTATTCTTCTGAAATTTCTTCTCCTTGGAGGATTCCTCTCTGTGGTAGAACCTCTTCTTGTTAAATGTTTGTTTGAATTTTCTCGGGCTTGTGATGGGTTCCTTCTTGTCTTTTCCTCGAATCCTTTCAGATAATTCGGTGGCGTCTTCTAGCAATTGAGCACGCCGAACCATCTCCGAGTAGACTTGGATGTCCATCGGTGCAAGTTGTGTAATATAGTGGGGCCGAAGCCCATTGAGGAACCTTCTAGCCTTCATCTTTTCCGCACACACCAAGTGGGGTGCATACTTTGACAGTCTTGAAAACTGGGCTTCATACTCAGCCACTTTCAAAATCCGTTGTTTTAATGCGGAAAATTCTGCGGCCTTCTTTTCCTGGATGTGGTCGGAGAAGTACTTATTGTTGAAATGCTCAACGAACTCATCCCATGTGACGTGGTCGTCGGGCAATGTTGCTTCCATGGATTCCCACCAACATCGAGCATCCCGCTCCAATTAGAATATAGCCAATAGAACCTTCTCCTCGTTCGTGCATTACATCACACGAAAAATTCGTTCCATTTCCTTTCAACAATTTTCGGCATCCTCGGGGTCAGATGAACCCGTGAACCTTAGTGGGTTCATGTTACGGAAACCCCTGTGAATATCTCCAGCTCCACGATTAGCATCGCCTTGCGCCACTTGCTGTAGCGCCTGTGTACGTCCTTGCACGGTGCGCTGCATCTCATGCCATTGTGCTCTTTCCGCGGCCATTATCCTACAAGAGAATTTAAGTGTTCTAAGTATCATGTTTAATTTATAAGGTCGAATGTCATTATAGAACTTAACCCATGGCTATATCCATCTCACCAGGTGTAAGGTGTAAACCTATCCTTAGACTTTGGATTTTCCTAGATTTCGATCATGACTTCTATTTTTCCTAACCTCTTATTCCCTAGGAAATTGAAATCCTAGGCTCTGATACCACGAAGGTTGTCACGCCCCGAGCGCGGAAGGTACCCGGGTCGTGGCCAGCTTATATAGAACCTTTCAATCAGAGCAGTATACATACATATATATATATATATATATATATATATATGACAAAAGACAGAGTGCGCAAATTATCTAAATCATAACTAAGATTAAATTTCCAAAATGATACCAATGTCCAAGATGACAATTATCCAAATAACCAAAAGGTGGAAATTCTAATCCATGACATTCCTTATTCAAATCTAAATACTGGGCTATAAGCCTTAACAAGCTTCAATCAACTAGACTGATATAACTGGAGATACAAAAAGGACTCAAGAAAATCAAAAGACGCGACTAGCTGACAGTAATGATTGGTGACTCTAGCACTCTTCACTTGGTGTCATTCCCATTCATGTGGATGTCGCTATCTGAATTACCTGAAAAATATTAGGAAGCAACTGGATGAGCGAATCACTCAGTAGGAATTATATCTCAATTTCGAGCAATCTCTAAGTGGTTTACAAGTTACATGTAATGTCGGTATAGCTATGCATGATGAACGAGTAAGAAAATCAGGTGTACGGGTATATCTATGCATGATGAACAAGTAAGAGATCGAGAACTGTATAAAGAGAGAGTATCATATGATTTCAAGTATTTGACAAGTAAGATATCAAGAACTTTCTAGATGTTTATGCCACTTTCTGGGCAAGCAAAAACCTATGTACAAGCAAGTAAAATTCATGTCCAAGCAAGTAAATTTCATGTTCAAACAAGTAATATCAAGTACGTATCTCTGGAATTGGCTATTTCAATCAAGCAAGTACTTTCGCCCTTCTGCGGGCCTCAAGCCAAGTATTACCCATTCTGGGCCATGCAAGTCAAGTCAAGCAAGTAGAGAGAGTAGTGTAGAATGTCTCAAGTCAAGTAAGTACTTCGGTGCAATGCTTAAACACCATGGTCAATAAACTCCCATGGGCACAAGTACCTTCGGGCGCTCTTCCGAAGACTAGACTGGGCTCTATATGCATAGCATTTCATGTATTTCTTTTGACATCCACTCTCATTTATAGCCAATATAGAATTTCAAGGGTTGACCATTGTAGGAACATAAGGTAGATTCCATGAATGGAGTTCAAAAACATATATGATGCAGGAACATGAACTAGGGTTATATCGATACGAATCACGAGACTAGTCAGGAATCAGGGCAGACTTGGTAGCTCACAAGCTGCCATTGACTCTGAATTAGCACCCTGAGGTTAGCTAGTCTTTCAAGAATTGCTGGAATTTGCGCCCCTATGCAGGGTCTTCATTTAAATGATGACTTTGCAGAGAGTCTTCAATTGATTTACAAGGCTATGGAATTGGCGCCCCTCTGCAGGGTCTTCATTTAAATGAAGACTCTGCAGAGAGTCTTCAATTCTTTAAGTGGCTGTATTTGCACCGGGCAGGTACATTTAAGACTCATAACACTATTCATAATGTCGTAGGTTCACGAAATTAGGAAACAAGGTCATGGGCAGACAGAGAAAATTATCGGGAGTTCAGAACCATGCTCATGCAGAATTATTGGGTTTTAGTTTCATGGATATGAATTTTCTAAACGTGGTGTTTATAAATTTCTAGAAAAGGAATTGGCACCCCCTTGCAGTGTCTTCATTTAAATGAAGACTCTACAGAGAGTCTTCAATTCTTTCTTCAAGTCATGTAAATGGCGCCCCTCTGCATGGTCTTCATTTAAATGAAGACTCTATAGAGAGTCTTCAATTGATATACATGGCTATGGAATTGGTGCCCCCTCAGAGAGTCTTCATTTAATTTTAGACACTCTGGAGGTTCACTATTTGATGTAAATGGCGCCCTGGTCAGGGGCGACCATTCAGATGAGTTCATGTTTTGCACCGGACAGGTACGTCTTGAGATACAAGTTACTGTTCATATTTCCAAAGTTTCTCAGAATCAAGAAATAAGGACATGGACAGGTAGAGTAAAATTTCAGGATGTCAAAATCCTACCCATGCATTAATTTTATGGTTTAGTTCCATAGATACTAATTTTCTAAGCGTGAGTGATTATTAGTCATGAAACTAACCACTGCGAGAGACAAGTATATCAGGGCAATATAACATGCAAGATGGAATAACTACTATGAAAATCAGTATGTCAGAAACTATATAATATAGAAAATGGAACTAAACTACTGCTAATCATGCTTGTTGGCCCTATTTAAGCTACTGGTTAGGTTAGATCATGAGAAAACCTACCTTTTGGGTGCGGTTTACTAGGTATAAATGTAGAGAAAGAATTAGAAATCCCAGCCACGCCAAGCCCTTCATGCTCAGCAAAGTTTCTGCAGCAGGATACATCTCCTGCACATGAAGAGAAATATTAGATCTCTCTTCTGCAGGTGGAGACAGAGAAGCAGTAGGATAACCTTCTCTTCCGTGGTAGAAAGACAGTAAGGGTCATCTACGGTTGATGGAGGGATTTGTTTATAGAGAAATAGTAAGGATCCATGGGAAACAAGATCCGAAAACCCTACTGTGAATGTTACCTCATGGGTCCATTGCCAGCAAATGTAGGTTGTTATTGTTAACCCCTTCTAGAAGCATTGGGAATTGCACCCTGGTATAGGGGCGCTCATTAATTGGGTGGCACTGTACATGGAATTGGCGTCCTTGTACAAGGGCACCCATTCCTATTGCTTTAGACAATAGCTGCCCCATTCACGTGTTGGTCTTTATGGTGTATATATATATATATGAATATATATATAGTGGGATGGTGGCCCAAGGGAAATGGCGCCTTTATAGGGGCTCTATATTGGTGAATTGCGCCCTGGTAAGGGGCGCCCATTCCCTTTGGTTTGGAAACATAGAGACTCCACTATGTACTACCCATGTGTTGGCATTAAGTGATGTTGGGCTTTGCATATTTATATAGTAGCCCTCATAAGGTATGGTTCCTTTTATAAGGCCTTCATGTAGGGTTGTTTATCTAAGAAGTTCAACTTCTCTATTATTTTATCGGGGGTGCTACAAGGGAAGAAGAGATGAGTGCCTGTTAGCATCTGCCATATCCTTCATGGTCCCCCTTCTCTATAGCCAAATGCACTTGTAGCTTGTTTTGGTTTTATCCTTTGTTTCTCTTTTTTTTTAGATCAATATTTTCTATGGAACTTATCCCCGTGTGTTGTGAGGACTTCATCCTCGTGAGGAGCCTGCTCCTCGTGTGTGTGTGTGTGTGTGTGTGTGTGTGTGTGTGTGTGTGTGTGTGTGTGTGTGTGTGTGTGTGTGTGTGTGTGTGTGTGTGTGTGTGTGTGTGTGTGTGTGTGTGTGTGTGTGTGTGTGTGTGTGTGTGTGTGTGTGTGTGTGTGTGTGTGTGTGTGTGTGTGTGTGTGTGTGTGTGTGTGTGTGTGTGTGGTAACACTTGTTTTGGCCAAAGAGTGAAAACCTTTCCTAGTTGGGAGAGGGGTGGACATAGGTTTGTCTTGGGACAGCCGAAGCACCTTAAATCTTTGTGCAATCGTGTGATGTTCTCCTTACATCTCTCCTATCTCCATTCACAGGGTTTCCAAGATTTCCATTCCGCTGCGTAACCCACGGTTTACTGTTCAGATCTGTGTGTTGTTTTTGATTCATCGTCTATTCATCTTGAAAATTGCTTAAAACTATTCATTGTGTAAACTCGGATCTATTCACTCCCCCTCTAGATCCTCTCTTAACCATCCAACAGTTGGTATTAGAGCAAGTTCCTAGATATGTGGCCCAACGACCTAGGGAGATCCGACGGGCGTGTCCCTCGCAGCTATGTAGCTGAGGGCCAGGCCGTCAACAAACCGCCATTTTTCGATGGTACTAATTATCTATACTGGAAGAACCGAATGGAAGTTTTCTTGTGTGCCCAGAATCACCAGATTTGGCGTGTGGTTAGTAAGGGTCCCTTTGTCTTACCTGAGGTAGACGACACCTGGACTCCTGAACAAATCAAAAAATCCACCACTAATTGGAGTGCCGTGAATATCATGCAATGCGCTATCCACCCCACAGAATACTCAAGAATCTCCACTTGCAAATCCGCAAAAGAAATGTGAGATAAACTTGAGTTAATTTATGAGCGGACATCTGAGGTAAGGGCCACCTAGGCCAACCTATTGACTTCTGAATATGAGATGTTCAGAATGAAGCCATAAGAATCTGTCTCTAAAATGTATGCAAGATTTGCTCAGTTAACAAACAACTTCAAAGTTCTAGGTAAAGAATATGGTCAAGCTGAACTTGTCAGGAAGATCCTTAGATCTCTCACCCCAGCATGGCACACCAAGGTCACTATCATTGAAGATTCAAAGGATCTATCTACACTAACTATTGATGGACTGATAGACTTGCTCATGACATATGAGCTCAATTTCATGCGAAGTGAGGAAGATATCAGACCCAAGAAGACTATTGGGCTCAAGGTCTTTGAGAACCCAAAAGACTCAAATGAAGAGGATGAAGATGACATCCCAGAGACATAACTGGCCGACCATGCTATGCTCACCAGACAGTTCAAAAATTTCTTAAGAAAAAGAGGTAACATCCAAAGGAAGAAGAAGTACCCCCAGGTAAGTAGAAGTTCTAACTTCAAATCTACTCAACCTAAGAAGTCTGACACTATGATTTGCTACCAGTGCAAGAAAGCATGACACATGCGAGGAGAGTGTCCTGAGTTGAGGAGGCAGCTGACCAAGGCCAAAGGAAAGAAGTCCAAGGCCATGGTCTCCACTTGGAGCGATGAAGAAGAGGAGGAAGAAAACCTCTCTACAGATGAAGATGAAGATGATTTCTGCCTCATGGGCGACTAGAGTGAGGATCAGGTAAGGAATCCTTTCGAAACCTTTTATATAGAGGATTGGGAAGATGCATATGCAGATCTTATTGAAAAATATAAAATTTATATAAAGGAGAATAAGCATCTAAAGAAGAAACTTAACTCTCTTGCTCAAAATGATTCCGTTAAAAAGGAGCTGGAAACCATGAGAGTTGAGAATGAAGAACTAAAGAAACAAGTTGAAATCACCTGTTCAGATTTGTTAGTCTTAAAAGAAGATAGTGTTGCTCTTAAAGAACAATTAGGCCAGACTAACCAAAGATGCGAGGAGTGGGAAAGAGAGAGTAGACTTAATCTTGAAAAGTATGAGGCTACTAACACCGTTAATCTTGTAATGCAAAAGAACATGGAAACGATTAAAGAAGAGTTGAAGGGCAAACAATCTACCCTAGAAAAAATGACTCTGGGAAAAAATAATCTAGATGCTATTTTAGGTACCCGGATCAATTTTAGAAAGGAAGGGCTTGGTTTCAATCCTACCAATAAAAGGCCTTTTGAATTCAAAACTGTCTCCTTCTATCCTAAGAAAGGGAAAGAGAAGTTGATTTGTGAAGAACCCGTGGAAGAAAATCACCCTCAACATGCTACTCAATCAGACCGAGGCACCCGTCATCAGACCAGACCCAATGTTGCTAAAACACAAACTAAGCACAAGTTTGCCAAAGGGAGAGGTCGCTGGTCTGGATCAACAGTCCGAGGCTTCAGCACGCCCCGACATCCTTCAGGTCGAAGCACCTGGGACATGCCTCGACGCAGAGCCCCCTACCACACTGAAAAGAAAAATCCCCATTATGACAGAAGTAGATTCAATGGTCAGCCCAGCATGGGTATCTTCCATAAGAAGTTCAATTGTTTTGAAAAACCTAGAAAACAATCTCAGCCTAACTCGCACCCAACGAAGTTCATGAATTTTGCTTGTCATGCGTGCAACCAATCGGGCAACATTAAAGCCTTCAGGTTAAGTGTGGATTCCAAAAAAATTATTGCATACTGTCAGCTATGACTCTGAACCCAGATGTGTATCTTCTATGCAGGATTGCCTAGCAGCCCATCACAATAGTTGGTACTTGGATAGCGGCTACTCACGGCACATGACGGGAGATAGCAAGAAGTTTAGCCATTTAATCAAAAAGGAAGCAGGCCAAGCCAAGTTTGGAGGTAAGGATAAAGGCAAGGTAATTGGCACAGGCATCGTGGGTAAGGATCCCTCTAAATCAATTGAAAATGTGATACTCGTTGAAGGACTTGAGCACAATCTGCTTAGTATAAGCTAGCTGTGCGACAAAGGTCACAAGGTGTTATTTGACGCCAATGAATGCAGGATCCTTGAGAAAGATTCTAAATCTATATTTTTTACAGGACACAGAGTCAATAATGTTTATATGATAGACCTTAATGCCCCTAGTCTTGAAGGACTATGTCTGACGGCCAGCCAACTCAGTAATGCAGGCTCGTGGCACCGTCGATTGGGACATGTCAGTTATAGTACATTACACAAACTGTCCAAACATGAAATGGTGATGGGTTTACCTAAATTGGCTTATACAAAAGTTGATCAGATCTGTGAAGCTTGCTCCCGAGGTAAGCAAACTAGAAAAACCTTCAAATCAAGGAGTGACTCCATATCCCTTACTCCTTATGAATTCCTGCATATGGACTTGTTTGGTCCATCTAGAGCACCCAACCTTAATGGGAGAAGGTATGGATATGTGATTGTTGATGATTACACTTGCTTCACATGGATCTTCTTTCTTACTAACAAGAATGATGCATTTACTATGTTTTAGAAATTCTTTAGGAAAGTGAAGCAAGACGGAAAATTTAGAATCTCCACCATTCAGTCTGACAATGGAGGAGAATTTAAAATTTCATCATTCTCTGAACTATGTGATCAAGAAGGACTAACTCATAGATTCTCCTCTCCCAAGACCCCAGAACAAAATGGCATTGTGGAAAGAAGAAATCGCACGATTGTGGAGATCGGCCGGACCATGCTGATTGAGAGCCAACTTTCAAGGAAATTCTGGGCTGAAGCAGCAAACACTGCATCCCACATTATTAATAGGGCCATGGTAAGGTCACAGAGTAAGAAAACCCCTTATGAGATGTTGAAAGGTAAGAAACCCAACCTAGCCTATTTCAGGGTATTTGGTGCAGAATGCTATGTGCATAATAACAACAAATCAGACTTAGATAAATTTGAGGCCAAGAGTGACATTGGAAATTTCTTGGGTTATGCAGAAACATCAAGAGCATATAGGGTGTTCAATATCAGGAGTCAAACTATGGAGGAGACTCCACACGTGCAGTGTTTGATGAGACATCAACGGATACACATGAAAAGGTCATGATCAGGGAAAGGGAGGATGCTGACGAAAGCCTTCTAGAAGACAAGGAAGAACCTATGGTGAACAATCAGGAATCACAACCTTCAGGACAAGAAACTGGTCAGCCAACCAAAATCCTTGCATCATCAACCATGACAGGTGGGTCCTCTACAAATGCTCACACTCTAAAGGACCATCTTGTTCAGAATATCATAGGAAACATTCATAATCCCCTTAGGACCAGGTCCTTCCATAAAGATGTTCATAATGAAGACCTCACTGCTCTAGTCTCTCAATTTGAACCCAAATGCATTGAAGACGCCCTGCAAGATATAAATTGGATTAATGTCATGCATGTTGAACTCAATCAATTTGAAAGAAGCCACATCTGGTATCTAGTTCCCAGACCCACCGACCTGCAGGTCATTGGGACTAGATGGGTTTTTAAAAATAAGCTCAATGAGGAGGGGGCCATCATTAGAAATAAGGCCAGGTTGGTGGCCAAGGGCTATAATCAAGAAATTGGCATTGATTTTGAAGAATCCTTTGCCCCCGTTGCTAGATTAGAGGCCATCAGAATCTTGCTAGCCTTTACATGTTCATTAGGTATTAAATTATATCAAATGGATGTCAAAAGTGCCTTTTTGAATGGGCTGATAAAGGAAGAAGTCTTTGTTGAACAGTCCCCTGGCTTTGAACTTGCTTAATTGCCTAACCATGTTTATAAGCTGAACAAGGCTCTGTACGGCCTGAAGCAGGCTCCACGCGCCTGGTATGATAGACTCAGTATACACTTAACTGACAAAGGCTACATCAGAGGTAAGATTGATCAAACTCTCTTCACAAAGGTAATGAATGGCAACATCATCATTGTACATGTATATGTAGATGATATAATTTTTGGATCAACAAATGTTACCCTGTGCAACCAATTTGCTCAACTCATGACAGAAGAGTTTGAAATGAGCCTTATGGGAGAGCTTCGATTTTTTCTTGGACTGTAGGTCTCACAATCTAAGGAAGGTCTCTTCATAAACCAATCCAAGTACATACTGGAAATCCTGAAGAGGTTCGAGATGAAGGATACCAAAGCCATATCCACATCCATGGGGACAAATGCATCCCTAGATGTAGATGAAAATGGCAAGTCTATAGATCCTAAATATACCGAGGTATGATCGGATCCCTTCTATATCTCACCGCGTCTCAGCCTGATATACAGTTCAGTGTGTGAATGTGTGCTCGATTTCAAGCCAATCCAAAAGAGTCTCACTTGATTACTGTTAAGAGAATCTTAAGATACGTTGCTAACACACATGACTTAGGACTGTGGTGTCCCGCATCATGTTCCTTTGATTTAATCTCATATACTGATGCTTATTATGCTGGGTGCAAACTAGATCGAAAAAGCACAAGTGGGTATTGCAATTTCTTGGGGGGCTGCCTGGTCTCTTGGGCTTCCAAGAAGCAGCACTCAGTGGCCCTATCTACCACTGAAGCAGAGTATGTAGCGGCAGGTAGCTGTGGGACCCAAGTGCTATGGATCAAGCATCAACTCCAGGACTATGAGGTAAATCTTGGATGTGCGCCTATCTTGTGCGACAATACAAGTGCCATTGATGGGGACATCAGCGACAACCAGCTCACTTTGTGTTTGCATTTATGTCCTTTTGTATTTGTATGTACGCCCTTGTGATATATGCGTACATAATAGTAGGTCTTAGTGGGTTTATTTGCAAAAGGCCATTGGGTTTCTTTGCAAATATGCTTGTAGGCCCTGCAGGGGCCCCCTCCCTCCTCCTTATTGGTCCACATGGACTCTTGGGTCCAAGGTGGCTGGTCCATGGTCCAAATTTGGACTTGGACCATGAATTAAATAAAGAAGACAATTCCAAATTGTCCTCTTTAAGGGGGGGGCGGACCTATTAGTTTATTTGGGTTTAATGTGGTGTTCACACCACATCTCAACCCTCCATTCTTCAACCCTTGATCCAAGGGCTCATATTAGATTAGAACCCTTTCATATAAATACTTGTATTTTCTTATGGAAAGAATTAATGAAGAAGAAATTAGCATTTTGCCTCCTTGAAGCTTGTGCCCCTCTCCCCTCTCTCCCTGGTGTTCTTCCACCTCCAGCCCAGTTATAGAGTGAGATCCCTCCCCTCTTGATCCCCTCCAACTTCTGAAGCAGCTCCGGTGATCGCCGCCGCCGCCGTCTCGCCGCCGACGCGTCTTCACCAACGAATTCGGTTTTCTGTCCACTCTGGACAGACCTCTCTTCTCCGAATTGTCCCTCTCTCTTCCCTCATCTTCTGAAGCTACAATTTTCAGGGTTGGTTACCCTCTTGAACCCTTACCTCCACAAAAAATTTCAGGCAAAAATTCGTCCCTTAGATATTTTTAGATTTTCGTCCAAGTTCAAATTTCAGTTCTGTCCAGGTTCTGTCTACTGTTCAACAGTTCTGAGTCTACCTTGTTCGACCCATGTTTTGAATTTTGTTGGGGCTCTAAAAATTACTGAGACTTCTGTCCACATATGTCTACCAGCATGAATTTTATTAATTTTTGATAAGGTCTCTAGGTATTTTTCAAAATTCGTACCAGTTCCTGTGAGCAATTTTTCCACAGTGTCCCAGATCCGACCCAGGTCCACTCAAAAAATCCCATCAAATCCATTTCCTATCCAAATCAAAAACCAAAAATAGTTCCGGTTTTATATCTCAGAGATATTCAACTTTTATGAAGAACTCATCTCCATATTCCAAGGTCCTCCCACCGGTCAACGGTGATTTTCAGAGAAGTCAGAACCTGCCCCTGCAGTTCTGGCCTGTTTACAGCAAGGGTGTAAATTCCATAAGTCAGATATACGTATCTGATTATTTTTTCTGAAGGCCCCTACGCTGAAGTATTTGGAGTCCTCTTTCCAACGGCGCCGAGCTCGTTGCATTCCGACGACGGGGTTGATCACAGCAGCCGATCTCGCCAGACAGCGCGCGAGAATACAGCAAGTGCAGACTTGTGGCCGGTTTCCCGCGAGCGTCGTCCGAGGGCCGCCCGGCGTCCGGCGGTCGTTCCAGCAACTCGCCATCCTAGGGGAGCACTTCCCAAGTGTACCCACACCAGAGGAGGCATCAGGTCCCACACGACCCCTCCGGTCCACACGTGGGCCCCACTAGCACGAGTACGCGCGAAGCCGAAGCCGTGCCCGGAAACCGCCCGTCAACCCGGAATTGGTCCTCCCGGGCCCCCTTGTGTCGCCCGTTACCTCCCTGCGTGGAGTGGGCTTACTTGTATTGCTGTAATCTTAATGTATTAAGTTCCCGGGAGTACGAGTTTCGGCCGGGTGCCATCTTCGCCACGCCGAGCGCGTGGAGGTATCGTATTCGCTCCTTGCTTGGCATTCCGCTTATTTCTATATATGCTTGTTTATGCCGCTGCTAGAGAGCATGTGTAGGGTTACCTAGCTCGCTTTTAATTTATCATATCACTGCTGCGAGTGAGAGAGTGACCGTCCCGTGACCCGATCCGGGCACAATTGAGAGCCGACCACCCTAGCTCACTGCCGGTTGTTCAACCGCGCACATCCGACGCTTCCCTCGCTAAGGGACGACCGCTAGCTTATCGTGTCCGTGGTCCCGTCCCGCATCAATTTGGTATCAGAGCGAGTTTGAGTCTAGGGTGTTTGCATTCAAAAAAAAAAAAGAGTGTCATGTAGTCATTAGTCGGTCTAAGTCGTGTTTAGGATCATCACATTTTTAAAATAACAAAAAGAGTCGTTTTTGGGTCGCATACATCCCTTTACTCGGTATATAAAAAGGTGTTGTCCGACCGTTAGGTTACGCCTATCGGGAAGGCCGCACACTTGTGCGAGTGACCTTCGGGTCGATTGTCTCCGCCCCGTACCGAGTCTTGGTTTACGTCTAGGGTCCTTAGTGTGCATTAGTTAGTGCATTCCAACTTTGCATTACTTAGTGTCGTGTCTAGTGTTTTGGTCCGAGTGTCGGCATGGCCATCCACTAGTTTCCCCGTGTCCCATGGAGTCCCAAACTCCCGGATGGTGGCGATACTATCTCAAATGGAAGGACCACCCGAACCACCCCATGAGGCCCGAAACCCGGGATTTCTACGGGTCCGATGACCCGAGTGTCTATCTAGAATGGGAAGCCATTATGGATGATTACTTCGAGGTGTACATCATGTACGGGCCCATGCAAGTCGATGTTGCCAAAAGGTGACTTTTTGGTGAAGCCGCTGCAACTTGGAGGGACATCAAATATTGGAGGGAGGATAGGAATCTAAGGCCCATCGAGTCATGGTGGGAAATGAAGAGAGTGCTTAGGAGGGCCTACGTTCCCCGCCCACCTACCTCCAACCACGGAGGTCATTCCACTCACCAACCCCACCAACTCACCCACAATCAAGTGGGCCACACCTCTACCCAATCCCACCCCTTCACCGCCGTCCAAGCCCACCAAAGTGACCCCAATCTAGTGGCCCGCCCATGCACCACCAACCAACCTCCCCTTGGCACTCCCATCCCAACCCACTCAAGCACCTCCAACCGAGTGGAAGTCCCGCTTATAACCGAGCCGAGGCCCACACCGGAGCCGAGAGTTAAGGAGCTAGTCCACCCCAAGGTCCCTCCTCCAACCCGCTCCTTAGAGGAAATAAAGAAAATGATTTCGGATTGGTGGGAAAGGACACAAGCTACTCCACCACCCATGGATGCTCCATTGTTATCTACCTCCGGTCTTCATTCGAAACCATCAAAGTGGGAACTACCAAAGCCCGAGCCACCCGTGTTTCTTACGGGAACACTTTACATAGCCGAGCCACTTCTTAGATGGCTCAAGGATGGCTTGGTCCCACCTCCTTTCCCATCAATGGACCCCACACTACCACTAGTGCCGGTCAACTCATTCCATACCACATTTCGATCTCGTCACCATGTTGATACGTTGGATGATCTTGTCATGGGATTAGATTCACAATGGGAGTTGACGCATCTTTTGGCCCGAGGCTTTGACCAACCCGCTAGTCTTAGCTTCACCCATCCGACCATAGGGTCCATTACCTCCGAGTGCACCGTGGGTTGTGTCTCCACGGAGGTTCTTCTACTTCTCCCGCTACCGGATGAGCCCGACTTCATGACTTTGCTTCCGAGGGAGGAGTCATATTTCCTATACACGGTCCCATCTACCATGACGGAGGAAGGTGACCACCCGCACCTTCAAGAATTTCACGATTGGGACCATGTCATGTTGGAACCCACTTCATGGGGTCACACCTTCTTCGACCCTTTTGACCCCTTCACTAGTGACCCTCCCGAGTTTTCATACTCGTTACCCTTCTTCCGCGGAGTTCACTATCCCACCTTTTCCATTCGGGCCAAGCAAACTCCACATAGCCATAGGTCCGAACCATCCCTCGGGGGTAAGGAAGACTTTGGTTTCCCCGATCCCTCTAAACCACCCGCACCTCCCGGACTTCCCGCATCCAAGCCCAATGTCCATGATTGGTGCATCGTAGTATGTCTAGGAGTTCCCCATGACGTCAACCTCCAGTTACGTCAAATGCATGTATGGCACATATTCGGGTGTCCTGGTCCGCCGTCATCCATGTACGGGTCTGACTAACATTAGGTATGTCTAGGGTCATAGATGAGTAGGTGTGTTTTCTTTATGTGGTTTGTTTGTGTGGTGATTTTGAGTCGATTGTTTGCATGGTTTGCATTCGTGTGTCAGTGCATGGTGAGTCTGCATGTGTCTTGTGCAAGCTCGTGTCGTTCCCGAATGAGTGTGAAGCGAGTCGATTCACTTGACGAGTATGGGATCGGTTTACTTCTATACCCGGATCAGTCACCTATAGGGACTCAACAGTGATTCCTAGTGAGTCTTTGAGCTGTTTCCTTCCGTTGAGAGTGCCCCTTCGGAGTGACCACCTTTGGCCATAGCAGTGCGCATATCGAGTATATGTGGAATGAGCAGGTGCCGATCACTTGGAGTGGAGCATACCCGCGCTACTTGGCACGGTGACGGATCCGCCGGAGACCTGAGCAGCCGCACCCTTTACTCGACGGGGTCGAGTTCCTCCCACCCGGGGAGAATTGATGGGGACATCAGCGACAACCAGCTCACTTTGTGTTTGCATTTATGTCCTTTTGTATTTGTATGTACGCCCTTGTGATATATGCGTACACAATAGTAGGTCTTAGTGGGTTTATTTGCAAAAGGCCATTGGGTTTCTTTGCAAATATGCTTGTAGGCCCTGCAGGGGCCCCCTCCCTCCTCCTTATTGGTCCACATGGACTCTTGGGTCCAAGGTGGCTGGTCCATGGTCCAAATTTGGACTTGGACCATGAATTAAATAAAGAAGACAATTCCAAATTGTCCTCTTTAAGGGGGGGGGCGGACCTATTAGTTTATTTGGGTTTAATGTGGTGTTCACACCACATCTCAACCCTCCATTCTTCAACCCTTGATCCAAGGGCTCATATTAGATTAGAACCCTTTCATATAAATACTTGTATTTTCTTATGGAAAGAATTAATGAAGAAGAAATTAGCATTTTGCCTCCTTGAAGCTTGTGCCCCTCTCCCCTCTCTCCCTGGTGTTCTTCCACCTCCAGCCCAGTTATAGAGTGAGATCCCTCCCCTCTTGATCCCCTCCAACTTCTGAAGCAGCTCCGGTGATCGCCGCCGCCGCCGTCTCGCCGCCGACGCGTCTTCACCAACGAATTCGGTTTTCTGTCCACTCTGGACAGACCTCTCTTCTCCGAATTGTCCCTCTCTCTTCCCTCATCTTCTGAAGCTACAATTTTCAGGGTTGGTTACCCTCTTGAACCCTTACCTCCACAAAAAATTTCAGGCAAAAATTCGTCCCTTAGATATTTTTAGATTTTCGTCCAAGTTCAAATTTCAGTTCTGTCCAGGTTCTGTCTACTGTTCAACAGTTCTGAGTCTACCTTGTTCGACCCATGTTTTGAATTTTGTTGGGGCTCTAAAAATTACTGAGACTTCTTTCCACATATGTCTACCAGCATGAATTTTATTAATTTTTGATAAGGTCTCTAGGTATTTTTCAAAATTCGTACCAGTTCCTGTGAGCAATTTTTCCACAGTGTCCCAGATCCGACCCAGGTCCACTCAAAAAATCCCATCAAATCCATTTCCTATCCAAATCAAAAACCAAAAATAGTTCCGGTTTTCTATCTCAGAGATATTCAACTTTTCTGAAGAACTCATCTCCATATTCCAAGGTCCTCCCACCGGTCAACGGTGATTTTCAGAGAAGTCAGAACCTGCCCCTGCAGTTCTGGCCTGTTTACAGCAAGGGTGTAAATTCCATAAGTCAGATATACGTATCTGATTATTTTTTCTGAAGGCCCCTACGCCGAAGTATTTGGAGTCCTCTTTCCAACGGCGCCGAGCTCGTTGCATTCCGACGACGGGGTTGATCACAGCAGCCGATCTCGCCAGACAGCGCGCGAGAATACAGCAAGTGCAGACTTGTGGCCGGTTTCCCGCGAGCGTCGTCCGAGGGCCGCCCAGCGTCCGGCGGTCGTTCCAGCAACTCGCCATCCTAGGGGAGCGCTTCCCAAGTGTACCCACACCAGAGGAGGCATCAGGTCCCACACGACCCCTCCGGTCCACACGTGGGCCCCACTAGCACGAGTACGCGCGAAGCCGAAGCCGTGCCCGGAAACCGCCCGTCAACCCGGAATTGGTCCTCCCGGGCCCCCTTGTGTCGCCCGTTACCTCCCTGCGTGGAGTGGGCTTACTTGTATTGCTGTAATCTTAATGTATTAAGTTCCCGGGAGTACGAGTTTCGGCCGGGTGCCATCTTCGCCACGCCGAGCGCGTGGAGGTATCATATTCGCTCCTTGCTTGGCATTCCGCTTATTTCTATATATGCTTGTTTATGCCGCTGCTAGAGAGCATGTGTAGGGTTACCTAGCTCGCTTTTAATTTATCATATCACTGCTGCGAGTGAGAGAGTGACCGTCCCGTGACCCGATCCGGGCACAATTGAGAGCCGACCACCCTAGCTCACTGCCGGTTGTTCAACCGCGCACATCCGACGCTTCCCTCGCTAAGGGACGACCGCTAGCTTATCGTGTCCGTGGTCCCGTCCCGCATCAGCCATCAACCTGGCTAAGAATCCCATCCATCATTCCCGATCCAAACATATTAAAGTAAGGCATCATTTTCTTCGAGATGAGGTAAACAAGAAAAACTTTGAATTTCAGTTTATTGAATCTGAAAGACAAATTGTAGATATCTTTACCAAACCTCTGAGCACTAACAGATTTACCACCTTGCGAAGAGAACTGGGTTTGTGTCACTCTCCCACTTGATTGCTCCCATTTGAAATAAGTGCATCCCACATAAGGTGTCTTTTTATTTTTAGTCCATTGTGCATGTCTAGCTAGCTGCATCTCATATGTCCACATGCTGCCATAAGTGATGTTCCCTTTGGTATAAAAAATACTGATGTGAGGAAGGGCAGGTTCAGTCTGCCTGGAAACACTCACTATGCGTGAGGCCAGTTCTCCGCCAAGTATCAAGGGAACCTATTTTCAACATTCTGCATTCTCTCTTCTTTTTCAAGCATGGTTTCAGGGGCAGCAAGTTAATTCATGAGAGGTTCTTCTCTAAGATCCATTCCTTGAATGGCCACTCTCAGAAGAAATCCCTACACTTAGCATTGAGGCTAATCCTTGAATAAAAGGGCTTAAACTCAACAACCTTCTGCTTTTTTGAATCTTTGAACCCTTACGGGGGGACCTCATTGGTCTACTATGGTTGATACCCTGACATACGGTCTGCTCATGCTCATCCAGTGACCATGTTTTCTTATGCGCCCTGTAATGTGGTCCACCATTACATTTCATGAGACACTAGTTCAAGGCACTAATTGCATAGCAATGGTTAAGGTGTGCTGAGTAACTAGGTACACTCCACCTGAGACGTGAGGTGGCTTATGTCAAAACACGCTCTTAACTATCTCTGCTCTAGCTCTTAAAAAAAAAGACTCAAAAAGAAAATCAAAATTTTCCAAACTAAAAGAAAGAGAGCAATAGCCTGGTTCCACTGAGAATCTGCACCCTTTCACCAAAGAAGTGCTAACGGGCCAGGCATGATGTGGCAGGCCAACTCTGGTTCCCATACGGCACGATAGTAAACATCACTAAGTAACTGGGGCAGTTGCACTGAAATAAATGTGATTCTCCATGTCAAACGGTGCTAGTTCAACTTGACTGTCAATACATCTTAAATCTACGTCCCAGAGGTGCCTATTTTCATAGTCTCTTTGTTATATCTTGGTTGACTTCAATACTGATAGCTGTTGTTTCTCTCATGTCACTTGGCTTCTTGAGATAAAACTGAACCAGGAACATTATCTTTCAATTTTCCTCAAGATATATCAACCTTACTAGTTTTTGTGAGCATACCCTGGCTCGTTCCTTGTTTTCAACTGTGCTTGCATGCGTTGTTGATTTTAATCCCTCAGATCCTCCTGATTGGCCTCCAATGCTAGCCTGCTGGGAAATACTTCAATTTGATGGTCCAAATTCCCCATGTGTGTCTTAGTTCTGAACCTCTCCTCTGATATTTTGCTCATTTCCTCCATTTTTGATGTTGTCAAAGGGGGAGAGAGAGTGTGTTCAGGGGGAGTTTGCTTTAAAGGATAGTTTTGCATCCTTTGGGGGAGTTTGCATTCGCTACATTTTTTTTCTTCATAGCATATCTTGTGCACTTCTCTTGGTAAGAACTTGACTCCTTGTTGCCATCATCAAAAAGGGGGAGAATGTTGGGCATATGTGTAATATGCTTAATTATACTATTTTGATGATGTCACATGGCTCAGAAATTCATGACATCTTTAGATGTATCCTGGTGTGAAGAAATCGTGCCAAAAGCCTTATGTGCACCGACCCTATCCTTCACATGCACCGACCTTAGCTGCGAGCTGGTAGAGTGTGCACCGACCGTCATGCTTCAAATAGCAACATGCACCGACCTTATATGAAACATGCACCGACCTCCATTTGCTTACAACAAAAACATACACCGACCTTTGTCTAATGTGCACCGAGTTGCATGAGAGGAAGTACGAGATGTGCACCGACCTTGTCTGATTTGCACCGACTTCTATGTTAAAGACAAGTGTGCAACGACCTTGTCCAGATATACACCGACGTCTATGTTGAAGACAAGGGTGCACCGACCCTGTCTAGATGTGCACTGACCTTCTTAAGATGCACAGACTTGGGCCGTGATATGTATTGACTTCAACTGAAGGAGCTTCAAATGTGCACCAACCCTGCCCAAGGCCAAGCTTCGGATGTGCACCGACCCTGCCAAGGACCAAGCCTCTTATATGCACTGACCTACATCACGTGGAACAGTAATCTGCACTGACCTCATGCAGAAGAGCACATGTTCGATGAAATGCCTCAGTGAGCAGGCTCCCAAGCCATGTCACGCCCCGAACCGATAGCAGCGGAACGTGTCGTTTGCTCGGAACGTGGCAGTTAAATAGTCGTGAATAATCAAGAGCAGTCGCATAAGACCAAATAATTTAGAGCATTAATAAAACTTTATTTCAAATATAAGTCTCTTACAATTTCAAAATAAAAAAAATTGGAAGACTCAACTATATCACAATGAAAGAAAGGAGACGACGCACTAACAGACTTAGACAAGATAACTAAATAAGAGACACCATACTAGACTCAAGAAAGATAAAAGACTCGGGTTCACTAATTTTCAGAGCTCGCTTGCACACTTGTCCCTCCCATGTGAGTCTCGGCCTCGCAAGCCACCTGACTACCTGAAAAATGATGGAATAAAACTGGGTGAGCGAACACTTAGTAGGAATTATATCTCAATAACAAGCAATAGGTTTAAGTAATTACGTCTTCGCATGTAAATGCAATAAAGTTATGCATGTAGAGATAACTGCGGGAAACTAGCAAGAGATTAAGCAAGTCTTTAACAAGAGATAGTCAAGAGAGAGAATTAAAGATTTATTGGCCACTTTCACGCAAGTACATTGCCCATTCTGGGCCACGCTAGTCAAGTCACGCAAGTACTTTGCCCATTCTGGGCCACGCAAGTCGAGTCAAGCAATTCAAGTCACGCAAGTCAAATCATGCACGCAAAAGAGAGAGAGAGAGAGTGTGTGTGTGTGGAATGCCAATAGATCAAACTAGTCATGCACTTTGATGCAATGCCAGACACCGTGATCATTATAACTCCCATGGGCACAAGTACTTTTAGGTGCTCCTCCCAGGACCAGATCGGGCTCTATATGCACATCATTGAAATAGATCTAGACATCCACTATAGTTCATAGCCAATAGAGAGTTCCAAAGAACAAGCTTTAATAGAATGAGAAATAGAGTTTATGGAACTCAAGGGCAAGGCCCTTGGGTAAGGACAGACTAGCGATAAAATCCACGCAAAGAGCATAGACAAACGGTGACATGTCGATAAACTAGGTGGAAATGGCACCTAGAGAGGTTGCCATGATACTTTGAATAAATGACTAACAAGAGCCATAAATTCATTGGACATGAAGCAAGCTGAAGAATAGGCACCTAATCGTAGGTTACTCAATTCAATAATTCGCCTAGTGGAACAATCACCTACTCCACCGGCTTGAGAGATTTCTCTCATGGGCCAAGCGTAGCACCATGAAAGGGCCGAGTTACCATGTTTCTCCAGAGTTACATGACAATTAAAACAGGTACAAGATGTTTAAGGTACAACCAGCTCAGTCGGCCTTGAGAGAATCCGAGGTTACGAGGAGACTTACGGAGGTCCCAATGACTAACTTGCCAGTCCGAAGGAACGGAATGTCCAACGGAGGGCTCGTATGTCATCAAGAGTTGAGGGATAATCGATAAAACATCGAAAAACGTGGGACTATACTCACGGACTGAAATATAGTGCCAATATACAACCCACATAGATGGGCTACAGAAAAACCACGAAAAACAAAAAAAGCAGGGAAAATTACGCGTGGGGTTAAGTCTTTTTTTCATTAAACAGCGCCCTGGAAAGGGTTGCTATCTCATTAAATAGAGACTCTTCATTGAGTCGCTATATTCAAGTCTTATATATATTAATATATATATCAAATTTCTAGAAATTAAGTGAATGGCGCCCTGGCTGCTACCACCTTTTAGGAATATAGCACCCAAGTCAGGGGCACTATATAAAATAGTGACGGGCTGACAGACGTTGTTTTCATTCTAAGTGTATTTAATCATGAATAGTGCCACTTTCAAATTATAAGGATTTTCACGGAACAAAAATATAGAAAAATAAAAAAAAATTACAGGGATTCCAGAAATATAAATATCATAATTTTAGGATATATGGTTCAATAGTTATTTAATTTCAAATATAAAGTAATTATTATATATATAACGACAAGGATTAAGGCGTTAATTAAATAGCGACAAAGCAAAAAGTCGTTAATTAATTAAATAACAAACAAAGCAAACGTCGTTATTTAGATAATGTAATGAATAGTGTTCCTATACTTCAAACGCTTCGTTCTCGATGTATACAAGTCGGAATCACGCAATCTATATACCAAAATGAAGAGCCCGAAAAATTCTACCTAACGTGAGGTTCAAAAAAAAATTTCTCGAGAGGAGGGCTACTTTGGTCTAAGAGGATCGAAAAATAGAGGTACCAGCACCACTACCTCGATCACTATCCCAATAACACGCCCATAAAATTTCATGACCAAAGGACGCTCCGGAGACCTAGAATGGGCTATCAAAGTAAAAACCTACAATTACTGTGCTACAGTGGAAATCATGATTCGCCGTGTAACTTTAACAATTCCTCTTATTTATTAAAGTTAATTATTAAATAGTTAACAGATCATATAATCACATGAAAGTTTAGGATAAATCATGGGGATTCAAATCACATGCACTTTGTGATTTTTAAACAAGTGGTTACATAGATATAGAAATTTTAACGTGATGTGATTATTTAGTCAATTAAGATAATCATGCAAACAGAAAACTAAAAACTTAGGTGGAAAACAAAAACATGAATTTTAAACATGCAACCTAATTACTACTGTCTTGGGCTTCAGTTATTTGAGAAAACCTACCTTTTGACTCGAAGAACGTGAAAGAAAGAAGGTACCAGGAGGGAGAAGATCAGCACGTCACGCTGACAGGAGGAACAGTAGGGAAGGAGAAACTTCCATGCCCCTTCACGTTGCAGGAGGAAGAAGAATGAAAGTAGAAGGAAGGAGCTCTCGCGGCACCGCAGTAGGTACAGCAGCAGGGAAAAACTCCTTCACGTTGCTGGTCCACGAGGAAGAAGAGGTGACAGAGGACGTCGACGAAGAGCAGTAGCAAAGGCATCTACGTACGACGAAGGCTTCTTTATAGATGATAGGAGGGTCTAGA
Source organism: Amorphophallus konjac (assembly GCA_022559845.1). Taxonomy (NCBI): domain Eukaryota; kingdom Viridiplantae; phylum Streptophyta; class Magnoliopsida; order Alismatales; family Araceae; genus Amorphophallus; species Amorphophallus konjac. Next base: position 183,485,345 of record CM040121.1, on the reverse strand, counting down.
GAGATCGAAGGCCATTTAGTGGGAAGGTTTTTAAGACTTCCGTGCATTGCCATTCCCTTCCTATATAAACAGCCGCTAGCCTAGTTTGGTTTAGAAAAACCCTAAGGGCTAACCGTATGCGAGGTTCGAGCATTCACGTGGGCTTGGGCATTTGACGATGAAAGGCCCATCTTTACTGTGTACCTGAAGTCCCATTCACATATATGGGGGGGGTGCTATTATATATTTATAATGGTTTAGATTCTATAGGTGCATGGGTTGAGAGCCATGGCTTTTAATGACCTGTGAGGCCTTCTGGGTGTTGGGGTTTCCTTATAAGGGCGGTATGCTGAACGTGGGTTTACAGGGAGAGTCTATGATGCCAAAGCTCAATCCGTTGGTGCATGGGTTTAAAACCTTATGTATACATATATATTGATGTGGCTTCTCTTTGTGTATAGGGAGGCCCACATTAGTTTATGTATTAGTTTGGCTATCTGAAGGTGATTTGGACTTCTATTTTTTTGTACATAAGGTCTATTTAACTATTTAGGTTTCTAATATTTATAGTATATATATATATATATATATATATATATATATATATATATATATATAAGCCCCTTGTTAGATATATCTATATATATATATACAATGGGGTGGGCTTCGCTACGTGTTTGGGTGAGAGCCCATGTGTATGAGTTATATATAATATATATATATATATATATATATATATACATCTAATTTGTATCTATCTATCCATCCTAAAGGCCTTTTACTTAAAGACTTACCAAAGACTTATGATAGTTTTGCTACTTATATATAAAATATATACCACTGGCTATGTTTAAGGGTTTTAAGGCCAACATTGAGTACGTATGGGTTGATATAACTTATGCATCTCGTGGCCTCCTTATATAATTATTCAAGGGTTTTATTTATTATTCATATATCTCGATATATATATATATATATCACTAAATCCATTTGTTATTTACTAAACCTCATATACGCGACCTATATCTATAATATATATATATATGTGTGTGTGTGTGTATATATATATATATATGAGGCCAATTAACCTTAAGCTAATTTCATATGCAAGGCCCATACGGCTATCGGGTTTTCCATTGGTGTTTTATATTTCATTTAATTTGGTGTGACCGGTCACAATATACACTAGGGTCTTAGTAGTGCTTCATATAGAGATTATTTTTCTCATAATCTTCTTCACTTTATTTACCTTATTAATCATTGTCTTGGGTACCAGAGAGGCAGGGTCGATCCTAGGAAAAATATTTACTTTCATTCAAAAAGGAAATATTAACTAGCCTTTTATTTATTCTAGGAACGTTATACCTCAAATTCTTATTTATTCAATACTATTAACTATTTATAGAAATAAGTAATTATCATCATTATTTTTTTCTTTTCAAACCGTATATATATATATTGTTTTATTGTATTCCTATTTAGCCTTCAAAATTACCGGGCGTCACATCCTCCCCCACTTAAAAGAATTTGGTCCCCAAATTCACATCACCTTCTACTCCGGACGGGGGACTAGCTATAATTCATTATGATACTAAACAGGTAAAATAAGAAATCTAAAATATATTGAATGGAAAAGAACTAATTTAGGATTGAGGATGAGGGGTACCTTTCATGATTTCCTTCTTTGTGGTTTCCGTTCCCACTAGGGCTTGAGTCTTTCCTCGGGGGTCCTTGGTAGGACATTTTGCTATCTTATGTTCTAAGCTCCCGCACCGCAGACATGCTCCCGTCTTCCGGTAACACTCCTCCGACTGATGGCTTTTGTTACCAAAATACTGGCATCTTTCTCGAGGTGGGTCTAAAGGAGCTACCCAGCGTTTACCCTTTTTACACTTCCTACACTTTTTACACTTCTTACACTCCCGATAACTACCACTCTCGTTTGGCCTCTTGTTAGTTGTAGTGTACTTCCCATAATTATCGGTTTGATTCCTCCTGTCATCTCTTTCGACTGAACTCTTTTCTTCACCCCTTTCTTTCTCTTCCACAGCCCTCTTTAACATCTGGACTCTTCTGACAAGGTCCGCATAAGCTTGGACGTCCACTAAGACCATCTCAGGGACAAGGCTCGGCTTAGGTGCCTCCATTTTATTTAGGTTCCTACAAAGATGAGTGAGGAGATAACTTATTCACTCAATAATTAATAATAATGAAATATAAGTATTTTATCATTCTTTTATAATTTAACCCCAAGCTCTACCCAATCTCATAGGGTTCCTTTCGGATAACTGACAAGGAGACTCAACCTATTACTTGAACTTAATGACCCAAGGAGACAAGGATACATGACCTATCATTGGAACCTAATAACTTGAGGATGTGAAAGCCGAAGCTCTGATACCACCTCTGTCACGTCCCGAACCGATAGCAGCAGAACGTGTCGTTTACTCGGAACGTGACAGTTAAACAGTCATGAATAATCAAGAGCAGTCGCATAAGACCAAATAATTTGGAGCATTAATAAAATTTTATTTCAAATATAAGTCTCTTACAATTTTAAAATAAAAAAACTGGAAGACTCAACAACATCACAATGAAAGAAAGGAGACGAAGCACTAACAGACTTAGACAAGATAACTAAATAAGAGACACCATACTAGACTCAAGAAAGATAAAAGACTCGGGTTCACTAATTTTCAGAACTCGCTTGCACACTTGTCCCTCCCATGTGAGTCTCGGCCTCGCAAGCCACCTGACTTCCTGAAAAATGTTGGAATAAAACTGGGTGAGCGAACGCTCAGTAGGAATTATATCTCAATAACAAGCAATAGGTTTAAGTAATTACGTCTTCGCATGTAAATGCAATAAAGCTATGCATGTAGAGATAACTGCGGGAAACTAGCAAGAGATTAAGCAAGTCTTTAACAAGAGATAGTCAAGAGAGAGAATTGAAGATTTATTGGCTACTTTCATGCAAGTACATTGCCCATTCCGGACCACGCTAGTCAAGTCACGCAAGTACTTTGCCCATTCTGGGCCATGCAAGTCGAATCGAGCAATTCGAGTCACGCAAGTCAAGTCATGAACGTAAAAGAGAGAGAGAGTGTGTGTGTGGAATGCCAATTGATTAAACTAGTCATGAATTTCTGTGCAATGCCAGACACCATGATCATTATAACTCCCATGGGCACAAGTACTTTTAGGTGCTCCTCTTAGGAGCAGATCGGGCCCTATATGCACAGCATTAAAATAGATCTAGACATCCACTATAGTTCATAGCCAATAGAGAGTTCCAAAGAACAAGCTTTAATAGAATGAGAAATAGAGTTTATGGAACTCAAGGGCAAGGCCCTTGGGTAAGGATAGACTAGCGATAAAATCCATGCAAAGAGCATAGACAAACGGTGACATGTCGATAAACTAGGTGGAAATGGCACCTAGATAGGTTGCCATGATACTTTGAATAAATGACTAACAAGAGTCATAAATTCATTGGACATGAAGTAAGTTGAAGAATTGGCATCTAACCGTAGGTTACCCAATTCAATAATTCGCCTAGTGGAACGGTCACCCACGCCACCGACATGAGAGATTTCTCTCATGGGCCAAGCGTAGCACCATGAAAGGGCCGGGTTACCATGTTTCTCCAGAGTGACATGGCAATTAAAACGGGTACAAAGTGTTTAAGGTACAACCAGCTCAGTCGGCCTTGAGGGAATCCAAGGCTACGATGAGACTTACGGAGGTCCCAATGACTAACTTGCCAGTCCGACGGAACGAAATGTCTAACGGAGGGCTCGTATGTCACCAAGAGTTGAGGGATAATCGATAAAACACCAAAAAACATGGGACTATACTCACGGACTGGAATATAGTGCCAATATACAACCCACTGAGATGGGCTACAGAAAAACCACGAAAAATAAAAAAAGCAGGGAAAATAGCGCCTGCGGTTAAGTCTTTATTTCATTAAATAGCGCCCTGGAAAGGGTCGCTACCTCATTAAACAGAGACTCTTCATTGAGTCACTATATTCAAGTCATATATATATTAATATATATATATCAAATTTCTAGAAATTAAGTGAATGGCGCTCTGGCTACTGCCACCTTTTAGGAATATAGTGCCCAAGTCAGGGGCGCTATATAGAATAGTGACGGGCTGACAGACGTTGTTTTCATTCTAAGTGTATTTAATCATGAATAGTGCCACTTTCAAATTGCAAGGATTTTCAGGGAACAACAATATAGAAAAATAAAGAAAATTACAGGGATTCCAAAAATATAAATATCATGATTTTAGGATATATGGTTCAATAGATATTTAGTTTCAAAGACAAAGTAATTATTATATATATAACGACAGGGATTAAGGCGTTAATTAAATAACGACAAAGCAAAAAGTCGTTAATTAATTAAATAACGACAAAGCAAAAAATCGTTATTTAGATAAGGTAACGAATAGTGTTCCTCTACTTCAAACGCTTCGTTCTCGATGTATACAAGTCAGAATCACGCAATCTATATACCGAAATGAAGAGCCCGAAAAACTCTACCTAACGTGAGGTTTAAAAAAAAATTTCTCGAGAGGAGGGCTACTTTGGGCTAGGAGGATCGAAAAACGGAGGTACTAACACCACTACCTCGATCACTATCCCAATAACACGCCCATAAAATTTCATGACCAAAGGACGCTCCAGAGACCTAGAACGGGCTATCAAAGTAAAAACCTACAATTACTGTGCTACAGTAGAAATCATGATTCGCCGTGTAACTTTAACAATTCCTCTTATTTATTAAAGGTAATTATTAACTAGTTAACAGATCGTATAATCACATAAAAATTTAGGATAAATCATGGGGATTCAAGTCACATGCACTTTGTGATTTTTAAACAAGTGGTTACATAGATATAGAAATTTTAACGTGATGTGATTATTTAAGCAATTAAGATAATCATGCAAACAGAAAACTAAAAACTTAGGCGGAAAACAAAAACATGAATTTTAAACATGCAACCTAATTACTACTGTCTTGGGCTTCAGTTATTTAAGAAAACATACCTTTTGACTCGAAGAACGCGAAGGAAAGATGGTAGCAGGAGGGAGAAGATCAGCACGTCACGCTGACAGGAGGAACAGCAGGGAAGGAGAAACTTCCACGCCCCTTCACGTTGTAGGAGGAAGAAGAATGAAAGCAGAAGGAAGGAGCTCTCGCGGCACCGCAGTAGGTACAGTAGCAGGGAAAAACTCCTTCACGTTGCGGGTCCACGAGGAAGAAGAGGCGGCAGAGGACATCGACGAAGAGCAGTAGCAAAGGCCTCTACGAACGACGAAGGCTTCTTTATAAATGATAGGAGGGTCTAGAGAGATCGAAGGACATTTAGTGGGAAGGTTTTTAAGACTTTCGTGTATTGCCATTCCCTTCCTATATTAACAGTCGCTAGCCTAGTTTGGTTTAGAAAAACCCTAAGGGCTAACCGCATGCGAGGTTCGAGCATTCACGTGGGCTTGGGCATTTAACGATGAAAGGCCCATCTTTACTGTGTACGTGAAGTCTCATTCACATATATGGGGGGGCTATTATATATTTATAATGGTTCAGATTCTGTAGGTGCATGGGTTGAGAGCCATGGCTTTTAATGACCTGTGAGGCCTTCTGGGTGTTGGGGTTTCCTTATAAGGGCGGTATGCTGAACGTGGGTTTACAGGGAGAGTCCATGACGTCAAAGCTCAATCTGTTGGTGCATGGGTTTAAAACCTTATGTATACATATATATTGATGTAGCTTCTCTTTGTGTATAGGGAGGCCCACATTAGTTTATGTATTAGTTTGGCTATCCGAAGGTGGTTTGGCCTTCTATTTTTTTGTACATAAGATCTATTTAACTATTTAGGTTTCTAATATTCATAGCTTATATATATATATAAGCCCCTTGTTAGATATATCTATACATATATATACCATGGGGTGGGCTTCGCTATGTGTTTGGGTGAGATCCCATATGTATGAGTTATATATATATATATATATATATATATTTACACATCTAATTTGTATCTATCTATCCATCCTAAAGGCCTTTTACTTAAAGACTTACCAAAGACTTATTATAGTTTTGCTACTTATATATAAAATATATACCACTGGTTATGTTTAAGGGTTTTAAGGCCCACATTGAGTACGTATCGATTAATATAACTTATGCATCTCGTGGCCTCCTTATATAATTATTCAAGGGTTTTATTTATTATTCATATATCTTGATATATATATATATATATATATATATATATATCACTAAATCCATTTGTTATTTACTAAATCCATTTGTTATTTACTAAATCTCATATATGCGACCCAGATTTAGTGATATATATATATATACATATATATTTATATATATATGTATATGTATATATATATATTTATATATATGAGGCCCATTAACCTTAAGCTAATTTCATATGTAAGGCCCATACGGCTATCGGGTTTTCCATTGGTGTTTTATATTTCATTTAATTTGGTGTGGCCGGTCACAATATACACTAGGGTCTTAGTAGTGCTTCATATAGGGATTCTTTTTCTCATAATCTTCTTCACTTTATTTACCTTATTAATCATTGCCTTGGGTACCAAGGAGGCAGGGTCGATCCTAGGAAAAATATTTACTTTCATTCAAAAAGAGAATATTAACTAGCCTTTTATTTATTCTAGGAACATTATACCTCAATATATATATATATATATATATATATATATATATATATATATATATATATGAGGCAAATTAACCTTAAGCTAATTTCATATGTAAGGCCCATACGGCTATCGGGTTTTCCATTGATGTTTTATATTTCATTTAATTTGCTATGACCGGTCACAATCTACACTAGGGTCTTAGTAGTGCTTCATATAGGGATTATTTTTCTCATAATCTTCTTCACTTTATTTACCTTATTAATCATTGTCTTGGGTACCAGAGTGGCAGGGTCGATCCTAGGAAAAATATTTACTTTCATTTAAAAAGGGAATATTAACTAGCCTTTTATTTATTCTAGGAACATTATACCTCAAATTCTTATTTATTCAATATTATCAACTATTTATAGGAATAAGTAATTATCATCATTATCTTTTTCTTTTCAAACCGTATATATATATATACATATATATATATATATATATTATTTTATTCATGTTTAGCCGTCAAAATTACCGGGCGTTACAAGCCAGTTTTAGCAAACCTGCACAGTTTTCAGAAAAGGATCCAGAGAGCATAAATAGGAACCACAAGTATCCAAAAACACATCTTTTGAGGTCTGGAAAGGTCTCCTATGGTCAGTCAACCATCCTGGTAATCTTGGGTTGCTATATTAGTCCTTTTGCTCAGTAGAAAAGGAAGTTACTATATCTGAGAAAAGTCTCCAATCCTGGTAACCAGCTTTTTGCCTCCACCCAATCACATGCTCTGCCACTAAGATTGCACAAGACAAAAGGACTCTGTTGCAAATTTTCTTGGGAGCTTCTACTCTCACACCTTCTGGTCTACCAAAATGATAAATTGCTGGGCATCATTTCTGCAGGTTCTATAGCCAATAAGGGGCTACCAAGACAAGGATCCGTGAAGAGAAACTATAATTTATGAAGAGCCAATCGCAAGCAGTCTGGAACGTCTTCTGGTGGGACTGATTGTGCCTATATAAAGAAAAGACCTCGTGCTAAAGAAGAGAGGCTGAAAGAGAGCTCTCCATGAACTGAAGCTATGTTCTTCAGGGTGAAGCCAAGGTGAAAAAGAAAGAGGAGAATAGAAGGGAAGAAGAGATGAGTGCCTGTTAGTATCTACCATATCCTTCATGGTCCCCCTTCTCTAAAGCCAAATGCACTTGCAGCTTGTTTTGGTTTTATCCTTTGTTTCTCTTTCTGTTTAGATCCATATTTTCTATGGAACTTGTCCCCGTGTGTTGTGAGGACTTCATCCTCGTGAGGATCCTGCTCCTCGTGTGTGCGTGTGTGTGTGTGTGTGGTAACACTTCTTTTGGCCAAAGAGTGAAAACCTTTCCTAGTTGGGAGAGGGGTGGACGTAGGTTTGTCTTGGGACAGTCGAACTACCTTAAATCTTTGTGCAATTGTGTGATGTTCTCCTTCCATCTCTCCTATCTCCATTCATAGGGTTTCCAAGATTTCAATTCCGCTGCGTAACCCACGGTTTACAGTTCAGATCTATGCGTTGTTTTTGATTCATCGTCTGTTCATCTTGAAAATTGCTTAAAACTATTCATTATGTAAACTCGGATCTATTCACCCCCCCTCTAGATCCTCTCTGAACCATCAACAATCTGTAGAAAAGAAGGCTGAGAAGGAAGACTTTAAAGAAGTATCGTTAACTAAATTAGAAGAGATCTTAGATGAGGTAGAATTGCCATGGTACCATGAAATCGAGATGTATTACAGGAACGGTTCATTCCCGGAATCAGCTAGCGCGGAGCAACGAAAGGCCATTAGAAGGGTCACTTCGAGATACATGATTGCTGTTGGAGAATTATACAGGCGCGCTCTTAGCGGAGTTCTTATGAGATGTCTGGACGATGATGAGGCCTGGAAGATCGTTGAAGCAGCCCATTCGAGTGAGTGCGGAGGGCACGTCAATGGTTAGGCGGTGGCAAAGAAGATTGTTAGGCAGGGCTATTATTGGCCAACCCTAAAAGAAGACTATTCCACCTATGTCCGTAGGTGCGTTCAATGCCAACTCCATGCCGACAAGATTCACGCTCCTGCTTCATCCCTTCATCCTCTTTCTTCTCCTTGGCCATTCTCCATGTGGGCTTTTGATATTGTAGGCCCACTAGGTGATCCAAACTCTCTGACCAAACAGAAATATTTCATCCTCACCGCTATGGAGTATTTCACCAAGTGGGCCGAAGCCAAAGCATATGTAGAAATCAAAGCAACCATAGTTTGTTGCTTCATCTTGAAGAATATCATCTTGCTGTTTGGCGTGCCAAGTGACATCGTCACCGACAACGGACCACAATTCGTGTCACAAGAACTTCAGGATCTCTGTAAGAAATTCAATATTGCATTGCATCATTCATCTCCATATTACCCTCAAGGCAACGGCCAAGCCGAGGCTACTAACAAGACACTTTTGAAAATCATCAAGAAAACATGCGAGTCACATAAGTTTGTTGATTGGCCTGAAAGGCTCGTGGAAGCTCTATGGGCTTATCGCACCTCCATCCGTAGTCCCACGGGACAAACTCCCTTTGCTCTCACCTATGAGATAGAGGCAGTATATGAAATATTAATCTCTTCCCTAAGAGTACAGCTCGACAAGGAGCTTAATCTTGATGAACGTCGAGAGACGTTGCTAGTCCAGCTAGAACTCTTGGACGAGAAGAGGCTTAATGCAGCCAATCACGTTTCCGTTTACCAAAAATGAGTCTCGCGTCATTTTCAGAAGAAGGTCATTGAAATGAAATTTCAAGTGGGTAACATGGTTTTGAAACGTAAATTTATTAGAACAAGAGGTCCCAGGTCTAAGTTACAACCCAACTGGGAGGGCCCATTCGTTGTCAAGGAAGTCTATCCAAGGAATGTGTATCGCTTAGTTAACGCGGAGGGCGAAGAATTATCTCATGCGTGGAACGGGTTGTATCTCAAATGCTTTTATCCTTAAGGTCGAGCTAGTAACTGCCCGGTGACGAGGTGTTCCTCTCCTTGATCCTAAAGGAAGATCCCTAGCATAACACTCACACACTACACAACATCCGTGGTTGAGTTTCCCTCTTTTGTGCAACACCATTTCTCCTTTGGCCATATTTAGGGAAAGTACAGGTCATTGTTCTTTTCCTCTCTTCGGCTGAATATAGGGGCAAGTGGTGAATAAGGGGGCGAGGACCAATCTAGACACCCAATAGAAAAGAGGTCTCAAATAGGGGCCGTCCGTTATGACCTAATTCCGCATGAAGCAATCACAAAAGAAAGAAAGAAAATGAAAGAAAAAGAAAAGGGGCAAAAATCAAGGCAAAAGCTAAAAGCTCACCCAAAAGCTCGAAGCTCAAAAGTTTGACTGCTCCAAAGAATGAAACTAGGCATGGCAAGAGTGGCAGTATAGTTTCCCCGCAGGACGTCATGAGCCCGGTCATACGCGTGCCTAGAGCGGATGAAGGTTCGATGACGGACACAAAGCCCCGGTGCAACAGACTGAATCTCTTGAAAAGGGGCTGTCATGAGAGGAACTCAAACCCAAAAAACCTCTATACCTATCACCGACTTTCCTTTCAAATTCTATTTTGATTTTCAAGGACTAGATCGTACCCCGGGTATGACCTTAGCAGAGGCACCGTTAAGTGAAATTGGATCCTAGCCATGGATGGTCACCCATAATGCACGTTGTACTTGGGAAGCCCCTAATGAGATATGTGGGTCTCTCGTCACCGACTCTAAACTGGCTCAAAAATCTCAAAAAAAATCTGATATTTCAAAAATCCCCAAAAAAGAGAAAAAAATCAGATATTTCAAAAATCCCAAAAGAAAAAAATCAGATATTTCAAAAATCTCAAAAAAAGAAAAAAAATAAGATATTTCAAAAATCCCAAAAGAAAAAATCAGATATTTCAAAAATCCCAAAAGAAAAATCAAATATTTTAAAAATCCCAAAAAAGAAGAAAAATCAGATAATTTAAAAAAATCCCAAAAAAACCAAAAAAATCAGACATTTCAAAATCCCAACAAAAATCATATATTTCCAAAAATCTAAAAAAATTAAATATCTTTAAAAACTACAAAAATATTTTTAAAATCGTCACATAGTCCCCCTGCATTTCATGGCATGCATTGCATTCTCATGTGTTATTTTTACCTATTTAATAAGGCTTCACCCCTTGACCAAATTTCAAGAATTGGTCTCACATTGAGCTTGCTCTCGGCAAGGGGTTGAGCCTAGAATAGATCTAACCTATTTTGTTTTCTTTATTTAGTATGTGCAGAGACATGTCTACACGGTTCAAGTCATAAGCCCATGGACTCCTCTTTCATGTTTTCTTATGTGCGGTCCCTTTCAGACCTCTTCTACTCACTCAGCAGTCGCCTTTGAACCATCTCATCTTCCAGCGGTCATTGGGTAGGCCGCCCTTTATACAGAGCCCAAATGAAGGGGTCCTCCTACTTTCAGCACTCGTGCGATCTAATCCAGGACCGTTTCTGGAAACCCGACAGTCAAACTCTGACCGTCTTGTTAGGAGGCATCCCCCGATAGACCGTTTTTTCTACCTCCCAAAGGCGTTCAGATGTCCACTTGTTTGTGGTCTATTTAAGGCCGTTTCTCTAATTTCAGCGGCCATGTTGGAGGCTGTTTATCTTCTTTCTGTGGTCCTTTGTCAGACCGTTTTCATTTCTAAGAGCCACATCAAACCACACACATGAAAAAGAAAGGAGGTAGGTTAATAAGCAAAAGTAATCGATTCTTTCATTTATTTAATCTCAAAAACATCAAGTTCAAGCTATCAATCCCTAATACATCATGATAAATCACTTAATCCTAAGCCGGGCATCCACGCGAGGTCAGATCTCACGTAGCTCTCTCAGGTAGAGCTGGTACTCCTCCTGAATCTCGGTCACCTCTGCTGGTAGAACGCGCATCCTATTGATCTCCCACATGATCAGCGCACTCCTGACCGCTTGCACGTCCCCCTCCGTGCTGAGCCTCCTCGCCTGTAGAGCGGGTAGGTGGGGTAGTGCCGGAACCATAGTACGTGGGAGTCCAACCCATAGAAAGCACCTATGGGGGCTATACATCGCCAAAGTAGTGTTCCCCACAAGCCTCAAGTCCAACCCAAGCCTCCTAGGAAGCCTGAGGGTAGTGCCGACAAGGAAAGTCTGACGCATCACGAATCGGTCAAGGGGCAGAGTATTGAAGTAAATCCGCCATTCATCCCTAGTCTTCTTGTCCGCCGTCCTGCACTCAACCTGCTGAGGGAATCCAAAGGCACCTCCAATGAAGAAAAGTGGGTGGCTCCCGAAGATCTGGCTAAGAGAAGAGATGTCCTCTCTAGGTGTGAATTTCACTCTAACTCCCATCCAACACTCAAGTAGGATCATGGACCCAAAGAAAGGCCCACCAAGGGAAGCTGAGCTAAGGCCCTCATATAGGAAAGAAAGAACGGCCTGTGAAATGGATAACCCTCTCCACAACCCACTAATAACACTCAGATTTGGTATATCTAAGAGGTGGTCAGTGGTAGGGAAAAGTATGGCCCCGCACAAGTAAATAGAAGCAGCCTTGGCTATGGCCTCATTCCACCCACATTTATTCTTACAATGAGTAGTAACCCACTGGGACAAAGGAAGCAAATGAATATGTTGAGAACTAATCATGGTCCTGATATCTTTCGAAATGGGTAAGAACTCCCCTAGGATGAGAGAAGGGTCAATAGGGGCAACGGTGTGACACACTAAGTTCTCATCTCCTATCTTAGACCTAGGGAAGGCTAGCAACGTCTCAACCTCTTCTAGAGGGATAGTAGCCTCAAATGTGGGAAAGACAAACGTGTGGGTCTGAGGATGCCATATCTCTACTAAAGCTGAAATACTATGCCAATCAAGTGAGAGCTTTTGGTAATTTTTGGCCAGAACAAGTAGTGGATGGAGGTGCCATGCTTTTAGGATAGAGATCACATCTAATGAGAGTTCATGAATCATGAGAGCCACCCATTTCAAGTTGGAGTAACGCCTAGGGCCGGGGAGAAGCTAAGGCAAAGAAAAAAAGAAGAGAGAGAGGTGCAACATAAGGATTGGAAAGAAATGTGAACAAATTTGAATGCAAAATTATGCGACTTGCCTCTCTCAAAGGATTTGTGCTCAAATGATTTGGAATGGAAGTCAGCAGTTATAGCGCCTCACGCTCTTTCCTAGCCGGTTGTGAGCCATTGTAGGAGCTCTCCCCCATTTTGCTAACCTCAAGAGCTCGTTTCATGTTGATTTGAATGGTTGCACTAAAACTTTCAGGCTAGAGAGAGGGATTTGGTGTGAGTTACGAATTTGAGAGCCCCTCTACTTATAGAGCCCAAGTCCTTGACTTTTATCTGCTAGAATCGAGTTAGGATAGGCTCAATCAAGGTTAGGATCGCTCTTAGCGTAGTTTGGATAGGCATATCCATGGGTTGGGACTCTCCAAGAGAGTCCCCATCGGAGTTATCAATTTTTCCGCCTGTGTGGTCTATCGAGCGACCGCTATTTCATTCTTAGCGGTCTCCCTAAGACCGTTTTCATCTCCGCTCATATCCTTATCTTCCTGGGGGTAAATGGTCTCGGCCAGACCATCTTCAATTCAAAGCGGTCCACAGGAGACCGTCTCTCTAGCTTTGCGGTCTTAGATGAACCGTCTCCATCATTCATTCAGTTGTGGTTCAGCGGCCTATCTTGGGACAACTACACTCGTTCATGCGGCCTTACCATGACCGTTTCTCTCTGCTATCCTATCCCACCACACCTAAGTTTTTCTCCCCTTCCCCTTCTCTCTCGCTCTTTGTTATCCCCTCACGCTGTCAATCATAGGAAGCATTGCTAAGTTAGTTAGTTAGTATCAACATGCACACATTCAAGCATTTCTAAAAATCAAAAAAGAAACATGTCATTCCACTAAAACCATACATGCATACAATCTCATAAGTACATCAAGTCTGACCCTTCCCAGGGTCATCACTCTCTCCTGAACCCTCATGGCGCTTCGCTAGTGGTGCCATGGAAGTGCTCTCCTCCGCACGCCGGCGTCATTGACGCTCGTCGTCCTCGTTCCTCCGATGGCCGGCGGAACCTATAAGGTAGTTTTGGTAGGCAACGCTGGGCGCGCCACTGTGGGTCCTGCTCCATCCCGATCTCTGGCTCATCTGCTGGTACGCTCGCACCTCTCCCCGCAGCTCTGCCGCCTCTATGCGGGCGCGCTCTGCCTCAGCTCAGTATCGGTCCGCCTCGGCCGCCTGGGCGCGAAGAAGCTCCACCTCCACCATCCCGAGGCGGGATCGCTCCATCTCCATACAGAGACGTGTGACCTCCGCTACCTCTGCGCAGAGTCTCTCTGCCTCAGCACGGAAGTGCTCGGCCTCCTCTCTCTGACGGGCAGCCTCACCCAGCGCTGCTGCCAGCTCCCTTGCCTGCATATGTATTCATATTATAAATCATTTTGTAGTTTTAAACATGAAATTCAGAGAGAGAAAAAGAGTGATTTACGTACCCTCTCGGTAAGAGTGGCCTCGGCCTCCTCAGCGTGCGTTGTGGCTCGCACGAAGTCTGCATCCTGCTCGGCCTGATCCATCGGTGGCTGTGAGGAAGAAGACTGTGCGTCTGGCGCCTGGCACTGGGCTCCCTCAGCTCGCTGCATATAAGGGCATGTTAGTTCCACAACATTTACATTTTAAGTCTAAGGTTAAGTGAAACTTACTAGGAGATCAAGGGAGCACTGGAGCTCATCCCGCTGCTGGACCGTCGAATGGAGCAACCCCTGAAGCTCCGCGATCCGTCCCTGGGGTTCTAGCTGCATAACAGAGTGTCAATCATTAGCATCATAATCATAAGCATGTATGGAAAGCATGGGTTTAGAAATCATACTGATGTGACACCACCTTGGGGGTGGCAGCCACTCGACCAATGCCCCTTGGATCTAGATTCGCAAGCAACCGGGCCGAACAGCGGACTCACTCAAGCGGGTTCACCCGCGTAGCGCGCACCCGAGTCCATAAGTGGACCGGCGATGGGGATGAGGGTCTGAGGTTGGACCTTGAGATTCCAGGGGGTTGGCTAGCTTGGGATGGACCCCTAATGTCACGCCCCGAGCCTTTCTTACAGCGGAAGACTAACTCGGGGAGCGCGAACAGCCGGCATGGTAAGCCTCTCGCAAGCAAGAATGATTAGAGCGCAAGACAATCACACACATAAATGTAATTGCACAGTATTTAATCAAACTCTAACTTTATTTCATAAAAGATTAATAGTCAAATACAATTATTTTTCCATCATCTTTCACTCTACTAGACTCAAGAAATACGAAATTACATTGACTCGATCTAAACAATGTAGACTTCCTAAGTCTTCGCTCATTCTTTATTCACTCTCGGATCCACTACTTGAACCTTCTGAATCTGAACCCGACTCACTTCCGTTTTCTGAAAAAGATTGGAAATAGGTAATGAGCACACTTGCTCAGTAGGTATCTTCGCATCAACATGAAGGCACTATTAAAGTAATTAACATTTTTGCTCTAAAGAATAAGGCAAAATCATGCAATGCGATGATCACGCGATTAAACCAAAGTAACCCGATAATCATGTAAGATAGAATGAGAGCAAGTATGAACTAGCAAGAATGTGACAAGAACATGATATTGGCCTTTCATGAATAAGAATGTATCGAGAATGTACTAGCAAGCCACATAATCATCACTCCAGTATCTTTTGCTTATGAGCAAGTACTTGGTGAATTTCTGTGGAATATCAAGCAAGAAGGTCATGTACAAGAATCAATCATGCTGCATCGTGTTGTGAATTTTCACTTCACGTGCCGTGGATAATTCACTTATTTATAAAGAAAGTACTTCCAACACAATGCGACGCCAGTAGCATCATACCCCATGGTTTATAAAATAGTATGTTTCCGACAATCAGCCGAGGGGACTAGCATAGAGCCCTTGAACACAATCAGTGCTCGATCGCATCTTCAAGTATAAATCAAGCTTTTTCCACGCATGACAATAAAGTATGGCCAAGAATATAAGTTCAAATAAATTAAAGATAATAAGAATCAATGAATGAACGCTTCAATTTGAATATGAGGAATCAAGAATGACATTAAACAATGTTATGCTCATAAAATAAATCGGTAGCATAACGGTATATTTCTTAACTTTCATTCATTATATTAAGTCTATTAAGCAATATGATAAGTTCTAGATTATCAAGGGTCATCTAGAAACCTTGAAATCTCAACCCTTGGGTAAAACCTTAGGTTAAGTACTCAAGTAGTGTGACGGTCGTGTATTGGGCCGTTACATGATGTGACGGTCTAGTTCTGGGCCGTTACATTAGTCTGAATCTAGAACTAATAAAATAGACTCAGTAAAATGTGACGGTCGTATAGTGGGCCGTTAGGTGCTCCTGACGGTCCAGTATAGGTCCGTTACATAGCTAGAACCAGAAAACATCGATAGTGTAATCTAATCAAATGGGTTTTAATGGTACAACCAACTCGGCGTCCTAATGGGAATCCCAGGCTCGCAGAGAATTACGGAGGCCTTGAAACAAGATTTCCTAGTCCACTGGAAGGAATATCCAATAGAGAGGTCCTCATGTCCAAGAATAATGTTTCTATAGTGCAAAGTGAACTAATGGACAACATACCGGAATATGCGCCATGTACTTTAGGAAAATGACTCTATAGATAGAGGAAGAATATGTAACAACGTGAAACCAAGATAAGCTCCATCAATACAACATTGGAAAATCATGTTTAATTACAAAACTATAAAGTTTTGGCACATAAAATTAACATAACTTAAAATAGTTCAAGATGCCTAGATCATGCAGATTTCAATATGAATTAGTAAGAAAACTTAAAATCATAATAACAGCTCAAAACTTAGCTAACTAGGCTTAATTATAGGTTAATTTAACTGGTTACTATTCTGTCATGGGCTGACAGAACACAGTCTAACGGTCTAACAGGAGAGCGTCACAGTACTTGTGACGGTCTATCGAGGGGCCGTTACAGTAATGTAACGCTCCTGTCCTGGTGCGTTAGAGACAACAAAGAAATAAAAACATAACAGAGTGTGTGACGGTCGATCGTAAGGCCGTTATATCATGTAACGGTCCTACCATGATCCGTCAGAGCCTCTGCTGACAGCAATAATTAACAATGACCTAAGTTCAACTTGCATCATGTCTAAAAATCATACATATAATTTCCCACATGATAGAATGAAGGCTAAACGAATACCATGCATGGGTTCTCTGTGAATTTCACAAGGAAGTTTCTTTTTAATTTAGTTAGGGCTAAAAATATAGATATATGCATGTCTCTACTAAACTATGAAATTCATGAGCTAAAGTGCATGTAATCAAGCAAAATCAGAGGGCTTTTATCCGTAACATGTTATTTTTGCCATTCATGAGATAACCTATCTCTTCTAAGACCTTTAAACTTCGAATTTGATGCTAGGTGCTACCCTTTGATCCTTGCTCTTCTTGTGGTAAATCAGCAACTTGGGAAGCTTCAATCTCCTTTGTTGCTTGGTCTCCTAACACGAAATTTGGAGAGCTATTAGTCTAAAGTATACTAAACAAAAGCTTCTAAAGAACTTACCCGAAATTATGACTCCTTACCTTGATTCTTCACGAGCCAAAAGTAAGGGTCGGTCAGTTCAGAACTAGGTTCTATTTATAGGGTTTTGGCTAGGGTTTGAAGATTAGATCGTTTCTAGAGTCCTTGTTAAAGCTTAGATCAACTTCCAAGAGTCCTTAACACCTCTATTAGTCTTCCTATCTCGATCCCTAAGAGATAAGTTAGTAAAAATCTAATCTTTTGGCTTGTTTTTCACTTCACGGAACTGTAGGATGTAACGGTCGTCCATAGGCCGTTACACTTAACGTGTATAGTGTTCAATATTAATCAAACTCTTTTGGTTAATTATCCATATAATTATTTTATAAAAAATAGTATTTATCCATAAAATATGTGAATAAGCTAAGTACCCTTCTAGAACATGGGCCACACTTAATGGGCTTGGTCCTTAAACCTTTTGGATAATAATTAGATAGACTAGGTTAATTATTTCAATCCAATTGGGCTTTATAAGGTCTTATTAAT
This sequence comes from Amorphophallus konjac, assembly GCA_022559845.1. NCBI lineage: Eukaryota > Viridiplantae > Streptophyta > Magnoliopsida > Alismatales > Araceae > Amorphophallus > Amorphophallus konjac. Next base: position 183,467,508 of record CM040121.1, on the reverse strand, counting down.
TCAATAATCCCTTCAAATATATTTAGGCATTTATATAAATTCCAGAAAATTATTTTATAATTCAAAAATTATTTATATAAATTTTGGGGCACTACACCCTCCCCTACTTAGAAGAATTTGGTCTCCAAATTTAATATATGGATTGTGGAGAGTGTACTTACAGTTAAATAGTTCTGAAAATCTTTTCTGCATGGCTGCTTCGGTTTCCCATGTTGCTTCGTATGGCTATGTTTTCTTCCATTGAATCTTGACCATAGGAATAACTTTGTTTCTTAATTGACGCACTTCTTGTTCCAGAATCTTTATTGGCGTTTGTTCGTACGTCATGTCCTTCTGAATTTCCAGATTGTCATAAGTGATAATGTGGTCAGGGTCATATACATATTTCTTCAACATAGAGACGTGAAATACGTCATGAACTCCTGCTAGTTGTGGAGGTAAAGCTAGTTTGTAACCCACTTCACCAATCCTTTCGAGAATTTCAAATGGGCTAATAAATCTAGGAGTTAGCTTTCCTTTAATGCCAAATCTTCGAATACCACGACCTGAAGAAACCTTCCGATATACATGATCTCCAACCTGAAATTCCAAGTCACGTCTTCGGTTGTCGGCATAAGACTTTTGCCTATCTTGCGCCATTTTCATCCTTTCCTGAATGAGCTTGATCTTCTCTGTAGAGTCCCTTATAAGGTCGGGGCCTAGAAATTGCTTTTCCCCTATTTCATTCCAACATATTGGTGATCTACAGTTTTTTTCATACAGAGCTTCAAAAGGTGTCATTTGTATGCTTGCTTGATAACTGTTGTTATATGCAAATTCTACCAGAGGCAAGTGATCATGCCAACTTCCTCCAAAATCAATGACACAAGTCCTGAGCATGTCTTCTACCACCTGATTTATTCTTTCTGTTTGACCATCAGTTTGTGGATGAAAAGCTATGCTAAAATTCAATCGAGTCCCTAGTGAATGTTGTAGACCTTTCCAGAACTGTGATGTGAATCGAGGATCTCTATCATATATAATAGTGACTGGGACACCATGTAATCTGACAATCTCTCTTATGTATATTGCTCCTAGAATATCCACAGACCATCGACTCTTGATTGGTATGAAATGCGCGGATTTAGTCAATCGGTCTATGATTACCCATATACCATCGTGTCCACCTCTGGTCTTAGGTAAACCCATAATAAAGTCCATCCCTATACTCTCCCATTTTCATTCGGGAATATTCAAAGGATGCAATTTACCTGCGGGTCTAAAATGTTCGGCTTTTACTTGTTGACAAGTGAGACAACGAGATACGAAATCAGCTATTTCTCTCTTCATATTGGGCCACCAGAAATTTCTTTTGAGATCTTGATACATCTTTGTTTCTCCTGGATGAATTGTGTATTTGGAATTATGTGCTTCATCTAGGATCAGTTTCTTTGTAGCATCATGATCTGGTATACATATTCGGCCTTTAAATAATCTCCCGTCATTGGAAATAGAAAAATCCGGCTTTTGTTCAATATTGGCTTTAATTTCTAGTAATATAGGATCATCATTTTGTAGCTTGACCAGATCTTCTATCAATGTAGGTTGAGCTCGGATATTGGCTATGAAACAATCTTCTTCCTTTATGTCAATATCTAAGTTCAACTGAGCAAATTGAGGAACAGGGTTAGTTACACTTATCATAAGACTTGATAGCATACCTATTGGTTTTCTGCCGAGTGCATCTGCTACAGCATTAGCTTTGCCAGGATGATACTGAATAGTAAAATTGAAGTCTTTGAGGTATTCTAACCACCTCCTCTGCCTCATGTTAAGCTCTTTTTGAGAGAATAAGTATTTCAAGCTCTTGTGGTCTGAGTAGACCATAAACTTTTCTCCATAAAGATAATGACGCCAAATTTTTAAGGCGAAAATAACTGCTGCCAATTCTAAATCATGCACATGATAGTTTTCCTCGTGCCGTTTCAGTTGTCTTGAAGAATAACAGATCACCTTTCCATTCTGCATGAGGACACATCCTAAGCCAATACCAGACGCATCCGTATATACTTCAAATCCACCACCTCCACCGGTAGTGATAAAATAGGAGCTGTAGTAAGATGATTCTTAAGATTTTGAAAGCTCTTTTCACAGTCCTTTGACCAGACAAAATAATTTTCTTTTCTTGTAAGCCTAGTTAAAGGAACCGCAATTTTTGAGAAGTCTTTAATGAATCTCCTATAATAACCAGCTAGACCCAGAAAGCTTCTTACTTCAGATACAGTCGTTGGCCGACTCCAATTCTTGACGGCTTCTACCTTAGAGGGATCCACAGTAATACCTTCTTTTGAAATAATGTAGCCTAGGAATGAGACTTTCTTGAGCCAGAATTCACACTTATTGAGTTTGACATAAAGCATGTGATCTCTAAGTGTTTGTAAAGCTATTTTCAAATGTTGTTCATGTTCTTCCTTTATCTTGGAATATATTAAGATATCATCAATGAAGTGATAGGGTGCTAGGCCCGGATACAGAGGGGGGTGAATGTATCCCTCTACCAATAATGCCCAAATTAAAACTCAGATGCTAGACACAGTCTCGGAATAAAACCAATTCACTTGATCATATGAAGAAACACTTGGAGCGCGCCTATGCAATCATCTAGCGGAAGCAAGGAAGGCAATCAAACCACTGCACAGATAATTTTTAGGTGGTTCGGTCCTCCAGACCTACGTCCCCCCCTCACTCCTAACCGGAGTGAGGCTTCCACTAGCACAAGCTAGAACGCAGACTCAGTCTGCAACAGGTGCTGCCAAACAGCTTGACCAGGGGAACAATCTCCCCTCTTCCTCCAGACCGGAGGGACACCACTAGTGACACACAGTCACTAGCAACCAGAGACGAAGTCTCTCTTCCTCCAGACCAGGAGGGAACCCACCAGTGACTCCCCGTCACTAGTAAACCAGAGGTCACAGACCTCTCTTCCTCCAGACAAGGAGGGAACCACTGATGACACACAATCACCAGCAAACCGGAGATCAGATCTCCCTTCTCCTGAGTCTACAGGAGGAACCCGACCTCAATCCAGAGGGTCGGAAGAACAATGATCACAGTTAAAAAGAAAAATAATAAATGAAAAATACATCAATCAGAAAGCTGGAAAATGAAATCATAATGTGGCTCTTGCAGGAGCTGACTGGAGTGGATCTGATCCAACTTCTAGTAGGAATGATCTTCAGGTAAGCTCCTCTTCTCTTCTCTCTCACTATCTTTCTTTTTCTCTTAATCCTCACGAGCTCTATCTCTCTCTCTTTTTCTTCTGATGCTTCTCTCACTCTGCCACTCTTCTTTTTCTTCTGTTACTTCTCTTCTCTTTCATTTTCTTCTTGCTGGATCGTGCAGACTCTGTTGCTTCTATTTCGATCAGCACTCGATCCTTCTATTTCTTCTTCTTCTGCTCTCTGCCTCTCTATTGCTCTATCCTTCTTCACTCACAGTCTCTGCTGCTCACTTCTTCTATCTTGATGGATCTTCTGATGGAGGAAGCATCGTATTTATAGCAGCAACAATTAGGGCTTGTGCCCTCTTTGTCCTCGGATCACGTGCCAGGTGCCAACCTCGGATCATGTGCCTAGACACCTGCAGGATTAAAGAAGAGTTCAGTCGATCAACAAAGCACAGGCTGTATAGACTTGGCGTGCAGGCTACCAGACGCAATGTTCAGACTTTGCGTATAGCTGTTGGACACTGTATAGACTTTGCTGTGCAGGCTGCCAAATGCAATGTAGAGACATTGCATGAAGGCTGCCACGATGTGTAGACATTGCAGTGCTGCTGTGGGACGTTGTATAGACTTTGCTTGCAAGATGCTAGACGCTGTATGGACATGCTGTGCAGGCTGTGGGGGGGAAGCGTAAACTCTGCTGTGAAGGCAATGCATAAACAAGTGATGCAGTGTACATACTTGATGAAAGCAATGCATGCACAATGATGCAATGTTCAGACTTTGCTGAAGGCTGCCAGTCGATGTATGGATTTGGCTGAAGGCAACGCTGAAGCAATGTTCAGACTTCATGTATGCAACGCAGTGGCGTGTACACACTTTGTGAATGCGAAGCTATAGCATGTATAGACTTCACATATGCAATGCAGAGGCATGTACAGGCTTTGATTTCGTGCATGAGAAAACAATGTTCAGACTTGCTATAATGCATGCATGATAAAGGAGCAAACGGATGTATAGACTTTAAGTAAAGATGCATGAGCAATGTATAGACTTAGCATCTAACTAAGTATGCACAACGACAAGGGATGCGTAGACTTTATGAATGCAAATGCCAAGACCATGTACAGACTTGAAGTGGCATGCGGCAGACGATGAACAGCCAACCCTCATGAATGTATAGACTTTGCCAGAGCCAGGCCGATGTACAGAGTTGGCGAGCGCCAGGCCGATGTATAGACTTGGCGAGCGCCAGGCTGATGTACAGACTTGGCGAGCGCCAAGCCGATGTACAGACTTGGCGAGTGCCAACTGGATGTGCAGACTTGTAGCATGCAATGTCTAGACTTCAGCTCGTGCAATGCAGACAGTGTATAGACTTGCAATGCGTGAGACGCTGAATGAGACAGTCGGATGTACAGACTTGGCTAATGCATGAAGACAAACACTGTACAGACTTTGATAGCGTGAGACGCTGAATGAGACGGTCGGATGTACAAACTTTAGTGTATGCATTCTAGGCAAACGCTGTACAGACTTATGTTAGCGCCAAGACCATGTACAGACTTAGTGACTCATGCAACCTAGGGTGATGTATAGACATGATCTGAATGCATGGACTATGCCCTTGAAGAATGTATAGACTTTGTGGAAGGCATGTGCAGTGATGTATGGACTTAGTGTGAAATATGCAGACGATGCACAACCATTGGAAATGAGTGTATAGACATTGCGAGCAAAAGGCAAGGCTGACGGATGTACATACTTGCTAAATGATGCACATATTGATGTACAGACTTGAACGTAGGTAAAGATACCAATGTTCAGACTTGTGCAATGTATGGACTTAGTGTTGTGCGAGCATTGCTGCTGCCAGTGTTCAGACTTGATGATGTGTAAGACGCTGAACAATGTATAGACTTTATCGTAGGTAAAGTCAATATTGTCTAGACTTTAACATAGGTAAAGCAGACATTGTATAGACTTGCGATCACACATCAATGTGTAGACTTCGAATGCCTGCCTGCATGCGATGTACAGACTTAGTGTTGCGACACTAGGCCAATGTACAGACTTAGATCGCCTGCATGCTATGCAATGTACACACTTCGAAGTCTTGCAAGCTGTGCGATGTATAGAGTTGAAGTCTCGCATGCAATGCAGTTTGTAGACTTGGAGTTACTGCATGTTGTGCAATGTGCAGACTTCCACAAGCAGACTTCCACAAGCAGAGAAATGCAATAGATATATATGTATATGAATGCTTTATGCAGCAGATAGTTTGACTGAACATCAAATGCAATGCTTTATGATCTGATAAACTGACTGAACAGCAGAATGACTGAACATATGAAAGACTGTATTATGATCTGATAAGATAACTGAATAACAGCAAGATGACTCACAATGTTTAACTCACATCAAAACTAATCATCAAAACCACAGGGGCACAACAATCTCCCCCTTTTTGATGATGGCAACACTACACTGTGAGTCATTCTGATGACTCAAACTATTCTCCCCCTTTGACTTCATCAAAAAAAATAGTTTGAGATGGAATTTAAAGCATATTTAGGACTCAGCCAATTTCTCCCCATGAAGAGACATGAATGCAGAGATGCAGATGTACCAAGAAATGCAATACCTCCCCCTAAAAATATGAATACAGGATCACAATTGATATGAACATGATTCAATAGGACAAGGAAGCTCCCCCTGAATAAATGGAGTCTTATGATATGGATGAGAGGTAGACAACAGTGGCATTCAAGGATAAGTTCAGGTCAATGAATCAAGGACAATGAACAGAAGAGTTTCAAATAATATATTTTCAAATAAGCTCCAAATACAAGAAATTCAGCCAGATTTTCAAGGAGATATCAATCTCATAAATCAATAATAGAATTTTTCAAAGTCTTCCATTATAAGGGCTTATGAATGAACTTTACTGAACAGCATGGTTTAAATATGATGTATGCAAAGTTTGTCAATAAAATTCTGTATTTATATCTAAAATCACAGTTTAATAAAAGTAAACCAAGCCCTCATATTTATATCTTGATTAATCTCCCTTTCTCTTACACAATCAAATTTACTGACTTCTTTAGGAATTACATTCACTAGTATTGAGATCAAGCAATTATGAAGTCATGTGAATTTGTCTAGGGTTATAGCAATTTAGCTTTTGCATCAATATTCAAATATTGCAATTTGTTCAGCAAATTTTCATTTTACATATTTCCAGAGCACTCTAGTTCAGTGGACACCTTGTAACTAGAGGATATACGTTGATCAAATGCCAATATCCCTAAGCACTTAGTGTGACTGACAGTCATGCTTTATCAACAGAGTTAACATTTACACCTCATGACATACCTCATTTCATTTCTTTGATGAGTGAGATGTATTTCTCAGTATACATGCCATTGCTATGCCAGATTTAACAATCATTTTTTAAGCAGAGTTAACTATGGCACCTCATGTTACAATCCTTTGGACATGGTTTCTCAGTGACCAAAGTCATTGCTATGTGAATTATTTACCCTTTAGACATTTCAGAGAGCTCATTTGCTTAAAAATAATACTACTTTCATGTACTTAACCAAATAAAGTCATGTATTCAATAATGCAGATTTCAGAAGATTTTACAAGACACAGCATGAAACAGTTGGTTAAAGTTTATTAAAACATGATTCAGATATTTTTTAAGAGATTTAAAGTCAAACTTCAATGAATACATTAAACTTAAACTAGCTGAGTTATTTCAGACATTCATAAAATCGTATAATAGAAGATTCCTAGTTCAAGTGTTTTCAGATTTATGAACGGGAGATGTCCCATTGAAATCTTCATGAATGACTGATAGAAGAGATTTTCAAGAATGAGTTTTTTTGAAGCCCAATGTTTTCTGATATGATCAAGGTTTGTCAATTAAAATCAATGAGGAAAAGGTTATGCACATCAAGTAAGATATCAGGAGGTCAGGCATGCTTTAGGATTTTCAAGATTAACATGCAATGAATTTTGACCTAAGTGTATGCATTTGACAATCTGTATGCTATGCATTGACTCCCCTGACAATATGCATTCAATCACTCTTTTTGGCATTTTTCAATGTAAGAAAATGCAATGCACTATATGTATGCAAGGACGTGCAATGTTTTCCATGAAGACTGAACATATGACAATGTGACTCATGCTCATTCAGACTGCCCTACTAAGTAAAATGACCCATGGTATTAGGCGGAGCACTTGGTCTAAAAGACCACCTCACACATAGTAAGAACCTCCAGACAGATTTCCCTGTCTTTTGGTAGCTTACTCTTTGATATACCATAGTGGTCATGCATGATAATTCAACATGGGCAGCATGCATGGATCAAATTTCAACGTTTCAGATTTTTCAGAATGCAATTTGTTTTCAGAGATTATGCATATCAACAATTATCAAACAACTGCAATTGGCATATGTATGCATCAGATGCAGACAACCCTTTTAATCTCATATTTGCACAGAACACTCAGCAAGTGCATGATCAGAAAATAATGCAAATGACAGATGATGAATGAATATGTAAAATCAGATTTAATGTGCTATGCAGTAAAACTAAAATAGGAAGTGCAAGAAATTTACCTGAAAAGTTCAGGAAGGGATTTTCATTCTTGAGTGCCTTGGATTATTACCCCTTTTATTCCATTACAAGGCACACCTGTAACAAACACATCATTTTGATGCAGCAGGTACCCAAGAAGACTTGGGTCCTGGATTAACAGTGACACCTTTAGGGGGTGTTCTAAACAATTTTCTAGCAGCATGGTCATCAGATTTCATCAAGTAGCAATTATTCATTGAATGACCAAATGTACCACAATAATAGCAAGATGCAGCAGGTTTCAGATTTGATTTATGCACATTCTTATTAGCATGATTTCTATGTGCATATGTATGAAAAATTTTGTTAAGAGAATTAAAATTCTGTTTACCAAAACTAGTCTTGCTTTGGTATCCTGCCAGCCAATAGGTTGCAGCCCTGTGACCTGGCTTTCCACAGTTATAGCATGAAAGTTTTGCAAATTGTTTTACAAGGAATTTGACAGCATGGGAGTTAACAGAATTCTTCTGAATATGCCAATAGTCTTTGACTGTATGGCCATTTTTCCCACACTCAAAACATGTAGAAATATTTCTTCTAAATGCAAATTTATTCCCACCAAATTCATTTCTATTTGCAGAGAATTTAGCATGTTTGAAATTCTCATTCCTACGCAGGATATGCCAATAGTCCTTGACTATATGGCCATGTTTTCCACAATGAGAGCAGATAGAGAAAGTTTTTCTATAAGAACCTAACCAGCATTGTGCAGCAACATGTCCTATTTTTCCACAATTATAACAATGAATTTTCTTTTCCCTAAAGACATGCTTTCTACCCTGATTGTTTTGTACAGTAGCTAGGTCATCCTTTTCCATCAAATTACACTCATGCATCAGATGTCCAAACTTGTGACAGTAATGACAAATCATTTTCTTTTTAGATGCATGTGAGTGTGTGGGTGAAACATGCAAAGTGGGGACAGGAACATGTTGGTTCTTTTCTTTTTGTTTTTCTGTTGTTTTCTTTTGAGCAGATAACTGAGAACCAGGAAGGTTCTGAGGGCTGTGAGAAGTTGAGCTGGAAACAAAGGAAGTTTGAACTTTATTTTTAAAACTCTTCTTGTTTGAAGGGTTATAGCCCAACCCTTCCTTCTGAAAATTAACCTTTGTTCCTAGAATCTTATCCAGATTATCTTTTCTGTCCACAAATTTTGACAAAGAATTATTCAAATCCTCAATTTCATTTTCCAGAGAAACGATGTGTATTTCATAACTGGCAATCTCTTGTTCATTGTAATTTACACATTCGCTTAGTACCTTATTTGTAATTTTATATTCCTCAACTTCTTATTCCAGATTTCTCAATTTTTCAGATTCTTCAATGTAAACAGATTTTCCTTTTTCTAAGAGAAGAAGTTTCTCTGACATAGCAGTGTTCAACTGCTTCAATCCTTCAACCTTTTTGGTTAATTTGTCATTTTTTGATTTCAGATTTTCAATTTCTTCAACAGAGCCTTTATCAATTTTCATTGAGCTCATTTTACTATTCAGCTCTTCCTCTATCTGTTCAAACTCCAAAATCTTGTTTAACAGTTCTCTGTTTTCTTCCATTAGGGAAACAATTAACTCCTTCTGCCATTCTAAATTTGAGTGAAGATTTTCATTTATTTCCTTAAGAAGTGGACAATCATTGCAAGCAGATTTACTAGAACATATTGTTTGAGCCTGGAGTTTTTCACATTGTTTCCTAAGGCATTCATTTTCAGATTTTAGAGCATCCAATTCAGAGCTAACACATTCAAATTCTTTCAATTCTTTTTGCTGTTTTTCAAGATCTTTCTACAATTCCATATTTACAGATTTTATGGCATTAATTTTTTCAGCAAACAAATTCTTCTCTTGCTTAAGTTTCTCAAATTTTTCTTCATTTTCTTTAACAGATTTTCTAAGAGAGTCATTTTCAGATTTTAGCCTACTTAGTTCAGAGCAAGCACATTCAAGTTCCTTCATCAATTTTTCATTCTGGTTTTTATGCATATGAATATCAGACACACAGGCATCATGAGATTGCTTCATATTTGAACAATTTTCACATTGAGAACGTGAACTACCCCGATCACTTTTCTTTTTCAAGTTCTTGTATTATTTTCTTAAATGTTCATGATATTCAAGCAATTCAGCATATGCATTCTTCCAATCATCTAAAGAAAAATTCTCAAAGGGATTTACCTCATCATCATCCTCTTCTTCATTTTGGCTCCCACTTTGATTGCTTTTGTTAGCCATCATGTAGCTGTCCTCATTTCTCTTCTAAGCTCGCTTCAGCATATCCAGAATGTCTTTAGCAGAACTGCAATCATGAATGCAGGAATGTAAAATTTTATTAGTAGCTGCCTTCATTAGATTCATAGCTATCTGATTCTCTTCATGCATTGATCTGTGACTGTCAGTCCATTTGGACTTTTTCTTTGGTAATTTATGAGGACCGTGTGAGATTAACTTCCACAGATCAGGATTAACTAATATAACATAATTGTGCAGACTGACAGACCACACATTAAAATTTGAGCCGTTGAAAACTGGTGGATCACGCATGGAAACATATCAGATTTAATGCAACAGGAATATTGATGCACCAAAAGCAAATTAGCACCGAAGACTGCAGGATAGGATCTGCAGGTCACTGGACCTTCTATGCAAACACCGCTCTGATACCAATTGATAGGGTGCTAGGCCCGGATACAGAGGGGGGTGAATGTATCCCTCTACCAATAATGCCCAAATTAAAACTCAGATGCTAGACACAGTCTCGGAATAAAACCAATTCACTTGATCATATGAAGAAACACTTGGAGTGCGCCTATGCAATCATCTAGCGGAAGCAAGGAAGGCAATCAAACCACTGCACAGATAATTTTTAGGTGGTTCGGTCCTCCAGACCTACATCCACCCCTCACTCCCAACCAGAGTGAGGCTTCCACTAGCACAAGCTAGAACGCAGACTCAGTCTGCAACAGGTGCTGCCAAATAGCTTGACCAGGGGAACAACCTCCCCTCTTCCTCCAGACCGGAGGGACACCACTAGTGACACACAGTCACTAGCAACCAGAGATGAAGTCTCTCTTCCTCCAGACCAGGAGGGAACCACTGATGACACACAGTCACCAGCAAACCAGAGATCAGATCTCACTTCTCCTGAGTCCACAGGAGGAACCCGACCTCAATCCAGAGGGTCGGAAGAACAATGATCACAGTTAAAAAGAAAAACAATAAATGAAAAGTACAGCAATCAGAAAGTTGGAAAATGAAATCATAATATGGCTCTCGCAGGAGCTGACTGGAGTGGATCTGATCCAACTTCCAGTAGGAACGATCTTCAGGTAAGCTCCTCTTCCTCTTCTCTTCTCTCTCACTATCTTTCTTTCTCTTAATCCTCACGAGCTCTATCTCTCTCTCTTTTTCTTCTGATGCTTCTCTCACTCTGCCACTCTTCTTTTTCTTCTGCTACTTCTCTTCTCTTTCGTTTTCTTCTTACTGGATCGTGCAGACTCTGTTGCTTCTATTTCGATCAGCACTCGATCCTTCTATTTCTTCTTCTTCTGCTCTCTGCCTCTCTATTGCTCTATCCTTCTTCACTCACAGTCTCTACTGCTCACTTCTTCTATCTCGATGGATCTTCTGATGGAGGAAGCATCGTATTTATAGCAGCAGTAATTAGGGCGTGTGCAGGGCTTGTGCCCTCTTTGTCCTCAGATCACGTGCCAGGTGCCAACCTCGGATCACGTGCCCAGACACCTGCAGGATTAAAGAAGAGTTCAGTCGATCAACAAAGCACAGGCTGTACAGACTTGGCGTGCAGTCTACTAGACGCAATGTTCAGACTTTGCGTACAGCTGCTGGACCCTGCATAGACTTTGCTGTGCAAGCTGCCAAATGCAATGTAGAGACATTGCATGCAGGCTGCCACGATGTGTAGACATTGCAGTGCTGCTGTGGGACGTTGTATAGACTTTGCTTGCAAGATGCTAGACGTTGTATGGACATGCTATGCAGGCTGTGGGGGGAAAGCGTAGACTCTGCTGTGAAGGCAATGCATGAACAAGTGATGCAGTGTACATACTTGATGAAAGCAATGCATGCACAATGATGCAATGTTCAGACTTTGCTGAAGGCTGCCAGTCGATGTATGGATTTGGCTGAAGGCAACGCTGAAGCAATGTTCAGACTTCATGTATGCAACGCAGTGGCATGTACACACTTTGTGAATGCGAAGCTATGGCATGTATAGACTTCACATATGCAATGCAGAGGCATGTACAGGCTTTGATTTCATGCATGAGAAAACAATGTTCAGACTTGCTATAATGCATGCATGATAAAGGAGCAAACGGATGTATAGACTTTAAGTAAAGATGTATGAGCAATGTATAGACTTAGCATCTAACTAAGTATGCCCAACGACAAGGGATGCGTAGACTTTAGGAATGCAAATGCCAAGACCATGTACAGACTTGAAGTGGCATGCGGCAGACGATGAACAGCCAACCCTCATGAATGTATAGACTTTGCCAGTGCCAGGCCGATGTACAGAGTTGGCGAGCGCCAGGCCGATGTATAGACTAGCGAGCGCCAGGCCGATGTACAGACTTGGAGAGTGCCAGGCCGAGGCCGATGTACAGACTTGGCGAGCGCCAGGCCGATGTACAGACTTGGTGAGTGCCAACTGGATGTGCAGACTTTGTAGCATGCAATGTCTAGACTTCAGCTCGTGCAATGCAGACAGTGTATAGACTTGCAATGCGTGAGACGCTGAATGAGACAGTCGGATGTACAGACTTGGCTAATGCATGAAGGCAAACACTGTATAGACTTTGATAGCGTGAGACGCTGAATGAGACGGTCGGATGTACAGACTTTAGTGTATGCATTCTAGGCAAACGCTGTACAGACTTATGTTAGCGCCAAGACCATGTACAGACTTAGTGACTCATGCAACCTAGGGCGATGTATAGACATGATCTGAATGCATGGACTATGCCCTTGAAGAATGTATAGACTTTGTGGAAGGCATGTGCAGTGATGTATGGACTTAGTGTGAAATATGCAGACGATGCACAACCATTGGAAATGAGTGTATAGACATTGCGAGCAAAAGGCAAGGCTGACGGATGTACAGACTTGCTAAATGATGCACATATGGATGTACAGACTTGAACGTAGGTAAAGATACCAATGTTCAGACTTGTGCAATGTATGGGCTTAGTGTTGTGCGAGTATTGCTGCTGCCAGTGTACAGACTTGATGATGTGTAAGACGCTGAACAATGTATAGACTTTATCGTAGGTAAAGTCAATATTGTCCAGACTTTAACATAGGTAAAGCAGACATTGTATAGACTTGCGATCACACAGCAATGTGTAGACTTCGAATGCCTGTGATGCGGGACGGATGACTCGACCGGGCTAGGACGTACGACGGACACAAGTGCGGCCAGCACTAGCACGTTAAGGCAAGCCAGGCGGCTAGCCACTGTGGTATTCTCCGGGTGGAGACGCCTCTCAACAGCGCTCTCTCTTTAGCCCAGCGATCGTCCCTTGCGAGGGAAACGTGGGGATCGCGGCGATTAAGAAACCACCGTCGCCTAGGGTACCGATTCACGTTCGGTGCTCGATCGGAGCTACGGAACAGGCATTCTCAACTCACTAGCACGGTGATTTAGATACAAGCTAACGGCCCTAATCTCACAAACGCAGCAATATAGAATGTATACTAAATTAGCAATGTGAGAATGGAATGAGCGCGTACCTCCACGTCTAGGCGTGGGGAAGAACTCCCGGCCGTTTTCCGAACAACCCCGATATACAAATGATTTAATTTTACAATTTCAGATCTGGAAACCCACTCCACACAGGGAGGTAAAGGGTTACAAAATGATGTTTGGGGGTTGCTGGGTCCCGGGTTGACGGGCAGCAAGCAACGGAGCCGAGGAAGGCGAGCTGGAGCCGAACGAGCGCGCCGAGGGCGAGTCGACTTGGTTCTGTCCACACCGGGCACCCTGTGCAGCGATCTTCCGACGACTATAACTCCTAGCCACGACGTCTGATTGGGGTGCCGTTTGTTGGAGAATGACGGTGACTGGACGTAGTTTCTTCACTCCAGAGGGCGCATTCAGATCCTTTCAGATCTGGGTGCAGCAATGATTTCTTTCAGCGTCTAATTTGGTGTTCACAGAACTGCACATATAGACAAATAAATGGTGGAAAAAGGGTTGCCGATGTCGAAATGGAATTCCGTCTATGGGAGGTTGTTGGTGACATCCATAGGAACAAATCCTCTGAAGACCTCTCTCTCAGATATTGGCTGGATGAGGCGAGACAGATGTGGGAAGTCGCCTCTGGATCTGGACTGAGTCTGTTCAGATCTTCTTGCGCGACCTCACGAGAATTGACGCCACGGACAGCACAGACCTTGAAATGCAACGAAACCAGAAGCAACGTGAAGATGACTTGCAATACTTTAATCGATCTTCAGACACCAGCTCCTAATCACGTCATGGTTGGGCTGCATAAACCGAAACACAGTCACCCTCAGATCTGGACTGCACTCTGGGACAGATCTATGCGCCGCCACGAGAAAAATCACCGCCGATGCTCCCGAACTCCAAACGGCTTCAAACCACGCTGAATTCTTGCAATCTTGTAGTAGTATCAAGGATAAATCGGAGGGAACAAGATGATAAGAGGGGGATGGGAAGAGAAGGTCGAGTCCACGACCAGATTTCTGGGAAATTCACACCAAGGGAAAGAGCAAGAGAAAGAGGGAGAATCACTCTCTTAACAATTTTCTTTCAACAAAATATCATTAGCCTCTACATATACAACGTACAAGCCTTTAAATAGGCATTACAAGAGTTATAGAGGGCTGGGGGGATGCGTGGGATACCATAAGGGGGGAGGGGAGGGAGCCCATTACAACTTGCCAAGTGGTGAAAGTGAAAGGGGGGGGCAAGGGGACATGGGTGTTCACCAAACTTTGAATTTCTTGTAAAAAGGAGGGAGGTGGCAGCCATTTGAATATGACCAGCAGCCTTTCTAGCCTCCCATGTGGTAAATGGAGAGGGGAAGAAGAAAATTCAAAGTTGCTAGCCTAATACAACAAGGAAGGGGGCGCCCCCCTTATTGGGCTATGAATGGGCCACTTGGAGGCCTTGGCTTAAGCAAGCCCAACCAGCCAATATGGCTTAAGGCCATTCTCCTCTAGTTGGCCCATGTATGAAGAGCCCATATATGGCCTATGGATCCATCCAAATGGACCAAGGCCTCTCCCTTTCTTAATGAAGTCTTAAGGGCCTTAACCAGTTGGCCCATTTAGAGCCTTACAACCAACCTAATATGAAAACCCACATATAATGTGACATTACAAGCCCAATTTAATGCTAAAAAGAGTCCAAATAGAAGCCAAAGTGTCCCCAATTTGAAGGGAAGTCGATGTAGTCAACTTGGTGCTCCGCGTATGGCACCGTCGGTTCGCCGACGTGTCACGTGATCGCCCTGGTGTCCGCACCAATTTTCCCCGGGTGGGAGGAACTCGACCCCGTCGAGTAAGGGTCCCGAAGCTTGCATTCTCCGCATGTGATCAAGGTGTTGGTCATCGTGGGACATCCTCGCCAACGCACTAGGACGTGTGGATATGCGCCATTCCTTGTGGTGATCACCTGCTCATCCAGTATACAATCTATACGCATGCGTTGAGGCTGGAAGAGGTGGACTCTCGGGTGGTGTATCACTCACAATAGAAGGAGAAAGCACAAAGCTCACTAGGGATCACCGCGGGTTCCAATATGCTACCAGATCTGAAACATGGAACGTCGAACTATCACCATAGTCACCCGGTAGTTCAATATCGTACGCATTCGGACCCACTTGTTTCTTGACCCGGAAAGGGTGGGGATCGTGGACTTAGAGTGGCTTTCGGTCTCCGGGAGGAAACCAATCAGGTATGACCCTGACCTAGACGTACTCTCCCTTTGAATCCACGAATATGTAGCATGCATCGGCTACCTCCTTATATGTGCTTGACTGGCCTTTTATTGACACGACTTAATGCAAACCATATGAAAGAAAATAAACCATAGAAACAAACACACACACTTGAACTTAGACAAACCTATGGTGATGTAGACCATGCATATGCAATGGTGGACCAGGGCACCTGAATATGTGCCATGCATATACTATATGTACTCGATGCTTGACGGAATGGACGATTCCTAGACACCCTAAGATGTACCAATCATGCATTGGCGACCTATGGGATTTGGGTGGGGAAGGACTAGGATATCCAAAACTACCCTCGTCATTACCCTTAGACATAGGTACGGCTTGCCAACTAGACCGAGGGGTAGGGATGGGATGGTGAACTCCTTGGAAGAAGTGGAGTGAATATGATAGCTCGGGAGGTTCACTAGTGAAGGGATCAAAAAGGTCAAAGAATTTATGACCCCATGAAGTGGGTTCCACCATGACTCGGTCCCAATTGTGCAATTCTTGAGGGTGTAGGTAGTCACCTTCATCCGTTATGGTAACTGGGATGGTGATCTCATAGAGAAGGTACGGTTCCTCCCTCGGGATAAAAGAAATGAAATCGGGCTCGGCCGGCATAGGGAGGAATAGAAGGACCTCCGTGGTGACTTGACCCACGGTGTACACGGAGGTAATGGATCCTAAGGCCGGATGGGTGAAGCTAAGACTAGCGGGTTGGTCAAAGCCTCGGGCCAAAAGATGCGTCAACTCCCATTGTGAATCTAATCCCATAATAAGGTCATCCAAAGTATCGACATGGTGACTAGACCAAAAAGTTGTGTGGTAGGAGTTGATGGACACCAAAGGTAGGGTAGGGTCCATAGACGGGTAAGGGGGTGGGACCAAGCCATCTTTGAGCCAACTAAGAAGCGGCTCGGCTATGTATAATGTACCCGTTAGAAATACGGGTGGCTCGGGATGAGGTGGCTCCAAGCGCGAATCTGAAGGTGGAGTGGGCCGCTGGGGCTGGGTGGCTGGACATACGGGGTCCCTAAGGGTGATCTTACCGGGTAGGTATGGTGGGCATAAGGTGCAAGTCCTCTTGTCCCAGTCAAGATTGGCCCTTCTCTCTCCTAACCACTTTTGCCCTAAAATGATGCATGAACCAGCAAGTGTGCCGATCCTGCACCATGCGCCATCGATGTAGAGAACAGAGCCGATCCTCTTATAGAACTCAACACAAGCAAAATCACCATCGCGGACAATCTCGCCTGTCTTGGAGAGAGACTCCACGATGTCAAGA
Source organism: Amorphophallus konjac (assembly GCA_022559845.1). Lineage (NCBI taxonomy): Eukaryota > Viridiplantae > Streptophyta > Magnoliopsida > Alismatales > Araceae > Amorphophallus > Amorphophallus konjac. The sequence continues at coordinate 183,450,388 of CM040121.1, read as the reverse complement.
GAAACCCAATTATCCGACTCCCTATCGGTGAAATGGAGTTCCGTTGTGGACCCGTTGGGTAGAGCGGCTTTCATAATGAGAGGGGCAAAACCAAAGGCTCGGTCCATGAGGACATTCATTTTGGCCACAAAAGTTGACCACTCGGACGTATGGTCTTGGGGATCGGCCATGGGTAGTGGACATGGACATGCATACACACTAAGGACCCTAGACGTAAACCAAGACTCGGTACGTGGCGGAGATAACCGATCCGAAGATCACTCGCACAAGTGTGCGGCCTTCCCGATAGGCATGGCCTAACGTTCGGACAACACCTTTTGATATACCGAGTAAAGGGATGCAATGCGAAAAGACACTCTTTTTTGTGTTTTAAAACAATGATGATCCTAGACTCGACTTAAACCGACTAATGACTCGATGTAAATGACACTCTTTTTTTTTTTCTTTTTGACACCCTAGACTCAAACTCGCTCTGATACCAAATTGATGCGGGACGGATGACTCGACCGGGCTAGGACGTACGACGGACACAAGTGCGGCCAGCACTAGCACGTTAAGGCAAGCCAGGCGGCTAGCCACTGTGGTATTCTTCGGGTGGAGACGCCTCTCAACAGCGCTCTCTCTTTAGCCCAGCGATCGTCCCTTGCGAGGGAAACGTGGGGATCACGGCGATTAAGAAACCACCGTCGCCTAGGGTACCGATTCGCGTTCGGTGCTCGATCGGAGCTACGGAACGGGCATTCTCAACTCACTAGCACGGTGATTTAGATACAAGCTAACGGCCCTAATCTCACAAATGCAGCAATATAGAATGTATACAAAATTAGCAATGTGAGAATGGAATGAGCGCGTACCTCCACGTCTAGGCGTGGGGAAGAACTCCCGGCCGTTTTCCGAACAACCCCGATATACAAATGATTTAATTTTACAATTTCAGAGCTGGAAACCCACTCCACACAGGGATGTAAAGGGTTACAAAATGATGTTTGGGGGTTGCTGGGTCCCGGGTTGACGGGCAGCAAGCAACGGAGCCGAGGAAGGCGAGCTGGAGCCGAACGAGCGCGCCGAGGGCGAGTCGACTTGGTTCTGTCCACACCGGGCACCCTGTGCAGCGATCTTCCGATGACTATAACTCCTAGCCACGACGTCTGATTGGGGTGCCGTTTGTTGGAGAATGACGGTGACTGGACGTAGTTTCTTCACTCCAAGAGGCACATTCAGATCCTTTCAGATCTGGGTGCAGTAATGATTTCTTTCAGCGTCTGATTTGGTGTTCATAGGACTGCACAGACAGACAAATAAATGGTGGAAAAAGGGTTGCCGATGTCGAAATAGAATTCCGTCTGTGGGAGGTTGTTGGTGACATCCATAGGAACAAATCCTCTGAAGACCTCTCTCTCAGATATTGGCTGGATGAGGCGGGACAGATGTGGGAAGCCGCTTCTGGATCTGGACTGAGTCTGTTCAGATCTTCTTGCGTGACCTCACGAGAATTGACGCCACGGACAGCACAGACCTTGAAATGCAACGAAACCAGAGGCAACGTGAAGATGACTTGCAATACTTTAATTGATCTTCAGACACCAGCTCCTGATCACGTCGTGGTTGGGCTGCATAAACCGAAACACAGTCACTCTCAGATCTGGACTGCACTCTGGGACAGATCTATGCGCCGCCACAAGAAAAATCACCGCCGGTGCTCCCGAACTCCAAACGGCTTCAAACCAGCGCTGAATTCTTGCAATCTTGTATTAGTATCAAGGATAAATCGGAAGGAATAAGATGATAAGAGGGGGATGGGAAGAGAAGGTCGAGTCCACGATCAGATTTCTGGGAAATTCACACCAAGGGAAAGAGCAAGAGAAAGAGGGAGAATCACTCTCTTAACAATTTTCTTTCAACAAAATATCATTAGCCTCTACATATACAACGTACAAGCCTTTAAATAGGCATTACAAGAGCTATAGAGGGCTGGGGGGATGCGTGGGATACCATAAGGGGGGAGGGGAGGGAGCCCATTACAACTTGCCAAGTGGTGAAAGTGAAAGGGGGGGGCAAGGGGACATGGGTGTTCACCAAACTTTGAATTTCTTGTAAAAAGGAGGGAGGTGGCAGCCATTTGAATATGACCAGCAGCCTTTCTAGCCTCCCATGTGGTAAATGGAGAGGGGAAGAAGAAAATTCAAAGTTGCTAGCCTAATACAACAAGGAAGGGGGCGCCCCCCTTATTGGGCTATGAATGGGCCACTTGGAGGCCTTGGCTTAAGCAAGCCCAACCAGCCAATATGGCTTAAGGCCATTCTCCTCTAGTTGGCCCATGTATGAAGAGCCCATATATGGCCTATGGATCCATCCAAATGGACCAAGGCCTCTCCCTTTCTTAATGAAGTCTTAAGAGCCTTAACCAGTTGGCCCATTTAGAGCCTTACAACCAACCCAATATGAAAACCCACATATAATGTGACATTACAAGCCCAATTTAATGCTAAAAAGAGTCCAAATAGAAGCCAAAGTGTCCCCAATTTGAAGGGAAGTCGATGTAGTCAACTTGGTGCTCCGCGTATGGCACCGTCGGTTCGCCGACGTGTCACGTGATCGCCCTGGTGTCCACACCAGCCTGCCTACATGCGATGTACAGACTTAGTGTTGCGACACTAGGCCAATGTACAGACTTAGACCGCCTGCATGCTATGCAATGTACACACTTCGAAGTCTTGCAAGCTGTGCGATGTATAGACTTGAAGTCTCGCATGCAATGCAGTGTGTAGACTTGGAGTTGCTACATGCTGTGCAATGTGCAGACTTCCACAAGCAGACTTCCACAAGCAGAGAAATGCAACAGATATATATATGTATATGAATGCTTTATGCAGCAGATAGTTTGACTGAACATCAAATGCAATGCTTTATGATCTGATAAACTGACTGAACAGCAGAATGACTGAACATATGAAAGACTGCATTATGATCTGATAAGATGACTGAATAACAGCAATATGACTCACAATGTTTAACTCACATCAAAACCAATCATCAAAACCACAGGGGCACAACATGAAGACGATGATGAACTGGTCCAGATATGGCTGGAAGACATTGTTCATAAGTCGCATAAATGCTGCTGGGGCATTAGTTAACCCAAATGGCATTACCATGAATTCATAGTGGCCATAACGACTTCGAAAAGCTGATTTATAAATGTCCTCTTCTTTAATTCTAAGCTGATGGTAACCTGACCTGAGGTCAATCTTAGAGAAATATTCTGCACCCGAAAGCTGATCGAAGAGCTCATCAATACGCGGCAACGGATACTTATTTTTAATTGTGAGTTGATTCAGTCGTCGGTAATCGATGCATAGCCCGAGAGAACCATCCTTCTTCTTGACAAATAAAACCGGCACACCCCAAGGGGGTGTGCTAGGTCTGATGAAGCCCTTGTCTAGTAGTTCCTGCAACTACTTTTTTAATTCTTTAAGTTCTGTGGGGGACATCCTGTAAGGGGCTATAGAAACAGGTGCTGCTCCTAGAATGAGTTCAATCGTGAAGTTCACTTCCCTCTCGAGTGGTAAACTGGGTAGTTCTAAGGAAAACACATCGGGGAACTCATTTACAATAGGGATGTCTGCTATGATAATTTCTTTGGACTCTGTAATAATGACAGAAGCAAGAAAAGCTTCACATCCTTGCGAGATAAGTTTGCAAGCGTGAAGTGAGGATACAATAGTGGGGTGTTTCTTGTACTTGATGCCAAGAAAAGAGAATCTCGGAAGACCGGGCTTTCGAAAGGATATAATATTATTTCAGCAATTGATATAAGCATCATGATCTACACGATGAGCCATTCGGAAGATAAAGTACCTAAGAGAAAAATAACAACTTGTTATTTCTCATGAAATTGGAGTGAAAAGAAAATCGATCTTAAAGCTAATTAATTATTTTATCCCGGGCTCTACCCACTTCTAACATGGGTATGGAAACTTCTTCCTTAGTTCATAGGTAGGGGCCCTTAAACCTTGGACTTATCCTATGACATGATTCCTTCTTACTAAGTCCTGAGACTTAGGCTCTGATACCAACTTAACTGTCACGCCCCGAGCCTTTATTACAGCGGAAGACTAACTCGGGGAGCGCGAACAGCCGACATGGTAAGCCTCTCGCAAGCAAGAATGATCAGATGACAAGACAATCATACACATAAATACAATTATTTCATAAAAGATTAATAGTCAAATACAATTATTTTTCCATCATCTTTCACTCTACTAGACTCAAGAAATACGAAATTACATTGACTCGATCTAAACAATGTAGACTTCCTAAATCTTCGCTCATTCTTTATTCACTCTCAGATCCCCTACTTGAACCTTCCGAATCCGAACCCGACTCACTTCCGTTTTCTGAAAAAGATTGGAAATAGGTAATGAGCACACTTACCCAGTAGGTATCTTCGCATCAATATGAAGGCACTATTAAAGTAATTAACATTTTTGCTCTAAAGAATAAAGCAAAATTATGCAATGCGATGATCACGTGATTAAACCAAAGTAACCCGATAATCATGTAAGATAGAATGAGAGCAAGTATGAACTAGCAAGAATGTGACAAGAACATGATATTGGCCTTTCATGAACAAGAATGTATCGAGAATGTACTAACAAGCCACATAATCATCACTCCAGTATCTTTTGCTTATGAGCAAGTACTTCGTGAATTTCTGTGGAATATCAAGCAAGAAGGTCATGTACAAGAATCAATCATGCTGCATCGTGTTGTAAATTTTCACTTCACGTGCCGTGGATAATTCACTTATTTATAAAGAAAGTACTTCCAACACAATGCGACGCCAATAGTATCATACCCCATGGTTTATAAAATAGTATGTTTCCGACAATCAGCCGAGGGGACTAGCATAGAGCCCTTGAACACAATCAGTGCTCGATCGCATCTTCAAGTATAAATCAAGCTTTTTCCACGCATGACAATAAAGTATGGCCAAGAATATAAGTTCAAATAAATTCAAGATAATAAGAATCAATGAATGAACGCTTCAATTTGAATATGAGGAATCAAGAATGACATTAAACAATGTTATGCTCATAAAATAAATCGGTAGCATAACGATATATTTCTTAACTTTCATTCATTATATTAAGTCTATTAAGCAATATGATAAGTTCTAGATTATCAAGGGTCATCTTGAAACCTTGAAATATCAACCCTTGGGTCAAACCTCAGGTTAAGTACTCAAGTAGTGTGACGGTCGTATACTAGGCCGTTACATGATGTGACGGTCTAGTTCTGGGCCGTTACATTAGTCTGAATCTAGAACTAATAAAATAGACTCAGTGAAGTGTGACGGTCGTATAGTGGGCCGTTAGGTGCTCCTGACGGTCCAGTATAGGTCCGTTACATAGCCAGAACCAGAAAACATCGATAGTGTAATCTAATCAAATGGGTTTTAATAGTACAACCAACTCGGCGTCCCAGTGGGAATCCCAGGCTCGCGGAGAATTACGAAGGTCTCGAAACAAGATTTCCTAGTCTATTGGAATGAATATCTAATAGAGAGGTCCTCATGTCCAAGAATAATGTTCCTATAGTGCAAAGTGAACTAATGGACAACATACCGGAATATGCGCCATGTACTTAAGAAAAATGACTCTATAGATAGAGGAAGAATATGTAACAACGTGAAACCAAGATAAGCTCCGTCAATACAACATTGGAAAATCATGTTTAATTACAAAACTATAAAGTTTTGGCACATAAAATTAACATAACTTAAAATAGTTCAAGATGCCTAGATCATGCATATTTCAATATGAATTAGTAAGAAAACTTAAAATCATAATAATAGGTCAAAACTTAGCTAACTAGGCTTAATTATAGGTTAATTTAACTAGTTACTATTCTATCATGGGCTGACAGAACACAGTCTAACGGTCTAACAAGAGAGCGTCACAGTGCTTGTGATGGTCTATCGAGGGGCCGTTACAGTAATGTAACGCTCCTATCCTGGTGCGTTAGAGACAACAGGAAAATAAAAACATAACAGAGTGTGTGACGGTCCGTCGTAAGGCCGTTATATCATATAATGGTCCTACCCTGATCCGTCAGAGCCTCTGTTGACAGTAATAATTAACAATGACCTAAGTTCAACTTGCATCATGTCTGAAAATCATACATATAATTTCTCACATGATAGAATGAAGGCTAAATGAATATCATGCATGGGTTCTCTGTGAATTTCACAAGGAAGTTTCTTTTTAATTTAGTTAGGGCTAAAAATATAGATATATGCATGTCTCTACTAAAACATGAAATTCATGAGCTAAAGTGCATGTAATCAAGCAAAATCAGAGGGCTTTTATCCCTAACATGTTATTTTTACCGTTCATGAGATAACCTACCTCTTCTAAGACCTTTAAACTTCGAATTTGATGCTAGGTGCTACCCTTTGATCCTTGCTCTTCTTCTGGTAAATCAGCAACTTAGGAAGCTTCAATCTCCTTTGTTGCTTGGTCTCCTAACACGAAATTTGGAGAGCTATTAGTCTAAAGTATACTAAACAAAAGCTTCTAAAGAACCTATCCGAAATTATGACTCCTTACCTTGATTCTTCACGAGCCAAAAGTAAGGGTCGGTCAGTTCAGAACTAGGTTCTATTTATAGGGTTTTGGCTAGGGTTTGAAGATTAGATCGTTTCTAGAGTCCTTGTTAAAGCTTAGATCAACTTCTAAGAGTCCTTAACACCTCTATTAGTCTTCCTATCTCGATCCCTAAGAGATAAGTTAGCAAAAATCCAATCTTTTGGCTTATTTTTCACTTCACAGAACTGCAGGATGTAACGGTCGTCCATAGGCCGTTACACTCAACGTGTATAGAGTTCAATATTAATCAAACTCTTTTGGTTAATTATCCATATAATTATTTTATAAAAATAGAATTTATCCTTAAAATACGTGAATAAGCTAAGTACCCTTCTAGAACATGGGCCAAACTTAATGGGCTTGGTCCTTAAACCTTTTGGATAATAATTAGATAGACTAGGTTAATTATTTCAATCCAATTGCGCTTTATAAGGTCTTATTAATTCAATAATCTCTTTAAATATATTTAGGCCTTTATATAAATTCCAGAAAATTATTTTATAATTCAAAAATTATTTATATATATTCCGGGGCACTACACCTAAGGGCCAGTGATGCCCAATTCAGCGGGCGGCCGGCACGCCTAGGGTGTGGGTTATAGGGTCTCTCTTACAACTCGCCCACGGTGGCACTCAATTTAATGAGGATTCGGGACCGGGCACTCGCCTCACCACCGACGAGCAACTTAGAAACAATACTAAGCTAAGCAGAGTTGAACCAGCAAGGAGAGGGGGGCCAGAAGCTCAACTTATCGGCGTGAGAATGCCGCTCCCGGCCGGAGACGAGGGTGAGCGGGGAAGCGTGGGCTACCCGCACGCTGCATCGATGACGCTTCGGCCAAAGACCTGCTAGTACATGCACTACACCTCACGCAGGAGGGTTGGACTAGAGGTGGGGGTTTGAAACTTACATACAAACACTAACTCCCACATGGAGGGGCTTTAAGCCAGCCAGGTGGGGTGGGGAATGCCGGAATAAACTAAGATCGGCTATTCGGTCCGCTCAGGGTTGGCAGGACAGGGAGTCGCTGATGAAGCCGCCACGGACCCGCCCGACTTTAGAAGAGAGAGAGACCAGCACCAAAAGTTCCAGGGGTGGCCCAGGAAGACACTAGAATTTTTGGGGAATTTATCGTGGTCGTCGGAGGCCGGGGTGGGATCGCGAGTCGGGTTCCTCAGTTTAGCATCTGACTGTTCCAGAATCCTTGCGGTTGGAAGAAGTGGACGTCCCAAATGCTTTTGAAGTCCAAAGAGGGTGAGACCAGATCCAACACATTCGTGGGTGAGTCTTCTTCATTTGGGGACCAACGAGGATGCTGGCGAAGATTGGAGCTGATCGCGAGGGCCAGAAGAGTGGAAGGGGGTCGAATCTTTCTCCAGCTGGACTGATCTGCGCACGCCAAGGAGAAAAATTGGAACTCCTTGCTCCGGGCTCCAAATGTGGTCCTCCTTCTTGGGTCTGGTAGAGGACTCGGAGGAGAAGATCTTGGCCAAAGAATCACGTCCAAACTCGCACAGGAGCGGCCATGGCCGTGTCTACACTTGGGCTCAGGTTCCCTGCTGGAGCAGCTTTGCGCAGTCGAGGGAGAATGGCTCTCATGGGCAACTCCGAGCTCGAACGGATGCGAGACCACCTCGCCTGCGAAGCCGATTCGAAGAGCTTTCCATAAGTGTATGATACACCACCAGGAGACCCACGATGAAGACGTGGTAGCCTCTGCAACTAGCCATAAATCTGCTGCCTGCGACCTAGACATGGTATGGTGGTAGAAGGGGATGATAGTGGGGAGGTGGGGAGGGGGAAATAGAGTGGGAATGGCCTGGGGCGTCCCCTGACTGATAGGAGCCAATGGCGGGTCGAACCAAGGTGAGGGAGGGGGATAATGGGGGCTGGATGGGGGTCTAGCAGGTGGAGGGAGGGGGAGCTGCGAATTTGGGACTTGGAGGGAGAGGGAGGAAGGTAAGGGGGCACAAGTGGGTGAAGGGAATATGAATTTGAATTTCTCTTAATGGGGGGCTGATCAATGATGTCCTTGGGAAGGGGAAGGGATGAGTTGGGGAATGGAAGGGGTGCTTGGGAGATTGAAGAGTCACTTGGGGATGGTGAAGGGATGTGATGAGGAGTGAATGGGTGCCTAAGAGAAGGGAATTCCACCTAGGGGTTGGAGGGGAATTAAATGGGGGGTATGGGGAAGGGGGAGGGGTTTAATGGGGAGTGAATGGGGGGAGGAGAGAGAAGAATTTCAAAATTTGGGGGGGGGAGAATAGAGAGAGACTTGCGCCCTAGAGAGAGAGTGGAGAGAGAGAGAGGGAGAGGGGGAGCTTCTCACTCCAAGGAAGAAAATTCTCAGGGAATTCAAAATTTTCTCAATATCTCATTAGCTTCAAATGGGAGAAATGGGGTCCTATTTATAGGCAACCCGCAGTTTACAATAAGTCCCTGACTCTAGGACTAATGACAAATAACCAAGGGGGGAAGGGGGCGCCCCTGGGCTAAGCCCACTTAAATGGGCCCATTAACCAACTAATCAACCTAATGACACTCATACTTAGGTAAATGACTACCTAACCTATGTACTGGACTCAAATAAAAGGAAAATTACATAATTATGACTCAAGGAAAATATGAAAATTTCATGACTCAACTCATAAAAATGTAACAGACACATTAGAGCCATGCTGGCGAGCTGTGGAGAAATGTGAAGGGTGAGAGTTTCCCCCATCATACCCCCGGGGTGCGAAGAACTCGACTCCGTCGAGTATGGGTCTGCCAGGGAAGTGGTCCTCCAATGCAGCTCCAGGCAAGCCACGACCTCCAATCTCATCCTCACGTCCTTAGCCGGGGGACGGCTCTTTAACCTCTCAAGGTGGCTTGGGCACTCTCTCTTACTGGCGATGGTACCCTGTTTGCCTAGTATTACCTCTATGTGCACACGTCGGACTCTCAGGCTGATATGTGGATGCTCTCCGAGGGTATCACTTACAAAGGTGGGGGTAGGCTCAAGGTGCTCACTGGGTTCCACTGTGGTGCCCTTAGAGGGTGCCGGATCTGCCATGCAGAAAGTGGGGTGTATCCCAAAATCCATCGGTAAGTCCAACCTGTAAGCCGGGTTGCCAAAGTCACTCGAAACTTGGCAAGGTCCAAGTCCTCGTGCCCTCGATTTGGAGATGACCGTAGGGTAGAGTCACTCCAATGTCTCCATCACCAAGTTGCCTACTTGGAATTCCAAGTGGCACTCACGAGTTTTTGCCCGCTCTTTGTGATCCTTACCGCTCGTTGCTAGATGTTTGCGTGAATGCTTATGCCATGCACTACTATATGGTGTGGGTGTGAAATGAAAGGTATGCAAAGGTGGACCGGGGCAACCATGGATGGCCCTATCATGCTTTAATGCCACATTGACTTGGATGAGCTTGGGAGGACAGGGGCATCCATAGGTGTGTCTCTCATGCGTGAGTGTGATGAATGCCGGAGGACCCGGGCATCCATGAATGCTCCTAACATACGTAAGACTAATGATTAATGGGGAAGGGCCGCTACACACAAATATGGACCACTCGTGCTTCCTACTTGACATGTGGGTGATATGAATGAATGGACCCGACTTACTAATCATGCCAAGTGGTGGGAGGTGCCAAGACATATGAATTCCTACTCCAAGGATGTCTTCCATGTGTGGGGTGGCGGGATGGCTTTTGAACTTCCATTTGAAAGGGTCAAATGGATCTAGGAAGGTAGACATCTTGGAGAGTGGCTCCTCCTTAATCCCTATGTGTATTTTGCCTAAAGTCATGGCTCCCATGGTGTAACCCGAGTCTAGGAAGGGGTGTATTGGGTCAAACATGGTGGGTTGGGGTAGGAAAAGGTGGGTGGTGGGTAAGGTGGTTTGGTCACATGGGTTCCTTGGCTCCCATTGGAAGGGATCAAAGGGATCATGAAATGGGTTACCAAGGGAGAGGAGCTCTATGTCCTCAAGGTCCTCAATTGATGGTGGATCATCCTCCTCTAATGAAACAATTGGGCCGAAGTCTTTGGTGAGTGGGTCGGCTATGAGGGGATAGCTTGGTTTCCTACCCGAGATAAGAAGCTCCAAATTGAGGAGAAGGTCGGGCTCACCAGGTGTAGGGAGGAATAATAGAAGGTCGCTAGTGTAGCAACCAATAGTGCAAATTGAGGTGATAGACCCGACACATAGGTGTAGGAGGTCAAGGCTCCTAGGTTGGCTGGCCGCTGTGGTCAACATACCGGTCAACTTCATTTGCCATGCTAAGTCCTTAAGAAGATCCCCTAATGTGTCAACTTGGTAAGATGATTGGATGGTGGTGTGATAGGAGAGGGGCACTATAGGGAGGTGTCGCTCCATGGGTAGAGGGTATGAGTGTAAGCTATGGAGGATGGGGTTTATCTTGAGCCATTTGAGTAGGGGCCCATCTATGGTTATGGTGCCATGAGTGAAGGTAAGTGGCTCTTGAAGGTCCGAGCTATGTGAAGGGGAGACTTGAGGCTCTTCCTCACCATTGGTGTGCACTTGGGTTTCCTCGAGGGTGGGGAGGGATTCTGGGTTAGCATCTGCTCCCGTGTGGATGGGTGTGGTCTCCTTTCCCAAGGGAATGGGAAGGTCTTTTGGGGGTGGGGGATGATGGTTGGTGCATGGTGTACCCGAGGTGGTGGGTAATGGGAAACTTGGGTTAGGATAGGGAGGGGAAGTAGTGGAGGCCTAGGACATGGTAGAGTTGGGGTCAAGAGTGGGAGATAGGTTGGGTGAGGAAGATTGGGTTGGTTGGTCTTGGGAGGTGTGTCCCTTATGGGGGAAGATGGTGGGGCGAAGGCCAAAGGGGTTTGAGTAGTGTACATTGGAGAAGTGGGTTTAGGTTGGGGTGTGGTGGCCGTCATGGGCCTAGGTAGAGGGGTGGACACGGGGTCCACTTGGGTTTGAATGGTGAGGGTTGGGTGAGTGACTTTGGGTTGGGAGTTCGTGGCCCTCATGGGGGAAATCGGGTCGATTAAGGGTCTCTTGCTGTCATGCCCCGAACCGATAGCAGCTGAACATGTCGTTTGCTCGGAACATGGCAGTTAAATAGTCGTGGATAATCAAGAGCAGTCGCATAAGACCAAATAATTTGGAGCAATAATAAAAGTTTATTTCAAATATAAGTCTCTTACAATTTCAAATTGCAAACTACTTGAAGACTCAACTACATCACTATGAAAGAAAAGGTGACGATGCACTAACGGATTTAGATAAGATAACTAAATAAGAGACACCAAGCTAGACTCAAGAAAGATAAAAGACTCGGGTTCACTAATTTTCAGAGCTCGCTTGCAGACTTGTCCCTCCCATGTGAGTCTCGGTCTCGCTAGCCACCTGATTACCTAAAAAATATTGGAATAAACTAGGTGAGCGAATGCTCAGTGTGAATTATATCTCAAGAACAAGTAATTAGTTTAAGTAATTACATTTTCACATGTAAATGCAAGTAAGACTATGCATGTAGAATTAACCGAGCAAGTGAAACAAAACTAGCAAGAGATTAACAACGTTATGTAAAACTTCCAAGCGAGTCCTAAACAAGAGATATTCATGAGAGAATTTATAGATTATTGGTTATTTCACGCAAGTACTTGCCCATTCCAGGCCACGCAAGTCGAGTCATGTACGCAAGTCACGAGAGAGAGTGTGGAATGTCAAAGATCAAGAGAGACAAGTACTTCAGTGCAATGCTAGACACCGTGATCGATATAACTCCCATGGGCGCAAGTACTTTCGGGTGCTCCTCCCAGGACCAGATCGGGCCCTATATGCACAGCATTAAAGAAAGATCTAGACATCTACGATAGTTCATAGCCAATAAGGAGTTTCAAGAACAAGCTTTAATAGAATGATAAGGTAAGATTTCATGGGATTCAAGGGCAAGGCCCTTGAGTAAGGACGAACTTGCGATGAAAATCCACGCAAAACAAAGAAAACCATGACGCTAAACTGGGTGGAATTGGCACCTAAATAGGTAGCCATGAATACTTGAAGAGATGACTAACAAGATAGTCACCAATTCACTGGACATGAAGTAAGCTGAAGAATTGGTTCCTAGTAATAGGATACTCAATTCAATATATCACCTAGTGGAATGATCACTCATTTCACCAGATAAAAGAATTCTCTCGTGGGCCAAGAATAGCACCATGAAAGGGCCGGGTTACCACGTTTCTACAGAGTGACGTGGCACTGAAAAGGGTACAAGGTGTTTAAGGTACAACTAGCTCAGTCGGCCTTGAGAGAATGTAAGGCTACGAGGAGAGTTACAGAGGTCCCAATGACTAACTTGCCAGTCCGAAGGAACGGAATATCCAACGGAGGGCTCGTATGTCACCGAGGGTTGAGGTGTATAATGTGAACCAATCATGAAACGGGGACTCCATCTACGGACGTGAGATGAGAGTGCCAAAAGACCCGCGGTATGGGTCAAAACCAGAAGAAAACTGTGAGAACATGAATGCATTAATTAAGGAATTTACGTCCATTAAGAGAGACGCCAATTCTAAAATTAACAATAAATAAATAAGCTTATATTAATTGACGCCCGTGGGTGCCGTCATTTATTATTTAGCGTCCACTTGGAGGGACATTAATTCTATGATTTTTAACTTAATTTATTCAACAAGATTTCACGTCAATATCTATTTAATTGAATAATTTTAAAGTATACATTCAAAGACAAATTTTTTTATATAAAAAAGTTTAAAGAAATAGAATATATGATAATTAGGAGAAAAATATGAAGATTCCATATATATAATTTTTATAATTTTATGATACATAGTTTAATAGATATAAATTTTCAAAGATATAGTTAAGAGTTATATATATATATATAAAGAATGAGCGGCGGAGTTGATCGTTGTTTAAATAGTGAAATTGTCAATTTCTTAAAATCATCTATTTCTCGACGTAACCATGTCGGAATCGCGCATACTGTATACCGAAATGACGGGCTCGAAAAACTCTATCTAATCGGGTGTGCAAAATAATTTTTCGTTGAGAGATGGGGGATCTTGAGATAGGAGGCACGGAAAATGGTGGTATCACCCTCACTACCTCGGTCTCCATTCCAATAGTACGCCCATAAAATTTTATGGCCAAAGGACGCTCCGGTAGTTAGAAACGAGTCATCAAAAGAAAAACTTATAACTAACATACTACAGTAACCTTTGGAATTAACCGACTAACGTGATTATATATATTAAATGGTTTAACTTGTTTAAGCTTATAGTAAATACACCATATAAGGTATGGAAATTTAGGAATAATTATGAAGATTTTAGAAGTATATTTATCCAAAAGTTTTGGTGTGTGATTATTTGGTTATAAGATTTTTAACGTGCTGAGATTATTTAATTTATTAAGATAATTAAACAGTAAATTAAACTCAAGCAAAACGATGATAATAAAACATGAGTTTTAAATATACAAATTTAATTACTACTATCTTGGGCTTTAGTTATTGAGAAAACCTACCTCTTTGGCAGGGTACTGGGACGAAGATGAAGGAAGAAGCAAAAGGTTCTGTAGAAAGGAAGAAGAGGATGAAGCGGCAGGATGAAGACCATGTAGGAGGAAGCTTTGCGGGAGGAAGATGATGTCTGCGGCTTCCTCACGTCGCAGGATGAAGAGGATGACGAGCAAGGATCAACTACGACAGCAGTTGCTTGACAAAGGAAGATGAATATGCAGCACGGCAACCGCAGTTCACAGCAACAGGAGAAAGAAGGGAAGAGGAAGAAGCCTCTTCTTTTCTTCACGCAAAGGAGGATAAAAGTCTTCTTCACGTTGAAGAAGAAGGAATGCAGCAGTAGAGGAGAAGGAAATCCTCCGTTCGAATTCACGAGCAACAACCCCTTGCTTGTTCGATGGGGAAGTATATATAGAGATTTAGACTTCACCTTCCTAATGGGATTCTAATTCCCTTCATAAAAATCCTAATAGGATGCAAGTTTCCTTGGGATCCCATCACCTTCTATCTAAACAGCCGCCTGCCATGTTTTCACATGTAAACCCTAATGAGTACACCATGCAAGACTCGAACGTGCAAGTGGGTGAGTTTACGTGTCCGCAGATGGACAAAATGTGGGTGGGGATTTATATTGGGTATAACCTATGTACGTAAGGCCCGTTATATATATGTGTGGATGTTTTGGTTGTTATACAGACCCATCATAAGTATTCATGGGGTTTAAGGCTTCGTGGCCTTTAAGTGAGTATGGGTTGTGGGTTGGTTTAATAAGAGGGTTGGTTTCTCTAACTTGGCCCATTCGTATTTTATATGTGTCTATACGTTCTTGGGTTTTGGGCTTGTGCTGTGGTGTACGTGGAGGTTTATTGTGTTGGGTTGGTCTTTGCGGGAAGGCCCTTGAGTGGGTATATATATATTTATCTATATATATTGTTTATATAGTTGTACACATATATATATATATGTATAATATATATATGAGTGAGTTATATGTATTGTAATGAATATTATATATATACAGATTTGTGTGGGTTTAAGAAACCGTAAAATAGTGAAAAGAGGAAAATAGGGTCTGTTACAAGGTCGCTATTTACATGATTAGCGCCTTCATAAACGATCGTGCATTCCAAGTTTATAGAAATGTTATCTTAAAAATAATTAAAATAACGACTGTGCGAACAGGCGTGAATTTATAATATTTCCAGAAGGTAATATTTATGTTTTCAAAATAGCGACAGTGTACAGAGTCGTTAATTACATGATTTTCAAGAATTTAATATTTATATTATTAAATAACGACTGTGTGCAGAGGCGTGTATTCCATAAATGGCGCCCTTCAAGAAGTCGTCGTTTCCTATTTAACTTTTTACTTTTTATTAATATCGACTCAATTAACGCCTTCTCACGAGGGCGTTGATTCTTTAAATAGCGACTAGGACAAAGTCGCCTTTCTTTGTGTATGTATATAAATACATTTTTTGTAATGAGAATCCTCCTAAATACTTGAATTGTATTTTCTTTAATTTAAGCCATAAATAGATAAAGGGATATATTAAATTATTTGTTTATACCTTTATTTGTGCCCATTTACTAACATTTTAGGCCCATTAACTATTTTAGCTAGTTATCTCTTTTCTATTACCGAGATTTTTCATTCTAAAATTCTTTATGGCTAATATTCATAATTATTTTTATTTATTCCATATTTAAATTTTCGGGGTTCTACACTTGCCCTTGGGATCGGCCGGTTGTGGAGGGATGGAAGTTGGTCGTCCTTGGATTTGGGGAGAGTTGGTGGTGGTGTTCGGGGTTGGATTTATTGGGAGTGGTGGAATTTGGGCCCTAAGGAAGGTCTTGGGTTGGCCGGGTGGGGGTGGAGGAGTGGTAGGGCTCCTCGGGCTTTGGCTAGCCGAGTGGGAAGGGGAGTGTTGGGGAGCTTATGCTTCCCTAAGTTTAGCCTTCATTTCTTCCCAAGTGGCAATTGGGGCTTGCCCGCGGAGCCTCCTTACACATTCAATAGTTGACCAATGAACGCTGGCTCGCTTGGAAAGGTGCATTTTGGCTAGGTTCACTTTCTTCTCCTCGGTCATGGTGTACTATTGAAAGAATTGGCCCACCGAAGCTTCCCACTCTAGATAATGGCTTGGACCGTGGCATCCGTCAAAGGCGGGGGTTTTAAGTTTTAAGAGTTTCAAAAAAGGACTATCCACGTGTTCTAGAGGGGCAATCTCATTCACTCTTGGCGCAAGACCATTTCCCTCAAGTCGGTAGAGTCAGAACTTGATGTCTTCCAGCCGATCAAAGATATTAGGTAGGGCTTCTATGATGGAGTTGATGCTGCCCACTTTGTTGGCAGCGGAGCTTCCATGAGGATTTGGGCCTCTTGGGAAAGGTGATGGGGATGGGTATGACGGGTGTGAAGTGGCCGTTCTAGTGGACAAGGGAGAGGTATCGGGTGACTCAAAATGTAAATGCACCCTAGGACCAACTTGATAGAGATAAGTTGTGAACTTGCTCTGATACTAATCTGATGTGACACCACCTTGGGGGTCGCAGCCACTCGACCAATGCCCCTTGGATCTAGATTCGCAAGCAACCGGGCCGAACGGCGGACTCACTCAAGCGGGTTCACCCGCGTAGCACGCACCCGGGTCCGTAGGTGGACCGGCGATGGGGATGAGGGTCCGAGGTTGGACCTTGAGATTCCAGGGGGTTGGCTAGATTGGGATGGACCCCTAAGAGCCAGTGATGACCAATTCAACGGGCGGCCGGCACGCTGAGGGTGTGGGTTGTAGGGTCTCTCTCACAACTCGCCCACGGTGGCACTCAATTTAATGAGGATTCGAGACCGGGCACTCGCCTCAGCACCGAAGAGCAACTTAGAAACAATACTAAGCTAAGCAGAGTTGAACCAGCAAGGAGAGGGGGGCCAGAAGCTCACCTGATTGGCGTGAGAATGCCACTCCCGGCCGGAGACGAGGGCGAGCGGGGAAGCGTGGGCTACCCGCACGCCGCGCCAATGACGCTTCGGCCGAAGACCTGCTAGTACATGCACTACACCTCACGCAGGAGGGTTGGACTAGGGGTGGAGGTTTGAAACTTACATACAAACACTACCTCCCACAGGGAGGGGCTTTAAGCCAACCAAGCGGGGTGGGGAATGCTAGAATAAACTAAGAACGGCTATTCAGTCTGCTCAGGGTTTATAGGATAGGGAGTCGCTGATGATGCCTCCACGGACCCGTCTGACTTCAGAAGAGGGCGAGACCAGCACCAAAAGTTCCTGGGGTGGCCCAGGAAGACACCTGAATTTTTGGGGAATTTTTCGTGGTCGTCGGAGGCCGGGGTGGGATCGCGAGCCGGGTTCCTCGGTTCAGCTTTTGACTGTTCCAGAATCTTTGCGGCTGGAAGAAGTGGACGCCCTGAATGCTTCTGAAGTCCAAAGAGGGTGAGACCAGAGCCGACGCGTTCGTGGGTAAGTCTTCTTCGTTTAGGGACCAACGAAGATGCTGGCGAAGATCGGAGCTCACCGTGAGGGCCAGAAGAATGGAAGGGGGTCGAATCTGTCTCCAGTCGAACTGACCTGTCCACTCCAAGGAGAAAATTTGGAACTCTTTGCTCTGGGCTCCAAATGTGATCCTCCTTCTTGGGACTGGTAGAGGACTCAAAGGAGATGATCTTGGCCAAACAATCACGTCCAAACTCGCACAGGAGCGGCCGTGGCCGTGTCTGCACTCGGGCTCAGGTTCCCTGCTGGAGCAGCTTTGCGCAGTCGAGGGAGAATGGCTCTCCTAGGCAACTCAGAGCTCGAACGGATGCGAGACCACCTCTCATGCGAAGTCAATTCGAAGAGATTTCCAGAAGTTTATGATACACCACTAGGAGACCCGCGATGAAGATGTGGTAGCCTCTGCAACTAGTCATAAATCTGCTGCCTGCGACTTGGACAGGGTATGGTGGTGGAAGGGGATGATAGTGGGGAGGTGGGGAGGGGGAAATGGAGTGGGAATGGCCTGGGGCATTCCTTGACTAATAGGGGCCAATGGGGGGTCGAACCAAGGTGAGGGAGGGGGAGAATGGGGGCTGGAAGTGGGTCTAGAAGGTGGAGGTGGGACTTGGAGGGAGAGGGGGGAAGGTGAGGGGGCACAAGTGGGTGGAGGGAATGTGAATTTGAATTTCCCTTAATGGGGGGGTGATCAATGATGTCCTTGGGAAGGGGAAGGGATGAGTTGGGGAATGAAAGGGGTGTTTGTGAGATTGATGAGTCACTTGGGGATGGTGAAGGGGTGTGATGAGGAGTGAATGGGTGCCTAGGAGATGGGAATTCCACCTAGGGGTTGGAGGGGAATTAAATGGGAGGTATGGGGAAGGGGGAGGGGTTCAATGGGGAGTGAATGGGGGGAGGAGAGAGAAGAATTTCAAAATTGGGGGAAAGAGAGAGAGAGACTTGTGCCCTAGAGAGGGAGAGTGGAGAGAGAGAGAGAGAGAGGGGGGGGGAGGGGGAGCTTCTCACTCCAAGGAAGAAAATTCTCAGGGAATTCAAAATTTTCTCAATATCTCATTAGCTTCAAATGGGAGAAATGGGGTTCTATTTATAGGCAACCCATATTTTACAATAAGTCCCTGACTCTAAGACTAATGACATATAACCAAGGGGGGAAGGGGGCGCCCCTGGGCCAAGTCCACTGAAATGGGCCCATTAACCAACTAATCAACCTAATGACACTCATACTTAGATCAATGACTGCCTAACTTAGGTACTGGACTCAAATAAAAAGAAAATTACATAATTATGACTCAAAACAAAATATGAAAATTACATGACTCAACTCATAAAAATGTAACAAACACATTGGAGCCATGCTGGCGAGCTGTGGAGAAATGTGAAGGGCGAGAGATGCCCCCATCATACCCCCGGGGTGCGAAGAACTCAACTCCGTCGAGTATGGGTCTGCCACGGAAGTGATCCTCCAATGCAGCTCCGGGCGAGCCACGACCTCCAATCTCATCCTCGCATCCTTAGCCGGGGGACGGCTCTTCATCCTCTCAAGGTGGCTTGGGCGCTCTCTCTTATTGGCGATGGTACCCTGCTTGCCTAGTATTGCCTCCGTGTGCACATGTCGGACTCTCAGGCTGATATGTGGATCGAAGGCTCTCTGAGGGTATCACTCACAAAGGTGGGGGTTGGCTCAAGGTGCTCACTGGGTTCCACCGAGGTGCCCTTAGAGGGTGCCGGATCTGCCACGCAGAAAGTGGGGTGTATCCCAAAATCCATCGGTAACTCCAACCCGTAAGTCGGGTTGCCAAAGTCACTCGGAACTTGACAAGGTCCAAGTCCTCGTGCCCTTGATTTGGAGATGACCCTAGGGTAGAGCCACTCCAATATCTCCATCACCAAGTTGCCTACTTGGAATTCCAAGTGGCACTCACGAGTTTTTGCCCGCTCTTTGTGATCCTCACCGCTCGTTGCTAGATGCTTGCGTGAATGCTTATGCCATGCACTACTATATGGTGTGGGTGTGAAATGAAAGGTATGCAAAGGTGGACCGGGGCAACCATGGATGACCCTATCATGCTTTAATGCCACATTGACTTGGATGAGCTTGGGAGGACCAGGGCATCCATAGGTGTGTCTCTCATGCGTGAGTGTGATGAATGCCGGAGGACCCAGGCATCCATGAATGCTCCTAACATACGTAAGGCCAATGATTAATGAAGAAAGACCACTACACCCAAATATGGACCACTCGTGCTTCCTACTTGACATGTGGGTGATATGAATGAATGGACCCGACTTACTAATCATGCCAAGTGGTGGGAGGTGCCAAGACATATGCATTCCTACTCCAAGGATGTCTTCCATGTGTGGGGTGGTGGGATAGCTTTTGAACATCCATTTGAAAGGGTCAAAGGGATCTAGGAAGGTAGACATCTTGGAGAGAGGCTCCTCCTTAATCCCTATGTGTATTTTGCCTAAAGTCATGGCTCCCATGGTGTAACCTGAGTCTAGGAAGGGGTGGATTGGGTCAAACGTGGTGGGTTGGGGTAGGAAAAGGTGGGTTGTGGGTAAGGTGGTTTGGTCACATGGGTTCCTTGGCTCCCATTGGAAGGGATCAAAGGGATCATGAATTGGGTTACCAAGGGAGAGGAGCTCTATGTCCTCAAGGTCCTCAATTGGTGGTGGATCATCCTCCTCTAATGAAACAATTGGGCCGAAGTCTTTGGTGAGTGGGTCGGCTATGAGGGGATGGCTTGGTTTCCTACCCGAGATAAGAAGCTCCAAATTGAGGAGAAGGTCGGACTCATCGGGTGTAGGGAGGAATAATAGAAGGTCGCTAGTGTAGCAACCAATAGTGCAAATTGAGATGATAGAGCCGACACATAGGTGTAGGAGGTCAAGGCTCCTAGGTTGGTTGGCCGCTGTGGTCAACATACCGGTCAACTTCATTTGCCATGCTAAGCTCTTAAGAAGATCCCCTAATGTCTCCACTTGGTAAGATGATTGGATGGTGGTGTGATAGGAGAGGGGCACTATAGGGTGATGTCGCTCCATGGGTAGAAGGTATGAGTGCAAGCTATGGAGGACGGGGTTTACCTTGAGCCATTTGAGTAGGGGCCCATCTATGGTTATGGTGCCATGAGTGAAGGCAAGTGGCTCTTGAAGGTCCGAGCTATGTGAAGGGGAGACTTGAGGCTCTTCCTCACCATTGCTGTGCACTTGAGTTTCCTCGAGGGTGGGGAGAGATTCTGGGTTATTATCTGCTCCCGTGTGGATGGGTGTGGTCTCCTTTCCCAAGGGAATGGGAAGGTCTTTTGGGGGTGGGGTGATGATGGTTGGTGCATGGTGTACCCGGGGTGGTGGGTAATGGGAAACTTGGGTTAGGATAGGGAGGGGAAGTAGTGGAGGCCTAGGACATGGTAGAGTTGGGATCGGGAGTCGGAGATAGGTTGGGTGAGGAAGATTGGGTTGGTTGGTCTTGGGAGATATGTCCCTTATGGGGGAAGATGGTGGGGCGGAGGCCAAAGGGGTTTGAGTACTGTAGATTGGAGAAGGGGGTTTAGGTTGGGGTGTGGTGGCCGTCATGGGCCTAGGTAGAGGGGTGGACACGGGGTCCACTTGGGTTTGAATGGTAAGGGTTGGGTGAGTGACTTTGGGTTGGTGGTCCTCATGGGGGAACCCGGGTCGATTAGGGGTCTCTTACTGTCACGCCCCGAATCGATAGCAGCGGAACTTGTCGTTTGCTCGGAACGTGGCAGTTAAACAGTCGTGAATAATCAAGAGCAGTCGCATAAGACCAAACAATTTGAAGCAATAATAAAATTTTATTTCTAATATAAGTCTCTTACAATTTCAAATTGCAAACTACTTGAAGACTCAACTACATCACTATGAAAGAAAAGGTGACAACGCACTAACGGACTTAGATAAGATAACTAAATAAGGGACACCATGCTAGACTCAAGAAAGATAAAAGACTCGGGTTCACTAATTTCTAGAGCTCACTTGCACACTTGTCCCTCCCGTGTGAGTCTCAGTCTCGCTAGCCACCTGATTATCTGAAAAATGTTATAATAAACTGGGTGAGTGAATGCTCCGTAGGAATTATATCTCAAGAACAAGCAATTGGTTTAAGTAATTATATTTTTACATGTAAATGCAAGTAAGACTATGCATGTAGAATTAACCGAGCAAGTGAAATAAAACTAGCAAGAGATTAACAACGTTATGTAAAACTTCCAAGCGAATCCTGAACAAGAGATATTCATGAGAGAATTTATAGATTATTGGCTATTTCACGCAAGTACTTGCCCATTTCGGGTCACGCAAGTCGAGTCATGTACGCAAGTCACGAGAGAAAGAGAGAGTGTGGAATGTCAAAGATCAAGAGAGACAAGTACTTCGGTGCAATACTAGACATCGTGATCGATATAACTCCCATGGGCACAAGTACTTTCGGGTGCTCCTCCCAGGATCAGATCGGGCCCTATATGCACATCGTTAAAGAAAGATCTAGACATCTACGATAGTTCATAGCCAATAAGGAGTTTCAAGAACAAGCTTTAATATAATGATAAGGTAAGATTTCATGGGATTCAAGGGCAAAGCCCTTGAGTAAGGACGAACTTGCGATGAAAATCCACGCAAAACAAAGAAAACCATGATGATAAAATTGGTAAAATTGGCACCTAAATAGGTAGCCATGAATACTTGAAGAGATGACTAACAAGATAGTCACCAATTCAATGGACATGAAGTAAGCTGAAGAATTGGTTCCTAGTAATAGGATACCCAATTCAATATATCACCTAGTGGAATGATCACTCATTTCACCAGATAAGAGAATTCTCTCATGGGCCAAGAATAACACCATGAAAGGGTCGGGTTACCATGTTTCTCCAAAGTGAACAAGGTGTTTAAGATACAACCAGCTCAGTCAGTCTTGAGGGAATCCAAGGCTACGAGGAGACTTACGGATGTCCCAATGACTAACTTGTCAGTCCGAAGGAACGGAATGTCTAACGGAGGACTCGTATGTCACCGAGAGTTGAGGTGTATAACGTGAACCAATCACGAAACAGGGACTCCATCTACGGACGTGAGATGAGAGTGCCAAAAGACCCGCTGTATAGGTCAAAACCAGAAAAAAACTGTGAGAACATGAATGCGTTAATTGAAGAATTTACGTCTATTAAGAGAGACATCAATTCTAAAATTAACAATAACTAAATAAACTTATATTAATTGACGCCCGTGGGTGGCGTCCTTTATTAATTAGCGTCCACTTGGAGGGACATTAATTCTATTATTTTTAACTTAATTTATTCAACAAGATTTCACGTCATTATCTATTTAATTGAATAATTTCAAAGTATACATTCAAAGACACCTTTATTTATATAAAAAAAATTAGAGAAATAGAAGATACGATAATTAGGAGAAAAATATGAGGATTTCAGATATATAATTTTTATAATTTTATGATACATAATTTAATAGATATTGATTTTCAAAGATATAGTTAAGAGTTATATATATATATATATATATATATATATATATATATATATATATATATACAAAGAATGAGTGGCGGGGTTATAGTTGACGTTGTTTAAATATGAAATTGTTAACTTTTTAAAATCACTTATTTCTCGACGTAACCACGTCGGAATCGCGCATACTGTATATCGAAATGACGGGCTCAAAAAACTCTATCTAACCAGGTGTTCAAAATAATTTTTTGTTGAGAGATGAGAGATCTTGAGATAGGAGGCACGAAAAATGGTGGTATCACCCTCACTACCTCGGCCTCCATCTCAATAGTACGTCCATAAAATTTTATGGTCAAAGGACGCTCCGGTGGTTACAAACGAGTCGTCAAAAGAAAAACCTATAACTAACATGCTACAGTAACCTTTGGAATTCGTCGACTAACGTGATTATATATATTAAATGGTTTAACTTTTTTAAGCTTATAGTAAATACACCATATAAGATATAAAAATTTAGAAATAATCATGAAGATTTTAGAAGTATATTTATCCAGAATTTTTGTTGTATGATTACTTGGTTATAAAATTTTTAACGTGCCGAGATTATTTAATTTATTAAAATAATTAAATAGTAAACTAAACTCAAGTAAAACAATGATAATAAAACATGAATTTTAAATATACAAATTTAATTACTACTATCTTGGGCTTTAGTTATTGAGAAAACCTAACTCTTTGAAGGGGTACTGGGAAGAAGATGAAGGAAGAAGCAAAAGGTTCTGTAGAAAGGAAGAAGTGGATGAAGCGGCAGGATGTAGACCATGCAGGAGGAAACTTTGCGGGAGGAAGATGATGTCTGCGGCTTCCTCACGTCGCAGGATGAAGAGGATGACGAGCAGGGATCAACTACGACAGCAGTTGCTTGACGAAGGAAGATGAATATGCAACACGGCAACCGCAGTTCATAGCAACAGGAGGAAGAGGGAAGAGGAAGAAGCCTCTTCTTTTCTTCACGCAAAGGAGGATAAAAGTCTTCTTCACGTTGAAGAAGAAGGAATGCAGCAGTAGAGGAGAAGGAAATCCTCCGTTCGAATTCCCGAGCAACAACCCCTTGCTTGTTCGATGGGGAAGTATATATAGAGATTTAGACTTCACCTTCCTAATGGGATTCTAATTCCCCTCATAAAAATCCTAATAGGATGCAAGTTTCCTCGAGATCCCATCACCTTCTATCTAAATAGTCACCTACCATGTTTTCACATGTAAACCCTAATGACTACACCATGCAAGGCTCGAACGTGCAAGTGGGTGAGTTTACGTGTTCGCGGATGGACAAAAGCCCCTATAGTTCATGCATATGGGTGGGGATTTATATTGGGTATAACCTATGTACGTAAGGCATGTTACATATATGTGTGGATGTTTTGGTTGTTATATAGACCCATCATAAGTATTCATGGGATTTAAGGCTTCATGGCCTTTAAGTGAGTATGGGTTGTGGGTTGGTTTAATAAGAGGGTTGGTTTCTCTAACTTGGCCCATTCGTATTTTATATGGGTCTATACGTGCTTGGGTTTTGGGCTTGTGCTGTGGTGTACGCGGGGGTTTATTGGGTTGGGTTGGCCTTTGCGGGAAGGCCCTTGAGTGGGTATATATATATTTATATATATATATTGTTTATATAGCTGTACACATATATAGATATGTATAATGTATATATGAGTGACTTATATGTATTGTAATGAATATTATATATATACAGATTTGTGTGGGTTTAAGAAATCGTAAAATAGTGAAAAGAGGATAATAGCGTCTGTTACAAGGTCGCTATTTACATGATTAGCGCCTTCATAAACGGTCATGCATTCCAAGTTTATAGAAATGTTATCTTAAAAATAATTAAAATAACGACAATGCGAACAGGCGTGAATTTATAATATTTCCAGAAAGTAATATTTATATTTTTAAAATAGCGATAGTGTACAGAGTCGTTAATTACATGATTTTCCAGAATTTAATATTTATATTATTAAATAACGACTGTGTGCAGAGGCGTGTATTCCATAAATGGCGCCCTTCATGAAGTCATCGTTTCCTATTTAACTTTTTACTTTTTATTAATATCGACTCAATTAACGCCTTCTCACGAGGGCGTTGATTCTTTAAATAGTGACTAGGACAAAGTCGCCTTTCTTTGTGTATGTATATAAATACATTTTTTTGTAATGAGAATTCTCCTAAATACTTGAATTGTATTTTCTTTAATTTAAGCCATAAATTGATAAAGGGGTATATTAAATTATTTGTTTATACCTTTATTTGTGCCCATTTACTAACATTTTAGGCCCATTAACTATTTTAGCTAGTTATCTCTTTTCTGTTACCGAGATTTTTCATTCTAAAATTCTTTATGGCTAATATTCATAATTATTTTTATTTATTCCATATTTAAATTTTCGGGGTTCTACACTTGCCCTTGGGATCGGCCGGTTGTGGAGGGATAGAAGTTGGTCGTCCTTGGATTTGGGGAGAGTTGGTGGTGGTGTTCGGGGTTGGATTTATTGGGAGTGGTGGAATTTGGGCCCTAAGGAAGGTCTTGGGTTGGCCGGGTGGGGGTGGAGGAGTGGTAGGGCTCCTCGGGCTTTGGCTAGCCGAGTGGGAAGGGGAGTGTTGGGGAGCGTATGCTTCCCTAAGTTTGGCCTTCATTTCTTCCCAAGTGGCAATTGGGGCTTCCCCGCGGAGCCTCCTTACACATTCAATAGTTGACCAATGATCGCTGGCTCGCTTGGAAAGGTGCATTTTGGCTAGGTTCACTTTCTTCTCCTCGGTCATGGTGTACTATTGAAAGAATTGGCCCACCGAAGCTTCCCACTCTAGATAATGGCTTGGACCGTGGAATCTGTCAAAGGCGGGGGTTTTAAGTTTTAAGAGTTTCAAAAGAGGACTATCCACGTGTTCTAGAGGGGCAATCTCATTCACTCTTGGCGCAAGACCATTTCCCTCAAGTCGGTAGAGTCAGAACTTGATGTCTTCCAGCCGATCAAAGACATTAGGTAGGGCTTCTATGATGGAGTTGATGCTGCCCACTTTGCTGGCAGAGGAGCTTCCATGAGGATTTGGGCCTCTTGGGAAAGGTGATGGGGATGGGTATGACGGGTGTAAAGTGGCCGTTCTAGTGGACAAGGGAGAGGTATCGGGTGACTCAAAATGTAAATGCACCCTAGGACCAACTTGATAGAGACAAGTTGTGAACGTGCTCTGATACTAATATTATGTGACACCACCTTGGGGGTGGCAGCCACTCGACCAATGCCCCTTGGATCTAGATTCGCAAGCAACCGGGCCGAACGGCGGACTCACTCAAGCGGGTTCACCTGCGTAGTGCGCACCCGGGTCCGTAGGTGGACCGACGATGGGGATGAGGGTCCGAGGTTGGACCTTGAGATTCCAGGGGGTTGGCTAGATTGGGATGGACCCCTAAGGGCCAGTGATGCCCAATTCAGCGGGTGGCCAGCATGCCGAGGGCGTGGGTTGTAGGGTCTCTCTCACAACTCGCCCACGGTGGCACTCAATTTAATGCGGATTCGGGACCGGGCACTCGCCTCACCACTGACGAGCAACTTAGATACTAAGCTAAGTAGAGTTGAACCCGCAAGGAGAGGGGGGGCAGAAGCTCACCTGATCGGCGTGAGAACGCCGATCCCGGCCGGAGACGAGGGCGAGCGGGGAAGCGTGGGCTACCCGCACACTGCGCCGATGACTCTTTGGCCGAAGACCTGCTAGTACATGCACTACATCTCACGTAGGAGGGTTGGACTAGGGGTGGGGGTTTGAAACTTACATACAAACACTACCTCCAATTGGGAGAGGCTTTAAGCCGGCCAGGCGGGGTGGGGAATGTTGGAATAAACTAAGATCGGCTATTCAGTCCACTTAGGGTTGGCAGGATAGGGAGTCACTGATGATGCTGCCACGGACCCGTCCTACTTCAGAAGAGGGCGAGACCAGCACCAATAGTTCCTGGGTGGCCTAGAAAGACACCAGAATTTTTGGGGAATTTGTCGTGGTCTTCAGAGGCTGGGGTGGGATCGCGAGCCGGGTTCCTCGGTTCAGCTTCTGACTGTTCCAGAATCCTTTCGGCTAGAAGAAGTGGACGCCCCGAATGCTTCTGAAGTCCAAAGAGGGTGAGACCAGATCCGACACATTCATGGGTGAGTCTTCTTCATTTGGCGACCAACGAGGATGATGGCGAAGATTGGAGCTGATCGCCAGGGCCAGAAGAGTGGAAGGGGGTCGAATCTATCTCCAGCCGAACTGATCTGCGCACTCCAAGGAGAAAAATTGGAACTCTTTGCTCCGGGCTCCAAATGTGCTCCTCCTTCTTGGGTCTGGTAGAGGACTCAGAGGAGAAGATCTTGGCCAAAGAATCACATCCAAACTCGCACAGGAGCTGCCGTGGTCATGTCTACACTTGGGCTCAGGTTCCCTGCTGGGGCAGCTTTGCGGAGTCGAGGGAGAATGGCTCTCCTGGGCAACTCAAAGCTCGAACAGATGCGAGACCACCTCGCCTGCGAAGCCGATTCGAAGAGCTTTCCATATATGTATGAAACACCACCCGGAGATCCGTGATGAAGACGTGGTAGCCTCTGCAACTAGCTGCATGTCTGCTGCCTGCGACCTGGACAGGGTATGGTGGTGGAAGGGGATGATAGTGGGGAGATGGGGAGGGGAAAATGGAGTGGGAATGGGATGGGGTGTCCCCTAATTGATAGGGGCCAATGGGGGGTCAAACCAAGGTAAGGGAGGGGGATAATGGGGGCTGGAAGGGGGTCTAGCAAGTGGAGGGAGGGGGAGCTGCGAATTTGTGACTTGGAGGAAGAGGGGGGAAGGTGAGGGGGCAAAAGTTGGTGGAGGGAATGTGAATTTGAATTTCCCTTAATGGGAGGGGTGATCAATGATGTCCTTGGGAAGGGGAAGGGATGAGTTGGGGAATGGAAGGGGTGCTTGGGAGATCGAAGAGTCACTTGGGGATGGTGAAGGGGTGTGATGAGGAGTGAATGGGTGCCTAGGAGAAGGGAATTCCTCCTAGGGGTTGGAGGGGAATTAAATGGGAGGTATGGGGAAGGGGTTTAATGGGGAGTGAATGGGGAGAGGAGAGAGAAGAATTTTGAAATTGGGGGGGGAGGAGGAGAGAGAGGGACTTGTGCCCTAGAGAGAGAGAGTGGAGAGAGAGAGGGAGAGGGGGAGCTTCTCACTCCAAGGAAGAAAATTCTCAGGGAATTCAAATTTTTCTCAATATCTCATTAGCTTCAAATGGGAGAAATGGGGTCCTATTTATAGGCAACCCACATTTTACAATAAGTCCCTGACTCTAGGACTAATGACAAATATCCAAGGGGGGAAGGGGGTGCCCCTCGGCCAAGCCCACTGAAACCGGCCCATTAACCAACTAATCAATTTAATGACAGTCATACTTAGGTAAATGACCACCTAACCTAGGTACTAGACTCAAATAAAAAGAAAATTACATAATTATGACTCAAAGAAAATATGAAAATTACATGACTCAACTCATAAAAATGTAACAGACACATTGGAGCCATGCTGGCAAGCTGTGGGTGAAGGGCGAGAGATGCCCCCATCACATACCGATCGACGTGCACCTCGGAAAACTTGATCACTGTAGTGTCGGGCATAGGCATTTAGATAGGCCTCGTCACTGGTAGCTCGGTCGCGCACCACTCGCCCCAGCCCGGTCCAGTCCCGGATCTGGTCCACTATCTGTGTGACCCAGTCGATCTCCATCGCAAGCCCACGTGCGTGGCATCCCACGCGCTCCTCTGGCCTCTCCTGCACCAAGAACTCCACCTCTGGCTGGTGGGTGCCTGTGGTCCTCATGATCAAGCGGTAGTGGAGCGGCTCGACCACATTCATGCAGTGGAGCCAGATATCCCGTCCTGCGTGCTCTAGGGCTGCCACCACCCTTGGCTGGCCCTCGTGCCCCACTCCCTGGTATGGTGTCCACCGGACATGTCAAATAGGCAAATTGCATCAGTAGCCAAGCATAAAGACATATTTGCATAATTCAAATTTAAAATCTTACTAATGCATAGGGAAGAGCGTCGAGGCCATCCTGGATCGTCCGCACCTGACGTCGCAAAGACCCCACCTCCTAAACCGCTGTCCACCGCCTTGCGATGGGCACCCGGTCGGGGTGCACCTCCTGTCTCCTCCCCAGTCCGGGGAGGTACATGTAGGCCCACACCTGCATAAAAAAAATGTCAGCATATAGCATTTCATGGAATCATATAGCAATTGTACAAATCAGTTTAGGGTTCAAGGCGTACTTGAAGTAGTGGGGAGAATCCGCCAAGCATTGTACGCAGGCCAGTCGAGCTCAAAGTGTCGAAGAGGAAGGTGAGAACCACTGCACCCCACGCGTACTCGCCAACTCGGTCCACCTCCTCGCGTAAGGGGAGGTGCCTGCAGCTCACTCCATCCACCCTGGTGGCGGACAACAGTTTCTCGAACAGCAGCATCAGGAAACGCCATAGCACCACGTCTGCCTTCTGTCCCAACGCAGCTGCTACCCGCTCTCGTGCCCGGTCCATCAGCCGCCCTAAGTGTTGCTCCGACAACTCTCCAACTGTGATCCCGACTCCCCTCAAGCCTAGGCTCTCCTGCAGCCTCGCTCTCGACAGGATCGTCGAATGGCGCTCTGGCCTCTGCAGCTCCAAGCCTAACAGCCTCTGGGCCATCTCCCGATAATCTGTCAATGTCCTCCCACACACTGGCGCGCCATGTACCCGCAATCCGGTGATGCGTGCTACCTCCTCTAGCATCGGGATCATATGACCCCAGGGGAACAGAATAGCTCGGCTGACTAGATCCTACCAGTCATGCAGTGCGTATAGGAGGGCGGTGTCGAGCCTCACCACCTCCATGCCCAGAAACTCTGTGAACCCCATGGTCGCCAGTCTCTCCCTCTGAAAGTCGAGCAGTGCTAGGTACACCGCCCGGACCTGGAGCCATGAGATCCGGGTCCGGCGTTTTCCCTACGTACATTTTGCATTCTAGGTCGGTCATTCATTCCCATGAGTCATACATTGCATAGAAGTAAAAGAAAAGATAAAATAAAAAAATACAGTCTGTTAAATAAGCGGTCATCACAGGACCATTTTCATGCTCCTAACGATCTTCTGCCGACCTTTTTAATTTTCCTGCAGTCCCCAACAGACCGTTTTCATTCTACAATAAGTCACCTCGCTGATCTGGGTTCTAACGGTCATCCCCTGACCGTTTTTATCTACGTGGCGGTCTGTTGGAGACCATGTTGTTCTCTAAGCGGCCCATTCTGGGCCGTTTCACCCTTCGTGAGTCTGTCCTCCCGATGCGGTCTTTTGGAGACCGTTTTATTTATATACGGTCTAGTTTAGACCATTTTTGCCCCTAATGTCGGTTCATATCTAGCGGCCACGGGAGGACCATCTAGACACCCTAGCGGCCCCTGTTAAGACCGTGTTCATTCCGCCGTAACCGATGGCATTCATCCATCCCCCCATTCTTTGCAAATGGCCCTATGGGCCCTACAACCGCCCCTAGGCTTGGGGTGACCCCTATTCTCCCATCCAAACCCTCATGCATCCATTTAAAGAACTAAAAATTGAGTTTTGGTCCGTGGCCTACCTCGGACGTGGACGCCCTTCGGGGTGGTTCCTCGGCCTCCACAGCGGCTGCTCTACCTTCGGGCATTGCCGCTACCTCTTCTGACGACCCGACAACCGCAAGAGATCCCTCTTCCGCGGTCACGACCGGTAGTGGCGCCGCCTGCTTCGGAGGGTTCGTTGGCGGGTGAACCTCCCTTTCCCTGGAGGTCCGGCGCTTTAACCTCATCAAGGCTTGCTTCTTAAGCCTCATTTGAGGTCTAGAAGGAGGGAGTTAGGAGGAGGGGAGAGTTTGGGGGTGAGGCTCGGTAAGGTGGGTTTTGGCCGCGAGTGTTTGAGTGGGAATAGAGAAGATGGGGGAGACGAAGGGGGAACGGTTTCTTTTTTTTTTTGAAACCGATGGCTCTACGGTGGTCTCGCGACTGGCTGTTTTTAGTTTATAGGCGGTCATATGGAGACCGTCTTTGCAATCATAGCCCCGCTTATGTGTTGAGTCACATTTCATGAAACGGTCTGTTTCCGACTGTTACTTTGTCGACGGTCCTCCATTTGACCGTTTAAGTGTTGACGCTTGAAGACTAAATATGGCTAGTGTGTGCGGTCAGATCTATGGCCGTTTATTTCTTAGGCGGTCTGAACAAGACCGTTTCTAATTGGCCTATTTATTCTAAAAAGAACACTTGTTGCTTATGGTCTAAATCCAAATGTTTGGTTGCATGATGTGCCTGATTGACAATTCTTATGGCTTGATTGGTTTGTCCTATATTGCAAAACCTTCTTATGATCTCTTGCAGCATTGCTACAGACTTCAATCCGGCAGGTAGGGCAGGTAAGTATTTCGTATCCCTTTATCCCTTAATGCATTACTATATGTTATCTATGTCATATTATCTCGAAAACTGGCTGGTCATTCATGTGTTCTAAAATCTTATATTCCCCTTTACCAAAAATGATGATGATCTAGGTACACATGTTTAATCGCTGGATAGGCCATTAGGTTGGAGGAGTTCGGAGACGACGGTTCTATCTTGCACGCCGTGGTTGCAGATAGTGTCTTGACCCTGATTTCTCCGGTATAGCAATATTTTTCTCGAGTATTTTCTATTTTTATCTTTCTGTGCATTCATTTTAACGATTTCTTTTATTTTAGCCCAGCATGCATCATACGCATTTTTTAGCATTCATATCCCTAATATGTCTAAAAATGTCTCATTGGTGCCGGACATTCATGCGTCCATGGTCTTTGGTAAGGAAGTGTTTCACTTAGAATTGGAAGGACTTTTTTGGTCTGTTCACTTGGTTCAATCGACTGAAGGTCCTTATCTGGAGTTTAGTCTGCTCTCTTTCCTTTTCTGCTACTGTTTATTCCGGTCCCCTCATTGGTCCATGGATTGTGTCCCCTGATGAGGTTGGATGTGTTTTCTCCTTTTGTTTATTTTATTAGTTCCTCCAGATTGGTGTCATTTTGGTCTGACTATTACGTGTGTTTAGTTCGGAGTTTTTCGGAAGATTCCTATTGCTCATTGGTTAGGAACGGGTGTCGTTTACCTTAACGCCCGCATTTTAGTCCACTCCGCTGCATCTCCGCTTTATCTCCATGTTTCCATCTCGCCTTCGCTTCACCTCCGCTCGCTCCCCTGTAAAGAGGACGTTAAGGAGGGGCATATGTTGACACCAATTTTTTACCATTGAGTTGGGCTATTTTCTTGCTTTTATTTATGATGTCCCAGGTTGTCCATCACTCATTGGGCCGTTTTCAGATGGTTTTGGGCCTATTTTCTTGGTTAGTTTTTCCCTGGCTGGGGCTTGCTCCTATGTTTTCTCGAGTTTGGACTTAGTGAGATTTGGTCCGACTAGGTCTTTGGTTTGAGTGTGCCTACTTGCCTCTTATTCGCTCTTTTCTAATGATTACCTTAAATAACGGTCTCGAGATAGGCCATTTTCAGGAAGGTGGCGATCTTTTGAGTGACCGTTTGTGCCCCCTGCGTCGACGCGTTGATCTTCTGAGTCGACCTGTTACTTTTATAAATGGTCTTATGATAGACCGTCCCGTGATTGTGGCGGTCTTCCGAAAGTCATTTCTACTTGGCGGGAATGCCCGTTTGATTCGGTCAGTGGATAATTAAGTGGATTTATCTTGTTTTATCTTTTAACGACCGGGGTAAAAGCGGTCAGGCAATAGACCGTTGAGCCAAGTGGCGGTCTGTCAAAAGATTATTTTTACTTGGCAGGAATTCCTTTTGACTTGGTCTTTGGATAAACGGGCGCATTATCTTATTTTTATTTTTCTACCAGCCAGATGCATAACGGTCATTTGATAGGCCGCTTAGCACACTGGCGGTCTATCGATGGACCGTTTCTTTCAACCGAGATTCCTGCGTCGACGGGTAGTTTCTCTCTCATCCGTGGTCAAACCCCTTGCTTAATATGCAGAGAAAATCCACATATACTGGACCAAATCGCGCGCCATTTGTCCCTACGATTTTTTGGGAGTTTTATCTTCAATTTATTCAAAAGGACTGATGGCTGATTCTCGCCAAAAAGCCCCCAAATCTAGGTAGGGTTTATGGGCTCTATAAATAGAACCCATAGCCTACGGGGGGGAATCTCAAGCATTTACGGCGAAGCCTTGCTGCAGTCTAGAGCGAGTTTAAGTCAAGAAGAAAGGCTCTTCCATGTCCATTGAGCCCACAGTCCATGGAGTAGTCATGGTTTTAGTGTTTCTCATCTTAGTTCGTAATCGTCATAACTCCATTTAAGCATCATTTCCCCTACATTTCTTCACCTTCCTCTGCACATTTTTCATCACATTTTGCATCCATCTGTTCTTTCCTATCGTTTTCACAACCCACAGGGGTTAAAAACCACCAACCCCCTGTTATCGTCCCGTCCTTTATGTGTTTTAGTCGTAGTTTGCATGCATAGATACTACACATTCCTAATCTGATCTGGGTTATTTCTTGTTGTTTTCGTGTTATTTTGCAGGTCAATAGGTGTTCTTATGCGAGGCCCATCCCTCCTGGCCGGCCGGAAGGGTGGAGGATTGAACCATTGAAGTACGGGTTGTAGACTACGATAGCGGTCGATCATGAACCGTCTTGAAGAGTATACGATCTCACTCAGACCATTTCTGCACTAGTAGCGACTCCTCATCGACCATTTTTCTTGTGCCCGTGCTGCTTCCTCCCGCATCATGTTCAAACGTTGGTGGCGGACCATCAGGCGACCGTCTCAGTAAGGTGGCAGTTCGTGCCATACCATTTTTCATCTCGCCCCAACATCTTCTCTCGGTGAGTGCTTTATTTTTTCAAGGTACGTAGTGTGGCCCCGTCGCGCTATTCATCTTGGTGGCAATCACGGTCAGTTCCTCTATTTTGATCCCCCCCCTTTGCTTCTGCTTAGTTCTCATTCCCACCTATATATATATATATATATATATATATATATATATATATATATATATATATATATATATATATATATACATATACACCTATCATCATCTTTTATTAAGTTTGGGAGGGGGCGGGGTAGATAGAAATATCTACAGACGTGCCTTGAGTTATCACAGTTTCAATTAAGTGTCGCTGCTGCCAACCCAGTGTTCACTCAAGTATTTCATCAACCACCTTATGCATGTGTAGTTTCAAGATGCATCGACCTAATCATGTATGGTTGACTTGTAGCATCGACCTTACTAGGCAGAGCTGAAGTAGTTGCACTGACCTTTCTTCAGAGTATGCTCAGACCTTGTTAGTTAGCTTCTATGCATTGAGCCTATTGATGCACTAACCTTGTAACTTTGAAACCAAGCGTGCACCGACCTTAGAGTTCACATGTGCACAGACCTTGTAGTTCACATGTGTACAGACCTTGTAATGTTGAAGGCAAAACATGCACCGACTTGGATGCGTTGAAAGCAAACATGCAACGACCTTGGTCTTGCGCTGGCATAATGTGCATCGACCTTCTATCTAGAGTTGCTTTGATGCATCGACCTTAATACCTTCACATGTTCATGTGCATCGACTTGTTGGTCTTGAAACTCTTAAGGTGCATCGACCTTACTTGCAGATCAAAAACAGTTGCACATACCTTTCTTCAGAAACAGCTATGGTAGCATCGACCTTGTTTCTGTGACAACTGAGGTAGCATCGACCTTAGTTCTGAAATAACTAAGGTAGCATCGACCTTGTTCCTGTGACAATTGAAGTAGCATCGACCTTAGTTCTTCATGTGCACTGACTTGATGCCACAAGTGCTAGTATGGACCGACCTTAGTTCTCTGATAACTGAGGTAGCATCGACCTTAGTTCTGAAATAAATAAGGTGCATTGACCTTAGTTCTTCTAAGACTGAGGTAGCATCGACCTTAACTCTTCATGTGAAATGTGCATCGACCTTAACTCATCATGTGCATTGACCTTCTAGTGCAATAGCGACAGTATGCATCGACCTTAACACTTCATGTTGAGATGTGTGTGGACTGCCGAATGGAGATCCACTCAAAAGGGAACGAGAAACGCGAGCGACGGGCTACAAACTCGCAATAACTAAAAGCTAATAGGGGAAGGGGTCATGCAACATGTCAACAGAGAAAAGAGCATACGTAGGATGCCAAAGGGATGTGATCGCCAGAGGGGTTACCTCAATGAAAAGAAATGATCGCGTGTACCTGGCACAAGGCACGGAAACTGTGAATCATCAAGAGCGGGAAATGGTGGGTTGCTTCTTCCTCCCCCTTCGGCCGGCCGACGGGGAGGGCTTTCCTTGAGTACCCTTGCAAAACAACGACAAACAAATAACAAGTGGATCAGAAAGACGAAGGTGCAGCAATCAATTCTAGCGATGCAAGTAGCGAAATGATGGCCGGACACACACCTGGTTGGTGTTGTCTTTTAAACCCCTCTCGGACACGAGTAGGAGGAAAATCCTTATGATGGATGGTGATTATACCAACGTAGGAACAGGAAGAGACTCCCCCAAAAGGGGGTGAAAAATGCGATATGATGAATGCAAGATATCTAAGGAAAAAGAGAGGAGAATGGCTTATTGGATGGCCGATGGCGAGATCCGGCGGAGCCTCGGTAGCGTAGGGATGACGTGGGGGCGCTACGGGCGAAGACGGCCTTTCTCCTGTGAGCACGGGCACCCAGGAATCCGGTAGAACCTCACCTACAAAACACCCACGGGTTAGGAATGGAATCCGACAGCCTCCCGGCGCTCTCTTTTTCGACCCCTGGACTGAGGGGGGGAGGCCTCTATTTATAGAGCTCTGGAGGATGGAGGCGTCCAGGGGCCTGGACGCCTCCATGATTTGGCTCTTTTTTAAACGACAATCTGACCGGCTGACGGATGGTCAGTGGCCAGGGGCACCCGTGACCTGAGTGATGGAGGCGTCCAGGGGCCTGGATGCCTCCATTGCATTGGATCCCTTTCGAACTACAATCCAGCCAACGGATAGTCGGGGCCTGGGGTGCCCGTGAGCTGAATGATGGAGGCGTCCAGGGGCCTGGACGCCTCCATTATTTGGATTCTTTTTAAACGACAGGCTGAGCAACGGTCGGGCAGTGGCCAGGGACGCCCGTGAGCTGAATGATGGAGGCGTCCAGGGGCCTGGACACCTCCACGATTTGATTTCTTTTCAAACGACAGACTGAGCAACGGTCAGTCGATGGCCGGGGCCGCCCGTGAGCCGGATGATGGAGGCGTCCAGTCTCCTAGACGTCTTCAATAATATATATATATTTTTTTATTTATTATTTTATTATTTTTTTTTCAATTTTTTTGTGTCATTTATGGAGGCGTCCAGCCTCCTGGACGCCTCCATGATTTTTCTAATTTTTTTTAATTTTTTAATTATTTTTATTTATGGAGGCGTCCAGGCGCCTGGACGCCTCCATGATTTTTCAATTTTTTTATTATTTTTTATTATTATATATATATATATGAATTTATGGAGGCGTCCAGTCTCCTGGACACCTCCAAGATTTTTCACGGAAAAATTCAGAAAAATGTAAAAAAAATCAGAAAAATAGGAAATCACCAGAGCAATTAAAAATGTGAAGGCCGCCTTGGGGCATCATAGTGTAATATGAGATTTACTCACTGTAACGTCAAGAACGGCGTGTCTACAGCTGCCCCGCCTTGGCGTCTGCTTTGCAAGGGAGTGTCACTTAGTGAAATGGCATTGAAGTAAAGTGGAATGGAGTGAGAATGGACTGAAAAGTAGATGCCAAGGTGTGATGAGACACGCTTTCAACATTACGATTTTTGGAATGTTTTCAGAATTTTCCACGAGATGACCTGGGAGAAGGTCTTTCGAATTCAACAATTGTTTGAACAGAAATCAAATAAGGAAGGAGAGAATGTGCGCTCAGGCATGAGTATAAAAAGGGACCAACTTCTCTATGTGGAAGTACCTGGGTCGTAAACCTTCAGGTTTCACCTTGGGGAGCGGTTACCAGCCAATGTGGAAGTGCTGCGGCCAAGATGGGTCAAACGTAGTAAAAGTAAAGGAATATTTGAGGATCAATCTAAACAAGGGTCTCTTTTGGAAGAACAGCGTGGGACTGTCTCAAGGAAACTCAGTACTTCATTCGGAATGGAATATCTCATATTATCAGAATTTAAGCACAGCGGCCTTCGCAATCAAATTACTTTAGTGATCTTCCGCAATAGACTCAAAGTCCTATATGAATGCATGCTGGGTTTAAAGAAAAAATAAAAACAAACTAAAATAGAAAATAGTCAAGGATAATATTATCAACTCGTTAAGAATGGGTCAGGATACCAGTTCGGTGAGCCGATACTGAGCCGGGGCCCATTTATCCACGCACCAACTCACCGAATGGAACCGTCATCCCCACGCTATCACCAGCTAACGGCCTATCCATGCAACCCAAATTCTTCTGGAACCATCACTGTTTTTGTTAAAGGGGAACTCAAATCCCAGATTTGTTCAGGTCGCAAGGTCCTTGACATGTTCTAATAGCGTAAATATCGTATAGAACGATGCACGACACGGAGTACCAAACATTAAAGGATGGCGTACATGATAGCGTAAAAAGCGTCCGTTGGCAAAACCTGCACAGACCATCATAGATTAAATACATCAGAAAGCACAGAAATATCACAGAATCGTACCACAGTTCAAGGACAAAACATGACTTAACCACACATGTGAGACGTCCCGTCTCGTAGCACCTCCCATTTCCTATAAGTATCACCCCATAGGCTAGTTTATTCAAATGCACCAAAGGGGGATTTTGAAAATTCAAGAGGAGGAGAAGAGGAGGGTCTAGGGACTTCGGGATGGAAGGAGAGTCTTCCCGCGTCATGAAGAGGGGAAGGCCTAGTAGTGAGATCAGGCGACTTTCTGACCTCGAGGGTCATTTGAGTGGGGCGATCCAGTCACATATGGTAAATTGATTTATTTCAAATTTTACTGCATGAACTCTCTTCTCACTTTCCCTCCTTTCTTTTTTTTTCTTTCCAGCCGTATCCGCTCTTTCCGGGCCCGAGGAAGTTTTCAAAACTGCCATGGCTCTCAGAGCTAACTTCTAATATCTCCATTAGCACGAGGGCTATACTCTCGAAGTGGCATCTTCAGGGGCTCCTTATTCATGCCAAGCACTACGAAAGAATCCGCATGGACTGGGCAGCTATGGGCGCATTAGTGGAGATGTGGCATCCCCAGACCCACACTTTCATCTTCCCCACGTTCGAGGTGACCATTCTCCTCGAGGAGGTAGAGCTTCTGCTTGGACTGAAGAAATTCAAGAGTGATGGGAAGACGAAGCCGATGCGGATGTTGACAAAGGTCCTTGGAAGCTTCATGCTGCCCGACGTAGTCAGAAAGGTCCGCACTCAAAAGGGAATTGACTTGCGAAGGCTCGCGGTATGGGTCATGGATGCCTTGAAAGGCTCACCAGATGATGAACACTTGGAAGGAGTCATGAAAGGTTTTACCATCTGTCTGGCGGGGGCTCTTCTGTTTCCTTATGCCGACAACATAATGGAGGAGGACCAACTGAATGCTATCCACGGGTTTTGGAGCGGCAAGAGGGTGGGGCCGGCCGTCCTTGCCTATCTTTACAGCGGCCTTACTGCCTCGAGCATGGGTAGGCCTCCTTATGGTTGCGCACTTGTTTTGAACTGCTGGATTGACTTGCACTTCAAGTTCGACCACCGTGAGGGGATGCCGATCGGTTCGAAGCTCTTTCAACAAAGCCCCCTTTATCACATAGCCGACGTATTAGGCTTCGGTGGCACCGTGGCGAACCGAGTTCCATGGCTGAAGAGGCGTGAAGACTGGCAGTCTCACTTTCGAATCATGGCACAAACACTCTTCACTTGTGCTCCGGCATGTCTCCTCTCTCTTGAACTTCTCATGAGGCCTTCTCCCGGAGCCGAGCTCCAACTGATCGGCGCGACCGAGTTCGTCCTTTACAACGCGCATCGGTGCTGCCTCCAGATCGGCCTTCCACGCCACTCGTTCTCATCACTGACCGGGATCGTTCCTTTGAAGAAGAGGGAGTTAGGCACGGAAGCGGACGCGAAGGAAGCGAAGGCTATTAAAGCTCCTTGGAAGATGAGCATTGCGGGAAAAGCCTTAGCGCATGTGGGGGAGAAATGCGAGCTTTGGAGGGCTTATGTAACCGAACTGGGGAAGTTAAGGCCTAAGGCGCCTAAGCCCCTGATCTAGCTCATGCGGCTTTCTCATGGAATAAAGTGTGGCTTTTGGATGTTTTGGACCCTTGTTCCCCTAATTATTATTTTTGTGATTTTCATTTTTCTTTGTGTTTTTATTTTTATTTTGTGCTTTTGCTTGGATTGTACACTCATCTCTCTTTTTTTGTATTTTTGGTTATTATTATTATTATTATTATTTTCAAAAATTTTATTATGGGGGCGTCCAGGGGCCTGGAGCCCCTAAGTTTTTTTTATTAAAATTTTTTTGTTTTTTTTTATCTTGGGGGCGTCCAGGGGCCTGGACGCCCCTAAGTTTCTTTTTTTATTATTAATTTTTTTTTGTTTTTTTTATCTTGGGGGCGTCCAGGCGCCTGGACGCCCCTAAAATTTGAATTCTTTTGAAAAAATAAAAAAGGTGGGGGCGTCCAGGCGCCTGGATGCCCCAACGGAAGTTGATTCTATATATAGGGGGGGCCTCACCCCCCTGCTCACTTACACTGTTCATTCTGACGATCCGGCCATTCCAGAAAACCCATTCCCAGTCCCAATGGAGCAAGGAGGCCCGAGCCAGGATGGGGGGAGGCGGAAACGATGAGCTCATCATTCGAGGGGGTGGAGAGATCATGCCGAGGAGGCTGCTGAGGCGGAGGAGATTGCCGTGGAGGAGGAGATCGTTGCGGAGGCACCTATCTTGGCCGTGGAGGGCCCTGCGGGTGCTGGCGACGTGGGGGAGGGCGAGCACGATCCGGTAAGCCCCTTCAGAACTTCAGTTTGTTGGTTTCTTAGGCTAAATGGGCGGACGAGAGGCTGTATGGAGAAGACCGGGGAGCGGGGGAAGGAGGCGTCCAGGGGCCTGGACGCCTCCACATCTTATTATTATTATTATTATTTTATTTTTTTTATTTATTTATTTATTTTGGGTTATTATGTAAATAAACTAAAATTAAAAAATAAGGAGGCGTCCAGGGCATTGGACGCCTCCAAAATAATATATATTATTATTTATTTACTTATCATTTTTTTGTCTTTTGTGTTAAAAATAGGAAAAAAATAAAAAAAAAAAAGAGGGAGGCGTCCACGAGGCTGGACGCCTCTAAAAAAGTATATATATGTATAGAGATAAATAAAATAAATATTATGTACATTGTTATTTGTTTATCATGATTCTGATGTGTTGTTTGTTTTGTGGTGTGCAGGGGGTGATGAAGAGCCGGATCAGCTGGTCTCTAGTGGTGGCTGCGTACCGGGGACTGCCCGACTTCCAGAGGGCGCGTGTAGACGCCATGGGTTTTGGACCGTTTCTCAGGATCGAGCCCTTCCGGCTCGACCTTCCTCTTATCCAGGCGTTGCGGGAGCGGTGGCACGCGCCGAGCCGGGCATTTCTGATGCCCTGGGGGCACATGGTGCCGACACTAGAGGACGTGGCTCGGATCACCGGGCTACGAGTGGACGGCGAGGCAGTGAGCGGGGTCACTTACCCTGACTACCGAGAGAGTGCCCTGGACCTGCTGTGGTTGGAGACGAGTGTGACTGATAGAGACAGCAGGGTAGTCGGTCGAGTGGAGATCATGGAGGCGCTTGGGTTCGGTGACCCACGCCAGCGGGTTAGCGAGACTGGAGCGGAGTTTCTGGCACGACTGGAGAGAGACGCCCGCGCAGCTTTTACCCAGGACCCGAGCGAGCGGGAGCTGGTGGATCTAGACCTCCGGAGGTTCCTCTTCTTCTTCTTGGGCCGCCTTCTGCTGGGGACGAAGGGGGATGGCATCCACTGCCGCTTCCTCGGGATCCTGGCGGACCTTGACATAGTGGGGCACTACGCGTGGGGAGCGGCTCTGCTTGCCCATTTGATTGCTGATCTCTCCCAGACTTCAGAGAGGGAGACGACAGTCAGCGGCTTCGCACCTTTTCTCCAGGTACACAGTTTATTTATGCATTTTACAGTAGTTAAATATGCAATCACTCATGCTAATGATGTATGATGGATGCAGGTGTGGAGTTATTACTACTTCCCGATGGGGAGGGCCAGGCAGGGGAACAGGAGAGCCGTTCCTCTAGCGCGACAGTGGAGGCCGGTCGTGGTAGCGGCACCACACAGCTACCAGCTGGCGTCACTTCGTCGGGAGCTAAGCGAGTATCCCGAGGCCATGGTATGATGCGTATGATTTTTTTGTGTTTATGCATGTGACTGAATGGTAACTAACATGATGTATGTATGGTGATGCAGGTGGTGTGGAGACCCTACCTGGGCATGGGCGACGCCGGCCAGCCTTGGGTTGTAGCGGGTCTTCCTCGTTTCAGGCGAGACGTGTGGGTCCATTGCCTGAACGAGATCGAGCCGCTTCGGCTGAGGCTGGTTATGAGGACATTGGGGCTAGCCCAGGAGTGGGTTGATGTAGATGAGCCGGCCCGCATCGGGCGGAAGACCAAGGGGAAGGCGAAGATTGTGGACTGGCGTACGCGCTTCCCAGCACAGTACCGGGACTGGCAGCAGGGCGGGGTCCCAGTGGTGTCCCATGTACAGGACAGTATTGATTACCTGAGATGGTACCAGGCTACGTACGGAGACCGCCTCTTCCTTGGTGGTATGGCAGGGGTAAGTGAAATGAAAATGCTTCACCCTTCTATATGTATATGCATGTGGCACTAACTTATGTGCAATGCAGGATGCTCGTGACAACATGATCGCCGACCTGCGGGCCCAGCTGGCAGACGCCAGGCGGCAGTTAGTGGCCATCCGACAGGAGTTGGAGATCCTGGTGAGTTTATGCGATGCATTTTTGTGACCTGGATTTTTGATACTTGGCCTCTAACTGTCGTTCGCTCTATGTTTCAGCGGGCCCACTAGACAGCGGCAGCCGGGATGGCTGGTGGAGCGGGTTCCAGTTCGCGGGGCCCTCCTCCGGAGGTTTCTGCCCTCCAAGAGCAGCTGGCGTATGCGGTGGCTCGGGCTGAGGAGGCCGAGCGTGACCGCGAGGCTCGAGTGAGCGTTTGCCTGACCTTGACTCTCCTTCTGGCTGCTCTCCTTTTATCACTGTTCTCTTACGGTGCATGCGTGCTTTGACAGGTGGTCGAGGTCCGAGAGGCCCTGGCGCGTGCTGTTCGTGCCGAGTAGGAGCGCGACGCTCGGGTGGCAGAGCGTGACGCCCGGATTGTGGAGCTGGAGGAGGAGCGTCGACGGGAGGCTGAGGAGCTCCCTCGTGACGTGTTGGATCTGCGGATCGCCCTCGAGTTGTCGAGGAGGGAGGCGGTGAGAGAGAGAGAGGAGAGGGAGAGAGAGAGGGAGGAGCGACAGCTGGATCAGACCGAGAGGAGGGCTTTGGAGGCCCAGCTGCTGGAGCTTCGATTGAGTCTCGGCACGGCGGAGGGGAGCCTTCGGGAGAGCGAGGAGCGGTACCAGAGGGCGAAGGAACGCGGGGCGCGACTTCGTCAGTCTGGTTCTTTTTCCATGGGCAGCTATCTGGTTTCTTCGGTCGAGGAGCGTCGTCGCGCCTTCGAGGCTGGAGTGC
The DNA here is from genome assembly GCA_022559845.1 of Amorphophallus konjac. NCBI lineage: Eukaryota > Viridiplantae > Streptophyta > Magnoliopsida > Alismatales > Araceae > Amorphophallus > Amorphophallus konjac. The sequence goes on along the minus strand of CM040121.1, from coordinate 183,407,372 downwards.
CACCGTAGGGCGAGGCGAGCACGGCTTCTCAAGGTTCGCAGAGGCCCCCTAGGGATCCCCGACAGAGGAGGGGGGAGAGAGATGACCAGGAGGGTGGCAGCGAGAGTTAGAGAGTTGCTTGTACACGTCACCCTTCTCACTGTATGATGTACTTTGACTATTATATGAAATGGATTTCGTGTGGCATGCCCTTTTCTTTCCCGCACCTTCCTTTGCACCACGTTATTTACGCTTCACGAGACTTTTGCTATGGACAGAAGGGAACTACTTTGCACGGGGGGATTATGTTCCTTTCTCCCTTTTTGGGCGCGTCCGGGCGCGAGGACGCGTCTTAATCCTTGAATTCGAATTTAAAGCGTCGGGTGGCCTTTCTTCTCCCGTGCCTTACCCGCAAACGAGCCCGCCTTCCACCGAAACTCGCTTGCCCCCTTTTCGTCTTCCTCCTCTTTTGATCGATGGAGTTCGGTGGGCCCGACCATGGTGAAGGTGGAGAGGGACGCGGGACCCCTCGCCCACGGAGGGACCCGCCAGAGCACAGAACGGCGTCCATGGAGGAGGAAGGGCCGCTTCGGGCCCCCGAGGGACCCGAGGGGCCCAATGGCGCGGAAGGAGGTGAACACGGCTCTGGTAGGTCCTCAATCTCTTCCTCTTTGATCATTTTGAGTTTTGAAGCAAGCCGTGCGAGGGGGAAAGGGTTCGGCGAGTGTTGCACTCAAGTGATGGACGCGTCCTAGACAGGGGACACGTTCTTTTTGACTGATGCGAGGTCCTCCTTCTTGGTGCAGGACATGGCGAGGACCCTGGGCCTGGCCGATGAGTGGGCGAGTGCGGACGAGCCGAGCCGCGTCAGGAGGGAGAGTCGCGGCAAGGCGAGGCTCGAGGACTGGCACGTACGTCTCCCTGGACAGCAAGGGAGTGTATTGGCGCAGGACAGCGCCGACTTCCTGCGGCGGCAGAGAGAGAGTTATGCGGGGCTTCCCCAAGCTGGGGACATGCGTGGCATCGGCGGCTCGCGCGCCCAACTGTCAGAGGCTAGGCGGCAGCTGGCCTTCGCTCAACATGAGCTGTCGCTCCTGGTAAGTTACGTGTCACACTTTTATCTTCAGATTTTGGAGTTTCACTGACGGCCGTTGTTTATTTTGTTCCAGCGTGCCCAGCAGACAGCGACGGCGGGGATGATTGGTGGCGCATCTTCCAGTTCCTCGGCCCCTTTTCTCGAGATTACCTCCCTCCGGGAACAACTTGCCGGTGCGGTGGCCCACGCGACCCGGGCGGAAGAGGAGCGTGATGCCTAGGTGGCGACTGTAGCGGAGCTGCGACATCGTGGTGAGGAGAGGCCTTCTCTAGACATCCTGGAGTTAAGGGTTCTTCTGCAGATGATGAGGAGAGAGGCAGAGAGAGAGAAAGCCGAGAGAAGGTCCGAGCATCAACGGGATCAGACCGAGAGGAGGGCCTTGGAGGCCCAAGTGAGGAAGCTCCAGCTGGGCCTTCAGGCCGTCGTGCAGAGGCTAGGAGGGATGGAGACGCGCTACGAGAGAGCGCGAGAGTTCGGGGAGCGACTCCGTCAGTCCGGTCGCTTTGCCGCTAGTGGCTTCTTCGCCACGCTAGGGGAGGAGCAGCGAGTCACTGTTGCAGAGCAGGCGCCAAGAGGCGAGGCAGGTGCTGCTGCACGAGGATCCCAGAGGCTTCTGAGGGACCCGCACCTCAGGGGAGAGGAGGGGAGCGCCCAGAGAGATGAGTGATGGTGAGGATCGGCGAGCTGGTGGACTCGCCACCTCTCAATGATTGTAGTGTTTATGACAGCTTATGTAGAATTATGAATGGAGTGATTTGATTTTCTGCTGCTCGTTTGTTCTCTTGTGCATTCCTTCTTCCCTACACTTCCTCTCCTTTGCACTGTTCCCATGTGATGGGTCTGCCGAGACTCCACCCCAAGCAGAGAATCGCGTCTTGTTGTGACCATTTTCCACGGGAATCTACCGTCGAAGTCAATAATGACGGCCCTAGTGCCTTCTCCCGGATGTTGCGTCAAATTTTGCGGACGTCCTTCGAAACATGATAGGGTATCCCTAGACAACATAGGGTGCTAGTCGTCATATTCTTCATCCAATCAATCACCCTGTGCGAGCGGTGAAGTGACACACGGGACCGCATGGTAGGTGCCTCATCGCGAGGGCTATTATTAAAGGTGATGGAGGCAATCTTGGCCTGCACTCCTTCCATTTCTATAAATTCTTGTCCCTTTTATCCTCCTAGGTATATCGAGAGCTAACTCGAGGAGCGCAAGTTCTCACGGGAGAGGAGGAGTTAAAAATTCCGAGAGTTGGATGGAGGGCGAATCTTCCACTCCTCGAAGAGAAGCAGGTCAGTGGTAGTAGTTCCCGGAGGCTTTCAGACCTCGAAGGGCACATCAGCGAAAGGGCCCAATCATAACTCGTAAGCCAAGTTTTCCTGCCCTTTTTTCCATTCTTTTTTCTTCCTTTCTTTCTGACCAAACCTCCTTTTCCATTCCTACATGCATAGAGTGTGATGAAATCACAGATCTCATGGGAGTTGGTAGTGGCAGCATACCGAGGTCTCCCAGATTTTCAGAAGGCCAGGCTAGACGTGATGGGTTTTGGCACCTTTCTTCGGATCGAGCCGATCCAGCTCGACCTGGTCCTGATCCAAGCCTTGTGTGAGAGATGGGACCCAGTGAGTCGGGCATTCCTGATGCCCTGGGGGCACATGGTGCCCAGCCTGGAAGATGTGGTCCGAATTACGAGTCTCAAGGTGGATGGCGAGGCAGTGACCGGAGTCACTTACGCGGACTACCGAGAAGGTGCCCAGAAGTTACTGGGTTTGGACCTAGATGGTCGGAAAAATAGGTCGGTAGCTAGGGCGTCCCTCATGGATGCATTAGGGCTCACCGACACTCGTCGGCGGGACGACGAATCCTCAGAAGAGTTCATGGAAAGGATGGAAATAGGATGCCGTGCCGTGTACTGCACAGATTTCGGCAACTGGGAAAGATGCAACATAGATTTGAGAGATTTCTCCTCTTCTTTTGGGGAGATTGGTACTGAGCTCGAAAGGGGACGGTATCCAATGTCGCTTCCTGGAGCTGCTGTCAGACCTTGAAAGAGTAGGATACTACGCCTGGGGAGCTGCCATGCTGGCGCACTTGTTTGCAGGCCTGTTCCAAGAAGCGGATCGTGAGATGGCTGTGAGTGGTTTACACCATTCATCCAGGTATTTTTGGTTTTGCTTGTTCTGTATTTTTTTTGTGTTTTTGCAAGGTACTGATGACCTGCGCCGAGCAGCTGTGGAGCTATTATTACCTCCCCATGGGGAGAGCTCGGCATTGGCGACCCGCGATGGTGCCGCTAGCCAGGCGGTGGGAACCCATCATGAGTGCGGCACCCCTAACCTACCAACTGATGGTGCTAAGGCGGGAGCTACAGGAGTTCCCTACAGCGATGGTAAACTGGAGACCCTACTCAGACATGGTCGATGCCGACCAGCCGTGGGTTCTAGCAAGTCGTGCCCGGTTTGGACGGGAACTGTGGATGCACTGCCTGAATGAAATCGAGCCGCTTCGGCTACGATTGGTTATGAGGACCTTAGGACTGGCTCAAGAATGGGTGGATACGGCTGCGCCACCTCGTGTCGGGAGAAAGACGCGAGGACCGGCGACCTGCATTGACTGGCGCGTGCGATTCCCTGAACAGTACGAAGACTGGCAACGGGGTGGCACGATTGTAGAATCGCAGGCGCGGGATAGCGAGGACTACTTGCGTCTATATAGGACAAAGTACGCAGAGCGGTTCCAACCCCGGGGACTTGTGGAGGTAGGTTTCCCCTTTCTCTTTTCTTCTTTCTCCCTTTTTGGTTTTCTGGTGGAAATGCTGACTCGTATGGCTGCAGGATATCCGCGATACGATGATAGCGACTTTACGACTCGCTTGGCAGAGATGGAGCAACGGTTGGGCAATGCCCGCGGAGCTACGAGCGCCTTGGTAGGTGTACAGTGCGTTCCTAATTAAAACCCCAGATTCCAGATGTTGGCTGCTAATTGACGCGGTCGTAGCATGCCCAGATTGGCGCGGCTTCCCCAGCGATGGGAGTAGGTGGTGCCTCTTCCAGCTTGTGGATTCCCACCTCAGAACTTGACTTGCTTCATGAGCAACTTGCTCATGCCACGCAGCGTGCTGCGGAGGCAGAAGGGATGCTCCGTATACAGGTAAAAGTTTCAGTGTTGAGTTCTCTTTGTTTACGCCTTATTGCGTATCTGAGATGGTACACTCGGCAGGAAAAGGAGACGGAAGAAGCGCTTGCCACGCTGCGCAGAAGGAGGCTAGGATAGCAGAACTGGAGAGGGAACTGCGGCGTCATCCTGATGACGACTCCTCTAGGGATGCCGTGGAACTGAGGATCACTCTCCAGTTGGAGAGGGAAGACCGCGAGAGAGAACGTGCAGAGAAAGAAAGAGACGCAGAGAGAGAAAGAGCCAACATATTGACTGAAAGGGAGGAACGAAGGGCCATGGAGGCCCAACTATTCGAACTCCGAATCAGCCTTGGTCTTGCTGAACAGTGGCTGAGAGATGGTGAGGAGCGCTACCGAAGAGCACGAGAGCGTGGCTTTCGTGTTGGTAGCTTCTCTGCTGCTTCCGTGGATCAACGCCGGGATGTGGGAATAGGAAGGGGAGTACAGAGCGGTAGGAGTACCGCTTTTCGTAGTTGGGTAGCACCTTTGAGAGCGTTTTGCCCGGAGAGTAGTGGGACGAATAATGCAGAGAGAGAGGGCGGAACTTGATGTAATTTTTTTTGTTTTTGGAATAAAATACAAGGTTCGGTTTGTTTGGTTTTCACCTTTGCTTCTGTTGCCTGAATCCCTGCACACACACTGAAACAAACAAATCAGAATTTCTGTTCTGACTTGGCCCCTTGCTCAATAAGCAAATGGTCACTGTGACTGTCCTTGATAACTGGTCAAGGGGCCAAGCCTTTATCAACGAAGGCGAGGGAAAGATGTGGTGATGATAAATGCGACAGGCAAGCACACGAATGCAAGCGGTATTAAAAGCGAGATGCTGCACGTAAATGCAATCATGCAAAATTGATTTATTTTATTTTTATATTTGGCATTTTTTTTATTTTATCATAAAAAAGATTTTTTTTTTGCTTGCAAATATGTACATTTTCTCTTTTCCATTTTTTGTTGTTTTTATCATTTCAATTTGTTTTCTTGCTAACGCCTGGCAAGCACCCAAATGGCACCTAACCTACGTGAGACTAGGGTTTCTTACTAACCTCCCAGGTATCCTAAGTGCACATCTAGGTTGATTTGGGCCTCTAGACCCCTCGAATGATGATCCCGCCGGCTAAGACTTACCCTGATGACAATACCGTCATGCCATGCTTAGGCTCCCAGTCGCTTCCGACCACAGGGATTCACCCAAAAGGTGTTCGAGGTAAATGATTTGCCCGACCCGGGTCTGTTTCCTCACAACTCTAGATGGTATATGATGGAACACCCTGGAACCCTAACGACCAACCGCGCGACGCTGACCTGGAATCAGACGTCGTCGCACCCATAGGTGACGCGCTTGCATTGGCCTAAGCCCGAGGTTAAACAAGAAGACATCAAGGTGGTAAACAGGGGTCTTGACCAGCCAGAAACACGGAGACTCCTTCGCAGCGATAGCTTTTGCTTTTCAAAGTAGGCAACCAAATGTGTATATTAAAATAAGGTCGCAGACCCTGGGCAGTTTTCACCCTTCAGAAACTCCATCGAACCTTCATCTTTAGAGGGAGAAGGAAGAGTGTAGGGGATAAACCTCCTGAGAGGACCGGCAAAGCCGTTAACCCGGTGAGCGAATAAGGGCCCATTAACTCTTTCCTTTCGGACAACTTCGGATCAAATCTTGAGCATTTACATTCCACGGCCCCTTTTGTGGATTCATACTTTTGCTTTGAGGGGTTCCATTTATTACAACAGGCACGGTCACGACCAGGCTTTTCTCTTGATTTTGATTTTGTATTTCTTTTTGTGAGGGAGATATAGTCACTTGACGTTTGTGGGCTCCCTTTTCGTATGCCTGTGGGGACACTGCCCTCTTCTCGTGCTCTGATCGATGCTCGAGGAAATGGATCCTACTCTTGCCTTTAGGGTTTGAGTTTCGGTTTCTCATGCTCAGCGTTTTAAGGGCGCCGACTGTCTCATTTAGTCGAAGAGAAAAGAATAAAGATTACAGCTTCCGGAGATCTTCTGGGTGGGGCCCCACCGTAGGTGATGCTACCGACTTTTTTGAATAAAATACATAAGTAAGCACATGTTAGCTTCCTTCGAGCGAGCATAGGCCGACGTGGCCGGACAGGGATCTCCACGGTTCTGGCAAACCAAGACCCGGTGCCTGCCAAGCCTTAATGGGCCCTATCCTAACATGAAGGTTAGATGCAGGGACTTAACTACATGGTGACTGCCAGGCATCGGCATTTTGAATTTTCCATATTTTTAGTGGTTTTCAATATTTCTTTGTTTTTGATGTTTTTTATCTTTTCATCATTTTTTTTGTTTTGTGCTAAGGGTAGTATTTCTTAAGATAAAGCCCATTCCAAGGGTGGGATAACTCGGTCCCTTCGGCGTTGACTAGCTTGTAGGCGTTGCCAGGGTACACGGCTTGAATTACAAATGGTCCTTCCCAATTGGGTTGGAGCTTAGAACGCGGCCCTCCAGGTTTGACAAAAATTCTTTTTACGACCATCTCACCGACTTTGAATTTTCTCTCAACGACTTTCTTTTGGTAAAAGCGAGCGAGTCTATTTTGATACACACGCGCGTGCTCGGCAGCGGCCAGCCGCTTCTCATCCAAGAGTTCCAACTGGGCGAGGAGTGAATTACGACGATCGTCGAGGGGAAATTCCTCGTCCAATTGTACCCTGAGAGAAGGGATCAGAGTTTCGTACGGGACTACCGCTTCCATACCATAAGTAAGGGCAAATGGAGTCTGCCCGGTGGGGGTACGGATTGAAGTGCGATAGGCCCATAGGGCTTCGATAAGTTTTTCTGGCCAGTCTGAAAACTTACTAGACTCGCAGGTTTTTTTGATGATTTTGAGCAATGTTTTATTGGTAGCCTCCGCTTGGCCGTTACCTTGTGGGTAATAAGGCGATGAATGATGCAATGCAATTGCGTACCTTTTGCAGAGGTCCTGTAGGTCCTGAGAAATGAACTGTGGCCCATTGTCGGTGACGATTGTGCTCGGGACGCCGAACCTGGCAAGGATGTTCTTCGTGATGAACTTGCAGACTGTCGATGCCTTGATTTCCGCATAAGCTTCGGCTTCGGCCCATTTGGTGAAGTATTCCGTCGCAGTAAGGATGAATGATTTATGCTTAGTGAGGGAATTGGGATCACCTAGGGGACCGATGATGTCGAATGCCCACATGGAGAAAGGCCATGGGGAGGAGATTGGATGAAGTGAGGAAGATGGTGAATGGATTTTATCGGCGTGAAGTTGACACTTGACGCACCTACGAACATAGACGGCACAATCCTCCTCCATAGTGGGCCAGTAAAAGCCTTGCCTAATGATCTTCTTGGCGAGCATCTGACTGTTCACATGGCCACCGCACACACCCGAGTGTGTCTCCTCTACACATTTCCAGACCTCATCGTCATCAAGACATCTCAACAGAATGCCAGTAAGGCTCCTTCTATAGAGTAGACCCCCAACCAATGTGTATTTCTGAGCCACTCTCCTTATGGCCTTCTTATCTTCTGTGGTGGCTCCTTCGGGATAAGACTGATCTTTGCAATATTTGACGATCTCGTAGAACCATGGTTTCTCCTCGTCGGTCAGCTCTTCTTCTGCCTCTGCCAACATGATTTCCCTCTTCTCACGGATTTCTTCCTGTAGGATCTTCCTTGCTATCCTGTCTTTGATGTTCACGTAGGAAGCGTCATCAATTGCAGGTGCGTGAAGTTTGTAGATGGAAATGGACTTAAACCATCTCCCTAGAGGGAACCTTATGGCCGAAGCCAACGAGGCAAGGGCATCAGCGAGGATATTCTGATGACGAGGGACATGAACAAAGATCAATTTGGTGAACAGTTTGGCAAAGGCAGCAGTGAGTTCTTGGTATGGTTTGAGCTTAGGATCGCGAGTGCGATACTTAGTGAGCACCTGGCGAAGAATGAGTTGACTGTCACCCACGACTCGCAATTCGGTGACACGAAGAGAATGAGCGAGTCCCAAGCCAGCTAGAAGAGCTTCATATTCGGCTATATTGTTGGTGACTGGGAATTTGAGTTGGTACGCTAGTGGGAATGTGAGGCCTTCAGGCGACAGGAGGGCAACGCCGATTCCTTTCCCTTGAGAATTCAGAGCTCCATCGAAATATAACGTCCACATGTAATCATCTGATTGGTTGATGGACATTAGTTCCTCATCTGGAAACTCTGATTGGACAGGATCAAACTTGGGAAGAGGATGGTAAGCGAGATGCTCGGCTATGGCATAACCTTTAATTGCCTTTTGCTGGATATAAGTGATGTCAAACTGAGAGAGAAAACTTTGCCAGCGTGCTAGCCTGTCCGTCAGGACGGATTTCTCCAGAAGGAACTTGATGGGATTCATGCGAGCAATCAAATGGACCTCATGAGCCAGGAAGTAGTGTTTCAATTTCTGCACTACCCAAACGAGGGCAGCACAGGTTTTCTCCATGATTGTGTACTTCTGCTCACAGGAGTTGAGGAGTTTGGAGAGGTAGTAGGTTGCCCGTTCCTTACCTTCTTCATCAGCTTGTGCGAGGACGGCTCCCACAGAGTCATCCAAGACTGAGATGTAGAGGATCAGAGGTCTCTCCGGTTTGGGTGGGATGAGAACGGGCGGACTAGCCAAATATTCCTTTAACCCTTCAAAAGCTTTCTGACACTTAGAATCCCAGTGGAATTCTACCCCCGGCTTGGTCAACTCGTAGAAAGGTCTACACCTTTGTGAGTGCTGAGACACAAACCGACGGATGAACTGCAGCCTCCCAATTAGACCTCGAACTTCTCTTAAATTTCTAGGGGGCGGCATATCCCTGATGGCTTTGGCTTTGTTGGGATCTATTTCAATCCCTCTTTTGCTCACAATAAAACCCAGTAATTTGCCTGATGACACACCAAACACACATTTTTTCGGGTTCATTTTCAGTTGGAACTCCCTTGATCTTTGCAACACCTTAGCTAAAACCCTTGGATGTTCTTCCCTGGTTCTTGATTTCACCAATAAATCATCCACGTACACCTCCAGATATATGTGCATCATGTCATGAAATATGGCCATCATGGCTCTTTGGTAAGTAGCTCCAGCATTCTTTAATCCAAATGGCATGACCACGTAACAGTATGTCCCCCATGGCGTAGTGAATGACGTTTTCTCCTGGTCATCTTCTGCCAACCGAATTTGATTATACCCCGAAAATCCATCCATGAATGAAAGGGTCTCATAACCTGCGGTGTTATCAACTAACACATCAATGTGAGGCAAGGGGAAATCGTCCTTTGGACACGCGCGGTTAAGGTCCCGGAAGTCGATGCAAATCCTGACTTTGCCATCCTTCTTCATGACTGGGACAATATTTGCCACCCATTGGGGATAGAGGACGACTCTAATGAACCTGGCTTTGTGGAGCTTGTCGACCTCTTCTTTCATTTTTAGAGCCATTTGAGGGTGGAAACGTCTTAACCTTTGTTTTACCGAGACGGCCCCTGGTTTTAAAGTTAAGCGGTGTTCGACCAGGGTGGGATCCAGCCCCGGCATGTCCTCGTAGCTCCATGCAAACGTGTCCTTATACTTTTTAAGAACTTGGACCAATGCCTCTTCTTCAGAGGGTGGCAGATTATCACTTATGAGGATGATCCTAGGGTCTTCCTCAGTTCCCAAGTTCACTTCCTTGGTGGACTCTTCTACCGCGGCTGACGGCCCGTCGAATCTCCTTACTCCACTAGCATATGCGGCAGCCGCATCCTCATATTCTTCACCCTCATCTTCACTAGGGTATTCCTCATCTGTGATCTCATAAACTCCATACCCTTCATCAATTGCACAGTTATCCTCGCATTCCATTTCTGGTAACTGGATGGGATCTTCTAATAACTGAGGGATGGCAAGGAGGGCCTGACACCTAACGGCTAAATCTAGAAGGAACCGACGAGGGATCTGCCTACCCTTGGATTTCTTCCTAGGTACTACCCTTGACCTAGACTGACTGACATTATTTACAGAAGGAGAGAAGGTTGAAGGGGATGGTGAAGAATGTACAGGGACAGGCCCCTCGAAGGAGGGGTGAAAAAGGTCGCTCATCGGACCTTGGACGGGTGGCTCGCGAAGCGAGACGCACCCATGTGAGATGTAGGAGGTTTCCTCAACAAAGATGTGTTGCTGGGGAGTTTGAAAATTGACGTTTTTTTTTCATTTTCATTTTTGATGACAAAACAACGAAAAGAGATCGTAGGGGAGAGGAAGGTAGTTATGGCTAGAGGGTTGGGAGGCTCATGGAGCAGATCGTGATTGAAGACCTGACGTGGGTCGAGAAGTCCGCGCAGGTATGCGAGAAGAGAGGGGGACCTGGGGAGATCATCAGACAATCGTCTGGCCCAGGGAGAAGACAGCAACGGTGGCTGTGATGAGTGAACGGAGAAGATGACGGCTGATAAACCGTCGATAGTGATGGTGACAGCGGATGAAGATCCGCCGATGACCAGGTCCTTCTGGCGAGGACAAGGATAGCTTGGAACCTTGGCAACAATGGTGGTATTCTCTGGCATTCCGGAGGTCAATGACGGCCCCTCGAGCTGCGGAGGCGAGAACATCCTTCCTAGCGCAATAGAAACATCCGGTATATCGAACCATTTGTCCCATTCGCATTCTGGATCTTTGATCTTGCCTCTTTTGGTAATCCTGGAATATCTTTCAGCTGAATACACAACATGTAACCTCCCACGTGCTTCTAGCGGATAATCCCTCATCTGAATAACGGGCCCTTTGTTGAAGTGGTTTGTTAGGGTCCATGTGAGGGGCTTCCAATCCGCCTTGAATGGTCCTTTGAAACCCAGACCAAACCTGTGATTCGGCTTAACTTCTGTTGGCGGCTTCAGCCTACCTTGCAGTTGCGCGCCCAAACCCCTGCCCTGCTGATAGCCGATGTTCCTCATAATCTCCCAACCTTTGGAGTGAAAGGGGAGATGCGGTGTTGTTACCTTGACCAGCTCCTTGGGCGCTAGCGGAACGTGAGATACATCATGCACATCCAGCAGCGACAATATGGGCCGGTGAGACGGCCAAACGGAGGGTAGAGAGGTGTTGATAGCATCCACCGTGGGAAGGACAGGCGTACTTACCACCTTAATAATTCTTCCGTTGTAAGGAAACTTCAAGCATTGATGGTTGGTGGAAGGTACGGCATCTGCGGCTTCAATATAAGGGCGACCCAGTATGGCCTTGAATGTAGGGTCCATGTGGAGAATATGGAATTCCGTGGAGACTGTCATAGGGCCTAGCCCTACTCTCAGAATGATCATCCCCTGTGGTGGTCTTTTGCTATTGTCATAAGCTGTGACCGTGATCGAGGAAGGTCTGATCTGTTCCTCGTCAACCCCGCACATCCGAAGGGTGCTCATGGAGATCACGTTTATGGATGCGCCTGTGTCTACAAGGCACGGGTTTACGGATACCTCATTAACTTTTATCGAGACACACAACGCATACTTCCGAGCTTCCCTGGGAGCGAGCTCATAGTTGTGGAATATGATGGCTGGTTGTGTGTCCGTTGGGGTCAAAACGGCCGAAATCTTTTCTGCGGGGAGGTCCTCATTTACCATGACCCTTTGAAGATATTGCATCAAGGCCGCCTGATGTGACGTGGATCTTTGGAGCAGCTCGAGGATGGAGATCCGAGCGGGCGTCCTATCTAGGTGTTTCAGCAAATCATATTGTGTTCCAGGGACGGACTTTTCCAACTGCTCTCCATCCTTTTCTTGCTGAGACTGCTCGGGATTCTGACTGTCCTGGGGGAAAATCCTGTGGAAAATCCTTCCACTTCGGAGCACCATTGCCTGTGGCTTTTGTACCTCTACAGGGGCAGCAGTGGATTGCAGCAGAGGTTTGAGGGGCAGTGACGGGGGAATGGTTGGTAGAGCAGGGGTGATGACGGGAGCAGGGGTCCTGATGAGGGGCTTACTAGGCGGAGGTATGGCGGAGGTAGGGGGAACACCATGTGGGTTACGACGGATGAGGGGCTTGGAAGGTGGAGGTAAGGTGGTGGTGGGTAAGGCTTGAGATGGGCGGCGGGTGATGAGTGGTTTTGAGGGCATTGATGGCGGTGTTGTGGGGGCAAAAGGGGTTACGCGCGGTTGACGGGTGATAAGGGGCTTAGAGGGCATAGGGGCAACTGCGGTGGAGGTGGGCGGTGGAGTGGAGGAGTGAGAGGAGATGGGAAGGTGTGAAGGCGCAACGGGGGGTGTCGGCTGATAGGTTATTGGGGTGCGAATAAGGGGGCACGATGGCAGTGGAAATGGTGAAGGCGATGCATATGCGGGTTGGTGGGAAAGAGGTGCTACCCGGGCGACACAAGGGAGTTGCATGATGATAGGGTTGGTGGTGGAAAGAATAGAGGCATTTTCCAGGTGCCATACCTGCTCCCTCCCGACTTCCGGGAAGGAGGAGATGGGGTTCACCTGATGATTGGGCTGCTGGTGCTCTGGTAGTGGATTTTGGAGGATGCCCATGTTTGGCTGCTGTTGTGGTACCTGCTGAGGCTGTTGTTGTTGTTGTTGCGGTGCTTGTTGCTGTTGTTGTAGCTGTCGTTGTTGCTGTGGTTGCTGCTGTTGTTGTTGCTGTCTAGGAGGAGGTCTCCTGGCCTTCATCATGGTGACGCATCGCCTCATTTCGTCCCAATCTATTTGATGTTCATCGTTCATATCATAGATATAATCTCTGAAATGAAAACAGTTTTCCACTGTATGACCCGGCTGTCTATGGAAGACACAATATCTGGAAGTGTCGACGTTCGTGGGCCATATGGCTCTCTCCTTAGGCAAGGTGAGGAAATTAGCAGCCATGAGAGCATTGAAGATATCTGATAACGATTCCGGCAAAGGTGGGTAATGAGCTCTCCTAGGTCCAAGTGGCCTCCTCTGTTGTTGGGGGCCATAATCCCCGGGTGGTGGAACCTGATTATATTGAGGAGGTCGCTGTTGTTGTTGTTGAAGATGGAAGGGTTGAGGCATATTGTTCTGGAGGAGATTGCTTTGCGGTGGAGGATGAGAAGGGAACGAACCTTGTTGGAGAGGAAGCAGGGGCATTTGTGGAAGCCTGGGGTTTGCCACATAGTTAGCGTCGTTGACCGCATTCACTTGCTCATTCGTCACGACCCCTTCTGTCGTTCCGCCTGGGACGCCAGTGCCCGGCTTCCTAAACACCTTCGGCTTTGGTGGCTCGAACATGTGCATGAGAGGAGAATCTTTCAGTTGCGTCTGGACATACCGAGCCCTCTCGTACAGTTCCTCCATGGTGTTAAGCTTGTTCATTGCCAGGATATGCCTAAACTGGGGGGTAGCATTTGATATAATCATCTTCACCTGCTCTGGCTCTGAGATGGTATCCTTTATCCTTTCTGCCAGGGATCTCCATCTATCAGCGAACTGGACGAAATTTTCGTCCGGCTTCATTTTTTCGGCGACCAGGTCGGTGATAGAAAGAGACGGGCCAACTCGGTCCCGGTATCTCTGTAGGAACTTCCTCTGAACCACGTCGAAGTCCTCAGCCTCGCTTGGCTCTAGGGCGTAGAACCATTCCAACGCAGGGCCATCTAATGACCTCCTAAAGAGGTATGCCAGAGATCTTTTATCATTTTGCCAAAACGAGGACTCGTACATGAAGTCCTTCAAATGGGTAGAGGGGTTGCCAGTGCCGTTGTACCTACGGTACGTGGGCATCTCAGAAGGGGGAAGGCGAAATATTGGTAGGATAGGCAGAGAAACCTCAGGGGTGGATTTCACATCCACCCTTTTTTGTAAGTTCCGGAATTGCTCGTCCATCTTATTCAGTTTATTCAAGAGGGACTGGGTGAACGGGTCAATTGGTGAAGGTGGCACTTGCCAGGCAGAAGCGGTAGGCCTCCCAGAGGCCTGAGAAGGAAACCTAGGACAGGAGGGATATTGGGGTCTACCAACGGGTAGGCCCGGTGGGATTTGTGTTTGAAGGGTGGCTTGCGCCGGAGATTGGGAGGGGAGTTGGAAGGAGGGAGGCTGGTGATTTGCCTGCCCGAGAGGTGAGGAGGAGGGAATGGCCTGCATAGACTCTTGGACAGGGGTTGTAGTCGGACTCAGCTCCGCAGGAGGGGGGGGGACTGACTTCCCTTTTAGAATGGCCTGGAAGGCCTGAAGTTGCTCAGGGTTGAGTTGGGTGTTGGCGAGGACACCCAACAGAGCGGAGATGTCCTGGGGGGAAGATGTATCCCCGGCGGCATTCGGCACCTCATGTGAGGAGTCGTGGGATGGACCAGCGTCCATAGCGTAGACATGAGGCCCGCCTTGGTAGCCCTGGTCCGGGCTATATTCTACGTAAGAGCCATGACCCGAGTCATGCATTTGAGGCTCATAGCCGAAGGCGTTAGCCTCGAAAGCATCGTAATCAAACTCGGCCATCCTTAACACCTTTCCAGAACGTAATAACACACACCAGCACACAAGCATCAGAGATTAACACACAAGTGGATGCTTTACGTCTCTTTTTGTTTTTGTTTGAACTCTTTTTTTTCTTTTAACGATTGTAAAAGTTCACACAAAATGTGCAAAAATCCTAGTTGCACCTTTGTTTTACCGCCGTGTGAACTAGGGACACTCGACTCACCGCGAATGGGGTAACTAAGCTCCGGGGAACTTCAACGGTACAACCTGCCCAGTGAACGAAGGGGAATCCTTCGCTGTCGGGGACTTATGGAGGTCCCAGTGAAAGAGATCCTAGTCTGTCGAGAGGAATTCCCGACAGAGAGTCCTTCTTTCACCAAGAGGGGGTGATCCTAAGAAAGAAATAGAAAGAAAGATAGAAAAGAGGGATGGACGTATGCGATGAAATGCTGACAGATATATAGAGCATAACAGATAACAAGACGATCAAGGTATAACAACGCACAAGAGATGGTAAGGCAAACTACAAGAAGGTGCAAGGGTAACACACAACAAATGATAAAATGAATCACAAGAAGCTGCAAGGGTAATTGTAAGAAAGCAACTGAGAGATGAAGAACACGTAAAAGATGATAAAGCAAGTCAAGGGCTGCAAGAGTAACTAAAAGAAAGCAACTGATGTCCCACCGTGATCGCCAATCTGTGGACTGCCGAATGGAGATCCACTCAAAAGGGAACGAGAAACGCGAGCGACGGGCTACAAACTCGCAATAACTAAAAGCTAATAGGGGAAGGGGTCATGCAACATGTCAACAGAGAAAAGAGCATACGTAGGATGCCAAAGGGATGTGATCGCCAGAGGGGTTACCTCAATGAAAAGAAATGATCGCGTGTACCTGGCACAAGGCACGGAAACTGTGAATCATCGAGAGCGGGAAATGGTGGGTTGCTTCTTCCTCCCCCTTCGGCCGGCCGACGGGGAGGGCTTTCCTTGAGTACCCTTGCAAAACAACGACAAACAAATAACAAGTGGATCAGAAAGACGAAGGTGCAGCAATCAATTCTAGCGATGCAAGTAACGAAATGACGGCCGGACACACACCTGGTTGGTGTTGTCTTTTAAACCCCTCTCGGACACGAGTAGGAGGAAAATGCTTATGATGGATGGTGATTATACCAACGTAGGAACAGGAAGAGACTCCCCCAAAAGGGGGTGAAAAATGCGATATGATGAATGCAAGATATCTAAGGAAAAAGAGAGGAGAATGGCTTATTGGATGGCCGATGGCGAGATCCGGCGGAGCCTCGGTAGCGTAGGGATGACGTGGGAGCGCGACGGGCGAAGACGGCCTTTCTCCTGCGAGCACGGGCACCCAGGAATCCGGCAGAACCTCACCTACAAAACACCCACGGGTTAGGAATGGAATCCGACAGCCTCCCGGCGCTCTTTTTTTCGACCCCTGGACTGAGGGGGGTAGGCCTCTATTTATAGAGCTCTGGAGGATGGAGGCGTCCAGGGGCCTGGACGCCTCCATGATTTGGCTCTTTTTTAAACGACAATCTGACCGGCTGACGGATGGTCAGTGGCCAGGGGCACCCGTGACCTGAGTGATGGAGGCGTCCAGGGGCCTGGACGCCTCCATTGCATTGGATCCCTTTCGAACTACAATCCAGCCAACGGATAGTCGGGGTCTGGGGTGCCCGTGAGCTGAATGATGGAGGCGTCCAGCGGCCTGGACGCCTCCATTATTTGGATTCTTTTTAAACGACAGGCTGAGCAACGGTCGGGCAGTGGCCAGGGACGCCCGTGAGCTGAACGATGGAGGCGTCCAGGGGCCTGGACGCCTCCATGATTTGGATTCTTTTCAAACGACAGACTGAGCAACGGTCAGTCGATGGCCGGGGCCGCCCGTGAGCCGGATGATGGAGGCGTCCAGTCTCCTGGACGTCTTCAATAATATATATATATATATATATATTATTTTATTATTTTTTTCAATTTTTTTGTGTCATTTATGGAGGCATCAAGCCTCCTGGACGCCTCCATGATTTTTCTGATTTTTTAATTTTTTAATTATTTTTATTTATGGAGGCGTCCAGGCGCCTGGACGCCTCCATGATTTTTCAATTTTTTTTATTATTTTTATTATTATATATATATATGAATTTATGGAGGCGTCCAGTCTCTTAGACATCTCCAAGATTTTTCACGGAAAAATTCAGAAAAATGTAAAAAAATCAGAAAAATAGGAAATCACCAGAGCAATTAAAAATGTGAAGGCCGCCTTGGGGCATCATAGTGTAATATGAGATTTACTCACTGTAACGTCAAGAACGGCGTGTCTACAATGTGCATCGACCTTAGGAGCTTGAAGTGTTCATGTGCATCGAGGCATCAGCTATGTAGGGTCAGTGCAGTCTTGTTGCTTTGGACTTGTGACTTAGTGCAGTGCCTAGTTGCAGCACTTCTGGACTGTCTTCTATTTCATGACTGCAGTAACTGTCTCGTCAAGACTTTGACTATTTCTTCATGACTTTGACTTATGCTTCTGACATTTCCTCAAAGCCTGTTCTTGCAGGTTTCTAACACACATCTTCAAACCATATTAATGCAACATCAACACATATGACATCATACACAGATGAGTCATAGTGTCTGACATCATCAAAACCACAGAGGTACAACAATCATAACACATCAAAGGCTGAACAAACCTCAAGCTGGGATGACCAAAACAACATAAGAATGTGCACGGCTATCGCACCAATGACAATTCTCAACAGCCACTTGAACAAGCCATAGAAAAATCTCGAACACTGCATTGTAGATTCATGCCTGTCGGTGAACTCTGCCAAGTATAGCATAACCGAGACAAACACCATGACAACAGAAGAACACTCCGTCACATCCTGACGAGAGCAAAACTATCTCGCACAGTGCCAACACAACACGCACAAGACCATACACAAAAAGCAAAGCAATAATCAATCGCAAAACCTACGCCAACTACCGACTGTACTGGACCTTAAGGACTCTGAAGACTGCGATATCTCGAATTCCCATGTACTTCACAAACAAAACCTCAGCTAGCTCTTAAAAACTTCGAACATCTCTGAACTCTGCTCTGATACCAACTGTGATGACCTAGACTTCGGATACCGGGTAAACCCGATACCACTTGGAACCTGCGAGGCCTCCCAAGAGCGGAAAAGCTCTGAAGGGATAGAACAGTATGTGAGAGTACATTGAACTTCCAGATAAAGCAGCAAGCAATTAAATTTCAATGATCACGATTGCTAAAATAGCAGAAATAAAATTACATTTTCTATAACAGTTAAACTAACAAAGTCCAGTCCAAAGAAAGACAAGTACAGTCCAACAGGAAAGAGAACGTACTCTCAAGTCGGGGGAAGCCCGACACTGGCAACGCTGGCAACCAAGAACCACGCAGCAAGAACCTCCTAGCACGAGGAGAACAACTACACCTGAAAAGTCAAGGGTGAGCCTCCTATCACTGGCTCAGTAGGGATCCCACATAACCCTACCACATAACATGCAGTAACAGTAGTGCTACACTAAAGCAAAGCAGTAACAACAGAAGTAGCAACAGCAAGAGTAAAGAGGAAAGCCGCACCATGGAACACGATAGTCGAAGGAACCTCGACCCTCTAAACTACTCTGAATCGGCAATACATAGATCCCTAGACACACAGTCAGGAATCACTAAATTGATATAAGGAAACTCTGGCTACATTGCCAGAACACGTCACGACACCTCAGTAGTACAGGCTTGTCTATAGAGACAAAAGCCCAACTCACGACCCTATGGTCTGAAAGCACAAGACGGCACGTGTATGCTACACTGACCTCAAGTAAAGCCAACCACAGGCTACCGAGAAAGTCACGAAAACATAGGTCATCGTGTCAAGTGACAAAAGCACCTTATCACTAGAAGAACAGCCAGATGCGTCCACTGACGTCTTACAATGCGCCTCAAGTATCTCGCACTCACCCAACACGGTGGTAAGTGAGACACTCACAAGGAACCAACGAACTATAGTAACGAGTGACTAGTCAGGGTCACGTCCGTCGGCACTCGTCCAACCGCCCCTGACCATGTGTACACACACAAGCCCAATGCCTTGAGCCAGGCCTCTAGCTAGTTTTCCCCCCAGTAGGACGCTACCGCAAAGCAAGGGGCCCACGGAAACTAGCCTAAAAATCTTCAACCGAGGACTACCTCGCCACCACTCCCAGGTGGGCCGAAACACAGAAAAGTGTCGGCAGGCTATGACTAGTTGAGGTTCAGTAGACACAAAGAATCAAAATAGTGAACACCGAAGTACAAATAGAGTAAGCACACACCTGTCTCTTGTACTACGGAGCATAATATCAATATACAACTGCTACAAGACTCAGGAAAGTCAACTAGACATGCTGACAACGATCCTTGAGTGACAGGACTCGGGTCAAGATCGTCACAAATCACGGCACATGATGTTAATCAGCCTAGTCCCTAAGCCAAAAACCACGGGAAACATATTATGGAAGACGGCACGGAACGGCCAGATCCATAACAGTAATAATGACAATAATGAGTTCTCGGCCTCTGAGCCGCACAATGGACTCACAATTACGTATAACATAAAACACGGAACATGAGGGATAACCAAAAGCCCTAAAATCACATGGCACGTAAATCGAGATAAGATAATACCTCCATGTGCCCAAAACCATGTCTCGATCCTCACAGGATAGACGAGACACTCACGAGGTCATGTGCAAACCACTGGGTCACAACCGGGTTGACCAAAAATCATAATGAACCTCGAAATAAAATAAAACACACTTGATACAGTGGCACTCTCAGACACCCTATAACACGGTCACAACCCTCATAGGACGTCCAAGACATCCACGGAACAATGGGCTAACCAAGGGGTCAAAGCCACATTAACCAGAAATTAAACCAACACAAAAGAACACTCTGGGCAGGTGGCGGTCTCACCCTTGGCCGCTAGACCAACCTGGCGCTCATCCAAAGGGCTGCTACCCGCAAGAAATCCTAGATATAAAATCCACAAAATAGGAGCCTTGCGGTCTGCCTGAGGCCGCTACTGCCACCAGACGGTCTCCTCAGGGCCGCAAGCTGAACCTAGCGGTCCTGATCTGGCCGCTACGCCCAATCAAAACCCAAAAAAGTCAAACCGTTCGAAACCACCTAACGGTCTACCTAGGACCGTTTCCCAGGGACTGGCGGTCACCCCAAGGCCGCCAAGGACCCCATGCGGTCGGAGCTAGACTTCTAGCCCGAACCGACTTAAAATCGTTGACTAATTCAAACGTCGCATAGCGGTCACCCAAGGGCCGCTAACACCAGCCTTGCGGTCAGTCGCGTGACCGCTAAGCCAAACTGACATACTCCACCTAACGGTCTCCAATGGACCGCCAAGCACCCCTTGCGGTCTTTGGTAGTTCCGGCGTGAAAATCACAGAACTACTCAAAACCCAATTTTTCCAGGCGCCAATCACGTCTAAACGACATGGAAACAACCCTAATCACAAAACCATCCTTTCACAAGTCGGAAGGTATCAAACCATCTGCAAAAATGCAACAAACTGGATATTCCCATGAATCGACCCAAAATGACTCACATGGACTACCGGGCTCATACCGACTCTGATTCTCAACCAAAAGCAGTAAAATTGGCGGGAAATGATTCCCAACATGCCAGGGTTTCAAATGAATCCATTTAAACTACAATCCATCGCCTGGAACGGAGAACATGGCTCACACCCCCCGAACATGCATTTCACCCAAACAAGGCAAAACCCGCTCAAACTCGCACCGTTCGACTCTAAATAGCGAGGGAATGCAGTAAAAGAGTTGGGCATCGGTCCCCCTACCTCCATCGAAGATCTCGCGAGCCGAAATGGCAATAATGCGTCGAAAACCATCACACGGACAACCCACATTGGCTTTGAATCCACGAACGGGATAGCGCCACTGCCACGCTCCGATACTCACGCCATCACACTCCACGTCAGATCCACACCGTCACCACCTCACCCAGCTACACGCCGGTCGCACGCCCGGGGGAGTGGAGAAGAGAGGAGAGAGAACAGAGGGAGAGAAAGTGAGAGAACGTAAGGAGGAGAGAGGAGAGAGAAGGGTTAAAAGAAATGGAAAAATTAGCAATTTTCCTAAAATCTGATTTCTCGCGAGCCCCCTACCACTACAGTAACGAGTGACTAGTTAGGGTCACGCCCGTCGGCGCTCGACTAATCGCCCCTGACCACGTGTGCACACACAACCCTAATGCCTTGTGCCAGGCCTCTAGCTAGTTTCCCCCCCATTAGGACACTACCGCAAAGTAAGGGGGCCCAAGGAAACTAGCCTAAAAATCATAAACTGGGAACTGCCCCGCCACCACTACCAGGTGGGCCGACACACGGGAATGTGTCGTCAGGCTACGACCAGTGGAGGTTCACTAGACACAGAGACTCAAAACAGCGAATACCGAAGTACAAACAGGGTAAGCACACACCTGTCACATGTACTACGGAGCATAATGCAGTATACTACTGCTACCAGACTCAGGACAGTCAACTAGACTTGCTGACAACGATCCTTGAGTGACAGGACTCGGGTCAAGATCGTCGCACATCACGGCACATGCTGTTAATCAGCCTAGTCCCTAAGCCAAAAACCACGGGAAACATATTATGGAAGATGGCACGGAACGGTCGGATCCATAACAGCAATAATGACAATAATGAGTCCTCGGCCTTCGAGCCGCATAATGGACTCACATTTCCGTATAACATAAAACACGGAACATGAGGGATCACCAAAAGCCCTCAAGTCACATGGCATGCAAATTGAGGTAAGATAATACCTCCAAGTGCCCAAAACCATGTCTCGATCCTCACAGGATAGACGAGACACTCATGAGGTGACGTGTCAACCACTGGGTCACAACCGGGTTGACCAGAAATCATAATGACCCTCGAAATAAAACAAAACACTGCTCGGTATAGTGGCACTCTCAGACACCCTATAACATGGTCACAACCCTCATAGGACGTCCAAGACATCCACGGAACAATGGGCTAACCATGGGGTGAAAGCCACATTAACTGGAAACCAAACCAACACAAAAAAACACTCTGGGCAGGTGGCGGTCTCACCCCTGGCCGCTAGACCAACCTGGCGGTCATCCAAAGGGCCGCTACCCTCAAGAAATCCCAGATATAAAATCCAAAAAAATAGGAGCCTTGCGGTCTGCCTGAGGCCGGTACTGCCACTAGACGGTCTCCTCAGGGCCGCAAGCTGAACCTAGTGGTCCTGGCCTGGCCGCTACGCCCAATCAAACCCCAAAATAGTCAAACCGATCAAAACCACCTCACGGTCTACCTAGGACCATTTCCCAGAGACTGGCGGTCACCCCAAGGCCGCCAAGGACCCCATGCGGTCGAAGCTAGACCGCTAGCCCGAACCGACTTAAAACCGTTGACTAATTCAAACGTCGCATAGCGGTCACCCAAGGGCCGCTAACACCAGCCTTGCGGTCAGTCGCATGACTGCTAAGCCAAACTGACATACTTCACCTAGCTGTCTTCAATGGACCGCCAAGCACCCCTTGCGGTCTCTGGTAAGGCCGCTAGGCTATTCAAGAGGGAAAACCACAGAACTACTAAAACCCAATTTTTCCACGCCCCAATCGTGTCTAAACGACGGGGAAACAACCCTAATCACAAAACCATCCTTCCATAAGCCGGAAGGGATCAAACCATCTGTAAAAATGCAACAAACGAGCGATTCCGATGAATCGACCCAAATTGACTCACATGGACAGCTAGGCTCATACCGACTCTGATTCTCAACCAAAAGTAGTAAAACTGGCGGAAAATGATTCCCAACATGCCAAGGGTTCAAATGAATCCATTTAAACTACAAACCATCGCCTGGAATGTCGAACACACCTCACACCCCCCTAACATGCATTTCTCCCAAACAAGGCAAAACCCGCTCAAACTCGCACTGTTCGACTCCAAATCGCGAGGGAATGCAGTAACAGAGTAGGGAATTTGTCCCCCTACCTCCACCGAAGATCTCGCGAGCTGAGACGGGCACAATGCGCTGAAAACTATTACACGAACAACCCACATCGACTTTGAATCCATGAATGGGATCGCGCCAATGCCACGCTCCGATACTCGCGCCATCATGCTCCACGTCAACTCCACAGCGTCACCACCTCCCCCAGCTCCACGTCGATCGCGCGCCCGGGGGAGAGGAGAAGAGAGGAGAAAGAACGGAGGGTGAGAAAGTGAGAGAATGTAAGGAGGAGAGAGGAGAGAGAAGGGTTAAAAGAAAAGGAAAAATGGGAAAATTAGCAATTTTCCTAAAATCTGATTTTCTGCACAAAAATCCGTAAATTCAGAAAAATACCAAAAAATAGTCTCCGCGATCCTCGAAACGAGCACAACACACCTGTAGTGTCCCTGAGTCTCAAAACTCAACGGTCAACTCTCCACAGGGTTCCTCAAGTTATATAGGGGAAAAACCCAAGTGGATCGTAAAACACGTATCAGGACCCACGAAAGCTATCAGAAAGCTCTCTGATTCTGATCCGAACGCTCTCTGATTCCGATCTAAAGAATCCAGGATATTATAGTCCTCCCCCTTTTAAGGAATTTTGTCCTCGAAATTCAAGGAGCTAACAAGCAAATAGGGAAGAACAAACCCAAAACACTAGCTACACTCTCCAAGCATCAGCCAAACCTCAAACATAAAACATGATAACACGATTCTCGAAAAACACAATTCAGAGGGACACTACCAGACCACAATCGTAGGCTCACGCTCCGGATCTCAAGGCACATCGATCCAGAGAACTAGCATGGCACACAAGTGAACACAAGTCTGGCACCTCCGAAATAGGGCATCATCGCTATCGTCTCATAGGGAAAGGAGACACAACCCATGCCATGAAAATATATACTGATAAAACACACTCGGTAGACACAACAAGCATCAGCTTAAACAAGGAAACATAGTCCTCTAAGGTGACAGCTCCAAATCATTGGCTTCCGTGCCAAGAACAACAACAAAACTGGCACCCAGAACGCCAACGACAGCACTGGACCATGAGCACAATCAAGTCACTCCTCGCTCAGACATTACATCTGATTCGAGTCGCATGCCTACTCTACTACAACAGAAGAGTACAGCAAAACCAACTGACAAGATCTCGGTCCACTCATGCCAAATCAGACTCACAGGGAACTCCTTCCAAGCTGAACACAACCACAAACCAATAACAACACCTGCAGAATCCCGGCTCCGTTCTCAACACATAACCATGGGACACAAATGCAAGCTGGGTCACAACAAGGCACAATTACAGCTGAACACACGACCAAAATATATTGGCCATGCTACGAGCGGCTTTGCCAGCAAGGACTGATAACAACAACAATCTCGGAGAACACATCTTAAGGACCACGTTCACGTCATGAGAGCACAACTCCCAAGAAAAATAGAAGAAGAAAGGGTACTCGACCAGCATATACACTGACATATTTCCTCAATCCTCAAACCTGCCAGTGCCAACAACCACAAACCAACAACCACAAAGCCTTCAGCAACGGCATGGCAACCAACAACATCAAGGCACACATAGCCAATATGATGTCACACCGAGGAAACAAACCTCTCGACCAGTCAGAATCTTCCAACCAACGATCCTCGACCTGTGGGTTATAAGCTCACACGCTTCCGCTGTGCACTCAACACAACACACACAAGCATCACAAATAACTCGGCATCCGCATCTCAGCAAACACTTGGCACCATCACAATTCACAAACTGCAATATACCACACCTCGAGTACCGATCTTGCTAACAGTCGATCACAAGTCGCCAAAGTGCAAATCAGGAAGATCACCAGCTTCACCACAAAGCACAAAGAATACTAATCTCAACTTACCCTCCCGTCCTAGAACAATTACTAAACCTTCATAGCACAACAACCGCCAAACACGGCATGTCAGACATGGTGCACAACAGCCCCCAACTCACAAACTGGGTCCAAAGCCAAGCAACCGCCGAACCAAGAATAGATCAGGCTCAGAACTAACACAGTCCACACATAAGCAGACGCATGACAAGACTTCACGAGGAAAGCACTTCCAAAGCTTACCTCGAAACGACGCCACAAGATAAGATGAGAAGAATCAAGATTGACTAATAGTAGCTCACCAGGAAGGAAAATCCTAGGTTCGCCCGAGCATTCTCTCAAACAAGGCATCCAATCGACCACCTCAACACAATCTAAACACCTCAGGGGCTGAACAAACCTCAGGCTAGGATGACCAAAACAACATAAGAATGTGCATGGCCATCGCACCAACGACAATTCTCAACAGCCACCTGAACAAGCCACGGAAAAATCTCGAACACCACACCGCAGATTCATGCCTACTGGTGAACTCTACCAAGTACAGCAAAATTGAGACAAACACCATGACAACAAAAGAACACTCTGTCACATCCTGACAAGAGCAAAACCATCTCGCACAGTGCCAACATAGCACGCACAAGACCATACACAAAAAGCAAAGCGATAGTCAATCGTAAAACCTACGCCAACTGTCGACTGTACTGGACCTTAAGGACTCTGAAGACTGTGATATCTCGAATTCCCATGTACTTCACAAACAAAAGCTTAGCTAGCTCAAAAAACTCCGAACAACTCTGAACTCTGGTCTGATACCAACTGTGACGACCCAGACTCCAGATACCGGGTAAACCCGATACCACTTGGAACCTGCGAGGCCTCCCAAGAGCAAAAAAGCTCCGAAGGGATAGAACGGTATGTGAGAGTACATTGAACTTTCAGATAAAGTAGTAAGCAATTAAATTTCAATGATCACGATTGCTAAAATAGCAGAAATAAAATTACATTTTCTATAACAATTAAACTAACAGAGTCCAGTCCAAAGAAAGACAAGTACAATCCAACAGGAAAGAGAACGTACTCTCAAGTCGGGGGAAGCCCGACACTGCAACGCTGGCAACTAAGAACCACGTAGCAGGAACCTCCTAGCAGGAGGAGAACAGCTACACCTGAAAAGTCAGGGGTGAGCCTCCTATCACTGGCTCAGTTGGGATCCTGTAGAACCCTACCACAAAACACGCAGCAATAGTAGTGCTACACTAAAGCAAAGCAGTATCAACAGAAGTGGCAACAACAAAAGTAAAGAGGAAAGTCACACCACGGAACACGGCAGCGGAAGAAACCTCGGCCCTCTAAACTACTCCGAATCGGCAAAGACACAGATCCCCAAACACATAGTCAGGAATCACTAAATCCGATATAAGGAAACTCTAGCTACATTGCCAGAACACGTTACTACACCTCAGTCGTGCAGGCTTGTCAACAGAGACAAAATCCCAACTCACGACCCAACGGTCTGAAAGCATAAGACATGCACGAACTCACCGTCGTGTACGCTACACTGACCTCGAGTAAACCCAACCACAGGCTACTTGGCAAGTCACGAAAACACAGGTCATCATGTCAAGTGACAGAAGCACCTCCTTACTAGAAGAACAGCCAGATGCGTCCACTGACGTCTTACAGTGTGCCTCAAGTATCTCGCACTCGCCCAACACGGTGGTAATTGAGACACTCACAAGGAACCAACGAACTACAGTAACGAGTGACTAGTCATGGTCACGTCCATCGGCTCTCGTCCAACCGCCCCTGACCACGTGTACACACACAAGCCCAATGCCTTGAGCCAGGCCTCTTGCTAGTTTTCCCCCCAGTAGGACGCTACTGCAAAGCAAGGGGGCCCACGGAAACTAGCCTAAAAATCGTCAACCGAGAACTGCCCCGCCACAACTCCTAGGTGGGCCGAAACACATGCAAGTGTCGTCAGGCTACGACTAGTGGATGTTTAGTAGACACAAAGACTCAAAATAGTGAACACCGAAGTACTAACATGGTAAGCACACACCTGTCGCTTGTACTACAGAGCATAATACAGTATACAACTGCTACCAGACTTAGGACAGTCAACTAGACTTGCTGACAACGATCCTTGAGTGACAGGACTCGGGTCAAGATCGTCGCACATCACGGCACATGATGTTAATCAGCCTAGTCCCTAAGCCAAAAATCACGTGAAGCATATTATGGAAGACGGCACGGAACGGTCGGATCCATAACAGCAATAATGACAATAATGAGTCCTCGGCCTCCGAGCTGCACAATGGACTCACAATTCCGTATAACATAAAACACGGAACATGAGGGATAACCAAAATCCCTCAAATCATATGGCACATAAACCGAGATAAGATAATACCTCCATGTGCCCAAAACCTTGTTTCGATCCTCACAGGATAGACGAGACACTCACGAGGTCATGTGCAAACCACTGGGTCACAACCGGGTTGACCAGAAACCATAATAAACCTCGAAATAAAATAAAACACACTCAGTACAGTGGCACTCTCAGACACCCTATAACACGATCACAGCCCACATAGGACGTCCAAGACATCCACGGAACAATGGGCTAACCAAGGGGTCAAAGCCACATTAACCAGAAATCAAACCAACACAAAAGAACACTCTGGGCAGGTGGCGGTCTCACCCTTGGCCGCTAGACCAACCTGGCTATCATCCAAAGGGCCGCTACCCTCAAGAAATCCTAGATATAAAATCCATAAAAATGGGAGCCTTGCAGTCTGCCTGAGGCCGCTACTGCCACTAGGCGGTCTCCTCAGGGCCGCAAGCTGAACCTAGCGGTCCTGACCTGGCCGCTACGCCCAATCAAACCCCAAAAAAGTCAAACCGTTCGAAACCACCTAACGGTCTACCTAGGACCGTTTCCCAGGGACTGGCGGTCACCGCAATGCCACCAAGGACCCCATGTGGTCGGAGCTAGACCGCTAGCCCGAACCGACTTAAAATCGTTGACTAATTCAAACGTCGCATAGCAGTTACCCAAGGGCCGCTAAAACCAGCCTTGCGGTCAGTCGCGTGACCACTAAGCAAAACCGACATACTCCACCTAAGGGTCTCCAATGGACCGCCAAGCACCCCTTGCGGTCTCTGGTAGGGCCGCTAGGCCGTTCCGACGGGAAAATCACAGAACTACTCAAAACCTAAATTTTCCACGCCCCAATCGCCTCTAAACGACGGTGAAACAACTCTAATCAGAAAACCATCCCTCTACAAGCCGGAAGGGATCAAACCATTTGTAAAAACGAAACAAACAGGATATTCCCATGAATCGACCCAAAATGACTCGCATGGACTGCCGGGCTCATACTGACTCTGATTCTCAACCAAAAGCAGTAAAATTGGCGGGAAATGATTCCCAACATGCCAGGGTTTCAAATGAATCCATTTAAACTACAATTCGTCGCCTGGAACGGAGAACATGGCTCACACCCCCCGAACATGCATTTTGCCCAAACAAGGCAAAACCCGCTCAAACTGGCACCGTTCGACTCCAAATCGCCAGGGAACACTGTAAAAGAGTTGGGCATCGGTCGCCCTACCTCCACCGAAGATCTCGCGAGCTGAGATGGCAATAATGCGTCGAAAACCATCACCCGGACAACCCACATCGGCTTTGAATCCACGAACGGGATCACGCCAACGCCACGCTCCGATACTCGCGCCATCACACTCCACGTCACCTCCACGCCATCACCACCTCACCCAGCTCCACGCTAGTCGCACGCCCGGGGGAGAGGAGAAGAGAGGAGAGAGAACGGAGGGAGAGAAAGTGAGAGAACATGAGGAAGAGAGAGGGGAGAGGAGAGAGGAAGGTTAAAAGAAAAGGAAAATTAGGAAAATTAGCAGTTTTCCTAAAATCTGGTTTTCTGCATGAAAATCCATAAATTCAGAAAAATATGAGAAAATAGTCTTCATGATGGGAATCGACGCTGAGCATGTACATTTTATTTTGCATTTATGTCCTTTAGTTTATTTTTATATCCATGGGAAAGTATATGCACAATTGTAAGGCTTTGTAAGCCATTGCGTCATTCCCTTGGATTGTGTGGGTTTTTGTGCAATTATATAGTAGGTCCAGCTAGGGGGCCCTCAGCCCTTTCCCATTGGGCCATGTCACCTATGTGGGGTTGGTCAACAATCCTAGGTGGCCATCTAGAAGGGTTGAATGTCAATTATCCACATGGGGGACAAATGGACATGAAAGTCCAAGATGCCACCTACCCCTTCCTCCCTTGGTCAATAGGCCGCCCCCTTCTTTTTATTTAATTTTATTTTTGTGTGTGTTGTTCACACTTCATCCCAGCCCTCCATTCCCCATCCCTAGATCCAAGGGTCTACATTTGATTTGATGAGAGTCATATAAAACCTTGTATTTTCATTTAGAAATTAATGAAAGTTAGAAAAATTTGTTGAATGCCAAGAGCCTCTTGCGCCCCAGCCCTCTCTCCCCCTGGTTTCATCTCCTCCAACCCCCAATTCTAGAGTGGATATCTTCTATCTCCTCCCCCTCAATCTCTGAGTTCATCTCTGGTGCCGCCTTCGAGCCGCCGCGAAGTCGACTTCGGTGTTCTGTCCATCCTGGGTAGAAGCTTCTTCTAGGAATTCCTGCTATCAACTCCGACATCCTCTTGATCTGAAATTTTCGGAGGTTGTTCCTATCTTGTATCCCCATCTCCACAAAAAATTTCACGTCCAAAATCCTTCTTTTGATATTTTTACATTTTCGGTCTTCAATCCTTCCCAGATCTGTCAGCTATCTGTCCACTGTAATAGTCCGCATGAGTTTCCTATCTTCGGCCCCTTTTGTGATTTTTCCTAGGGTTCCCAATTTTACTGGGAGTTCCGTCCATCAACCCCTCCACCCATGCTTTTTCTTGATTTTTGATCCACCCTCCACCTATTTTATAAAAATCGTGTTCTTCTTCAGCTACAGTACTGTCAGCCAGTTTCCAGATCCGACCCACTGCTAGTATAAAAATCAAACAAATTCGTAGCCACCTCCAAAATTGTCACAAAAATTATTTCCGTCTTCCTTGTTCCATTTCCTACAACTTTAATGAAGAACACAACTTCAGATTCTGGTGTCTATCTATCGGTCAACGGCAGTTCTCAGACAACTCACCTCCAGATCTGAGAGTTCGGGTACTGTACAACAAAAGCTTAAAAATTCAATAACATCCCGATCTGCGCAGATCCGTATCCTCTCTCAGGGTCTAGATTGTAGGATTTCAAGAGAGATTTCCAACGATAGCTTATGTGCCCCGATCCGACATCGGGATTGATCGCTGCGTCCATTCTCGCCGGAGCACGCGCCTGAAAATAGAACCGGCAGATCCGTGGCCGGTTATTCCGACCGATGCCGAACGGAGCCGCCCGGCCTCCGGCCGGCGAATCAGCATGCCACCATCCCAGGGAGCACTTCCCCATGTGTCTCCACTACAGCGGTGCCACCGGGTCCCACACGGCCCCTCCGGACAGCACGTGGGCCCCACGGTTGCGAGTACGGGTGCGGCCGAAGAGACGCGAGAAGCCGCCCGTCAACCCGAATTCAGTCCTCCCGGGCCCATTTGTGTAGCCCTTTACCTCCCTGCGTGGAGTGGGCAGTGATTCATTGCTGTAACAATCGTGTATTATTGTTCCGGTAGTACGAGTTTCGGCCGGGTCCGTCTTCCCCACGCCGAGCGCGTGGAGGTATCATTTTCGCTCCCTTCTCGGCATTTGCTTTCTTTCGTATATATATCTTTATGCCGCTGCTAGAGAGCATGTGTAGGGATATCTAGCTCGCTATATATGTTTATTACCGCTGCTGCGAGAGAGTGAGTGACCGTCCCGAGACCCGATCCGGGCACAAAAGAGAGCCGATCACCCTAGCTCTTGCCGATTTCTCAACCGTGCACGTCCGACGCTTCCCTCGTTTAGGGACAATCACGAGCTCACCTAGAGTCTGAGGACTGCATCCCTCATTTGAGTCGTGTCCGTGATCTCGTCCCGCATTAATTTGGTATCAGAGCAAGGTTTGAGTCTAGGGTGTCTAAAAAAAAACAGAGTCTCATTTACGTATAGTCATTAGTCATTGTCTAAGCCGTGTTTATGGTCATCATTGTTTTAAAATAAAAAAAAAGTGTCTTTTTGGTTGCATACATCCCTTTACTCGGTATATCAAAAGGTGTTGTCTGAATGTTAGGCTACGCCTATCGGGAAGGCCGCACACTTGTGCGAGTGATCTTCGGATCGGTTGGCTCCGCCACGTACCGAGTCTTGGTCGTCATGTCTAGGGTTGTAGTCCATTGTCTAGTTGGTTTATCTACTAGTGTCGGCATGGCCATCCTCTAGCTTTAATTCCCCGTGTCCCATGGATTACCAAACACCCGGATCTTATCCATGGTGGCGATACTATCTCAAATGGAAGGACCACCCGAATCACCCCACTAGGCCCGAAACCCGGGACTTCTACGGGTCCGATGACCCAGGTGACTACCTAGAGTGGGAAGCCATTATGGATGACTACTTCGAGGTGTACAATATGTACGGGCCCATGCAAGTCGATGTTGCCAAAAGGTGACTTTTTGGTGAAGCCACCAAAACTTGGAGGGACATCAAATATTGGAGGGAGGATAGGAATCTAAGGCCCATGGAGTCATGGTGGGAAATGAAGAGAGCGCTTAGGAGGGCCAACTTTCCCCGCCCACCTACCTCCAACCACGGGGGTCATACCACTCACCAACCCCACCAACTCATCCACAATCAAGTGGGCCACACCTCTACCCAATCCCACCCCTTCACCGCCATCCCAACCCACTCAAGTACCTCCAACCGAGTGGAAGCCCCGCTTATAGCCGAGCCTAGGACCACACCCAGGCTGAGGGACGAGGAGCGAGTCCACCCCAAGGTCCCTACTCCAACCCGCAACCTTGCCGAGATCTTAAAATAATTTACGGACGGGCTGGATAGGATTGAGAGGTCACTACTCCAACCAGAGCCCAAGGAGGTCATAGCCAGTAGTCTTCACCCGGCCCCACCTCTAGCATCCCCAAGCCCTCTTCCCACCATGGAGACCATGCCTCCATCACCCTCGAGAGCTCCAATGCCACCACCCTCTATGTCCGAACGTGATTCGGCACCATCTCATTTGGAGCCACCAAGGCCCGAGCCACCCGTATTTCTAACGGGTACACTATACATCGCCAAGCCGCTTTTTAGTTGGCTCAAGGATGGCTTGGTCCCACCTCCCTTTCCATCCATGGACCCCATCTTACCAATAGTGCCGGTCAACTCATTCCATACCACATTTCGATCTCGTCACCATGTTGATACGTTGGACGATCTTGTTATGGGATTAGATTCACAATGGGAGTTGACACATCTTTTGGCCCGAGACTTTGATCAACCCGCTAGTCTTAGCTTCACTCATCCGGCCTTCGGGTCCATTACCTCCGAGTGCACCGTGGGTTGTGTCACCGCAGAGGTTCTTCTACTTCTCCCGCTACCGTACGAGCCCAAATTCATACCCTTTTGTCCGAGAGAAGAATCATACTTCTTACCTACGATCCCCGTCCCACCCGTCACAATTCAAGAATGTGACTATCCACACCTTCAAAACTTCTACACGTGGGACCGTGACTTGTGGGAACCCACCACAAGGGGTCATACCTTCTTTGATCCCTTTGACCCATTCCCTAGTGGATCCTTAGACCCTCCATATATACTTCACTTCTTAGAGGGAGTCCACTATCACACTCCTACCCCACGGGCCAGGTCATCTACGCCCACCAAGCCCGTACACCTACAAGATACACCATCATCTAGGGGAAATACTCTTGGTCCTCCCACATCCACATCCCATATGCATGCATGGCCCACCTTAGGAGATCTAGGATTTCCGCATGATGTCAACCACCGGTTACGTCAGATGCATGCATGGCATACGTTCGGGTGTCCTGGTCCGCCATCATCCATGTACGGGTCGGACTAACCATAGATTTGTCTAGAGTCATGCATGAGTCCGTTTCTTATTTGTGTGGTTTGTTTATGTGGTGTGTTTTGAGTCGCTTGTTTGTGTGGTTTGTATACGTGTGTTAGTGCTTGGTGAGTCTGCATGTGTCTTGTGCTCGTTGACAGTCTCTTATGAGTGAGAGGCGAGTGGACTCGCTCGATGAGTATGGGATCAGTTCTACATCTATACCCAGATCAGTCACCTACAGGGACTCAGCGGTGATTCCTAGTGAGTCTTCGAGCCGCTTCCTTCCCTTTTGAGAGTGCCCCATTCGGAGTGTCCACCTTTAGCCCATAGCAGTTCGTGCATATCGAGTATATATGGAATGAGCAGGTGACGATCACTTGGAGTGGAGCATACC
Organism: Amorphophallus konjac; assembly: GCA_022559845.1. Lineage (NCBI taxonomy): Eukaryota > Viridiplantae > Streptophyta > Magnoliopsida > Alismatales > Araceae > Amorphophallus > Amorphophallus konjac. The sequence goes on along the minus strand of CM040121.1, from coordinate 183,374,309 downwards.
CGCGATACTTGGCACGGTGAAGGATCCACCGGAGTACTCGAGCATCCATACCCCTACTCGACGGGGTCGAGTTCCTCCCACCCGGGGAGAGTTGATGGGAATCGACGCCGAGCATGTACATTTTATTTTACATTTGTGTCCTTTAGTTTATTTTTATATCCATGGGAAAGTATATGCGCAATTGTAAGGCTTTGTATGCCAATACGTCATTCCCTTGGATTGTGTGAGTTTTTGTGCAATTATGTAGTAGGTCCAGCTAGAGGGCCCTCAGCCCTTTCCCATTGGGCCATGTCACCTATGTGGGGTTGGTCAACCATCCTAGGTGGCCATCTAGAAGGGTTGAATGTCAATTGTCCACATGGGGGACAAATAGACATGAAAGTCCAAGATGCCACCTACCCCCTCCTCCCTTGGTCAATAGGCCGCCCCCTTCTTTTTATTTAATTTTATTTTTGTGTGTGTTGTTCACACTTCATCCCAGCCCTCCATTCCCCATCCGTAGATCCAAGGGTCTACATTTGATTTGATGAGAGTCATATAAAACCTTGTATTTTCATTTGGAAATTAATGAAAGTTAGAAAAATTGTTGAATGCCAAGAGCCTCTTGCGCCCCAGCCCTCTCTCCCCCTGGTTTCATCTCCTCCAACCCCCAATTCTAGAGTGGATATCTTCTATCTCCTCCCTCTCAATCTCTGAGTTCATCTCCGGTGCCACCGCCGCCGTTCGTGCCGCCTTCGAGCCGCCGCGAAGTCGACTTCGGTGTTATGTCCATCCTGGGCAGAAGCTTCTTCTCGGAATTGCTGCTATCAACTCCGACATCCTCTTGATGTGAAATTTTCAGAGGTTGTTCCTATCTTGTATCCCCATCTCCACAAAACATTTCACGTCAAAAATTCTTCTTTTGATATTTTTACATTTTCGGTCTTCAATCTTTCCCAGATCTGTCAGCTGTCTATCCACTGTAACAGTCCGCCTGAGTTTCCTATCTTCGGCCCTTTTTGTGATTTTTCCAAGGGCTCCCAATTTTACTGAGAGTTTTGTCCATCAACCCCTCCACCCATGATTTTTCTTGATTTTTGATCCACCCTCCACCTATTTTATAAAAATCATGTTCTTCTTCAGCTATAGTACTGTCAGCCAGTTTCCAGATCCGACCCACTTCTAGTATAAAAATCAAACAAATTCGTAGCCACCTCCAAAATTGTCACACAAAATATTGCCGTCTTCCTTGTTCCATTTCATACAACTTTGATGAAGAACACAACTTCAGATTCTGGCATCTATCTATCGGTCAACGGCAGTTCTTAGACAACTCACCTCTAGATCTGAGAGTTCGGGTACTGTACAATAGGAGCTTAAAAATTCAATAACATCTAGATCCGCGAAGATCCAGATCCACTCTCAGGGTCTAGATTGTAGGATTTCAAGAGAGATTTCCAACGATAGCTCATGTGCCCCGATCCGACATCGGGATTGATCTCTGCGTCCATTCTCGCCGGAGCGCGCGTCTGAAAATAGAACCGGCAGATCCGTGGCCGGTTATTCCGCCCGGTGCCGAACGGAGCCGTCCTGCCTCCGGCCGGTGAATCAGCGTGCTGCCATCCCGGGGAGCGCTTCCCCAAGTGTCCCCACTACAGCGGTGCCACCGGGTCCCACACGGCCCCTCCGGACAGCACGTGGGCCCCACGGTTGCGAGTACGGGTGCGGTCGAAGAGACGCGAGAAGCCGCCCGTCAACCCGAATTCGGTCCTCCCGGGCCCATTTGTGTAGCCCTTTACCTCCCTGCGTGGAGTGGGCAGTGATTCATTGCTGTAACAATCGTGTATTATTGTTCCGGGAGTACGAGTTTCGGCCGGGTCCGTCTTCCCCACGCCGAGCGCGTGGAGGTATCGTTTTCGCTCCCTTCTCGGCATTTGCTTTCTTTCGTATATATATCTTTATGCCGCTGCTAGAGAGCATGTGTAGGGATATCTAGCTCGCTATATATGTTTATTAGCGCTGCTGCAGGAGAGTGAGTGACCGTCCCGTGATCCGATCCGGGCACAAAAGAGAGCCGATCACCCTAGCTCTTGCCGGTTTCTCAACCGTGCACGTCCGACGCTTCCCTCGTTTAGGGACAATCACGAGCTCACCTAGAGTCCGAGGACTGCATCCCTCATTCGCGTCGTGTCCGTGGTCTCGTCCCGCATCACTTCACGATCCTCGGAACGAGCACAACACACCTGTAGCGTCCCTGAGTCGCAAAACACGTATTAGGACCCATGAAAGCAATCCGAAAGCTCTCTTATTCCGATCTGAAGAATCCAGAATATTACACAGGGAGCCAAGGAGCATTAAACCCAAGACAGAGTTGGTATGAAGCCCTTATGCTTAACAGAAAAGAAGGCTTTCAAGAGGTCATGTCGACTTGAATACCAGGCCAAGTCGAGTTATCTTTCATGCAGAAGCTCTGTCAAGTCTGCTGGGAACTCTAACTTGACTTAAGCCAGCCAAGTCGAGTTATGTAGGTTATCCAGCAGCTGTATAATGGAGGTCGTCTAAATAAGTCGACTTAAGGCTCTGTTAAGTCGACTTGCTGATTCCAACGGAAGCTCTACTCTGCGGATTCAAGGCCAAGTCGAGTTACAAGTTCTCTTAACTCGACTTAAACTGGTAGCGGTCCAGAGAACCCTAAACGTGATCCATTTATGGCACGTGATCCTAAGCAATCATTGGTGGGGCCTATGCGTATGAGGAAGAATCATCCAGAAGAAACTTTTGGTGGGAAAATATTCCTCTCCTCCTAACTACCTCCGCTCATGGGACCCATCAGATTCCAGGAAGAGAGAATATCGTAAGGCAGTTAGACGTTGTGTTGTGCACGAGGAAATAGGGTGGTGACGAGAGTGCTCTAGTGAAAGATTGAGCGAGAAAAGCAAAAGAAGCAGTTCAGAGAGAGACAGAGGAGAACAACCAGAGTGAGAGAGATTGAAGGAAGCTGGTGAACGTGTGGCATCTTTGCGAAGGCTGAATGTCTAGGAAGCAATTCATCTCTTAAGCATCTTTTCGGTTGAGGGAAGAAAGCGAGATTGTAGTGGAGGTTGATTCAATCAAGCTTCATCGAATATCAGTTAAGGAAAAGAAGCTCACCAAGAGAAGAGGGCGGCATAGAAGTCTTGGATCGTGAAGAATCTGCTATCATTGTTGACATCTGCTGCAAGTGGTTCTTCTACAAACCAAGCATCAGTGTCTTTGGAAAACTACTCAGAACTCGGCTTGTTCACTTTCATTTTTATGTTTGAAGTCCCGCGATCAATGACACCCAAGAGGGGGGGTGAATTGGGTGTTCACAAATTTTACGAAAACTTTTGGCCTTTTTGAAATATGTGATAGAATGCTAGTTAAGAGATGCAAAACTAAATGTACACAAATTGGATTTATCAAACTTAGTGGATGATAATATAGATAATGCAAGATATACGAAGATAAATCCGGAACAACAATAAACACTAACAATCACTTAGAATGGAAGTAGATGAAAAGGATCAAACCACACAAATCAAGCCATAGTGTGCATCAGATTTTAAGGTGGTTCGGATGCAACGACGGCAATCCTACGTCCACCCCTCATCAAACCCGGTGAGGCTTCACTCGGGGATAAATCCCCAAGCGAAGACGACGCTCCAAACACACGCAGAACGACACCTGCCCACACACACGGGGATGCACCCCAACACACACACACACACACACACGGAGACGAGGTCTCCAACACGATCCAACAGGCGGATCAACAAGACACACACATGCTGCGACAAGTGCAGCACTCCACACACACAAACACTAAGATCTGGATAAAACCACACACACACGTAGATCTAGGAAGACCTATGCACACATGAATGGAACACCACGATGACCATACACTGCCACGGATCTGAAACAATCCACACACACACTGATTTTTGTAGTTTATGAGAAACACAAATGAAAAACACTAGGCACAAGATGCTAAAACGAATAAACCACAGTTTAGAATGCTCCTGATTAAGGCTCCCCCTGAGTGCGTGCTTCAGATCTTCCATTGATTACTTCTTTACTTGAATGGTTTAAGACTCAGCTTGAATGGCCTTGTGTTGGATGTAGGTTTCCTTGCACGGAGTACTGTTCACTACTACAGTACTTCTTCTTCTCTTCACTTGGACAGCTCTCCCTTAAGCTCTTCTTGAGACCCTTGTTTGATTGGAACTCCTTGGCTTGATAAGATGCTTGAATGGCTTCAGTTGGTGCTAGAACGACTTCAATCGGATGATGAACTTGTTGAAAGGAATGTTGTTCATGAACGTTGCAACAATCTTCATTTGATAGCTTTCCTCTCGATCTCTCCTTGTTGATTTCTTACTTCTTCAGTTCTTGGGAGGATGAAGGCTTCGAAATGGATCTTGAACCCTCAGCTATGGATGAAGCTTTGCCCACGGATCACTCTTCACGGCTACAGTGATTCTCCTCTTCCTTGAGCCACCTTGATCTCTCCTTTTTGATTTCTTCTCTTGGAGTCTCTCTAGGGTTTATGACCTCAAAGAGAGGTTTTATAACCCTTGGAAGGTTAGGAGGCAAGCTCCAGACCAGATCCACAATCTCTGGGGTGATTGGGTGCCTTGGGATTAAACAATTGGGGAAGGGAATCTCTCCACGAGCTTGAAACACGATGTCAACGAAAGGGGGCTCGGGACTGGCGGTCGACCGGCGGTCATGGGGCGGTCAACCGCTACCTGCTGCAGATAGAACTTTTTGGTTCTGGGAGAACCGGTCGACCAGACGCCTAGGGGCAGTCAACCGCTACCTGTAAAAACTAGAATTTTTAGGCTCTGGCAAATCTGGTTGACCGGCCAAGGTGTGTTGGATGACCGGAAAGACCTGTACCTGTAAAAATGAAGTGTCAGCTCAAAGAAACATGTCCATAATTCAAGGGCTTCATGTCCATATCAAATCCATGCATTTTGGGATTGGATTCACTTGGTTTATGCATTTGAAACGTCTAAACCATTTGAGCATTTCTAAATTTTGTTCCGAGGGCTCTGCCCCCGGAAACCCCCACATGGGGCGCTGCCCCCTCGATCCGCGGGTGAGGGCGCACAATGGCCAGAAGGGTTTCATGTTTAATATGAATGAATGAGGTGTATTAAGGAGAGGTATTTGAGATACACATGGTGAGATCGATGCTAAGACAAGGTAAGAGTCTCACCAATGGTTCGTGACAGTACATGACATATACCACCTATTTTGGATTGTAGAGGAGCAGGGTGAGTATCCACACGTTTGGTTCACCAGGTGATTGCCATGAGTTTAATCCTGCAAGTATGATAGTCAGAGTTAATACCATGCTTGTTCACATTAAAGAGGTTATGAAACCTCTTGCCTCTTGTAAAACCAACATCTGCAAACCAAAAGACCATGTAACCGTTGCCATTTGCCATCTCAACCATACATAGATAACAAGAGCATGAACAATCAACCACAAGTTTAGTTATCATCACTTAATCACACATTAAGTTTAGTTATCATCAAAACCATAACTTAACAATCACAACAATCATTAAAAACATAACTCAACAATGTTTAGTTATTCTTATCTTTCATCTATCTATGATTGCTCTCCTGCGGGAGAGTGTGGGGTCAGATCGGATTAGTCTGTAGCAGTGATCTGACTTGGGGCAGAGTCACCTGTAAGCTATAGGTCAGTGGGACTGTGAGTAGGGAAAAGCTCACAGGATTCAAGTTGTTAGTCAGCAGTGTGTAAGGGGATTTTTCCTGCTTGTGTGTGCTTTTTGCACGATAGTGAAGCCTTGTTCATGTTGAGCAAGGGGTGGATGTAGGTCATCTTGTGGGGTGACCGAACCACCTAAAAGACTGGGTGTCTGATCTGTGAGTTTGAGATTCTTGTTCTATGCGCTAGGTGCATGATTAGGTCGACTACTTTTCTTCACTTAACTACATTCAATTGGGTCTGTTGCCATCTTTCTAAAGCTTTTGGGTACATCTGTTTAGTAGAGATCTATTAGCTTCTTATCTGCACTCATCTTAGTTAAAAATTAGTCAAGGATCTATTCATCCCCCTCTAGATCCTCCATTCCGTGTCTAATAGTTTGACCCAAGGGTTGATTATACTTTGTTCCTAGATGGTCTTCTGATTGTCTGGAACCCAACACCTTGTTCAATAAGTCATTAATAAACTATAGAAATCTATGAATGTACCATTGAAGGGGCGTGATCTCGCGCTGGTCCTGAGCTGGGAGGGTGATCACCGGAGAGTGATGCAGAGAAAGGGAAATGAATCAGGAGGCCCAGGGATGGTTCCCTAGGAAAAACCCTCCGATGCTTAAGTCAGTAGAGCAATGGTGGAAGGTATTGAGGGAGATAAAAAGAGGTGCACGAGATCCCTCAACACCAAGATGGTGAAGAGGTTCCTGCTCAGGGAGTTTTAGGCATGTATGTGCCTTACCTGCCGCCGGAGGGAGTCCCTGGTTTATATAGCGAGCTCCCCTGATGAGTCCCATAAGCTGAGGAGTTTCAGGCGGGAGTTACGTCCTCATCATGGGATCGTTACGTCCTCATCGTGGGATCGTTACGTCCTCATCGTGGGCTCTTCATGGCCTTGAGGGATCATGGCTCCCTTATCCCCCTAAACTCCTGCTCATAAAGGGCTTTCAACGGCTGCATGGATAAACACTTGTCAGTCGATCCGAGCATAAGAGGTGCTAAACCTGTCCGGGCGATAGGCATAGCTCAGATGCTATCAGGTCGGAGTGGGCGCAGAGCGCTCGCCCTTATACCGGTGGAGGGATAGCTCGGGCGTGGGTCTTCCTCCGTTCTGACGTTCGGGCCTCCCGAGCCTAAGGGCCGCCGAGGAAGGATAGGATTTCGAGTGATCTTTATTGGGCTTCTTTTGCCGAAGTGGGCCCTAGAGGGCTGTCACTTGGATGAGCTGAGCCTCGTTCGGTCCTGATGGGCCTAGTTTGGCTGCTCCTAATTTGGTTACAGAAATCCGCCTCTCCACTTCCCCCTCCTACTCCCGAGCTTTAGTAAGCTCGGACGAGTAGCTGTTTGGGGTTTCGGACCAGCGTGGCTCAGGTGGGTGGAGATCCGACGGTGTTAGGAAGCCACGTGTCGTGGTCACCTGGGCCCGTGTTAATGATGATCCTGTCGGATTTGAACTGAAGGGGCCCCCTTTTCTCAGAGGTTGGAACGACGCGCCACCTCCCGCGTGGGTTTATAGGCGTTGGGCGCTTGTTGCCATTCCAGACTCCCTCCTTCTTTAGGGTTTTGGCTCTCCCTCATTTTTGTTTTTGGGGATCTTTGATGCGCCGTGAGGACACGACGGAGGAGCAGAGGCTTGCAGCGGCGTTTGAGGGGTTGGCGGAGATAACTGCGGAGGCAGTCCGGCAGCTTCCTCCTCCCCCGGAATCTTCAGGGTCTCGGGATTGCCTTTCCTCAGAGTCTTCTCCTGACTCCATGGCGGGTCAGCGCCCAGATGTTGAAGAGTGGGAGGACGAGCCGGTGGCGAGGGCGCCGGTCCCCAACTGCAGCGAACTGGGGGAGGCGGATGTGAGGAGGCTGGAGCACCAGTATCGCCTGCCCCACAAGTTCAGTTTTGCCGCTGCTACTCCATACGAGACGAGCCTGGACTCTCGTACAGGCCACATCTGTATGTTTCTTCTGTCGTGGAAGGGTGGATTCCGCCTTCCTTTCGAACCTTTCGTCCTTCAGCTTCTTGATTTTTTTCGGTTGGCGCCCATTCAGTTGGTAGCCAACTCTTATAGGACCTTTCCGCCTTCCGTATTCTCTGCCGCCAGTGTGGAGTTCCCCCTTCCATGGATCTCTTCCACTATTTCTTTGAGTTGAAAGCACATCCTTCGGCTGGGAAGGGCTTCTATTTCATCCTAGCGAGGCGGAATAGGAGTTGTATCTCTTTGGCGGCGAAGGATTCTTCGCATAAGGGGTGGAAGACCCAATTCTTCTCGGTGAGGATTTGTTCAGTGGAGGAAACCTGGAGGTGCCTGGTAATCCCCAATTTCCACCCTAATATCCCTCCTAGACAGGATGAGTTCCCCCCTCACGTGGAGAAGTATGCAGCCATCCTGCTAAAGCGCCGCCAGTCCACCGAGGAATTGGTGACACCGGAGAATATCGAGTGGTGTCTTCTCACGCGGCTGCACCCGTCGGGCTCAGGTGCCACAACTTAGATTTTCCTTCGGATGCGGGGGTCATCTTTCTTTTTCTGAACACGTCTTCTTCTTCGTGCGGACAGCAGGCGGGAGCCTCTGAAGGAGGCCGCAGAGGTAATCGAGCTTGGAGATGACTCGGTTGCCGATGAACCGACTGCTCCCGTGGGTCGCTCCCGAACCAAAGATAAGGGCAAGGGAGTGGCCCAGGGTGAATCCTCCAGACCGCGGGGACCCAAGCCCAAGGACCCTGTGGAGGGTATGATCCGGGCCGCTGTGAGGGCCAGAAAGCGGGCCAAGAAGGCCGGGGTCGTACCCACAGTCGAAGGCGACCCTACTGCGGCTCACCCCTCGGCTGGGCATGGTGGGGCCGACCCTACCAGGTGGGCTCTCCCACCATTCGAGCTAGAGGGGGCCGAGGAGGTTGGGGCTGCCCCTACGGGTGGTGACGATGCGGGCTCGGCTCCTCCTTTGGCCGGGACCGAGGGGGCCGAGGGTGCCCCTGCAACTGGCAGCGGGGCTGACCCGGCTCTCCCCTCGGTCGGAGTCGAGGGGGCCGTGGCCGAAGTTGGGGATGCTGTGATCGCGGCCGAGGCTGGCGCTTCAGGTGGTGATGCCAGTGCCGAGCCGGTCCATGTTGAGAGGCCGCAGGAAAATCCGGCCGGGGCGCGAGGGGCGACCGAGGCTGGGGCTCGATCCGGGCCATACGGTGGGGCGCCGGGTGATGGGGGGTTCTCCGTTCCGGCGGCCTTGGAGAGGCTGGGTATCTCGGGCCCCCTGCACTAGGTATGTCGCGGTATATCCGCGAAGGTGAGGGGGGGGAGGTAGGCAGCAATCCCCGTCCATGGCTCTCGTCGGGGTTATGGAGGGCGGCTTGGCCCTGGCCCAGATGGGGGCGGTTCTGGCAGAAGCGTACGCTCGATCGAAGTGGGAGCGAGCGAACCTGGCCTGGACCCCTCGGTGGGTTGGACAAGAGGTTGACTCGGCTCGTCGTGGAGCGTGACGGACTTCGGCGGGAGCTTTCCTCAATCCGGGAGCTAGTACGGCCGAGCCAAGTGGAGACCCGGGCGCTAGCCGAGCAGCTAGCCAAGGCCCGTGAATTGCTCGAGAGGAAGAACTGGCTTCTCGAAGAGGAGCGCTTAGCACGCGTTGAGCTGGACGGCCGGTGGGAGACCGAGCGTGCCGAGCTAGTAGACCGCGCGGAGGAAGCCGAGCGCCTTCGACGGGAGGCCGAGGCTGATCGAGCTGAGGCAGAGAAGCAGGTGGCGGTGGTCGAAGGGCGGACTGCTGAGGCCGAACGGAAGGCAGCTGAGGTAGAGCATAGGGAGGCTGAGCTTGCTGGTAGGGTGGGATCGGCCGGGGCGGAGGCTCTCGAGCAATACAAGAGCTCAGAGGCTTACCGGTTCGACCTTAAGGAGGCTGCCCTCCCCTACTACGAGCTAGGACCTCGCCGGGGCATCCGCAAGGGGTTTCAGCAGGGCTACAACCGGGCCATCTATTACGCCGAGGAGCAGGCATCCGAAGTGGTTGACTTCCCGTCCAGTCAATGTTATGACTCAGACTTGTCATCCTCCAATTCCTTTGTTTCGGCGCAGGATGAAGAGGATCCCGAGGGCTCATCATCTGAGGGGTCACCAACTCCAGATGCCTCGGGAGGGCACGCAACCGAGGCAGTTCCCACGCTGCTGGGGTCGGTGCCAGGGTAGGCCGTCGCCGAGGCTGCCGGGGGCAGACCGCTTGAGCCCTCTACTTCCGGTCTTCAAGGTGGGCTAGAGGCCTGATGTATCTGTTTCGCTTCTTCTTTTTGTATACCTTTTTCCTTTTTGAAGAAAAATACTTCCTTTTTTGTGAAGAGATAAATAATGCAGTAGCATTGTGATGAAGACTTATCTGTTCCATATCGCCATTGCCGTATTTTGTTCAGCGTTTCTGCAGCGGTTGGAAAGAGCAGATACTTTCTGCGTGAATCTCGCATAATGGTTGGGTGATCCTCTGACATGGTGTCTTTCCGTTTTCTCATGCTTTGAATGCCTGGCCGCTTCGTGTATCCCGCTGGGGCGGAAGGTGAGAAGTTTGAGGTGATTGTTCGTAGGGAGAAATCCCTTTGGCGTGTTTTCGAGGAGAGAATCATTTAAGGCGAGTAGCCTCCCTTTGCCTATAAAAGGACTGAAGGGCGTCCCTTCCTCTCCACCGCTTAGGGTTTTCCCTGACAGTCTTTCCTCATTCCTCTTCACGTAGCGTTGTGCCGTTGTATTCGAAGCATGGAGGAAGTTCCGAAAGATGAGGCTACCGACGATGGGGGGCAGAGAGTTCTTGCTGCTCCGGACTTGAAGAGGAATCGACGGCCGGCGGGTAGACTTGAAAAGGGTTCGACGTGCGGAGGCACGCCATTTTCCCTTTATCAGTTCCGGCGGCGCTTGTAGGGGGCAAGATGGAGGACGGATGGGGGCATCAGACATCCCTGCTGCCCGTCCCTTCCTGCTCGCTTCACGGATGGGAGGAGGAAGCCAACTAAGCTCCATCCCTTCCGGGCCTTCCCCTGCCTCCTCATCCAGCTCTGCTGGTTTCTTTTTCTTTCTTGCAGCCTCTTTTTCCCTCTTCTGCTCTGGTCCTCCTTTCTTTCACTCTTCAGAGGGTGCCTGCACTCTCTTTCTTCCAAAGAGTTGGCTGTTTGGCGGGGAAGATACTTTCATATGCATTCCCTCTCCCCCTTCTCTTCCAAGTTCAACTTGGAAGGTAGCCTTCTCTTTCTTAATCCCTCTGTCACCTTTGTCTCGAGCTGCCCGAGCCAACGGGGTCAACTATCCTTTATCTGAGCCAGTTTCTACAGGAGGCAGAGTCAGTGGCTGGACGCAGGAAGGTCATCTGAGTCAGCCGAGCGATGGGATCATACGGCGGCGCCAGATGGATCTTTTACTTTTTTGACATGTATTCTATTGGCTTCGGCCTTCCTGATGTACAAACGGGTTGTTTGAATAAAAAGAAAGGAGCCTTTTGTTTTATCTCATGTCGTTCGCACAACACTCAGTACTCAGAAGTAGAACTTGCGTAATGTAGTTGCATTCCAGGTCCGAGGGATGAGCTCTCCTTCCATCGTAGATAGATGGTATGCTCCTTTTCCGAGCGTCTCGACCACTCGGTAGGGGCCTTCCCAGTTAGGGGATAACTTGCCCGCCGCCTCAAGTGGTCGAGAGGCTTCGGCTTTCTTGAGGATGAAGTCTCCCGGCTGGAAGTGTCTGTTTAATACTTTGGCATTGTAGTATCGAGTGAGGCGGCATCGGTATTCCGTTGCTCTGATGCTGGCAATCTCCCGGAATTCATCTGCTAAGTCAATATTTTCGAGCAGTTTCTGGTCGTTTGTCTCGGAAGAGAAGCAGATGACTCGGAGGGAGGGGTTGCCAATCTCCAACGGAATCACGGCCTCGATACCGTACACCAGCTGAAAGGGGCTTTCACCGGTTGCTGCTCTGGGAGTCGTTATGTGCGACCAAAGTACGTTCGGCAATTCCTCAAGCCAGCTGCCCTTGGCTTTGCTGAGCCTAGTCTTGATGCCTTTTAAGATAGTCTTATTGGCATTTTCGACCAGCCCGTTAGCCTGAGGGTGGGCGACCGAAGTGAAGTGATTGCGAATGTTGAGGTCGGTGCATCTGTCTCGAAAATACCGAGAATCAAGTTGCCGACCATTATCTCTCACTATCACCCGGGGGATGCCGTAGCGACAGATGATCGATTTCTAGATGAAATTCCAGACGACTGTCTCGGTGATCCTTGCAGTGCCTTCAGCCTCGATCCACTTAGTGAAGTAGTCGATGGCGACGATAATGAACTTCTTCTAGGCCTGGGCCGTGGGGAATGGCCCGAGGATGTCGATTCCCCAGCGAGCGAAAGGATAAGGCTCGGCTAGGGTGATAAGTTCCGTTGCTGGCTGATGGACCAAGTGGTCAAATCGCTGGCAGCGGTCACAACGTTGTGTGGCCGAGCAGTCACGCTGTAGGGTGGCCCACCAATAACCGCCTGGCGAGCGACCTTCCCCCCAAATGCGCTCCGCACAGACCTTCGTGAACTTCTTCGATCGCTCGGTCGGCTTCGTCAGTACCGAGGCACTTCAAAAGAGGGCCGGAGAAGGATCTCTGGTAGAGTGCGCCATCCAGAGTGACGAATCGCCGAGCTTGGTATTTCAATCTTTACGCTTCTCGAGGGTCGGGAGGCTCCTGGGAGTCTTGGAGCCATGACAGGTAGGGGGCACGCCAGTCTCTTAGAGAGGCTGAGTCAACAGCTAGGAGCTCCAAATTGATGCTTGGACGCTCTAGTTCTTCGAGAAGGACCGATCGAGTACCATCGGGGTCAAGAGAGGAGGCCAGCTGAGAGAGGGCGTCCACTCGGGAGTTTTCCTCCCGAGCTATTCGGACTACCTCAAAAATCTCGAACGGTTGTGCCACAGTCTTGACCAGTTGGAAGTATTAGATCATCGGTGCCTCCCTAGCTTCATAATCACCGTTGACCTGGCTAGCGACCAGTTGGGAGTCAGTGTGAATCCTGACTCGCTCCGCCCCTAACCGCCGGGCCATGCGGGCTCCCAATATGAGGGCCTCATACTCGGACGTGTTGTTGGATGCTTGGAAGTTGAACTTCAGGGAGTACTGTAGCTCTGCTCCTTCGGGGGACTTTAGGAGGATGCCGGCACCGCTTCTGACTGAGTTAGAAGATCCATCGACGAACAGTTCCCAGGTCGGTCCGGGTGCAGACGGAGATCTTTCTTTAGTCGGGATGGTGCTTCTTGGTGATGAAGTCAGCGAGCGCCTGGCCTTTGATAGCCGAGCGAGGTCGATATGATATATCGTAGGCCCCGAGCATGATGGCCCACTTGACGAGGCGTCCTGAGGCTTCAGGGTGAGCGAGGATCCTCTTCAATGGTTCGCTGGTCAGCACGGTGATGGAGTGCCCTGGGAAATAGGGTCGGAGGCGCTTGGCCGAGGTAACCAACGCTAGCACGAGTTTCTCCGTTGCGGGGTACCTTTTCTCAGCCTCATTGAGCACCTTGCTGGTGTAGTAAATCGGTCTCTTGATTCCTGAGTCATTTTTGACTATTACCGAGCTAACCATAGACGGAGTCACCGAGAGATAGAGATGCAAGGCTTCACCTGGGATGGGCTTGGCAAGCACTGGGGGCGAAGCCAGGAACTCCTTAAGCTCGGTGAACGCTCTTTGGCATCTCTCGTCCCACGCGAATGTAGCAGATGCCATTTTGGGCCCCCTCAACAGTTTGAAGAAGGGTAGACATCGTTCGGCCGCGCGAGACAGGAATCTGATGAGCGCAGTGATGCGTCCGGTAAGGTGTTGAACGTCTTTGATGCAGGTGGGTGGGCGCATGTCCAGGATTGCCTGGACCTTGTCGGGGTTGGCCTCGATCCCATGCTGGGTGACTAAGAAGCCCAAGAATTTCCTGGACCTTACTCCGAAGGTGCACTTGGCGGGGTTGAGCTTCATGTTGTACTTCAGGAAAGTGTTGAAAGTTTCTGCTAGGTCGGCGAAGTGGTCCTCGGCCTTGGGGGTCTTCACGAGCATGTCGTCAATATAGGCCTCGACGTTCCGACCGAGCTATCCCCCGAACATATGGTTGACCAGCCTTTGGTACATGGCTCCGGCATTCTTCAACCCGAAAGGCATCCGGGTGTAGCAGTGTACGCCGAAGTCGGTGATAAAGGTGGTCTTCTCGATGTCTTCGGGGTGCATTCTTATCTGGTGGTAACCTGAGTAGGCATCCAGGAAGGTGAGTATCTCATTGCCCGAGGTTGAATCAACCAGTTGGTCGATGCTCGGCAAGGGATAGCAGTCCTTTGGAATAGCTTTGTTCAAGTCGGTGAAGTCCACGCACATCCGCCACTTTCCTAAAGCCTTCAGCACCAGGACGACGTTAGCTAGCCACGTCGGGTACAGGACCGGTCTAAAAAGGCCAGTCTTCTGCCCCTTGGTGACCTGCTCCTTGATAATCATCTGCTTCTCTGGCGCATGCTTCCTTCTGCGTTGTTGCAGGGGCTTCATGGTTGGGTCGAGGTTGAGTTTATGCACCACCGTCTCTTCCGGTATCCCGGGGAGTTGATCATCAGACCATGCAAAGATCTGGATGTACGCGGAAAGGAACTCTTTGTATTGCTATTGAACCTCAGATGTTAGGTTGGCTCCAATCTTTACTCCTAGGGTCGGGTCGTCGTTTAGGGAAACTACTAGCAATTCGCCTCCAAGTTCGACGGTTGCGGATGAGCTGCTGTCCTCGGAGGGTGAAGCGGCCTCCGGTCGTGTGCTGGGACACGTTCTCATGGGGAGGGCTCTTCGGAGGGGCGCGTGACCTTCCATCCCTGGTCGCCTGGGTCCTCATGAGTTCCACAAGGACGTCCAGTTTCGCGTTGAGGGCTTGGAAGGCATCGGCGCCGCCGTTGAGCGGCAGCCCCACTGCCGTGGGAGGAGGGGGCGGTAGCCCGGCAGCAGGTGGAGGGGGCGGTCCGTCGACGGGAGTGCTAGCACCGGAGGGGGGGTTTTGGGAGGCTTGTGAGGGGCCTTCCCCCGCCACCATCGTGGCCTTTCCCCTGTAGCCGGCGTACCTCCTCCCTGAACTTCTTCTCACCATACTGGCTCTTTGGTCGTTTCCCACAGACGGCGCCAGATGAAGGGGCGTGATCTCGCGCAGGTCCTGAGCTAGGAGGGTGATCACCGGATAGTGAACTGCAGAGAAAGGGAAATGAATTAGGAGGCCCAGGGATGGTTCCCTGGGGAAAACCCTCCGATGCTTAAGTCAGTAGAGCAATGGTGGAAGGTATTGAGGGAGATAAAAAGAGGTGCACGGGATCCCCCAACACCAAGATGGTGAAGAGGTTCCTGCTCAGGGAGTTTTAGGCCTGTATGTGCCTTACCTACTGCCGGAGGGAGTCCCTGGTTTATATAGCAAGCTCCCCTGATGAGTCCAATAAGCTGAGGAGTTTCAGGCGGGAGTTACGTCCTCATCATGGGATCGTTACGTCATCATCATGGGATCGTTACGTCCTCGTCGTGGGCTCTTCATTGTCTTGAGGGATCATGGCTCCCTTATCCCCCTAAACTCCTGCTCATAAAGGGCTTTCAACGGATGCATGGATAAACACTTGTTAGTCGATCAGAGCATAAGAGGTGCCAACCCTGTCCGAGCGATAGGCGTAGCTCGGATGCTGTCAGGTCGGAGTGGGTGCGGAGCGCTCGCCCTTATCCCGGTGGAGGGATAGCTCGGGCGTGGGTCTTCCTCCGTTCTAACGTTCGGGCCTCCCGAGCCTAAGGGCCGCCGAGGAAGGATAGGATCCCGAGTGATCTTTATTGGGATTTTTTTGCCGAAGTGGGCCCTAGAGGTCTGTCACTTGGATGAGCTGAGCCTCGTTCGGTCCTGATGGGCCTAGTTTGACTGCTCTTAATTGGGCTACCGAAATCCCCCTCTCCAATCGTTATAATGTCAGAATTCCTCCGTGGCATAATGTCCAATTAATTCATCCTTGATCTCATGATTTCATTTTAGTGCATTCTTACCTTGGTATTATTGTTACAAAACTATTGTTGAATTTGACATGATTGGCCTACATTTATATTTCTTGTGGAAGTAGCTTGATTTATAACTTGACGATGCAAGAGTGGGCACGGACAGTGTCCAAGGGCTCCACGCTTGCCCCCTCGATAGATGGCTGGAAACGTACTACAAACCATGGGGTATGATGAACACTGGTGTCGCATTACGTCGGGAGTACTTTTTTTATAAACGGGTGAAATCCACGAGGCATCTCTTGAAATTATACTTGCTTGTTACATGACTTTCTAGTGCATAACCTTTTAAGGTTATGAAAGTACATTCTCGTTACAAGATAGTAGATTCTCATTATTGAAAGGCCACATTATATTCTTGTTTGATCATGCTCTCATGTTACATGGAATCTCATCTCTCTACACTTATCTTGATACTTGTTGTTACTATGGTTTTATTCGCGTGTTTTATCACATCCCTTTATCTTACCTTCTAGCGCTAAAATGTTAATTACTTAAATTATGCCTTCATGTTGATACGAAGATACCTACTGGGCGAGTGTGCTTATTCCCTACTTTCCAATCTTTTTCAGGAGACTCTAGCGGTCGGATTTTGACTATTCGAGTGGTGAATCTGAGAGTGATTGAAGAACGAGCGAAGCCTTAGATAGTCATGAGTCCATCTAGTTAGATAAGAGTCTTATTGTAATTTAAGTTCCTTCACTGTAATAGGTGGTGAAGTTGATCATGTTATGCAATTCTCTTTTATTGAGTCTAGTGGAATATTATATTGAATGGAGTCAAGAGTCAGCTTGTAAACTTGATTTATTACTTAATAAAGTTGAAATTTGAGTATATTATGTTTTGTGCATTCATCTTCTTTGTGGATGTATTACTGCACTCTGATATATTGCTGGCTTGAGGCATATTGCCGACTGTTCACGTTCCCAACTTAATTCTGCTGCATATCTCGGGTCGTGACAGTTAAGTTGGTATCAGAGCCCGGGCTCAAGTAAGTCCTAGGAGAATGTCAAGTCATAGGTTAAGTGTAAGGCTTAAGGACCCACATCTATGAACTAGGAAGAAAATGTCGAACCCATGTGAGAATTGGGCAGAGCCCGGGATGAGCTAATTCTTAGAAAGAAATTAACCTTTAGGTTAATCCCCATAAAAAAAATTCCAAAAAAATAACTAATTGTTTATTTCTAAGTAACCTCATAATGGCCGCTAACCGTGCAAACTGGGAAGCTATGCAACAAACGGTTGCGGGTCTCACCCAGGCCCTACAAACTATGGCACAAGCTGGCATGCGAGCTGGCGCCAGAGATCTTCATTGGAATTTTAGGAGCATGAATCCCCCACAATTCTCTGGTTCGCCCAACTCAGATGAAGAAAAAAATTGGATAGACGAAATGGACCGTATCTTCAATGTTATGCAATGCTCGGACAAGGAGAAGGTCCTGCTTGCTACCTTTCAATTATACAAGGATGCCCGAACATGGTAGAAGGCTACCTTAGCCCATCTACAAAATGCACAAATTACTTGTTGAGTTATGGTTTTGATGATTGTTGGCGTTATGGTTTTGATGATAACTAAACATAATGTGTGATTGAGTGATGATAACTAAACTTATGGTTGATTGCACATTCATGTTTAAATATGTTTGAGATGGCAAATGGCAATGGTACATGGTCTTGATTCATGCTTGATTGAATTGTTTTTACAAGAGGCAAGAGATTTCATAACCTCTTTAATGTGAACAAGCATGGCATTAACCTTAACTATCTTGCTTGCAGGATCAAACACATGGCCGTCACCTGGCGAACTAAACTTGTGAATAAGCACCCTGCTCCTCTGCAATCCAAAACAGGTGATATATGTCATTTACTGTCAAGAGCCATTGGTAAGATACTTACCTTGTTAAAGTATCAATCTAACCATGGATATTTCATATATGTTTCATTAATACACCTCATTCATGCACCTTAAACATGAAACCCTTCTGGTCATCGTGCGCCCTCGCCCGCGGATCGACCTGCGCGATCAGGTCGCGGGGGTCAAGGGGGCAGCGCCCCTTGCGGGGGTTTCCGGGGGTGGAGCCCCCGGAACAAAATTTAGAAATGCTCAAAGCATATTCTACGTTGTTTTCAATCCCAAAACGCATGGATTTGATATGGACTTGAAGCTCGTGACTTTTGGACATGTTTCATTGGTCTAACATTTCATTTTTGTAGGTTTGAAGATTGGCGGTCGACCTGTGGACCCTTGGCGGTCGACCTGAAATCACAGAACTTAAAATTGGGAACCTGTAAACCTGGCGGTCGACCGCCAGGACCTAGCGGTCGATCGTTTTTCCCAGCAGCCACACAGCTACAGGTTGGCCCCTGGCGGTCGACCACTGGCCTCTGTAGGTTGACCGCCAGCCCTGAGGCCTACTTTTGTTGACTTTTGGTTCAAGTTCGAAGGGTGGTCTTTCCACCCATTTCTTTAATCCTTTTGCCCCCAATTACACCAGATTTCGTGGATCTGGTCTGGGGCTTGTCCAAGGGCCATTCAAGAGTTATAAAACTCTCATTTTGGTGCTACAAACCCTATCTATCCAAGAGGGCTTCAAGGGAGATTAAGAGGAGGCTATCCAAGTGGAGGAAGAGGAGAAGTACTGTAGCCGTGAACAGTACTCCGTGCAGCAAGTGTTCTTCATCCATCCTCAACCTATTCAAGGTAGATCTGAAGCCAACATCCTCCAAGGAAAAGAAGCAAGCAAGGAAGCAAGGATTCAAAGGAAGATTGCTCAAGGAAGAAAGAAGAAGAAGCAAGCAAGCAAGCAAGTAAGCCATCCAAG
Organism: Amorphophallus konjac; assembly: GCA_022559845.1. Lineage (NCBI taxonomy): Eukaryota > Viridiplantae > Streptophyta > Magnoliopsida > Alismatales > Araceae > Amorphophallus > Amorphophallus konjac. Next base: position 183,355,729 of record CM040121.1, on the reverse strand, counting down.
GGGATTCAAGTGGAGATCAAGAGGAGGTGTTCAAGTGAAGATTGAAGATACGTTCAAGATCTGCAATATGCATTCAAGGGGAACCCAAAACAGGAGTTTTCTAAATTAAGCCTCATCGTCTTTATGTTTTGGGTATTGTAATTGTGTTTATCATAAACTGCAAGAACTTGTGTGTGTGTGTGGATCGTTGTTAGATCCGTGGTAGTGTGTATGTGTGTTGTATTTGATTTGTGTGTGCGTGGATCTTCCTAGATCTGCGTTTGTGTGTGTGTGGGTCTATTTAGATCCATTCTATCTCGTGTGTGTGGTTTGCTGCACTTGTGGTAGCAGGTGTGTGTGTTTGTGATCCGCTTGTTGGATCGTGTTGGAGACCTTGTCTTCGTGTGTGTGTGTGTTTTGGGGTGCATCCCCGTGTGTGTGTGCAGGTGTCGTCCTGCGTGTGTGGTTGGAGCGTCGTGTCCATTTGGGGTTTTATCCCCGAGTGAAGCCTCACCGGGTTTGGTGAGGGGTGGATGTAGGATTGCCGTCGTGCATCCGAACCACCTTAAAAACCGTTGTGCATTGTGCTTGTATTGTGTGGTTTGCTCCAATTCCTCAATCTCCATTCTTCATAAACGTTAGTTTAAATTGTTGTTCTGGATTTATCTTCGTCTATCTTGTTTAATCTATATCTTATCATATAAAGTTTGTTAAATCTAATTTGTGTTCAATAGCTTTGAATCTCCTAACTAGCTTTGTATCACATATTTTATAAAAGGCCAAAAGTTTTCCTAAAATTGGTAATCACCCAATTCACCCCCCTCTTGGGTGTCATTGATCGCGGGACTTCATTACTTGGGAGGAGTTTCTTGAACTCTTCTGAGAGAAGTATTTCTTGGAGCATGTTCGGGAAAGGAAGGCAGCGGAATTTGCCTCTTTGAGGCAAGGCATGATGTCGGTGGCAGAGTATGAGCTCCAATTCTCAAGACTAGCACTGTATGCTCCACATCTTATCAGCACAGAGCTCTTGAAGGCCAATCGCTTTATGGACGGTTTAAGGCCCGTCTTTGTTCAACAACTTGGGCCTCAAAATATCCGCACATATGTAGAGATGGTCCATCAAGCCCACTTATGTGAAAGGACCCTTTAGAAGGTCGAGAAATTCAAGGGTAAGGGAGTAGAGGCTAGCTGGAAACGTGATAAGCGAGGAAGGAAAGAGGAGAGATTTAGCATCACGGGGTCCTACAAATCCCGCGATAACAAGAAGCGGTCCCGTAATGGCAACGGGAATGGCAAAAATAAGAAGGTGAAGGAAGAAGAGAAGCAAGTCATGGCGGCTTGCACTTTTTTTGAGAAATTTGATCATTCGATTGAGGAATGCTGGAAGTGCCTTGGCACTTGCAAGACCCCAAATTCTTTAGAAATTTATTTAGAAAGTTATTTGTAATTATTTGGAATTTATTTGAAGTTATTCGAATTAATGAGAATTATCCAAATTAATTAGATTAATTAATTAATTAATAGAATAAGTCATTTTTCAACTATTTTCTAAAAATCCCCAAAAATCACATCTTGTAGAATTAATTTTGTTTAGCAACTTTGTCTTCTACATTTAAGCCTAAGAAAATCATTTATTATGCCGAATTAGTGAACTTAGTCTTTTGAACTTAACATTTAACTATTTACGGAATAGTATAAGTAAAAATCCGACTACCTTAAAAAAATCTGTAAAAATAGTAAACAGATTAAGGTCGAGGTAGATAACAACTTTTCCTTCTGGCATTAGGCCATTGTAAATCCGTGGTAAGATCTATTTAGAGTTTAAACCCAAAAGTGCACACTTTTGACCCATACCTAACCCTTAGTTTAAAACACGAAATTCAACCTCAATTCTCAACCAAATGATCTGAAATCAGTGGCAAATGGAAGGCCACAATGTAAGGAACATTTACCCTCAATCAATTTGAGGTAAACTTAGCCCCAAAACGTGCTGCCGACATAGTTTGGTCAAGTCAAAGATTTCGGCGCCGTTTCTAAACACGTAGCTTGCAGCAGCGAATACTCCCAACTCAGAAGGCTCCAGAAGCTCTATGAGCTATCAAAATGAAGCCCTACGAGTCTTCTTTCATTTGGCTGCTGTGGGGTTCGCTGAAGTTTCAGATCTGGAGAGATCTAGCTCGATTTGTGGAGGTGGGTCAGCAGGCCATTGGCTTCCCCTCATCGTTCTTTGATCCATCGATTGAGGTAGGAATTCTCAACCAAATCTTGATCATGAGTATAGCAAATTGTTCCTCTCATCGAGCTCTATCCATTGGTGACAAAAGCCCCAATTTTCATTAGGTGTCCGTGGAGAAATCGAGCTTTTTGTGAGGTGCTGTCCAAGTGTTCTTCATCCTAGGGTTTGAGTTTTCTCTCTCCGATTTGAGGTAGGATCTAACAACCAAACTCTAATTAATTTATATGATGTAATAAGCATGTTATTATCTTTCATTCAACGTAGAAAGCCCCAAATTCCATTGAGCATGTCTTGTGAATTTCAAATTTTTGTAGGAACGTATCTAGAACATGATTCATATAGTGTTCCTCTAAGTTAGAGCTTGATTTCGGGCTAATTTTGAGCCCTGTAACTTGATCTTCATGTAGCATATCATACATGGTTGGATTCATAATCGAGTTAGCTTTCTTTTGACACCAAAAGCCCTAAATTCCGTTGTGTATGTTAAGGGAATTGCATGATTTAGTAGAAGTAGGTCAGGAACTAGGGTTTTCATGTATTTATCATGTATAAGTTGTGATTTAATCGATTTCTGTAGAAATTCATGTTTTGAAACTCATGTATTAAGACCCTAGAATGTCTATTAGGATTCCTAGATTATGTGGTTTTGATTTCAACTCAATTGGACCCCATTTGGATGAGTTTATGTGGTTTCCGGAAGCAACATTCGTTGCTGTTCTTGCAGGGGTCGACCCCAGGGGTCGACCCATTTTCTGGGTGCCCTGGCAGGCCCGAGGGTCGACCCATTCGGCCCAGGCACGAGGGTCGACCCCTGGGGTCGACCCATCCAGGCCCTGCATGGGGTCGACCCCAGGGGTCGACCCATTGCACTAGATTGCTGGGGTCGACCCCAAGGGTCGACCCATTCAGCTCCCAGACCCCAGTTTTTCAGGGGTCGACCCCAGGGGTCGACCCGTACACCAGAAACCCGATTTTCTTCATTTTTCGACCCGAAGATGGATCCGAATCAGTGGGGAATCAATCCATTTAACTTAGACCCACTGAAATTATATTTTTGAAGAACAATTGACCTATTCATGTACCCCCCTTGATTTTAAATTTGCATTGGTCCTTTCTCGCAAACATAGTACAAAACACGATGTTTACTATCTCCATTACAACACTTACATTGGTTAAATAGAAACTCACTTAATTAATGATTAATGGTGATATTAAAGCACCTGATAATGCATTCTATTTCACCGCTGTGAGAGCTTGTTCTTTACCTTGACAACTTGTTCTAGCTTGTTGGCTCTTTGGCTAATACAAATGATAATGGTTAATCATGATATCTTAACTTGGTGATTAGGATTAATATGTTGATTAGCTTGTTTGATTGCTGCTGTTTCACAGTAGCGCCGCTGATGTGACACTAAATGCAGCAAGATGAAATGAGACCCTTGGACCTAATTCGCAAGAACAAACAAGTAAGAAATCAAGCACAAAACGCTGAACACCGCGCGCACCCGATTCCCTAGGTGACTCGGTGATGCCGAGTAAGATAGTGGGTCTAGCCCCTAGCTGGTTAGAGGACCAGCACTTGCTAAGTCGTCCCTCCCAAAGGTTGAAGGCCCACAATCACGGGCGGCCGGGGTGCCTTGGGGCACTAGGACACTCACTCACTAACCACGGTGACCACACGGCAAAGGTGGATCCGGGATCGAGCTCTCCTCCTCACCGACCAGCGGACTAATGATACGGATATGAAATGAACAAAAATGACGGAGCAAAGTTTTAGAGGCTCACCTAGCCGGCTTGAGGAAGCCGACTTCGCTCGAAGACGAGGGCGAGCGGGGAAGTGTGTTCCCCGCACACTGCGTCGGTGAAGCTTCACCTACGAGAATTTGGTTACACAACTACACCTCACGCAGGAGGGGGGTTCTCGGGGTGGGGGTTAATGATTTTACATCTCAAACACTACCACCTCGTAGGGTGGGGCAGTAAGCCAGCCAGGCAAAAGGGGAGGAGGGGGAAAAGGGAATTAAGGAAGGAGCCGAAGTGAACACCCGGGTGCTGCCTGCAGCTCGGTCTGCCGACCAGTCGGCGCTGTAGAAAATCCCGAGACCGCTGCCGACCTCAGAAATGCACGGGACCAGCGCCAAATTGTCGGTGACTGGCCCCTGGACGTCTGCAAATTTTGACAGGGCTTCTGGAAGTCGCTGCTGACTGGTAGGGACTCTGCAACTGGGTCGCAGCTCTCTGATCCGCACTGGTTCCAGGAACAGGGGCTGGAAGGGCCAACTGCCACGGTCACTCCCGGAGCTCAAATGCGGCGGGACCAACTCTGGAGCGTCCGTGGTCGAGGTGGCTTTCAGCAGGAGTTGACGGGGTTGCAAGCCGATGCCGTGGCTGATCGTGGTGCCCAGAAGAGGGGGGCCTGGTCGCTGTAGACTGCCAGGGACAGACCCGCGCTACTGTGGGAGAAAATTCGTATCTCTGTCCTCCGGTGTCCGAATGCCGATCCGCCGCCTGATCCTGAACGGGGACAGAGAGGAGCATAATTTTGATGAAGAAACTTGAGCCTGGTTCAGCCTTGGTTGGTCGTGGCACTTCGTTCTTGTCGGTTCTGGTGTTGGATGGAGTCCTCCCTGCGCGACTGTGGGAGAATCGCCCTAGCCAGCAGCTCCGGTCTCGGAATGAGGTGAAACCGCCTCGCCTGCGAAGATGACTTGGAGCTCTTTCCAGGGATGTAGGATACGACCTCAGCAGCACAAAGATGGAGCTGTGGCCGTCGCTGCAACAGGAGGTTGATCTGCAGGTCGGCCTGCACACAAAGCTGAAGCTAGGATGAAGGGGAAGAAGGCTTCTTTGGTGAGTGAATGTGGGTGGGGTGCTGCCAAGTGGAGTTGGGGGGCTCTTGTGTGGTGTGGAGAGGGATGAGGAGAGGAGGAATGGTCGAAATCTGCAGAGGGAGGGGGGGTGAAGAGGGTGGACACAGCAAGGGTGTGTGTGTGGGTGGAGGGTGCGGCCTAGGCAAATGGATGGAGGTGGATGGGTGGTGGACGAACTTGGAAGGAAGGGGGAGTGGGGTGGTCGACCTAGGGAGGTGAAGGGGCTTCTTGGGGAGGGGAAAGAGTCCTTGGGAGGTGGAAGGTTGCTTAGGGAAGGGGGAGGGCTGTCTTGGGGAGGTGAAAGGGTGCTTGGAGAGGAGGGATTATTAATGGTGAAGTAATGGTGTCTTGGGAGGTGAAGAGGCTTGCTTAGGTGGCAAATGAGGTGGCAAGGGTAAGGAGAGAGATGGGGTTCGAACTAGAGAGAGAGAGAGGGAGGAGAGAGAGGGGGTTCGCCCCTAGGAGAGAGAGAATTAGAGTGAGAGAGAGAGATAGACTCTAGTGGAGGCAAACTTTCAATAATTCTTCATTAACCACAAGAGGAGGGGTTGGGGCCCTATTTATAGGGAAATCCCTTTTACAAATAGGTCCTCGACACTTCACACACTAACACAAAAGCCAAGGGGAAGGGGGGGTGCGCCCATGGGCCTAGCCCAGTGGCAAGGGCCCATTAACAAGCACAAAGACTCATGCGACTCAACTAAGGACAATTAATTAAAAACCTAGGTACAAGACTCAAATAAAAGACAAAAGTACATGATAATGAAAGGGAAAAATCACTCAGTGACCTAGGTAAAGATACAGAGATCCACTCCGGAACAGGGACGGCCTCCTAGCTGCTCCCGGGTGGGAGGGAAGTGCCAAGCCATAGGGAATCGCGAGTGATGTCCTCATCAATTTCCCCGGGCTGGAAAGAGCTCGACTCTGTCGAGTAGAGGCCCACCCTGCTGCGGTACCGCTCCAATAGGTCAGGATCTAGCTGCTGGAGATCTTCCCTGCTCACCCAGGCGTCGTCCGAGGGTGGTCGTCCCTTCCACCGGACTAGATAACGCTCATAAACCTTGCTCCTTGTGTTGGTGACCTGTTCATCTAATATCCGCTCCACTTTATCACGCTGGTTCCTTAAGTCGGGTGGAGCTCTCTGTAGTGTGGGGGTACTCTCAAAGGATGGGTCTGGCCGGATATCCTCACTAGGTGTCACCGCGGGGCCCCTGTAGGGCACCAGGTCCGCCACATTGAATGTGGGGCTTACTCCATATTCTTCGGGAAGGTCCAATACATAAGCATTGGTGCCAAGTCGTCTCAGCACCTGGAAGGGGCCAGCCCCACGTGGTCTCAACTTTGAGGCATTCCCAGGGAACAACCTCTCCGTTCTCACCATCACAAAATCACTTATCTGGAACTCCTGGTGGCGACGGTGGGAATCAGCTGATCTTTTGTAGATCTCATTATTCTTGTTGATGTTCTTGCGAATTTCCTCATGCAACTCTCTAAGGTGTTGGGCAAATGACTCAGCAGTGATAGACACCCTGGCATGAGGGGGTAGGGGAATGAGATCAGAAGGCTTCCTAGGCTTGTAACCATGCACAGCTTCAAAGGGACTCATGCCTATGGTCCTACTGGTGGAATTATTGTATGCAAACTCGGCTTGGGGCAGAATGAGATCCCAATTTCCAGGACGGTCCTCAACAAGACATCTAAGAAGATTCCCCAGACTCCGATTGACGACCTCTGTTTGGCCATCAGTTTGGGGATGATAGGCTGTGGAAAATTTAAGCAAGGTCCCCATTAGGTGCCAAAGGGTTTTCCAGAAATAACAAGTGAATTTGACATCCCTGTCCGAGATGATGGTCTTGGGTAGGCCATGGAGACGAACCACCTCATCAAAGAATAGACGGGCCACGTGGGAAGCATCAGAGGTTTTTGAACAGGGGATGAAATGGGCCATTTTTGAGAATCTGTCCACGACCACAAAGATGGAGTCATGCTTCCTCTGGGTTCGGGGTAGCCCTAACATGAAGTCCATACTTAGGTCCTGCCATGGCCGATCGGGAACGGGTAGAGGGGTGTATAGGCCAGTGTTTTGTTTGACTTGTTTGGCAGTCGCACATGTGCGGCATTGCCCCACAATCTTGGCCACATCCCTCTTGAGGCTGGGCCAATAGAACTGCCCCTCAACCAGGCCAATAGTCTTGTGTACCCCAAAATGTCCAGCTAGGCCCCCAGCATGTAACTCCCAAACCAATAAATCCCTTAGCGAAGTCCTAGGGATGCAAAGCCGATGCCCTTTGAAGAGGAACCCATCCTCTATGATAAAGCCATGGTGTTCTTGGGAGGAGTGGGTGGTTAGGTGGGTGTGGATGGGCCAAAATTCGGGACAAGTCGGGTATTCTTCCCTCATCCGATCGAAGCCTATGACTTCCACTCGGACGGTGGCTAATAGGGAGACCCTCCTGCTAAGAGCATCCGCAGCGCGGTTCTCACTCCCGGCCTTATGTTTGATCACAAATGTGTAGGCCTGGATGTACTCAACCCATCTAGCATGCCGAGCATTCAATTTCTGTTGAGAGTTGAGGTATTTTAGAGCCTCATGGTCGGAGAATATGACAAATTCTTTGGGTAGGAGGTAGTGCCTCCAATGGCGGAGGGATTGCACCACCGCATAGAATTCTTTGTCATAGGTTGTATATTTGAGCCTGGCATCACACAACTTCTCACTAAAGTAAGCCACGGGATGTCCCTCTTGGCTGAGGATCCCACCAATTCCTACCCCAGAAGCATCACAAGTTACTTCAAAGACTTTGGAGAAGTCCGGGAGGCATAAAACCGGGGCTTGGGTCATTCTATCCTTGAGTTCCTGGAAAGCCTTAGTAGCTGACTTAGTCCACACAAAGGTTCCCTTTTTGAGGCAATCTGTGATTGGGGCTGTGATGGTGCTAAACCCACGGATGAACCTTCGGTAGAAAGTGGCTAAGCCATGGAAGCTCCGGACTTCATGGAGAGTGCGGGGCTCCGGCCAGTCAATGATGGCTTGGACCTTTTCGGGGTCCATAGATACACCTTTGGTGGAGACAACATACCCAAGGAAGATAATGGAATCTATCATGAAATGACATTTTCCTAGATTGGCAAAGAGGCTTTCCTTCCTAAGGGTGGTGCAGACCTGTCTGATGTGGTTGAGGTGGTCTTCCTTGGACTGGCTGTAGATGAGGATGTCATCGAAATAGACTACAAGGAAAACCCCAATGTAGGGCCTGAGGGCCTCGGTCATGAGGCGCATAAATGTGCTTGGGGCATTGGAAAGCCCAAAAGGCATCACCAGCCATTCATAGAGTCCATCTTTGGTCTTAAAGGCTATTTTCCATTCATCCCCGGGCCTTATCCTCACTTGGTGGTAGCCACTTTTGAGATCTATCTTGGAAAAAATGGTGGCTCCCGCAAGCATGTCAAGCATATCGTCAAGTCTAGGTATAGGGAACCTATATTTGACGGTGATCTTGTTGATGGCCCTACTATCGACACACATTCACCATGTCCCATCTTTCTTTGGTGTGAGAAGAGCGGGGACGGCGCAGGGGCTTTTGCTAAGCCTGAGAAAGCCTTTTCTAACAAGCTCTTCTACTTGCCTCCTTAACTCAGCATGTTCGGTGGGGTTGAGGCGATAGTGTGGTAGATTTGGAAGGGAGGCTCCCGGGACAAAATCTATGGCATGCTGAACATCCCTCATGGGAGGTAGTTGGTCCGGTAGTTCATCGGGAAACACATCCTTGAACTCTTCAAGGAGTGGGTATACTTCCACGGGATGGGGGTTGGAGGGTGTTGACTCTCCTAGACAAAGGATAACAGCGCACACGGGGGTTCCTTGGGCAACTTCCTCTTCTAACTCCTTTCTAGTGATGAGGTGGAGGCCTTTGATTGGCCCGGTGGGAACTTCGGGGATGGGATTTTGGGAAGTTGATTGTGTGGGTGTAGGCGGGCCCTTGGAGCTTGGTGAGGGAATGGGAGGAATCCCCTTAGTGGGTGGTTCCTTTCGGGGTGGGGATGGGTTGAGGCGGATGACCTTCCCCTCGTGCACAAAGGTGCATGTGTTCGTCTTCCCATAGATAGTAGCATCTACATCGTATATCCAAGGTCTCCCAAGTAGGATGCTTCCTACGGCCATAGGTATGATATCACACCAAATTTGCCCTTGGTAGGATGAGAAGGTGATGGGGATAAGACAACATGTGCTGACGGGGAGGGAGTGGTTGTTGATCCATGACACACGGTAGGGTTTGGGGTGGGGTGTCGGGGTAAGCCCAAGGAGTTTGACGGTGTCCGGGGACACGGCATTTACACAACTCCCATTGTCTAAGATGATCTTCCTAACATGATTCCCAATTTTGATGAAAGTATGGAAGATGGAGGTCCTACGCCAATCCTCCTCTTGGGGTTGGGTAAGAGTGCATCTTATCACCCCAAGGTGGGCTGATTGGTGGTCATCTTCTACACCCTCTTCAATGAATTGCTCCTCGTACTCATCTTCCCACCCTATGGCAGCCTCGTACTCCTCCACATTCTCATGAGATTCTTGGGAGGTGGTGGGTACGCTCTCCATGACAAGATTGGACATCCCCTTGGAGGGGCATTGGGTGGCTATATGGCCATAACCATGACACCGGAAACACTTAATCGAACTATTCTCTGGGGCCTTCCCTTTGGAGATTTCCTCTCTTCGGGGATAAGGATTGGGTGGAGTGGTTTTGGTAGGAGGAGGGTTGGTTGACTGTGGGTAGGTCCGGGTGGGGGTACCCCCACTAGGAGTAGGGGTTTTCAACAAGGGCGGAAGGTTGGGTCGTGGACCCATGTTCCTAGGCTCAACCGGACGGGAAGGGGTGACCCTTGAATTCCTAAAGAACCTCTCCGTATCTCGAGCTATTTGATAAGCCATTTCAAGGGAATCCACATCCCTCATAATTAACTCCCTTTTGATGTATGGGTGGAGACCATTCCTAAATCGTGATAGGGTGACGGCTAACTCCTCATGTACTCCACATTTTAGAAGATAGGAGTCAAACAATTCTATGTACTCTACCACGGATTTTCCCTCTTGGGTGAGGCATTGCCATTCATCTAAGAGTGTTTGGGTGTAGGAGTGGGGAAGGTATTTGAACCTTAATTGGGCTTTCATGCCTTCCCATGTTTGAATGGGTTCTTCCCTCCTAATTCTCTTCCTAGTTTCAACACTCATCCAATAGGTCTTGGCCAATTTAGTAAGGTGCATTTTGGCTAGCCTAACCTTCCTCTCTTCGGTCATTGGGTACCAATCGAAGTATTGGTCCATAGCACTCTCCCATTCTAGGTACACATGTGGGTTATGTGACCCATCAAAGTTAGGAGCGTCAACTTTGATCATCCTAAGTAGGTAGTCATCCGGGTCATCCCTTGGGCGCCTCTCCAAAGCTCTATATGGGCGGGGCCTCTCATTCTCGGGGTAATAGTCATTCTCTAAGTCCTCCCTTTCATGCTCAACCCGGAGTGGTGGGGCCCTTTGGGGAGTGTTCCTAGGGGGGGTCCTAGCTTCCTCAATCCTATCCAATCGAGTGACCACACCATTCATTCGCTCCGTGAGGGCTAGAATGGCAGCCTCTATCCGTTCTATAGGAGTTGGGGGAGTTCCCCTAGGGTCGTTTTGGTTGCCTTGGAAATTGGGATCCATGGGTGGATCGGAGGTAGTGGGATCGGGTCGGTATGGGGTGCCCCTACGGGTGGACATGCACAAGGTATTGATAAGGAAAATGCAATTGTCCTGGGACCTAGGCTTGTAGAGACAAGTCTAAAACTTGCTCTGATACCACTTGATGTGACACTAAATGCAGCAAGATGAAATGAGACCCTTGGACCTAATTCGCAAGAACACACAAGTAAGAAATCAAGCACAAAACGCCGAACACCGCGCGCACCCGATTCCCTAGGTGACTCGGTGATGCCGAGTAAGATAGTGGGTCTAGCCCCTAGCTGGTTAGAGGACCAGCACTTGCTAAGTCGTCCCTCCCAAAGGTTGAAGGCCCACAATCACGGGCGGCCGGGGTGCCTTGGGGCACTAGGACACTCACTCACTAACCACGGTGACCACACGGCAAAGGTGGATCCGGGATCGAGCTCTCCTCCTCACCGACCAGCGGACTAATGATACGGATATGAAATGAACAAAAATGACGGAGCAAAGTTTTAGAGGCTCACCTAGCCGGCTTGAGGAAGCCGACTTCGCTCGAAGACGAGGGCGAGCGGGGAAGTGTGTTCCCCGCACACTGCGTCGGTGAAGCTTCACCTACGAGAATTTGGTTACACAACTACACCTCACGCAGGAGGGGGGTTCTCGGGGTGGGGGTTAATGATTTTACATCTCAAACACTACCACCTCGTAGGGTGGGGCAGTAAGCCAGCCAGGCAAAAGGGGAGGAGGGGGAAAAGGGAATTAAGGAAGGAGCCGAAGTGAACACCCGGGTGCTGCCTGCAGCTCGGTCTGCCGACCAGTCGGCGCTGTAGAAAATCCCGAGACCGCTGCCGACCTCAGAAATGCACGGGACCAGCGCCAAATTGTCGGTGACTGGCCCCTGGACGTCTGCAAATTTTGACAGGGCTTCTGGAAGTCGCTGCTGACTGGTAGGGACTCTGCAACTGGGTCGCAGCTCTCTGATCCGCACTGGTTCCAGGAACAGGGGCTGGAAGGGCCAACTGCCACGGTCACTCCCGGAGCTCAAATGCGGCGGGACCAACTCTGGAGTGTCCGTGGTCGAGGTGGCTTTCAGCAGGAGTTGACGGGGTTGCAAGCCGATGCCGTGGCTGATCGTGGTGCCCAGAAGAGGGGGGCCTGGTCGCTGTAGACTGCCAGGGACAGACCCGCGCTACTGTGGGAGAAAATTCGTATCTCTGTCCTCCGGTGTCCGAATGCCGATCCGCCACCTGATCCTGAACGGGGACAGAGAGGAGCATAATTTTGATGAAGAAACTTGAGCCTGGTTCAGCCTTGGTTGGTCGTGGCACTTCGTTCTTGTCGGTTCTGGTGTTGGATGGAGTCCTCCCTGCGCGACTGTGGGAGAATCGCCCTAGCCAGCAGCTCCGGTCTCGGAATGAGGTGAAACCGCCTCGCCTGCGAAGATGACTTGGAGCTCTTTCCAGGGATGTAGGATACGACCTCAGCAGCACAAAGATGGATCTGTGGCCGTCGCTGCAACAGGAGGTTGATCTGCAGGTCGGCCTGCACACAAAGCTGAAGCTAGGATGAAGGGGAAGAAGGCTTCTTTGGTGAGTGAATGTGGGTGGGGTGCTGCCAAGTGGAGTTGGGGGGCTCTTGTGTGGTGTGGAGAGGGATGAGGAGAGGAGGAATGGTCGAAATCTGCAGAGGGAGGGGGGGTGAAGAGGGTGGACGCAGCAAGGGTGTGTGTGTGGGTGGAGGGTGCGGCCTAGGCAAATGGATGGAGGTGGATGGGTGGTGGACGAACTTGGAAGGAAGGGGGAGTGGGGTGGTCGACCTATGGAGGTGAAGGGGCTTCTTGGGGAGGGGAAAGAGTCCTTGGGAGGTGGAAGGTTGCTTAGGGAAGGGGGAGGGCTGTCTTGGGGAGGTGAAAGGGTGCTTGGAGAGGAGGGATTATTAATGGTGAAGTAATGGTGTCTTGGGAGGTGAAGAGGCTTGCTTAGGTGGCAAATGAGGTGGCAAGGGTAAGGAGAGAGATGGGGTTCGAACTAGAGAGAGAGAGAGGGAGGAGAGAGAGGGGGTTCGCCCCTAGGAGAGAGAGAATTAGAGTGAGAGAGAGAGATAGACTCTAGTGGAGGCAAACTTTCAATAATTCTTCATTAACCACAAGAGGAGGGGTTGGGGCCCTATTTATAGGGAAATCCCTTTTACAAATAGGTCCTCGACACTTCACACACTAACACAAAAGCCAAGGGGAAGGGGGGGTGCGCCCATGGGCCTAGCCCAGTGGCAAGGGCCCATTAACAAGCACAAAGACTCATGCGACTCAACTAAGGACAATTAATTAAAAACCTAGGTACAAGACTCAAATAAAAGACAAAAGTACATGATAATGAAAGGGAAAAATCACTCAGTGACCTAGGTAAAGATACAGAGATCCACTCCGGAACAGGGACGGCCTCCTAGCTGCTCCCGGGTGGGAGGGAAGTGCCAAGCCATAGGGAATCGCGAGTGATGTCCTCATCAGCAGCACGATTTACTCTTGTTGTGACTTGGTTTCGATCTCCTTGATGATTATACTTACCTTGAAATTCTGGAAATGAATCTCTTTCCTACTTGAAGTTGTTATTGCTACTTAGTTTAAACCTTGGAATTCTGGCCATAAATTGTGGAAGTCTAGATTCGTGGGATCTTTGATCCAAAGAAATCAATGCCTGGCAAACAATTAAGGGCTCGGTCTAGTCCTGGGAAGAGCGCCCGAATACTACGTGTACCCCCGGAGAGGTGAATGACTAGGTGTGGCATTTGGCACCAGTACTTGACATGTGTTAAATCTAGGACTGTCCACTACTCTCTCCACTACTCTCTACATTACTTTCTACTACTTTTCACTTTCCACTCTTCACTGTTCTATACTCTACTTGTGGTTACTTTACTTGCTTATTACTTGGACGTGGAAATGAAATTACATACGTGCTTGACATGACTTGAATTGTCTTGATATGGCCAACTTTTTATCGTTAACTCCTGTAGTAAATTCTTGTCTTACCATTCTATTCATTATATTTCTTGACCTTGCAAGATCTTTGAATTTTATTTTCGTGATATCATCGTTATCTTTTTATTGTTTTATCATTTGTAGCATGACATTTTAAAATGTAATTAAACTGTTAATCACTTATACCTGTCTGTTATTTCCTACTGAGCGTCAGCTCATAGTTGTGTTTTTTCCCCTCTTTCCAGGCTTTTCAGGTGACGCGCTTACCGATGAGGAAGGGCAGGAGTGATGTCTTGAGTGTATCAGTTCTAGTGTGTTAGTAGTGTGTTATCTTTCTTTAGTTGTGTTTTGGAGAGCTTTTAGTCTCAGTCATGTTATTGAGTTTTAGTGGTTGATTATTCCAATTGTATTAAGTTGAACATGAGGTTATTGTATCAGTGGTGGTTTGTTAATGATCATTTAGTATTTCCATCTTGTAGCACTTGTGTATTATTTTAGATTAGTTTCTCTCTCTCTTGCCAGCGTGTCCCTAACTGTACGTCCCGATATTTCCGCCTTGTTCGGGGCGTGACAGTTTAGTTGGTATCAGAGCCTAGGTTTCACATTCCTAGGTTTCCTAAGTTTTAGGTTTTCTTGCATTGCATCCCAATAATCGGTATATCAAAAGGTGTTATCCGAACGTTAGGCTACGCCTATCGGAAAGGTCGCACACTTGCGCGAGTGGTCTTCGGACCGATTACCTCCGCCAGGTACCGAGTTTTTGGTCGTGTCTAGGTGCATTAGATCCCTAACCTTGTAAAAGCCTAGGACCTGACCTGGTGAGAATGGGTAGAAACTTGGGTTAAGATCGTTTCTTAATCGTGTAATTATTTATCTTGATTAAACCTAAGTAATCTATTTCTCGTGTAGATGGCAGCTGATCGTGCTGAATGGAGGAACCTACAGCGTACGGTGCAAGGCCTTACTCAGGCCCTTCAGCAAGTAGCTCGGGCAGGAGCGGCACAGCATGGCACCGGTGATCTATACCGGAACTTCCGCGGAATGAACCCGCCTAGATTCACTGGTTCGACTGACCCCGACCAAGCCGAGCACTGGCTAGATGAGATGGGGAGGATCTTTGAAGTTATGCAATGCACCAACCAGGAGCGTGTCCTTTTGTCCACATTTCAACTGGAACATGATGCACGTACTTGGTGGGATTCTATCAAGGCAACTCTCGGTGATCGGCAAGTTATGTGGGAAGAATTCGAAGAATTCTTCAACAGCAAGTATTTTTCTGATAGAGTGCAAGAGAAGAAAGCGGCAGAGTTCGCGGCCTTGAAATAGCGAGGTTTGTCCGTGGCAGAGTGTGAGGCTCAATTTGCACGGCTTTCTCGTTATGCTACTCATCTCATTTCCACCGAGAAGATGAAGGCGAAGCGCTTTCTCAATGGATTGAAGCTTCATTATATCAACCAATTGGCACCGATGAAGATTTCCACGTATTCTGAGGTGGTAAGGAAAGCGTAAGTTCTAGAGGATACTCTTGAGATGACGGAGAGAATCCATGGTAAAGGCACCAAGAAAGAATTACCTACGGGTTCCGGGAGTGTCAAACCCGGGTATACCAAGAAGAGGCCTGTTAGTGGACCTGGTTCGTGGAGCGGGTCCGGATCATGGAAGGGCAAGATGCCGAGGCATGAAGACAAGAAGCCTGGCCCTATTGTTCCATTCAAGGGCGTGTGCAACTATTGTGATCGTCCGGGTCACAAGATAGAGGAGTGCTGGCGCAAGCTAGGCGCCTGTTTGCGATGTGGAAGCAAGGAGCACCGTATCCCCAATTGTCCTCTCATATCGGAGCAAGCTACACCGGCAAAACCTCTAGTCTTCAAGAAACCACAAGGCAAGCTTCAAGCTTTACATGAAGATGAAACTGGGATTTCTGATGATGGCGGACTCGTCGAAGGTACCCTTACTATAATCAATAAGCCCGCATTTGCTCTCTTTGATACTGGTGCAACACATTCTTTTATTTCACGGAGATTTGCTAAGTCATTAGTTGTGGAACCTGTTTTGATGAATACTCCGTTAGAGATTTCAACCCCTATTGGCACTAGATCAACAATCCAGTATTTCTATCCTTCTAGTAAGGTTATGATTGGTGAACAGAACTTTCCAGCAGATTTGGTCTGCATGGATATGAAGGATTATGATGTAATCCTAGGAGCAGATTGGTTGGCCAAGTATGAGGCCATTGTTCAATGTAGTTCTAGCTCAGTGACTTTTACTGGACATTCTGGTTTATCTTTTACGGGAGTCAAGCACCATAACTCCGTACCGCTCATTTCGGCTCTCCGAGCTGATAAGCTTTTGAGGCATGGGTGTGAGGCTTTTCTAGCCTTTGTCTGTACAACTCCTGAGCAGCAGATGGAGATTAAGGACATTCCTGTTGTCCGAGATTTTCCTGATGTCTTTCCAGAGGAACTACCAGGACTTCTGCCTGAGCGGGAAGTTATCTTTTCTATTGATCTTATTCCTGGCACATCTCCAATTTCCAAGGCTCCTTATCGTATGTCTCCTGCGGAACTGCGGGAATTGAAGCAGCAACTGATGGAATTGCTCGAGAAGGGTTTTATTCGTCCTAGTACTTCTTCGTGGGGAGCCTCTGTACTATTTGTCAGGAAGAAAGATGGTTCGATGAGGCTGTGCATTGATTATCGGCAATTGAACCAGCAGACTGTCAAGAACAAATATCCCTTGCCGAGGATTGACGAGTTATTTGACCAGATAGCGGGAGCTCAATATTTCTCTAAGATCGATCTTCAATCTGGATATCACCAGTTGCGGATTAAGGAAGAGGATATTTATAAAACGGCTTTCCGCAGCAGGTATGGTCATTTTGAGTTTGTCATTATGCCTTTTGGTCTAACGAAAGCACCAGTGGCTTTCATGCAGTTGATGAACGATGTATTTCGGCCCTATCTTGATCAGTGGGTCGTGGTATTTATTGATGACATCTTGATCTATTCCAAGAGTGAATTGGAGCATGCTGAACACCTGAGGATGGCATTGCAATTGTTGAGAGATCATCAAATTTATGCCAAGTTCAGTAAGTGTGAATTCTGGCTGCAAGAAGTGTCCTTTCTCGGACATATTATCACCAAGGAAGGTATTTCAGTTGATCCTTCGAAGATTGAGGCAGTGAAAAATTGGGAGCAGCCTACTAGTGCAACTGAACTTAGAAGTTTTCTAGGCCTGGCAGGTTATTATCGAAGGTTTATTCAAGATTTCTCCAAGATTGCAGTACCTAGGACAAGATTAACCCGTAAGGAGAATAAGTTTGATTGGTCAGATGATTGTCAGCGAAGCTTTCAGACTCTGAAGGAGTGTTTGACTACTGCACCTGTTTTGGCTTTACCTTCTAGTGAAGGAGGATTTGTTGTTTATACTGATGCTTCAGGTATTGGCTTAGGCTGTGTACTTATGCAGCATGGGAAGGTGATTGCCTATTCCTCTAGACAGTTGAGGAAGCACGAAGATAATTATCTTGTTCATGATTTGAAACTTGCTGCAGTCGTGTTTGCTTTGAAGATATGGAGGCATTACTTGTATGGAGAAACCTTTACAGTGTTCTCAGATCATAAGAGTTTGAAGTATTTATTTTCTCAAAAGGAACTCAACATGAGGCAGCGGAGATGGTTGGAGTACTTGAAAGACTTCGACTTCTCGATTGAGTATCATCCTGGCAAAGGTAATGTTGTGGCAGATGCTTTAAGCCGGAAGCCGGTAGCTAGATTGTCAAGTCTCATGTTACAAGAATGGAGGTTGTTGGAATAATTATCTAGTCTGGATCTTAATATTGACAATGATCGGATCTTGATTGCTCAGATTCAACTTAAACCTGAATTATTGATAGAGATCAAGTCCTTGCAAGATAATGACCCCGAGTTGGTAGAGATCAAGGGAAGCTTGAGCAGCAGACCTGACTTCATGTTGGCCGATGATGGTAGATTATTATTTAAAGGCAGAACTTGTGTTCCGGATGAGGCTACAATGAAGAACAAAATTCTTGAGGAAGCTCATAGATCCAGATATACCATTCATCCTGGAGGCACTAAGATGTACCGAGATTTGAAAAAGTCCTTTTGGTGGCCGAATATGAAAAGAGAAGTTACAGATTTTGTGAGCAGATGTTTGGTATGTCAGCAAGTTAAGGCCGAACATTTCAGACCAGCAGGGAAATTGAAACCACTCGACATACCCCAATGGAAGTGGGAAAGTATTGGCATGGATTTCATTATGGGTCTACCTAGGACTCGTGGTGGATTTGATGCGATATGGGTGATTGTCGATCGATTGACAAAGTCGGCTCATTTCTTACCAATTAAGTCCAAGTGGACGATTGATGTATTGGCTGCTTTGTATATAAAGGAAGTGGTGCGATTGCATGGTATCCTAGTGAATATAGTATCTGATCGAGACCCCAGATTTACTTCACATTTCTGGAAGGGACTGCAAGAGTCTTTGGGTACTCGTCTGAATTTCAGTACTACTTTTCATCCACAGACAGATGGACAAACTGAAAGAACCAATCAGATAGTGGAAGATATGCTGCAAGCTTGCATGATTGATTTTGGTGGAAATTGGAGTGAGCATTTGGCATTAATTGAATTTGCCTACAATAACAGCTATCAGTCTAGCATTTAGATGGCTCCTTTTGAAGCACTATATGGTAGAAGTTGTCGTTCCCCGTTGTGTTGGGACGAGGTAAGTGAGAAACAGTGGCTTGGACCAGATCTTGTTACGGAATCATCACAGAACATCCGTGTTATCCGAGACCGGTTACAAGTAGCCCAGTCAAGGCAGAAGAGTTATGCCGACAACAGAAGGAGAGCATTGGAATTTCAGGTTGGCGAGCATGTGTTCTTAAAGGTCTCTCCGACGAGAGGGATCCGAAGATTTAGCATTCATGGCAAGCTGAGTCCGAGGTACATTGGTCCATTCGAGATTCTAGATAGAGCGGGAGAGGTGGCATACAGACTGGCTTTACCACCGCAGTTGTCTGGCGTACACAACGTTTTCCATGTGTCTATGTTGCGGAAATATGTGTACGATCCCACTCATATCATTCAGCAGGTGGATTTTGAACTGAAGGAAGATTTGACCTATGAGGAAAGACCTGTCAAGATTCTAGACCGGAAGCAACAGCAACTCCGGAATCGTTCGATACCGATGGTCAAGATTCAGTGGAGTCGGCGTGGGACCGAAGAAGCTACATGGGAGTCTGAAGAGACTATGCGAAAGCGGTATCCCGATCTATTCTAGGTGAGCGATCTTTTTCTACTCTCAATTTTAGTGCAGTGAATTTGGAGGACCAAATTCCTTTAAGTAGGGGAGGGTGTAAGACCCCAAATTCTTTAGAAATTTATTTAGAAAGTTATTTGTAATTATTTGGAATTTATTTGAAGTTATTCGAATTAATGAGAATTATCCAAATTAATTAGATTAATTAATAGAATAAGTCATTTTCAACTATTTTCTAAAAATCCCTAAAAATCACATCTTGTAGAATTAATTTTGTTTAGCAACTTTATCTTCTACATTTAAGCCTAAGAAAATCATTTATTATGCCGAATTAGTGAACTTAGTCTTTCGAACTTAACATTTAACTATTTACGGAATAGTATAAGTAAAAATAATAGTATAAGTAAAAATTTGACTACCTTAGAAAAATCTGTAAAAATAGTAAACAGATTAAGGTCGAGGTAGATAACAACTTTTCCTTCTGGCATTAGGCCATTGTAAATCCGTGGTAAGATCTATTTAGAGTTTAAACCCAAAAGTGCACACTTTTGACCCATACCTAACCCTTAGTTTAAAACACGAAATTCAACCTCAATTCTCAACCAAATGATCTGAAATCAGTCGCAAGTGGAAGGCCACAATGTAAGGAACATTTACCCTCAATCAATTTGAGGTAAACTTAGCCCCAAAACGTGCTGCCGACATAGTTTGGTCAAGTCAAAGATTTCGGCGCCGTTTCTAAACACGTAGCTTGCAGCAGCGAATACTCCCAACTCAGAAGGCTCCAGAAGCTCTATGAGCTATCAAAATGAAGCCCTACGAGTCTTCTTTCATTTGGCTGCTGTGGGGTTCGCTGAAGTTTCAGATCTGGAGAGATCTAGCTCGATTTGTGGAGGTGGGTCAGCAGGCCGTTGGCTTCCCCTCATCCTTCTTTGATACATCGATTGAGGTAGGAATTCTCAACCAAATCTTGATCATGAGTATAGAAAATTGTTCCTCTCATCGAGCTCTATCCATTGGTGGCAAAATCCCCAATATTCATTTGGTGTCCGTGGAGAAATCGAGCTTTTTGTGAGGTGCTGTCCAAGTGTTCTTCATCCTAGGGTTTGAGTTTTCTCTCTCCGATTTGAGGTAGGATCTAACAACCAAACTCTAATTAATTTATATGATGTAATAAGCATGTTATTATCTTTCATTCAACGTAGAAAGTCCCAAATTCCATTGAGCATGTCTTGTGAATTTCGAATTTTTGTAGGAACGTATCTAGAACATGATTCATATAGTGTTCCTCTAAGTTAGAGCTTGATTTCGGGCTAATTTTGAGCCCTGTAACTTGATCTTCATGTAGCATATCATACATGGTTGGATTCATAATCGAGTTAGCTTTCTTTTGACACCAAAAGCCCTAAATTCCGTTGTGTATGTTAAGGGAATTGCATGATTTAGTAGAAGTAGGTCAGGAACTAGGGTTTTCATGTATTTATCATGTATAAGTTGTGATTTAATCGATTTCTGTAGAAATTCATGTTTTGAAACTCATGTATTAAGACCCTAGAATGTCTATTAGGATTCCTAGATCATGTGGTTTTGATTTCAACTCAATTGGACCCCATTTGGATGAGTTTATGTGGTTTCCGGAAGCAACATTCGTTGCTGTTCTTGCAGGGGTCGACCCATTTTCTGGGTGCCCTGGCAGGCCCGAGGGTCGACCCCTGGGGTTGACCCATTCGGCCCAGGCACGAGGGTCGACCCCTGGGGTCGACCCATCCAGGCCCTGCATGGGGTCGACCCCAGGGGTCGACCCATTGCACTGGATTGCTGGGGTCGACCCATTCAACTCCCAGACCCCAGTTTTTCAGGGGTCGACCCCAGGGGTCGACCCGTACACCAGAAACCCGATTTTCTTCATTTTTCGACCCGAAGATGGATCCGAATCAGTGGGGAATCAACCCATTTAACTTAGACCCACTGAAATTATATTTTTGAAGAACAATTGACCTATTCATGTACCCCCCTTGATTTCAAATTTGCATTGGTCCTTTCTCGCAAACATAGTACAAAACACGATGTTTACTATCTCCATTACAACACTTACATTGGTTAAATAGAAACTCACTTAATTAATGATTAATGGTGTAATTAAAGCCCCTGATAATGCATTCTATTTCACCGCTGTGAGAGCTTATTCTTTACCTTGACAACTTGTTCTAGCTTGTTGGCTCTTTGGCTAATACAAATGATAATGGTTAATTATGATATCTTAACTTGGTGATTAGGATTAATATGTTGATTAGCTTGTTTGATTGCTGCTGTTTTACAGTAGCGCAGCACGATTTACTCTTGTTGTGACTTGGTTTCGATCTCCTTGATGATTATACTTACCTTGAAATTCTGGAAATGAATCTCTTTCCTACTTGAAGTTGTTATTGCTACTTAGTTTAAACCTTGGAATTCTGGCCATAAATTGTGGAAGTCTAGATTCGTGGGATCTTTGATCCAAAGAAATCAATGCCTGGCAAACAATTAAGGTCTCGGTCTAGTCCTGGGAAGAGCGCCCGAACACTACGTGTACCCCCGCGGAGGTGAATGACTAGGTGTGGCATTTGGCACCAGTACTTGACATGTGTTAAATCTAGGACTGTCCACTACTCTCTCCACTACTCTCTACATTACTTTCTACTACTTTTCACTTTCCACTCTTCACTGTTCTATACTCTACTTGTGGTTACTTTACTTGCTTATTACTTGGACGTGGAAATGAAATTACATACGTGCTTGACATGACTTGAATTGTCTTGATATGGCCAACTTTTTATCGTTAACTCCTGTGGTAAATTCTTGTCTTACCATTCTATTCATTATATTTCTTGACCTTGCAAGATCTTTGAATTTTGTTTTCGTGATATCATCGTTATCTTTTTATTATTTTATCATTTGTAGCATGACATTTTAAAATGTAATTAAACTGTTAATCACTTATACCTGTCTGTTATTTCCTACTGAGCGTCAGCTCATAGTTGTGTTTTTCCCCCCTTTCCAGGTTTTTCAGGTGACGCGCTTACCGATGGGGAAGGGCAGGAGTGATGTCTTGAGTGTATCAGTTCTAGTGTGTTAGTAGTGTGTTATCTTTCTTTAGTTGTGTTTTGGAGAGCTTTTAGTCTCAGTCATGTTATTGAGTTTTAGTGGTTGATTATTCCAGTTGTATTAAGTTGAACATGAGGTTATTGTATCAGTGGTGGTTTGTTAATGATCATTTAGTATTTCCATCTTGTAGCACTTGTGTATTATTTTAGATTAGTTTCTCTCTCTCTTGCCAGCGTGTCCCTAACTGTACGTCCCGATATTTTCGCCTTGTTCGGGGCGTGACAGCACTTGTCTTCGATGTGGAAGCCGGGAACATCGCATGCCCGATTGCCCATTTATAAAAGATCAACCCTCCAATGGCGGACGTAGGCGGCAGGCTCATTTAAGTGTCATATTGGACGACGAGGAAGTGCCAAAGAATGATGATTTAATGGAAGGTACAATTCAAATTTATTCACATCCTACTTTTGTGTTATTTGATACTAGTGCTTCTCATCCTTTTATCTCTACCGCTTTTGCTAAAACTTTACCAGTTTCACCGGTTCCTTTACCTTTGAACCTAGGTCTTGGAACCGAACTCAAAACCCACTACCCAGATAGTGAGGTAACCATAGAAGGCTATAATCTCCCAGCAAACCTCGTATACCTTGATATGAAAGGTTACGATGCCATCTTAGGTGTAGATTGGTTATGTGATCATTAAGCGAACATTAATTGTTGCTATAGGAGAATTTCCTGTTGTGACCCCTCTATGTTGATGATGTTGACACTTGCTTTATTTCATTGGCAACACCATTATTTTGATTGATTGGCAATTGCTTTTGATTTGATGAAATTGCTCTATCAGATTGACTATGTGTTCTTTGCATTTAATACACTGCTGTCTGCAATTCTTACTGTCATGAGTCTATACACTGGAAACTCTCATGTCGATTGAGTCTATACATCGTCCATTTTGGATAAAGTCCACACACTGCATTTCAATTGAATTGGTTAAGTGTGCACAGCGTCAATGCATCATGTTACAACGTCAACGCACTTCATTGGATGTGTGTACAGCGTCAACTCGCTAAGTGTGTACAGCGTCAACGCATGAAGTCATGTGGACGCACATTTTATTTTATTTCGTTATATTTATTTATTTATATTTTTTTCTTTAGATTTTTGATTTATTAGACGTGCCAGTCACACGTGTGACGATTTCGTTGTGCGCTCGATCTGACTTGGTCAGTCGATTGTGAAGTCCGAGTCGGGACCCGAAGTCCGTCATACCATAAAGGCTATGACGTTAATTACGTCGTTCCAAGGAAGGACAACCCTTGATTAAACGCCAAAATGGGAGGCCTGGAGAGGCAATAAAAATATATTTATGTGCACGGTTTGGATTTCATACCAGAGCCTGGAAGACGGGCAAGATAATAATATTAACCACATGAACAAACTGTCTCGTTGAATCGGCGGTTCAAAAATGATCAGATTCAGGGGAAAGGTGAAACAAAGGATATCAATCGCGGAAGCCACGATCATGACGGAGGTTTAAAGCATCGGTTAACATTTTGACAGCACTTCCCCATAGTCTGGATCATGCCCAGAGGGAAATAGGCTATCACCCACGGAGTGCCGGGGTGAAAGCCGAAAGGAAGAGAGAGGTCGGGCCTCTCCACGCTACACATGTATGCCCTAGGGCAACGTTTGATTCTTCCCTCACAGGAGCTGGTGACACTCATGCATTGGCATGGCTCATCGGAGCTAAGAGGGAGGCGTGTCGTTGTAACTTCGACACGAATCGATGGGACATAAGGGAGTCTACCTCCCTTTAACTTTATCCTCGGGACACACCTGGTGATCCACACATATCTCTGTGTGGGTTAGCTCTGGACATCTGGGCTCACAGGGTGGCAACTTAGGCTCTTGGCATAACCACAGATAGGAGGGCAAGGCTCCCGGCGTGAGTGGCAAGAAGATGGAGGTTCCCGGCATGGCCGAAGGGAAGAATCCAGGAAGCTCCCGGCGCCGACTTCCCGGCGCGACGGAGGCTCTCCAAGGGAGGTTCTCGGCGTAGGCACAAAAAGGGGAAGAGGAGCTCTTGGCCTGTAGGTTCCCGGCGTGCTCAAGGCCGCGCCGGGAGCTGGTGGCGCCGAGAGGCAGGTGCCGAGAAGGTGGGTGTTTGGGCACCGTGAGGAGTTCAGGATTTTAAGGTACCCTGTTTTTAGGATTTTGAGAGTTTTCTGGGAATTATATAAAGTAGATTGGCTCTGGGGACTAGGGATGGGGTTTAAATGGCTTTAGTTGTATATGCTTCAAAGGAGGCCGAGAGCTGAGAGGGATTTGAGGGGAATAGCCTCACACAGAGGTCCTTTTCACCATTACCATGCGGATTTCAGAGGACGGCTTCAGTATTATCTTTCATCGGCCTGGGAGGATTTCAGCAGCACCTCCCCCGTACCTAGCGTATGCCAGGGAGTGATAGATGATCACCCACGGAGTGCCGGGATGAAAGCCAGAACAGGGGGGTATGGGACCCCTAACCCGTGTATGTGATCACAGCACCAACTCAATATCCCTTTGAGGCCATCGAAACTTATGCAGTGGCAGAGTTTTTCTGGCTCGTAAGGTTACGTAGGAGAGTTATCCCCAATGATTTCTATCCCTTAGGCACATATGATGATCTGGGGTATCCTTCGACAGGATGCAAGGCTTGGTTGATCGGGCTTCAAAGGGCATCTGCGTGGTTCCTTGGCCTGTAGCAGGAAGGCTTTCATCCGGGGTTCAAGGAATAGAGGATTCACAGCATAAAGAAAGGGTGGCAGGAAGTGTAGTTCCTGGCGTAGGTTTTATTGGCCAAAGGGGGGGAGCTCTCGACGCAGGGGTTCTCGGCGCGGTAATGACCGCGCCGGGAACCCGACGTCGGGAGGCCCCTGGGCCGGGAAGGCTGTATTGTAAGAGGCTTTGGCTGGCTTGCTAAAGGGGCTAAAGCAAGGGGGATCTCTCGGCGGAGCAGTTCTCGGCGGGGAAATGACCACACCGGGAAGGGGCTAAAGGGTTTATGGCTTAGTTGCGATACTCTGCTCAGGAGATTTCTGGGATTTCTGGCTCGGATTGAGGCAAGATCTGGGCTGCAGGAGGGGATTACATGGGGGTTAGCATCAGTCGAAGGGCAGATCATCCATTAATGAATCCTCGAGGGACGTATGACATTTCCTCTACTCACCTGCTGCTCAGACGGTCAAGAGATTGATGTCTCTGACCCCGAACGAGATGGGAGCTCGACAGACATCTATAATATCCGTGAGAATCGGGATCCGAGGGGAAGGAAGAGGGGGGGACAGAGCCCAATAACCCATTGAATGAGGGTTGAGGTTCTGTCTTCATCCTTCACCAGAGAACAGGCTAGGGAGGGGGCGGTCGAAACATGAATCGAAAAGCTGTAGCATCTGGGCAAACCGATGTTCAGAAGAACAACCGATGCAAGAAGGGGAGAAAGACAGCAGACATTCCAATTAATCGAATGCTCAAACGAGCCATGTTGATCCTTCATTTCATTGCATCATCCCAAACCTATACAGATCGTAGAAGGTAAATGAAAGACAGAGATATGGAAATCGAGATCGGAATCCTTCGGCTACATTGATACATCGAGAAAGCCTCGCCAGATTACATCAGAAGAAGAGAAAAAAAAAAGGAAAGCATGGGGGAGGGCGGAGCATTGACTCCTCTCCCTCCCCGGGATACCCACCTGAGTCTCCCTTTCTTCTTCTTCTCTCAGCTTCTTCATTCTTTTCCTCTCAGTCTCTCTTCTGACTTTTTTCTATCTGGTTTTTGTTTCTACTATTCCTCTCCTCTTTCCGTCTTTGAAGGGAAGGGGCTTTATAGCCGTCCCTTTTTTGCCTTCTCGGCAGGCACCTCACGGCGCGCCTCAGCTGAGGGCTTCCCGGCGCGCAGGCTCCAGCCTCTTGGTGCAGCCATTGGGCTTTGACAAGGTGGCTCCCGGCGCCACTATTACAGGCCCATCTAGGTCTCTTTGACCAGGCCTTTCATAGGCCCCTCACGTACATCAGTACCCAAGAGGATCCCCCGTCGGTAATATATTTTGTATTGAGATCATTAGTAGGGTTTTCATCAGTCCGCAGACAGGGGTTTCATCAGTATTACCATCTGAATGATGACAAAACCGGGCATCATTTTATCGATATCGGCACCTGAATGGTGATGAGATCGGACATCAGCTTTGGTCTGGGAAGACTTCAGCCAGGTGTATAATCTGTGGAGACGATTCTTCTTGTGTTCTGACTTTGCAAAAGCCTTTACAATCTTCATCTGCCGGTACCGGCTTCATCTTTATCTTACATCACATCTGTCAATAAGCCGACATCTGACTTACCATGATATGTCATCTGTGGATTCTTAGATGAGGCAGTAACACAGCTCCTATTAAAGTGTGCTAGGAAGTCTCATTAGTCAAGCGACTACTGCTTTGTTAGTGCTTCCATCTGAGTGACATCGGCACCGGACATCAGCTCGGCCGACAAAGGCTTCAGCCGGGCAAATGGTTGACGAGCTTCATCATTGGTCTTTCATTGTGGTTATGATCTGCTTCCACCCTTGTTCATTTTCAAGGTGTCAACAAATGCCCCCCACCTGCGGGCGGCGCAAGCGCAGAATAAGCGTCACGGGGCCTGCAGGTGACTTTCATTATTCGAGGGTATCTTCCTCAATTTCTTTTCAATCCGGTCCTTAGACCTGATCATCTCGTTGCAATAATATTCTGCACACGTATCTTTCTTTTCTATCTTCATATTGTTTGACTTTATTTTCAGCTTTTTGGAGCTTCTCGGCACGAGGCCATTGGCTTCTCGGCACGTGAAGACCTGTTGGCGTGGAGACGGGGTCTCGGCGTGCCTAGCCTCCCGGCGCGGAGGGCTTCTCGGCGCGGGATGCTTCTCGGCGCAGAGGGCTTCTCGGCGCGGGGTGCTTCTCGGTGCGGAGGGCTTCTCGACACGCCTTTCGGCCGAAGGGGGGCTCTCGACCTGGGGGTTCTCGGCGCGCATTCTACCGCGCCGAGAGCCCTTCGCTTCGGCCTTCTATTTGAGGCGCCGAAGCCTCTTGGCTTCTCATTATTCACAGCCCCTTCTCTCTCTTCACTTTCTTTTTTCTCTCGGCGGTGGCGGCGAGCTCCTCCCCTCCGACCGTCAGGCTTCCTCCCGTGTTATTTGATTTCGCCCGGGTACGACGGCCTTTGGGGATTCAATCCCTTTGTTTCCGGGATCACCCCCTCTTGGTTGGTGACTCCCTATTCTTCTTGGGCAGACCCCAAATAAGGGGAGATGCTGCCGAAATTTTCATAGGGTTTCATGTTACAATCTTTATAAGACTGCCCATTGTTCTAGGATTTTTAATTCACTTTTCTTCTTTGACTGCAGACACTGCAATGGCTTCAGGCTCTGCTGCGGCATCCCCTGGAGGTGTCGGGGCCAGTTCGTCGGCCCAGCCAGATATATCACGGGCCACAGTAAACTGGCTGAATGTGCACAGCCTCGACTTCGGATACGACAAGATCGCTTCCGTCGACGAATCGTCCGATTCTGATACCGATACGGTATCAGCATCCCGGGTATACTCCACTGCCATGGAAACCTGCTTCAGACGGGGCACTGATTATCGCCCGGATTTCCCGAAGGACAAACACTTGCTACCGTTTATCCGGACCTTCACCGTGGGTGGAATGCGGAACTACCGAATAGCTCGTACAGTTGAAGCCGCAATTCTCGTTGAGAGAGACAGTCTGAAAGATTCAGTGTATCGCGGAAAGGCTATATATCTTCCCGGGGAGAAGCGTGACTGGGATGCAGTCCTTGGCATATCGGAGCTGGAGCCGGAAAAGAAGATGCTGACCCGGGCCCCGGAGTTCACACCCGCTCGGTGGGATAATGCCAGTGGCCGAGTCAATAGGGAGAAGCCCGGCTATGGTCTCTTCCTGGTGCCAGTAAAGTGGGGGTACCGCGAAGAGCCTTTTGTGCTGAATTGTTCGGCCATTCAGTTCAAGTATCATTTGGCCGCTGGTTGGTTCGGGGATACCAAGATCACTGACGCCCACTTATTTTGGGTAGGAGCCGTGGAATTTACTGAGTTTGTTCTGAAGGAATATGCCCCTCTGCTGATCAGAGCCGGGGTATATCATAGTGTTTTTGCTTCCCAATTTCGGTATCCTATATCCCGAGGGTTATGCTGTGGGATGTTCGAGGTCTTCTGCCCCTCATTCAACATATTCTATACAGCAGAGGGTGAGACATCTCTTGACCTCTGGAGTCTGTCACAGCTTTCCGGACTGCCTATTGACGGCGAGCAGTATGAAGAAGTCTGCTTGGTAGATTCTGAGAAGGATAGTTCCGATGGTGAAGGCAGATATTCCATTGGCTTCTCATACCGGTACCTGATGAAGACATATCGCTCCATCTGTCTGGCGTACAGTAGAGGGTCCTCCAAAGGTTATCATCCCCGGGAGAAGGGAAGCAAGCTGCGGATCCGGGTAGGGCAGTGGATTCAGTACTTCTTTGACGGCCCCCTGAAATATGCAGACTTCCCTTCCGTGGGTCCGACTGCTAGCAAGCAGGTAAGGGCTCCCCGTTATAAGTCGGCGCTGCCATCTTCATTGCGCCGTGCAGGCAGCGGTGGTCCCAACCCAGCAGGCGTAGACCCCATCACACATTGTGTGGCTTATTTCACATTCTGGCTGTGCACTTTCGCTCTCCCTGAAGGGGACGAGACAATCATCCGGCCAGAAGCTATATATCCGGCCTGTCAGATAGCTTGGGGAATGAGGCTGTCGCTCTGCCCAGTGGCCCTGTGTCTGATATACAAGTCTTTGGGGGATCTGTACAAGCACCGGACTCCCCGTTCTTTGAGGACCGTGGGTCCTTTTCATTTCTTCAATGCCTGGGTCTGCAGTTTATTTCCTGAGTTGGCTCCCAGAACCTTGCAGGCAGATACAGTGATGCCCAGAATGATTGAGTTTGCCAGTGCTGAACCTGGTCCTTTCTATGATCAACTGTTCAAGATAAGGGGTCGACTGATAAAGGTGCCGGTGGATGCCCCTGGCAGCATTCATTTCTGGAGCTTGGCGGCAGGTTCAGCTCCTTTGATTGATCCTCAGAGAGAGTGCAAGCTGGAAGAGGTAGAGACATATATTCATCCTGTCTCAGGGGTTAACACTGCCCGGCCAATCCTGGAGCCGGAGCTGGTCAGATGGGCCATGGCCACTCGGCCTAGTGTCTTAGTTTTCAGAAAGGGTGGCCTGCTCCTTTTGGAACCATACTATCCATTCCACTTTGGGCGGAACTTTGGTTACGATCAGCATATCCCCATAACAGTCGCTCAATTTCCCCTGGAGAGCTGGGCTAAGCATGGGTCCACCATTGTCGGCAATGGCCGGTTGTGGTGGGATTTCTACCATCGCCAGGACGGTGCAGTTTTCAGAGTTCCCACCGTTTCTAACCGTGTTCCCCGAGTAACATCAGAATATATCAAATGATGGAACATTCGAACCAGCTTTTACAGGGATAGTAGAGGTGCATTCTGGGATGTGGCCGAGTGTTCCTTTCTGAAACAACAGCCCGGGCCAGTGTTTGACATCCCCGAGGCCCACCTGAGAAGGCTTTATTCACAGCACCATAGGGAGGCTGAGAACTATCTGGCCCAGCGTCGGGCTTTGAAGGAAAAGGATTCCGACCCGCCTGCTCCTATCTTTGCTGCTATCAATGAGGACACTTTCATGCAGAACTTGAAACATTTGAGCCGTGTAGGGGGCGCTCGCTTGGAGGCGCAACAATATCCATTTCCTGTCGAAGAGCCGCTCCCGGCAGTAGTTTCTTGGAGGGGTCCGACTGATAGATTTCACCCATATAGGACGTTCGTGCGCCGGGAAGATAGAACCCAGACGTACTACAAGCAGACGTCTTGGTTGTTTATTTTGCTGAATTTACATGGGTTATCTGCAGAAAACCCGATAGCCGGCATATTGAACAAGCCGTTGTTTATCTCTTTTCATTATGTCGACGGCTGGGGTATGGACCACCTCGATTTGTTTCGGTGTCTTGACCTTCATGGTCACAGTGACCTGGCAGCTTTAGTGGAGAAGTGCCAGGTACTTGGCGATGTGTGCTGGCTTATCAAGGAGGCTGCTTCACGCTCCAAGGAGGTGGCTTATCTATACTGGCCGCTTTCTGTCTTTTACGACGGTCCAGCAGGTATGCTCTCTTCTCTTCTGACTGCAGTGCTTTCTGCTCAGTATTCATACTCTGCATCCACTGATCACATTGCCTGTCTGACATCTTCAACAGATAGGCCTGATATAAAGCGACAGGGGCTTTATAGAAAAATCATTGCGCAGGCTGAGAAGCCTACTTATTTTGAAATTCCTGCAGCAGCACCGACTACCACTCCCCTGCCTCCTGGCAAGAAGAGAAAGGCTTCCGTAGTTAAGGCTGCCGTTGGGAAGGCCAGGAAGGCCAAGAAGGCTTATGCTCAGCAGTCGGCTTCGGTAGCTATGGACACTGGGACCCCTCTCCCTGATATTCCTCATTCGATGAGTTTGAGTCTCAAAGGGCGGCTGCTGAGACATCGTTTCAGGGTAACATCAAAAGCTTGCATTTGCGTTCTTCATTATCTTTTGCAGGATCTCAAAGAAGTCCTTGAATCTGACCCCTTCCTTTTGCACAGCCCAAGAGACAGTCATAGCACCTTCTGTGGTGGAGACCAGGTTGCCTTCTCCCACGCCGGCTAGTGAGGCAGGGGGTAAGTGTATTTTCTCATCTGTTTCATACTTGCATTGTTTTCTTTGCTATATTTCTCAGAGGCTCTTTTTTGCAGCAGTGGCAGGCGAGGAGCAGACTGAGGCTATGGTGACAGAAGAATTGCTTCAACCACAGGAGGGTCACAAGACTCAGTCGAAGCAGAGTACTGTTCCAGCCAGGCGTATAATTACCCGGTCTACATCCCGACATGTTCTAGAGGTGGCCCCACAGCGTATAGCTAGTGTGGAAATATCCTCAGGCAGTTCTAAGACCGTCTCTGATGAGGAGGAAGCGACCTTCAACGGCAGTGAGGGGGGATGCTCCTGAATCAGAGGCCCCACTTGTATTTGCAAAAGGTGTTCTGCCTTTTAAGCCTGCTAAGCTGCTGGTGCTATCTCCTGAGGAGGAGTTGCAAGAGGAGTTTGCCGGGCTCGACACCGAGATTGACATAAATCCACCATTTGTCACTCTGACTACGGAGCTCCCTTCTCTTTCACCCCACTTCGAGGATGTGGACCCTGCCTCAGGGGTGGGTTCCTTTTCATGTTTGTTGCTTCATCTGCTTTTTGCTTTTTTTTTATCTAGTGCTGAAAGTTGTTTTGTTTTGGTCTTAGGGTATTGCTACTGCCAGCTCAGACACAACTGCGGCTATCACGGACATTTCTTCTACAAACTGGGCTATTGTCCCTTTTCTGCCTTTAACTTGCATGGGAGTTCCTGAGATCATTCGCCCTGTGCCAGCGCGGATACAGTCTTCGAAAGATTTAGCATCGTTGGACTTAGGGGCCCCAGGAGGGAGTTGCATTCCTATCAGGGCTTCAGATTTCAGAGCCGAAGCCGATCCATCTAGAAGCTCCGCTTTTATACCGGCCGCAGTAATGTCAATTGCGCCTGAGTCAGCAGTCCCTGCCATAGTGGCTATAGAGACTATACTTCTGCCTTCTCCGACTATAGCAGCTCCTTCCCTGTCATCAGAAAGAGCGGCTGAAGATGAAGCTCCTATTCAAGAGACTCATGAAGAGACAGCTCCCCCCTTCATCGATTCTCCCCCTGTGGATGTTCAAGCTATAGCTTCCGATACAGCGATAGGGGAGGAATCTTCAGCTCAGCGGGAGAGCACAGAGAGGGACTGGGCAGCCCCTGCAGCAGATCTACCATCTTCGTCCTCTCATCCGGATGTTGCATTGTGGGAAGATATCGATGGCGAGGTGACCTTTGAAGTCGTCCCCTCTGCCTCCTTCGACTTTGCTTCCTCTGACAACTTTGTCTGGCAGCATCTGGACATGCTACGTCAGCTGGTAGAATCCCATCCTGGCTTGACGTATCTGCAACTGAAGGAAATCGCCAATCGCTTCACCGCTGGCTTGCAGGCCATGGGCTGCCCTTTGGACATATGGGTTCGGCGAGTGCTGCTTCTACTGAAATTCGTGCATCGGAGAGACTTCCTAGCACGGACTATGGTTGATAAGCTAACGGCGTTGAAGTTGAAGAGGTCAGAATATAAATTTGAGCTGGGAAAGCTGATGCTTATGCTTGATGGACGCCGAGCCGAGCTACAAGGTGCTATTCAGCGGGAAGAAGCTGTGTGGGACCGGATGGCCATCCTGGAGACGGAGCTCACTGGACTTCGAGCCGAGCTGTAGCAATTATCCTTTACCCGGCCGCAGTCCGAAGAGGAGGTAGCCTCGTTGGAGGGGCGAGTGATGTCTCTCCAAGACATGTTCATTGGGCTTCAGGAGGAGGAGGCGCGCCTTCGTGAGCTAGGAGCCGCTCCTTATGTGGGTCTTCTGGCTTTCGAAGATATATTCCCGCGGCCATGAATTATCTTTCCCTCCTTTTTCTTTTTGTTCTCTTTTGTGATATGGTGTCTCCTCGGGGCCCTTTATGTACTCCCTTTTTAATGGAAAGGAATCTCTTGGCTTCATGCGTCTCCATCTTATTCTGCATGTGGTTTTATCACTTTGGGAGGTGGGGTAGCGGTTTTGACAATCCCTCATGCGAATGGCTCGTACCTTGGCAGGAGAGCGTCCACCCCTTCAGAGAAAGGATGGGGAACTCGCTCCACCGCGTGACGGCATCCGAGGAGGTGCTTGAACCGAATTTTGTTGGTGGCAGCAAACGTCCTATTGGCCACGTGTGCCGTAATGGAGACGATTTGCCGGAATGCAAATGAGGAGGTCTCATCAGAGTAGACGTATGGTCTAGACTGGGTAGAGACTATTGCAGGTGGGACATTGAAAAGGATATGTGGTTCTCATCAGAACGGACATAAAGTACGAACTTGACAGATTTTATCATTGGCCGGGCGATGTACCGATCAGCCAACGGTTGACTTCATCATCGATATCGATGCAAGGGGGATTTTAGAATAGACGTAAGGTCTAAACTGGGTAGGGTTTCATCATTGATCGGGCAAGGTGCCGGTCGATCAATAGCGAGTTTCATCATCGACATTGGGTTTATATCGACGCAAAGGGGTTTTGTATGTTTCATCAGAATAGACGTAAGGTCTAAACTGGATAGGGTTTCATCATTGATCGGGCAGGGTGCCAATCGATCAACAGTTGGTTTCATCATCGATATTGGGTTTATATCGATGCAAAGGGATTGTTACGTTTCATCAGAATAGACGTAAGGTCTAAACTGGATAGGGTTTCATCATTGATCGGGCAGGGTGCCAATCGATCAACAGTTGGTTTCATCATCGATATTGGGTTTATATCGATGCAAAGGGATTGTTATAAGTTTCATCAGAATAGACGAAAGGTCTAAACTGGATAGAGTTTCATCATTGATCAGGTAAGATGCCGGTCGATCAACAGTTGGTTTCATCATCGATATTGGGTTTATATCGATGCAAAGGGATTGTTATAAGTTTTATCAGAATAGACGAAAGGTCTAAACTGGATAGAGTTTCATCATTGATCGGGCAAGATGCCGGTCGATCAACAGTTGGTTTCATCATCGATATTGGGTTTATATCGATGCAAAGGGATTGTTATAAGTTTTATCAGAATAGACGAAAGGTCTAAACTGGATAGAGTTTCATCATTGATTGGGCAAGATGCCGGTCGATCAACGGTGGCACGTTTGAAAGAGGGTATGTAGATTTCATCAGGGTAGACGTAAGGTCCACCCCAGAAAGGTTTTATCGTCGGCGGGGTGCGGAGCCAATTGACCGACGGAAGGCTTCATCAATGGAGGGGAGGTAAAGGTAGCGTGCCGGTTGGCATGAAACTTTTGAATTACCATATTACTGACCCAAGTGCCCTTTCGGGTTTTCACCGGAGCCAGTCCCCTCTTGCTTTTACCCATGCGCCCTTTCGGGTTTTCACGTGGCGGGGTACCCGATTTTGCCTGCAGTGCCCTTTCGGGTTTTCACCACATCTGGGTTTTAGCCATTTTTTTGCCCTTGTCCAGAATGTCCGAACAAGTCTGGCGGGGTATCTCTATTTTTAACCCCTCTTTTTTTTTGTATATACATATATATATATTTCTTGAATTGGGACTTCAGCACGGATCAGGCGATGTGCTGCTTCATTGGTGGCCGCTCTCATCATCGATATTGGGTATATACCGATGCAAGGATTTCATAGGTTTCATCAGGATAGACGTACGGTCTAAACTGGGTGGGTTTCATCATTGATCGAGCAGTGTGCCAATCGATCAACAGCAAGTTTCATCATCGGTATTGGGTTTATACCAATGCAAGGATTTCATATGTTTCATCGGGATAGACGTAAGGTCTAAGCCGGATAGGTTTCATCATTGATCGGGCAAGGTGCCGATCGACCAATGGCAGGTTTCATCATCGGTATTGGGTTTATACCAATGCAGGGATTTCATATGTTTCATCGGGGTAGACGTGAGGTCTAAACCGGACAGGTTTTATCATTGATCGGGCAGTGCGCCAATCAACCGACAGCGAACTTCACTATGGTGGGACTTTGGGCAAGGTATGAGGGTTTTATCAGGACAGACGTAGAGTCTGTACTGGGTGGGTTTGATCGTTGATCGGGCAAGGTGCCGGTCGATCGACGATAAGTTTATGGCGCGAGGTGAGGCTTCTTTAGGATCACCACATTACTGACTCAAGCGCCCTTTCGGGTTTTCGCCGGAGCCAGCCCCCTCTTGCTTTTGCCCACGCGCCCTCTCGGGTCTTCACGTGGCGGGGTACCCGATTTTGCCTGCAGTGCCCTTTCGGGTTTTCACCACAGCTGGGTTTTAGCCATTTTTGCCCTTGCTCAGAAACCTGAACAAGACCTGCGGGGTATCTCTATTTTTAACCCCATCTTTTATTATTTATTATTTTTATCCTTTTAGTCTCTCTTCCCCTCTCTTTTTGGGAGGGTGACAAGTCAGAATGCCATTGGATCATGATGAGGGGTGGCTTGGTTAGGGCGGAGTGCCGCTATACCAAGAAAGGGTGTAGCTTGGCTAGGGCTGGGTGCCGCTAGACCAAGGAAAGGGTGTATCTCGGCTAGGGCTGGATGCCACTAAGCCAAGGAAAGGTAGCTTGGTTAGGGCGGAATGCCACTAATCCAAGGAAGGGTAGCTCGATCAGGGCGGAGTGCCACCAGACCAAGGGAAAGGTAGCTTGGTTAGGGCGAAGTGCCACTAGACCAAGGAAAGGGTGTAGCTCGGCTAGGGCGGGATGCCGCTAGACCAAGGAAAGGGTGTATCTCGGCTAGGGCTGAATGCCACTAAGCTAAGGAAAGGTAGCTTGGTTAGGGCGGAGTGCCACTAATCCAAGGAAAGGGTGTATCTCGGCTAGGGCTGGATGCCACTAAGCCAAGGAAAGGGTGTATCTCGGCTAGGGCGGGACGCCACTAAGCCAAGGAAAGGGTGTATCTCGGCTAGGGCGGGATGCCGCTAGACCAAGGAAAGGGTGTATTTCGGCTAGGGCTGGGTGCCACTAAGCCAAGGAGAGGGTGTATCTCGGTTAGGGCTGGATGCCACTAAGCCAAGGAAAGGTAGTTTTTGCCCGATTACTCGGGGAAGATTGGTTATGCAGCATGATACAGCTTGAGGTGTTTACCGTTGAGTGGCGAGAACTAAATTTCCCCTCGATGGTTAACAACTACATAGGCCCCTCCTTCGTAGACCCTTTGTATCACATAAGGACCTTCCCAATTAGCATTCAGCTTTTCTTTTGGGTTGGACGCCATGACTTCTTTTTTCTTGACCATGACGAGGTCACCTTTCTTGAATTCTCATCCTCTTACGAGTTTATTGAATGCAGCAGCCATGCGGGCCTGATACATTTGGATATTCTTCTGAGCTTGGAGGCGCTTTCCTTCCAAATCAGCCAGTTCTTCTAACCTTCTTTCAGCATTTGTTTGTTCGCCATGGGCGAGGCCATATTGGATTGCCACTCTGAGTGACGGGACTTCCAGCTCTAGTGGAACCACTGCCTCCGAGCCGTATACCAATGAGTATGGTGAGCACCCTGTAGGTGTCTTGAAGACGGTGCGGTATGCCCACAGAGCTTCATACATCTTTTCTTCCCAGTCCTTCTTTTTAGAACTGACAACCTTGGCTAGCAAGGTGCACAAAGTCTTGTTAAAAGCTTCTGCCAGTCCGTTTGCCTGGGGATTGTAGGGAGTCTAGGTTCTCCATTCAATCTTATACTTCTCGGCAAGCCGATAGATCTTCTGATTTCAAAAATGACTTCCATTATCAGATATTATTTGGTTGGGGATCCCGAACCGGAAGATAATGTTCTGCTTGATGAATCTTGCGACCAGTTCACCAGTCACTTCTCTTAATGCTACAGCTTCCGCCCATCGGGAGAAGTAATCTGTCATGGCCAGTATGTACTTATGTCCGGCCGAGGAGGTCGGCAGTGGCCCGACTACATCAGTTCCCCATTGTGCAAACGGCCAGCTAGGGACTGTAGGATGCAGGGTTGTAGGTGGCCTTCTAGGCACAGTAGCATGCTCCTGACATTTCTGGCATGACTTTGCAAATTTACAGTAGTCTTCAAACATGGTAGGTAAATAGTAGCCCAGCTTCTTGATTTCTATCTTCATCTTGGGGCCAGCCTGGTGGGCGCCTGCTGTCCTAGCGTGTATTTCTTTCATCGCTTGCCAAGCTTCCTCAGTGGACAGGCAGCGGAGTAGAATCTTTTTGCGTGCATCCGCCATTATTCGGAATAAAGTTCCATTCCTGAATTCATAGGAGTCTTTGATTCTCAAGAGTTTCATCTTTTCTTCTCTTTTCTGTGACAGCTGTTGGTGCAGAAACCACTGTAGCAAGTGCTGTCTCCAATCAGACGTCTGTACTGCGCTGATAGTGGCAACTTCTTCTTCTTCGGGGCACCCTTCTAGCATACTGGGGACTTGCCGCCGGTTCATAACAACAATGTTCAATGTTTCATTCGGCGGGACTACTAGTGAGCTGGCCAGCTTTGCCAGTGCATCGGCCTGGGCATTATGTCCACGGCCCACATGCTTGAGCTCAATATGATAGAATTTTGCCATGAGGCTCACAGCCTTTTGGTGGTAGGGATTCAGTTCTGGCTTTCGCACTTCGAACTCCCCTTGGATTTGCTTTATCACCAACATTGAATCCCCGAATACATGAAGCATTTGGACACCCATGTTGAGGCTGATATGGAGTCCGACTATCAGAGCTTCATATTCGGCTTCATTATTGGTGCATGGCTTGTTTATAGAACAGGAAGTATGCACAACCTCCCCTTCTGGTGATTTCAGCACAATACCGGCCCCAGCCCGTATTCTGGTCTTTCCATCCGAATCTGTCTCCGCTCTGGATGCTCCATCAAAGAACAGTTGCCACATAACTGGCTGAGCTTGACAGGCCTCGAGTGTCTCATCATCGGGTAATTCAGTCCCCAACATATCATTCTCCGGCATAGGATGCTCCGCGAAGAAATCAGCCATGGCCTGTCCTTTTATTGCCCTCTGGGGTATATATGTAATATCGAATTCCATCAGAATTACTGCCCATTTGCCCAACCGGCCCTTCAGTACTGGCTGAGTCAATATGTATTTGAGTGGATCTGCTGCAGATATCAATCTGATTTCATGTGACAGCATATAGTGCCGGAGCTTTTTGACAGCAAAGACTAGTGCCAAGCATGTCTTTTCTATATAACTGCAGCTCTCTTCGGTTCTAATCAGCCTCCGACTTAGGTAGTACAGGGCCTGCTCTTTGCCTTCTTCATTTATCTGCGCCAGCATTGCCCCCAGGGAACAGTATGTGGCTGCGATATACAGTATCAAGGGCCTGCCTTTAATTGGTGCCCCCAGCACTGGAGGGGTTTTAAGATATTCTTTCAACTTTTCAAAGGCATCCTGACATCCATCGTCCCAGAGGAACGGCACATCTTTCATCATGAGCTTGTGAAAGGGATGGCATCTTCCCGACAGATTTGATATAAATCGTCGGACATAAGCCAGGCGCCCTTGCAGAGATCTCAGCTCGTGCAGATTTCTTGGTGGAGGAAGCTCCTGGATAGCTTTAATCTTGGACGGGTCAATTTCAATACCCCTGTGCCGGACAATAAATCCGAGGAATTTTCCACTGGACACGCCAAAGGCGCATTTCATAGGATTCATCTTGAGTTCATATTTACGCAAGCTCTGGAATACCATCCTTAGGTCTTGCAAATGGTCTTCTCTTTTGCTGGTTTTTACCACCAGATCATCAATGTAGCACTCTACCTTTTTGAAGAGCAGGTCATCAAAGATCTTTATCATAGCTCTTTGATAAGTAGCGCCGGCGTTCTTAAGGCCAAACGGCATTCTTTTGTAGTGGAATATTCCCTTCGGAGTGCGGAATGTAGTGTGCACTCTATCTTCTTCAGCAATCCAGATCTGGTTGTATCCAGATGACCCATCCATGAATGACAGGGCTTCATGACCGGTAGTCGCATCGATCATCACTTCAGTGATGGGCACTGGGAAATCATCTTTCGGGCAAGCCTTATTAAGGTCCCGGAAATCAACACATATTCTAATCTGCCCATTCTTCTTCTTTACGGGCACTATATTGGCCAGCCATGTGGTGTACTGGTTTTCTTCAACAAAGCCTACATCAGTCAGCTTGTCAACTTCTTTGTTAATCCGGTTTATCAATTCAGGGCGCATTCTCCTGGAAGGCTGCTTTACAGGGTTAGCCCCTGGGTTTATTGCCAATCGGTGCTGTGCCACATCAGAGCTCAGTCCCGGCATTTCATCATATGTCCATGCAAAATAGTCTCGGAATTCTCTCAAGAACTGTATATATTGTTCCCTGACATTTGACTCCAGCAGTGCGCTGAGGAATGTCGGCCTTGGCTCATCTGCGGATCCCAAATTTATTTCTATCAGCTCATCGACGGTGGCTTGGCCTCCGTCTTCGACTTCGGGCGGGGCTTCTTGCAAATCAATGAAGCCTCCCGGGATATAATCTTCTTCAGTTTCATGCTCCTCTGTTTCACCATACTGGTCATCAGCGGATGCTGGTGCATCATATAGGGCCAATATTACCGGGTTCTGTTCAGTCTGCCCCGAGGATGAGACTGGTTCAGCAGGAAATTCAGAAGTGGACTCTTCCGCCCTTAGAGGCTCTTCTGATGTGGACTCCCTTGACAGGTCATCATTCTGCAGAGCCCGGAATTCTTCTAGAATGCGTCCGAACTCCAAACACTCCTGCAGCTCTCTGGCTATTTGATCTTCATCCGGGGTTCCCGTACCAATTTTGCTTAAGCCTGGAACAGATCCTCATTGGAAGATAAGTCCTCCCAGTACCAAGCTTTCTTTGTCTCATCAGATGTTTCTGTTTCTGGCAGGTTGCCTGGGGCTTCATTGTTCATTATGGATTGATAAATGATTTCTTCATCTTCTGAGGGATATTTGTCATATCCTACCTCGGGAGGGTCTTCATGCTGGTAGGAGACAGATATGACGTCTACCTCAGCCTCATAGTATTCTTGGAGGGTATAACCCAATCCTGGGTGCTGAGTGATCTTCCTCAGTTCTTTGTTGTCCCGAGGCGGATCCCATAACTCCTTGAATGCCTTCTTCTGAGCAGCAGGCTGCATTGATGGCATTTGCATCTTGGAGAACATTTGTGAAACCCGTTGGGTAGTATAATCCAAGCCTGTAATCAGTACCATCCGGTTTGCAGCTTCATCAGGGGCTATACAGTCTTGATCATCTTCTTCGACTGGCTCTCTGGTGTAGAATATAATAGGAGGCTCGCAGAAGCGGGGGATTTCCATAGTCTTCAGTGGTAGCACCGTTTGGTACTCAAGGCTAATGATGGGTTTAAATAAACCCTGCGGCACCTCCACCTGAGTGTACTTTTGTTTCATTTCTTCATCAGCATTATCCGGGTGGAGGCTAGGAGGGGTAACCCGAGCAAAGTCACCGGCATAAGAGATGTGAGATACATTATGCTTTTTAACATAGCCCTTTGGTGGCGGTGGAGACCAATTCCTTGCCTCTGTCGCGGGCTTTTTCTGGCTGATCACAGCCTCTTTCCTTTCGCACTTTTACGACACCTCGGTATAGTAGGATGCATCGAGCATATGACACTCGAACACTTCGAAAGGATGCAGATCCGCAAACACCCTCTCTTCTTTTCCTTCATGGC
Source organism: Amorphophallus konjac (assembly GCA_022559845.1). NCBI lineage: Eukaryota > Viridiplantae > Streptophyta > Magnoliopsida > Alismatales > Araceae > Amorphophallus > Amorphophallus konjac. Next base: position 183,315,210 of record CM040121.1, on the reverse strand, counting down.
AGTATTTGAGGCACTGATGTAGCGTGGATGGCACTATTTGATATTCATGCAGCCACGGTCTCCCCAGCAGGGCTTTATACGTGGTATTGGAGTCGATCACATAGAATCGTACCACTGTAGTGAGGTCTCCCACTGTGAGGTTGAAATCAGCTACCCCAAGAGGTGTCTCACACTTTTGGTTGAATCCTGCAATCTTCATGTCTCTGACCTTGGTGAGCTGTAGATCAAAGTAATATTTCTGATAGATACGGTATGGGAGAATGTTCACAGCAGCCCCGGGATCTATCAGTATCCTGCTTATCGGCTGACAGTTCAGGGAACCCCTCATATACAGCGGTCTATTATGGCCAGAATTTGGGATTAGCATATCATCCTCTGTGAATGTGACTGATGGACCAGAATTCACTTCTGTCAAGAGTGCTTCATACTGTGCCGACGACTGCAAGGCATCAATAATGGCTTGGCGAGCCTCTTCACTCAGAGAGAGGATTTCTCAGATGGAGAACCTGGTAGGGAGCTTCTTCAGCATTCTCATGATCCGGCTACCCACTCGGACATTAGACAGTCTCATCTCCTCCACCCAACGGGGTCTTGGAGGTTCATGTGGTGCCTGTGGCCTTTGCTGCCCAGCGCCGGTTTCATCCTCTTGATCGGTTTCCCGGGAGGCTTCTTCTGTAGTAACGACCCCTGTTTCTGCTGGAGGGTTACTTCCTTTATTTTCTTCATGCTGCTTATGCTTCCTAAATGCAGTCTGCTGGCATTTATTGCTTTTAGCTGGAGCAGTGTTAGCCAGCTGCCCATTTTCCAAGCTGGACAAGAATTCCAGGAATGAAGGAGCCTCTTCCTTTTCTTGGTACAGGTTGGCAGGGGGAGGAACCTGGACACCTCGTACCTCTGGCTCGGGGATCTGATAGGGTTGCTCCCCTTTGAATATAATATTATGATTAGCTGGTGGCGGGCGCCCCCATCTTTTCCCAGAACGTGTTGCATGGGCCGAGGTAGAGGCCTCAGCATGGTTGGCTTCTAGCGGGGCATTTGATGCTTCATCCTCATCATTCTCCCCGGGCAAGGAAAAGAGTACCGACAGTGTATTGCATTGTACTGCCGTGACTTTCTTTCCCCTTTTGGACTGGGGCCGTCTCTTCTTCTTCTGGGAATTTGGCTTTGCTGGCTCCTGCCCCCAGAAGGGCTCATTTTCAGCCTTCTCCTGTTCTGCCTCTAGTTGCTCTTTAATTTTCAATCCCTCGAGCTGCTCCCAGAGTATACAATCTTTTATCAGTAGGTGCTTAGGCTTTCTCTGCTCATATTCATCGAGCTCATTGATATACTACTGTAGACGCCTGGTTGCAGGACTTACTTCTTTATGTGCAGGTAGGGGAGTTTGTCTTCTCCGGTTGTGAGTAGGGATCCGGATGACTGGTCCGGTTTCAGCTGTATGCCATACTGGCTTTACTGGAGGCGGCCCCGGCCTTGGGGTGACACCCCGGATAGTTGCCCCACTGGTGCTGGCTGCAAGAGTCTTTTTTCTGTTCTTTATGGGCTTCATCTGCCATCCTTCCTGATCTTTCAGTGGGGTGAGGAGGCAAGCTTCATAAGTATGCCTGGTACATTCTTCAACGGCTTCCTCAGGCAGCTGCTGATAGACTGAAATCATATTGGCGGCCATCCTCCAGGGCGGAGGCTCATGCGGATGAGGTGGCTTCACCTGGTAATCACCCAACTATAGCTCACCCCTTTTGACCATTCCTTCCATAATATCCTTGAAGACATAACAATCTTCAATTGCGTGCCCCAGCGCACGGTGAAATGGACAGAACAGCGGATCATCTTTCTTTGTTGCATCCGCAGGTCTCTTCGGTTCAGGCAATGTTACCTTGTTGAACTTATATGCCCAGTTAAATAATGCTGATGTCTTATCTTTGGGAAAAGAGTAAGCCTTCCTCATTCTGTCTCTCAGAGAGACCTTATCTTTTCTTTCTGTTGCACCCTCAGGCGGGGGAGCTTCATCGGCCTCCTTTTTCCCTTTCTGTTGCTCAAAGGTTCTAAAATCGACGGCGTTAGCCTCAGTATGTGATGGCCGTCGGTCATTGGTTTTACCCTTCAGCATAGTGGGAACATTGGCGGTCGGACGCTTGGACAAGAACGTCTCGACTTCCACCACTATGTTGTTCAGCCGGTCAAATGTCCTGACATCTGCACCGATCATCTTTTCTAGCACCTCTCTCTTGAGGCTCTGTTTACATATCTGCACTGCATCTTCCTGATGAGGAGGTCTTCGGCATCTCATGGCTAAGTTTCTCCACCTTTTGATGTAGTCCAGTGCTGTTTCATCCTGTCTTTGCTTGGTTGCATATAGCTCCGCTATTGTAATTTCTCTTTCAGTGACATGAAATCTATCGAGGAACTTTCTTTGCATATCAGGCCAATCAACCACTTATCCAGCGGGCAGGCTTGAATACCATTCAAAGGCTATCCCAGTGAGGGACGAGCCAAAGAACTTAAGCAGATAGGCTTCATCAGCTGCCAGGTCACCCATAATCGTGGTATAGTAAGCAATGTGCTCCCTGGGAGGGCCCTGGCCGTTGAATTTCTCAATCTTCGGCGGCTTACTGACGCCTGGGGGTAGTCTTTTAGCAGCATACTGGGGAGGATATGGTACCGTGTACACGTCATAGGTACTTACACCATCACCGGTCTTCTCGGACAGCTTCATCTCCACAATTCTTTCAATCATCAGCTTGTGGGCTAGTGCTGGATCTATCTCTTCTGGGAAGAAGTGAGCTTGTTGTTGGCTGTAGGGAGTTGTCATCACAGTCGCGCCCAAGGTGGGCGCGGCGGGCTGCGTCTGAGATGCGGAAGGCTGAGCTGCTGCTGCTGCAGAACAGGCTGGCCTGGAGCTTTGCCCTTATCAGCTGGAAGAGGATTAGTTGGGACAGCCATTTCCGCTGAGCTGGAAGTTTGCCCCACAGGTTCGGCTTGTTTGGAGATCAGTGTGGCTTCATGCCTCTCATTTAGCTGTCTTCTGAGAGCACTGATCTCCTGTTGATATCTTCTAAACATCATCTGGATCATGGGATCCAGAGTCGATGGGATATGTATATCTTCTGAAGTCCCCTCAGCATCGTCAACGAAGGGATTGTCTTCTTCTTCTGTTGTCACCACATTGACTGTCATGGTGGTGATCTTGCGGGTTTCATCATCATTCTTCATCTTATCTTTTGCAGCCTGGCCTCTTCTTGTGACGGGGCCTGGTCTGGTAGCCAGCCTGAGTAGTTCATCTGGCTGAGTTGGTAGCATATCCTGCCCCCTGCTGATTCCAGCCATGTTACAGGCGAAGATTTGCATTCTTCCCTTCTGCCTGCAAACTTTTCTTTCTGCCTGGTCAGGGTATTTGAGTCGGTCGAAGACCGATACTCTTTCTTCAGCTTCCTCCCTATACAGGTCTTCTTTATCATATCCGGCCTTGCGGCCCTCTTCATAATCATTTGAATCGGAGGAGGAGACTCCGAGCATCACTTCTTGAAGGGCTTCTCCTTCTTCTTCACCCACGGTGCCCAGAGCACGGGATAATCTTTGTTGACCGAGGGCAGAGTTCCCCAGGTAGTGGAAGTAGTCTCGGACCACTTGTTTCATCTCCTCTGGATTGTGCCTTCACGGCTCTGGTCGGAGTGTCAATCTTTCCTGGCCTTTCTGCTGATGAGCCAGTCTTGTCATCTGAGCATTCAAATACTTGGCTTTGGAATATCTGAATATATCAGCCTGTCTGGCACAGGCTCTTGGTCTTCTTGGAATGGCAACCGTGACTGGTTTGCCCATTCCCATATCGCCATCTCGGCAGCAGTTGGCAGTGTCGGCATAATTCCTCCTTTCCCATCTTTTGCCTTTGGCCCTGGGATGGGTGACAGTGAGGTCTTCTTTCTTCTCATATCTTCTGCCCCTTATCACGGGGCGAGTAGTAATCAGACTCCTTCCTTCATCATTCTTTTCATCTCTCCTTCCCCGAGCCTTGGGGTAAGCAGCAATAGCATCTCTTCTGTAGTTTCTTTCTTTCCTTCTGCTTCCTGCCCTGAGGCGGGCAACAACATCCTCGGTAGTTTTCTCATCAGATCGAGCTGGGGCCCAGCTTTGAATCTTCTTTGGCCGCCAGACCTGTTTGTATCTTGCCGGCTTGGGCGCCAGCGGCTTCCTTTCATCGGCTTCCCAGTTGGCCCTCCTAGCGGCCAGAACGCGGAACCTGTTGTCGGTCTGGACAGTCGGGACAATCCTGTCCGGCCGAACTTCTCTGGGGCGACCGTCGAGGTTCACCCTAATATCTCCCATCATCATTGTCTTCCCATAATTGGAAAGACGACGCTCAGCAGCAGCATACCGGCTTCTCCGGTTATTTCTCTTTCCCCTCTGGGCAGCAGCGGGAATCGTGTCCCTCCTTTGAACTTGGTGGACATAGCAGGCGACGACCGTCGAGGTCGTCTTCTCCGGTAAGCCAGCCTTCTCACCAGCAGTCTTCATCGGGGCACTTTCAACAGTGCCTCGCTGATTGTTGTCGACCTGCAGGAGGTCGGTGAAGACGAGGCCCAGACAGTTGGGCAGCCCGACAGCAGGGGGCATTGATCCGAATGATAGGGGTACCGCCAGGTAACCCTCTTGCACATGCATATCGATCGGTTGTTGGCCGAAGCGTACAGACATAAGTCCAGTAGTCATCTTCCTGAGAATAAGGAAAGCGCATAGGATCAGAAATTTGAGGGGGGCCCGCTGGGCCTCCTATTTTGGCGTAGAGATGAAGGGAGACTCGGTCCCACCGAGCGTGCCAGACTTGTGGACGCGCATTTTATTTTATTTCGTTATATTTATTTATTTATATTTTTTTATTTGGATTTTTTATTTATTAGGCGTGCCAGTCACACGTGTGACGATTTCATTGTGCGCTCGATCTGACTTGGTCAGTCGATTGTGAAGTCCGAGTCGGGACCCGAAGTCCGTCATACCATAAAGGTTATGACGTTAATTACGTCCTTCCAAGGAAGGACAACCCTTGATTAAACGCCAAAATGGGAGGCCTGGAGAGGCAATAAAAATATATTTATGTGCGCGGTTTGGATTTCATACCAGAGCCTGGAAGACGGGCAAGATAATAATATTAACCACAGGAACAAACTGTCTCGTTGAATCGGCGGTTCAAAAACGATCAGATTCAGGGGAAAGGTGAAACAAAGGATATCAATCGCGGAAGCCACGATCATGACGGAGGTTTAAAGCATCGGTTAACATTTTGACAGCACTTCCCCATAGTCTGGATCGTGCCCAGAGGGAAATAGGCTATCACCCACGGAGTGCCGGGGTGAAAGCCGAAAGGAAGAGAGAGGTCGGGCCTCTCCACGCTACACATGTATGCCCTAGGGCAACGTTTGATTCTTCCCTCACAGGAGCTGGTGACACTCATGCATTGGCATGGCTCACCGGAGCTAAGAGGGAGGCGTGTCGTTGTAACTTCGACACGAATCGATGGGACATAACGGAGTCTACCTCCCTTTAACTTTATCCTCGGGACACACCTGGTGATCCATGCATATCTCTGTGTGGGTTAGCTCTGGACATCTGGGCTCACAGGGTGGCAACTTAGGCTCTTGGCATAACCACAGATAGGAGGGCAAGGCTTCCGGCGTGAGTGGCAAGAAGATGGAGGTTCCCAGCGTGGCCGAAGGGAAGAATCCAGGAAGCTCCCGGCGCCGACTTCCCGGCGCGACGGAGGCTCTCCAAGGGAGGTTCTCGGCGTAGGCACAAAAAGGGGAATAGGAGCTCTCGGCCTGTAGGTTCCCGGCGCGCTCAAGGCCGCGCCGGGAGCTGGTGGCGCCGAGAGGCAGGTGCCGAGAAGGTGGGTGTTTGGGTGCCGTAAGGAGTTCAGGATTTTACGGTACCCTGTTTTTAGGATTTTGAGAGTTTTCTGGGAATTATATAAAGTAGATTGGCTCTGGGGACTAGGGATGGGGTTTAACTGGCTTTAGTTGTATATGCTTCAAAGGAGGCCGAGAGCTGAGAGGGATTTGAGGGGAATAGCCTCACACAGAGGTCCTTTTCACCATTACCATGCGGATTTCAGAGGACGGCTTCAGTATTATCTTTCATCGGCCTGGGAGGATTTCAGCAGCACCTCCCCCGTACCTAGCGTATGGCAGGGAGTGATAGACGATCACCCACGGAGTGCCGGGATGAAAGCCAGAATAGGGGGGTATGGGACCCCTAACCCGTGTATGTGATCACAGCACCAACTCAATATCCCTTTGAGGCCATCGAAACTTATGCAGTGGCAGAGTTTTTCTAGCTCGTAAGGTTACGTAGGGGAGTTATCCCCAATGATTTTTATCCCTTAGGCACTATGATGATCTGGGGTATCCTTCGACAGGATGCAAGGCTTGGTTGATCGGGCTTCAAAGGGCATCTGCGTGGTTCCTCGGCCTGTAGCAGGAAGGCTATCATCCGGGGTTCAAGGAATAGAGGATTCACAGCGTAAAGAAAGGGTGGCAGGAAGTGTAGTTCCCGGCGTAGGTTTTATTGGCCAAAGGGGGGGAGCTCTCGACGCAGGGGTTCTCGGCGCGGTAATGACCGCGCCTGGAACCCGGCGCCGGGAGGCCCCCGGGCCGGGAAGGCTGTATTGTAAGAGGCTTTGGCTGGCTTGCTAAAGGGGCTAAAGTAAGGGGGATCTCTCGGCGGAGCAGTTCTCGGCGGGGAAATGACCACGCCGGGAAGGGGCTAAAGGGTTTATGGCTTAGTTGCGATACTCTGCTCAGGAGATTTCTGGGATTTCTGGCTCGGATTGAGGCAAGATCTGGGCTGCAGGAGGGGATTACATGGGGGTTAGCATCAGTCGAAGGGCAGATCATCCATTATTGAATCCTCGTGGGACGTATGACATTTCCTCTACTCACCTGCTGCTCAGACGGTCAAGAGATTGATGTCTCTGACCCCGAACGAGATGGGAGCTCGACAGACATCTATAATATCCGGGAGAATCGGGATCCGAGGGGAAGGAAGAGGGGGGGACAGAGCCCAATAACCCATTGAACGAGGGTTGAGGTTCTGTCTTCATCCTTCACCAGAGAACAGGCTAGGGAGGGGGCGGTCGAAACATGAATCGGAAAGCTGTAGCATCTGGGCAAACCGATGTTCAGAAGAACAACCGATGCAAGAAGGGGAGAAAGACAGCAGACATTCCAATTAATCGAATGCTCAAATGAGCCATGTTGATCCTTCATTTCATTGCATCATCCCAAACCTATACAGATCGTAGAAGGTAAATGAAAGACAGAGATATGGAAATCGAGACCAGAATCCTCCGGCTACATTGATACATCAAGAAAGCCTCGCCAGATTACATCAGAAGAAGAGAGAAAAAAAAAGGAAAGCATGGGGGAGGGCGGAGCATTGACTCCTCTCCCTCCCCGGGATACCCACCTGAGTCTCCCTTTCTTCTTCTTCTCTCAGCTTCTTCTTTCTTTCTCTCTCGGTCTCTCTTCTGGCTTTTTTCTATCTGGTTTTTGTTTCTACTATTCCTCTCCTCTTTCCGTCTTCGAAGGGAAGGGGCTTTATAGCCGTCCCTTTTTTGCCTTCTCGGCAGGCACCTCACGGCGTGCCTCAGCTGAGGGCTTCCTGGCGCGCAGGCTCCAGCCTCTTGGTGCAGCCATTGGGCTTTGACAAGGTGGCTCCCGGCGCCACTATTACAGGCCCATCTAGGTCTCTTTGACCAGGCCTTTCATAGGCCCCACACGTACATCAGTACCCAAGAGGATCCCCCGTCGGTAATATATTTTGTATTGAGATCATTAGTAGGGTTTTCATCAGTCCGCAGACAGGGGTTTCATCAGTATTGCCATCTGAATGATGACAAAACCGGGCATCATTTTATCGATATCGGCACCTGAATGGTGACGAGATCGGACATCAGCTTTGGTCTGGGAAGACTTTAGCCGGGTGTATAATCTGTGGAGACGATTCTTCTTGTGTTCTGACTTTGCAAAAGCCTTTACAATCTTCATCTGCCGGTACCGGCTTCATCTTTATCTTACATCACATCTGTCAATAAGCCGACATCTGACTTACCATGATATGTCATCTGTGGATTCTAGATGAGGCAGTAACACAGCTCCTATTAAAGTGTGCTAGGAAGTCTCATTAGTCAAGCGACTACTGCTTTGTTAGTGCTGCCATCTGAGTGACATCGGCACCGGACATCAGCTCGGCCGACAAAGGCTTCAGCCAGGCAAATGGTTGACGAGCTTCATCATTGGTCTTTCATTGTGGTTATGATCTGCTTCCACCCTTGTTCATTTTCAAGGTGTCAACAAGTCTGTACATCAATCTTAATATTAAAGTCTATACAGTCCAGCCTAGTCCTACGATCAAGGCTTTAGCTACACTCAAGTCTGTACAATGGCTTCGCTTCATCAAGTCTGTACATTGAATCGCCAACTTCTTTGAAGCCCATACATTACTCAAAGTCTGTACAGAGTCCAGCGTCTCAATTAGCGTCTCATGCATTTGAGCAAAGTCTGTACATCGGTCTGTCAGCAAGTCTGAACATCGTCCATCTTTGTTAGCGTCTCAGGCATTGGGCTAAGTCTGTACAGCATTCAATGTCTAGAGCTTCATGAAGTCTGTACATCAGACTGTTACAGCAAGTCTGTACATTGTCCGTCTTCCTTAGCGTCTTGATATTTGAAGTCTGGACATTGATCTTCAAATCCAAAGTCTGCACATTGGTCTTGAAATCCAAAGTCTGCACATTGGTCTTCGAATCCAAAGTCTATACAATGGTCTTCACACTTGAAGTCCATACATTCGATGTGCAGAGTTGATGTCTATACTGTGCCTTATGCTGATCGAGTCTATACATTGCACTCGTCTTCTAAAGTCTATACTCTGAAGTCTTCACAGTCGTTTGTATTACATGAAGTCCATACATTGGGCAATTCTGTACGCTGCATTCGCCTTCACAAGTCTATACAACGAAGTATATACACTGAAATGTACATACTTAAAACTTATGACTTCATTCTTGTTGCTGAAGGGAACAGAGTCGACGCTGGGAGCTTAAAGCGTCCACACATCAGTTGACGAAGCCTTCACGATATCTTCCACTGCGTCAACGCCACAAGCAAGCAGCGTCGACGCAGCAGTTGAAGAAGCATTCACCGTCACAGGCTATTCCACTGCGTCAACACCAAAATTGAGCAGCGTCGACGCAGCAGCTAAAGAGACGAGGCTAATGGCTACTGGAATGCCTCACTGCGTTAACGCCATTGATTGACAGCGTCGACGCAACAGGTCAGACTGTTGTCATTGAGCACGTGAGCTGAGAACTCTATACATCGGACTGAAGAGGCTGATGAGGGGCACGTGATCCGAGGTACCTGGCTCATGATCCGAGAAGGACAAGGTATCCAGATAAGGACACGTGTACTGACACTACATTGGATGCTGCCACGTGGTCCAAATGCTTTAGGCGGGAAACGTGGAGAGCACACGCCTGCTGCTGTTGCTGTTATATAAACAAGCCTTCTTCCACAGAAGAAGAGAGATCGAAGAGAAGGGAGAAAGTCTATACAGCCACAGCAAGGCTCCTTCGATCCAATGAGAGAAAAGAGAGAAGAAGAAGATACAGAGAAGAAGAGGAAATAGAGAAAGAAGAAGAAAAAGAGAGAGGAAGAGATCGAGAGAGATTGAGTTGAGAGAGTGCTGATCGAGAGTGAGAGTGAGAGAGTTTGTATCTCAGTCTCGTGGTTCAAAACCAGAGCTGAGATTTGCTCTTTAAGAGCTACATTGGTTTTGGGTTTTGCTTTTTCGTTTTGATTCTGTCTTTCATTTCCGATCATTGTTTCTTCAAGCTGTGTGTCAGCGGTCTTGCAGTGGTAGTCTCCACTGGACGGGTTAAGCTGTATTTCCCCAGCGGTTGCAAAGGATCAGATCCTCTGGTCGGCAAGCTGTAGTGCCCAGCGAAGCTGTGTATCAGCGGATTGTTTGGCCAAGCTGTAAAGCCCAGCGGATGCAAGCTGTGCTGCGCAGCAGGAAGCCATACTCGGTTGAGTGTGGGGTGGACGTAGGTCGTTGACCGAACCACCTAAAAATTATGGGTGCAGTGTGTTTGTGTTTTTGTGTGATCTGTGTGCGATGGGAATTTCTTGTTTAACTTATTTGATTACATCGCTTATGCTCATGTCTAGCTTTCGACCTTTTGTTTAGCATCCTTTGTTTAGCTTAACTAATGTTTGCCTAAATTCCGCTTTAGAACTTACAGTAGTTTTTAAATTACGCAAGTTGATCTATTCACCTCCCCCTCTAGATCCACACTCTGTGGAGATAGACTGCGTCCATCTAACCCAACACTTGGTATCAGAGCCTAACTCTTCTACAGGGACTCATCGCCCTAGGAGAATAGGCAGAGATGGATGCTCGAGGGATGACTGCCGAAGGTCACTCAACAACGAAGCCCCCATTCTTTGATGGATCAAACTACGCATACTGGAAGAACCATATGCAAGTGTTCCTCAGGGCTAAGGATTATGAGATTTGGAAGATTGTCAGCAAGGGACCTTATAAACTGTCCCCGAATGAAGATGTATGGACCAAGGAGGAGATCAGAAGGTCCACGCTGAATTGGAGTGCTATTAATGCTATCCAGTGCGCTCTGCATCCTACAGAATTCTCCCGTGTGTCTGCTTGCAAATCAGCTAAGGAGATGTGGGATGCGCTGGAAGTAATTCATGAAGGTACATCTCAAGTAAGAGAGCAGAAGGCCAATCTTCTTGTATCTGAGTATGAAGCCTTCAAGATGAAGCAGAACGAGTCCATCAGCGAAATGTACGCTCGGCTGACTGTCATAACCAATGGCCTCAGAGGTTTTGGGAAACCTCAGGCAGAGTATGATGTAGTGAGGAAAATTCTGCGCTCACTGACTCCCAATTGGCACACCAAAGCAACTGTGATGGAGGAGTCAAGGGACCTGCGTAATACTAAATCTGATGAGCTGATTGGCTCACTAATGGCATATGAGATAAACATGCCAAGGACAGATGAAGCCGAGAGGAAGAGGAAGCCGATAGCGCTGAAGGCTAGTTCCAGCAAATCAACAAAATCTAGCTCCAGCAGCTCTGCATCATCAGAGGAGAACCTAAATGAAGAGGAAGATGTGACTCGATCTGAGATAGCCATGATGACTAGAGAGTTCAGGCGATTTCTCAGAAAGGGAGCAGGACGGTTCGGTCAGAAGAAATATAGTGGTGACCGAAAGGATAAAAGGTATAAATCTAAACCTGCAAAGAAAAATGAAGCCAATGTATGTTATCAATGCAGGAAACCAGGGCATCTGAAAATTGACTGTCCAGACAATCAAAAACATAAGGATAGGTCAAAGAAGAAAACCAAGAAGGGAAGAGCTATGATCACCACATGGAGTGATGAAGATGAAGGCTCTTTCAGCAGCAGCTCAGATAGTGAAGCCGAATCTGAACAACCCATTTGCCTTATGGCAACAAGCTCCGAAGATAGAGAGGAGGACACAGATGAGGTAATCACTAGATTTGAAAACTTCACAATTGCTGATTGGGTAGATGCTTATCATGACATAGTTGATAGAGTTGATGATATTAGAAAAGAGAATAGGCATCTTAGAAAAAAAATCAACTCCATGCAAAATGATAAAACTTTATCTGATAAAATTGCATGTTTGGAATCTGAGATTGATGAATTGAAACTCACATGCTCTGAAGAAGATGAAATCAAAAATGAGTTAAAAGCTTCTAAGGAAGAGAATCTATGGCTTGAAAATGAAATTGATGAATGGAAGCTGAAGATTCAGAAATGTGAAAGTGAAGTCAAAATTATCTCTGAAAAATATGAAGCTGTCCTCAATGTCAACAATGAGCTGAAAAAGGCTATTGATGAACTTCAGAAAGACAATGAGGATAAAATGAAAACCATTGAGAAAATGACCCAAGGAACAGATAACTTAAATGCTTTGTTAGGGTCAAAGGTTAATTTCAGAAAAGAGGGCCTATGATTTAATTCTAGTGCAACAAAAACATTCGGAATGAAAACAATTTCATTTGTTGCTCAAAAGGAAAATGGACCTCTAATTAGCATGAACTCAACAAATTTAACGAACAAAACTGCTAATCTGAAAAAGACCAGTGCTGAGGAAAAGGGTAAACAAAAACTCAGTGAGCCTAGTAGAGCTAGCACATCTAAGCAGAATCCTAGGGCTTAGACTAAGGTTAGGGGTCAACCTACACAGTCCAGTAAACCCCAGGTCAAGGTAACCTAGTCTCCATCAACACCTCCACCTCTTAAGAAGACCCAATACAAACCTGTGTATAGGTCAGCAGGGTTCAAAGTACAGGGGAGACAAAGTGATGCTAGGAGTCAACCCAATTATCTTCATCAACCTAGAGCTCAGACCCACTACAATGCACAGCCAACCTACTTAAATAGGTTTTTTTTTAATCCAAAGAAGCCCTACCTAGAGGTAAATGGGGGGACCATCGACCACTAGGGGGTGAATTTTATTGCTGAAAAAATGAATAGATATTACATCATACGGATGCTAGGCATACCCAGCTTATCCATTCAAGCCTCTCCCTTTATAAAAGAGGGTAACTCATTGTGGGAGAAAAAAACATTACATTTAGTGGAGCAGGCTAAGGAAGCCAGAAGATCTGCTACTTTGTTTCCTTCTCTGTAAGTATGAATAATCTTGTCACCCTGAGTAGTAGATCTCCAGATCAATCTTGCATAGGAGAGAATGGACCAAGGACAAGGGAAGTCCTTGTTTATAACTCTAACCAGAACTTGTGAATCACATTCAATATAGGCAGGGAGTTCTGAAATAGTATGCAAATAATGGATGCCATCAGTAAGAGCTCTAGCCTCTGCAACAAGGCTGTTAGCCTGTCCATAGAAATGGGAGAATGCAAGGAGAACATTTCCATGATAATCTCTAATGACACCACCTCCTCCAGAGGTTCCATCTGACTTGCAAGCCCCATCGGTATTTAATTTTAAGAAGGGCCAGGGAGGGGACACCCATTTGATAACTTTCAGGTGTGCACTGCTTGGTCTTGAGACAGCAATCCCTAAAGAGTCAAGTATCCTTCGGTTATTAGTATCATACTCTTTGTAAGGAGCACAAGAACAGGCCTGCTTCACTTTTGCATTGATTCGGTGAAGGATGCTATTTTTGGACATAGCACTGCCTTCATATCGCACAAAATTCCTAGCTCTCCATATTTCCCAGCAGCCAAAGCCAATCACAGCTAGGATTAGTATGCCAAAAGCAGAATTCAACTTAATATGGGAGGTAGCATTTGAAATGAGAGATAAAATAGAATTTCCTTCTATTGGCAGCCCCACAGATTTGAAAAAAGACCATATGTGAGAAGCTAATTCACTGTGAATGAAAAGATGATTCAGGGTTTCTCCCTGATGAACCTGACAGCAAGCACAAATGGAACACATTTGAACACCCAAACGTTGGACATTTGTGTCAACAGGGAGACTATTATGTAGCAATTTCCATAAGTGAACCAAAATTTTGGTAGGTAGCCAAGGAGACCAAAGTCTTGGCCAGAGAGTGAAAGGCTGGTTGAATGCATTTTCAGAGAGCACTTTGTATGTAGAAGCCACCGAACATTTACCTATGGAGGATAGGCTCCAAGCCGGGAAATCATCATAAGGGGTAAGAGTGGTGTGTAAAATAGCTGAATTGAGATGAGCAGGCATAAAGCTGTTCAGTAATTTAATTTCCTCGCTTGGGGAGTGCAGCAGAAAATCACTCACAGTCAAGTTTGAATTTGGGATGCTGTTGGTAGGGACTAATTCAGACAAACATTGCTGACCTATCCAGTTATCATGCCAGAAATTTGCAATCTTCCCATCTCCAATGATTACCTTTTGGTATTGTAGAACAATCTGTTTTGCCTTTAGCCAGCTGCGTCTAGCATGACCAGCCATATTATTAAAATGCACATCGCTCAAATGTCTCTACCCAAAGTATTTAGCTCTAAAAAAAGTTGCCCACAAGGAGTGTGAATGCAAGGCTTGCCACAACATCTTTACTCTTAGGGCAGTGTCCATCTGCCTAAGAGACATGATACCAAGTCCTCCCTGAGATATGGGTCTGCAAATAGTGTCCCAGGATCTCCAATGTCTTTTTTTCCCTTTTGGTGAAGAGCCCCAGAAAAAATTAGCAAATGCCTGCTCCAGCAGAAGGTGTGTACCAGAGTGTAGAGGTGCAGTGGTTATGGAATAAATGGGAATAGAAGTGAGAACATGATTAATCAGAGTCAACTTAGCACCTTGGGATAGGAGACTGGATTTCCAACCTGAAATCCTTTTTTGTATGGAAAGTATGATACCAGCATAATGAACTTTTTTGCTTCGACCTAGAGCCAGTGGGAATCCTAAATATTTAAGTGGAAAGCTGTGTCTGGTGAAACCAATGAGGCTGGTTATCCGATTGGCAATGGATGTATTTGTCTTAGGATGCAGGAGAAAGCCACTCTTACTGGTGTTGATCAGCTGACCGGAGCCCCTTTCATAAGAGTGTAGCAGCTTCATTAAATTCTTGACAGAAGTGATGCTGGCCTTACTGAAAATCAAAGTATCATCTGCAAATAGTAAATGAGAGACAGTGGGGCACCTCCTTGGCCCTTGGAAGCTGTCAATTTGTCTATTTATCTGAGCTACTTTCAAAGATCTGCTCAAACTTTCCTCAGCTATGATAAATAAAGAGGGGGCAATAGGATCACCCTGTCGAACACCCCTAGATGACTGAAAAAAACCTGCAACATCACCATTCAGTAAAACTGAGAACCAACAGTTCTGGATCAGCTTGCTAATCAGCTGGATGAAAGACTGACTGAAGCCAAATTTATGCATAACAGCAAAAAGAAAGTCCCATTCAAGTCTGTCATAGGCTTTGGCCATGTCTAATTTGAAAATGATGTTCTTCCCTCTGGTTTTTCTGCCTAGTTCCTGAGTCAAGTCTTGAGCTAGAGCAATATTTTCGGTTATGTGTCTCCCTTTGACAAAAGCAGACTGTTCTTGAGAAATAATATTTGGAAGGATAGCAGCCAGCCTTTTATTGATAATGGAAGAAATGACCTTATAAAAGAAATTGCAGAGACTGATCGGTCTATAATCAGAGATATCCACTGCACTTGGTTTTTTTGGAATAAGAGCAATTAAAGTTGATGACACAAACCTTGGGAGAGACTGAGAACTTGTGAATGCCTCTTGAACAGCACTGATAATCACATGAGAAATGATTGGCCAAGCTGTTTGGAAAAAGGCACCCGTGAAACCATCCGGCCCTGGGGCACTGTCAGCAGAGAGAGCGAAGACAGAGTCCTTTATTTCCAATTCAGAAGGGATAGCACACAGTATAGAATTTTCTTGCTGAGAAACTAAGTTTGGAATACAGTTTAGGAAGGATTCCTCTATGGAATGCTGTTGGGACGAGAATGCAGATTGAAAGTGAGTAACAGCAGAGCTCTTCATTTCTTCATGATCTGAAATTAGCATACCAGCTGAATTTTGGAGTTGAGAAATAAATTGTTTATTTCTTTTGACCTTAGTCGAAGTGTGGAAAAATTTTGTGTTTCTATCCCCCTCCTTTAGCCATCTAATTCCAGACTTTTGTAGCCAAAAGCATTCCTCATGTAACAATCTTCCTGCTAGGAGGGATTTGGCCTGCTCTAGGATGTTGTGGTTTTCCAAGGATGGCTGCATATCATAAGAGTGCTCAGCCTTTAGAACTGCATCCTCTGCTGCCAACAAATTTAGATGGACATGGCCAAATGTCTGTTTGTTCCAGTTTCGAAGCATACCCTTCAAGTATTTAAGCTTCAAGTATAGAGTGGACATAGGGGAGGAAGCCAAGGGACTGGTGTTCCAACAGGTATTAACATCCATAAGAAATCTGTCATGCAAAGTCCACATTTTCTGAAAACAAAAATGGCTCTTGAATAAGTTCTTGGTTAGTAGTTTCACCAGAAGGGGTGCATGATCAGATGCTTCCTTGGACAAATGTTCCACTGAAATAGGAAAGGTAGTTTTCCACTCTGAATTAATAAGAACCCTGTCCAACCGAGCCCAAATACCATGCCTCCCAGATTGGTTATTATGCCATGTATACTGAGAGCCCATGAAACCTGCATCAAAAAGAGCACAATCTAATACACAATCAAGAAATTCTGAGATAGCTCCCAAATTGGGTGGGTTACCACCAATTTTTTCATCCACTGTCATAATGCAATTAAAGTCTCCAGCAACTAGCCACGGCCCTGAAATTTGAGAATGAACTGATATAAGGGATGTCCACAAAGGTTGCCTCTCCTCTATAGAGCATTTAGCATAGACAAAGGATAGATGAAAGAGCGGCCAAACAGATCCAGTTTGAGTGAGTGTAATTTGCTGCTCATCAGAATTGAGAATGGAAAAATTCAGGGAGTCTCTCCATAGAATCCAAATGTGAGCCATATCATCACCATTAGCAAAACAGTTACTCATACCTAATTTCCTGCATATGAAGTGCATTCTACTGACATGAATTTTAGGTTCCAACACAACAATGCAATCAATTTTGTATGTCTTAATAAGAAATTTTACCCTCCCAACAGAGGTATCGTTTCCAATTCCTCTTATATTCCATATGATGAGTTTCATGAGGAGTTTGATAGAGGAAGATTACCGGAAGATCCAGTCCTAGTCATGGATCTGGTTTTAACACCAGTAAGATCAGTTGACATAAACCTGGAATTCTCAATTACTGTTGCAGTTGTGATATTCTATCTTAATATTGACAAATCCTCACTCTGCTTCTGTTGTTGATTAAGGGGCAGTGGATCCGAACGATTGCTTAAGGCAAACACAGGAGCCTGTTGTGTTTTCACAATATGATGTTCAACAACAGCTAATTCCGGAACAGGGACTATAAGACTATTTCCATCCGATCTTTGTGCTGAAGGGAGCTCACTACAGGAAGCAATAAAAGTTACAGGAGGCTGAAAAGAGGAGTCTGAAAGATTCATAGAGGATGAAGCGCCACCCAGTTGTACTGCGGCAGAAGAAATTGAGTCATTATGCATACTTAGAACGCAGGTTTCCTTTGGACAATGCATAGGAGTTTGCTGGTTAACAGGGGTAGGTTCTGTCTGATCAGTATCATTTTCCCCTGTAATCTTTGAGAGAATTACCAAACCACCTTCTCTATTTGGTCGAGCATCTGGATTATCACCAGCATCATTACCACCCGGAGTGTCCGATGAAATCACAGCTTTAGCAATAGTAGGCACATCATTGCCAACAGACCTTTGAAGACTAGTATTCTGCTGAGCCACTGGTTTCCACAAATTTTTAACCTTTGGAACAGGCCGAGAGGTACCCTGCGGCAATACAGAGGTCACCACTATCTGAATAGCTTTTTCTTTACAATCATTCACTGAGTGGCCTAATCTGGAGCAATTCGAGCAGAAAGAAGGGAGCTCAGGGTAAATAATATCTTGCCAGGATCCTCCTCCAGGGAAGCCAAGCCACAGTCTATGGGGATGAGACTTCAGGATGTCCAGCTCAACACAAACACGGGCAGCCACCGTATTAGAAAGGTTTAGAGTGGAAGAATCAATTTTTAACACCTTCCCAATGTTCCCAGCGATAGTTCGCAACATGGGTTCCACAAAAAGATTAGCAGGCAACCCAGGGAAAGAAATCCATACCGGCATTATGGAGGAGTCTTCATTGGGTGAAAAGAGCATCGTCCACTTGAAGAAGCGGAAAATTCTACCATGAACGTAAAGCTGTTCTCTCAGAAGAAGCTGGAGGTAGTCCTCATGATTCCGGAAGTGCAGAAGAAGATGCTTAGAGTCCAGGGCACTGATCACAAAATCTTCCTTGAATCGGCACCGGTTAGAAAGATGGGCCCTGATCTCAGGGAAAGCCGGTCTCCCATGAGGCGTACGTGCTACCAGCGCAAAGGCAAAAGGCTTCAAGGATGCTGCAAGTTCCTCAGCAGAGAAGAAAATGGCTGGCTCACCGCCGTCGGTGAGCGCTGGCTCGTGAACCTTACCAGGGACGACAGGCGGCAACAGGGACGCGGCGAGAGCTTCAGCAAAAGTACGGGTACCCCCCGCGGAGACGACAGCAGGGGATACGGCGGGCGGCGAGGAAACAAAGGTGGGACATGACGACCGAGCATCTGCCACGGCGAAGGGGGCCACAACGGGCCCCCCCGAGGACGCCATTATTGCTAGGTCAAAGCTCCTTCTCGGTGGTCATTACTCCCTCGGTGGTCATTACTCTATCATACTCTTTGTAAGGAGCACAAGAACAGGCCTGCTTCACTTTTGCATTGATTCGGTGAAGGATGCTGTTTTTGGACATAGCACTGCCTTCATTACTTCAATAGGTCAGATTGGTGTAGAACTCAGAGTAGGTTTACAGGTCTTGCACACCAGGGTGCTCAATATCAAAGACCTTACAGTAGAAATTGGGTCAATGGGTATGGTTACTGGACATCTAGAAATCAATATTTTCATAGCCAGCCCAGGAACTACCATGGCCAAAATTTTGTGGACATACCCTGGCCAAGGCACTGGCACAAAAATAACAACACTGTCAATAATCATGCTGCTGCCAATAAGAAAAAGAACAATAAAAAGAAAAGGAACAACAACAGAAGAAAATCTGTAGGATCCACTGAATAAAATTCATTTAAACAAATGTGGATTCCGAAACATTTACTTTCCTGCTTTGCTTCTAGCTCATTTACATTGGAGCCCAATCAGTCTTGGGTTCCAAACTTCTCTACCTAATTGTGTATGTAGGTATGCCTGGCAGCCAAGAACAACTTATGGTACATGGATAGCGGCTGCTCCAGGCATATGACAGGAGATAAGGCCAAATTTTGCATACTGACTGAGAAAGTAGAAGGCCTTGTCACCTTTGGAAGCAACACAAAGGGTAGGATTATCGGATCAGGTAAGGTAGGTAAGTGTTCTACCTGCTGCATTGATGATGTTATGCTGGTTGAAGGGTTAGCCTATAATCTACTTAGCATCAACCAGTTATGTGATAAAGGTTACAATGTTTTATTTAATTCTCAATGCTGCAAGGTTTTTGAACCTGATTCTGATATTGTCAAATTTTTTGGAAAGAGAATAAATAATACTTACATGATAAATTTAGATGAAATTCAACACACTGACCTTTGCCTTACTGCTAGTAGAGAAGACATAGCATTTTTATGGCATCGTAGGTTAGGTCATTACAGCTACACTGTTTTGCACAAATTAAATAAGATTGGCATGGTTAGAGGACTTCCTGAAGTCTCATTCAAGAAAGAAAATAAAATCTGTGATGCATGCACTCAATCAAAGATAACTAGAAAGTCATTCAAGTCTAGAACTGAAAATCTGTCTTCCAAACCCTATGAGCTGATACATATGGACCTTTTTGGGGCAACTAGATCTGTCAGCCTATCAGGGAGGAGGTATGGGTTTGTCATGGTAGATGACTTTTCTAGGTATACTTGGGTTTATTTCTTATCTAATAAGAGTGATGCTTTCTCAGAATTTTAGGAGTTCTATGTTAAAACAAATCAGAAAATTGAAAATATTTTGTCTGATCATGGAGGTGAGTTTGAAAACTCACAATTTGATGAATTCTGCAGGTCAAATGAAATCAACCACAGGTATTCCTCACCAAGGACACCTGAGCAGAATGGAGTTGTGGAGAGAAGGAACAAAACCCTAGTGGAAATGGGTCGTACACTCCTTGTCGAAGGTGGTCTACCAAGGAAATTTTGGGCTGAAGCAGTGAACACTGCCTGTTATGTAATTAATAGAGCCATGGTAAGACCTTCTACCCAGCAAACACCATATGAGATATTAAAAGGTAAGAAACCTTCTATTGCTCACTTCAAGGTTTTTGGTTGTAAATATTTCATTCACATAAATGATAAAAAGGACCTTGATAAATTTGAACCTAAATGAGAACCAGGAATTTTTCTTGGCTATTCTGAAAACACCCGAGCATACAGAGTGTACAATCTGAACTCTAAAACTGTTGAAGAATCTCCACACATAATTTTTGATGAATCCTTGGCAAATTCTAATGTTGGTCGATGTAGGAATGAAACCAATGGTGAAATTCCGAAGGAAGGAGATCCTGCAGACAAATCCGAGGATGAAGAAGAACATAAAGAGCTTAATGAAGAGGAGCCTACAGTTCAGGGGGAGGTAAATCAAGTTTATGATACTCCAATTGCAAACATTAGATATCTCAAGGATCATCCTGTAGATAATATTATTGGAAATATGCATGACCCCCCTAGGACTAGAGGCCACTTAAGAATTCAACATGAACTGAATGCTTATGCTTTTGTATCAAACATAGAACCCAAATCCATTGACTGTGCTCTCCAAGATGTGCATTGGATTAATGCCATGCATGAGGAGCTCAACCAGTTTGACAGGAATAAGGTGTGGCATTTGGTTCCACCTCCTGATCATGAAACAGTCATAGGGACTAAATAGGTATTTAGAAATAAAACTGATGAAGCGGGGAATGTTATTAAAAATAAAGCCAGACTTGTAGCTCAGGGGTACAATCAGGAATTTGGAATAGACTTTGAAGAGTCTTTTGCCCCTGTAGCTAGGTTAGAAGCAATAAGAATTTTATTGGCTTATGCATGTTCCCTAGGAATAAACCTTCAGCAGATGGATGTGAAATCTGCTTTTCTAAATGGGGAAATTAATGAGGATGTATATGTGAGACAGCCTCCTGGGTTTGAATGTTTAGATTTCCCTAATCATGTTTACAAGCTCAATAAAGCTCTCTATGGTTTAAAGCAAGCTCCTAGAGCTTGGTATGACAGGTTGAGCAAATTCCTCACCAACAAGAACTTCACAAGAGGTATAGTTGATCAAACATTGTTTACCAAGGTAAGCCATCCAGATATTCTTATCATTCAGATTTATGTAGATGACATTGTGTTTGGGTCAACTAACCCCAAATTGTGTGAGGAATTCTCTCAAATAATGACTGATGAGTTTGAAATGAGCTCAATGGGTGAGCTCAAACTATTTCTTGGACTGCAGGTTACACAAACAGAAGATGGTATTTTCATCTCTCAGTCCAAGTATGTAAAGAACTTATTGAAGAAGTACAAAATAGACAACCTCAAGGAAATAGCTACTCCAATGGGTGCATCAACCAGTTTGGATGAAGATTCTAAAGGTAAACCTGTGGACCAAAGGCTATACAGAGGTATGATCGGATCTCTTCTCTATCTTACAGCATCTAGGCCTGACATACAATTTGTTGTGTGTTTATGCTCTAGATTTCAGGCCAGTCCTAAAGAAAATCATCTTAAAGCTGTGAAAAGGATTTTTAGGTATTTACTAGGCACCCAAGAACTAGGCCTCTGGTATCCTGCTAAGTGTGAGTTAGAGCTTCTAGCCTACACTGATGCAGACTATGCTGGGTGTCGAGTAGATAGAAAAAGCACTAGTGGCTACTGTCAATTCCTTGGTGGCTGTCTAGTGTCTTGGGCATCTAAGAAGCAACACACTGTAGCATTATCCACAGCTGAAGCTAAGTATGTTGCAGCATGTAATTGTGCAGCCCAAGTACTTTGGATTAAGCACCAAATGGCTGATTATCAGATAAATCTGGAATGCATTCCACTTTTATGTGATAATACTAGTGCTATATGCCTTGCTAAAAATCCTGTTCACCATTCTAGGACTAAGCATATAGAGATAAAACATCATTTTCTTAGAGATGCTGTAAATAAAAAGGAGATTGAAATGAATTTCATAGAAACTGAAAAATAAATTGCTGATATTTTTACTAAGCCTCTTGGGAATGAAAAATTTAAGTTTCTTAGAAGAGAACTTGGCTTATGTAAATTTCAGCATGATGAATGATTGTTTAAATCGCTGTGAATAAAATCTCTAATGTGGACTTGTTTTTGATTGCTTGGATAAATCATGTGGATGTGAATGTGGATGTAGAACTGTCCTGCATTGCATATATTCAGGGGGAGCTTGTCGAGTCTTTGCATATCATTCATTCATGACCTATGCATAAGCTCTCTCTCAATTAATTCTTGCCATGTTGCATGCATATAGATAGGGGGAGTATTGCTAGAAATTCAGAGTGGTTTCACCCTTCTTGAAGTCATTCAACCTTTAACTCTGAATACTTCTCTCTGACATTATGGCAATCTGTTGGTCAGTTCTGATTTCTAAGCAGTAGAAAAATGGACTTCTTCATTTATAAGAATCTGATCTGTTCAAAGACTGATGTAATGGTTTAAATCTTATAATGATTGGAGCTTAAAGATTGCAATCAGTATATAAGTAAGTTGAAAATTGATAAAACTCTCAACCTCTTTCTTATTTCATGTCAGACAAAGCTAATCATATCTGAAATCTGAAAACTCATCAGAAATCATGTTAGAGAAGTTAAGTGTGTGTATTGTTCTTAAACAAGTCATTCTGAAACATAAAAAGGACAGCTAAGAAAGATATTGAAAATCATTGAAAATCATTGAAAATATATATATTGGCAGAGCAATGACTGGTAAATCACTGAGAAACTGAGTGATCCATCAAAGAAGTGGACAACTGTAACACCCCGGTTTTTAAAATCTGAAATTTAATTGAAATAGTGAATTTTAATTTAGATAAATGAATTTCGTAAATTAATATTATATTCCTCAATGAATAGTGCTAGTGTAATTTTGACTTTCTCACAAAAATTTGGAAAAATAGTAAATTGATAGAGAATGATTTATGAAACAACCTTGCCTTCTTGAGTTTTATCAGTGAAAATCTGTAATTAGATCTATTTATCGTTTAAGTGAGTTTCATTAAATAATATTTTATTCCTTGGAATAGTACCATCGAAAATTCTTCTACTTGATAAAAATCTATAAAAATGGTAATTTGGTTTCTGACAATGTATGTAACAAATTTATCTTCTGGGATTAACCCAGTAACAATCCGTAGCAAGATCTATTTAATGTTTTAAGTGAAAAATCCACACTTTTCAACCTTTACCTAACCTTGACTTCAAACACAAAATCCGACCTTAATACTCAACCATTTGATCTGAAATTGGTGTCAAATTAAAGGCCATGATCTTAACTTCAATAACCCTCTAAAAATTGCTCGAAACCCTAACCCTAATTGAGGCGGCTGGTCGAGTTTCACTTGGTCCTTGATTTCGGCGCCTTGTTTAACACGCCTCTTGTGGCGTCGATTCCTCTCTCCACAGACCATCCCAGAACGTGTATAAACTATCAAAATGAAGCCCTTCCAGTCTATTTTCGTTTGGTTGCAGCGGCAGTCGCTGAAGTTTTCAGATCTGGGAGATATCTCGCGTTGAGTGCGTGGGTGTCGGCTTCCTTCTTTCTTTCTTCCTCCTTTGGTCTTCCTTGTTCTTCATCAAATTGAGGTAGGTTCTCTCGGGCTCAAACAGCAAATCATATATCAAAATGTTCAACATGAAGTCCTCTTTCTTTTGATATATAAAGCCCCAAATATCATGTAGTATCCTGTGAGTATTTCGAGGTTTAGTAGAAGCATGTTAGAAGCATGTTAGATTAGGGTTAACATTGTTCCTTCTTCGATTTAGTTCTGATTTCAGGATGTAAATATGAAATTGATCCATGCATCTTGTAGAGTTTTTCGTGCTCTTTCCATTGATTATAAAAGCCCTAAATTCCATCCAGCATGTTTAGAGAATTTCTGTTCGTAGTAACAGCATGTTTAGAGCTAGTTTTGATGTGTTCTTCCAAGTTGATTTCTGATTTCGACTGATTTCGAAGTGTTAATCCTGATCCACATGAACCATATCATATATGGTTGGATTCAGCATCAAATTGGCTTTCGTTTGACATAAGAAGCCCTAATTTTCGTTCTGTATGTTGAGAGAATTTTACGTTTTAGTAACAGCCTGTCAAAACTAGGGTTTCTTGTGTTCTTGTCTTTATAGATCTCGATTTCAGCAATTAATCATGCAATTGACCTTACAGATAGGTAGAGTTTTGTATTAGCTTTCCATTCAAAAGCCCCTTATTTGGAGTCCATTTCCATGAGTTATTAGAGTTTGCAACCCTATCAAACATTGGCTTCCCGGCGTTCATCGGACGCGGCAGGGATGACCGGAATGGACCCAGGGATGGACGGTCTTACGATAGACCACACATCTCTGTTGACCACTTTTGACCTTGGCATGGCCTGAGATAAACGGTCTTTCAGGAACCACACATCTCAGGATGAACGGTTCCAAACTAACCACATATCTAGATATAAGGTCCCAGAGCAACCACATAACTTGGACGGTCTTACGATAGACCACACATCTTGGATGGACGGTTCATGAAGAACCACACATCCCAGGATGAACGGTTCCAAACTGACCACATATCTTGATGAACGGTCCCAAACTGACATCATATCTAGATAAACGGTCCATAAGTAACCACATATCCCCCTGGCAGGATATAAGGTCCCCAGAGAACCGCATATCTGGCAGCCCAAGAGGATGGACGGTCCTTAAAGGACCACATAACTTGGGCGGCCCCTCAGGAACCGCCCAAGTACATGGGCGGCCCTCAGGGAGCCGCCCAACCCCCTGGCTTGCCCAATTGAACCCCGTTCAGCCCCGTTTACCCCCTGTTAAGCCCAGAAGTTATACGGCCCTTTATCAACCGTTTATGTATGCTGTAAATGACTTAATAGATGTTCTAATTGATTCATTTGCATATCATAAAAGGCAATTAGTAAAATAGAAACCCATATGATAATTGATTAATTATCTAACTAAATTTCTGTTAATCGCATGCCATTCGCTCGTATGCGAGCTTGTTCATTCTATCTTTTAGCTTCATTCATCTTTCTAGCTTATGCACTAAATTAAATGATAATGCTTGATGGATTAACATGAAATTAGGATTATTATGAGAAATTTAACTTGTTGGATAGCT
Source organism: Amorphophallus konjac (assembly GCA_022559845.1). Lineage (NCBI taxonomy): Eukaryota > Viridiplantae > Streptophyta > Magnoliopsida > Alismatales > Araceae > Amorphophallus > Amorphophallus konjac. Next base: position 183,290,165 of record CM040121.1, on the reverse strand, counting down.
GCTGTACCACAGTAGCATAACACGATTGACTTCCCGACTTCTAGTAAGTCGATACTACGTTAAATAGCACTTTATGCCCGGAAACTCTATCCGACGGAATTACCATTAACTCCCATGTTTAATATCCCTAATTAGAACCTGTTTAAACTGCAGCAAGCATGGTTTTACGAGTTTAACCCGCTGTTTAGATTTTGAATCTTATCATCTATAATCATTGTGACTTGTATATTAGCTTTTAGCATCGATCTTTGCATATCACTGTAATCTCTTGCAATTGAACAAATAAAAACCCCGAATCATGAATTTAATGAAATGGCAAGTAGGAAAACCACTTATACACCCTTGTATACCCGAATGTGTACCCTTCTTGATAACTCTTAATTGTGAATTGGTTATCTATCTTCTTGATGATTGTTCTTACCTTGAAATTCAGAAATGAATCTCCTTCCTACTTGAAATTGTTATTGCTACATAGTTCAAACCTTGGAATTCTGGTCATAAATTGTGGAAGTCTAGATTCGTGGGATCTTTGATCCAAAGAAATCAATGCCTGACAAACAATTAAGGGCTCGGTCTAGTCCTGGGAGGAGTGCCCGAACACTACGTGTACCCCCGGGGAGGTGAATGACTAGGTGTGGCATTTGGCACCAGTACTATGACATGTGTTAAATCTAGGACTGTCCACTACTCTCTACTTTTCACTTTCCACTCTTCACTGTTCCCTACTCTACTTGTTGTTACTTTACTTGCTGTTACTTGGACGTGGAAATGAAATTACATACGTGCTTGACATGACTTGAATCGTCTTGATATGGCCAACTCTTTATCGTAATCTCTTGTAGTAAATTCTTGTCTTTGTTATTCCTCTTAAGTATTACCATTCTGTTCCTTTATATTTCTTGACCTTGCAAGATCTGTTTTATTATCGTTGTTTCTTTATATCGTCATTTATTTCTCTTATTAGCATGGCATATGAAACTGTAATTTACTTGTTAATCACTTAAACTATGCCTGATGATAGAGTATAATTCCTACTGAGCTTTTTACTCACCCCTACTTCCAACCCTTTTCAGGTTATGCGAGTATCGGTTCGTGCATTGGGAAATGGATCAGTGTGATCGAGTAGAACCTGGAACCTAGAGTTGGAGTCTGCTATTTCATTTTCTTGAGTCTAGCTAGTCTAGTTATTTCTTTTTGTTATTTATTTTGAATCTTTTATTGTAAGTGGTGTCAAAATATATCTTTTTAAATTAATAAGAGTTCGTATTTTCTCAAATGTGTGTCTGGCCTCTTGGTATTTTATTGTGATTATTTATCTTCTGCTCTTGTTATCGTGACTTGTCTCTTGCCACGTTCCGAGCATCGCTTTCCGCTGCTATCGGTTCGGGGCGTGACAGTTTTGGTATCAGAGCCTGCTTGCCTGAGTCGCTTGGATTTTGTCCAAGTGTTGTCTCTTTGCCTGAGTCGCTTAGATTTTGTCCAAGTGTTGTCTCCTTGCCTGAGTCCCTTGGATTTTGTCCAAGAGTATAGGTTTTCCTAAGTTCTAGGCTTCCTAAGTTTTGCCTTGCACCCCAATGACCCAGTATATCAAAAGATGTTGTCCGGACGTTAGGCTACGTCTCTCGGGAAGATCGCATACTTGCGCGAGTGGTCTTCGGATCGATTATCTCCACCAGGTACCGAGTTTTGGTCATGTCTAGGTGCATAGTACTCCTAACCTTGTTAAAGTCTTAGAACCCGACCTGGTGAGATTGGGTAGAAACTGGGGTTAAGTAATAAAATATATGCAAGATTGTGTTGCGTTACGCATAAGGGTAATGAAAAGTTAACCATATAACTATCTTGCAGGTCTCTAAACCCTTCTTAAAATGAAACCGAGTGGTTCCACTGGTAAGCTAAGTTTCGGTTCCGCGAAAGGCTGGCGAATCCGTCGTAAGGAAACCCGACGTAATAAGAAGAAGAAGCATAGTATTAGTATATGGTATCGTTCTCTTTTACCCTAGCTATAGCTAATTCTTTTAATTGTATAGTTAACATGCTATTTTAATGACTAAGATCATCTTAGTTAGCTAATTCCTTTCGTCATCAATTGTATAGTTAACATTATTTTGACAAGTAAGATCATCTTAGTTCGAACATTCACATAATTGATTTTAGTCAGTGAATTTGGGGATCAAATTCCTTTAAGTGGGGGAGGGTGTAACACCCCGGTTTTTAAAATCTGAAATTTAATTGAAATAGTGAATTTTAATTTAGATAAATGAATTTCGTAAATTAATATTATATTCCTCAATGAATAGTGCTAGTGTAATTTCGACTTTCTCACAAAAATCTGGAAAAATAGTAAATCGATAGAGAATGATTTATGAAACAACCTTGCCTTCTTGAGTTTTATCAGTGAAAATCTGTAATTAGATCTATTTATCGTTTAAGTGAGTTTCATTAAATAATATTTTATTCCTTGGAATAGTACTATCGAAAATTCTTCTACTTGATAAAAATCTATAAAAATGGTAATTTGGTTTCTGACAATGTATGTAACAAATTTATCTTCTGGGATTAACCCAGTAACAATCCGTAGCAAGATCTATTTAATGTTTTAAGTGAAAAATCCACACTTTTCAACCTTTACCTAACCATGACTTCAAACACAAAATCCGACCTTAATACTCAACCATTTGATCTGAAATTGGTGTCAAATTAAAGGCCATGATCTTAACTTCAATAACCCTCTAAAAATTGCTCGAAACCCTAACCCTAATTGAGGCGGCTGGTCGAGTTTGACTTGGTCCTTGATTTCGGCACCTTGTTTAACATGCCTCTTGTGGCGTCGATTCCTCTCTCCACAGACCATCCCAGAACGTGTATAAACTATCAAAATGAAGCCCTTCCAGTCTATTTTCGTTTGGTTCTAGCGGCAGTCGCTGAAGTTTTCATATCTGGGAGATATCTCGCGTTGAGTGCGTGGGTGTCGGCTTCCTTCTTTCTTTCTTCCTCCTTTGTTCTTCCTTGTTCTTCATCAAATTGAGGTAGGTTCTCTTGGGCTCAAACAGCAAATCATATATCAAAATGTTCAGCATGAAGTCCTCTTTCTTTTGATATATAAAGCCCCAAATATCATGTAGTATCCTGTGAGTATTTCGAGGTTTAGTAGAAGCATGTTAGAAGCATGTTAGATTAGGGTTAACATTGTTCCTTCTTCGATTTAGTTCTGATTTCAGGATGTAAATATGAAATTAATCCATGCATCTTGTAGAGTTTTCGTGCTCTTTCAATTGATTATAAAAGCCCTAAATTCCATCCAGCATGTTTAGAGAATTTCTGTTCGTAGTAACAGCATGTTTAGAGCTAGTTTTGATGTGTTCTTCCAAGTTGATTTCTGATTTCGACTGATTTCGAAGTGTTAATCCTGATCCACATGAACCATATCATATATGGTTGGATTCAGCATCGAATTGGCTTTCGTTTGACATAGGAATCCCCAATTTTCGTTCTGTATGTTGAGAGAATTTTACGTTTTAGTAACAGCCTGTCAAAACTAGGGTCTCTTGTGTTCTTGTCTTTATAGATCTCGATTTCAGCAATTAATCATGCAATTGACCTTACAGATAGGTAGAGTTTTGTATTAGCTTTCCATTGATACCAAAAGCCCCTTATTTGGAGTCCATTTCCATGAGTTATTAGAGTTTTAGTGCAACCCTATCAAACCTTGGCTTCCCGGCGTTCATCAGACGCGGCAGGGATGACCGGAATCGACCCAGGGATGGACGGTCTTACGATAGACCGCACATCTCTGTTGACCACTTTTGACCTTGGCATGGCCTGAGATAAACGGTCTTTCAGGAACCACACATCTCAGGATGAACGGTTCCAAACTAACCACATATCTAGATATAAGGTCCCAGAGCAACCACATAACTTGGACGGTCTTACGATAGACCACACATCTTGGATGGACGGTTCATGAAGAACCACACATCCTAGGATGAACGGTTCCAAACTGACCACATATCTAGATGAACGGTCCCAAACTGACCACATATCTAGATAAACGGTCCATAAGTAACCACATATCCCCCTGGCAGGATATAAGGTCCCCAGAGAACCGCATATCTGGCAGCCCAAGAGGATGGACGGTCCTTAAAGGACCACATAACTTGGGCGGCCCCTCAGGAACCGCCCAAGTACATGGGCGGCCCTCAGGGAGCCGCCCAACCCCCTGGCTTGCCCAATTGAACCCCGTTCAGCCCCGTTTGCCCCTTGTTAAGCCCAGAAGTTATACGGCCCTTTATCAACCGTTTATGTATGCTGTAAATGACTTAATAGATGTTCTAATTGATTCATTTGCATATCATAAAAGGTAATTAGTAAAATAGAAACCCATATGATAATTGATTAATTATCTAACTAAATTTCTGTTAATCGCATGCCATTCGCTCGTATGCGAGCTTGTTCATTCTATCTTTTAGCTTCATTCATCTTTCTAGCTTATGCACTAAATTAAATGATAATGCTTGATGGATTAACATGAAATTAGGATTATTATGAGCAATTTAACTTGCTGGATAGCTGCTGTACCACAGTAGCATAACACGATTGACTTCCCGACTTCTAGTAAGTCGATACTACGTTAAATAGCACTTTATGCCCGGAAACTATATCCGACGGAATTACCATTAACTCCCATGTTTAATATCCCTAATTAGAACCTGTTTAAACTGCAGCAAGCATGGTTTTACGAGTTTAACCCGCTGTTTAGATTTTGAATCTTATCATCTATAATCATTGTGACTTGTATATTAGCTTTTAGCATCGATCTTTGCATATCACTGTAATCTCTTGCAATTGAACAAATAAAAACCCCGAATCATGAATTTAATGAAATGGCAAGTAGGAAAACCACTTATACACCCTTGTATACCCGAATGTGTACCCTTCTTGATAACTCTTAATTGTGAATTGGTTATCTATCTTCTTGATGATTGTGCTTACCTTGAAATTCAGAAATGAATCTCCTTCCTACTTGAAATTGTTATTGCTACATAGTTCAAACCTTGGAATTCTAGCCATAAATTGTGGAAGTCTAGATTCGTGGGATCTTTGATCCAAAGAAATCAATGCCTGGCAAACAATTAAGGGCTCGGTCTAGTCCTGGGAGGAGCGCCCGAACACTACGTGTACCCCCGGGAGGTGAATGCCTAGGTGTGGCATTTGGCACCAGTACTATGACATGTGTTAAATCTAGGACTGTCCACTACTCTCTACTTTTCACTTTCCACTCTTCACTGTTCCCTACTCTACTTGTTGTTACTTTACTTACTGTTACTTGGACGTGGAAATGAAATTACATACGTGCTTGACATGACTTGAATCGTCTTGATATGGCCAACTCTTTATCGTAATCTCCTGTAGTAAATTCTTGTCTTTGTTATTCCTCTTTAAGTATTACCATTCTATTCCTTTATATTTCTTGACCTTGCAAGATCTGTTTTATTATCGTTGTTTCTTTATATCGTCATTTATTTCTCTTATTAGCATGGCATATGAAACTGTAATTTACTTGTTAATCACTTAAACTATGCCTGATGATAGAGTATAATTCCTACTGAGCTTTTTGCTCACCCCTACTTCTAACCCTTTTCAGGTTATGCGAGTATCGGTTCGTGCATTGGGAAATGGATCAGTGTGATCGAGTAGAACCTAGAACCTAGAGTTGGAGTCTGCTCTTTCATTTTCTTGAGTCTAGCTAGTCTAGTTATTTCTTTTTGTTATTTATTTTGAATCTTTTATTGTAAGTGGTGTCAAAATATATCTTTTTAAATTAATAAGAGTTCGTATTTTCTCAAATGTGTGTCTGGCCTCTTGGTATTTTATTGTGATTATTTATCTTCCGCTCTTGTTATCGTGACTTGTCTCTTGCCACGTTCCGAGCATCGCTTTCCGCTGCTATCGGTTCGGGACGTGACAACAACACTCATGTCATGAAGTGTATCAGCTATCTCTGTTTAAAATGTTCAAAACCGCAAGCTGGTTTCACTGAGTACCTGGGGGTAACTGGCGTCTGATAAACGTGTACTCTCATACAAAAAGGTATAACTCAGTTTTGTTGAATTTGATCATAGGCAGAATGGTCCATCTTGTTGAGTATCTAGGGGTATTGGTGTCTTATAAACGTATACCCTTACGCAGAAATACTTATGGTACCTGAATGCTCAAAATGATCTAATACTGATAATGCTGCTCCTTCAAAAGAAAAGTTCATGAGTGTCAATTTGTTTAGTTTCAATACATGACTTGGTTTCTCTCAATATTTTTATGAGACTATGAAAGTAAGATATTATGAAACTGAATCTCTTATGCAAATATGATTCTGGTTTATTACTTTATCATGCACAGTGAACTTATCTATTGCTTGTAGTTCATAAACTCCAAATTTTATCATTTTTAAACCAGAAATCTTTCTAATAGCAGTTTCTAAATTCATATGACTGAAGACTCTATGCTTTAGAATGCTTATTCATGAACTACCTGTTCAGCATGCCAGTCAGTTCCTCTCTTGATTCCTCCATTGTATTTAATTTTTCCCTCCTCTTTGTTGATGGCAAAGGGGGAGAATATCGTCTAGGGAGATCTGCATAACACATCATGTCTTTCATCAAACATATATATCTATGACAGGTTGTTGCTATTCTACTTCATATGGGGTTGCCATCATCAAAAAGGGGGAGATTGTTGTGACCCCTCTATGTTGATGATGTTGACACTTGCTTTATTTCATTGGCAACACCATTGTTTTGATTGATTGGCAACTACTTTTGATTTGATGAAATTGCTCTATCAGATTGACTATGTGTTCTTTGCATTTAATACACTGCTGTCTGCAATTCTTACTGTCATGAGTCTATGCACTGGAAACTCTCATGTCGATTGAGTCTATACATCGTCCATTTTGGATAAAGTCCACACACTGCATTTTAATTGAATTGGTTAAGTGTGCACAGCGTCAACGCATCATGTTACAGCGTCAACGCACTTCATTGGATGTGTGTACAGCGTCTACTCGCTAAGTGTGTACAGCGTCAACGCATGAAGTCTGTACATCAATCTTAAATTTAAAGTCTATACAGTCCAGCCTAGTCCTATGATCAAGGCTTTAGCTACACTCAAGTCTATACAATGGCTTCGCTTCATCAAGTCTGTACATTGAATCGCCAACTTCTTTGAAGCCCATACATTGCTCAAAGTCTATACAGAGTCCAGCGTCTCAATTAGCGTCTCATGCATTTGACCAAAGTCTGTACATCGGTCTGTCAGCAAGTCTGAACATCGTCCGTCTTTGTTAGCGTCTCAGCATTAGGCTAAGTCTGTACAGCATTCAATGTCTAGAGCTTCATGAAGTCTGTACATCAGACTGTTATAGCAAGTCTGTACATTGTCCATCTTCCTTAGCGTCTTGATATTTGAAGTCTGGACATTGATCTTCAAATCCAAAGTCTGCATATTAGTCTTCAAATCCAAAGTCTGCACATTGGTCTTCGAATCCAAAGTCTATACAATGGTCTTCACACTTGAAGTCCATACATTCGATGTGCAAAGTTGATGTCTATACTGTGCCTTATACTGATCGAGTCTATACATTGCACTCGTCTTCTAAAGTCTATACTCTGAAGTCTTCACAGTCGTTTGTATTACATGAAGTCCATACATTGGGCAATTCTGTACGCTGCATTCGCCTTCACAAGTCTATACAATGAAGTATATATACTGAAATGTACATACTTAAAACTTATGACTTCATTCTTGTTGCTGAAGGGAACAGAGTCGACGCTGGGAGCTTAAAGCGTCCACGCATCAGTTGACGAAGCCTTCACGATATCTTCCACTACGTCAACGCCACAAGCAAGCAGCGTCGACGCAGCAGTTGAAGAAGCATTCACCATCACAGGCTATTCCACTGCGTCAACACCAAAATTGAGCAGCATCGACGCAGTAGCTAAAGAGACGAGGCTAATGGCTACTGGAATGCCTCACTGCGTTAACACCATTGATTGATAGCGTCGACGCAGCAGGTCAGACTGCTGTCATTGAGCACGTGAGCTGAGAACTCTATACATCGGACTGAAGAGGCTGATGAGGGGCACATGATCCGAGGTACCTGGCTCATGATCCGAGAAGGACAAGGTATCCAGATAAGGACACGTGTACTAACACTCCATTGGATGCTGCCATGTGGTCCAAATGCTTTAGGCGGGAAACGTGGAGAGCACACGCCTGCTGCTGTTGCTGTTATATAAACAAGCCTTCTTCCACAGAAGAAGAGAGATCGAAGAGATGGGAGAAAGTCTATACAGCCACAGCAAGGCTCCTTCGATCCAATGAGAGAAAAGAGAGAAGAAGAGGAAATAGAGGAAGAAGAAGAAAAAGAGAGAAGAAGAAGATACAGAGAAGAAGAGGAAATAGAGGAAGAAGAAGAAAAAGAGAGAGGAAGAGATCGAGAGAGATTGAGTTGAGAGAGTGCTGATCGAGAGTGAGAGTGAGAGAGTTTGTATCTCAGTCTCGTGGTTCAAAACCAGAGCTGAGCTTTGCTCTTTAAGAGCTACATTGCTTTTGGGTTTTGCTTTTTCGTTTTGATTCTGTCTTTCATTTTCCGATCATTGTTTCTTCAAGCTGTGTGTCAGCGGTCTTGCAGTGGTAGTCTCCACTGGACGGGTTAAGCTGTATTTCCCCAGCGATTGCAGAGGATCAGATCCTCTGGTCGGCAAGCTGTAGTGCCCAGCAAAGCTATGTATCAGCGGATTGTTTGGCCAAGCTGTAAAGCCCAGCGGACGCAAGCTGTGCTGCGCAGCAGGAAGCCATACTCGGTTGAGTGTGGGGTGGACGTAGGTCGTTGACCGAACCACCTAAAAATTGTGGGTGCAGTGTGTTTGTGTTTTTGTGTGATCTGTGTGCGATGGGAATTTCTTGTTTAGCTTATTTGATTGCATCGCTTATGCTCATGTCTAGCTTTCGACCTTTTGTTTAGCATCCTTTGTTTAGCTTAACTGATGTTTGCCTAAATTCCGCTTTAGAACTTACAGTAGTTTTTAAATTAGGCAAGTTGATCTATTCACCCCCCCTCTAGATCCACACTCTGTGGAGATAGACTGCGTCCATCTAACCCAACATTTCCTTCTACAAATCGGATATTCCACGATTCTCTTTTCTTGGCATCAAATATAGGAGGCACCATATCCTTATTTCTTCTCTTCATGCCTGCAAACTTATCTCGCAAGGTTGTGAAGCTTTCCTTGCTTCCGTAATCATTACCGAGTCTAAGGAAACCATTCTAGAAGAAATCCCTATTGTAAGAGAGTTCCCAAATGTCTTCCCTTCCGAATTACCCAGTTTACCACCTGTAAGGGAAGTGAATTTTTCCATCAAACTTATCCCTAGAGCAGCACATGTTTCAAAAGCTCCTTACAGGATGTCCCCTACAGAACTTAAGGAGTTGAAGAAGCAACTTCAAGAGTTATTAAAGAAGGGCTTTTTTTGACCAAGCACATCCCCTTGGGATGCGTTGGCCCTATTTGTCAGGAAGAAGGATGGATCTCTCAGGCTTTGTATTGATTATCGGCAGTTAAATCAACTCATCATCATGAACAAATATCCACTACCGCATATTGATGAATTGTTCGATCAAATTTCTAGTGTGGAATATTTCTAAAAGATAGACCTCAGGTCTGGTTATCATCAACTACGGATTAAATATGAAAATATTTCCAAGACTGCTTTCCGTAGCAGATATGGCCACTACGAGTTCGTGGTTATGCCATTTGGGTTAACCAGCGCCCCTGCAGCTTTCATGCAACTTATGAACAATGTCTTTAGGCCCTATCTTGACCGATTTGTAGTCGTCTTCATTAATGACATTCTTATATATTCTAAGACTCGAGAAGAGCATGAAGAGCATTTAAGAATAGCTTTGCAGGCACTAAGCGAGCACCAACTCTATGCAAAGCTCAACAAATGTGAATTTTGGCTAAAGGAAGTCTCATTCCTTGGTCATGTCATATCAAAAGAAGGTATCGCTGTGGATCTTTCTAAGGTCGAAGCTGTCAAGAGTTGGAGCCGACCGACAACTATATCTGAGATCAGGAGCTTTCTTGGTTTGGCTGGCTATTACCGACGATTCATCAAGGATTTCTCTAAGATTATCGTACCTCTGATCAAACTTATAAGAAGGGAAAACCCCTCTATATGGTCAAAGGATTGTAAAGAGAGTTTCTTGACTCTCAAGGAACATCTGACTACTGCACCTAGTTTAGCACTTCCAGTTGAAGGTGGTGGCTTTGAAGTTTATACGGATGCATCAGGCATTGGCCTTGGTTGTGTCCTTATGCACCATGGTAAGGTGATTTGTTATGCTTCGAGGCAATTGAAGCGTCATGAGGAGAACTATCTGGTTCATGATCTTGAATTAGCTGTTGTTATCTTCGCCTTAAAGATATGGCGACATTACCTTTATAGGGAGAAATTCACTGTATTCTCAGACCACAAAAGTCTAAAATATCTCTTCTCCCAGAAGCATTTAAACATGAGGCAAAGGAGATGGCAAGAATATTTAAAGGACTTCAACTTTTCTATTCAATATCACCTAGGCAAGGCAAATGCTGTAGCGGATGCTCACAGTAGGAAACCACTGGAAACTCTATTAAGTCTCAAGAAAAGTATGAGCAATCTTATAAAGGATTTTACACACTTGAACCTAGATATTGATACAGAAGAAGAAGGGTGTATGATTGCCAATATCCGATCGCAACCCACATTCATTTAAGATCTAGTTAAATTGCAAGAGAATGACCCCATGCTGGTGGAAATCAAAACCAATCTTGACCAATAGCCAGATTTTTCTATCTCGACCGATGGAAGGTTATTATTCAATGGTCGGATTTGTGTGCTGGATCATGCCAAAACTAAGAAGTTGATTATGAAAGAAGCTCACAAGTCAAGGTATGCCATTCACCCTGGTGCTACCAAAATGTACCAAGATTTAAAGAGGAATTTCTGGTGGCCCAACATGAAGAGTGAAGGAGCAGACTTTGTATCTCGCTGCCTCACTTGTCAGCAAGTTAAGGAGGAACATTTAAAGTCCGCTGGAAAGCTAAATCCCATAGAAATTCCCGAGTGTAAGTGGGAGAGCATAGGGATGGATTTTATCAAGGGTCTGCCAAAGACTTGAGATGGACATGATAGTATATGGGTGATTATAGACCGATTGATGAAATATGCACATTTCTTACCTATCAAAAGTCGATGGTCTGTGGATGTACTAGCAGCTTTGTATATGAAGGAAATAGTTAAGCTACATGGTGTCCATGTCACTATTATTTCTGATCGAGACCCTCGCTTTACATCACAATTTTGGAAGGGTCTACAACATTCCTTGGGGACCCGACTCAACTTTAGCACTACTTTCCATCCGTAAACAGATGGCCAAACTGAGAGAACGAACCAAGGGATAGAAGATATGCTCAGGGTATGTGCAATTGATTTTGGTGGAAGTTGGTGTTAGGTGTAGGACGAGATCTAGAGGGGGGTGAATAGATCCCCTTATGAAAAATAGGCTCAAATTAAAATCACGCTCACTCAATTCAAACTGGAAGGAAGTGAAAGTTAAGTTGTGAAGCTCTTTCACTGAGCTGAACTGATCAACATATATCAATCATAAACAACAATTCAGAAATCAATCCAACAATTAATGCTTCAATCAGAACCAATGTCGAACACTTAGTCACTAAGCTAGTTCTGAACACAGAAGCGAAATTATCTCATATACCAGCTTGCAAAGGGGGTAGAGGAGAAGGATAAAGGGCACAAAGTAAACTACGATGCACAAGGATTTTTTAGGTGGTTCAGTCTACACCCAACAGACCTACATCCACCCCCCACTCAATCGAGTTAGGATTCCGCTGACACACAGCTTAATCCGCTGATACACAGCTTCGACAGAACCAATCCCTTACAACCACTGATCCACAGCTTTGGGGAACCAATCCCACAGACGAGGAACAAATCCTCAACTCGCTGATACACAGCTTGACGGGGAATACAACCCCAAACCACTGACACATAGCTTGAACGAGGATCAAATTTTCACGAGGCACAACCCTCCGCTGACAAATAGCTTGACTCGAACTCTTAACAGAGTATCGGAAGTAACCAAAGGAAATGAAAAACAACAAAACAAAAGAGCACATAAAAAATAGAAAAGATATGGCTCCAGAGGAGCAAAATGGCTTGGATCTGATCCAGAGGCCAAGACACGGTCAGATCTTCAATGTAGCTCCGGCTGCATTCAAAACCTCATCTCACGAACTAGGTTGCAGAAATCTGGAATTTGGCTCTCGATCTCTCTCTCTCTTTTCTTCTTCTTCTTCTCTCTGATTCTCTCTCAATTTACTCTTCGAACTGAACTGCTCAGAAAGCTCCTCAATAACCCACGCAACCCTTCTATTGCAGCAACCTTCTTTGAAGGAAGAAGGTTCAGATTTATAGTGCAGAAAGACTAATTTCTGAATAATCTTATCTTCAAAGCAATTCTTCTATTGGTCCATGTGTCAAGAAGAATATTCTCTTCAGAATCCTTCTTAGGAGGTTGCCACGTGGCCTAGATCCTGTGCCAATCATTTGGCTTCGAAAACACATGATCACATAAGTGACTTCCGTGAACTTGGCTATTTTTCTGCTTTGGCAATCTATTTTTCACCCTTAATAGCCATTTGTTACCCTTAGCGGCCTTTTGTCACCTTTGTGAACTATTTTTCACCAGTGTCATCCATTTATCAGCCTTGTTCATCTATTTGTTACCGCTATCACTTATTTGTCACCCCTTCCAGCCATTTGTCACCCTTATTGGCCTTTTGTTTTCCTTGCAAGTCTATTTGTCATCGGAGTTATCTATTTTTCACTCCTGCTGGTTGTTTATCACCTTCACTGCCCATTTGTCACCTGTGCTAGCCATCTGTCTCTTTTATGATCTATTTGTCACCGTTAGCACTCATTTGTCACCCCTGCTTGACATTTGTTACCTTTATTGCCCATTTGTCTGCCCTACCTATCTATTTTTCACCCTTGTCCAACATTTGTCACCCTTGTGAGCCTTTTGTCACACGTGTGAAGCATTTGTCACCCGTATAAGCTATTTGTCACACTTATTGTCCATTTGTCACCCTTATTTATCTTTTCTCAGCTCGATAAGCCATTTTCACCCTTACTCGTCATTTTTCAGCCTTGAGAGTTATTAGTCAGCCCTATGAGTTATTTGTCAGCCTTCTTCGCCATTTATCTCCCGTGCTGACTTCAGTTGCACTGCTTTCTGCTTGAAGGTGTTGACATACAAAGATGTTGCGTCGACGTAGCTATGTTAAACTACTGCTGCTACTGATGTTTGTTGTTTGTTGTTCATCATGATGTTGTGCTATTGTATAGAAGTGTGGAGCTTGATCTTCACTACTGCTGCTGCACTTCACAGCGTGATGCGAGACGACTACGAGACTCGACTCGGATTGGTTGCGACCTTAGACTCTATAGGACGACGCGACTAACAGGACGACGCAACCAGCAACAACACTACAACTTGCGGCAACTAAGAGCTCCAGAAGAGGCGATCATGCCCAAAACAAGAAGTGCTAACTCACAGTCATCCCCCGTGAGAGAAACGTGACGATCTGCACGGTTGGGAAACCGGCTTTGAGTCTCGGGTGGTCAGCTTACTCTCGTGCTTGGAACTAGTCACGGGATGGGTCTCGCACTCACAACTCTCACCGGTGACTAATTTAGATAGCTAGGAAATAAACTAACGCACATACAGTGGCATTCTAGAATGGATACTATCTAAGCAAGTATGACAAAAGGGGGAGGCGAGTGTACCTCCACGCTCGGGGCGTGGGGAAGACGTCCTGGCCGAGATTCGAAACTCCCGGTATAGAAATAATTATTAATTATAGAATTGATTTTACAGCCCACTCCACGCAGGGAGGTAATAGACGACACGTGGGGTCCGGGAACACCAATCTCGGGTTGACGGGCAACAGTCGGTGGCGCTCGAGCGGACGTGGTCGGCCGGTTCAGCTCGGTTCACTCGGGCCCGCAGGACAGCATTTGGGACCGCCTGCTGGTACGGCGACGTCTGGGGGGCTCCTGGCTGCAGTGACTGGCGGGGGCGTCTCTGGAGTTTCTCGGGTCGATCCCCTGGAGCGGCGATCATCGGAGTGGAGTCAGGCGATTTCTTGGGATTTATGTCCCAAGGCTGTCTCGCAGCTCTGCTTCAGGCCAGATCTGCGCACTCTGACGAGAACGGCTGGTACGCCCAGCTCCAACGTTGGATCGAGACACAATGGATACCATTAGAAACAGGACTCAAAATCCTATGACATACTATAATTCCAGATCCATCCAACGGCTGGATTGGAAATGAAAATGACTGCAAACTGACTAAGCACTCTGTCCCGAAACACAGAACAGGCAGGGCAGAACATGAACTGCCTGTTCAAGAGGTTTGACTGAGAATCAAATGAAAGATTTAGGACCTGGGAAGTTTATGGTGGAAAGAGGGGAGGGTATCAGTGACGCACATAATTTTTTTTATAATTTTCTGACAACGTTTGAGGGGTAAGAAAATTCGGCTACCAGGATCTATCTTGCAGATCTTCACACATGCAGACTTTGAGGGGGGAAAACAAGAGGCTGGAAAGGGGGCAAACGGGCTCAGATCGACGTGAAAATTAAACTGGGATTGACTGACGATGGGGGAAACCTCCCCTACAAATTTAATCACGATCCAACAATTGGATCTCCCGTACCAGCCCTTTCACCGAGCTGCTGTCCTGCAACTCTGAATTTTAGGACAGTAGGAGGAGGCCGGCTTGTGGTGGCTCAACGGCGGCACGAACGGCAGCGGCGGCGGAGGTGATTGATCACAGTAGATAGAGGAAGAGGGGAAGAGGGTGAGAATTCAGAAATTTGGAGGATTTAGATCTAGATCTGAAGAAGATTGGAGGAAGAAGAGGGAAGAACACCAAGAACAAGGGAGAGAGAGGGGGGTGCGCCCAAATGCTTTTCCAATATAATTCTTCATTAATTTTCACCAAATACAACAAGAGATGTTATATATTCAAACGCTAGACCTAGCCAAATGACCTAGGTTACCCTTGGTCAAGGGGGTATAATGGGGAGGGGAGATTAAACAAGCATAAAAAAACCTCCCATAAGGGGACAAAAGAGGGGGCGCCCTGCCCTTAATGTCAACATAAGAGGCTTGCATATTTTTTTTTTAAGAAACCCTGCCTAGGAGTTGGTGGGAGAGTGCTCCCTTTACCAGGGGTAAAGAGATGAACCACTCCACCATCATCCCCATAGGAGGTAAGTTTTATTTATATGGTTAAAGCAAAGAATTACATCAATCGAAAACTAGGCATGCCTAGTTTGTCAAGCCGGGCCTCTCCCCTTATAACACTGGGAAGATCCTTGAATGAAAAGAAAAGATTACATTTTGTATTGCATGTGTGGGAGGCTAAAGAATCCACGACTTTATTCCCTTCTCTATAAACATGCTCAATTGTGTCTTGCTGCGAGATTAAGCACCAAATTTGGCGAACATATGGGAGGATAGACCAAGGGCATTGAAACTTCTTTTTAATGATCATAACAAGGATGTAAGAGTCACATTCAAGGTGAGCAGGCTGGTCACTGAAGGTTTGTAAGTACTTTATACCATCCAAAAGAGCTCTGGTTTCTGCAATTAAGCTGTTGGATTGACCGTAGAAGTGCGAAAAGGCAAAGACAATGTCACCACAGTAGTTTCTAATGGCCCCCCCACCTCCAGAAATTCCGTTGTGTTTACAGGCACCATCAGTATTAAGTTTGAGGGATGGCCAAGGTGGACACACCCATCTAACCATTTTTAGCAGAGGACCATAGAAGGGTTTGATGGCAATACCCAAACACTGCATAACTTTTTTGTTGTTCCTGTCCCTTTCCGGAAGGTTTGCAATGGCACAGTTCTGCTTAACTTGGAACTGAATTTGATGAAGAATGTTGGATTTTGAAAATGGATTTCCTTCGTACTTTGCACAATTCCTAGCTTTCCAGATATTCCAAAGACCATATCCAATAGTAGTAAGCATGAGATGACCAAGATCGAAATTAGGATTTGCTCTGCTAACAGCCTGCAATATGAAACTCTTTATGGTATTACCTTCCAAATGCAAACCAACATTTCTGTAGTGCGACCAGATATGAGCAGCCAAGTCACTATTGAGGAGCAAGTGATTAATATCCTCTTCTTGAGACCTCTGGCAGCAGTGGCATCTGGAGCATAACTGAATACCCAGTTTCTTTATATTAGAATCAACCGGGATACAATTATGAATAAGTTTCCACAGATGAATAGATATCTTGGTTGGGAGGTTTTTAGACCATAGCCGGTTCCAGGGAATTGAGGAGTGATTATCATTACGATCAGCCAATAATTTGTAAGTGGAAGCTACAGAGCAATTACCAGAAGTTGAAAGGCTCCAAGCCTGAACATCTGGGTCTTGAGTGAGAATCGTACTCTCAATAACAGTTTTGATAGGAGAGGGAACCCATCTGCTCAATAAATCATAGTCATCAACAGGTAAGTGAGTGAGGAATTCATTCACTGTGGAGTTTGGGTTATGAATAACCGAATCATGTATAAAACCAGAGAGACTATGATCGCCAATCCAGTTGTCATGCCAGAAACTAGTGGTGTTCCCATCACCAATAACAACCTTTTTGTATTGTAAGATGAGTTTTTTTTGCCTTGATCCAGCTTCTTCTATAAAAGCCATTCATGTTTTTGAAATCCACATCCTGAAGAGGGGAATTGCCAATATATTTAGCTCTAAAATAAGTCGCCCACAATGAGTTTGAATGCAAGGCTTGCCGGAGCATCTTTACTCTGAGTGCAGTTTCCATATGCCTAAGAGACATAATTCCAAGACCTCCTTGCTAAATGGGCCTACAAATAGACTGCCAAGCTCTCCAATGCTTTTTATTCCCATTGGGAGAAGAACCCCAAAAGAAATTGGCAAAAGATCTCTCTAGAATTTGATGAATTCCAGAGTGCAAAGGAGAGGAGGAAAGTGAGTAGATGGGCAGTGAAGTGAGAACATGCTTGATCAAAATTAATCTAGCACCCTGAGATAACATTCCATATTTCCAGCCAGATATGCGATTCTGAATTGAGGAGATGATTCCTGCAAAGTAGACCTTTTTATTTCTGCCAAGTACCAATGGGAAGCCCAAATACTTATGGGGAAAAGTGTGCCTTGCAAACCCAGTGCCATTATGAATGCGAGAGATGGAAGATCCCTGAATCCTGGAGTGAATGAAAAAACCACTCTTGGTAATATTGATTAACTGACCCGAAGCCTTTTCATAAGTGTGGAGAACATTTAGAAGATTCCTGATCGAAACCACATTGCCTTTGCTGAAAATGAGTGTGTCATCTGCAAATAACAAATGAGAGATGGGGAAACATCTTCTGGGTCCTTTATACCATTCAATAGAACCATCAATGTAAGCCTGCTTAAGAGATCTGCTAAGGCTCTCCTCAGCAATAATGAATAAGGAGGGAGCAATGGGGTCACCTTGCCTTACACCCCTAGAAGATTTGAAGTATCCGGCGGTGTCCCCATTAAGAAGGACAGAGAACCAGCAATTCTTAATCAACTTGCCAATAAGGTTAATAAAAGGTAGAGAAAAACCAAATCTGTATAGAACAGCAAACAAAAAATCCCACTCAAGCCTGTCATACGCCTTAGCCATGTCGAGCTTAAAAATAACATTATTTCCTCTGGTTTTCCTACCCAGATCCTGAATTAATTCTTGAGCCAAAGCTATGTTTTCAACAATATGTCTACCCTTTACGAAAGCTGTCTGTTCCAAAGAAATAATCTTCGGGAGGATAAGGGCCAGCCTTTTGTTAACAATGGAAGAAATAATCTTGTAGAAAAAGTTGCAAAGGCTGATGGGTCTAAAATCTGAGATGTCAGTGGCTGAGGACTTCTTGGGAATCAGGGCAATAAGTGTTGACGTCACACTTCTTGGGTGGTCAAATTGGGTAGTGAAGGCTTCTTGAATAGCAGACACAACCAAATTTCCAATAATCGGCCAGGCCTTTTGGTAGAATGCACCAGTAAATTCGTCTGGCCCAAGAGCACTGTCTGGGGATAGACTGAAAACCACATCCTTAATATCCAGTTCAGAGGGAATAGCACATAGCAATGCATTGTCGTCCTGAGTGACCAGTGAGGGGATGCAGTTTAAGCAAGAATCCTCTATATAATGAGTCTGAGAAGTGAAAGCTCTTTGGAAGTGAGAAGCAGCAATATCCTTCATGTCCTCATGACAGGAAGTAAGAAGACCAGCAGCATTTTGAAGTTGATTGATTTTGAATTTGTGTCTCTTAGCCATGGTGGAAGAGTGGAAAAATCTAGTATTTCTATCCCCCTCTAGCAGCCATTTAACGCCAGATTTTTGCTTCCAAAAACATTCTTCTTGAAGTAATCTGGCAGATTGCACGGACTTAGCCTCTTCGAGAATTCGATAATTCTCCTCCTCTGGGTTAAGGTCATATAGATGCTCAGCTTTAAGAACTGAATCCTCTGCTGCTATCAGATTCTGATGCACATTTCCAAAAATATTCTTATTCCAGATTCTCAGCATCTTCCTTAGGTTCTTAAGCTTTAGGTATAAAGTAGTCATGGGGGAGGAGGCCAGGGGACTGTTATGCCAACAAGCATTCACATCCGCAAGAAAATTGTCATGCAATGTCCACATTTTTTGAAAACAGAAGCTGCTCCGATATCTATTCTGAGCTAAAGATTTAATCAACAAAGGTGCATGATCTGAAGCTTCCCTAGATAGATGCTCCACAAAAATGGGTAACAAGTTCAGCCAAGAAGCATTGAAAAGAACCCTATCTAGTCTTGCCCAGATGCCTCTGCTACCAGCTTGATTATTATGCCATGTATATTTCGAGCCCATAAATCCAGCATCTATAAGCTCACAATCAACAAGACAGTCATTAAAATCCGAAATAGCACTCTGAGAAGGATGATTACCACCCAATTTTTCATCAGCATTAAGTACACAGTTGAAGTCCCCTGCTACAAGCCAAGGACCATCAAGCTGAGAGTGCAGCAAAGTTAAGGAAACCCAAAGGGATTGTCTCTCCGCAGCTGTACACTTTGCATACACCAAAGTGGAGTGAAAAAATGGGAAAACATTACTAACCTGAGAAACAGTTAATTGCTGGTCATCAGTGCTGACCAGAACAAAGTCTAAAGGATCCTTCCACAGGAGCCAAATGTGAGCCAGATCAAAAGAATTAGCCAAGCAGTTACTGAAGCCCAGCTTGTAGCAAATACTTTGCAATTTGCTAACATGAATTTTGGGTTCCAAAAGAGAAAGACAATCAATATTATGAGATTTGATAAGAAGTTTAAGCCTCCCAATAGAAACATCATTACCAACTCCTCTAATATTCCAGATAATAAATTTCATTGGGAGTTTGAAACATGCAGATGACCCTCAGATCCTGACCTTCTCATGGATCTAGTGATAACTCGGGGGCAGTCATGAGTTAGAGCTCTCACATTTTCAATGGAAACTGCTTTAGCAATCTCTTCTCGAACAGATTCCAAAGCAACACTATTTTGAAGCTGGACATCACAGAGGTTGGAGTCAAAATCCTTCACTACTCGAACTCCTCCTGGGGCAACAGGAGATAAACCAGGTACAAGAGTAGATAGTATTTGGTTTGAAGGGAGCTCCAAAAGAAGAGGATCAACAGAAGAGACAGGTGGTGGTCCATTGCTTAACCCGGTAGCCGACTTATCAGAATTCCAATTGTGCTGAGAATGATGTTCCATCACCATTGGATTTGTGCCCGAACCCTGTGGTTTTGTATTATTATTTTGAATATTTTTTCCAATACCAGTATTAAGATTAGTCCTCTTGATTAAACTTCCAGTCATAAGAGTAGAGCTCTGGTTTGATATCGAAAGGTTTAAAACAGCATCTCCATGAGCAGGTTGCCTCGTCTCCACTTGAGCTAAATCCCTAGGTGCTTCATCTGATGCATTCACCACTGGCTTCCAAATGTGTTTAGATTTCTGAACCGGCCTAGTATCACCTTGAGAAGGGACTTTGGTTGAATGAGCCTGAGACACTTTACCTTTGCATTCGTCTAAACAATGACCAAGTCTGGAACATCCCGAGCAAAACTTAGGAAGCACTGGATAGGAAATATCCTGCCAAGTTCCTCCACCCGGAATCCCAATCCACAGTCTATGAGGAAGAGTCTTCGTGATATCCAATTCAACACAAACACGGGCAGCCATAGTGTTCGTCAGATTCAGAGAAGATGGATCAATTTTTAAGACCCTACCAATATTTCCAGCTATGGATCGCAGCATCGGTTCAACAAACAGATTCACCGGAAGCCCAGGAAGTGAAATCCAGATAGGAAGAATGGGAGAATCCTCCATCGGGGAAAATAACATGGTCCATTTAAAAAACCTGAACAGCCGACCATGGACAAATAGCGATTCCCTCTCAGCACAATATTAATCCCCTTGGACGATATTAATCCCCCCTCGGACAAAAATAAATCAAAATTATAAATACATAGTCAATTATTCTACCATTGACCCAATATAAAAACCTAAGATAATACAAACCAAATACACACCAAATATATGCTAAATACACACCAAATATGACCAAATACGTATACCTTACAAATATGTATAAAAATATGTACTGAAATATCACGGCTCCGATGGCGACTCCAGACAGTCCCCCAGCCACAAAGAGGTCGGTGTCGACCGAGTCGTGCTGCGGGTCCGGTATCGACGGCTAGCTGAGTCAAGCCGTACTCGTGCTCTGGTATCCTCTGTACCTCGTCCCGGGTGATCCAAGTGTCCTCGGACGCGGGCCATCCCCTCCAACGCCCCAAATAGCGCTGGTACACTCCACCTCGGGTAGTCGTCACCTGCTCGTTCAATATACATTCTATCTGCTCTCACTGCTGAGGTAACAAGGCTGGAGTTGGGCGCTCTGGGGTGGTGTCACTCACAATGGGTGGGGATGGCTCAAAGGGCTCACTGGGTATTACCGTTGTGTCCCTATAAGCGACGAGATCCGAGACGTTGAAAGTCGAGCTAATCCCGTAATCCTCTGGCAAGTCCACAACATATGTGTTTGATCCGACTCACCTCACTACCCGAAAGGAATCGGCACCGCGAGCATGTAACTTCTTCACTGCTCCCGAGGAAAACCGTTCAGGTCTGACCCTGATCATGACATAATCGCCCTCCTGAAACTCACGGTGGTGCCTGTGGGCGTCAGCCAATTCTTTGTATCGTGCATTGTTGATCTCAATGTGACGACGTATATGCTCATGCAACTGTCTAATATGGTCGGCAAAGGACTCGGCTGACTCGGACACACGGGACTGGATGGGAGATGGGACTTGGTCTATGGGCCTCTTAGCTCTATGGCCAGTGACAATCTCGAAGGGGCTCATACCTGTAGGCCTATTGATCGAATCGTTATAGGCAAACTCTGCTAAGGGTAAGACCAAATCCCAATCCCTGACTCGATCTCGAACCAGACACCTAAGAAGATCCCCCAAACTCCTATTGACAACCTCAGCCTGACTATCGGTCTAGGGGTAATATGCAGTAGAGAATTTCAATTGGGTGCCCATCATGTGCCATAGGGTCTTCCAGAAATAACTAGTAAAACGCTCATCCCTATCAGACACTATAGTGTGAGAGAGTCCGAACCTCGAGACACAGTGTGAAAAGAATAGACAAGCAACTCTAGAGACATCCGAGGTTTTGGAGCATGGAATGAATAATGCCATCTTTGAGAACTTGTCTACAACCACAAAGATAGAGTCATGCCGTCGGAGGGTGCGGGGCAAGCCCAACACAAAGTCCATGCTAATGTCCTACCATGGACTATCCGAGATGGGGAGGAGAGTATAGAGGCCGGTATTCTGCTTTCTTTGCTTGGCCATAGCACAAGTGCGGCACTGGACCACGATGTGAGCGACATCTCTCTTCAAGCTAGGCCAATAGAATCTATGCACAACTGACTCTATGGTCTTGTTTCGGCTGAAGTGGCCAGCAAGACCTCCTGCGTGCATCTCCCACGTAATAAAGTCACGAACAGAAGTCCGTGGGATTGTGGACGTCAAAAAAAAATGATGATGACGATGATGATCATACGACACTCGCGTCTACGCGTTCGAGCGCAAGTCGAAGATGAGAGGGCCAAACAAACCCATACCTCGCCCAACCAGGACGAGAACTCACTTGGTGGTCCGCCATCCATTAAGGAAGCCCCCCGGGCAGAAGATACGGCCACAACTCTACGACCAGCCATGCCGAGAGCAGAATCAAAGAAAAGGCGAAAACTCGGGCACAGCCCGACATGCACCGAAAGTCACGCAGAGTCTGGACCGAGCCCCAGAAGCTACGAACGGAACATTGCGGAGGCCATGCATCGCAACTAAAACATTCCAGGAATGCCAACTCTCATATAAATGGTCGCGCTTCCGAGAAGAATCACTTTGAGGCTTAAAACGGCGCCACCCCATGATTGGTTTAAAACGGCACCACCCCCTTTGCATTGCTTTAATCCGGCGCGCCCCTTCACATACCCGGCGTGCTCACAAAAGGGCCATTATTCTTTGAAATGCTTAATATGGCGCCACCTCTTACAACCTTACCCGGCGCGCTAATTTCATGTGGGTTTAAAACGGCACGGGGGAATAGTGACCGCGCCGTTTTAACCTCATTCTATCCCATCTCTGGCACGATACTCTGTTCGGCATAAATGTGATGTGCATGGGACATTCAATGCCCGATGCTCTGTCTCTGCCTCCGTTCGACAGCACAGGAGCGGCAGCGGTGAAGCAACCCCTACGGACCTGCGACCATCTCATCCTCGGACGAACGGAAGCGTACGGCGTGAACCAGCGTCATCCAGCGCCCCATGTCAACTCCGAGCTTCATCGCGGACGAGGTGGCAGTGGCAGGAACCTCCCAGGCGAGCCATTCTATAAAAAGAGGCATTACTATGAAAAGAAAAAAAGAAGCTCGGACTCCCTCTCTGCTCTCTGTCGCGTTGAAGAAGAAAAAGGAGGGAGCGTCAGGCTTCTGGGAGGAAGAGCTGAACCAAAGTCTGAAGGGTCCCTACACCGGAAAGGTGAAGAGAGGGGAGGGTGAGAGGTGAGTTGAGAGGGGGAAGTCTCCGTTCTTTCTTCTCCTTCCTGTTAGTGTCTCCTTCCTCCCCCTTGCAATGTATTCCACTCCCGCCCCGAGATGAGTCTCGTCTGTATCAACATCTTCCCCTGTTGTGTGGATGAATAAAGAAAGAATCTCCTTTTGGCAAGCCCAGCATTTTCGGTTTTAATATATTCTTCCTCTCTCTCACCCTCCAATCATCCCGGGCCCTTGAGAGCTGCCCTCCCATGGCATGACCCTCAACGTAACCCACTCGACGGGTGAACATATCTTGCCCTACTGTGGCGTATATCTTGCCCCGCTTCAAAGAATCATTGCCCGTGAGTCATGGTCGCTCTTGTAGGCTGGCCCTCGAGCGCTCCACACTCACATTTGGGTTCGGACCGCTGTGAGGCCACTCCGATATTTTGAGGGTCACCCCGGAGCAATCCGTTTCGTGGCCTTCGCTTCTCTCCGGCAAGCCTCAGTCCGGGGGAGGTGCTGTCCAATTTTCGCCAGGGGCTAAGAACCCGCGAGAACAAATGAAGAAAGCACCCTCCGAAGAACAAACTCAAACTTCAAACTAATACACAGTAAGCCTCTATGAACAAACTCCCCGAATAAAACACTTGAACATTCATGCTGATTCATCTTAATAAACAACGAAAATGACTAAACCCCCCCTTTCATCAACTTAATCCATCAGTCAGATGAATAAATGAACCATTCAACCAACCTGCAGGTGAAAGAAAAGAAAAAAAAACACAGTCAACAGCAATGAAACAACCCTCAGGAGAGTTTATCCCGGCGCACCGGTTTAACCCCTTGTTCCTTCCTTTTCCACCCCAAAAATAGCGTGCTCCATTGCTTTACCCTTACACTCCACTTAATCCGGCGCCGTGTGAAACGGCGCGCCCTCCTCCTCTCTTGCTTCTTGTGGCACCTTAAAACGGCGTGGCCCCTTGTGCCATGTTAATCTGACGTGCCCCCCCACACTTGCTCCAATTCTGGCGCGCCATCTGCCTCCTATTGTTGCAACACCCATTCCGACGCGGCCACTATTCCCTTTGTTTCAATCCTAAAACGGCGTGGCCTTAACCGGCGCGCCCCCTAGTCTCTCTCTTAATCCGGTGTGACTCATACATGTAAAAAAAGGGGGGGAGAAAGTGAAGGAAAAGCAATCAACTAAATAAGAGAGAAATGCTTTAAACTAAAGCATGAAACAAGATAAACACGTAAATCAATAAACAGAATGAGGAGAATAATAGGAATACAAGCCACGCTTATGAGAATCGGAACAATGATAATAGCATAGTCCCCTATAATCCAAATTTTGTTCCGGGGGCAGTGCCCCCGGAAACCCCCGTAAGGGGCGCTACCCCCTTGAACCCTGCGACCTGGCCGCGTAGGTCGATCCGCGTGCGAGGGCGCATGTTGGCGAGTTCGGGTTTCACATTTAACAACTCGCTTCCCCGGACTATGCAGGAAGTGAAAAGCAATGATGCCCCGTGGTATCGGACGTGGACCTCGGAATCCCCGACATGGTCATGATCCATGCACCTCTTGGGCCGATAGTCCATCAGCTTGGCCCGCTTCTTCCGGGATCCGATCCCGCATCCGCATTAAACTTACCGTACCTACGGCAGACATCCGTACTGTTTTATCGTCATCTTCGACGCTACAAATGCGGACTTCCGTCCGAACACGAAATGGTCCATGAGTGACCAACATATACGTATCTATGAACATTTTACGCCCCAACGCGGGTTCGTTTGAACGTGACCCGAGATCTTTGTTCTCGCTTTATTACCATGAATCTCAGGCCGTAGGGCCCTTATTCCCGGCAATCAATCAAGGGTGTTCCCCCGTATGGGGGATGTAAATAACGTTGTGGCCTTTACGGCACGACGGGTTTTGGTCTCGCGCGCACCATGGGCTTCCATGAAGCCCGAATAAATCGTCACTTTGTGACTGGCACACCCTCACACTAAATAAATGAATGAACCCCGATCAACAAACGAATGGATTCTTTCAGAATTTTAGTGCGTCCACAAGTCTGGCACGCCCGGTGGGACCGAAATCACCCTTCATCTCTTTGCCAGGATTAAGGGCCCTACGGCCCCTTTCTTGTAATACTAATTGTTTGATTTGCAAATGCAGGTTGCATTTCGGACACTAGGATGGCCCCCACGTTCGGTCAACAGGCCGTCGAGAGCCATGTTCGGAACGGCTACTTGGCCGTCCCCCTCAGCTTCGGGAGCTTCCCCCCCGCGGTAGGCTTCCCCAACTTCCTCGGGGTAGCCTTCACGAACCTGTTGGACGTGGAAGCGTCTGACAGGACTAAAAGCAACGCTCCCATCTAGGGCGTCGCCAAAGCTGCTGCCGGCCGATCAGTGACCGAGACTTCCAAGACCGTCCCGACCAGGACGCTGAGCTGCAACATGCACCATGTGCACCAAACTGCCGGCCCATCTCGCCAGGGGTCGGCCTCTCACCAGAGGAGGCTCCGAAGGAGCCACGCCACGACATCACCCCAAGGCCAGTTCTCTAGCATCGGCAAGTCCGCTGTCATCGGGACTGTCTGGGTGCATCTTACCGGGCAATGTTCCGAGGTGATCCCGGATCGCATTGTACCCGCCGTACCAGTGCGCAACTCTTTTCAGGCACTGGAGAAGATGAAGGGCAAGATGACGCCCCCCATTCCGGCCCCAGCGCCGCAGCATCAGTCGACCTCCAGGCCCACCAAATGTAAGCAAGTTTGGGTTCCCAAGGGGGCCCAATTCACCTCACCAGCCCAGGCGAGGCCCAGCACCTTCCGCCCGGCAAGGGCACAACAAGGAGATCGGGTCAAGACATCGTCCCCCGTCCGCCAGCCGGCATTAACTACACCGGCCCCACCGGAGAACATCCACCGTCGACACTACCGACGTCACTATCAGGCTGCCCGTGTGGAGCCTGTAACCCACATGCCCGTTGCTACCAACAAGGTGACATCACCAGCTTCTTCTCCTGATCAAGACTGGGAAGGAGTGGAGCAAGCCATGAGGAACTACTTGCGGGGCCCGGGGAGCACTCCCCTGAGTCGCCAGCGATTACTGGGGGCAGTAGCCTCCACCTTTGAAGAAGAAGAGACCCGACCGGTGCCCAGCGCCGAGTGAAGAAACTGCTCTGAGGAGCGCTATCAGTCCCCGCTGAGGGAAGAAATGAAGCCGCGGAGATCGGTCTTTGATTGATTGGTCTTCCCAAGTAAGCCGTCGAGAAGAACGGCAAGAAGAGGCAGAGACCTGAGGGTCTATACCTGCAACATGGCAGGGGTATCTGGTCGGTACGGGGCTCTACCAACTGAGCCCGAAGAAATGTCCAGGCTTGCCACAAGGCCAGGACATCTTACCAGAAGAGGGAAAGCGGCAATTGAACAGACACAAGTCCACACTAGAGGAGCTAACTATGAGGAACCTTCAATGTCCTTGGCTGCCAATGATATTACAAAAGGCACTGCGGGAGGACCATCCACTTCATCCGAAGAGGCGCCGATCGAAGAAGGAGGAGGCACCCCTAGCCTTTCCATGAACGACCCCGCGGTATTGCATATGATGCAGCAGTATCAACGGGAGATCGAATTGTTAAGGAAGCAATTAACTGAAAGAGCTGCTCAGCCCTCGACATCCGGGCAGACTAAAGCATTGCCAGAGACCCCTAGGGGCAACGGTCAGGCCTCGGAAGCTTCTCCGCAGGCGACGGTGTCTCCCCCAATACCTACCTACACTGGTGGCGTACCCCTGCATCAGCCACAACATGTCACACCGGCCCCGCCACCGAACTTGCCATTCCAGGGGTCCACTATTGCACCTCAGGCGACAGTGTTAACAACGCCGCTGGCGCAATCGGCCCATTTCTATCCAAACCCGGTTGACCCGGCAACGGTGAGTAGACTAATGCTCGAACAAATGATAGACATGAAGTTGGCAGAGAGGAGCGATGGTGATCACACGCCATTCGACATATACCGGGTACCTTACCCGGCACACTATGCTGCCAAGAGGCTACCGGTCGGCATCACCAAGCCGCCGAAGTCTGAGAAATTTAATGGGCAAGGGTCTCCTAGGGAGAACATTGCCTATTATGTGAATGTTATGGGGGATCTAGCCGAGGATGAAGCTTATCTTCTCAAGTTCTTCGGCTCGACACTTACCGGGCTCGCTTTCGAGTGGTACTCGAGCTTGCCCACCGGGTCCATTGCAGACTGGCCTGATATGCAGAAGAAATTCAAGGAAAGGTTCTACATAACTGAGGGGGAGATAACCGTGGCAGAGCTTTATGCCACAAGATAGAGAAATGATGAGTCGGCACTCGACTACATAAAGAGGTGGAGGAACCTTAGCATGAGGTGCAAACGTCCCCCGCATCAGGAGGACGCAGTGCAGATCTGTAAACAGAATCTGAAGAAGGAAATCCTTGAGAGGATGATCGGTGCTGAGGTAAGGTCATTTGACCGTCTGAATAACATAGTGGCAGAGATCGAGGCATTCCTTGCTCGATACTCTTCCGCCCCAGCTGCAGCAAGCCAGAGGGCCAAGCAGGTCGAGAAAAGACCAATACCGCCAGAAGTTCACACACTGGACTTCGAAGCTTTCGAGATGCAAAGAGAGAAAGCTGTAGACACGCCATTCCTGACGTCTCCTGAGAAAGTCTCATATTACTATACGACGCCCCGCGACGGCTTACGCATTTTGAATCACTCGAGCGCTTCCTTTTCTTGAGTCTTCTTCCGCCCTTCTCAGCATCCGGAATCGTCTCGTCACGGCATTCGGACGGCATCAACACCAGTCGGACGCATCAGAGGTTTAGAAACCAGGAAGGGTGTCTGCCGGGCGGTCGCCAACACCTGAACTGAGGACCCGGGTGGGTCTTCATGGGGGCGTCCAGGCCCCTGGACGCCCCCATTCTTTTAATTTATTTTTCAAAACCCAAAACAAAATAAAAAATAATATATTAATGGAGGCGTCCAGGCCCCTGGACGCCTCCATAAAAACAAATATAATATATATATATATATGCCAGTTGGCATAAAAAGACAAAATAAAATAAAAAATAAAAAATAATAATATATTAATGGAGGCGTCCAGGCCCCTAGACGCCTCCATAAAAACAAATATAAAAAATATATATGCCAGTTGGGATAAAAAAACAAAACAAAAAAAACAATAATATATTTATGGAGGCGTCCAGGCCCCTGGACGCCTCCATCAATTTGTCGTGTGTGAAAAAATCCAAATTATGGAGACGTCCAGGCAGGTGGACGCGCCCATTTCAAAATCACGAGACGCCGCTCACAAAACCACGCGTTGTGTCAAACCGCGTGCGGCCGTCGGTGGGGTTCGATGGACCTGTTTGAGGCGTCCGGGGCCCTGGACGCCTCCACAAAAATATTCTGAAAAAATAAATACAAATAAAATAAAATATTAGTTCGGCCCTGATGGAGGTGTCCAGGGTCCTGGACGCCTCCACCCTCCGGAGCCCTATAAATAGAGGCCCACCCCCTCAGTTCTGGGAGAGCTTCGAAGAGATCCGATAGGCTGCCGGAGCCCAGAGGCTACCGGAGTCATTTCTAACCCGTGGGGTCTTTTGTAGGTGAAGGTTCTGCCGGCTTCTCGGGTGCCCACGCTCGCGAGAGGAAGGTCGTCTCCATCCACCGCGCTTCCACGTCGTCCCTACGCTGTCGGAGCTCCGCCGGATTTCACCCTCGGCTCATCCAATAAGCCCTTTCTTCCCCTTTCTCCATAGTTCATTACATTTATCATACTGCATCCTCTATCTCCCTATATAAGGGCGTTGTCTCTTGCATACTTCTTGCATTCATCATCACATTTTCCTCCTACTCGAGTCCGAGAGGGGTTTAAAACCACACCAACCAGGTGTGTGTCAGGTCACGATCTCGTTACTTTTATTGCAAGGAATTGTTACTACACTGCCATTTTCTAATTTCGTTCGTTTATTGTCTACTGTTTTGCAAGGGTAACCAAGGAAAGCCCTCTCCGTCGGCCGACCGAAGGGGGAGGAAGAAGCAACCCGCCATCTCCCGCTCTTGAGGTAGGCGCGATCACTTTCTTTATTTTGGGGTCTTTTGGCCCCTGGCGATCACATCTTGTTCTCGAGGCCGCGGCGAGTCACTTCCCCAATGGCCGTTTAAATTTCCCGTTCTTATATTCTCTTTATATTCTATTATATTCTACTCATATTCTCGAGGCCGCGGCGAGTCACTTCCCCAATGGCCGTTTAAATTCCCGTTCTTATATGTTATATTCTTATCTATTCATGTTCTCGAGGCCGCGGCGAGTCACTTCCCCAATGGCCGTTTAAATTCCCATTCTTATATGTTATATTCTTATCTATTCATGTTCTCGAGGCCGCCGCGAGTCACTTCCCCAATGGCCGTTTAAATTCCTGCTCTTTATATTCTTCTTATATTTTGTTATATTTTTATCTGCTCATATTCTCGAGGCCGCGGCGAGTCACTTCCCCAATGGCCGTTTCAATTCTTGCTATTTAATTTCTGCACCATTCCCGTCCCCCCGAGGCCGCGGCGAGTCACTTCCCGCTATGGCCGTTTAACTCCCATATCTTGTTATATTACATTTGTCCCGCTCGCCCTGCCGGAGCAATCTCCCGTGGCGGCCCCTTCTCTTTTCTCTTATTTCTGTGTTGCAGCAAACAAAAGAGGAGCCCGCGCGCTCCGCGTCTTCTCCGCTCCCCGAACCGCGTGACGTCGCTCACAGATTGGCGATCACGGTGGGACTTCTACTGCTTCCTTTCGGCTACCCTTGCAAGTTCGGCACCATCCGTGCCTCTCCACCTTGGCGCCCGCGCGCACCCCCGTTGTGCTCACGGCAGCACTGTTAGTTGTGATTGGTTGTTTGTTTATTATATGTCTGTTATTTCTATTGTTTTCCTACTCCATATCTCTGTCAGCATTTCATTGCATGCATCCATCCCTCTTTTCTATCCTTTTTTCATTTTTTTGACGATCACCCTTTCCCGGTGAAGGAAGGACTCTCCGTTTGGGAATTCCTCTCAACGGACTAGAATCTCCTACACTGGGACCTCCGTAAGTCCCCGACATCGAAGAATCTCCTCTTCGTTCACTGGGCTGGTTGTACCATTGAAGTTCCTCGGAGTTAGTCATTTCATTCATGGTGAGATGAGAGACCCTAGCTGACACGGCGGTGAAACAAAAATAAACTAGGGTCCCTATTTTGTGTGAACTTCGGATCTCGCTAAAAGCACAAAAAAAATCATCAAAATCAAAACACAAAAAAGGCGTAAAGGCATCCACTTGTTTGATAATCTCTGCTACCTGCTTGCTAGTGTATGCTTTTGCGTTTTGGGAAAATTGTGAGCATGGCTCACGAGTCTTTTGAGGAGAACCACCCTAGTCGTGGTTTGTCAGTCGACCCACGAGTCTATGCTATGGACTCGGGTCCTTCTCATGAGCCCTCGCATGAGGTGCAGATTATTGCCGGGGACACGTCCCCACCACATGATATCTCTTCCTTACTGGGCATCCTCGCCAACACGGAGCTTACCTCTGAACAGCTCCGGGCCTTCCAGGCCATTCTGAAGGGGAAATCCGTTTCCCCCACGCCCCAGGAATCAACTCCGGCCATCGCACCTCTCCAAGAGTCCGTGCAAGCCATTCCATCTCCTTCGTTGGCGCAAGCCATCCAGTCTCCCTCGCTTCAAGGACAAGCGAGCCAACAACCACCCTCATTCCAGTTCCCGTCACAATCTCAAACTCCCGTTGTTCCCCACATACCGCTTCAGCCAGGGCCAACTGTCGGCGGTCCGACAGCTCCCTCTCATTCGGGGTTCCCCCCTCGAGTCTCCGGGAGACAGTTTCTCCCCTAGTGGCAAGTGCCACCTTCACCTCCAGAGGAGCTCGCCCAATCGCTCCTCAATAGGTTCAATCGCATGGACGAGCAGTTTCAAAATCTGAGAAGGATGGTGAACGTGAAAGCCACCCCGGAGGTTGCTTTGCCAATCCTTCCCGTCATTCATCTTCCTCCCTCCGAGATGCCCACGTACCGCAGATACAATGGTACCGGCAACCCCTTCATTCACCTCAAGGATTTCATGTATGAGTCCTCCTACTGGCAAAACGATCAGAGGTCCCTGGCATACCTCTTTCGGAGATCATTGGATGGTCCCGCGCTTGAGTGGTTCTATTCCTTGGAGCCCCGTGAGGCCGGGAATTTTGAAATAGTCCAGAGAAGGTTCTTGCAGAAATATAGGGATAGGGTCGGTCCCTCACTCTCCATTACCGACCTAGTCGCCGAAAAGATGAAGCCCGACGAGGATTTTGTCCGCTATGCTGATAGATGGAGGTCTCTGGCGGAAAGAATAAGGGATACCCTCTCCGAGCCCGAACAAGTGAAGATGATTGTGTCTAATGCAACCCCACAGTTCAGACACGTCCTGGCCATGAATAAACTTACTACAATGGAGGAACTCTATGAAAGGGCCCGGTACATCCAAACCCAGTTAAAAGACTCCCCCATTATGAACATGTTTGAGTCGCCGAAGCCCAAAGTGGTCAGAAAGATAGGCGCTGGTGTCCCGGGCGGAGCCACAGAAGGGGTCGTGACAAATGAGCAAGTGGGTGCGGTCAATAATGCCAACTATGCAGTTAACCCAAGGCCTCCACAAATGCCCCGACTTCCCCTCCAACCAGGTCCTTTCCCTCTTCGTCCTCCACCCCAAAATAATCCACCCCAGGATAATATGCCTCCATTA
This sequence comes from Amorphophallus konjac, assembly GCA_022559845.1. NCBI lineage: Eukaryota > Viridiplantae > Streptophyta > Magnoliopsida > Alismatales > Araceae > Amorphophallus > Amorphophallus konjac. The sequence continues at coordinate 183,258,072 of CM040121.1, read as the reverse complement.
CGTCAACCCCAGCAACAACAACCACAACCTCAGCAACAACAACCACCACTTCAGTACAACTAAGTTCCACCCCCGGGGAACTATGGTCCCCAACAGCAACAAAGGAGGCCGCTCGATCCCAAGAGAGCCTACTATCCACCATTTCCAGAAACCTTAGCAGACATTTTTAATGCCCTCATGGCATCAAACCAACTCGCCCTACCCAGAGAAAGGCCCGTGTGGCCCCCAAATGTTGATACCTTCAAATACTGTGTCTACCACAGGCAGCCAGGACACACAGTAGATTACTGCTTCCATTTCAAAGATTACATCCACGATATGAATGATGAACATCAAATAGATTGGGATGAAATGAGACGATATGTCACCGCTCTCAAGGCTAGGAGACCTCCTCATAGGCCACAGCAGCAGTTACAACAGCAGCAGCAGCAGCAACCACAACAACAACAACAGCCTCAGCAGGCCCCACAACAACAGCCCGACATGGGCATAATCCAGAATCCATTACCGGAGCAACAACAGCCCAATCATCAGGTTAACCCCATCTCCTCCTTCCTGGAAGTCGGGCGAGAGCAGGTGTGGCACTAGGAAAGTACCTCCATTCTTTCTACCGCCAATCCTATCGTCACGCAACACCCTTGCCTTGCCCGAGTAGCACCTCTCTCTCATCAACCCGCGTCAGTATCACCTTCACCATTTCCACTACCATTACGCCCTCTCATCCGTACCCCGATCCCCTATCAACCGACACTCTCCACTACGCCTTCACACCCTCTCATCTTCTCCCACTCCCCCACTTTACCATCCACCTCTACCACATTTACCCCTACGCCTTCTAAACCTCTTATCATCCGTCAACCATACATAACCCCGTCTTTCTCCACCGTATCACCACTAATGCCTTCAAAACCACTCATTACTCATCACCCACCTCAAAATCATTCCCCGCTTCAAGCCCTACCCACTTCTACTTCGTCTCCACCTCCACCTTCCAGACCCCTTATCCTTCATAATCCGCGCGATATCCCCTCTACCTCCACCATGCCTCCACCTAACAAACACCTCATCAGAATCCCTGCTCCCGTCATCACCCCAGCTTCATCAACCATTCCTCCACCACTACCCCTCAAACCCCTATTAAAACCCACTGCTACCACAGAGGTACAAAAGCCGCAGGTAATGGTGCTCTGGAGTGGAAGGATTTTCCACAGGGTTTTCCCCCACAACAGTCAGAATCCTGAGCAATCTCAGCCAGAGAAGGATGATGGAGAACAATCAGAAAGAGCCATCCCTGGAACACAGTATGATCTATTGAAACACTTGGACAAGACGCCTGCTCGGATCTCCATCCTGGAGCTACTTCAAAGATCCACATCCCACCAGGCGGCCTTGATGGAATATCTTCAAAAAGTCATGGTTAATGAAGACCTCCCCGTGGAGAAGATTTCGACCGTCCTGACCCCAACAGACACACAACCGGCCATCATGTTCCACAACTACGAGCTCGCTCCCAAGGAAGCTCAGAAATATGCATTGTGCATTTCAATAAAAATTAATGGGGTATCCATAAACCCGTGTCTTGTGGACACGGGTGCGTCCATAAATGTGATCTCCATGGACACCCTTCAGTTGTGTGGGGTCGATGAGGAATAAATAAGACCTTCCTCGATCACGGTCACGGCTTATGACAATAGCAAAAGGCCGCCGCAGAGGATGATTATTCTGAAGGCAGAACTAGGCCCCATGTCAATTCCCACGGAATTCCATGTCCTCGACATGGACCCCACATTCAAGGCTATACTGGGTCGCCCCTACATCGAAGCCATGGACGCTGTGCCTTCCACCAACCATCAGTGCCTGAAGTTTCCTTACAATGGGAGGATTATTAAAGTGGTCAGTACACCTGTCCTTCACACAGTGGATGCTATCAACACCTCTCTGCCCTCTGTTTGGCCGTCTCATCGGCCCATATTGTCACTACTGGACGTACGTGACTCATCTCACGTTCCACTAGCACCAAAGGAGCCGGTCAGGGCAACCACAACATCATGTCTCCCTTTTCACTCCAAAGGTTGGGAGATTATGAGGAAGAACATCGACTATCAACAAGGAAAAGGTTTGGGCGCACAGTTACAGGGTATGCTCAAACCGCCAAAGGAAATTAGGCCGAACCGTAGGTTTGGCCTAGGCTTCAAAGGACCGTTCGAGGCGGATTGGAAGCCCCTCACATGGACTTTATCAAACCACTTCAACAGAGGGCCCGTTGTTCAGATGGGAGATTACCCACGAGAAGCATATGGGGGATCACATGCTGTATATTTGGCTGAAAAATGTCCGAGGATCACCAAAAGAGGCAAGATCAAAGATCCAGAATGCGAGTGGGACAAATGGTTTGACATACGGGACATTTCCGTTGCACTGGAAAGGATGTTCTCGTCTCCACAGCTTGAAGGACCGCCATTGATCTCCGGAATACCAGAGAATATTACCACTCTTGCCAAGGTTCCAAACTATCCTCGTCCTCGCCAGAAGGACCCTGTCATCGACGGATCTTCATCCGTCCTCAACATTACCATCGACGGCTCATTAGCCGCCATCTTCTCCATCCACTCGTCTCAACCTTTGCTGATATTTTCTTCCTGGGCCAGGCAGTTGTCTGATAACATTCCCAGGTCCCCTTCTTTGCTTACATACCTGCGCAGGCTTTTCAACCCGCGCCAGGTCTTCAACCATGATCTGCTATATGAGCCTCACAATCCTCTAGCCATAACCACTTTTCTCTCTCCTCCAATCTCTTTTCACTGCTTTGTCATTAAAACTGAAAACGAAAAAAATGTCAATTTTCAAACTCCCCAACAACACATCTTCGTTGAGGAAACCTCCTACATCTCCCACGGGTGCGTCCCGCTCTACGGACCACTCGTCCAAGGTCCGATGAGCGACCTTTTCTACCCCTCCTCTGGGGGGTCTTCTCCTTTACATTCTACACCATCCTCTTCATCTTCCTCTTCTTCTGTAAATATTGTCAGTCAATCTAGGAATGATAGGCCAAGGGTAGTACCTAGGAAGAAATCCAAGGGTAGGCAGATCCCTCATCGATTCCTTCTGGATTTAGCCGACATGTGTCAGGCCCTTCTCGCCATCCCCCAGTTGTTAGAAAACCCCATCCAGCTGCCGAAAATAGAATGTGAGGGCAACTGTGCATTTGATGAAGGGTATGGAGTCTACGAGATCACGGATGAAGAATGCCCCACTGAAGATGAGGGTGAAGAATATGAGGATGCGGCGGGCGCATATGCTAGTGGAATGAGGAGATTCGACGAGCCGTCAACCGCCGTAGAAGAATCCACCAAAGAAGTCAACTTGGGAACTGAGGAAGACCCTAGGATCATCCTCATAAGTGACAACTTACCACCCTCTGAAGAAGAGGCATTAATTGAAGTTCTTAAGGAATATAAGGACACGTTTGCATGGAGCTACGAAGATATGCCGGGTCTAGATTCAACCTTGGTCGAACACCGTTTAACCCTAAAACCAGGGTCCATCTCGGTAAAACAAAGGTTATGGCGTTTCCACCCTCAGATGGCTTTGAAAATGAAAGAAGAGGTTGATAAGCTCCACAAAGTCAGGTTCATTAGAGTCGTCCTTTATCCTCAATGGGTGGCGAACATTGTCCCGGTCATGAAGAAAGATGGGAAAGTCAGGATTTGCATCGACTTCCGGGACCTTAACCACGCGTGTCCAAAGGATGATTTTCCCTTGCCTCACATTGATGTATTGATCGATAACACGGCAGGTTATGAGACCCTCTCATTTATGGATGGATTTTCAGGATATAATCAAATTCGTTTGGCAGAAGAGGATCAGGGGAAGACGTCATTCACTACCCCTTGGGGAACATACTGTTACGTGGTCATGCCGTTTGGGTTAAAGAATGCTGGAGCTACTTACCAAAGAGCCATGATGGCCATATTTCATGACATGATGCACATATATCTGGAAGTGTATGCGGATGACTTATTGGTGAAATCAAGGACCAGGATGGAATATCCAGAAGTTTTGGCTAAGGTCTTGCAGAGGTCAAGGGAGTTCCAATTGAAAATGAACCCGAAAAAGTGTGTGTTTGGTGTGTCGTCGGGTAAATTACTGGGGTTCATTGTGAGCAAAAGAGGGATCGAGATAGATCCCGACAAAGCTAAGACCATCAGGGATATGTCACCTCCCAAGAATTTGAGGGAAGTCCGAGGTTTAATCGGGAGGTTGCAGTTTATTCGTCGGTTTGTGTCCCAACATTCACAAAGGTGTAGACCTCTCTACGAGTTGACCAAGCCAGGAGTAGAATCCCACTGGAATTCTAAGTGTCAGAAAGTTTTTGAAGGGTTGAAAGAATATCTGGCTAGTCCACCCATTCTCATTCCACCTAAACCAGAAAAACATCTGATCCTTTACATCTCAGTCTTGGATGACTCCGTGGGAGTCGTCCTCGCACAAGCTGATGAAGAAGGCAAGGAACGGGCAGCCTATTACTTGTCCAAACTTCTCAATCCCTGTGAGCAGAAGTACACCGTCATGGAGAAAACTTATGCTGCCCTCGTTTGGGTAGTGCAGAAATTGAAGCACTACTTCTTGGCTCATGAGGTCCACTTGATTACTCGAATGAATCCTATCAAATTCCTTCTGGAGAAATCCGTCCTTACGGATAGGCTAGCACGCTGGCAAAGTTTTCTCTCTCAGTTCGACATCACCTACATCCAGCAAAAGGTAATTAAAGGCTATGCCATAGCCGAGCATCTCGCTCACCATCCTCTTCCCAAGTTCGATCCCGTCCAATCAGAGTTTCCAGATGAGGAACTAATGTCCATCAACCAATCAGATGAGCCAATATGGACGCTATATTTTGATGGAGCTCTGAATTCTCAAGGGAGAGGAATCGGCGTCGCCCTCCTGTCGCCTGAAGGCCTCACATTCCCATTGGCATACCAGCTCAAATTTCCAGTTACCAATAATATAGCCGAATATGAAGCTCTTCTAGCTGGCCTAGAACTCGCTCATTCTTTTCGTATCACTGAGTTGCGAGTCGTAGGTGATAGTCAACTCATCCTTCGCCAGGTGCTCACTAAATATCGCACTCGCGATCCCAAACTCAAGCCATACCAAGAACTCACTGCTGCCTTTGCCAAACTGTTCACAAAACTGATCTTTGTTCATGTCCCTCGTCATCAGAATATTCTCGCCGATGCCCTCGCCTCGTTGGCATCATCCATAAGGTTCCCTCTAGGAAGATGGTTTAAGTCCATTTCCATCTACAAACTTCACGCCCCTGCAATCGATGATGCTTCCTACGTAAATATCAAAGACAGGATAGCAAGAAAGATCCTGCAGGAAGATATCCTTGAGAAGAGGGAGATCATGTTGGCAGAGGTTGAAGAAGAACTGGCTGATGAAGAGAAACCATGGTTCTATGAAATTATCAAATACTGCCAAGATCAGTCTTATCCTGAAGGGGCCACCACAGAGGACAAGAAAGCCATAAGAAGGGTGGCTCAGAAATATACTTTGGTTGGAGGTCTACTCTATAGGAGGAGCCTTACTGGTATTCTGTTAAGATGTCTTGGTGACGATGAGGTTTGGAAATGTGTAGAGGAGACGCACTCGGGTGTGTGCGGTGGCCACGTGAATAGTCAGATGCTCGCCAAGAAGATCATTCGCCAAGGCTTTTATTGGCCCACTATGGAAGAGGATTGTGCTGTCTATGTCCGTAGGTGTGTCAAGTGTCAACTTCACGCCGATAAAATCATTCACCATCTTCCTCACTTCATCCAATATCCTCCCCATGGCCTTTCTCCATGTGGGCATTCGACATCATTGGTCCCCTAGGTGATCCCAATTCCCTCACCAAGCAGAAATCTTTCATCCTTACTGCGACGGAATACTTCACCAAATGGGCCGAAGCCGAAGCTTACGCGGAAATCAAGGCGTCAACAGTCTGCAAGTTCATCATGAAGAACATCCTCGCCAGATTCGGCGTCCCAAGCACAATCGTCACCGACAATGGGCCACAGTTCATTTCTGAGGACCTACAGGACCTCTGCAAATGGTACGCAATTGCATTGCATCATTCATCGCCTTATTACCCACAAGGTAACGGCCAAGCGGAGGCCACCAATAAAACATTGCTCAAAATCATCAAAAAAAACTGCGAGTCTAGTAAGTTTTCAGACTGGCCAGAAAAACTTATCGAAGCCCTATGGGCCTATCGCACTTCAATCTGTACCCCCACCAGGCAGACTCCATTTGCCTTACTTATGGTATGGAAGCGGTAGTCCCGTATGAGACTCTGATCCCTTCTCTCAGGGTATAATTGGACGAGGAATTTCCCCTCGACGATCGTCGTAATTCACTCCTCGCCCAGTTGGAACTCTTGGATGAGAAGCGGCTGGCCGCTGCCGAACACGCGCGTGTGTATCAAAATAGACTCGCTCGCTTTTACCAAAAGAAAGTCATTGAGAGAAAATTCAAAGTCGGTGAGATGGTCGTAAAAAGAATTTTTGTCAAACCTGGAGGTCCGCGTTCTAAGCTCCAACCCAATTGGGAAGGACCATTTGTAATTCAAGCCGTGTACCCTGGCAATGCCTACAAGCTAATCAGCGCCGAAGGGACCGAGTTATCCCACCCTTGGAATGGGCTTTATCTTAAGAAATACTACCCTTAGCACAAAACAAAAAAAAATGATGAAAAGATAAAAAACATCAAAAATAAAGAAATACCAAAAACCACTAAAAATATGGAAGATTCAAAATGCCGATGCCTGGCAGTCACCATGTAGTTAAGTCCCTGCATCTAACCTTCATGTTAGGATAGGACCCATTAAGGCTTGGTAGGCACCGGGTCTTGGTTTGCCAGAACCGTGGAGATCCCTATCCAGCCACGTCGGCCTATGCTCGCTCGAAGGAAGCTAACATGTGCTCACTTATGTATTTTATTCAAAAAAAGTCGGTAGCATCACCTACGGTGGGGCCCCACCCAGAAGATCTCCGGAAGCTGTAATCTTTATTCTTTTCTCTTCGACCAAATGAGACAGTCGGCGCCCTTAAAACGCTGAGCATGAGAAACCGAAACTCAAACCCCAAAGGCAAGAGTAGGATCTATTTCCTCGAGCATCGATCAGAGCACGAGAAGAGGGCAGTGTCCCCGCAGGCATACGAAAAGGGAGCCCACAAACGTCAAACGACTTTATCTCCCTCACAAAAAGAAATACAAAATCAAAATCAAGAGAAAAGCCTGGTCGTGACCGTGCCTGTTGCGATAAACGGAACCCCTCAAAGCAAAAGTCTGAATCCACAAAAGGGGCCGTGGAATGTAAATGCTCGAGATTTGGTCCGAAGTTGTCCGAAAGGAAAGAGTTAATGGGCCCTTATTCGCTCGCCGGGTTAACGGCTTTGCCGGTCCTCTCAGGAGGTTTATCCCCTACACTCTTCCTTCTCCCTCTAAAGATGAAGGTTCGATGGAGTTTCTGAAGGGTGAAAACTGCCTAGGGTCTGCGACCTTATTTTAATATACACATTTGGTTGCCTACTTTGAAAAGTAAAAGCTATCGCTGCGAAGGAGTCTCCGTGTTTCTGGCTGGTCAAGACCCCTGTTTACCACCTTGATGTCTTCTTGCTTAACCTTGGGCTTAGGCCAATGCAAGCGCGTCACCTATGGGTGCGACGGCGTCTGATTCCGGGTCAGCGTCGCGCGGTTGGTCGTTAGGGTTCCAGGGTGTTCCATCATATACCATCTAGAGTTGTGAGGAAATAGACCCGGGTCGGGCAAATCTCTTACCTCAAACACCTTTTGGGTGAATCCCTGTGGTCGGAAGCGACTGGGAGCCTAAGCATGGCATGACGGTATTGTCATCAGGGTAAGTCTTAGCCGGCGGGATCATCATTCGAGGGGTCTAGAGGCCCAAATCAACCTAGATGTGCACTTAGGATACCTGGGAGGTTAGTAAGAAACCCATGTTCTCACGTAGGTTAGGTGCCATTTGGGTGCTTACCGGGCGTTAGCAACAAAAAAAATTGAAATGATAAAAACAACAAAAAAAGGAAAAAGAGAAAATGTACATATTTGTAAACAAAAAAATCTTTTTATGATAAAACAAAAAAAATGCCAAATATAAAAAATAATACAAATCAATTTTGCATGATTATATTTGCGTGCAGCATCTCACTTTAATACCGCTTGCATTCGTGTGCTTGCCTGTCGCATTTATCATCACCACTTTTTTCCCTTGCCTTCGTTAATAAACGCTTGGCCCCTTGACCAGTTATCAAGGACAGTCACAGTGACCATTTGCTTATTGAGCAAGGGGCCAAGTCAGAACAGAAATTCTGATTTGTTTGTTTCAGTGATGTGTGCAGGGATTCAGGCAACAGAAGCAAAGGTGAAAACCAAACAAACCGAACCTTGTATTTTATTCCAAAAAAACAAAAAAATTACATCAAGTTCCGCCCTCTCTCTCTGCATTACTCGTCCCACTACTCTCTGGGCAAAACGCTCTCAAAGGTGCTACCCAACTACGAAAAGCGGTACTCCTACCACTTTGTACTCCCCTTCCTATTCCCACACCCCGGCATTGATCCACGGAAGCAGCAGAGAAGCTACCAACACGAAAGCCGCGCTCTCGTGCTCTTCGGTAGCGCTCCTCACCATCTCTCAGCCACTGTTCAGCAAGACCAAGGCTGATTCGGAGTTCGAATAGTTGGGCCTCCATGGCCCTTCGTTCCTCCCTTTCAGTCAATCTGTTGGCTCTTTCTCTCTCTGCGTCTCTTTCTTTCTCTGCACGTTCTCTCTCGCGGTCTTCCCTCTCCAACTGGAGAGTGATCCTCAGTTCCACGGCATCCCTAGAGGAGTCGTCATCAGGATGACGCCGCAGTTCCCTCTCCAGTTCTGCTATCCTAGCCTCCTTCTGCGCAGCCTTGGCAAGCGCTTCTTCCGTCTCCTTTTCCTGCCAAGTGTACCATCTCAGATACGCGATAAGGCGTAAACAAAGAGAACTCAACACTGAAACTTTTACCTGTATACAGAGCATCCCTTCTGCCTCCGCAGTACGCTGCGTGGCATGAGCAAGTTGCTCATGAAGTAAGTCAAGTTCTGAGGTGGGAATCCACAAGCTGGAAGAGGCACCACCTACTCCCATCGCTGGGGAAGCCGCGCCAATCTGGACATGCTACGACCGCGTGAATTAGCAGCCAACATCTGGAATCTGGGGTTTTAATTAGGAACGCACTGTACACCTACCAAGGTGCTCGTAGCTCCGTGGGCATCGCCCAACCGTTGCTCCATCTCTGCCAAGCGAGTTCGTAAATTCGCTATCATGGTATCATCGATATCCTGCAGCCATACGAGTCAGCATTTCCACCAGAAAATCAAAAAGGGAGAAAGAAGAAAAGAGAAAAAGGAGAAACCTACCTCCACAAGTCCCCGGGGTTGGAACCGCTCTGCGTACTTTGTCCTATATAGACGCAAGTAGTCCTCGCTATCCTGCGCCTGCGATTCTACAATCGTGCCACCCCGTTGCCAGTCTTCGTACTGTTCGGAGAATCGCACGCGCCAGTCAATGCAGGTCGCCGGTCCTCGCGTCTCTCTCCCAACGCGAGGTGGCTCAGCTGAATCCACCCATTCTTGAGCAAGTCCCAAGGACCTCATAACCAATCGTAGCCGAAGCGGCTCGATTTCATTCAGGCAGTGCATCCACAATTCCCGTCCGAATCGGGCACGACTTGCTAGAACCCACGGCTGGTCGGCATCGACCATGTCTGAGTAGGGTCTCCAGTTTACCATCGCTGCAGGGAACTCCTGTAGCTCCCGCCTTAGCACCATCAGTTGGTAGGTTAGGGGTGCCGCACTCATGATGGGTTCCCACCGCCTGGCTAGCGGCACCATCGCGGGTCGCCAATGCCGAGCTCTCCCCATGGGGAGGTAATAATAGCTCCACAACTGCTTGGCACATGTCGTCAATATCTTACAAAAACAAAAACAAAAAAAATACAAAACAAGCAAAACCAAAAATACCTGGATGAATGGTGTGAAACCACTCACAGTCATCTCACGATCCGCTTCTTGGAACAGGCCTACAAACAAGTGTGCCAGCATGGCGGCTCCCCAGGCATAGTACCCTACTCTTTCAAGGTCTGATAGCAGCTCCAGGAAGCGACATTGGATGCCGTCCCCTTTCGAGCTCAGTACCAATCTCCCCAAAAGGAAGAGGAGAAATCTCCTCAAATCTATGTTGCATCTTTCCCAGTTGCCGAAATCTGTGCAGTACACGGCACGGCATCCTATTTCCATCCTTTCCATGAACTCTTCTGAGGATTCATCGTCCCGCCGACGAGTGTCGGTGAGCCCTAATGCATCCATGAGGGACGCCCTAGCTACCGACCTATTTTTCCGACCATTTAGGTCCAAACCCAGTAGCTTCCGAGCACCTTCTCGGTAATCCGCATAAGTGACCCCAGTCACTGCCTCGCCCTCCACCTTCAGGCTTGTGATCCGGACCACATCCTCCAAGCTGGGCACCATGTGCCCCCAGGACATCAGGAATGCCCGACTCACTGGGTCCCATCTCTCACACAAGGCTTGGATCAAGACCATGTCGAGCTGGATCGGCTCGATCCGAAGAAAGGTGCCAAAACCCATCACGTCTAGCCTGGCCTTCTGAAAATCTGGGAGACCTCGGTATGCTGCCACTACCAACTCCCATGAGATCTGTGATTTCATCACACTCTATGCATGCAGGGAATGGAAAGGAGGTTTGGTCAGAAAGAAAGGAAGAAAAAAAGAAGAATGAAAAAAAAAGGGGGCAGGAAAACTTGGCTTACGAGTTGTGATTGGGCCCTTTCGCTGAAGTGCCCTTCGAGCTCCGAAAGCCTCCTGGAACTACTACCACTGGATCTGCTTCTCTTCGAGGAGTGGGAAGATTCGCCCTCCATCCAACTCTCGGAATTTTGAACTCCTCCTCTCCCGTGAGAACTTGTGCTCCTCGAGTTAGCTCTCGATATACCTGGGAGGATAAAAGGGACAAGAATTTATAGAAATGGAAGGAGTGCAGGCCAAGATTGCCTCCATCACCTGTTAATGATAGCCCTCGCGATGAGGCACCTGCCATGCGATCCCGTGTGTCACTTCACCGCTCGCACAGGGTGATTGATTGGACGAAGAATATGACGACTAGCACCCTATGTTGTCTAGGGATACCCTATCATGTTTTGGAGGACGTCCGCAAAATTTGACACAACATCCGGGAAAAGGGACTAGGGCCGTCATTATTGACTTCGACGGCAGATTCCTGTAGGAAAATGGTCACAACAAGAAGCGATTCTCCGCTCGGGGTGGAGTCTCGGCAGACGCATCACATGGGAACAGTGCAAAGGAGAAGAAGTGTAGGGAAGAAGGAACGCACAAGAGAACAAACAAGCAGCAGAAAATCAAATCATTCCATTCATAATTCTACATAAGCTGTCATAAACACTACAATCATAAAGAGGTGGCGGGTCCACTAGCTCGCCAGCTCTTGCCATTATTTTCATGCTCGTCCCTCTAGGCGTCCCTCTCTTCTCCTCCGAGGTGAGGGTCCCTCAGAAGCCTCCGGGATCCCCGTGCAGTAGCACCTGCCTCGCCTCTTGGCGCCTGCTCCGCAGCAGTGACTCGCTGCTCCTCCCCTGGCGTGGCGAAGAAGCCACTAGCGGCAAAGCGACCGGACTGGCGGAGTCGCTCCCCGAACTCTCGCGCTCTCTCGTAGCGCGTCTCCATCCCTCCTAGCCTCTGCACGACGGCCTGAAGGCCCAGCTGGAGCTCCCTCACTTGGGCCTCCAAGGCCCTCCTCTCGGTCTGATCCCGCTGTCGCTCGGACCTTCTCTCGGCTTTCTCTCTCTCTGCCTCTCTCCTCATCATCTGCAGAAGAACCCTTAACTCCAGGATGTCTGGAGAAGGCCTCTCCTCACCACGATGCCGCAGCTCCGCTACAGTCGCCACCCAGGCATCACGCTCCTCTTCCGCCCGGGTCGCGCGGGCCACCGCACCGGCAAGTTGTTCCCGGAGGGAGGCAATCTCGAGAAAAGGGGCCGAGGAACTGGAAGATGCGCCACCAATCATCCCCGCCGTCGCTGTCTGCTGGGCACGCTGGAACAAAATAAACAACGGCCGTCAGTGAAACTCCAAAATCTGAAGATAAAAGTGCGGCACGTAACTTACCAGGAGCGACAGCTCATGTTGAGCGACGGCCAGCTGCCGCCTAGCCTCTGACAGTTGGGCGCGCGAGCCGCCGATGCCACGCGTGTCCCCAGCTTGGGGAAGCCCCGCATAACTCTCTCTCTGTCGCCGCAGGAAGTCGGCGCTGTCCTGCACCAATACACTCCCTTGCTGTCCAGGGAGACGTACGTGCCAGTCCTCGAGCCTCGCCTTGCCGCGACTCTCCCTCCTGACGCGGCTCGGCTCGTCCGCACTCGCCCACTCATCGGCCAGGCCCAGGGTCCTCGCCATGTCCTGCACCAAGAAAGAAGGGCTTCGCATCATAACAAAGAACGCGTCCCCTGTCTAGGACGCGTCCATCATTTGAGTGCAACACTCGCCGAACCCTTTCCCCCCTCACGCGGCTCACTTCAAAACTCAAAATGGATCAAAAGAGGAAGAGATCGGAGGACCTACCAGACCGTGTTCACCTCCCTCCGCGACATCGGGCCCCTCGGGTTCCACGGGGGCCCGAAGCGGCCCTTCCTCCTCCATGGACGTCGTTCCATGTTCTTGCGTGTCCCTCCTCGGGCGAGGAGTTCCTCGTCCCTCTCCACCTTCACCATGGTCGGGCCCACCGAACTCCATCGATCAAAAGAGGAGGAAGATGAAAAAGGGGGCAAGCGAGTTTCGGCGGAAGGCGAGCTCGTTTGCGGGTAAGGCACGGGAGAAGAAAGGCCACCCGACGCTTTAAATTTGAATTCAAGGATTAAGACGCGTCCTCGCGCCTGGACGCGCCCAAAAAGGGAGAAAGGAACATAATCCCCCGTGCAAAGTAGTTCCCTTCTGTCCAGGGCAAAAGTCTCGTGAAGCGTAAACAACGTGGTGCAAAAGAAAGTGCGGGAAAGAAAAGGGCACGCCACACGAAATCCATTTCATATAATAGTCAAAGTACATCATACAGTGAGAAGGGTGACGTGTACAAGCAACTCTCTAACTCTCGTTGCCACCCTCCTGGTCATCTCTCTCCTCCCTCCTCTGCCAGGGATCCCTAGGGGGCCTCTGCGAACCCTGAGAAGTCGTGCTCGCCTCGCCCTGCGGTGGCACTCCAGCCTCGAAGGCGCGACGACGCTCCTCGGCCGAAGAAACCAGATAGCTGCCCATGGAAAAAGAACCAGACTGACGAAGTCACGCCCCGCGTTCCTTCGCCCTCTGGTACCGCTCCTCGCTCTCCCGAAGCCTCCCCTCCGCCGTGCCGAGACTCAATCGGAGCTCCAGCAGCTGGGCCTCCAGAGCCCTCCTCTCGGTCTGATCCCGCTGTCGCTCCTCCCTCTCTCTCTCCCTCTCCTCTCTCTCTCTCACCGCCTCCCTCCTCGACAGCTCGAGGGCGATCCGCAGATCCAGCACGTCACGAGGGAGCTCCTCAGCCTCCCGTCGACGCTCCTCCTCCAGCTCCACAATCCGGGCGTCACGCTCCGCCACCCGAGCGTCGCGCTCCTGCTCGGCACGAACAGCACGCGCCAGGGCCTCTCGGATCTCGGCCATCTGTCAAAGCACGCATGCACCGTAAGAGAACAGTGATAGAAGGAGAGCAGCCAGAAGGAGAGTCGAGGTCAGGCAAACGCTCACTCGAGCCTCGCGGTCACGCTCGGCCTCCTCAGCCCGAGCCACCGCATACGCCAGCTGCTCCTGGAGGGCAGAAACCTCCGGAGGAGGGCCCCGCGAACTGGAACCCGCTCCACCAGCCATCCCGGCTGCCGCTGTCTGGTGGGCCCGCTGAAACACAGAGCGAACGACAGTTAGAGGCCAAGTATCAAAAATCCAGGTCACAAAAATGCATCGCATAAACTCACCAGGATCTCCAACTCCTGTCGGATGGCCACCAACTGCCGCCTGGCGTCCGCCAACTGGGCCCGCAGGTCGGCGATCATGTTGTCACGAGCATCCTGCATTGCACATAAGTTAGTGCCACATGCATATACATATAGAAGAGTGAAGCATTTTCATTTCACTTACCCCTGCCATACCACCAAGGAAGAGGCGGTCCCCGTACGTAGCCCGGTACCGTCTCAGGTAATCAGTACTGTCCTGTACATGGGACACCACTGGGGCCCCGCCCTGCTACCATTCCTGGTACTGTGCTGGGAAGCGCGTACGCCAGTCTACAACCTTCGCCTTCCCCTTGGTCTTCCGCCCGATGCGGGCCGGCTCATCTACATCAACCCACTCCTGGGCTAGCCCCAATGTCCTCATAACCAGCCTCAGCCGAAGTGGCTCGATCTCGTTCAAGCAATGGACCCACACGTCCCGCCTGAAACGAGGAAGACCCGCTACAACCCAAGGCTGGCCAGCGTCGCCCATGCCCAGGTAGGGTCTCCACACCACCTGCATCACCATACATACATCATGTTAGTTACCATTCAGTCACATGCATAAACACAAAAAAATCATACGCATCATACCATGGCCTCAGGATACTCGCTCAGCTCCCGACGAAGTGACGCCAGCTGGTAGCTGTGTGGTGCTGCTACCACGACCGGCCTCCACCGTCGCGCTAGAGGCACGGCCCTCCTGTTCCCATGCCTAGCCCTCCCCATCGGGAAGTAGTAGTAGCTCCACACCTGCATCATCATACATCATTAGACAGAGTAATTGCATATTTAACTACGGTAAAATGCATAAATAAATTGTGTACCTGGAGAAAAGGTGCGAAGCCGCTGACTGTCGTCTCCTCTCGAAGTCTGGGAGAGATCAGCAATCAAATGGGCAAGCAGAGCCGCTCCCCACGCGTAGTGTCCCACTCTGTCCAGATCCGCCAGATCCCGAGGAAGCGGCAGTGGATGCCATCCCCCTTCGTCCCCAGTAGAAGGTGGCCCAAGAAGAAGAAAAGAAACCTCCGGAGGTCTAGATCCACCAACTCCCTCTCGCTCGGGTCCTGGGTGAAAGCTGCACGGGCATCTCCCTCCAGTCGTGCCAGAAACTCCGCTCCAGTCTCGCTAACCCGCTGGCGCGGGTCAACGAATCCGAGCGCCTCCATGATCTCCACTCGGCCAACTACCCTACTGTCCCTGTCAGTCACGCTCGTCTCTAACCACAGCAGGTCCAGGGCACTCTCTCGGTAGTCGGGGTAGGTGACCCAGCTCACCGCCTCTCCGTCCACCCGTAGCCCGGTGATCCGAGCCACGTCCTCCAGTGACGGCACCATGTGCCCCCAGGGCATCAGAAACGCCTGGCTCGGCGCGTGCCACCGCTTCCTCAATGCCTGGATAAGAGGAAGGTCGAGGCGAAAGGGCTCGATCCTAAGGAAAGCTCCAAAGCCCATGGCGTCCACACGCGCCCTCTGAAAGTTTGGCAGCCCACGGTATGCCTCCACCACTAGGGACCAGCTGATCCGGCCCTTCATCACGCCCTGCACACCACAAAACCAACAAAAGAACACATCAGCATCATGGATAGTAATAAACAATAACATTGTATATGCTACTTAGTTATTTTATTTTTATTTTTTTTAAAAAAAAGTATTTATGTTTTTTTTTGAGGAGTCCAACTCCTAGGACGCTTCCTTTTTATTTTCTTCATTTTATTTTTTAAAAAAACCCAAAAACTAAAACAAAAATAAATAAAAAATATATATATTATCATGGAGGCGTCCCATGCCCAGGACGCCTCCTTATTTTTTCTATTTTTATTATTTACGTAAATAAATAAATAAAAAAGAAAACAAAGAAAATATGGAGGCGTCCAAGCCCCTGGACGCCTCCTTCCCTCACCCCCGGCGTTCTCCACATAGCCTCTCGTCCGCCCTTTTAGCCCAGTGAACCAATAGAATGGAAGTCTAAAGAGCTTACCGGGTCGTGATCGTCCTCTGCCGTGTCGCCAGCATCCATTGTAGCCTCCACGGCCAAAAGAGGAGCCTCCTCCTCCGCGGCAATCTCCTCCGCCGCAGCAGCCTCCTCGGCATCGTCCCTCAGCCTCCTCGGACGACGAGCCCGTCGTTTGCGCTTCTCTCCACCCTGGCTTCGGCCTCCTTGCTCCATTGGGATGAAGAATGGGTCGTCTGGATTGATTGGGTCGTCTGAATGAACAGTAAATGAGCAAAGGGGGGGAGACCAGCCCTTATATATATAATCTACCTTCTTTGGGGCGTCCAGGCGCCTGGACGCCCCCACATTTTTTATTTTTTTTCAAAATTCAAAAAATTAGGGGCGTCCAGGCGTCAACCAAAAAAAAATAAAAAATAAAAAAATAGGGGCGTCCAAGACCCTGGACGCCCCCAAAACAAAAAAAACTGAAAAAATGATAAATAAAAAATTAGGGGCGTCCAGGCCCCTGGACGCCCCCATAATAAAAATTTCAAAAAAAAATATAATAAAAGAAAAAAAAGATAAGAGTATGTATATAATCCAAACAAAAGAAAAAACACAAAGAAAAAAAAAACCACAAAAAAGATAATAATAATTAAGGGGACGGGGGTCCCAAAATATCCATGCCAGATTTTATTCCATCAGAGAAGCAGAATGAGCTACATCAGGGGCTTAGGCGCCTTAGGCCTTAACTTCCCCACTTCGGTTACATAAGCCCTCCACAGCTCACATTCTTCCCCCACGTACGCTAAGGCCTTTCCTACAACACTTGTCTTCCAGGGAGCTTTAATGGCTTTCGCTTCCCTCGCATCCGCTTCAGTGTCCAACTCCCTCTTCTTCAAAGGAACAATGCCAGTCGGTAGCGGGAACGAATGGCGTGGGATGCCAATCTGGAGGCAGCACCGATGCGCATTATAAAGGACGAACTCGGTCACGCCGATCAGTTGAAGATCAACTTCGGGAGAAGGCCTCATGAGGAGATCTAGCAAAGGCAAACATGCCGGTGCGCAAGTGAAGAAGCCTTGTGTCACGGTGCGGAAGTGAGTCCGCCAGTCTTCACGTTTCTTCAACCACGGAACGCGGTTCACTACAGTACCACCGAACCCTAACACGTCGGCTATGTGGTGAAGCGGGCTTTGTTGGAAAAGCTTCGAGGCCGTCGGCATTCCCTCGCGGTGATCGAATTTGAAATGCAAATCAAGCCAGCAATTCAGGACAAGTGCGCAACCAAAAGGAGGCTTACCCATGCTCGAGGCAGTAAGGCCACTATATAGGTAGGCAAGGACGACGGGTCCTACCCTCTTTCCACTCCAGATCCCACGAATAGCACTTAGTTGGTCTTCCTCCACCATGTTGTCGGTATAAGGAAACAAGAGAGCACCCGCCAGACAAATGGTGAACCCCTTCATGATTCCCTCCAAATAGTCATCGTCTGGTGACCCTCTCAGGGCGTCCATGACCCACTCCGCGAGCTTTTGGAGATCGATCCCCTTTTGAGTACGGACCTTTCGGGCTGCGTCGGGTGGCATGAAGCTTCCAAGGATGCTTTCAGAAGTCCCCCGTGTCAGCATCCGCATAGCCTTCACCTTCCCGTCACTCTTGAATTTCTTCAATCCGAGCAGAAGTTCCACCTCCTCGAGGAGGATGGTCACCTCAAAGGTCGGGAAGATAAAAGTGTGAGTCTGGGGATGCCAGATCTCCACTAGTGCGCTCATAGCCGCCCAGTCCATACGAATCTTCTCATAGTGTTTGGCGTGAATAAGGAGCCCCTGCAGATGCCACTTCGAGAGTATGGCCCTCATGCCGATGGAGATGTTGGAAGTTAGCTTTGAAAGCCATGGCAGTTTGGAAAACTTCCTCGGACCTGGGAAGAGTGGATATGGCTGGAAGAGAAAAGAAAGAAGAAGAAAGGAAGGAAGTAAGAAGAAGGTTCACGTGGAGAAATTTGAAATGAATCAGCTTACCATATGCGACATGATCGTCCCACTCAGATGACCCTCGAGGTCGGAGAGTCGCCTGATCTCGCTGCTAGGCCTGCTCCTCTTCATAACGCGGGAAGACTCTCCTTCCATCCTGAGATCTCTAGATCCCCCTCTCCTTCCTCTCCTGAGCTTCCAAAACCCACCTTGGTGCATTTGAATGAACTAGCCTAAGGGGAGTTCTTATAGGAAGGAAAGATCGCTACAGGACAAAACATGTCACATCAGTGGTCATTGTCAAAATTTTGTCTGGATCTCCTTTGTACTGTGGTGCGATTCTGCTATGATTCTGCTACTTTCTGATGTTACTAACCTTTGCTAGTCTGTGCAGGTTTTACTAACGGACGTCTTTATCCTGTCTCCTGTCCCACCTTTCAATGGTTGGTCCCACCATGTCATGCATCATAGTATATGATACCTACGCTACTAGAACATGTCAAGGACCTTGCGGCCCGAACGAATCCGGGATTTGAGTTCCCCTTCAACAAAAACGGTGATGATCCCGGAAGAATTTGGGTTGTACGGATAGGCCGTTAACTTGTGATAGCATGGGGACGACGGTTCCATTCAGTGAGTTGGTGCGCGGATAAACGGGCCCCAGCCCAGTGTCGGCTCACCGGATCGGTATCCTGACCCGTTCTTAACAAGTTGACAATATTATCCTTGGCTATTTTCTATTTTAGTTTGTTTTAAATTTTTCTTTAACCCAGCATGCATTCATATAGGACTTTGATTTATTGCGGAAGATCATTCAAGTGATTCGATTGCGAAAGCCGTTGTGCTTCAATTCTTACAAATATGAGATATTCCACTCCGAATGAAATACTGAGTTTCCTTGAAACGGCCTACGCTGCTCTTCCAAAGGAGACCCTTGTTTGGACAGACCCTCAGATATTCCTTTACTTTGTACCTTGTTTGACCCACCTTGGCCGCAGCACTTCCACATTGGCTGGTAACCACTCCCCAAAGGTGAAACCTCCGGTTTATGACCCAGGTACTTCCACACCGAGAAGTTGGTCTCTTTTTCGTGCCTGAGCGCACATCTCACCTTCCCTTATTTGATCTCCGTCCAAGCAATCGTCAATATTTGAAAGACCTCCTTCAAGGTCGCCTCATTGAAACTTCAGGAAAGATTCCAAACAGTAACGTCAAAAGCGTGTCTCATCACACCTTGGCATCAACTTATCAGTCCGCTCCCACTTCATTTCACTCCACTTCGATACCATTCCACTACGTGTCGCTCCCTTGCAAAGCAGACGCCAAGGCGGGGCAGCTGTAGACACGCCATTCCTGACGTCTCCTGAGAAAGTCTCATATTACTATACGACGCCCCGCGACGGCTTACGCATTTTGAATCACTCGAGCGCTTCCTTTTCTTGAGTCTTCTTCCGCCCTTCTCAGCATCCGGAATCATCTCGTCACGGCATTCGGACGGCATCAACACCAGTCGGACGCATCAGAGGTTCCGAAACCAGGAAGGGTGTCTGCCGGGCGGCCGCCAACACCTGAACTGAGGACCCGGGTGGGTCTTCATGGGGGCGTCCAGGTCCTTGGACGCCCCCATTCTTTTAATTTATTTTTCAAAACCCAAAACAAAATAAAAAATAATATATTAATGGAGGCGTCCAGGCCCCTGGACGCCTCCATAAAAATAAATATAAAAAATATATATATGCCAGTTGGCATAAAAAGACAAAACAAAATAAAAAATAAAAAATAAAAATATATTAATGGAGGCGTCCAGGCCCCTGGACGCCTCCATAAAAACAAATATAAAAAATATATATGCCAGTTGGCATAAAAAGACAAAACAAAAAAAAAATAATATATTTATGGAGGCGTCCAGGCCCTGGACGCCTCCATCAACTCCCTCACGGGCGCCGGCCACCGAACGACGGTTTGTCGTGTGTGAAAAAATCCAAATTATGGAGACGTCCAGCAGCTGGACGCGCCCATTTCAGAATCACGAGGCGCCGCTCACAAAACCACGCGTTGTGCCAAACCGCGTGCGGCCGTCGGCTGGGTTCGGTGGACCTGTTGGAGGCGTCCGGGGCCCTGGACGCCTCCACAAAAATATTCGAAAAAATAAATAAAAATAGAATAAAATATTAGTTCGGCCCTGATGGAGGTGTCCAGGGTCCTGGACGCCTCCACCCTCCGGAGCCCTATAAATAGAGGCCCACCCCCTCAGTTCTGGAGAGCTTCGAAGAGATCCGATAGGCTGCCGGAGCCCAGAGGCTACCGGAGTCATTTCTAACCCGTGGGGTCTTTTGTAGGTGGAGGTTCTGCCGGCTTCTCGGGTGCCCACGCTCGCGAGAGGGAGGTCGTCTTCATCCACCGCGCTTCCACGTCGTCCCTACGCTGCCGGAGCTCCGCCGGATTTCACCCTCGGCTCATCCAATAAGCCTTTTCTTCCCCTTTTTCTCCATAGTTCTTTACATTCATCATACTGCATCCTCTATCTCCCTACATAAGGGCGCCGTCTCTTGCATACTTCTTGCATTCATCATCACATTTTCCTCCTACTCGAGTCCGAGAGGGGTTTAAAACCACACCAACCAGGTGTGTGTCAGGTCACGATCTCGTTACTTTTATTGCAAGGAATTGTTACTACACTGCCATTTTCTAATTCCGTTCGTTTATTGTCTACTGTTTTGCAAGGGTAACCAAGGAAAGCCCTCTCCGTCGGCCGGCCGAAGGGGGAGGAAGAAGCAACCCGCCATCTCCCGCTCTTGAGGTAGGCGCGATCACTTTCTTTATTTTGGGGTCTTTTGGCCCCTGGCGATCACATCTTGTTCTCGAGGCCGCGGCGAGTCACTTCCCCAATGGCCGTTTAAATTTCCCGTTCTTATATTCTCTTTATATTCTGTTATATTCTGCTCATATTCTCGAGGCCGCGGCGAGTCACTTCCCCAATGGCCGTTTAAATTCCCGTTCTTATATGTTATATTCTTATCTATTCATGTTCTCGAGGCCGCGGCGAGTCACTTCCCCAATGGCCGTTTAAATTCCCGTTCTTATATGTTATATTCTTATCTATTCATGTTCTCGAGGCCGCGGCGAGTCACTTCCCCAATGGCCGTTTAAATTCCCGCTCTTTATATTCTTCTTATATTCTGTTATATTTTTATCTGCTCATATTCTCGAGGCCGCGGCGAGTCACTTCCCCAATGGCCGTTTCAATTCTTGCTATTTAATTTCTGCACCATTCCCGTCCCCCCGAGGCCGCGGCGAGTCACTTCCCGCTATGGCCGTTTAACCCCCATATTTTGCTATATTACATTTGTCCCGCTCGCCCCGCCGGAGCAATCTCCCGTGGTGGCCCCTTCTCTTTTCTCTTATTTCTGTGTTGCAGCAAACAAAAGAGGAGCCCGCGCGCTCCGCGTCTTCTCCGCTCCCCGAACCGCGTGACGTCGCTCACAAAAGCCAAAGAGACAGCCGACCCTCCTTCGCCCAGGTCCACTGAACGGTGGGAAGGTCCCTCCCTGCGGGAGAAGATGAGGAATAAATTGTATTCTTTTCCTAGAGACAAAGCCCGGGTCCTGTTTGAATGGGCCACTAGGTACAACAAGATCACATTACCAGATCCGAAGAGGCCTGGTGACTTGAACAAGAAGGATGATCCTCACTTTTGCCCATACCATCAGATGCTTGGGCATACCATTGAGGATTGTTACATCTTCAAGGACGTCATTGAGTCCTTGATCAAGAAGGGAGAGCTGGACATGGGGGAGCTCAGAGTGGATCCTCCGCAGCCGCACGAGATGCCGAACATCGGCACCACTGTCAACATGGTATCTTTATACCAGCAGCTGCCTGAAGAATGGGCGGAGGCCAGTACACAGGCTACTTATCAAGCCTTCGTCATGGCGCCAGCTCAAGACCAAGGAGGTTGGCAAGCCGCGCCGACGAAGAACAGAAGAAGAAGACAAGCTCCCCGGCCCACTCCGGAAGCTCACATAAGGGGCGTTACACCCCGACCGGCACTGCCACTGGTGACACATGTCTGGCATGACACAGCCCCCCAGCTCATTATGAGACGGCCCACTCACAATAAGAAGAAACACATCCCGATGCGGGTGCACAAGGAAACCAGCCCTGCGGTTGAAAGACTCCTGGCTATTTTTGATGGGCTTGAAGATTATGAGCAGCCTGAGATCCAGTCTGTGGAGTTGAAGGAGTATGTCCCTTGGGAGGAGTTCGAGTCATTCGAACTAGCTCCAGAAGCGGAAGCTGAGACGAAAGAAGAGCCTCTCTTGTGGGGTGAGCTTCCCCAAGAGCAGTTGCCAGCCACTGAAGAGAAGAAGAAAAAGAAGAAGATAAGACCTAGAAACAAGAAGAATAGTGGGGTTGTCCTTTCTTGCAACACCCTCTCAACATTATTTGACACAGCCCTCTCCCTGAGAGAGGAAGAGCAAG
Organism: Amorphophallus konjac; assembly: GCA_022559845.1. Classification (NCBI taxonomy): domain Eukaryota; kingdom Viridiplantae; phylum Streptophyta; class Magnoliopsida; order Alismatales; family Araceae; genus Amorphophallus; species Amorphophallus konjac. The sequence continues at coordinate 183,235,601 of CM040121.1, read as the reverse complement.
AAGTGCCCCGTCGAGCCGTCAGAGGTGAATCAAGCTGAAGCATCCACCTCCCAACATGCCACCAGGACAGGAAGGAAGTGGGTACGTCCTCCTCAGGCCAACCACAACATCCTGTTCAGGGGAGAACAACCGTATCACATCCCCGAGCCTATGGTCCAAGGCATGGAGATTCCCCCTCCCTTAGGTCTCTACCCCGGAGAACCGGTCGGCTAGGCCGCCCCTTCATTTATTGAATTTCTTAAGACTCAGAGGGGAAAACAGTCATGCCCCCGTGAGTCCCAGCAGGCCAAAGAGGCAGGTAGCCCCTCGGCCCCGTTGGTACTGACTCCTCCTCGGCCAAGGGAAGAACCTGACAACACCCCGAACCTTTCCGAGTTCATGAAAGAAAAGAAAGTGACCCAGCAGCCTCCACAAGCTCAAGCGGCACCCGACCCAGTGGAAGAGACACCCGCCGAGCCAGCTCCCCAGGTTCAAGGCGGAGGCGGGCACAGTAGAGTTGAAGAGATGAAGTTGCTCGAGGTCCGAGCCAGCAACAGAATAGTCAACCACCTGAAGAAGATCCCAGCCAGGTTCACCGTCTGGGAAATCCTATCTCTAGATGAAGAGACACGGCAAGCCGTCATTGCTGCGCTCCAGACGTCAGCATATGTTGAAGCCTGCCTCGCAGAAATGTCACCTGAAGTAGCTGCTGCCTTCACAGAAGAGGATATGCTTCTACCTACCGGCAGTCACAACATGCCACTCTACATGAAGGGGCAGCTGAATGGGCATCCCATCAACCGAGTATTGGTCGACCCTGGGGCAGCAGTGAACATACTCCCCTATCGGGTGTTTCAGAAACATTACTTTGACGTAAACCTGGTTGAGGTCAGGAACGTCAAGATTGTCGGCTTCAACCAGAAGTGCGAGGTCCCTATGGGGGTCGCAGAGTTCAACCTCTCCCTTGGCGACTTCACCACCAAGGTCCAGTTCCATGTGATCAACTCCAGCACCTCTTACAAGGCGTTGCTCGGCAGACCTTGGCTGCACCAAAATCACGTGGTACCATCCACTCTGCACCAATGCATCAAGTACCCCGGCAACGGGAAAGAGGAGAGAATCTTTGCCGACCTCCATCCTTTCGAAGTGTTCGAATGTCACTTATCGGACGCTAATCTCTATTTGGAAAAGCCAAAGCAAGCCTCCCAAGCCACTCAGGACAAAGGAAAGAAGAAGGCAGAGCCTGACAGCTGGTTCCCTCCACCACCACCTGGCTATGTGGCTCCCCCTCAAGTGTCATTCATTTCTGAAGCAGAAGGGGTATTCCGGGCCACCTCTCTTCCCATCTACCCTACACCGAGAACACCATACCTTGAAGACTTGCTGGAAGACGTCAGGGTCCCGCCCAGGATCATCAAGCCTCTCGTAGAAGCTGACTGCCAGGTGGTTGAACCATTAAGGACCTTCGAGGTGCCCAACCCCGAGGGTCTGCCTACCATCTTTTATGTGGCCAAGGAGCACCCGGTCAAGGGGGATGACGATTGTAGACTCCCCGATGAGCTGCACGACCCACTCGTCCCAATCATGGGACTCCCTGACATAGCCTGTCGTGTGGTCAAGATGACCAGAAAGCAAGGGATCCCCTTTTGCCAGCTCTCCAGTCGGAAAGAAATGTTCAAGAAAATGTGGAACCCACCAAACCTGGACCGGAGGTTGTTGCAAATCACCTGGCATCCAGGGTTGGGCTTTTCACTAGAAGATTCCTATGAAGCCGATGTGATATCAGTCTCGGCTCCAGGCGGCAATAGCCACGCAGGCACTGCAGGCCCATGGCAGGTTGAAGGCCGCCAGCACCTTATGCCTTTGGCCAACGAAGAACAAGATGAAGAAATATTCCTATGGAATCCACCTCCCTGTAGGAGTGAGGGGAAGGTCCCGTCCTCCTCTGAGGGCCCAACCTCGAATAACTGCAGTAGCAGGGTGCCATTACCCTGGTCTGACATTGATGCAAAGGACGGGGAAGCAAGTCAGACTCTGAGCTTCCCTCGATGTGACTCTGCCCTTTTTGCCCTGTGTTATCAACAACAGCGGGAGATTGAAATGTTGAGGGCTCGATTGGCCGAAGCGACTGCACTCGTGTCTGACTTAATCAGGAGCATCTTCTGCCAACAGAACATCGACACGCGCCAGTCCCCGAACAACGTCCCGAATGCCCCCGCGCACCTGAGAAAGGAGGCAAGGGATGTAGCTGTCCCCCCAGTCAGACAATCAGTCGAGCGAAATCCTACACTGCAGGAGAGGATGGAAAGGCCTTACTCTTTTCTAAGGAATAAGACCCGAGGAATCTTTGATTGGGCCTGCTACTACGGCAAGGTCTCCCTCCCGAGGTCTAAGAGGCCGCAAGATGCTCGCAGAAGTGGTGACCCTCTATTTTGCCCTTATCACCAACTACTAGGCCACTCTATCGAAGACTGTTACGTCTTCAAGGACATTGCTCAAGACCTGATTGAGAGAGATGAGCTCAGAATGGGAGATTATGTGGTGGCTCCGCCATGCCCCCATGTGACGGGCGGCCACGAAAGAAGCATCTACATGGTGTCAGTTCAGCACCATATTTTTGAAGATGCAGCTGAGAATGGGCAACCCTAGCCACCAGCAGAGAAGTAGCCCCCAGTATGGCAATCAATCACCTCAGCCCCTGCAAGAGCCGTCTATGACAATTACAAAGATGATCCTGAAGAAGTCCTTTACTTCTCCACACAGGAGAGCCCCCCAGAGCCGCACACAGCAAGCCTAATAGAGGGGGAAACAAGCAAAGCCTCGTTACCTAACGAGGCAGAGCAAGAAGACGCCTATGGTGTTCTTGAAGCAGAAGATGGTGAAGACAAGGATTTCATCGACCTGCTACCAGTGCCTCCGGAAATTGAAGATGGAGGCTAGGCCACAGTGGATGAGCTCTTTGAAATTAACCTAGGCACAGAAAGCGACCCCAGGCTGACCTTTCTGAGTGCTCTTCTTCCTCCACAGGAGAGGGGACAATATGTCAAGTTGCTGCAAGAATTCCAAGACTATTTCGCCTGGAACTACAAAGAGATGCCCGGCCTGAGCCCCGACGTGACTCAACATATTCTGGCTATTGATCCCAAGGTGGAGCCGGTGAAGCAGTCCCCTCAGCAAATGAGGCCGGAGCTGATAAAATAGATTTGCAAAGAAGTCGACAAGCTCATAAATGTCGATTTTGTAGCTGAAAATCAATACACTACTTGGTTGGCCAACATTGTGGCGGTGAAGAAGAAGAATGGACAGATCAGGATCTGCATAGACTTCCGCGACCTGAATAAAGCTTTCCCAAAAGATGACTTTCCGGTACCCATCACCGAAGTAATGATTGATGCAACTATTGGCCATGGGGCCTTGTCCTTCATGGATGGATCGTCCGGCTATAATCAAATCTGGATAGCTGAGCACGACCGAATTCATATGGCCTTCCGGTCGCCTAAAGGGATATTCCACTACAAAAGAATGCCCTTCGGCCTCAAGAATGCTGGCGCCACTTACCAGCGGGCGATGACCAAGATATTCGACTAATTGCTATATAGCAAAGTCGAATGCTACATTGATGATTTGGTCGTCAAGACGAAGGAAAGGGGGGATCACCTGAATGACCTTAGAGTCATCTTCGAGAGACTCCGGCGGTATGAGCTGAAAATGAACCCAATGAAGTGTGCCTTCGGCGTCTCCAGTGGAAAGTTCCTCGGCTTCATTATCCGATATAGGGGGATCGAGATCGACCCCTTTAAAATAAAAGCCATTCAGGAGCTATCTCCTCCGAAGAATCTAGGAGAGTTAAGATCCCTACAAGGCCGACTGGCTTACATCCGGAGATTTATCTCCAATTTGTCGGGGCACTGTCAGCCATTCCACAAATTAATGATGAAGAATGCACCTTTCAACTGGAACTAGGAATGTCAGAAGGCCTTCGATCGGCTGAAGGATTACTTAAAGACCCCGCCTATGCTGGAGGCACTTGTCAAGGGGAGGCCACTTATTCTATATATAGCTGCCACCGAATGTTCGCTAGGGCAATGCTCGCCCAGAACAACGATGAGGGGAAGGAGCAAGCTCTTTATTACCTTAGCCGAAGACTAATGGGGGCAGAAGTAAAATACACCCCGATTGAGAAGGTTTGTCTCACCTTGGTCTTCGCAGTCAAGAAGCTGAGGCATTACATGCTCTCGCATGAAGTGAGCCTGATTTCTAAGGCTGACCCAGTCAAGCATATTCTCTCCCAGTCAGTTCTGAAGAGACGTCTCGGCAAGTGGGCCATACTGTTAATGGAATTCGACATCACCTATGTGCCGCAGAAGGCCGTTAAGGGTCAAGCCATGGCCGATTTTTTTGCAGAACACCCTGTGCCTGAAGATTCCCCACTGGCCACAGAGTTGCCTGAAGATGAAACACTGGAGGTGAACCAAGCCCAACAGATCGCCTAGCAGCTACACTTTGATGGAGCTTCAAGAATAGAAACAACCCTGTCTGGACACACAAAAGTACGGGCCGGGGCTGGCATCGTCCTTAAATCCCCTGAGGGAGAAGTATTTCATACATCCTGCTCCATTAACAAGCCATGCACAAATAATGAGGCAGAGTATGAAGCTCTGATCATCGGTCTCCAAGTCGCTTTGCAAATGGAGATTAAAATGCTACAAGTATTTGGCGATTCATTATTGGTCGTCAAGCAAGTCCAAGGATAGTTTGACATACGAAAACCCGAACTACTCCCTTACCATGCTAAGGCGAAACGGCTCATGCAGTAGTTCTACTTCATTGAGATAGGCCACGTCGCCAGGGGGGAAAATGCACAAGTCGATGCACTGGTGAAATTGGCAAGTTCATTGGCAGTCCCGCCAGATGGATCCCTCAGCGTCAGGGTGGTGAATCAGCGCCAAGTGCCTAGCATGATAGAAGGGCCAGAAGAAGAAGAACTTGAGGCCGCCACAGCGGAAGCCATTAACCTACCCGACAGGAGGGACCCCCTTTTGCAGTGGTTTAAATATCAGCAGCTGCCCAGGCAGTGAGAAGAGAAGATCAAGCTGATCAGAACAAAGGACTCTTATGAGGTCCGGAACAGGATCATGTTCCTAATTATGGCAGATGCCAAACGGAAGGTGCTCCTCCGATGCTTATCCACTGAAGAAGCTTGAAAAGTCATGAAAGAGGTTCACGCTGGAACGACTGGTGCACATCAGGTAGGACCGAAAATGAAAATTGAAATAAAGAGGCTCGGCTACTATTGGCTGACAATGTTCGACGACTGCTGCAAGTATGCCAAGTCTTGTCAGAAATGCCAGGAGCACGCGACGGTGCCTAGAAGACCGCCCGTGCCGCTGCATCCAACACTGCCTAGCTGGCCTTTTGCCCAATGGGGAACAGACGACGTGGGTCCACTACCCGCATCATCCACTGGGTGCAAGTACATCTTGGCCGCAACTGATTACTTCTCCCGCAGGGCGGAGGCTATTGCTTTGAAAGAAGTTGATAAGTACAATATGAAGTGATCTAGAAGGGGAGGGTATGAATAGATCACTATTTTTCGTAGAATTAAAAAATACTGCAGAGTATATCGCTAAACGCAAATAACCTCGAGCTCCGACTATCGAAAATGATGCAATGCAGTTAATAGCTCAAGCAAATAGAAGGCATACCACAATATTACCACAATCGATCACGCAAGGACTCAGAGGATTTTAAGGTGGTTCGGTCCTTCAGACCTACATCCACCCCACACTCAAACCGAGTGTGGCTTCACTAAAGGCTGGGCAACACAGCTTTCCAAACAACTGCTGATACACAGCTTCCCAGGAGAACAACCTCTCCTCTTCCTCCTACCAGGAGGGAACCTCTAGCGACCAGCAGTCACTAGAACCTAGAGACTCTCGTCTCTCTTCCTCTTTACCAAGAGGGAACCCCACTAGTAGCAGCCCTGCTACTAGTGAACCAGAGGTCGAAGACCCCTCTTCCTCCCAACCCGGAGGGAACCTACAAGCAGCCCACCTGCTGCTTGCAGACTGGAGATTGACTCTCCCTTCTCCTGATCTCACAGGAGGACCCCGACCTCAGTCCAGAGGATCGGAAACACAAACAAGAACAGTTGAAGAAAGGTAAGAACAATAAACGAAAAATACGATCGAAGGAAATCAAATGCCAGAAAATGGAAACAATGTAGCTCAGTACAGAGCAATAGACTTCGGATTTGATCCGCAAGTCAGAACAACTCTTCTGATCACTCTTCTGCTCTCTCTCTTTTTCTCTCTGCTATTCTTTCTTCTTTCTTTTCTTTTCCTGGATCGAAGGGCTCTCTATTTTCTTGCTTTGATTGTTGGATTTTGTGTCTTCCCTAAGTGTTTTGATGATGAGCAACACTATGTTAATTGTTGTTGATATTTTTGATCAGATATCTTGCACTTGAGTTATCCATGGTTTTATATGAAAAAGCTGCTAAGAGGTAACACTTCGTACGTTCGTACAAGTTCGGTCTTCGTGCTGTTTTCCTTAAACCTCATGTCTTTCTTACTTCGCGTTTTCACCTCGTGTCGAGTTAGCCATGTTGTCGTCTGATTGAGTGTTGTCTTTCACCTCGTGCAGTCTTCGTTTACTGTGTTGTTTCCATGTCATCCTTAGCTCATGTCATCCATTTGTATTCCTGTCTTCGAGTCTATTTTCGCTGAGTCTCTAAGTCAGTCTAAGTTCAAGTGTTCGTTTCACTTCGTGTTGTTTTTTCTTCTATGCCACTCTTCTTCGATCACCTTCATCTGAGGACGAAGGATTCTATTTATAGCAGTAACAGCAGGTGGATAGGGCACAGAACGCGTGTGCCTCTCACGCTCGATCCAGAATCTTCCTGCCACATGCCTTTATCAGATTGGTTCCTCTTGTCTCGGATCACGTGCAGCCCAGGAGTGTGGAATGTTCTTCCTCGGACCTGTAATGAGATTAAATCCATTAATACGCTGCATGGCCACAAAAACCAAAACTGCATGAGGTATATAGTAACAACACGACGTGACTATTACTCGAAATGACACAAGAACGACACGAGATACTCTGTAACAGGTCAGACACACAGAAGGAAATGACACGAGGTGAGGTTATCAGCCAAAAGAGACACGAGGTCACGAAAGCAAAAACAACACGAGGACAACACGGGCTAACGACAGAAACTGACACAAAGTGGTTGCAAATATTCAAGACACGAGGTCTACGAAAGGCAACACGATGTGTGGTCAAGGCGAAAACGACACGAAGTCTAAAGCGAGAAACCAACACGAAGACAGAATATAAAGAAACGACTCGAAGTGAAAACAACACGAAGTGAAGTTTGACACGAAGTGAAGACAACACGAAGTGAAGTTTGACACGAAGTGAAAAACAACGACACGAAGTATAGTGGTGACAAACACACACTACACAGAAAGCGACACGAAGCCAGTAAGAACAGCACGAGATGAAAACAACACGGGCTGACCACAACTTAAGGACGAAAACTAGAAACCGACACGAAGACAGATAAACACGAAGATGTAAACACAACACGAAAACATGGACAACAGTAACCGTCACGAAGTGTGGTTACTAAGTAGGAGCGACACGAGGTCTACAGGAAAACTACTCGAAGTTCATCAGAACTTTTAGAGCAGCTTCAGGAATACGACACGAAGACATGAGAAGAGAAAACAACACGAAGTGAAACGAACACTTGAACTTAGACTGACTTAGAGACTCAGCGAAAATAGACTCGAAGACAGGAATACAAACGGATGACATGAGCTAAGGATGACATGGAAACAACATAGTAAATGAAGACTGCACGAGGTGAAAGACAACACTCAATCAGACGACAACATGGCTAACTCGACACGAGGTGAAAACGCGAAGTAAGAAAGACATGAGGTTTAAGGAAAACAGCACGAAGACCGAACTTGTACGAACGCACGAAGTGTTACCTCTTAGCAGCTTTTTCATATAAAACCATGGATAACTCAAGTGCAAGATATCTGATCAAAAATATCAACAACAATTAACATAGTGTTGCTCATCATCAAAACACTTAGGGAAGACACAAAATCCAACAATCTCCCCCTTTTTGATGATGGCAACACTATATTAAGTATAAGAGATAAGTTCAAAAGAGATCATTTCAAGAGATTTAATGCAGACAAATTAAAGCAGACTTTCAACGCACTAGCTTCCTTGCTTCCTCTGATGACACCAGAACACTCCCCCTGAACACAGCAACAGATTACCTCAGACTTGATAACTAACTCCCCCTCAACACAATGGCATGCCACAAAAACTCTGAAACCGAAACCACACAATTCTCTCCCCCTTTGACATCATCAAAAACTAGGGGCAAATCTGAAGATACAGAGAAAGGAAAATTGCTGACTATAGAGAGAAAAACAGGACAGAGTAAGGCAGATAAATGGGGGTTATTGAGATGTTTAGTCAATCAAGAAAGCCATTAATTTTATGTGAGGATTTTTGTAGATCAGTTAGTCAGACTGTGCAAAAACTGTGAATAAGGATTCGCTCCATACACAGAACCAGATTCTAAGCAAGTGAGTTACAAGATACCAGTTTGATCAAAGTAAGTCTTTACTGAGAGAGTATAAAGTAAGACAGTCTGAAGACAAAGACCTGTGGTATTGAGAACAAACAAATCAAGAGCTATACTTCAAGTGAGCAGGATCTTTAAAGATAGTCAAGATCAAAGGTAAGTCTGTCAAGTACACCTTTGACATTAGGGAGACACCTTGTTTAGAGGCATGAAACCCCAGTTACTCGGTGGCAGGACCACATTACCCCTTCTGACAAGAAGATAGAGATAGTATTCTAACTGGCGTTGACATTAAGGTGACACCTTTATCAGAGGCCAGACACCCCAGTTACTAACCAGATATGTACCATAGCTCTATATGATCAAGACAATTAATAAGAAACCAGATAAGTACTGCCATCTCATGACATGGGATGTTTTTTCACTTCATTGATGAAAATCCCAGTTTCTCAATGAGCAGTTAACAAGGTTGACAACAATTTTATGAAATTTTTTTGGTTTTTATTAACCAGCTCTTAAAACCTTGTTAATTAAGCTTGAGTCCGTTTGAGAACAATACACCAGATCCAAGGTGATTCAGACTAGAGCACAAAATACCTCATTTCGGACTCAACATTGACTAAGTAGGTATGCTGTACTGGCTAGATCAGAAGACAGTTACCGTGTAGGAAGATAATCTTTGAATACAGATTTTGATCTCAGTGGGACTAACAGCTGAAATTCCAACAAGAAATTAGATGAACAGTCTTAAAGGATAAAGCATCCAACACTTTCTTTTATACACCTAATCAACCTGATTCTCTTTTGATGTCAGCAAGATGTCATTCGGAGTATGTTCAAATTAGGCCAAAGACCAAAGCACCTATTATAAATCTAGCTCCCCCTGAGACCTTGACCCCAACACAGACTTAACCAAGACAACCCTCAAAATACTTCAAAGAGAACACCATGAAGTTTGAACAGACTATTCAATCAAAACGGAGTGAGTCACCAAACACTCATAATGAAGTTATTTCTTCAGCAACAGACAATGAATATGATAAGCACAATAACACATGACATGGTATTCAGAAATCAAATGTTCAATCATGAAATTCTGTAAATACCTAGTTCTCTGCGCAAAGTGCTAAATTTTTCAGTATCCAGTGGCTTAGTGAAGATATCTGCAATTTGTGAGTTAGTGCCAACATGGATCAACTCAAAAGTCCTCTTAGCTACTTCATCTCGAATAAAATGATGCATGATTTCAATGTGTTTAGTTCGGGAATGAAGTACAGAATTCTTTGCAATATTTATTGCACTAGTATTGTCACAAAAGATAGGAGTACAACCTAGCTCAACCGAGTAGTCCAGAAGCTGGTGTTTTATCCATATAACCTGTGTGCCACAGCTCCCCGCTGCTACATATTCAGCTTCAGCAGTAGAAAGAGCCACAGAGTGTTGCTTCTTGGATCCCCAAGAGACTAAGCATCCTCCTAGATATTCACAATGACCACTAGTACTCTTCCTGTCCAATTTACATCTTGCATAATCTGCATCAGTGTATGCAATGAGATCTAACTTACATGATGCAGGATACCAGAGACCTAGATCATGTGTGGTAGATAAGTATCTAAAGATTCTCTTTACAGCTGCCAGATGCAATTCAGTAGGCCTAGCCTGGTATCTGGCACACATCCCTACACTAAATTGAATGTCGGGCCTGGATGCAGTTAAGTAGAGGAGTGAACCGATCATACCTCTATATAGTTTAGCATCCACCTCTTTACCTTTTTCGTCTGAATCCAGTGAGGAGCTGGTACCCATGGGTGTTGAGATTATCTTGAGGTTGGTCATTCCAAACCTTTTCAGCATCTCCAGAGTATACTTGGTTTGATTTATGAAACAACCATCCTCCATTTGTTTGACCTGCAGTCCAAGAAAATATTTTAGTTCGCCAACTAGACTCATTTCAAATTCTTGGGACATAGACTCAGAAAAATCTTTACATAATTTTGAATTGTTAGATCCGAAAATGATATCATCAACATATACCTGGACCACAATTAACTCCTTTCCGAGACTTTTGGTGAATAGGGTTTGGTCAACCTTACCTCGAGTGTAGCCCTTGCTCACAAGGAACTCAGAAAGTCTCTCATACCAGGCTCGGGGAGCCTGCTTCAATCCATAGAGGGCTTTATTCAACCTAAAAACCATGTTAGGCTGAACAGAGAAATTAAACCCAGGAGGTTGTTCAACATATACTTCTTCCTTCAATAGCCCATTTAAAAATGCGCTTTTGACATCCATTTGCTATAGCCGAATGTTTCTAGAGCATGCAAATACAAACAGAATTCTTATAGCTTCCATCCTAGCTACTGGTGCATAGGATTCATCAAAATCCACACCAAATTTTTGACTGTAGCCTTGAGCTACAAGTCTTGCTTTGTTTCTAGAGATAGCACCATTTTCATCAATCTTATTTTTGAAAACCCATTTAGTGCCAATGACATGAGTGTTTTCAGGTCTAGGAACTAGTTTCCATACATTATTTTTCTCAAATTGATTTAATTCCTCACCCATGGAGGATACCCAAGAATCATGCTTTAAAGCCTCTTCCACAGTCTTGGGTTCTACGTGAGATGTCAGGCCAGCTAAGTCATGTTCTTGGACAGTTCTAAAATGAGACCTTGTCCTAGTGGGATCATGCAAATTACCTATGACATTTTTACTAGGATGATCTTTGTGAAATATTACCTCACCTGAGGGTTCACCTACCTCAGTTGCTCCTTCTTGTTGTAAGTTTTCTGGTTGAGCAGTTTGCTGCATCTCTTCTTCTTCAATTTTCTCCAAGAAATCTCCCTCATCAGGTGACTCCCTGTCATCATTTATCTTTTTGTCAGATAGAACATTCTCATCAAACACTACATGAGGTGTTTCTTCAACAGTTTGCTCATCTTTATTGAAGACTCTGTAAGCCCTAGAGGTTTCTGAATATCCGAGAAAAATTCCAGGAGAGCTTCTTGCTTCAAACTTATCCAAACCATTCTTACCATTATTGTGGATGAAACATTTGGAACCAAAGATTTTAAAGTAAGAAATGTTTGGCAGCTTACCCTTGAGGAGTTCATAAGGAGTTTTCTTATGAGTAGGTCTTACCAAGGCTCAATTTAAAATGTAGCATGTTGTATTTGCAGCTTCTGCCCAAAATCTCCTTGGAAGTCCACTCTCAATCAGCATAGTCCTGGCCATTTCAATTATTGACCTGTTTCTTCTCTCAACAATTCCATTCTGCTCCGGTGTCCTGGGAGAAGAAAATCTGTGAGTCACTCCCTCTCTTGAGCAAAATTCAGAGAATGAAGAGTTTTCAAACTCTCCTCCATGGTCAGACTGAATTGTAATGATATTATGTTCACCTTGCAGTTTGGTTTTATTAAAAAGTTCTTCAAAGTGAACAAAAGCATCATTTTTATTTGCTAAACAGAACAACCAAGAAAATCTAGTGAAGTCATCAACTATGACTAGACCATATCTCTTACCTAACAGGCTTTGTATTCGAGTAGGACCAAAGAGATCCATGTGCAAGTGCTGTAGTGGTTTAGATGAGAGACCTTCAGTTCTCAACTTAAAAACTGCACGAGTCTGTTTACCTTGAGCACAAGCATCACAGAGCTTGGACCCTAACTGGAATTTTATTTTGGGCAAACCTCTGACTAGGTTATAATTAGACAGTTTATTCAAAGTAGACACACTAGTGTGGCCTAGACGCCTATGCCAGTCAAAAGCAACCTGTTCAGAATTAGCAGACAGACACAAGTTTGTTTCAGAATTATCATCCAGATCAACGATGTACACATTATTTACTCTATGACCTTTGAACATGATGTTATCAGAGTTCAGCTCAAAAACAGTGCACGAGTTGTGGTCAAAGAGTACCTTGTGTCCTTTGTCACAAAGTTGACTTATACTTACCAAGTTGTGCTGAAGTCCTTCTACAAGATACACATCTTCAATGGAGTTAGTGGAGGACTTACCAATCGTACCAATTCCAATTATTCTACCTCTGTTATTTCCTCCGAATTTGACCAAGCCCCCAGACTTCATTTTTAGTTTGCTGAATTTGGACCGGTCTCCTGTCATGTGCCTGCTACAGCCGCTGTCAAGATACCACTTGTTATGCTCAGCTGCCAGGCTGACCTGCAAAAAATTCAGACAGAGTAATGTGGGACCCAATTCAAATTGGGTCCAGAACCAGTTTTCAGATTATGCAAAAAACACTTGGGAATCCACATTTGTTTTATAGTTCTCTTCAGTGGTTTTATGTGGGTTGATTCTTCCCTTTTGTCGTTTCTTGGTGGGTGTTGAATAAGCTTATTCCTATTTGAACTATGATGTTTCTGAACAAAGACATTGTTGGTTGGCCTCTTAGAGGATACGCGTGTGTGTTGAGCATAATTCATGTAAGCATTTTTACTCCAATAAAATTTGTGCTGAACCTGGTGAACGTTGCCATGTTCTACTTGATAATTAGCATGATGAGCTTTCTTAACAAAACTTTTCACCCTTTTTGTGACATCAATAGGACTGGTTCTGTGAGAACCTTTGTTCCCCACCTGTTGCACATGAGCAGTTCTTGTTTCAGGATTTCCCGACTTGGGTTGCTGACCAGTGGATTGAATGAATTTGCCGGTCGAAAACTTCATTGTAGAGACAGATTTGGAACTGGATGGTGTTTCCAGTTTCTCTTTGCCTTTGGCGGGGCAGAACGTGGTAGTCTTAAATTCAAAGGATTTTTTACTAGTAGGATTGTATCCTAATCCCTCCCTATTGAAGTTTACCCTCGACCCCAGAAGGACATTCAGGTTGTTTCTCCCCTCTGTAAACTTCTCAAGCACCTTTTCTTTGTCCTCAATCTCCTTCTGAAATTCATTGCATTTGTCCTGGAGTTCCTGATTAACTTTTCTAACTGCCTCATATTTTTCAGCCATCAGTCTAATCTCTCCTTTACACTCTTCAGCTTTACACTTCAGCTCATCCATTCTAGCTAGACTCTCCTCTCTTTCCATTCTCAACCTCTCAATCTCACCTTTAACCTGGTCTAGCTCAATGGCCATCTCCTTGGTTTTCATGCTATCAGTGACAATAGAAGAGTGTTCTTCAGACAGAGAATGAAACTTACGTCTAAGCATTCTGTGCTCCTTGTTTAAATAATTATATTTACTTAACAGGTCGCCATAGGCGTCCTCCCAATCATCCAAGGTAAAATTCTCAAATAAGTTTGTTACCTCTTTCTCATGGTCGGCCATGAGGCAGATCTTTTCTTCATTTTCACTGGACGAAGTGGCTTCTGGGTCCTCCTCCTCATCGCTCCATGTGCACAGCATGGCCTTCTTCTTCTTGTGCACCATCTTCTTCTGGTGTCCTGGAGCCTTAGCTTGTAGCTCTGGACATTCACTTTTCATGTGACCGGGTTTCTGACAATGGTAGCAAGTGATCTTCTTAGCAGACCGGTTCTTCTCAAATCCTCGCTCAGGAGACTTCATTGCAGCATTAAATTTCTTCCTCCTGTAGAATTTTCCTTTAGTTCTCAGGAACTTTCTGAATTGCCTGGTGAGCATAGCTCGCTCGTCCTTGTCCAGGTCTGAGAATCCATCAGAGCCTTCGCTGCTATCATCACTGCTGCTGCTGCTGCTGTTGTTCTTCTTAGCATGTCGTGAGACCTTCAGAGCAACATTCTTTCCCTTTCTGTCATGCCCATCGTTTCCATGTTTGAAATTCATTTCATGGGTCATGAGGGATCCAATCAGCTGGGTTACTGTCATGATGTATAAATTTCTTGATTCCTCTATTACAGTCACCTTGGTTTCCCAGACGGGAGTTAGAGACCTAAGGATCTTCCTGACTATGTCTTCTTGTTGAATATCCTTTCCAAGGCCCTTCAGACTGTTGATGATCACAGATAATCTGGCATACATTTCTGTGATCGGCTCCTCTGGCTTCATCTTAAATAACTCATATTGAGTTGTAAGTATGTTGATCTTGGTAGCCTTCACCTGAGATGTGCCATCATGAATTAACTGCAAATCATCCCACATGTTCTTTGCAGTCTTACACGCTGAGATCCTCGAATACTCTTCCGGGTGGACGGTGCACTGTATGATGTTAAGAGCTGTCCAATTCAGTGCGGAGAGTTTGACCTGATTTTCTGTCCGCATATCTTCATTCGGTGGAAGGGTGTATGGACCATCTGTAATAACTTTCCATAGCTTGTGGCTTTGGGCCCTGATAAAGACTTCCATCCTGTTCTTCAAGAAGAAGTAATTATTACCATCAAAGAAGGGGGGACGGGTGATAGACTGCCCATCAGCTATGAAACTGCGAGGACCAGTGGATCCGTTTCCCTGGCCGTTGGACCACATTCTGGGAAAAACCTGCTCTGATACCAACTGATAAGTACAATATGAAGTGATCTAGAAGGGGAGGGGATGAATAGATCACTGTTTTTCGTAGAATTAAAAAATACTGCAGAGTATATCACTAAACGCAAATAACCTCGAGCTCCGACTATCGAAAATGATGCAATGCAGTTAATAGCTCAAGCAAATAGAAGGCATACCACAATATTACCACAATCGATCACGCAAGGACTCAGAGGATTTTAAGGTGGTTCGGTCCTTCAGACCTACATCCACCCCACACTCAAACCGAGTGTGGCTTCACTAAAGGCTGGGCAACACAGCTTGCCAAACAACTGCTGATACACAGCTTCCCAGGAGAACAACCTCTCCTCTTCCTCCTACCAGGAGGGAACCTCTAGCGACCAGCAGTCACTAGAACCCAGAGACTCTCGTCTCTCTTCCTCTTTACCAAGAGGGAACCCCACTAGTAGCAGCCCTGCTACTAGTGAACCAGAGGTCGAAGACCCCTCTTCCTCCCAACCCGGAGGGAACCTGCAAGCAGCCCACCTGCTACTTGCAGACTGGATATTGACTCTCCCTTCTCCTGATCTCACAGGAGGACCCCGACCTCAGTCCAGAGGATCGGAAACACAAACAAGAACAGTTGAAGAAAGGTAAGAACAATAAACGAAAAATACGATCGAAGGAAATCAAATGCCAGAAAATGGAAACAATGTAGCTCAGTACAGAGCAATAGACTTCGGATTTGATCCGCAAGTCAGAACAACTCTTCTGATCACTCTTCTGCTCTCTCTCTTTTTCTCTCTGCTATTCTTTCTTCTTTCTTTTCTTTTCCTGGATCGAAGGGCTCTCTATTTTCTTGCTTTTTTCTTCTATGCCACTCTTCTTCGATCACCTTCATCTGAGGATGAAGGATTCTATTTATAGCAGTAACAGTAGGTGGATAGGGCACAGAACGCGTGTGCCTCCCACGCTCGATCCAGAATCTTCCTGCCACGTGCCTTTATCAGATTGGTTCCTCTTGTCTCGGATCACGTGCAGCCCAGGAGTGTGGAATGTTCTTCCTCGGACCTGTAATGAGATTAAATCCATTAATACGCTGCATGGCCACAAAAACCAAAATTGCATGAGGTATATAGTAACAACACGACGTGACTATTACTCGAAATGACACAAGAACGACACGAGATACTCTGTAACAGGTCAGACACACAGAAGGAAATGACACGAGGTGAGGTTATAAGCCAAAAGAGACACGAGGTCACAAAAGTAAAAACAACACGAGGACAACACGGGCTAACGACAGAAACCGACACGAAGTGGTTGCAAATATTCAAGACACGAGGTCTACGGAAGGCAACACGATGTGTGGTCAAGGCGAAAACGACACGAAGTCTAAAGCGAGAAACCAACACGAAGACAGAATATAAAGAAACGACTCGAAGTGAAAACAACACGAAGTGAAGTTTGACACGAAGTGAAGACAACACGAAGTGAAGTTTGACACGAAGTGAAAAACAACGACACGAAGTATAGTGGTGACAAACACACACTACACAGAAAGCGACACGAAGCCAGTAAGAACAGCACGAGATGAAAACAACACGGGCTGACCACAACTTAAGGACGAAAACTAGAAACCGACACGAAGACAGATAAACACGAAGATGTAAACACAACACGAAAACATGGACAACAGTAACCGTCACGAAGTGTGGTTACTAAGTAGGAGCGACACGAGGTCTACAGGAAAACTACTCGAAGTTCATCAGAACTTTTAGAGCAGCTTCAGGAATACGACACGAAGACATGAGAAGAGAAAACAACACGAAGTGAAACGAACACTTGAACTTAGACTGACTTAGAGACTCAGCGAAAATACACTCGAAGACAGGAATACAAACGGATGACATGAGCTAAGGATGACATGGAAACAACATAGTAAACGAAGACTGCACGAGGTGAAAGACAACACTCAATCAGACGACAACATGGCTAACTCGACACGAGGTGAAAACGCGAAGTAAGAAAGACATGAGGTTTAAGGAAAACAGCACGAAGACCGAACTTGTACGAACGCACGAAGTGTTACCTCTTAGCAGCTTTTTCATATAAAACCATGGATAACTCAAGTGCAAGATATCTGATCAAAAATATCAACAACAATTAACATAGTGTTGCTCATCATCAAAACACTTAGGGAAGACACAAAATCCAACAGAAGTGACCGGGGAAATTGTTGCCAGGTTTATCCGTCGCAACATCATATTCCGATTTGGCACTCCGAACCGAATTATCTCAGACAATGGAAGTCACTTCCGCAACTAGAAAGTCTACCGGCTGGCATAAAAGTACAAGATTGACTGGAGGACGTCAACCCCTTATAACCCACAGGCCAATGGCTTGGCTGAAGCTTTCAATAAAACTCTTTGTAACTGTCCAAAATTGTTAGTTCTAACAAGAGAGACTGGGAAGAGAAAATGTACGAGGCCCTGTGGGCATACCGAACTGTATACAAAACTCCAACGGGTTGTTCACCCTTCTCCTTGGTGTATGGCTCAGAGGCAATTGTCCCCATAGAGGTGGAAATACCCTCCCTTCGGGTCGCAATCCAGCACGGGTTGGTCCGGGAAGAACAAACAAATGTCGAGCGAAGGCTCAAAGAGCTCTCAAACTTAGAGGGAAAATGACTCCGAGCCCAGCAGAACATCCAGGTCTATCAGGCCCGGATAGCTCGCGCCTTCGACAAGCTCATCAAGGAACGTAAATTCAAGAAGGGTGACCTCGTTATGGTGAAGAAAAGAGAAGTCATGGCTTCCAATCCCAAGGGCAAGCTGAATGAGAATTGGCTTGGACCCTATGTAGTCCAGAAAGTCAACGAGGGCGGAGTGTATGTAATCGTCGACCATCGGGGGGAGGTTCAGTTTCCGCCCCTCAATGGTAGGCATCTGAGGTTGTACCACGCTCCGATTCTCCCATTCAATGAATAATACATTTCTCCGCCCCGCCCTGGGCGAATCTGCATTATTATTACCCAGATGGTTTGGGCACTATTTATCTTGCGTTTCAAAAAAAAAGAGAGAAGAATAAAAATAAAAGAAGAAGAAGAAGAAGAAGAACAAAAAGAAAAAAAAAGAAAGAGAAGAAAAGAAAAAAAAGGGAAAAGGAGGGGAGGAATCAATCTCCCTTTATTAACACTCACTCTTATCTTCGAGTATCCCAATAAACGAATCAGCCATGTCAGCCCTCGACACCTTGTCGGCACTGACGAAGGACACCCCACCCGAACCTTTCGTCCGGGATTAGGGAATCAACCTTTCCCCTTGCTTTGGCACCAACCCAGTGTCAATGAACAAATCACGTCGATCTCCGACTCCCTATCGGCATCGATGAACAAACATGTGGTATGGACCTTTCGCCCGGTTCCATGAATAAAAAGACCCTTGCTTTGGCACCAACCCCGTGTCAATGAACAAACCACGTCGGTCTCCGACTCCCTGTCGACATCGATGAACAAACCCGCGGTCCGGACCTTTCGCCCGGTTCCATGAACAAAAAGACCCTTGCTTTGGCACTAACCCCGTGCCGATGAACAAACCACGTCGGTCTCCGACTCCCTGTCGGCATCGATGAACAAACCAGTGGCCTGGACCTTCCGTCTGGTGCCAGGAATAAAAATACCCTTGCTTTGGCACTAACCCCGTGTCAACGATTAAATCACGTCGGTCTTCGACACCTTGTCGGCACCGACGCACAAACCTGTGGCCCAGACCTTCTGTCTGAAGCCATGAACAAAAGGCCCTTGCTTTGGCATTAACCCCGTGTCAATGAATAAACCACCTCAATATTACAACTCCCAGTCCCACCGACAAATAAACCCTTGGCTTGGACCTTCCGTCCAAGTCGATGAACAAAAAGAACCTCCTGGCTTGGCTCGGACCTTCCGTCCAAGTCGATGAACATAAAGAACCTCCTTGCTTTGCTTGGACCTTCCGTCCAGATTGATGAACAAAAAGAACCTCCTGGCTTGGCTCGGACCTTTCGTCCATGTCGATGAACAAGAAGAAACCTCTTTCGCTTCGGCTTGGACCTTCCATCTAAGTCGATGAACAAAAAACCCCTTGGCCCACGTGCGCACGCGGTGGAGCGGTTCCCTCATCCCTTCGCTGAAGGAGTGGGCGCTCTCCTGCGAATTAGCACCGGACCAGCATGCCACTAGCCCAGAAGAACAGGCATCTTGTCGAAGAACTCTACACTCGTGAGCCCCGCGCACTCGTCCCTCGCTTGCGCCACCCGCGAGTGGGGGGCATTTGTGGACGTCAAAAAAAATGATGATGACGATGATGATCATACGACACTCGCGTCTATGCATTCGAGCACAAGTTGAAGACGAGAGGGCCAAACAAACCCATACCTCGCCCAACCAGGACGAGAACTCACTTGGTGGTCCGCCATCCGTTAAGGAAGCCCCCCGGACAGAAGATACGGCCACAACTCTACGACCGGCCATGCCGAGAGTAGAATCAAAGAAAAGGCGGAAACTCAAGCACAGCCCGGCATGCACCGAAAGTCACGCAGAGTCTGGACCAAGCCCCAGAAGCTACGAACGGAACACTGCAGAGGCCATGCATCGCAACTAAAACATTCCGGGAATGCCAACGCTCATATAAATGGCCGCGCTTCCGAGAAGAATCACTTTGAGGCTTAAAACGGCACCACCCCATGATTGGTTTAAAACGACACCACCCCCTTTGCATTGCTTTAATCCGGTGCTCCCCTTCACATACTCGGTGTGCTCACAAAAGGGCCATTATTCCTTGAAATGCTTAATACGGTGCCACCTCTTACAACCTTACCCGGCGCGCTAATTTCATGTGGGTTTAAAACGGAACGGGGGAATAGTGACCGCACTGTTTTAACCTCATTCTATCCCATCTCTGGCACGATACTCTGTTCGGTATAAATGTGATGCACAGGGGACATTCAATGCCCGACGCTCTGTCTCTGCCTCCGTTCGACAGCACAGGAGCGGCAGCGGTGAAGCAACCCCTGCGGACCTGCGACAATCTCATCCTCGGACAAATAGCAGCATACGGCGCGAACCAGCGTTGTCCAGCGCCCCATGTCAACTCCGAGCTTCGTCGCGGACGAGGTGGAAGTGGCAGGAACCTCCCAGGCGAGCCATTCTATAAAAAGGGGCATTACTATGAAAACAAAAAAAGAAGCTCGGACTCCCTCTCGGCTCTCTGCTGCATTGAAGAAGAAAAAGGAGGGAGCGTTAGGGCTTCTGGGAGGAAGAGTTGAACCAAAGTCTGAAGGGTCCCTACACCGGAAAGGTGAGGAGAGGGGAGGGTGAGAGGTGAGTTGAAGGAGGGGACTCTCCGTTCTTTCTTCTCCTTCCTGTTAGTGTCTCCTTCCTCCCCCTTGCAATGTATTCCACTCCCGCCCCGAGATGAGTCTCATATGTATCAACATCTTCCCCCGTTGTGTGGATGAATAAAGAAAGAATCTTCTTTTGGCAAGCCTAGCATTTCCGGTTTCAATATACTCTTCCTCTCTCTCACCCTCCAATCATCCCGGGCCCTTGAGAGCTGCCCTCCCATGGCATGACCCTCAAGGTAACCCACTAGACGGGTGAACATCTCTTGCCCTACTGTGGCGTATATCTTGCCCCGCTTCAAAGAATCATCGCCCGTGAGTCGTGGTCGCTCTTGTAGGCTGGCCCTCGAGCGCTCCACACTCACATTTGGGTTCGGACCGCCGTGAGGCCACTCCGATATTTCGAGGGTCACCCCGGAGCAATCCGTTTCGTGGCCTTCGCTTCTCTCCGGCAAGCCTCAGTCCGGGGGAGGTGCTGTCCGATTTTCGCCAGGGGCTAAGAACCCGCAAGAACAAATGGAGTAAGCACCCTCCGAAGAACAAACTCAACCTTCAAACTAATACACAGTAAGCCTCTGTGAACAAACTCCCCGAATAAAACACTTGAACATTCATGTCGATTCATCTTAATAAACAACGAAAACGACTAAACCCCCCCTTTCATCAACTTAATCCATTAGTCAGATGAATAAACGAACCATTCAACCAACCTGCAGGTGAAAGAAAAGAAAAAAAACACAGTCAACAGCAATGAAACAACCCTTAGGAGAGTTTATCCCGGCGCGCCGGTTTAACCCCTTGTTCCTTCCTTTTCCACCCCAAAACCGGCGCGCTCCATTGCTTTACCCTTACACTCCACTTAATCCGGCGCCGTGTGAAACGACGCGCCCTCCTCCTCTCTTGCTTCTTGTGGCACCTTAAAACGGCCTGGCCCCTTGTGCCATGTTAATCCGGCGTGCCCCCCCCACACTTGCTCCAATTCTGACGTGCCATCTGCCTCCTATTGTTGCAACACCCATTCCGGCATGGCACACTATTCCCTTTGTTTCAATCCTAAAACGGCGCGGCCTTAACCCGCGCCCCCTAGTCTCTCTCTTAATCCGGCGTGACTCATACATGTAAAAAAAAGGGGGGGAGAAAGAGAAGCAAAAGCAATCAACTAAGTAAGAGAGAAACTAAAGAATGAAACAAGAGAAAAGCCTAAATCAATAAATAGAATGAGGAGAATAATAGGAATACAAGCCACGCTTATGAGAATTGGAAATATGATAATAGTATACGTCTCCTATAATCCAAATTTTGTTCCGGGGGCGCTGCCCCCAGAAACCCCCGCAAGGGGCGATGCCCCCTTGAATCCCACGACCTAGCCGCGCAGGTCGATCCGCGTGCGAGGGCGCACGTTGGCGAGTTCGGGTTTCACATTTAACAACTCGCTTCCCCGGACTGTGTGTGAAGAGAAAAGCAATGATGCCCTGTGGTATCGGATGTGGACCTCGAAATCCTCGACATGGTCATGATCCGTGCACCTCTTGGGCCGATAGTCCATCAGCTTGACCCACTTCTTCCGGGATCCGATCCCGCATCCGCATTAAACTTGCCGTAGCTACGGCAGACATCCGTACAGTTTTATCGTCGTCTTCGACGCTACAAATGCGGACTTCCGTCCGAACACAAAATGGTCCGTGAGTGACCAACATATACGTATCTATGAACATTTTACGCCCCAACGCGGGTTCGTTTGAACGTGACCCGAGATCTTTGTTCTCGCTTTATTACCATGAATCTCAGGCCGTAGTGCCCTTATTCCCGACAATCAATCAAGGGTGTTCCCCCGTATGGGGGATGTAAATAACGCTGTGGCCTTTATGGCACGACGGGTTTTGGTCCCGACACAAACTACACAATTGTCTGATTAGTCAGATCGCGCGCACCATGGGCTTCCATGAAGCCCGAATAAATCGTCACTTTGTGACTGGCACGCCCTCGCATTAAATAAACGAATGAACCCCCATCAACAAACGAACCGATTCTTTCCGAATTTTAGTGCGTCCATAGGGATGCACAACTTGTCACCCCGAAATAGGTGACCCTCCTATAGCACAAACTCATTGTAATCACGCGAGGGACCGGCCTGAAGGGCTGCATAGATCAGACTGAAATCCGGACAATCAACATAAGCATCCTTCAGCCTCTCTAAACCTACCACCTCTACACTCATAGTGGTCAACATCATCATCTGTTGAGTCAGCGCATCGGTGACCTTGTTCTCGGCCCCTGCCTTGTGCTTGAGCATAAAGGTATACTCCTTGAGATACTCTACCCAACGAATGTGGCGAGCGTTTAGCTTCTTCTGGGTATGGAGGAATCGTAAGGCCTCATGATCAGAAAAGAAGACAAACTCCTGGTGCAACAAATAATGCCTCCAATACCGCAATGCCTGGACAACTCCGTAAAATTCTTTGTCGTATGTGGAATATAGCAGTTTGGCATCATTAAACTTCTCGCTAAAGAATGCAATGGGGTGGGACTCCTGACTCAACATGCCACAAATACCCACTCCAGAAGCGTCACATGTGACCTCAAACACCTTAGAAAAATCTGGTAATGCAAGGACATGTGCATGAGTCATACGTTCCTTAATGTCTTGAAAGGCCATGGTGGCAGCCTTAGTCCATACGAATGTCCCCCATCTTTATGCAATCAGTGATTGGGGCAGTGATAGAACTGAAGCCACGAATGAAGAGGCGATAGAACATCGCTAAGGCATGGAAGCTCCGAACATCATGGAGGGTGCGGGGCTCGGGCCACTCCCTGATGACCCTAATCTTCTCCGGATCAGCGGAGACCCCATCTCTAGACACAATGAACCTGATGAAGGTGATCTGATCAGTCATGAAGGCACACTTCTTCGAGTTGGCGAATAAGCTCTCTCGCCTCAAAACGACACAGACCTGCCTAAGGTGGTCTAAGTGGTCCTCCCTAGTGCGGCTGTAAATAAGAATGTCATCAAAGTAGACGACCAAGAATACCCCTATCATAGGGTGTAAAACCTGGGTCATCAACCGCATGAAGGTACTAGGGGCGTTGGAAAGCCCGAAGGGCATAACTAACCACTCATAAAGACCATCCTTGGTCTTGAATGCCGTCTTCCATTCATCCCTAGGCCTGATCTGCACCTGTTGATAGCCACTACGAAGATCTATCTTTGAAAAGATAGTGGCTCCCAACATCATGTCTAACAAGTCATCCAATCGAGGAATGGGAAAGTGATACTTTACCGTGATCTTGTTGATCACACGGCTATCGACGCACATCCTCCATGTGCCATCCTTCTTCGGGGCCAATAATGCAGGAACAGCGCAAGGGCTCTTGCTGTCCCTAAGAGATCCTCGACTTGCCTTTGAAGTTCGGCATGGTCCGTGGGACTCATCCTGTAATGGGGAAGGTTGGGCAAGGATGAGCCAGGGACAAGGTCGGTCTCGTGCTGGATGTCCCTCATAGGCGGAAGGCCTTCGGGGAGGTCTTCCGAGAAGACATCAGAAAACTCCTGTAGGATCACAGCTATCTCTGGGGGGTGCTCATCATCAGACCCAGGAGCGACATCCTCCACTCCTCGGACAACAACGGCAAGGATAGGGCTACCTCCGGTCACCTCTTGCTCCATCTCTCGCGGGCTAATCATCATTAACCTCCGGGGTGGGAGGCCTCCTGTGCCAGGAGCAGTCGAAGCGGTAGTAGCCCACGCCGAGGATGAGGTGGAAGGACCGACCATCCCCTGACAAGGAGGGGTGGAAGTGCTGGGACCGGCTAATCCTCAGACAGAAGGATCCTTCGGCTGAGTGGGATGGAGGGTGATCCTATGGCCCCCGTGGTCGAATTTGCAAGTGTTCGACCGACCTTGAAGGGTGGCATCCCAATCAAAAAGTCAAGGCCAACCTAGGATAATGCTACCCACCTCCATAGGCAACACATCACACCAGATCTCATCATGGTAAGCCTGGAACTGCAGTGGCACCAGACATCGTAGCCTGACCGGGATGGAGGTAGAATCCACCCAAGAAACCCTATAAGGTGCGGGGTGATCTATGGGTGTCAAACCCAGACGCCTAACAGTGCCCGTAGAGATAGCATTGATACAACTCCCGCTATCAATGATCACCTTGTATACCTTTCCTCCCAGCCTACAAAATGTATGGAAGATGGTGGTACGACGCCAGTCGTCACTCACCTGGGGCTAGGTTAGGATGCACCTGACTACTCCCAGCTATACATCACCCTGATGCTATGTACCTGGGACATTAACCGGCTCTCCCTCCATTAGTTCATTAAAGAACTCCTCCGCTAAGTCCTGATCAGCCTCGTAACTGATCGACACTAGGTTAGGTGTGGGGTCGCTGGCAGAGGGATCAGAGATGACAAGCGACTCCCGAGTGGGACACTTGGCAGAATAGTGGCCAACCCCACCACACCTATAGCAAGTTCCCTGTGTTTTGAAGCCCTGGGATGTTCCACCAACCATCGACCCCTTATCCTTGTCTACAGGACGGACTGGGGGTGTAGGAAGTAGGGGTGGTCGAGTCGGCATGGCGGGCTGGGGAGGTCTAGGGACAAGGATGGGTGCCTACTGGCGAAGGGGAGGATCCCTCGGAGGGGGGGGGCGCCTAGGAGCAGCGAGGTCCTGGCGAGGGGGTTCCTGGGGGCAGGTCACAGGCCACCTAGTGTAGGAACCAGGCGTGGTCCTAGGGTCAGACACACGCGGATATGGGACCCCCTGGCGCGGAGTAGAAGCAAACTCCGACTCAAAGTGCTCCACCTCGAGGGCAACCTGGTACGCGTCTTACAATTTGTTGCGGCGGAAAAGCTCATACTGTAGGTGTGGTCGCAGACCACGCCGAAAATGGGAAATGTTGTGGCAGATGCATTAAGCCGGAAGCCGGTAGCTAGATTGTCAAGTCTCATGTTACAAGAATGGAGATTGTTGGAACAATTATCTAGTCTGGATCTTAATATTGACAATGATCGGATCTTGATTGCTCAGATTCAACTTAAACATGAATTATTGATAGAGATCAAGTCCTTGCAAGATAATGATCCCAAGTTGGTAGAGATCAAGGGAAACTTGAGCAGCAGACCTGACTTTATGTTGGCCGATGATGGTAGATTATTATTTAAAGGCAGAACTTGTGTTCCGGATGAGGCTACAATAAATAACAAAATTCTTGAGGAAGCTCATAGATCCAGATATACCATTCATCTTGGAGGCACTAAGATGTACCGAGATTTGAAAAGGTCCTTTTGGTGGCCGAATATGAAAAGAGAAGTTACAGATTTTGTGAGCAGATGCTTGGTATGTCAGCAAGTTAAGGCCGAACATTTCAGACCAGTAGGGAAATTGAAACCACTCGACATACCCCAATGGAAGTGGGAAAGCATTAGCATGGATTTCATTATGGGTCTACCTAGGACTCGTGGTGGATTTGATGCGATATGGGTGATTGTCGATCGATTGACAAAGTCAGCTCATTTCTTACCAATTAAGTCCAAGTGGACGATTGATGTATTGGCTGCTTTGTATATAAAGGAAGTGGTGAGATTGCATGGTATCCCAGTGAATATAGTATCTGATCGAGACCCCAGATTTACTTCACATTTCTGGAAGGGACTGCAAGAGTCTTTGGGTACTCGTCTGATTTTCAGTACTGCTTTTCATCCACAGACAGATGGACAGACTGAAAGAACCAATCAGATAGTGGAAGATATGCTGCGAGCTTGCCTGATTGATTTCGGTGGTAATTGGAGTGAGCATTTGGCATTAATTGAATTCGCCTACAATAAAAGCTATCAGTCTAGTATTCAGATGGCTCCTTTTAAAGCACTATATGGTAGAAGTTGTCGTTCCCCGTTGTGTTGGGACGAGGTAGGTGAGAAACAGTGGCTTGGACCAGATCTTGTTTCGGAATCATCACAGAACATCCGTGTTATCCGAGACCGGTTATAAGTAGCCCAATCAAGACAGAAGAGTTATGCCGACAACAGGAGAAGAGCATTGGAATTTCAGGTTGGCGAGCATGTGTTCTTAAAGGTCTCTCCGACGAGAGGGATCCGAAGATTTGGCATTCATGGCAAGCTGAGTCCGAGGTACATTGGTCCATTTGAGATTCTAGATAGAGTGGGAGAGGTGGCATACAGACTGGCTTTACCATCACATTTGTCTGGCGTACATAATGTTTTCCATGTGTCTATGTTACGGAAATATGTGTACGATCCCACTCATATCATTCAGCAGGTGGATTTTGAACTGAAGGAAGATTTGACCTATGAGGAAAGACCTGTCAAGATTCTGGATCGGAAGCAACAGCAACTCCGGAATCGTTCGATACCGATGGTCAAGATTCAGTGGAGTCGGCGTGGGACCGAAGAAGCTACATGGGAGTCTGAAGAGACTATGCGAAAGCGGTATCCCGATCTATTCTAGGTGAGCGATCTTTTTCTACTCTCAGTTTTAGTGCAGTGAATTTGGAGGACCAAATTCCTTTAAGTAGGGGAGGGTGTAAGACCCCAAATTATTTAATTGAGCCTAATATTTCTTATTAAGCTTTTATTAATTGAGAATTGAATTTTATTGAATAAATAATTGAATTTCAGATTTATTAATATTTAATTCGTTAGAAATAGTATGAGTGAAATTCGACTACCTTAGAAAAATCTGTAAAAATAGTAAATATGTTAAGGTCGAGGTAGATAACAACTTTTCCTTCTAGCATTAAGCCATTGTAAATCCGTGGTAAGATCTATTTAGAGTTTAAACCCAAAAGTGCACACTTTTGACCCATACCTAACCCTTAGATTAAAACACGAAATTCGACCTGAATACTCAACCAAATGAACTGAAATCAGTGGCAAATGGAAGGCCACAATGTAAGGAATATTTACCTTCAATCAATTTGAGGTAAACCTAGCCCCAAAAAGTGCTGCCGACATAGTTTGGTCAAGTCAAGGATTTCGGCGCCGTTTCTAAACACGTAGCTTGCAGCAGCGAATACTCCCAACTCCGAAGGCTCCAGAAGCTCTATGAGCTATCAAAATGAAGCCCTACGAGTCTTCTTTCATTTGGCTGCTGTGGGGTTCGCTGAAGTTTCAGATCTGGGGAGATCTAGCTCGATTTGTGGAGGTGGGTCAGCAGGCCGTTGGCTTCCCTTCATCCTTCTTTGATCCATCGATTGAGGTAGGAATTCTCAACCAAATTTTGATCATGAATATAGCAAGTTGTGCATCTCGTCGAGATCTATCCATTGGGACTGAAAGCCCCAATTTTCTTCAGGTGTGGAGTGAGTTATCACGGGTTTTCTAAGGTGCTGTCCAAGTGTTCTTCATTCTAGGGTTTGAGTTTTCTCTCTCCGATTTGAGGTAGGATCTAACAACCAAACTCTAATTAACTTACATGAAGTAATCAGCTTGTTATTATCTTTCATTTAACGTAGAAAGCCCCAAATTCCATTGAGCATGCCTCGTGAATTTCAAATTTTTGTAAGAGCATATCTAGCTAGAACATGTTTCATATAGTGTTCCTTTAAGTCAGAGCTTGATTTCGGGGTAATTTTGAGTCATGTAACCTGATCTTCATGTAGCATATTATGCATGGTTGGATTCATAATAGAGTTGGCTTTCTTTTGACGTAAGAAGCCCCAAAATTCATTGCTTATATTGAGAGAATTGCATGATTTAGGAGAAGTAGGTCAAGAACTAGGGTTTTCATGATTTATCATATATAAGTTGAGATTCAATCAATTTCTGTAACAATTTGTGTTTCAAAATTGTAGTTTTATGACCCTAGATTGTCTATTAATATTTCTAGATCATGTGGTTTTGATTTCAACTCATTTGGACCCCATTTGGATGAGTTTATGTGGTTTCCGGAAGCAACATTCGTTGCTGTTCTTGCAGGGGTCGACCCCAGGGGTCGACCCGTTTTCTGGGCAACCCTGCAGGCCCGAGGGTCGACCCCAAGGGTCGTCCCCTCCTGTTCCTGCATGGGGGTTGTAAGACCCCAAATTCCTTAGAAATTTATTTAGAAAGTTATTTGTAATTATTTAGAATTTATTTGAAGTTATTCGAAATTAATGAGAATTATCCAAATTAATTAGATTAATTAATTAATTAATAGAATAAGTCATTTTTCAACTATTTTATTAAAACCCCCAAAAATCACATCTTGTAGAACTAATTTTGTTTAGCAACTTTGTCTTCTATAATTAAGCCTAAGAAAATCATTTATTACGCCGAATTAGTGAACTTAGTCTTCCGAACTTAATATTTAATTAATTACGGAATAGTATAAGTAATAATTCGACTATCTCAGAAAAATCTGTAAAAATAGTAAATAGATTAATATTGATGTAGATAACAACTTTTCCTTCTAGCTTTAAGCCATGGTAAATCCGTGGTAAGATCTATTTAGAATTCAAACCCAAATGTGCACACTTTTGACTCATACCTAACCCTTAGATTAAAACGCGAAATTCGACCTCCATACTCAACCAAATGATCTGAAATCAGGGGCAAATGGAAGGCCACAATGTAAGGAACATTTACCCTCAATCAATTTGAGGTAAACTTAGCCCCAAAACATGCTGCCGACATAGTTTGGTCAAGTCTAGGATTTCGGCGCCGTTTCTAAACACGCGGCTTGCAGCAGCAAATACTCCCAAATTCGAAGGCTCCAGAAGCTCTATGAGCTATCAAAATGAAGCCCTATGAGTCTTCTTTCATTTGGCTGCTGTGGGGTTCGCTGAAATTTCGGATCTGGAGAGATCTAGCTCGATTTGTGGAGGTCGGTCAGTAGGCCGTTGGCTTCTCTTCATCCTTCTTTGATCCATCGATTGAGGTAGGAATTCTCAACCAAATCTTGATCATAAGTATAGCAAATTGTTCCTCTCATCGAGCTCTATCCATTGGTGGCAAAAGCCCCAATTTTCATTAGGTATCCGTGGAGAAATCGAGCTTTTTGTGAGGTGCTGTCCAAGTGTTCTTCATCCTAGGATTTTGAGTTTTCTCTCTCCGATTTGAGGTAGGATCTAACAACCAAATTCTAATTAATTCACATGAAGTAATAAGCATGTTATTATCTTTCATTTAACGTAGAAAGCCCCAAATTCCACTGAGCATGCCATCGTGAATTTTGATTTTTGTAGAAGCATATCTAGAACATGTTTCATATAGTTTCCTTTAAGCCAGAGCTTGATTTCGGGCTAATTTTGAGCCCTGTAACTTGATCTTCATGTTGCATATCATACATGGTTGGATTCGTAATCGAGTTAGCTTTCTTTTGACACCTAAAGCCCTAAATTCTATTGAGTATGTTAAGAGAATTGCATGATTTAGTAGAAGTAGGTCAGAAACTAGGGTTTTCATGTATTGATCATGTATAAGTTGAGATTTAATCGATTTCTGTGAAAATTCATATTTTTAAACTCATGTATTATGACCCTAGAATGTCTATTAGGATTCTTAGATCATGTGGTTTTGATTTCAACTCAATTGGACCCCATTTGGATGAGTTTATGTGGTTTCCGGAAGCAACATTCGTTGCTGTTCTTGCAGGGGTCGACCCCAGGGGTCGACCCATTTTCTGGGCAGCCCTGCAGGCCCGAGGGTCGACCCCAGGGGTCGACCCATCAGCTCCCTGCATGGGGGTCGACCCCAGGGGTCGACCCATTGCACAGGAATGTAGGGGTCGACCCCAGGGGTCGACCCATCTGAAGGAAATGGAGGGGGTCGACCCCAGGGGTCGACCCATTCAGCTTCCAGACCCCAATTTTTCAGGGGTCGACCCCAAGGGTCGACCCGTACACCAGAAAACCCGTTTTCTTCATTTTTCGAACCGAAAATGGATCCGAATCAATGGGGAATCAACCCATTTAACTTAGACCCATTGAAATTATATGTTTGAAGAACTTTTGATCTATTCCTGTACCCCTCTTGATTTCAAATTTGGATTGGTTCCTACATGAAAACTTAGCATAAAAACGCACCGTTTACCATCTTCATTTCAATGCATACAAGATTAAATAGAAACTCACTTAATTAATGATTAATGGTGTAACTAAATCTCTGTTAATACATTCTTTTTCACTCCTGTGAGAGCTTGTTCTTTACCTTGATAACTTGTTCTAGCTTGTTGGCACTTTGGCTAATACAAATGATAATGGTTAAGCATGATATCTTAACTTGGTGATTAGGATTAATATGTTGATTAGCTTGTTTGATTGCTGCTGTTTTACAGTAGCGCAACATGATTAACTCTGTTTGTGACTTGATTTCAATCTCTTTGATAATTATACTTACCTTGGAATTCTGGAAATGAATCTCTTTCCTACTTGATGTTGTTATTGCTACTTAGCTTAAACCTTGGAATCCTGGCCATAAACTGTGGAAGTCTAGATTCGTGGGATCTTTGATCCAAAAGAAATCAATGCCTGGCAAACAAATAAGGGCTCGGTCTGGTCCTGGGAAGAGCGCCCGAACACTACGTGTACCCCCGGGGAGGTGAATGACTAGGTGTGGCATTTGGCACCAGTACTTGACATGTGTTAAATCTAGGACTGTCCACTACTCACTACTCTTTCCACTACTCTCTATATTACTTGCTACTACGTTTCACTTTCCACTCTTTACTGTTCTATACTCTACTTGTGGTTACTCTACTTGTTGATTACTTGGACGTGGAAATGAAATTACATGCGTGCTTGACATGACTTGAATTGACTTGAGATGGCCAACTTCTTATCGTTATCTCCTGTAGTAAATTCTTGTCTTACCATTCTATTCATTATATTTCTTGACCTTGCAAGATCTTTGAATTCTGTTTCGTGATATCATCGTTATCTTTTTATTGTTTTATCATTTGTAGCATGACATTTTAAAATGTAATTAAACTGTTAATCACTTATACCTGTCTGTTATTTCCTACTGGGCGTCAGCTCATAGTTGTGTTTTCCCCCTTTCCAGGCTTTTCAGGTGACGCGCTTACCGATGGGGAAGGGCAGGAGTGATGTCTTGAGTGTATCAGTTCTAGTTGTGTTTTGGAGAACATTTAGTTTCAGTTATGTCATTGAGTTTTAGTGGTTGATTATTCCAGTTGTATTAAGTTAAACTTGAGGTTATTGTATCAGTTGTGGTTTGTTAATGATCTTTTAGTTTCCATCTTGTAGCACTTGTGTATCATTTTAGATTTTGTTCCCTCTCTTGCTAGCGTGTCCCTAACTGTACGTCCCGATACTTCCGCCTTGTTCGGGGCGTGACAGTTTAGTTGGTATCAGAGCCCTAGGTTTCACATTCCTAGGTTCCCTCAGTTTAGGTTTTCTTGCATTGCATCCCAATAATCGGTATATCAAAAGGTGTTGTCCGAACGTTAGGCTATGCCTATCGGAATGGTCGCACACTTGCGCGAGTGGTCTTCGGACCGATTACCTCCGCCAGGTACCGAGTTTTGGTCGTGTCTAGGTGCATTAGATCCCTAACCTTGTAAAAGTCTAGACCTGACCTGTGAGATTGGGTAGAACTTGGGTTAAGTTCGTTTCTTAATCGTATAACTATTTATCTTGATTAAACCTAAGTAATCTATTTCCCTTGTAGATGGCAGCTGATCGTGCTGAATGGAGGAACCTGCAGCGTACAGTTCAAGGCCTTACTCAGGCCCTTCAGCAAGTAGCTCAGGCAGGAGCGGCACAGCATGGCACCGGTGATCTATACCGGAACTTCCGCGGAATGAATCCGCCTAGATTCGCTGGTTCGACTGACCCTGACCAAGCCGAGCACTGGCTAGATGAGATGGGAAGAATCTTTGAAGTTATGCAATGCACCAACCAGGAGCGTGTCCTTTTGTCCACATTTCAACTGGAACATGATGCACGTACTTGGTGGGATTCTATCAAGGCAACTCTCGGTGATCGGCAAGTTATGTGGGAAGAGTTCGAAGAATTCTTCAACAGCAAGTATTTTTCTGATAGAGTGCAAGAGAAGAAAGCGGCAGAGTTCGCGGCCTTGAAACAGCGAGGTTTGTCCGTGGCAGAGTATGAGGCTCAATTTGCACGGCTTTCTCGATATGCTACACATCTCATTTCCACCGAGAAGATGAAGGCGAAGCGCTTTCTTAATGGATTGAAGCTTCATTATATCAACCAGTTGGCATCGATGGAGATTTCCACTTATTCCGAGATGGTAAGGAAAGCACAAGTTCTAGAGGATACTCTTGAGATGACGGAGGGAATCCGTGGGAAAGGCACCAAGAAAGAATTACCTACGGGTTCCGGGAGTGTCAAACCCGGGTATACCAAGAAGAGGCCTATTAGTGGACCTGGTTCGTGGAGCGGGTCCGGATCGTGGAAAGGCAAGATGCCGAGGCATGAAGACAAGAAGCCTGGCCCTATTGTTCCATTCAAGGGCGTGTGCAACTATTGTGATCGTCCGGGTCACAAGATAGAGGAGTGCTGGCGCAAGCAAGGCGCATGTTTGCGGTGTGGAAGCAAGGAGCACCGTATCCCCAATTGCCCTCTCATATCGGAGCAAGCTACATCGGCAAAACCTCTAGTCTTCAAGAAACCACAAGGCAAGCTTCAAGCTTTACATGCAGATGAAACTGGGATTTCTGATGATGGCGGACTCGTCGAAGGTACCCTTACTATAATCGATAAGCCCGCTTTTGCTCTCTTTGATACTGGTGCAACACATTCTTTTATTTCACGGAGATTTGCTAAGTCATTAGCTGTGGAACCTGTTTTAATGAATACTCTGTTAGAAATTTCAACCCCTATTGGCACTAGATCAACAATCCAGTATTTCTATCCTTCTAGTAAGGTTATGATTGGTGAACAGAACTTTCCAGCAGATTTGGTCTGCATGGATATGAAGGATTATGATGTAATCCTAGGAGCAGACTGGTTGGCCAAGTATGAGGCCAATGTTCACTGTAGTTCTAGCTCAGTGACTTTTACTGGACATTCTGGTTTATCTTTTACGGGAGTCAAGCACCATAACTCTGTACCGCTCATCTCGGCTCTTCGAGCTGATAAGCTTTTGAGGCATGGGTGTGAGGCTTTTCTAGCCTTGGTTTGTGCAACTCCTGAGCAGCAGATGGAGATCAAGGACATTCCTGTTGTCCGAAATTTTCCTGATATCTTTCCAGAAGAACTACCAGGACTTCCGCCTGAGCGGGAAGTTATCTTTTCTATTGATCTTATTCCTGGCACAGCTCCTATTTCTAAGGCTCCTTATCGTATGTCTCCTGCGGAACTAAGGGAACTGAAGCAGCAACTGATGGAGTTACTTGAGAAGGGTTTTATTCGTCCTAGTACTTCTCCGTGGGGAGCCCCTGTGTTATTCGTCAGGAAGAAAGATGGTTCGATGAGGTTGTGCATTGATTATCGGCAAATAAACCAGCAGACTGTCAAGAACAAATATCCCTTGCCGAGGATTGACGAGTTATTTGACCAGATAGCGGGAGCTCAATATTTTTCTAAGATCGATCTTCGATCTGGATATCACCAGTTGCGGATTAAGGAAGAGGATATTTATAAAACGGCTTTCCGCAGCAGGTATGGTCATTTTGAATTTGTCGTTATGCCTTTTGGTCTAACGAATGCTCCAGCAGCTTTCATGCAGTTGATGAACGACATATTTCGGCCCTATCTTGATCAATGGGTCGTAGTCTTTATTGATGACATCCTGATTTATTCTAAGAATGAGGAGGAGCATGCTGAGCATCTGAGAATGGCATTGCAACTGTTGAGAGATCATCAACTATATGCTAAGTTCAGTAAGTGTGAGTTCTGGCTACAAGAAGTGTCCTTTCTCGGACATATTATCACCAAGGAAGGCATTTCTGTTGATCCTTCGAAGATTGAGGCAGTGAAGAATTGGGAACAGCCTACTAGTGCAACTGAAGTTAGAAGTTTCCTAGGCCTGGCAGGCTATTACCGAAGATTTATTCAAGATTTCTCCAAGATTGCAGTACCTATGACAAGATTAACCCGCAAGGAGAATAAGTTTGATTGGTCAGATGATTGTCAGCGAAGCTTTCAGACTCTGAAGGAGTGTTTGACTACCGCACCTATTTTGGCCTTACCTTCTGGTGAAGGAGGATTTGTTGTTTATACTGATGCTTCAGGTATTGGCTTAGGCTGTGTACTCATGCAGCATGGGAAGGTGATTGCCTATTCCTTTAGGCAGTTGAGGAAGCACGGAGATAATTATCCTGTTCATGATTTGGAACTTGCTGCAGTCGTGTTTGCTTTGAAGATATGGAGGCATTACTTGTATGGAGAAACCTTTACAGTGTTTTCGGATCATAAGAGTTTGAAGTATTTATTTTCTCAAAAGGAACTCAACATGAGGCAGCGGAGATGGTTGGAGTACTTGAAGGACTTCGACTTCTCGATTGAGTATCATCCTGGCAAAGGTAATGTTGTGGCAGATGCATTAAGCCGGAAGCCGGTAGCTAGACTGTCAAGTCTCATGTTACAAGAATGGAGATTGTTAGAACAATTATCTAGTCTGGATCTCAATATTGACAACGATCGGATCTTGATTGCTCAGATTCAACTTAAACCTGAATTATTGATAGAGATCAAGTCCTTGCAAGATAATGATCCCGAGTTAGTAGAGATCAAGGGAAACTTGAGCAGTAGACCTGACTTCATGTTGGCCGATGATGGTAGATTATTATTTAAAGGCAGAACTTGTGTTCCGGATGAGGCTACAATAAAGAACAAAATTCTTGAGGAAGCTCATAGATCCAGATATACCATTCATCCTGGAGGCACTAAGATGTACCGAGATTTGAAAAGGTCCTTTTGGTGGTCGAATATGAAAAGAGAAGTTGCAGATTTTGTGAGCAGATGTTTGGTATGTCAGCAAGTTAAGGCCGAACATTTCAGACCAGCAGGGAAATTGAAACCACTCGACATACCCCAATGGAAGTGGGAAAGTATTGGCATGGATTTCATTATGGGTCTACCTAGGACTCGTGGTGGATTTGATGCGATATGGGTGATTGTCGATCGTTTGACAAAGTCGGCTCATTTCTTACCAATTAAGTCCAAGTGGACGATTGATGTATTGGCTGCTTTGTATATAAAGGAAGTGGTGAGATTGCATGGTATTCCAGTGAATATAGTATCTGATCGAGACCCCAGATTTACTTCACATTTCTGGAAGGGACTGCAAGAGTCTTTGGGTACTCGTCTGAATTTCAGTACTGCTTTTCATCCACAGACAGATGGACAGACTGAAAGAACCAATCAGATAGTGGAAGATATGTTACGAGCTTGCATGATTGATTTTGGTGGTAATTGGAGTGAGCATTTGGCATTAATTGAATTCGCCTACAATAACAGCTATCAGTCTAGCATTCAGATGGCTCCTTTTGAAGCACTATATGGTAGAAGTTGTCGTTCCCCGTTGTGTTGGGACGAGGTAGGTGAGAAACAGTGGCTTGGACCAGATCTTGTTTCGGAATCATCACAGAACATCTGTGTTATCCGAGACCGGTTACAGGTAGCCCAGTCAAGACAAAAGAGTTATGCCGACAACAGGAGAAGAGCATTGGAATTTCAGGTTGGCGAGCATGTGTTCTTAAAGGTCTCTCCGACGAGAGGGATTCGGAGATTTGGCATTCACGGCAAGCTGAGTCCGAGATACATAGGCCCATTCGAGATTCTAGATAGAGTGGGAGAGGTGGCATACAGACTGGCTTTACCACCGCATTTGTCTGGCGTACACAATGTTTTCCATGTGTCTATGTTACGAAAATATGTGTACGACCCCACTCATATCATTCAGCAGGTGGATTTTGAACTGAAGGAAGATTTGACCTATGAGGAAATACCTGTCAAGATTCTGGATCGGAAGCAACAACAACTCCGGAATCGTTCGATACCGATGGTCAAGATTCAGTGGAGTCGGCGTGGGACCGAAGAGGCTACATGGGAATCTGAAGAGACTATGCGAAAGCGTTATCCCGATCTATTCTAGGTGAGCGATCTTTTTCTACTCTCAGTTTTAGTGCAGTGAATTTGGAGGACCAAATTCCTTTAAGTAGGGGAGGGTGTAAGACCCCAAATTCCTTAGAAATTTATTTAGAAAGTTATTTGTAATTATTTAGAATTTATTTGAAGTTATTCGAAATTAATGAGAATTATCCAAATTAATTAGATTAATTAATTAATTAATAGAATAAGTCATTTTTCAACTATTTTATTAAAACCCCCAAAAATCACATCTTGTAGAACTAATTTTGTTTAGCAACTTTGTCTTCTATAATTAAGCCTAAGAAAATCATTTATTACGCCGAATTAGTGAACTTAGTCTTCCGAACTTAATATTTAATTAATTACGGAATAGTATAAGTAATAATTCGACTATCTCAGAAAAATCTGTAAAAATAGTAAATAGATTAATATTGATGTAGATAACAACTTTTCCTTCTAGCTTTAAGCCATGGTAAATCCGTGGTAAGATCTATTTAGAATTCAAACCCAAATGTGCACACTTTTGACTCATACCTAACCCTTAGATTAAAACGCGAAATTCGACCTCCATACTCAACCAAATGATCTGAAATCAGGGGCAAATGGAAGGCCACAATGTAAGGAACATTTACCCTCAATCAATTTGAGGTAAACTTAGCCCCAAAACATGCTGCCGACATAGTTTGGTCAAGTCTAGGATTTCGGCGCCGTTTCTAAACACGCGACTTGCAGCAGCAAATACTCCCAAATTCGAAGGCTCCAGAAGCTCTATGAGCTATCAAAATGAAGCCCTATGAGTCTTCTTTCATTTGGCTGCTGTGGGGTTCGCTGAAATTTCGGATCTGGAGAGATCTAGCTCGATTTGTGGAGGTCGGTCAGTAGGCCGTTGGCTTCTCTTCATCCTTCTTTGATCCATCGATTGAGGTAGGAATTCTCAACCAAATCTTGATCATAAGTATAGCAAATTGTTCCTCTCATCGAGCTCTATCCATTGGTGGCAAAAGCCCCAATTTTCATTAGGTATCCGTGGAGAAATCGAGCTTTTTGTGAGGTGCTGTCCAAGTGTTCTTCATCCTAGGATTTTGAGTTTTCTCTCTCCGATTTGAGGTAGGATCTAACAACCAAATTCTAATTAATTCACATGAAGTAATAAGCATGTTATTATCTTTCATTTAACGTAGAAAGCCCCAAATTCCACTGAGCATGCCATCGTGAATTTCGATTTTTGTAGAAGCATATCTAGAACATGTTTCATATAGTTTCCTTTAAGCCAGAGCTTGATTTCGGGCTAATTTTGAGCCCTGTAACTTGATCTTCATGTTGCATATCATACATGGTTGGATTCGTAATCGAGTTAGCTTTCTTTTGACACCTAAAGCCCTAAATTCTATTGAGTATGTTAAGAGAATTGCATGATTTAGTAGAAGTAGGTCAGAAACTAGGGTTTTCATGTATTGATCATGTATAAGTTGAGATTTAATCGATTTCTGTGAAAATTCATATTTTTAAACTCATGTATTATGACCCTAGAATGTCTATTAGGATTCTTAGATCATGTGGTTTTGATTTCAACTCAATTGGACCCCATTTGGATGAGTTTATGTGGTTTCCGGAAGCAACATTCGTTGCTGTTCTTGCAGGGGTCGACCCCAGGGGTCGACCCATTTTCTGGGCAGCCCTGCAGGCCCGAGGGTCGACCCCAGGGGTCGACCCATCAGCTCCCTGCATGGGGGTCGACCCCAGGGGTCGACCCATTGCACAGGAATGTAGGGGTCGACCCCAGGGGTCGACCCATCTGAAGGAAATGGAGGGGGTCGACCCCAGGGGTCGACCCATTCAGCTTCCAGACCCCAATTTTTCAGGGGTCGACCCCAAGGGTCGACCCGTACACCAGAAAACCCGTTTTCTTCATTTTTCGAACCGAAAATGGATCCGAATCAATGGGGAATCAACCCATTTAACTTAGACCCATTGAAATTATATGTTTGAAGAACTTTTGATCTATTCCTGTACCCCTCTTGATTTCAAATTTGGATTGGTTCCTACATGAAAACTTAGCATAAAAACGCACCGTTTACCATCTTCATTTCAATGCATACAAGATTAAATAGAAACTCACTTAATTAATGATTAATGGTGTAACTAAATCTCTGTTAATACATTCTTTTTCACTCCTGTGAGAGCTTGTTCTTTACCTTGATAACTTGTTCTAGCTTGTTGGCACTTTGGCTAATACAAATGATAATGGTTAAGCATGATATCTTAACTTGGTGATTAGGATTAATATGTTGATTAGCTTGTTTGATTGCTGCTGTTTTACAGTAGCGCAACATGATTAACTCTGTTTGTGACTTGATTTCAATCTCTTTGATAATTATACTTACCTTGGAATTCTGGAAATGAATCTCTTTCCTACTTGATGTTGTTATTGCTACTTAGCTTAAACCTTGGAATCCTGGCCATAAACTGTGGAAGTCTAGATTCGTGGGATCTTTGATCCAAAAGAAATCAATGCCTGGCAAACAAATAAGGGCTCGGTCTGGTCCTGGGAAGAGCGCCCGAACACTACGTGTACCCCCGGGGAGGTGAATGACTAGGTGTGGCATTTGGCACCAGTACTTGACATGTGTTAAATCTAGGACTGTCCACTACTCACTACTCTTTCCACTACTCTCTATATTACTTGCTACTACGTTTCACTTTCCACTCTTTACTGTTCTATACTCTACTTGTGGTTACTCTACTTGTTGATTACTTGGACGTGGAAATGAAATTACATGCGTGCTTGACATGACTTGAATTGACTTGAGATGGCCAACTTCTTATCGTTATCTCCTGTAGTAAATTCTTGTCTTACCATTCTATTCATTATATTTCTTGACCTTGCAAGATCTTTGAATTCTGTTTCGTGATATCATCGTTATCTTTTTATTGTTTTATCATTTGTAGCATGACATTTTAAAATGTAATTAAACTTTTAATCACTTATACCTGTCTGTTATTTCCTACTGGGCGTCAGCTCATAGTTGTGTTTTCCCCCTTTCCAGGCTTTTCAGGTGACGCGCTTACCGATGGGGAAGGGCAGGAGTGATGTCTTGAGTGTATCAGTTCTAGTTGTGTTTTGGAGAACATTTAGTTTCAGTTATGTCATTGAGTTTTAGTGGTTGATTATTCCAGTTGTATTAAGTTAAACTTGAGGTTATTGTATCAGTTGTGGTTTGTTAATGATCTTTTAGTTTCCATCTTGTAGCACTTGTGTATCATTTTAGATTTTGTTCCCTCTCTTGCTAGCGTGTCCCTAACTGTACGTCCTGATACTTCCGCCTTGTTCGGGGCGTGACAGGGGTCGACCCCAAGGGTCGACCCATCCAGCTCCCTGCATGGGGGTCGACCCCAGGGGTCGACCCATTGCACAGGAATGTAGGGGTCGACCCCAGGGGTCGACCCATCTGAAGGAAATGGTGGGGGTCGACCCCAGGGGTCGACCTATTCAGCTTCCAGACCCCAGTTTTTCAGGGGTCGACCCCAGGGGTCGACCCGTACACCAGAAACCCGATTTTCATCATTTTTCGACCCGAAGATGGATCCGAATCAGTGGGGAATCAACCCATTTAACTTAGACCCACTGAAATTATATTTTTGAAGAACATTTGACCTATTCATGTACCCCCCTTGATTTCAAATTGCCTTGGTCCTTTCTTGCAAACAAAGTACAAAACACGATGTTTACCATCTCCATTACAACACTTACATTGGTTAAATAGAAACTCACATAATTAATGATTAATGGTGTAACTAAAACCCCTGATAATGCATTCTATTTCACCGCTGTGAGAGCTTGTTCTTTACCTCGACAACTTGTTCTAGCTTGTTGGCACTTTGGCTAATACAAATGATAATGGTTAATCATGATATCTTAACTTGGTGATTAGGATTAATATGTTGTTTAGCTTGTTTGATTGCTGCTGTTTTACAGTAGCGCAGCACGATTAACTCTTGTTGTGACTTGGTTTCGATCTCCTTGATGATTATACTTACCTTGAAATTCTGGAAATGAATCTCTTTCCTACTTGAAGTTGTTATTGCTACTTAGTTTAAACCTTGGAATTCTGGCCATAAACTGTGGAAG
This sequence comes from Amorphophallus konjac, assembly GCA_022559845.1. Lineage (NCBI taxonomy): Eukaryota > Viridiplantae > Streptophyta > Magnoliopsida > Alismatales > Araceae > Amorphophallus > Amorphophallus konjac. The sequence continues at coordinate 183,195,074 of CM040121.1, read as the reverse complement.
TCTAGATTCGTGGGATCTTTGATCCAAAGAAATCAATGCCTGGCAAACAATTAAGGGCTCGGTCTAGTCCTGGGAAGAACGCCCGAACACTACGTGTACCCCCGGGGAGGTGAATGACTAGGTGTGGCATTTGGCACCAGTACTTGACATGTGTTAAATCTAGGACTGTCCACTACTCTCTACATTACTTTCTACTATTTTTCACTTTCCACTCTTCACTGTTCTATACTCTACTTGTTGTTACTTTACTTGCTGATTACTTGGACGTGAAAATGAAATTACATACGTGCTTGACATGACTTGAATTATCTTGATATGGCCAACTTTTTATCGTTATCTCCTGTAGTAAATTCTTGTCTTACCATTCTATTCATTATATTTCTTGACCTTGCAAGATCTTTGAATTTTGTTTCGTGATATCATCGTTATCTTTTTATTATTTTATCATTTGTAGCATGACATTTTAAAATGTAATTAAACTGTTAATCACTTATACCTGTCTATTATTTCCTACTGAGCGTCAGCTCATAGTTGTGTTTCCCCATTTTCCAGGCTGTTCAGGTGACGCACTTACCGATGGGGAAGGGCAGGAGTGATGTCTTGAGTGTATCAGTTCTAGTGTGTTAGTAGTGTGTTATCTTACTTTTAGTTGTGTTTTGGAGAGCATTTAGTCTCAGTCATATTATTGAGCTTTAGTGATTGATTATTCCAGTTGTATTAAGTTGAACATGAGGTTATTGTATCAGTTGGGGTTTGTTAATGATCATTTAGTATTTCCATCTTGTAGCACTTGTGTATTATTTTATATTAGTTCTCTCTCTTGCCAGCGTGTCTCTAACTGTACGTCCCGATATTTCCGCCTTGTTCGGGGCGTGACAGACTCTCACTAGCTAAATCCATTAGAAAATCAAACGTAACATGAATGCCTTACAAAGGAGTATGCTATCATGAACTTATGAAAGTTTACAAAACCTAAATACAGAATTGACCCATGGTATCAGGCTGAGAACTTAGATCTTAGGATCACCTCACGCATAGTGATACTTTCCAGACAGGCTTAACCTGCCCTTCCACATGTCACCATTTGATATACCATGTGGTCATGCATGAGAATACATAATAAATGCGGTGCATCCCAATATGAACAACAGAATTTTTCAGACTATGTATGACTATGCAAATTGCATATGCAGATGTAAAAATGTATGCAGCAGATTTTCAATTTAAAACAGATCTTGCATGGCAGATCAAATTAACTAGACTCTCCCTTGATTATTCAACTAATTGAAAACAATCAACCGATATGAACACATGAATTTTATCTGACCATTTTTAAAACATGATATGCACTTATCAAGAAGGGAGTTATTAAAAAAATAATTAAGACATTGAAAACATGAATTGGGTTTTTTTTACCAACCGCGGGTGCCATGAATTTATTGAACCCCTTTTATTTCCTTTCTCCAAGGCACACCTCCAAAATAAATTCTCATTTTAGATTTTTAGGTACCAAAAAATTCTTGGGTCCTCTAGGGTCAGTACTGTACACACGCCATTTTGACATTACCGTGAGTAAATCTCGTATTATGCTATGGTGTCCCACAACGGCTCGTACATTTGAATTATTAGAGTGATTTCTAATTTTTACCTAATGTGTTAATGGGCCTGACCCAGTCTTTTCCTATATAAAAAAAGGGTTCATTATGTGTTAATGGGCTTGGCCCATTCTTCTCTACATAAAAAAAACAAAAAGAAAAAGGAAAAATCATTAAATGGGCTTGGCCCATCATTTACTTCCTACAAATAAAAAAAAAAGAAAAAAAACTTAACTTCCTCCCATCTTTACGGATCTTGTTCCCCTCTCATTTAACATATCATTAAACACTTCTCACCACCCACAAAAGGCCACTCACGTAACAACTCTTGGGGGGGGGGGGGAGGCTCTTTGGTTTTTTTTTCTTTCTCTTTCTTCACCCCCTCTCTCCCACATACCCATCTCACCACCATTCTCTCTAACCCTCTCCACACACTCACACAGTGGCGGAGCCCGGGGGGGTCAAGGCCCCCCCTTGACTTGGTAAATTCTTCTCTCTCTCTTTGCTCTCTCTCTCTCTCTCTTTGCATTTGCCCCTCACCCCTGTTGGGTTTTTTGGACCTATTAGATATCTATCGACGGTGGATATCTAGGTTTTACGATTAAGTTAAAATATCTACCGATGGTGGATATTTATCACCCACATTCATTGGTTGGTTGTTTAACCGTAAATCGACGATGAGAATTTTCTTTTGTAAGATAGAAACCTAAAAGAGACAAAGAGGATAAAAGCAGTATAGTAGAACCGTAAAAAGGTATTGCGGCTGTCGGCTGAGAAACTTTGTCTGTAGCTATGTAGGGTTATTTTTTGATGGTTGAACATAAATAAAAAAGACTATCAGGTTGTGCATAGGGTTGATTTGTAGGCTTGTAGAAGGTCTCTCCGATCCGCACGTCTACCCCCCCCACACCCCACTCCACTCTAACGAGTTTCTATGTCAATACGGTGAGTTTTCTCCCTTGCTCAATTCTCATGTTATCTATTTGGTGACTTTTGCTGAAATCGTAGGGCTTTACCATGGGATTTTACCTGGGAAAGATATTTCATTCAGGACTATGATTTTGTCTTTCTTTTTAATTCTTGTTTCGTATATTTTCAATCACGGGGATTTTGCATGTCTCAGTAGCTTAACCTGGTTCTCCCTCTCAGTTATTCCTATTTGTGATTCATTATCTCGAGTATATAATACAAAGTCAGCTCCCACTCGTCGGAAACACTGCACCTGATTTTGAAGTTTAAGTAATTTTTGTGGTGATCAATGAATGAATGATAATTTTGTGACATATATTAAGGAGGCATTCGAGAGTATTGACAATGAGATAATAATGTAACGCTTTTAGAATATGAAGATCCGTCGTGGACAACTCACTTATAAAATATCTTCTATTTGAATGAAAATAAATAATTTTTATTATATTAATTATATTTTGCCCCCCCTTTAAATATTTCTAGCTCCGCCACTGCACTCACACCTCTCCACCTCGGCACACCGGTAGGCAACCACCCCACTCCCTCTCACACACCGCGAAGCCACCCACGTTGGCCACCTCCCTAGCCCTCTCCCTCTCTCCCACACCTCCCCACCGTCGCACTGCCCCTCTCCCTCTCTCCGCCATCCTTCTCCATGCACGCACGCAGGCCATGCACACACTCACCCCCATCCACATCTACACCACTGGCCGCACCCCTCGCCCCTGCACCGTCTGCCCTCTCTCCGCTCCCTCTCACCCACTCTCTCCCACACTCACACACTCACCGTGGTGACCCTCATCCCTGCACCGTCTGCCCTCTCACCATTCTCACCCCCATCTTCACTCTAGCCTACGGCCATATACCCTCCTCCGCTGGCTTCACTCACACCACCGTCACTCACCCTCCACCGACGTCCACCACCGCGAAGCCTCCCCCTCCCTCTGCCTGGGACCACCGCTGCGGCCACCCTCCCACGGCAGTGACCTCACCTCTCCCGTCTCTCCTTCACCGGCCGCTCCCCCTCTCTCTCTAGCTCTCTCCACACTCACACACACACCCGAGAGCCGCGCCCTCTCTCATCTTCTTCACACACGCCTCCGCAACCTCTCCCTCTTTCCTTCTCTCTCTACCGGCGTCCCACCTCCCATGACCGCCTCACCGCAGGCCCTCTACAGCGTCCCTCTCCCAACTGCACATACACGAATCTCCCATGCACATTGTCGTCAACCTGTCTCTCTCACACAGCCACCTGCCGTGGCAGCCTCCCCTCTCTCACCCTCTCTCCCTCTGCACACCCGCACTCCACCACCATCACTGTCGTGCCGCAGCTTCCCCCTCCATTGCACCGGCCGCTCCCTCTCTCTCTCTAACACTCACACACACGCACCCCTTCATCGGCCGCTCCCTTTCCCTCTCTCTTTTCTCCCAACACACAACACATCTCATCCCATCCCCTACTCCATACACCCACACGCGGCTACTACGGCAACCCATCGCCATGCACGACCGCGGACCCCCCTCACCGGCCGCTCCCTCTCTCTCTCTCTATCCCACACACCCGGCGGCTCCCAGCTCTCTCCCTCCACCACCGTCCACACCACCATCATCTCCCTTCTGCTCTCTCCCTCTTCACCCTACTAACCACCTCCGCCTCTCTCTCTCCTTTGCTCACCATCCCCACCTTCCTGCTAACCTCCCGTCACTGGCCACTCTCTTTCTCTCTCTAACCCCCCACACGCATCACCGCACCACCCTCCTCACCTCCCTCTCTCCCTCGCGACCTCCCTCTCTCTCTAAGCCTCCACCACCTCTACACCTCCCTCCCTCTCACGCTCTCTTCTTCTCTCTCTCTCCCACCTCTCTAACCGTCGCGATCTCTCTTTCTCCCTTTCTCTCTCTAGCCCACCAATCAACACATGCACCCCCTCTCTATCTCTCTCTTCCTCTCTCTAATTCTCTCTCTTCATGATCTCTCTCTTCTCTATCTCTCTCTACCCAACACATCACACACGTGGTTTTTAATATATATATATATATATATAGTATTAACCCCCTCCACTCGGGACCTCTCTCTATTTTCTATCTCTTTTTTTATCATCTCTCTCTCTCGAAAAAAAAAAAAGCCCTCTCGCAAAAAAAAGGTTCCCTCGGGACGGCGTCTTCTCCGAGGTCGGAAGGCTCTCTAATGCTCAAGGGCGTGGGTGACAATTCCGAGTGCTCGCACGTGCAAAGGAGGATCATTCCGGTCCGCCGTATACTCATGCCGTTCTCAAGCCGTTGAAGCTTCCCCTCGAAGCCCGCCAGTGGCGTTACCAATACGCCTTTTCTCACCCTGTCTTTCTTTCTCGTTTAATTCTTGTAGTCTTTGCATGCATCGTTCATCTTTGTTTATAGTCGTCTTCTAAGTGCAACTCTTACACAAACGTTCATTCATCATATCATCTGTCTATCCCTTTACATCCTCAAAAGGGGTTTAAAACAACACCGACCAGGTGTGTTTTTTTTCCCATGAATTCATCATTATTGCCGCAAGGGACTGATACTGCACTGCCGTTGTTCTAATTCTTTGTTTTATTTTCTTTGCAAGGGTAACTGAGGAAAGCCCTCTTCGTCGGCCGGCCGAAAGAAGAGGAAGAAGGAGCCCACATAATACCTTGCTTTGGAGATGAGACACGATCATTCCCTTTCTATTTCGCAGCTCCCAACTTCTGGCGATCACACTCCTTTTATTGTGGGGCCTCCGGCCCCTGGCGATCACACCATCAAGACACAAGCGCACTTTATTTTCTTTTGTTCTCTTCCATCTTTTTATTTCTATTAAACCCCACGGAGAATCATTTCTCGCAGAGGTTTCATTCCTGTCATTTATCTTCCTGTCATTTTATTTCTGTTAAATCCCGTGGAGAACAAGTTCTCGCGGAGGTTTCATTCTATAAATTTTATTTATGTAATTTTCACTCCAATTCAAAATCCTGCAGAGAACAAGTTCTCGTGGAGGTTTCATTCAGTCAAGTTTATTTTTATAATTTTCATTCTAGTTCAAAATCCCATAGAGAACAAGTTCTCGCGGAGGTTTCATTCTGTCGATTTTATTTCTGTAATTTTCATTCCAGTTCAAAATCCCGCAGAGAACAAATTCTCGCGGAGGTTTCATTCTGTCGATTTTATTTCTATAATTTTCATTCCAGTTCAAAATCCCACGGAGAACAAGTTCTAGCGGAGGTTTCACTTTGTCAATCTTACTTCTGTGATTTTCATTCCAGTTCAAAATCCCACGGAGAGCAAGTTATCGCCGAGGTTTCATTCTATTATTTTCATTACGTCATTCCCCTTCCCATTCTATTTCAGAACCTCCCTCTCCCCATTTTAATCTCAGTGAAAACCCGCGGTGAGTAACATCCCGTTGGGGCCTGTTATTGTACCATTTCCATTCCGTGTGTTTCTTGTGTTGCAAATCCCATAGAGACAATCCTCTTCGGGGGCCTTTCTCCATGTTGTCCTTAAGCGCATGTGTTTTCTCTGTGTCTCCATCATCGCGTGTATCTTCAATCTGCTTGTTCCTCTTCTTCTTTCGTTGTGACATTCGTCCACATCTCTTGGTGATCATGGTGGGAGTTCTTTTGCTTTCCTTTTGGTTACCCGTGTGATCTCGGCACCCACATGTGCCCCTCCACTTGGCACCCACGTGTGCCCCTCCTTATTGCGCCCGCGCGTGCTACAGTTGTGCTCCAAGCAGCACCTTTTATTTTCATCCCTCGTGCACCACGTGCACTCCCCAAAGTCCCTTGTGATTTCTCAAGAAGTTTACGTTGTTTCGGAAAGGAGATTTGGTTTCGAGCAGTTCATACCTGGAAGTGTTGGAATTGTGGAATTTCTTCTTTATTCTATCTTCTATTGTCCCGGTGAGAGCATCTGAAATTTGTTCAGTCTCATTTTGTTCTGCATAATTCTTGTTCTTCCTGTGCTGTGTGTCCTTGTGTGTCTCTACTTTACCGCACTGCATTGCATGCATCTTCCCCCCTTTCTTTTTATTTTTCTAAGGATTACCCTCTCTCGGTGATGGAAGGACTCTCCGTTCGGGAATTCCTCTCGACGGACTAGGATCTCCTCCATCGGGACCTCCGTAAGTTCCCGACAACGAAGGATTCCCTCTTCGTTCACTGGCTAGTTGGACCATTGAAGTTCCCCGGAGCTAGTTGACCCATTCGTGGTGAGATGAGTGACCTTAGTTGGCACGGCATTGGCCGAAACTCTGACTAGGGTCGTACCTTTTGTGTGAACTTCTAATTTGTAAAAAAAATAAAAATAATAATAATAAAAGAGGACGTAAAGCATCAACTTGTGTGTTAACCTCTATCATTTGTTTGTTGGTGTATGTTATTACGTTCTGAAAAAGTGTTAAGGATGGCTGAATACAACTATGATGCTTTCGAAGCCGAGGCCTTCAGCTATGAGCCCCAAATGCATGACCTAGGTCATGACTCTTATGGAGAGTATAACCCGGACCAGGGCTACCAAGGTGAGCCCCATGTCTACGCCATGGACGCCGGTCCATCCTATGAGCCCTCGCATGAGGTGCCGAATGTTGCCGGGGATGCGTCCCCCTCCTAGGACATCTCCTCCCTGTTAGGTGTCCTTGCCAACACCCAGCTCAACCCTGAGCAACTCCAGGCCTTCCAGGCCATTCTAAAAGGGAAATCTGTTTCCCCCTCTCCCCTGGAGCTGAATCCGGCTACTACACCCGTCCAAGAGCCTGCACAGGCCATTCCCTCCCCCTCGCTTTTCGGGCAGGTTAATCAACAGCCCCCCTCCTTCCAATTCCCCTCGCAACCCCTGGTGCCAGCCGCCCTTCAAACACCAATCCAGCCAGGCCTATCCACTAGTAGACCCCAATACCCCTCTCGTACGAGGTTTTCTTCTCAAGCCTCTGGAAGGCCTGCGCTCTCTTCGTGGCAAGCACCACCTTCCCCGGTTGACACGCTCACCAAGTCCCTCTTAAACAAATTGAATAAGATGGATGAGCAATTCCGATACTTAAAGAAAATTGTGGATGTAAAATCCACCCCTAAAGTTTTTCTGCCTATCCTCCCAATATTCCATCTTCCCCCTTCTGAGATGCCCATGTACCATAGGTACAATGGCACTGGCAACCCCCTCATCCATTTGAAGGACTTCATGTATGAGTCCTCATTCTGACAGAATGACAAAAGATCTCTGGCATATCTCTTCAGGAGATCATTAGACGGCCTCGCGCTAGAGTGGTTCTACACCCTAGAGCCAAGTGAGGTTGAGAACTTCGACGTGATCCAGAGGAAGTTCCTACAGAGATACCGAGACTGGGTTGGCTCATCTCTTTCTATCACCGACCTGGTGGCCGAGAAAATGAGGTCAGACAAAGATTTTGTCCAGTATGCTGATAGATGGAGGTCCCTGGCAAAGAGGATAAAGGATACCCTCTCAGAACCAGAGCAGGTAAAAATGATTGTGTCAAATGCTACCCCCCAGTTTAGGCACATCCTGGCAATGAACAAGCTCAACACAATGGAGGAGCTATACAAGAGGGCTTGATATATCCAAACACAGCTGAAGCATTCTCCCCTCATGCATATGTTTGAGCCACCAAAGTCGAGGATTGTGAGGAAGACGAATGTTGGCGTCCAGGGCGGAGTAATGGAAGGGGTTGTCACAAATGAACAAGTAAGTGCGGTTGGTAATCCCAACCAACAAGCCAACCCCAGGCCTCCACAAGCCCCACAACTCCCCTTCCATCAGAATTAACAGGGTCAGCAACCCTATCGTCCTCACCTACAAAAAAACCTCCTCCAGAACAATATGCCTCAACCCCTCCATCCCCAATAACAATAACAGCCACCTCCTCAATATCACAAGGTTCCACCACCTGGAGACTATGGCCCCCAACAACAGAGGAGGCCGATTGGCCCTAGGAGAGCTCACTACCCAACGTTGCCGGAAACACTGCCGGACATCTTTAATGCTCTCATGGCTGCTAATGCACTCACCCTGCCTAAGGAAAGACTTGTATGGCCACCGCATGTAGACACTTCTAGGTATTGTGTTTTCCATAGGCAGTCGGGCCATACAGTGGAAAATTGCTTTCATTTCAAAGACTATATTTATGACATGAATGATGAACATGGAATCGATTGGGATGAAATGAGGCGATATATCGCCATGTTGAAGGCCAGGAGACCTCTCCCCAAACAACAACAACAACAATGACGATGACGTCAACAACAACAACAGCCTCAGCAGGCCCCACAACAGCAGCCAAACATGGGCATCATTCAAAACCAACTCCTGGAGCACCAACAGCCCAATCAACAGGTCAACCCCATCTCCTCTTTCCTAGAAACTAGGAGAAGACAAGTTTGGCATATGGAAAGCACCTCTGTCCTCGCCTCTAATCACACTTCTAGCCAACCCCCTCGCCTTCTCCATCCACCCCGGTCTACATTGCAATCCGTGACTGGACCTTCTCCATTCCCACAGCCATCACGCCCTCTCATCCGCGTGCCAACCGTTAATTCCCCACCAATCCATCAACAAGGAGCATCTACACCTTCACCCATGCCATCCAAACCTCTCATCATTCACCACCCATCCAAAACCCCATCTGCTTCTACCACAAATTCCCCCATACCATCCAAACCTCTCATCATCAATCATCAATCCGAAACCCCATCTACCTCTACTACACCTTCACCCATGCCCTCCAAACCTCTCATCGTCCACCGCCCATCCGGGGCCCCATCTTCCTTTACTCCATCTCCACCTATGTCTTCCAAACCCCTTATCATCCACCGTCCATCTGAGACCCCATCCACTCCCACCATGCCTCTGCCCAACAAACCCATGATCAGAACCCCTACACCCGTCATCACCCCTGCTTCGTCAACTATTCCTCCACCACTACCCCTTAAACCCCTGCTAAAACCTATACCCAACCCCATAGAGGTGCAGCAAAAACTAGAGGCTATGGTGCTCCGCAGTCGGAGAATCTTCCACCGGGTATTCTCCCAGAATAGTCAGGCCCCCGAGCAGTCTCAGCCAGAGAAAGGCACCGAAGAGCAGCTTGAAGAATCCATCCTTGGGACACAATATGACCTGTTGAAACACTTTGATAAGACACCAGCCCGGAACTCCATTCTCGAGCTAATCAAGAGATCGAAAACCCATCAGGACGCCTTGATGGAGTATCTTCAGAAGGTTATGGCAAATGAGGACCTCCCGGTGGAGAAGATCTAGTCGGTGCTGACGCTGACCAGTACACAACCGGCTATCATGTTTCACGACCATGAGCTCGCCCCCAAAGAGGCCTGAAAATATGCATTGTGTATTGCGGTAAAAATCAATGGGGTGTCTGTGGACCCATGTTTGGTGGATACGGGTGCATCTATAAATGTGATCTCTATGAGCACCCTCCAATCATGTAGGGTTGACACGGAACAAATAAGGCCTTCATCAATCACAGTTACGGCCTACGACAACAGCAAAAGGCCACCAAAGGGAATGATTATCTTGAATGTAGAGTTGGGCCCTGCATTAGTCTCTACGGAATTCCATATCCTTGATATGGATCCCACATTCAAGGCCATACTAGGTCGCCCCTACATTGAAGAAATGAATGCTGTGCCATCCACCAATCACCAATGCTTAAAGTTTTCATACAAGGGATGGATTATCAAAATAATTAGCATGCCCCTTCTCCCTATGGTGGATGTTATTACTACTTCATTGCCTTCAGTTTGGCCGACTCACAGGCCTATCCTTTCGCTATTAAATGTTTGCGACCCTTGCCACGCCCCTCCACTAATAAGAGAAAAGCCGCTTCCAGCTTCAAAGCCATGTCACCCTTCCCGTTCTAAAGGATGGGAGATCATGAGGAACCTGGGTTACCAACAGGGCAAAGGCTTGGGTGCATAATTACAAGGAAGACTGAGACCGCCAAAGAAGACAAGGTTAATCCTTAAAATTGGCATGTGTTTTAAAGGACCATTGGAAGCGGATGGGAAGCCTCTTACGTGGTCTCTACGTTCTCATTTCAGGAAAGGGCCTGTTATACAGTTTGGGGATCACCCGCAAGAGTCACAGGGGGAGTTGCAGATTGCCTACTTAGCTGAAAGTTGCTCGAGGGCTTTCAAGAAAGGGAAGCCTGATGACCCGGACTGCGAATAGAACAAATGGTTCGATATACATGATATTTTCATCGCACTGGAGCGGTTGTTCTCGCCTCCCGACTTAGGGGGGCGACTTTTGATCTCCGAGGTGCCAAAAGATGTCGTTGACATTGCCAGAACTCCAAATTCTCCTCACCAAGAGGACGTTGCCACTGACGGATCACTTTCCATCATTCTATCCAATCATTCTCCTCAGTTGTTGCTACTGACTCCTTCCAGGGCCAAACGTTTGTCTGGTGATCTTCCCAGGTCCCCTTCTCTATTTACATTACTGCGCGGGTTTCTCAACCCGCGCCAACTTTTCAATTATAATCTGCTCTACGAGCCTTATAACCTCTTAGCTATAATCCCCTTCTCTCATTCCCCAACTCCCTTCAATTGTTTTGTCATCGAAAATGAAAATAAAAAAAATGCCAATTTTTAAACTCCTCAACAGTGCATCTCCTTTGAGGAGACCTCCTACATCTCCCACGAGTCCGCCCTGACTTACGGGTCACTCATTCAAGGTCCCATGAGCGACCTTCTTTACCCCTCCACTAAGGGGTCTTTTCCTGTACATTCTTCAGCTTCCCCTTCGTCTGTAGGATAGGTAGGTCAATCTAAGAATAATGGGTCAAGGGTTGTACCTAGAAGAAAATCCAAGGGTAGGCAAATTCCACATCGATTTCTTCTAGATTTAGCCAATAGGTGCCGGGCATGCCTAGCTATTCCTCAACTGCTAGAAAATCCGATCCAACTGTCAGAGTTAGAATGTGAGGAGGATTGCACAATTGATAAAGGGTATGGAGTATATGATATTATAGACGAAGAGTACCCTATCGAAGAAAGGGATGAAGAATATGAGGATGCGACTGGCGCATATGCTAGTGGAATGAGAAGATTCGATGAGCCATCTGCCGCCGTGGAAGAATCCACTAAAGAGATAAACTTGGGAACCGAGGAAGACCCTATAATCATCCTCATAAGTTATAATTTACCATCACTTGAAGAGGGGGAATTGATTAAGGTTCTCAAGGAGTATAGGGACACGTTCGCATGGAGCTACGAGGATATGCCGGCATTGGATTCCACCCTGGTCGAACACCGCCTAACGCTGAAACCGGGGTCCGTCTCGGTAAAGCAAAGGTTAAGATGTTTCCACCCCTAGATGGCTTTGAAAATGAAGGAAGAGGTCGACAAGCTCCACAAAGCTAAGTTTATTAGAGTCGTCCTGTATCCTCAATGGGTGGCAAACATTGTCCCGGTCATGAATAATGATGAAAAGGTGAGAATCTTTATTGATTTTTGAGACCTTAACCGCGCGTGTCCAAAAGATGATTTCCCCTTGCCTCACGTCGATGTGTTGGTTGATAACACGGCAGGTTATGACACTCTCTCGTTTATGGATGGGTTTTCGGGATATAACCAGATCCGTTTGGCAGAAGAGGATCAGGAGAAAATATCATTCACCACACCTTGGAGGACTTACTGTTATTTGGTCATGCCATTTGGTTTGAAGAATGTTGGAGCTACTTATCAAAGGGCTATGATGGCAATATTTTATGACATGATGCATGTATATTTAGATGTGTATGTGGATGATTTATTGGTGAAATCAAGGACTAGGGCAGAACACTCAAAAGTTCTAGCTAAGGTGCTGCAAAGATCAAGAGAGTTCAATTTGAAAATGAATCCGAAAAAGTGCGTATTTGGTGTTTCATCGGGCAAGTTGCTTGGCTTCATTATGAGTAAGAGGAGTATTGAGATAGATCCCAACAAGGCCAAGGCGATTAGGGATATGTCGCCTCCGAAGCATCTGAGAGAAGTTTGAGGTTTAATTGGGAGGTTACAATTTATTTATCGGTTTGTGTCCCAACACTCGCAAAGGTGCCAACCTTTCTACGAGTTGACCAAGTCAGGAGTAGAATTCCTTTGGGATTCTAAATGCCAAAAAGCTTTTGAAGGACTGAAGGAATATCTGGCCAATCCGCCCGTCCTAATTCCACCCACGCCAGGCAAACCTTTAACCCTTTACATCTCAGTCCTAGATGACTCCGTGGGAGCTGTCCTGGCATAAGCCAATGAAGAGGGTAAGGAAAGGGCGACCTATTACTTGTCCAAACTCCTTAACCCATGTGAGCAGAAGTACACCGCTATGGAGAAAACCTATGCCGCCCTCGTTTGGGTGATGCATAAATTGAAACATTACTTTCTTACTCACGAAGTCCATTTGATTGTCCGAATGAATCTTATCAAGTTCCTTCTAGAAAAATCTATCCTTACTGATAGGCTAGCACGCTGGCAAAGCTTTCTTTCTCAGTTTGACATCACCTACATTCAGCAGAATGCAATTAAAGGTTATGCCATAGTTGAGCATCTCGCTCACCATCCTCTCCCCAAATTCGATCATGTCCGATCATAGTTTCCAGATGAGGAACTAATGTCCATCAACCAATCGGATGATCACATGTGGACGTTACATTTTGATGGAGCTCTAAATTCCCAAGGGAAATGAATCGGCATTACCCTCCTGTCACCTGAAGGTGTTACCTTCCCACTGGCATATCAGCTCACATTCCTAGTTACCAACAATATAGCCGAATATGAGGCTCTTTTAGCTGGCCTGGAACTTGCCCATTCTTTTTGTATCACCGAATTACAAGTCGTAGGTGATACTCAACTCATTGTCTGCCAGATGCTCACCAAATATCGCACCCGCAATCCCAAGCTTAAGCCTTACCAAGAACTCACTAATGCGTTTGCCAAACTATTTACAAAGTTGATCTTTGTCCATGTCCTTCATCACCATAATATTCTGGCTGATGCCCTCGCCTCGTTGGCATCATCTTTAAGGTTCCCTCTAGGTAGGCGGTTTGATTCCCTTTCCATCTACAAGCGTCACGCCCCTGCTGTCCATGACGCTTCTTACATAAGGATCATGGAAAGGATAGCAAGGAAGGTCCAAGAGAAAGAAATCTTTAAGAAGAGGGAAACCATGTTGGTAGAATTAGAAGAAGAACTGGCCGATGAGGAGAAGCCATGGTTTTACGAAATTGCCAAATTTTGCAAAGATCAGTCCTACCCTAGAGAAGCCACATCGGAAGATAAGAAAGCTATAAGGAGAGTGGCTAAAAAATATGTGCTGGTTGGAGGAGTGTTGTACAAGAGAAGCCCTACTGGTGTTCTTCTAAGATGTCTTAATGATGATGAGGTCTGGAAATGTGTTGAGGAAGCACACTCTGGTGTGTGTGGTGGTCATGTGAATAGCCAAATGCTTTCTAAGAAAATCCTTCGGCAAGGCTTTTACTGGCCCACCATGGAAGAAGATTGTGCTATCTATGTCCGTAGGTGTGTCAAGTGTCAACTTCACACCGACAAGATTCACTCCCCATCTTTCTCACTTCATCCAATATGCTCCCCATGGCCTTTCTCCATGTGGGCTTTCGACATCATTGGTCCTCTCGGTGATCCCAACTCTCTTACTAAACAAAAATCTTTCATCCTTACTGCAACGGAGTACTTCACCAAATGGGCTGAAGCTGAAGCTTACGTTGAAATCAAGACGTCAACAGTCTACAAATTCATCATGAAGAACATCATCGCCAGGTTTGGCGTTCCAAGCACTATCATCACTAACAACGGGCCACAATTCATCTCTCAGGACCTTCAGGACCTCTGCAAAAGATATAGAATTACATTGCATCGTTCATCCCCATATTATCCACAAGGCAATGGCCAATTAGAGGCCACTAATAAAACGTTGATCAAAATCATAAAGAAAACCTGTGAGTCTAGCAAGTTCTCGGACTGGCCAGAAAAGCTTATTGAAGCTCTATGGGCCTATCACACTTCAATCCGTACCCCCACTGGGAAAATCCCGTTCGCCCTTACTTATGGGATGGAGACGGTAGTCCCGTACGAAATCTTGCTCCCTTCTCTCAGGGTGTAATTGGACAAGGAACTTTCCCTCGATGAACATCGTGATTCACTCTTTGCCTAATTGGAACTCTTAGACGAGAAACGATTGGCCGCTGCTGAGCATGCACGTGTTTACCAGAATAGACTCGCACGTTTCTATCAAAAGAAAGTCATTGAGAGAAATTTGAGGTCGGTGAAATGGTAGTAAAAAGAATTTTTGTAAAACCTGGTGGGCCGCGTTCTAAACTCTAACCCAATTGGGAAGGACCGTACGTGATTTAGACTGTGAATCCTGGCAACGCCTACATGCTAGTCAACGTTGAGGGGACCGAACTGTCCCACCCTTAGAATGGGGTTTATCTCAAGAAATTCTATATGTGAGATCTTGTACATAGTTTCAAATAAAAAAAACAAAACAAAATA
The DNA here is from genome assembly GCA_022559845.1 of Amorphophallus konjac. Taxonomy (NCBI): domain Eukaryota; kingdom Viridiplantae; phylum Streptophyta; class Magnoliopsida; order Alismatales; family Araceae; genus Amorphophallus; species Amorphophallus konjac. The sequence goes on along the minus strand of CM040121.1, from coordinate 183,179,989 downwards.
AAAATAAAAAATAAAAACAAAAAAATGCCAATGCTTGGTGATCATCATGGAGTCAAGTCACTGCATCCATCCTTCATGCTAGGATAGGGCCCATTAAGACTCAGTATCATGTGACACCAACCCTTGGACCTATTTTGCAAGCATTCAATTTTAAGAAGCGGACTCACTCTAGCGGGCTCACTCGCTTGGCGCACACTAATGCCCGAAGGCGACTCGGCGATATTGGAGAGGGTCTTAGGCGGGACCTTGAGGCTCCAATGATTGGCTAGCTTGGGGAGAACCTCAAATGGGCCTGGGATGCCCAAATCATGGGCGGCCAGCACACCAAGGGTGTGGGATGAAGGGTTCACTCACAACTCGCCCGCGGTGGTCACTCACGGCACTAGCAACTTAGGGTCGAGCTCTCACTCACCGTCCGACGGAACAATGGCGGTAATACTAAGCTAGCAATGAATTGAAACCAGCCAAGAGAGGGACCGAGGCTCACCTAGTCGGCGTGAAGACGTCGACTCCGGCCGGAGACGGGGGCGAGCGGGGAGGCGTGGGAATGCACCCGTACGCCGCGTCGAGGGAGCTTCAAACCTGCAAGTGAATTATTACATGAACTACACCTCTCGCAGGAGGGAGATCTTAGGGTGGGGGTTAATTGAGATTACACCCAAAACTACCTCCACACAGGGAGGGGCCTTCAGCCGGCCAAGCGGGGAGGGGTGAGACCGACTAAAGATGAAATTGGACGCCGATGTTTATTCTGCCCACTGTCTGCGCTTCTGGACAGACAGTCGCTTCTCTGGACTCTACGGCCACTCCGAATTTTTGCTGAAGATGAAACTAGTGGGAAAATCTTCGTAGCTGGACCGGGAAAACACCAAAATTTTCTGGATTTCTTCTGGTACCTCTGCTGGTCGGGGTAGGGGCTTGAACAGGGTAGCAAGTCCTCTGTTCTGACAGCTACAGGTTCCTAACAGCTGGAAGCAGAGGGTGCCACGAACGCTCCCGAGCTCGGAATCAAGTGCCATTAGAGCCTTTGAAACCGTTGACGGGTCTACTTAGAAGCTGAACTAACGGGGATGCCAAATGAGGTCGGAGTAGTCTGGTGGCGTCTGAACACTGAAGGAGGGTCGGTGCAGATAGCGTGGAAGGAGAACCGCACGATCGGGGGAAAAATTGATAACTTTCTGGTCCGGTCTCAAAATTGAACTCTTCTTCTTGGGGATGGTAGAGGACTTGAAGTAGAAGACTGTTGCTGAAGAACTCTCGATCAGATTCCCAATAGGTTCATCGTAGAAGAGCTTCCACTCCGGCTCTGGCCTCCTGCCAGGGAAGATTCGCACAATCGGGGGAGAAAGGCTCTCCCGGGCAGCACCGTGCTTGTACAAAGTTGAAACCACCGCCGTTGCAAAGAAGACAGGCAGACGCTTCCAACGGTACCTCTTGGGCCTTCAGATTCGCCGGGATGTGGTCGGGGTCACCTCTTCAAGCAGGTGGTCTTCTGCAGGTCGCCAGTTGCTTGGAGGATCTATCAATGGAGGTGGGAGAGGTGATGGAGAAGAGCAAGGGAGAATGGTGGAGATGTGAGAGAGAGAGGGGGCGACCCTAACCAAGGGGTGGGGTCTTGGGGGTGCCCTAGGGCTGTGGAGGAAAGGTGGATTTGAATTCAAATGGCCTAGGGAAGTGGTGGGTTGTATGGGGGAGAGGGAAGGGTGCTTGGGGAAGGGAAGAGGGTAGTTGGTGGTTGGAGGGTGGAGCAAGGATTGGAGGATTCCACCTTGGGGTTGGGGGGGAGTTAAATGAGTGTATGGGGAAGGGGGAGGGGTCTTAATGAGAGGTGAATGGGGAGGAGAGAGAAAATTTTGAAATTTGGGGTGAGGGGAGAGAGAGAGGGGGGGACCCCTTAGAGAGAGAGAGAGAGAGAGAGAGAGATAATGAGAGAGAGATCTAGAGGGATATGGAATTTTTGATTTCAATATTCATGCAAAAGTTGTTACGTATGAGAGGAGTGGGGGCCTATTTATTGGCATTGGACTTTTCCTAGGACGAAAATGACCCTGACTAAACAACTATTGACCAAGCACTCCAAGGGAGGGGCGCCCCTAGGCCTAGCCCATTAGTTGGGCCCAATAGCCTAACAAACCAACATAATGACACAAGACTTTGGTAGATAACCTACTAACCTAGGTACATGACTCAAATAAAAGGAAAATTACATGATGATGACTCAAATAAAAATATAAAAATTACATGACTAGACTCATAAAATTATGACGAACACAATGGCGCACGCTGATGAGCAATCCGAGCCTCAAAAAAAAGTGGAGGGGCGAGGGATGCCCCCATCACGGTAGGTCTAGGGTCTTGGTCTGCCAGAACCGGGGAAATCCCTATCCAGCCATATCGGCTATGCCTACTAACAGGAAGGCAACATGCACTCACACACCTATTTTATCAAAAAAAAATCAGTAGCATCGCATATGGTGAGGCCCCACCTCGAAGGTCTCCAGGAAAGCCATAATCTTTGTTCTCTTCCTCTTCGACCTAATGAGACAGTCGGTGCCCTTAAAACACTGAGCGTAAGGAAACCGAAGTACAATCCCCTCAGGGCAAGAGTAGGATTCATCTCCTCGAGCCTGGGTCAGAGCACGAGAAGAGGGCAGTGTCCCTGCAGACTTACAAGAGTGATTCCTAAAATGTCGAATGATTATATCTCCCTAAAAAAATAAAAGAAAAATAGCGAAATGAAAATTCAAAGTCAAATGAAAAAGCCTAGACGTGGCCGTGCCTGATTCTAACAAGTGAAACCCCTCAAAAGCATAAGTCAAGTCATGCAAATGGGGTAACAAAGCGCAGACGCTCGAGGCTTAGTCCGAAGCTGCCTAAAAGGGGAGAGTCAAGTAGGCCCCTATGGCTCGCCGAGTTAACGGTTTTGTCGGTCCTCTCAGATGGTTTGTCCCCCGCACTCTTCCTTCTCCGCCCGAAGATGAAGGCTTAATGGAGGTCCCGAAGGGTGAACCCCGCTAAGGCCTACAACCTGGTTTTAACAAAGACACAAATGTGGTTGTCCACTTTGAAAAGTAAAAGCCATCGCCGCAAAGGAGTCTCGGTGTTTCTGGCAGGTCAATATCTCTATCTACCACCTTCATATCCTCTTATCGTAACCTCGGGCTTAAGCCAATGCAAGCGCGTCACCCATGGGTGCGACGGCGTCTGATTCTGGGTCAGCGTCGCGCGATTGGCCATTAGGGTTCCATGGTGTTCCACTATATACCATCTATAGTTGTGAGGAAATAGACTCGGGTCGGGCAAATCTTTTACCTCGAATGCTTTTTGGGTATATCTCTGCGGTGGGAAGCGAGTGGGAACCTAAGCGTGGCATGACGGTATTGTCATCAGGATAAGTCTTAACAGGCGAGATTATCATTCGAGGAGTCTAGAGGTGCAAATCAACTTAGATGTGCATTTAGGATACCTGGGAGGTTAGTAAAAAATCCCCGTTCTCATGTAGGTTAAGTGCCATATGGGTGGTCACCAAGCATCAGTAACAAAAATACACAAAGTTCTGAAACCCAAAAAAAAAAAGAGGGAGAAAGAACCAAAACAAAAACAAAAGAAAAAGAAAAAAGAACAAAAAAACACACAAAAAAATAAAAAAAACAAAAAAGAAGGAAAGAACAAAACAAACAAAAAAGAAAAGAGAAAAAAATCATCATTTGTTGGCTCCAATCATGCGTATGATCACTTTTCAATTCTTGTTTGCATCTGCTTGCTTGCATGATTGCATTACTCAAAGTCTATTCCTTTTACTCGCCTTAGTTGATTAAAGGCTTGGCCCCTTGACCCGTTATCAAGGCCAGTTTCAGAACAATCACCCACTTATTAAGCAAGGGGCCAAGCCAGAACAGAAAAACTAACTTGTTTCTCTGACAAATGTATGCAGGAGTTAGAAAAATAAGAAAGAAGCTGATGTGACACAACTCCTTGGACCTGAATTTGCAAGCAACTGGACCGAACGGCGATCTCTCACAAGCGGGTTCACTCGCGTCATGCGCACCCGAGTCCGTAGGCGGACCGGCGATGATGGTGAGGGTCCGAGGTTGGACCTTGGGGTTCCAATGGTATGGCTGGCTGGGAATGGACCCCAATGGGCTAGGGATGCCCAATTTCAAGGGCAGACGGCACGCCGAGGGCTTGGGATGTAATGTCTCCCTCACAACTCAGCCCGCGGTGGCTCTCAATTAGATGGAAAGTTGGAACGAGCACTCTCTCACTACCAACGGAGCAACTAGAAACAATACTAAGCTAAGCAAGGGTAAAAACTAGCAGAGAAGAGTGGCCCGATGCTCACCTTGTCGGTGTGAAGACACCGATCCCGGTCGGAGACGAGGGCGAGCGGGGAAACGTGGGCTACCCGCACGCCGCGCCGATGAGGCTTCCGGCGATGACCTGCTAGTACAAACACTATGCCCTCACAGAGGGGTTGGCATAGGGGAGGGGGACTGTGGGATACATAAAAATACTACCTCCGCACAGGGAGGGGTTGTAAGCCTGCCAGGCGGGGGTGGGGAAGCAAGATCGGTGATCGTTGTGACTTCTGTCCGCTTCTGGGACAGCTTGATAGGGGGCCGATGACGGTGCTGCCACGGATGCTCCCAAACTCGGAATCTGAAAAAACTAGGGCAAAAACGTTGCGGACTGTTCGGGGATGACTCCTGAATTTTCTCGGGGCTTCTAGTCACTGCTGACGATCGGGGCAGGTGCTGGACCGGTGTGGTTGGTTCTACCTCGGACTGATTCCCTGATGAAGCAGCAGGAAGATGACATCCCCACGATCTCTCCCATGATCCAGATGATGCGGGACCAAGACGGTCGCGAGCGTCGTCAAGTCTTTTTCTTCCAGCAAGAAAGAATGGCTCCAGACGAGGTTGGGGTCGAGAGAAACGACTAGAAGAGTGGGAGGGGGTCTGGTCGGATCATGACTAACCAGACCTGCGCACCAATGGTAGAAAATTCGTAACTTTATGCTTCGGGCTTCAAACGGTGCTTAGTTTCTTGGTGATGTTAGGAGGCTTGTAGGAGAAGACTTCTGCAAAAGAATCACGTCCAAACTCGTCCTGGAGCAGCCGTGGTCGCTTCTTTTCTCGACTTCTAGTTCCCAGGCGGAGTAGTTTTGCGCAGTCATGGGAGAATCGCTCTCCCGGACAGCTCGGAGCTCAGACGGATGCGAGACCACCTCTCTTGAAAATCTGACTGGAAGAGCTTTCCAGCAATATATGATATGCCTCCATAAGATGCTCTGTGTAAACATGCCAGCCACTGCAACAAGCAGCTAGCCTGCTGCCTGCGAACTGGATAGAGCAGGAAGGTGAATGATGTTGATGGTGGTGGGAAGGGGTGAAGGGACTGCAATGGGGAGAGGGCTAATGGCTGTGAGGCTTGGATGGGGGTGGATAAAGATGGTGGAGAGGCTGGGGAAGAGGGCTGGGTCGCAGCTAGCAGGTGGAGGGGGAAGAGAGGGTGGAGGGCGCAGGTTGGGCTAGGGGGAGGTAGGAGAATGGAGTGTTTGAAATCCCCTTAATGGAGAGGAGTTAATGCAGGCCTAGGGGAGAGGAAAGGTTTTGTTGGGGATGGGAAGGGTTGTATGGGAAGGTGGAGGGATGTGTGGGGAAGAGGGGAGGGTGCTTGGGGGAGAGGGAAGGGTGCTAGGGAAGTGGGAGGGTTGCTTTGGGATACGAAGGGGTGTTTGGGTAGTGGTAAGAGTGAATGGGGATTTATGGGTCTTGGGGAGGTGAAGAGGGTTGTGGTTAATGAGGTGGGGTGATGTGGCAAGGAGGGAGGAGAGAAAGGGGGGGGGGGCGAATTTGGGAGAGAGAGGGGAGGAGAGAGAGAGGGGGTTGCCCCCTTTAGAGAGAGAGAGAGAGAGAGAGAGAGAGAGAGAAAGAGAGAGAGGTTCTCACAAGAGATATGTGAACACTCAATTCAATTTTTTCTTCATTCATTCATTAGTTCCAAATGGTGGGGGTGAGGTCCTAGTTATAAGATTCCTACAATTTAACATAAGTCCCTGACTTTTGGACTAATAACAAGAAACCAAGGGGGTGGGGGAGCCCTGGGCCTAGCCCATTTAATTGGGCCCAATAACCAAACTAGGCAATCTATTGACACTTGACTTAGGTAAATAACTCTTATACCTAGGTACTGGACTCAAATAAAAGGAAAATTACATAATTTATGACTCAAGAAAATATAAAAATTACATGCCATGATTAAGAAAAATGCAGCGAACACGATGAAGCATAGTTGGCGAGCAACGGGACCCTCGGAAAAATGGAGTAGTCGGAGATGCCCCCATCAGAAGCAGTGAATAGCAAACTGAACCTTCCCTTTTATCCTTTCAAAAAATGTGTACATTAAGTTCTGCCCTCTCTCCCCGCATCGCTTCTCTCACCACTCTCCGGGTGAGAAGCCCTGGAGGGTGTCATCAAACCATACAAGGTGGTACCTCTGCTGCCCTACATTACCCTTTCTGTCTCCACGCTCCGCCGTCGCTCTGCGGGGGCAGCGAAGAAATTGCTAACATGAAAGCCGCGCTCGCGTGCTCTTCGATAGCACTCTTCACCATCCCTCAGCCACTGTATGAGGGTGTCAAACCTCTACCAATGCACCCATGGCCGCCCAGTCAATGTAAATCTTGTCATAATGGTTGGCGTGAACAACAAGACCTTGCAAATTCCATTTCGTGATAACAACTCTCATGCCGATGGTGATGTTGGAGGTGAGCTTTGACAGCCACGGCAGCTTTAAAAATTTCCTTGGGCCTGGAAAGAGAGGATACATCTAGAAGGAAAGAAAAGAAAAGAATGAAGAAGCGAGAGAGAATTCAATGCAGGAAGAGCAAAAGGAAGAGCCAACTCACCATCTGTGAATGAATCCTCTCGCTCAAATGACCTTCAATGTCGGATAATTTCTTGAATCCGTGGTTGAACCGTCCCCTCTTGGCAGGGCGGGAAGGTTCACCTTCCATCTCAAAAGGCCAGGATCTCTCCCCTCCCATCTCAAAAAGAGTTCAGCTCCCCGAAACCACCCTTTGATGACATTTTGCTAGAACTAGGGGGATACTTATAAGAAGGAAGGGGTAGAAAGGTAAACGTAGAACATTAATGATGAGTTACCATTGTGGACTTTAACCGGAGGAATCTTGTCTGGTTTGCGCTGTGTTTTCTCCAGCTTCTGTGAACCACCTTGGTGTGTGGATCTCCTTGTACAGCGGAATGCGATGCCATTTCTTACAAAATAATTTTGTTTTACTGTGCTAACTATTGAGTGCATGTATCCAAAAAGAAAAGAAAAAGCAAAACAAAAACAAAAAAACAAAAACAAAAAAATGGGATATCACTATCCCACCTCCAGTCACCTCTGTGATTGACCCCACTGTGTCATGCATCTTACCATATGATATCTACATTACTAGAACAGGCCGATGACCTTATGCTTTGACAAATCTGTAGTTTGAGTTCCCCTCTAACAAAAACAGTGATAACTTCAGAGGAGTTCGGGATGTACGGATTGGCCGTTAAGTGATGGTAGCCTGGGGATGACGGTTCCGTTCGGTAGGTCAGTGCGTGGATAAACGGGCCCCAGCTCCGTATCGGCTCATCGAATCGGTATCCCGACCCATCCTTAACAACTTAACAAAATTATCCTTGGCTATCTTCTATTTTTTATTTATTTTAATTTTTCTTTTAAACCCAGCATGCATTCATGTAGGACTTTGATTTCACTGTGAAAAATCAGTCACTTAATTCGATTGTGAGAGCTGCTATGCTTAAATTCTTGACTAATATGAGATATTTCACTCTGAGTTGAGTACTCAGTTTCCTTGAGACTACCTTGGGCTAGTTTTCCGAAAGTGACCTTTGTTTAGATTTATCAAGTACTCTTTTTTTTTTACTCCATTGGACCCACCTTGGCCGTAGCACTTCCACGTTGGCTGGTAACTGCTCCCCAAAGGTAAAACCTGCAGGTTCACGACCCAAGTACTTCCGCGCAAAGAAGTTGGTCCCTTTTTTCTGTTAGTGCCCGAGTGCACATTGTCTCCTTTATTATTTCCATCCAAACAACCGTTGATTTTGGAGGACCCTCTTCAGGGTTGTTTCGTTAAAACTCTAGAAAAATTTCGGTCATGTAATGTAGAGAGCGTGTCTCATTACAACTTATCATCTACTTTTCAATCCATTCTCACTCCATTCCATTACACTTCCGTTCTATTCTGCTCCGTGTCATTCCCCTGCAAAGTAGATGCCAAGGCGGGATAACTGTAGACACGCCATTTTGACATTACCGTGAGTAAATCTCGTATTACGCTATGGTGCCCCACAGCGGCTCGCACATTTAAATTATTTGAGTGATTTCTAATTTTTACCTAATCTGTTAATGGGCCTGACCCATTCTTTTCCTACATAAAAAAAGGGTTCATTGTGTGTTAATGGGCTTGGCCCATTCTTCTCTACATAAAAAAAAAGAAAAAAAGTATTAAATGGGCTTGCCCAATCATTTACTTCCTACAAATAAAAAAAGAAAAAAAACTTAACTTCCTCCCATCTTTACGGATCTTGTTCCCCTCACATTTAACATATCATTAAACACTTCTCACCACCCACAAAAGGCCACTCACGTAACAACTCTTGGGGGGGAAGGCTCTCTGGTTTTTTTTCTTTCACTTTCTTCACCCCCTCTCTCCCACATACCCATCTCACCAACCTTCTCTCTAACCCTCTCCACACACTCACACCACTCCACCTCGGCACACCGGTAGCAGAAGGCAACCACCCAACTCCCTCTCACACACCGTGAAGCCACCCACGTCGGCCACCTCCCTAGCCCTCTCCCTCTCTCCCACACCTCCCCACCGTCATACTGCCCCTCTACCTCTCTCCGCCATCCTTCTCCATGCAAGACATGCACACACTCACCCCCTTCCACATCTGCACCACCGGACGCACCCCTCGCCCCTGCACCGTCTGCCCTCTCAACATTCTCACCCTCGTCTTCGCTCTAGCCCACGGCCATATACCCTCCTCCGCCGGCTTCACTCACACCACCGTCACTCACCCTCCGCCGGCGTCTACCACCGCGAAGCCTCCCCCGCCCTCTACTTGCGACCACCGCTACAGCCACCCTCCCACGGCGGTGACTTTGCCTCTCCCGTCTCTCCTTCACCGGCCATTCCCCCTTTCTCTCTAGCTGTCTCTACACTCACACACACACACCCGGGAGCAACCCCCTCTCTCATCTTCTTCACACATGCCTCTGCAACCTCTCCCTCTTTCCTTCTCTCTCTACCGGCGTCCCACCTCCCATGACCGCCTCACCGCAGGCCCTCCATAGCGTCCCTCTCCCAACTGCACATACACGAACCTCCCATGCACATCATCGTAAACCCGTCTCTCTCACACAGCCACCCACCGCGGCAGCCTCCCCTCTCTCATCTTCTCTCCCTCTATGCACCCGCACTCCACCACCATCACCGTAGTGCCGCAGCTTCCCCCTCCATTGCACCGGCCACTCCCTCTCTCTCTAACACTCACACACACGCACCCCTTCATCAGCCGCTCCCTTTCCATCTCCCTTTTCTCTGAACACACAACACATCTCATCCCATCCCATACTCCATACACCCACACGCGGCTACTGCGGCAACCCCTCGCCATGCACGACCGCGCACCCCCCTCACCGGCCGCTCCCTCTCTCTCTAACCCACACATTTAGCGGCTCCCAGCTCTCTCCCTCCACCACCGTCCACACCACCATCATCTCCCTTCTGCTCTCTCCCTCTTCACCCTACTAACCACCTCCGCCTCCCTCTCTCCTTTGCTCACCATCTCCACCTTCCTGCCAACCTCCCCTCACCGACCACTTTCTTTCTCTCTCTAACCCCCCACATGCATCACCGCACCACCCTCTTCACCTCCCTCTCTCCCTCGTGACCTCCCTCTCTCTCTAAGCCTCCACCACATCCGCACCTCCCTCTCTCTCATGCTCTCATCTTCTCTCTCTCTCTCTCCCACCTCTCTAACGGCCACGATCTCTCTTTCTCCCTTTCTCTCTCTAGCCCACCAATCAACACATGCACCCCCTCTCTATCTCTCCCCTCATGATCTCTCTCTTCCTCTCTCTAATTCTCTCTTTCTCTCTCTTCACGATCTCTCTCTTCTCTATCTCTCTCTACCCAACACATCACACACATGGTTTTTAATATATATATATATCTATTTAGTACTAACACCCCACCAGGGACCTCTCTCTATTTTCTATCTCTTTTTTTTTATCATCTCTCTCTCGGAAAAAAGCCCTCTCCCCCCCAAAAAAAAGTTTGCTCACAACGGCGTCTTCTCTGAGGTCGGAAGGCTCTCTAATGCTCAAAGGCGTGGGTGACAATTCTGAGTGCTCGCATGTGCGAAGGAGGATCATTCCGTTCCGCCCTCTACTCATGCCGTGCTCAAGCCGTTGAAGCTTCCCCTCGAAGCCCACCACTGGCGTTACCAATATGCCTTTTCTCACCCTGTCTTTCTTTCTCGTTTAATTCCTATAGTCTTTGCATGCATCGTTTATCTTTGTTTGTATTCATCTTCTAAGTGCAACTCTTGCACAAACGTTCATTCATCATATCATCTGTCTGTCCCTTTACATCCTCAAAAGGGGTTTAAAACAACACCGACCAGATGTGTTATTTTCCATGAATTCATCATTATTGCCACAAGGGACTGATACTGCACTGTCATTGTTCTGATTCATTGTTTTGTTTTCTTTGCAAGGGTACCGAGGAAAGCCCTCTTTGTCGGCCGGCCGAAAGAAAAGGAAGAAGGAGCCCACATAATCCCTCGCTTTGGAGACGAGATGCAATCATTCCCTTTCTATTTCGAGGTTCCCAACCTCTGGCGATCAGACTCCTTTTCTTGTGGGGCCTCTGGCCGCTGGCGATCACACCATCAACACACATGCGCACTTTATTTTCTTTTGATCTCTTCCATCTTTTCTTTTCTGTTAAACCCCGCGGAGAATCATTTCTCGCGGAGGTTTCATTCCTATCATTTATCTTCCTGTCATTTTATTTCTATTAAATCCCGCGGAGACCAAGTTCTCGCGGAGGTTTCTTTCTGCCAATTTTATTTTTGTTATTTTCATTCCAGTTCAAAATCCCGGGGAGAACAAGTTCTCGTAGAGGTTTCATTCTGCCAAGTTTATTTCTATAATTTTCATTCCAGTTCAAAATCCTGCGGAGAACAAGTTCTCGCGGAGGTTTCATTCTGTCGATTCTTTCTGTAATTTTCATTCCAATTCAAAATCCCGCGGAGAATAAATTCTCGCGGAGGTTTCATTCTGTCAATTTTATTTCTATAATTTTCATTCCAGTTCAAAATCTAGCGAGAACAAGTTCTCGCGGAGGTTTCATTCTGTCAATCTTATTTCTATGATTTTCATTCCAGTTCAAAATCCCGCGGAGAATAAGTTCTCACGGGGGTTTCATTCTGTTATTTTCATTTCCGTCATTCCCCTTCCCATTCTATTTCAGCACCTCCCTCTCCCCATTTTAATCTCGATGAAAACCCGCGGTGATTAACATCCCGTTGTGGCTTATTATTGTACCATTTCCATTCCGTGTGTTTCCCATGTTGCAAATCTCGTAGAGACAATCCTCTTCGGGGGCCTTTCTCTGTGTTGTCCTTAAGCGCGTGTGTTTTCTCTGTGTCTCCATCGTCGCGTGTATCTTCAATCTGCTTGTTCCTCTTCTTCTTTCGTCGTGACGTCCGTCCACAAGTAGCACCTTTGATGGGTGCTCTCTATAGCTTTTGGGCATGAAAATCATCAATTTTCAACATGAAGCAATCAAACATATTATGCCCAGGTTTTCCACAGTAGTGGCAGCATTCTGAAGAGTTCACATTTTTCTTGTGAACATGAACATGGGATTTCAGTGAATGACCATGAATGTTACCACTTTTAACATGAAAATTATTTCTTTTATGAATAGCCAGCCAACATTCAGAAGCTTTGTGGCCTGGCTTCCCACTGTTAAAGCACACAAGGTGCCTACCTTTTGAAGCAAATTTATTTCAATCAAAAGCATACTAGTTTATATGGAATTTAACATGTTCAGAATGAGAATTTTTTCTTCCCTTGACAGACCAACGGTGTGCAGCAGTATGTCCCAATTTACCACAGTAATAGCATTCAATGTTCCTTTTCTGAATAGTAGGAAATTTCCTAGCATGAAAATTCTTAGCATGCATTCTATCAACATTCATCTCGTCCTTTTTCATGATAAGGCAATTATGCATAAGGTGTCCATGCTTACCACAATAATAACAACTACCACTTATTAGTTTTGGAGCATGGTAATTGACATTTGAATTCTTGGCATGCATGTTACTGAATTTCTTTTTCTGTGTTTGTTGCAGATTATTTTTCTTTTTCTATTTTTCATTTTGTCTTTGGGTTTTGTGAGCAGCAAACTATTTTGGGGATTCGCTAGAGGTGCCATCCACTTCCGAGCTTCGCACAAAAGTGGTGTATAACTGATTCTCAATTACCTTTTTATTCCTAGAGATATAACATGTCCCCTCTCTTGAAGCACTAGCCTTATCTTCCAAGAAGGTTTCCACTTTTTATTTGCCCTTGCTAGAATTGGATAAAGAATAACTCAAATCTTGGATCTTATTTTCCAAGGAGGCAATGAGGATTTCAGAATTGGCATTTTCCTTTTCACAGGCAACAAGCCTTTCTTTCAATGTTTCATTTACATTTTTATAATTTTTAATTTCTTTTTCTCGAGAAGGAGCCATAGATTTTTCTTTCTCAAGACTAAGTAATCTGTCAGACAAGATAGTGTTCAGCTCCCTCAATTTTTAATTTTCCTTTATCATTTCTTCATTTTGAATTAACGGATTAACCAAGATTTGGTCATTGGCCATGGAGTTTATTTCTTCTTTCAACTCTTTCTCTGTTTGTTCCAGTTCAAAAATTTTGGCCAAATGATTTTGGCTTTCATTTCTTAAGGAAGCTATCATCTCCTTGTTTTTTTGTCATTAGACAAACAGGCATCATGTAATTGTTTCAAATGCAAACAATTCAGGAAGAATTTGAATTATTCTGCTCAATTTTCTTTTTCAACTTTTTGTTTTCAGCTTTCATTTTCTTATATCTATCTAACAATTCTTCATAAAGATTCATCAAATGAAATATCTTCAGATCCAGAGCTTACCTGAGAAGATGACTCATCCTTTTGATCACTACTGTGATCACTTCTATTGGCCATCAAACATTTATCCTCCTCTTCTTTGTAGATGCTGATCACTTTATCCCAAATTTCCTTTCCAGACTTGCAGCTGGAAATAGAAGGAACTACATCAGTATCAACTAAAGCATCAAAATATTTAGAACTGTGACATTTTCACGGTTCTTCAATTTGTCCTCATTAGACCACTTAGTCTGATCATGAGACAGTTGATATGGACCGTGAGACATAAGACTCCATAGGTTAGGATCAATGGAGTTTATATATCTACACATTTTGCCTAGCCATGCAGAAAAATTAGAACCATCAAACACAGGCGGATAAACCATTGAATTCAATTCAGAGCAATAATCCATAATCATAAAAGCACAAAGATAGCAGGATCCTCTCTACAGATTGTTAAATCTGATTAATCAGAGACCCGCTCTGATACCAAATGTTATGTGCAGGACGTGATCTAGAGGGGGAGTGAATAGATCCCCTTATGAAAAATAGGCTCAAATTAAAATCACGCTCAGTCAATTCAAACTGGAAGGAAATGAAAGTTAAGTTGTAAAGCTCTTTCACTGAGCTGAACTGATCAACATATATCAATCATAAACAACAATTCAAAAATCAATCCAACAGTTAATGCTTCAATTAGAACCAATGTCGAACACTTAGTCACTAAGCTAGTTCTGAACACTGAAGTGAAATTATCTCATATACCAGCTTGTAAAGGGGGTAGAGGAGAAGGATCAAGCGCACAAATCAAACCACGATGCACAAAGATTTTTTAGGTGGTTCAGTCTGCACCCAGTAGACCTACATCCACCCCCCACTCAACCGAGTGAGGATTCCACTGACACACAGCCTAATCCGCTGATCCACAGCTTCGAGGGAACCAATCCCCTACAACCGCGGATCCACAACTTCGGGGAATCAATCCCACAAACGAGGAACAAATCCTCAACCCACTGATACACAACTTGACGGGGAACATAGCCCCAAACCGCTGACACACAGCTTGAACGAGGATCAAATCCTCACAAGGCACAAGCCTCCACTGACAAACAGCTTGACTCAAACTCTTAACAAAGTATCGGAAGTAACCAAAGGAAATGAAAAATAACAAAACAAAAGAACACAGAAAAAATAGAAAAGATATAGCTCCAGAGGAGTAGAATGGCTTGGATCTGATCCAGAGGCCAAGACACGGTCAGATCTTCAATGTAGCTCCGACTGCATTCAAAACTTCATCTCACGAACTGGGTTGCAGAAATCTAGAATTGGGCTCTCGATCTCTCTCTCTTTTCTTCTTCTTCTTCTCTTCCATTCTCTCTCAATTTCCTCTTCGAACTGAACTGCTCAGAAAGCTCCTCAATAACCCACGCAACCCTTCTATTGCAGCAACCTTGTTCGAAGGAAGAATGTTCAGATTTATAGTGCAGAAAGACTAATTTCTGAATAATCATATCTTCAAAGCAATTCTTTTATTGGTCCATGTGTCAAGAAAAATATTCTCTTCAGAATCCATCTTAGGAGGTTGCCACATGGCCTAGGATCCTGTGCCAATCATTTGGCTTCGAAAACACATGATCACATGAGTGACTTACGTGAACTTGGCTATTTTTCTGCTTTGGCAATCTATTTTTCACCCTTGATAGCCATTTGTCACCCTTAGTGGCCTTTTGTCACCCTTAGTGACCTTTTGTCACCTTTGTGAACTATTTGTCACTGGTGTCATCCATTTATCAGCCTTGTTCATCTATTTGTTACCGCTATCACTTATTTGTCACCCCTACCAGCCAGTTGTCACCCTTACTGGCCTTTTGTCTGCCTTGCAAGTCTATTTGTCACCGATGTTATCTATTTGTCACCGTTATCACTTATTTTTCACTCCTGCTGGCTGTTTGTCACCTTCACTACCCATTTGTCACCTGTGCTAGCCATTTGTATCCCTTATGATCTATTTGTCACCATTAGCACTCATTTGTCACCCCTGCTCGACATTTATTATCTTTACTGCCCATTTGTCTACCCTGCCTATCTATTTTTCACCCTTGTCCAACATTTGTCACCCTTGTGAGCCTTTTGTCACCCGTGTGAAGCATTTGTCACCCGTATAAGCTATTTGTCACACTTCACCCTTATTTGTCTTTTGTCAGCTCGATAAGCCATTTTTCACCCTTACTCGTCATTTTTAAGCCTTGAGAGTTATTTGTTAGCCCTATGAGTTATTTGTTAGCCTTGTTCGCCCTTTATCTCTCGTGCTGACTTCAGTTGCACTGCTTTCTGCTTGAAGGTGTTGACGCACAAGGATGTTGCGTCGACGTAGCTATGTTAAACTACTGCTGCTGCTGCTGTTCGTTGTTTGTTGTTCATCATGATGTTGTACTACCGTATAGAAGTGTGGAGCTTGATCTTCACTACTGCTGCTGCACTTCACAGCGTCGACTCTACTTTCACACGGCGTCAACTCTTCTTCATGACTTTGTTAAGCTTGGGCAGAAATTCCTTGGCTGTGTTGACTCCATTTCAACATGGGGTCGACTCCACTTCTTCAAGGGACCATTTGTCATCTTTGTGAGCCATTTTTCACCTTTGTTCAACATTTGTTGGCCTTGTGATTTGTTTGTCTGCTTTGTTATGTCACCCTTGATGCCCATTTGTCTTCCTTATCGGATATTTGTTTGCGTTGTTATCCATTTGTCGCCGTTGAGTGTCATTTGTCACCCGTGTGCATCTATTTGTCACCCTTATCTGATATTTCTTACCCATATTTGCTTCAGCTAGCAAATGACTTCTGCTGAGCTTGAACTTGACTGAGTAAGTCGACTTGGGTCCTTGACTAAGTTGACTTGTCTTCAACTAAGATTTCTGAATTCTTCAAGAATTCACATGCAGAACCTCATCAAATACATGACATCATCAAACCCATAAAGACTCATAAATGACTTATAGTTTTGACATCATCAAAGCCACATGGACACAACAGTTGGCACGACCACTTGCCTCTAGTTGAATTTGCCTACAACAACAGCTACCAAACTAGTATTCAAATGGCACTATTCGAGGCCTTATATGGAAGGAGCTGTCATTCACCAATCTGCTGGAATGAAGTTGGGAAAAAACAACTTCTAGGCCCAGATCTTGTCAGAGATATAACTGAGAAGATTAAATTGATCAGGGAAAGACTCCAAGTGGCTCAATCAAGGCAAAAGACATATGCTGATACAAGAAGAAGAGACTTAAAATTTCAAGTAGGAGACCATGTGTTTCTCAAGGTTTCCCCAAGTCGTGGAATTAGAAGATTCGGCATCAAAGGCAAGCTTACACCGAGATTTATTGGCCCTTTTGAAATTCTTGAAAGGGTTGGCGAGGTCGCTTATTGGATAGTTTTGTCGCCACAATTATCTGGAGTTCATGATGTGTTCCATGTCTCAATGCTTAAAAGGTATGTTCATGACCCATTTCATGTTATCAGTCATGATGATCTTGTAATCTAGAAGGACTTAACATATGAGCAAAGGCCAATCAAAATACTGGATCGAGAAGTACGTCAGCTTCGAAATAAAACCATTCCCATGGTGAAAGTCCGGTGGAATAAAAACCTTGACCAGGAAGCAACATGGGAGATGGAGGAAGCTGTGCGCAAGAGATTTCCAGAGCTATTTATTGTAAGTAGAATACACTCTCCATAACTCCATGTAATGAATTTGGGGACCAAATTCTTTTAAGTGGGGAAGGGTGTTGCAACCCAGATAATTATCTAAATTTATTCAAATTTTTTTAGGAATTAAATAGATCAATTAAGCTCAAAATAAACTAATTATTGATTTAATGAGTTATTTAACATTTATGTAAGGACCAATTAATTGTAGCCCATTAAGGTCATTTAAAATGGGCCCATAGACCAAATTCTAAGACTGTTAGGCCCAAGCCCAACTCTAGAGACGTAATTAGGATTATTCCCTAGTTTTATTGGATAAATAGGGGATAAATATGATGGGAGTTTGAACAAAATTCAAAATTTTCACGCCCAATCAAGACGCGATCAGTCGCACGACCACGTTTAGTAGATGGCGGTCTCCATACGACCGCGTTTAAGTTCCGTAAATAGGACTTTGAGAAGCATGAAAAGATCAGATTTTTATCAACCCTATCACCATGGATCGATGTGATCTGGCATGGGAACTTGTCTAGGACTCTTAGGAGCTCTAATTGATGCCTCATGGGACTCCTAATTCAACCAAATCCCTCAACAGTAGGCCATAAATAGGGCCCAGTTTCGACCTGCACGAACCCTAGTTTTAGCTCGCATAGTTCGAAGGTAAGGTGTCATCTGTTCAGGTTGGTCCTTTAGGGTTATTTGTTCCCTTTTATATCTTATAACTTCCTTCTAAATCCCGTGCTAGGAGAACAAGCTGTCGAAGAGTTAGAAGGTCTGCAAGTAGCAGTTTCTATGCAGAACGCGTAGGAACGTGTGTGTTCTTCCGGTGATGATCCAAAGTTTAGGGACCTTGTCAGAGGTATTTTCACGTTCAACCTTTAGAGTTAATTTTTCCCCTTTGTGTCTTCTAATCGCCCTCCAAATCTCATGAAAGAAGATCAAGCAGTTAGGGAGATAGAACGTCTGGAAGTTGTTGGTTCCACGTAGGATGCGCAGGAATGAGGGCGTTCTTTTGGTGAGAAATTCAAAGGCTAGAGTCCAACCCAGAGGTATGTTATCTCATGTATGGCTTAAACAACTTGTTAGGAGTAAAAGTCCTCTAACCTTGCTCGATTTCATGCACTATACACGGCGTATTTGATGTTTTTCCATGACTGCGCAAGTTACATTTTATGGCATGTCATCTCTGCACCCTTAACCAAAAAGATAAGAGTTTTGATTTAATCTCATGCTTCCCTATGCACTTCGTTTTAAACATGCTACCATATCTTGCCTTTCAGTTTCACATGGTTTTCATGTATTGTTTGCCCTAGAATAGGCTGTACACGCTAGACTTAACTTCTTTCTGTTACAGACAAAAGGTGATTTTGCAGAGACCGCTACATGCTAGTAGCGGCCTTAGACCGACCGCATTATGGTTCCTCTAACCAGATCAAAACCCCGTTATTTCCACAATATATCTATGCCATACACCTGCTTTAGTTGTAACTTTGTTCTCTGATCATGGCATGATTTCATGTTTTGACTCAGCATGTTTTAAAAACCTATTTTTCATGTATGATATTTTATGCCAAAATCTTATAATTTTGTACTTAAGAATTTTCATGCAAGATCCTACACATCGATTTGTGTTTTGTCATGTTCCCTTTTCACCTTATTTCTACTTTATTAAGTTCACGTATAGCACGTATTCCGATACATTGCTATTAGGCCACTTGCACTTGATAGGAACACTCTCTTGGACTTGAGATCCTCTCCGTTGGATATTCCTTCTGTCGGACTAGGTGATCATGTTTCAAGGCCTCCGTAAGTCTCCGCGAGCCTGTGATTCCCACTAGGACGTCGAACTCGTTGTACCCTAAAAATCCAATGGTCTAGGAAGCACTTGAGTTTTCTACGTTTTCCAGCACTCTGTGCTAATCGCGGCCTTCAGGCGACTGCTACTTCATGATAGCGGTCCTGGCGTCACCGCGTTCTGCCTGCCATTTTGCTGCGTCGACCCCTTTCCTTTCTTGCGTCGACCTTGTTAAAAGGCGGTCTTGACTTGACCACTACCTCAAGAAAATGGTCCTCTTGAGACCGCGTTCAAACTAAATACTGCTCAACCTGTGGTTTGACCCAAGGGTTGATTATACTTTGTTTCTAGATGGTCTTCTAATTGTCTGGAACCCAACACCTTATTCAATATGTCATTAATAAACTATAGAAATCTATGAATGTACCATTATGCTGCCGAAATTCCTTCGTGGCATAATGTCCAATTAATTCATCCTTGATCTCATGCTTTCATTTTGGTGCATTCTTACCTTGGTATTATTGCCATAAAAATTTTGTTGAATTTGGCATGATTGGCCTACATTTATATTTCTCATGGAAGCAGCTTGATTTATAACTTGAAGATGCAAGAGCGGGCACAGACAGTGTCCAAGGGCTCCATGCTAGCCCCCTCGGCAGGTGGCCGGAAATGTACTGTAAATCATAGCGTATGATGAACACTTCCGTCGCATTACGTCGGGAGTATTTTTTTTATAAACGGGTGAAATCCACGAGGCAATCTCATGAAATTATACTTGCTTGTTACATGACTTTCTACTGCATAGCCTTTTAAGGTTATGAAAGTACATTCTCGTTACATGATAGTACACTCTCGTTATTGAAAGGCCACATTATATTCTTACTTGATCATGCTCTCATGTTACATGGAATCTCATCTCTCTACACTCATCTTGATACTTGTTGTTACAATGGTTTTATTCGCGTGTTTTATCGCATCCCTTTATCTTACCTTCTAGTGCTAAAATGTTAATTACTTAAATTATGCCTTCATGTTGATATGAAGATACCTACTGGGCGAGTGATTGAAGAACAAGCGAAGCCTTAGAAAGTCATGAGTCCATCTAGTTAGACAAGAGTCTTATTGTAATTTAAGTTCCTTCACTATAATAGGCGGTGAAGTCGATCATGTTATGTAATTTTCTTTTATTGAGTCTAGTGGAATATTATTTTGAATGGAGTCAAGAGTCTGCTTGTAAACTTGATTTATTACTTAATAAAATTGAAATTTGAGCATATTATGTCTTGTGCATTCATCTTCTTTGTGGATGTATTACTGCGCTCTGATATATTGCTAGCTTGAGATGTATTGCCGACTGTTCATGTTCCCGACTTAATTCCACTGCATATCTTGGGGCGTGACATTTGCTGTTGTATTTAGTTTTGTTTTGATGATGTCAATGCAACATGAAGTCATTTGGTCATTTCGGTTCCAAGTCTAAAAGTACATAAATGCAATTCTACATAACTTGTTCTTAAATGTTTCGCACCTATTCTATTGATTTTCAGACTGTAGTTGTTTAATAAATGATGTTTTTTGGTTATTTGCATGATTGAAAATACGCTATCAGACATGTGTTGTTTGAAAGGAGGTGCTACAAGAAAGATCCTTGAAGAGGAAGTCGATTTAAGGAATCTCGAAGTCGACTTGAGCTATGCCAGAACACCCGCTAGTTGAAGAACCTATCGTTGACAAATAAGCCTCTAAGGGTGACAAATAGGTCCATATGGGTGAAAAATAGCTTCTAAGGCTGAAATATGGATGACAGAACAAACAGCAAGTGAAGATTGTTAAGGTTGAGTCGACGCAAGAGGATAGTGGAGTCGACGCAGTCACACCAGCCAGCTAAAGAAGACTTCACTAAAATATGTTGGTGTACCAGTGATAAATGGACTCGTATCGTTGACAAATAGTCCCGTATCGGTGACAAATGGCTTCGTACCAGTGTAAAATGCTTCTTAAGGGTGAAAAACGGGCGACAGGGCTGAAGCCTTGAAAAGCGAAGAAGAAAAGCCAATTCCATGAAGCCTTGAGTCGACTCCACTTACATAAAACCTTCAACATTGAAAGAAGATCATTGGGGTTGGTCCTATGAAGCTAAAGGTAAATAATAGATGCATAACAGTGAAAAATAGCTATTATCTGTGACAAATAGCTTTACAGTTGTGAAAAATAGTTGCTTCAAGTGAAGGGAATCACAGCCAGTTCGATCCAGCACCAAAGAGGAGAGAGAGAGGAGAAGACTAAGAGAAGAAGGGTTGACTCCAGTCAACACCAATGCTAGTCAAGATGACTTTAGTCAAAGTCAACCTAGTCAAAATTGACCAAGTCAAGATCACTTCAGTGAAGATCAATGCCAGTCAAGATGACCATTCAACATTGACCAGTCAAAGTCAAGAGTCCACGTAGAGCCAACCAGTGGACTCAAACAGATGAAGGAAGCAATGATGAAAAATAGCCCTTTAGTGGTGACAAATGACTAAAGGCGACGGCTCAAGCTCAATGGCAGAGGATTTAAGGCGACGGCTGCTAAGGGTGACAAATGGCTACCTAAGACAGACAAATAGCCGTATAAGGGTGAAAAATACCCTGTTAAGGGTAACAAATGGATACGAGCATGGAAAACCTAAGAGAGTCACGTGCCTCCGATTCTCAATCATTGGCACATGATCCCAGGCACTTGACAGGTTCATACGAGGCCGAAATGTCAGAACATTCCCTCCAAGAGTTTTGGAAAAATGAAAATTCAAATAAATGCCAGGTCTAAGATTCAAATGCTAAATATATATACCAACGTTCACTCTGTTCAAAGCTATCGAAGGCGGGAGAGAAAAATCATCTGAATCTGCTATGAGAGTGTTCTTCGAAGAAAAAAAAAGAGAGCCGGAGAGAGCCAGTTCATGAGAAAGAGAAAGAGAGAGAGAGAGAGAGAGAGAGAGAGAGAGAGAGAGAGAGAGAGAGAGAGAGAAGGAAGAAGAAGAAGAGTTTGAGCAGCTCGAGAAGGCTTCCAGAGAAAGCTCTTGAACCAAGTTCAGAGTTACATTCATTTTTCTCCACTGTTGTATTTTTTGTCTTTCATTCGTTGTGTTCTTTGCTTGTTCTTCAATTCGATTCATATTGTAGTTCTCTGATAGTGCATTGGCGCACTAATCAGTAGTGTGATCGGTGGGTTATTGATCACTGCCTGGTTTGTTTACCAGGCGTGCGAGGGTGTTCCTCGTACGCTGCCGTAGTGTAGTGTTTCTAGCTCTAATGGGTAGAGTTAGGGGTGTGTTCAGCGGGCTATTGAGCACAGTTTTCCCTCTAGGTTGTTAGAAGAAGGGAGGAGGTTGTTCCTCCTATGTCAAGCTGTGTATCAGCTGGTGTAACGGACTTGGTCCGTGCTTGCTAGTGCAAGGAAGCCTCACCTGGATTGGGTGAGGGGTGGACGTAGATTGCTGGAAGCAATCGAACCACCTAAAAAAATCCGTTGTGCATTGTGTTTTTTTTCAATTCCTTCTATCTCATTCACACTTTGGACTTGGTATATCAAAAGGTTATTCACCTTGTGTGAGGAAGTCCTTGGGATAGTCCTCCACCTTGTATCAGTTCTAGTATATCGCTTCACAGTGGGTGCACTTAAGGTGTTCATAAATGTGTCTGCTCATTTGTGCTAACAAGACTTGCTACTGTTTCGTAGTTGGTTTTCATCTAATCCGAGCTTAGCGTGATCTTTCTTAGCTAGTCAGTTTTAAAGGGGTTGATCTATTCACCCCCCCTCTAGATCCGCCTTGTCATTCTCAACAGTTGGTATCAGAGCTAGGCTTCCCATAATGTGGTCCAACGACTAGGGAAGAGCTGAAAATGGCAATGGTCATAGTTTCATAGCTGAGGGTATTCTATTAATCGTCTACCATTTTTTGAAGGATCGAATTATCTTTATTGAAAAAATAGGATGGAAGTGTTTCTGCGAGCACAGAGCCACAAAGTTTGGAGGGTGATCAGCCATGGTCCATTTCAACTACCTGAAGATGAAAATGTATCGACCAGAGAACAAGTTCGATTGTCAACAGTCAATTGGAGCGTGATGAACGTGATGCAATGTGCTGTTTATCCAGAATAGTACTCCAAAATTTCTACATACAAATCAGCTATGTAAATGTGGGACAAGCTATAATTGATATATGAGGGAACATCCCACGTAAGAGCTACAGAGGTAAACATTTTGGTCTCTGAATACGAAATGTTTAAGATGAAGCATAATGAGACTATCAGTGATATGCTTTCTAGATTGTCAGAACTTACTAATAATCTTAGAGCATTGGGCACGGAGTATTCTGAAAGTGACATTGTTAGGAAGATACTCAGGTCCCTTCCTCTAGCGTGGCACACTAAGGCCACTATCATTGAAGATTCCGGGGACTTGACAACCATGTCGGTAGATTATTTGATTGGCTCCTTGATGACATACGAAATCAACTTCAAACCAAATGGAGAGGAGCACAAGAAGAAGCCAATAGCTCTCAAAGGGTGTGAGAGCAATGAAGAAGGTAGTGATGATTCTGAAAACCTTTTTGATTTAGATGATCATCAATATGCCATGTTAACCAGACATTTTTTAGAGTTCCTCAAATCCAGAGGTAAAATCTTTTGGAAAAAGAGGCCACAACAGAAAGGTAAGTCTTCGAACTTCAAATCTGATAAGAATAAAATTTCTGATAAGATCACTTGTTATCACTGCAAGAAAACATGTCACATGAAAGGAGAGTGTCCTGAGTTGCTGAGGAAGAACCCCAAGGGCAAGAAGAAGAAACCTCAAGCCATGGTATCACCTGGAGTGACGAGGAGGAAATCGTTGAAGGGGAATCTTCCAAAGGAGATGAAGAAGGACTGTGCCTTATGGTTCAAAGTGATGAAGAGGTAAACAACTTCTTTGAAAATTCAACTATTGATGATTGGGAAAATGAATATGGCGAGCTTCTTGCTAAGCATAATTTTCTAAGTAAGGAACATAGGGCGCTAAAAAGAAAATTGAATGTTGTTATTGAGGATAAGGAAAGCATTCAAAAAGAAAATGAAAATCTCTAAATAGAATTGGAAAAGCTAAGCTCACTTAGAAAAGAAAACGAAAATTTGCAAGAAGAAAATGAAAGGATTCAGAAACTGTTTGATGAGTTTAGATTGAAGGTTCAGAAAATTCAAAATGAGAACATGTTGATTTTTGAGAAGAATGAAGCTATAAATGAAGTTAACTCCGAACTTTAGAAAATCTATGAAAAACTTCAAAAAGATATGAAAGAGAAACAAGAAACACTTGAGAAATTTGTTCAAGAAAAATCAAATCTAGACACCATGCTAGGGATGAAGGTGAACTTCAATAAGGAAGGTATAGGTTTTGATCCATCTAATAAAAAGCCTTTTGAATTCAAGGCTATCACATTTTGTGCTAGTAAAAGTAAAGAGAAGCTGGACACTCCATCCAGCTCAACCAACAACACTCATACTTCTAAAATTAAAAATGCTGCTAACCCAATAAAGGCTATCAACAGGAACAGCCAAAACATTAAGGCAAAAATTCCACAGAAGAAAAAAAACCCAACATTTCACAATCCAAATAGCAAAAACTTCAATGTGTCCAAACCAACGAGGAATCACTCCTCTTACCATAAAAATGATAGCACGCCCGATGGGTGAGCTAGAGGGGGGGGGATTATTAGGTCACCCCCAAAATCAATCTAATTTGAAGATCGACAACGTGATACAAAAAGCAGTAAGGATCCTTCTCAATATTAGCCACGAAGCAACAAGAGAGGCAAAATCTCAGTGAGACTGAGACAACTAGTGCAAAGACCAAACACCTGGCGAGCTGAAAATAGAAAACCAGACAAAAACAAACCACACCAAGGGGATAGAATATTTTTAAGGTGGTTTGAGTGCGATCAGCAATCTACGTCCACCCCTTACTCCACTGGAGTAAGGCTTCCTTGCACTAAGCAATGTAAAGCACAGCAGACTCAGTCTGCAGACATCCGCTGTCGCACAGCTTACCACAAGGGAACAAATCCTTCAACACTGATCCTGCGACCTACAAGATCTGAACCTGAACTTGCCCCTACAAGATCAGAACCGGAGGACCAACCTCCCTTCCTCTAAACCAGAGGGTACACACGAGTGTAATGCCTACACTCGCAACTGGAGAACCAATCTCCCTTCCTCTAAGCACACTTAGAGGGTAACAAAATAGTAAGGAAGAAGTGGGTGAAACAACACGAAAACGAAAAGATGATAAGAAACCAGTCACTCAAAACAACGAAAATATAGCTTCCAGAGAAGCAGTCTTTCAAGCTCTGAAACCCAACAAAGATCACTCAATCACTTCAGGCTTTTCTCTTGAATAGGGAAATTCTTCTACACTCAGTGGCTACAGATGCTCTCTCTCTTTCAAAACTTTAGCAGCTTCCTCTTGCTGTCTTCAGCCTCCTTTTATAGCCAGATGAGAGCGCGGGGCCAACACGATTCCCGCCCATTTCTTTTCACACATCTGATCCC
Source organism: Amorphophallus konjac (assembly GCA_022559845.1). NCBI lineage: Eukaryota > Viridiplantae > Streptophyta > Magnoliopsida > Alismatales > Araceae > Amorphophallus > Amorphophallus konjac. Next base: position 183,154,687 of record CM040121.1, on the reverse strand, counting down.
TTTTCGATTCCACGTGTCAGGATCATCATTTCAATTTGATGCCTTGGATCACGAGCACTTAAACTTGGTACATTGATTTCCACGTGGAGTGACCTCACTGGTTTTGGGTTCGCTCAACACATGCTCGACCAGGTGACAACCCTGCCAAGCAAGAGAGGATATTAGTGAGGGCTAAATAGACCAAGGTCATGCACAGACTCTACGTATCATATAGCATAGACTCTAACTGACATGCACTGACCCTGTTTAGCATAAAGAATGATGTGCACAGACTTTTACTTATCTTCTAACACGTGTGCACCAACCAGGGTGCTGCTAGGATAGAACATGCACTGACTCTAACACGGCTGAGATAGATATGCACCGAGATAGAAATTGTACGAAATTCAAGTACCCTGAGGCAAAGAATGCACATACTTGAAGTGCAGTGAAATACAATCATGCACAGACGTTATAGCACAGGACTAGAACAGTGCACCGACTTGATCATGCCTAATACAAGAAGTTGCACCGACATTGATTAAGCATGAATGATATTTGCACCGACCTTGTATGTGTGTGCAGGCAACGAATGCACTGACTTGGTGCATGCAGAGTATACACCGACCTGTGCGAGCCAAAGCTTGCACCAACCTGTGCAAGCCAAAGCTTGCACCGATCTGCATTAGCAGACGCCCATTAAACCATATGCACCGACCTTATGAAAACTAGCAAAAGCATGCACTGAGATAATGCACATACTTAGCAATGAAGTGTGCACAGACTTTATGTGCACGGTGCGAGAGCTGCACCGACTCGATGGCGTGCAGTAACGATTGTTACATAGACTTGCTGTGCCTGGACTTCAACATGCAGGGACTTAGTCACGTGCCTCAATGAGGGTTGCACTGACTTAATGCTTGCATGCACATACTCTATTAAGTAAAGATGCAGTTTATGCATGGACTCAACTGCAGAGTAAAGCTAAGTATGCACGGACTTTCAGACTAGGATTAGAGAGTGTAGTATATGAAGAATGAATATATAAGAACAAAAAATTGCATTAAAATAGACTATCATGATTGTCTTATAGTGTATGATATCATCAAAACCGTAGGAGTGCAATAGTCTCCCCCTTTTTGATGATGGCAACACTATGAGTCAACACTATGAAACAATGCAAAACACTTTCCCCAAGCAGACTCTCCTCCCCTTGACCTTTCTCAAACTATCTCTCCTCCACTTGAACTCTCCCCCTCAAACTAACTTGAACTCTCCTTGAACTCTCCCCTTTTGACATCATCAAAAGGAGATGAAAGTGATATGCAGCTGAAGGTTAAGTGAGAGTAAAATGTAGTATTGTCACAGTGAGAATGACCCATGAGCATGTCTTAAAACAAATAAGTAGGGCACTAAAGTAAGTGTTGATTCTTCAAATCAAGTAATCCAGAAAGAGTTAGAAGAGGAGTTGAAGGTTATTTGCGTATAGAAAATATGATGAGGAATCAAGAGTGAACAGATATGCCAAGAAAGACATGATCAAAACTATACTAGTTAGACTGCAAGAGATTGATCCTGAGAAACGGGTTCTTGAAGTATTGAGGACAAACAATCCATAAACTCACACAACATGAGGGATTTTACTAAAACGGATTTTTTCTTTAAGGAGCAGTATATAGATCACTGAGTAAATTGGTAAATCACATCTTTGACATTAAGGAGACACCATGATCAGAGGCCGGACTTCTCAGTTACTCAATGTGAAAACCGTATTACCTCTCCTTTTTGAGAACAGAGTTAGTAATTGTGACTTTTTACGTGAGGAGACACCTTGATCAGAGACCAGACTCCCCAGTTACTCACCACTTTATTACCATTGCTCTGTCATTATCAAAATATTCACTACTTAATAGAGATAATCTGTCACCTCATGACTGAGGAAAGTTTTCATTTCTCTTTGATGAAACACTCAGTTTTTCAGTGATCAGACCATTGCTCTGAGCATATAAATTGTTGTTTTGTTTTTATCCATTGAGATCTTTAATATAAAGTGTTTGAAACCAATACCTACCAGAGACACTGATTCTTAAGGAATGAGATCCTTGAGGTCCGGGTTTCAAGTTTTTAGCAGATTTCATGACATATAAGTTTAGCTTGTTCCATGATCATGAAATATGTAAGGAGATATACTTCGAACACCTTGTCTAAGACTCTGCTAAATTACGAGATAAAAGATTATAGCTAAGCTTTAGTGGTTCAGACTTAAGAATTTAAGACAAGAATGGGATTCTACTTGCTGTGAATGACTGTATTAAAGCTTTCATAAGAGGCAACAGCAACATACATCTCTCACATGCTTCTGACTCAGTCAATCTTCAAATGCTAACCAACTCCCCCTCACAGAATGCAAAAAAATTTTTAAGACAAACACTCCTACATAGGAACAACTCCCCTTTACTTAATGAATTGTTATTCAAGAGTGACTCATGCAGACAATGCAATTACACAGACCCCTCTGCTTAACAACCAGCGAATAGATAGAGCTCCCCCTCACACTATGACATGATATGCAGACATACTCATGCTGAGTGATTAAGGACATAGGGGAAACAAATTTTATTCATGGAAGCAAATCATTTTATTCATGACAGACAGATAGTGTAAATGTTGAAGATAAAATCATGAAGGCATTTTATTCATGGAGCTAAGATTTAAAAATACCTAACTCTGTTCTCAAGGAAGTGAATTTTTCATTATCTAGTGGCTTAGTGAAGATGTCAGCTATTTGGTATGCAGTGCCTACATGGATTAATTCAAATGTTCCTTGGGAAACCTCATCTCTAATAAAATGATGTCTTATTTCTATGTGTTTAGTTTGAGAATGCAATACAGGGTTCTTGGCTAGATTGATGGCACTAGTATTGTCACAGTAGATAGGTGTACACCCTAGGTCTACTTGATAATCCTGAAGTTGGTGTTTGATCCAAATAACTTGTGTACCACAACTCCCTGCAGCTACGTACTCAGCCTTTGCAGTGGAGAGGGCCACAGAGTGTTGCTTCTTGGAACCCCAAGAGACTAAACACCCACCTAGAAATTCACAATGTCCACTAGTACTTTTTCTATCTAACTTACACCCGGCATAGTCAGCATCTGTGTATGCAACAAGATCTAAAGTGTGTGATGCAGGAAACCATAAGCCTCGGGTGTGTGTAGCAGATAAGTATCTGAAAATTCTTTTTACAGCTGCTAAGTGTAATTCAGTGGGTCTAGATTGGTACCTAGCACACATTCCTATATTGAACTGTATATCAGGTCTCGAGGCAGTTAAGTAGAGCAAAGATCCAATCATACCTCGGTATAGCTTTGCATCAACTTCTTTACCTGATTCGTCCGCATCCAAAGATGTGTTGGTGCCCATTGGTGTTGTGATGTGCTTCAGATTTATCATGCCAAACCTCTTGAGGATGTCCAATGTATATTTGGTCTGGTTGATGAAGCATCCATCCTCCAACTACTGTACCTGCAAGCCAAGGAAATACTTTAATTCACCTACCAAACTCATCTCAAACTCAATAGACATCAATTGACAAAACTCATTGCATAGTTCATTATTTGTTGAACCGAAGACAATGTCATCTACATATACCTTAACTATGATGAGGTCTTTATTCAAACTCTTGGTAAATAAGGTTTGATCCACCTTACCTCTGTGGTAGCCCTTGTTGATTAGAAATTCTGTTAGCCTTTCATACCAGGCTCTAGGAGCCTGCTTTAGACCATACAAGGCTTTATTCAACCTAAAAACTTGGTTAGGTAGAGGGGAAAATTGAAATCCGGGAGGTTGTTCAACAAAAACTTCTTCATTAATAATTCCATTTAAAAATGCACTTTTGACATCCATTTGTTGGAGTTTTATATTTTTAGAACATGCAAAAGCTAATAAAATCCTAATTACTTCCATTCAAGCAACAGGTGCATAGGACTCATCAAAATCAACTCCAAATTCTTGACAGTAGCCCTTGGCTACTAGTGTGGCTTTATTTCTCGAAAAAATACCATCCTCATTCATTTTATTCTTAAAAACCCATTGAGTTCCTATGACATTTGTATTTTCAGGTCTTGGAACTAGCTCCCACACATTGTTTCTTTCAAACTGTCCTAGTTCCTCATTCATTGCATTAACCCAACATTCATCTTTTAAAGCTTCTTCAACATTTTTGGGTTCTATTTGTGACACTAATGCAACTAGGTCTTGATTATGAACATTTCTAAAGTGAGACCTTGTTCTAAGAGGATCTTCAAGGTTGCCTATAATGCTATCTACTGGGTAATCTTTCAAAAATTTTAGATTTGTTGAGGACTCACCTGCTCCAGCTGAACTTACTTGGTTGGAAGTACCTGATACTTCAGGTGGTTCAGCTTCTTTATCCTCCCTGTCCTCCAAGAGTTCTCCATCTTCTTTTGAACACCTGTCATCATTATCTAAGTTAGCGAGATTATTTGATTCATCAAATATGACATGAGGTGTCTCTTCTACAGTTTTATCTGTGCAGTTGAAAACCCTATAAGCCCTAGTTGTTTCATAGTATCCTAGAAAAATTCTTGGAGTACTCCTAGCATTAAATTTGTCTAGGTCTCTTTTATTGTTGTTGTGGATGAAACATTTTGAGCCAAAAATTTTGAATTATGAGACATCAGGCTTCTTACCTTTCAGGAGTTCATAAGGTGTTTTCTTATGGATGGGTCTTACCAAGGCTCTGTTGATAGTGTAGCAAGCGGTGTTGGCTGCCTCTGCCCAAAATCTTCTAGGTAGCTGACTCTCCATCAGCATGGTTCTGGCCATCTCAATGATTGTGTGGTTTCTTCTCTTCACTATACCGTTCTGCTCCGGAGTCCTAGGAGAAGAAAATCTGTGAGTCAGTCCCTCTTTATTACAAAATTCAGAAAATGTAGCATTTTCAAATTCTCCTCCATGGTCAGACTGAATCATGGAAATTCTGTGAATTCCTTCTTGTCTGACTTTATTGAAAAGAAGTTCAAACTTCTAAAAAGCATCATTTTTATTTGCCAAGAAAAATAACCAAGAATATCTAGTAAAGTCATCTATAATAACAAATCCGAATCTTTTACCATTCAGGCTCTGAGTCCTGGTTGGACCAAAAAGATCCATATGCAAAAGCTCCATTGGTCTTGATGACAGAGACTCAGATCTGAGTTTGAATGATTTGCGGGTCTGTTTGCCTAGAGCACATGCATCACATGGTTTTGAAACAGAACAAAATTTGATTTTTGGCAATCCTCTAACTAAATCATGTTTAACCAATTTATTCAAAGAGGAGAAGCTAGCATGTCTTAAGCGTCTATGCCAAGTAAAGGCATTATTTTCAAAATCAGCAGACAAACAAATATTTAACTCAGATTTATCATCTAGGTTCACAATGTAGATGTTATTGGTCCTATTAGCTACAAACTTCACATTATCAGAATTTATTTCCAGAATTTTGCATGAATCATTATCAAACACAACTCTGTGACCCTTGTCGCATAGCTGACTGATACTGATTAAGTTGTGTTGAAGACCTTCCACTAGAAGAACTTTCTCAATAGAGGTTGTGGGGGACTTACCAACTGTTCCAATGCCAACTATTTTACCTCTATTCTTCCCTCCAAATTTGACCAGTCCCCCTGCCTTCATTTCTATCTTGCTGAATTTGGATCGGTCACCTGTCATGTGCCTGGAGCAACCGCTATCTAGATACCACTTGTTGTTCTCGACTACTAGACTAACCTGCAAGGAGCAAATTAAGCAAAGTGGTTTGGAACCCAAGATAGATTGGGTACAAAAACATTATTTAACTCTCTAAGCAAGCACTTTGGAATCCATACTTGTCTCATGGTATTTTTCGTTTGCACTCCATTTGCAGTTTTGTTGAAGTTATGACTCGAGTTCTGTCCACTCGATTTATTGATGTTGAACCTGTTCCTGTTGGTGGACTGTTCATTCCTCGGGTATCTACTATACCCAAACTGTCTAGGAGAAGTATACTCATTAAAGAATCTTTAAGGATGAGCAAGATTTCCCCAGTATCTTCTGTACTGACCCATGTTCTTATTAGAATATGAATTTCTGTTATTGGTCATTTGCCTGGTTCTGTTAACACTCTTGTTCTGATTGACGAGCATGGGAGCTTGTCTATTTAAGTTCTTAACAGCTTTAGAGTGTTGTTGGACATGTTTTGTTGACTTATTCCCAGTTTGCTGGACACTTTGAACATGATTAGAGCTTGATGGTGTGTCCATTTTCTCTTTTCCCTTTTCAGGACAGAATGTTATAGTTTTGAATTCGAAGGGTCTTTTCTGTGCCAGATTGTAGCCCAATCCTTATTGAAATTAACCCTAGTGCCCAGCATAGTATCTAAGTTTGACTTTCATTGAACAAATTTTTCTAGGGTTTTTTGTTTATCTTCTAGCTCTCTTTGCAGTGTTTCACAGTTCTTCAGTATTGGAACCCTAATTTTAATGATGACAATCTATGAGTCATGTGAAGACTAGATTGCATAAGTTTGTTTGCATTTGATCATTTCATATAAAATGTATGTCTGTGCACAGTTGAGTCTTTCAGCATACAAGGTCTGTGTACCTTGCGTTTGTTGCATACAGTCCATGCATAGGTTAAAGAAGTCAGTGCATAGTCAGGTCCGTGCATAACATGCATTGCATATAGCCTGGTCAGTGCATGTCTTACTTCTTTGCAAATTCAGGGTCGGTGCAATGCTTCCATAGTCGGTGCATGTTCTAAGTCCTTCATATGAGAGTCCGTCCATAACATGCATTGCATATAGCCTGGTCAGTGCATATCTTACATTTTGCTTACAGAAGTCAGTGCAGCTTTCGCCTTGTATATACAAAGTCCGTTCTATTCCCTATAGCTCCGGTCGGTGCAATGGTTGGTCCGTGCATACTTAATTCATAGAAGGTTGGCACAGTGTTGGTATTAGCTTCGTTAGCATCAGTGCATATTTGGTGTTAGCTTGAGTCGGTGCATTGCTTGTCTTGCATATCCATCCTCGGTGCAGCTCCTGTTTACGCATTCACCAAAGTCAGTGCATTCAATAGTCGGTGCAATCTTTGGCCTAAGACATATCTAGGTCGGCGTACATAGAAGATCAGTGCAAGCTTTTGCTTGACCTGCATTCCAACATCAGTGCATTTCATTACTGAAGTTAGTGCACTCTTGCAGGATGCACCCACGAGTAGTCTATGCATACCTCATTATGTACACCGATGGTCTGTGTGTGTGTCTTGCCTAATATATGTATCAAGTCAGTGCATGTTGACTTATTCATATACGAGTCCGTGCATGCATAAGTCTGCCTATAAGATGTTTGACCTAATGACTACTGCTCTCCTGACAGAGATTTTCTTTCCAGAGAACTGAGGCCAAGTGATCGTAACTTCTAAAGTGGCACGTGATCCAAGAGTGAAGGAGGTGCCAGGATCGAGACACGTGGAAACTATTGAGCTAGGATACTGCCACGTGGGCCAAGGCATTTAGGCGGGAATCATGGAAAGCACACGTCCTTCATCTGATGCTCTAAAATAAGAAAAAGAAGAAGAAGAAGGAGTGTGAGCACGATGCAGAAGAAGAATCTGAGAGAAAAAGGAGATCGAGCACCTGAAAAGAAAAGAGATAGAAAAAGAGAGAGAGATAGCTTGAAGGGAAGCAAGAGTAGCACATTGAAGATCAGGTTTTCTGTAGTGTCCTCTGGATTAGATCTGAGACACTTGGATCCTGCGTGAGCATCTTAGTTTGGATTTATTGACAGCCCTATGTTGCTGTGTTTTGTTCTTTCTTCTTTGATAATCGTTCAAGCTATTCGTCAGCGGTTGCAGAGGAGGTTTCCTCTGGTCGACTAAGCTGTAAAGCCTAGCGGGTCAAGCTATTTGTCAGCATTGCATAGGATTGGTTCCTCTGGACAGCAAGTTGTGTTGCTCATCGATTGTAGGCAAGCTGTGAGGCCCAGCGGTCTTTCAAGCTATGAGTCAGCAGGAAGCCATACTCTGGTTGGAGTATGGGGTGGATGTAGGTTAGCTGACCGAACCACCTAAAATATCTTGTGCCGTGTGGTTGAATGCTTTCTCATGTAAGGTTGTTTGTTCCTAATCGCCTAGATAGCTTCTATCTGTATGTCTTCAAATAGTTGATTAGGCGGGCATCTCTAGTGTTTGAGAAAGTGTCCGTTGAATAAGCCATCATAATTCTTTTCAACTTTAAAATTGGGCGAATTATTTTATCCATTCACCCCCCTCTGGATCTACGTTTCTTCCCATTTCTGCACCCATCAATTGGTATCAGAGAGGGCTTCTGCATAGAGGGTCCAACGACCTGCAGATCTATTCCTTGATTTGGTTTAGGTGCGATCTGTTTTGATTCGACTCTTAGCGTTGCTCCTAATGTGATTTGTAGTGAATTTATGGCTGAAATTCCTGTATACACCGGTTCGAACTTTTATGACTGGTATGGCTCCTTTAGGACAAATCCCAGTGGAAATCTTCAGACAGACAGAAATTTGATGAAAATAAAAAGGCCCTAGATCTAACCAAAAGGGCAATAGACTCTAACTCTATTCCATATGTCAATAAATGCAAGAGTGCAGCGGCTATCATCAACAGAATGTTGGGAAGATCTGTTGGAGATGAGGAAATGTGCCTGATGGTCAGAGATCAGTCCGAGGACTCATCCTCCCAGGTAAATTCAGAAGCTGAGAATTTTAGCTATGATGATTTAGTCTCCATGAATGAGCATTTACTGAATAAATATGATAGAGTCAAATCAGAAAAGAACAAGTTGAGAAAAGAAATGATTCATGAAGTTACACGCTTAAGAGCTGAAAAAGGAAATTTGAAATCTGAAAATGAGAGTTTAAGAAACAAACTTGCTAAAGATGAAAATTCATGTAATGAATGTGCTTTCTTAAAGGAACTAATTGAAGACCTTGATTCGGATGACAATATGCAGAAGAATCTAATTAGATCCTTGAAAGAAGAAAATGAGTCATTGGTTAAACAGAAAAAGGAAACAGATGAATATCAGGATAAATTGATTGAAGAAAATAGTAATTTGAAGGAACAGAATAAAAAGCTGATGGTTCTTAATGCAGTCTTTTCTGAAAGATGGCTGGCTTACGAAAAATGAAAATCCATTTTGGAGGAAAAGGAAACAAACAATGAAATAAAGCTTCAACAAGAAAATGAATCTTTAAAAAGTCTCAATGATTGTCTACATCAACAAGTTATCTCCTGTGAACATGATGCTGCCACTTTGCAAGCTGAAATTGAAGATCTAAAAAATTCTCTTTCAAAGTTTGTTGAAGGATAGGATAATTTGGATAAACTGTTGGGGATTAAAGTGATTTTTCAGAAAGAGGGGCTGGGGTATAATCCAGTAAATAAGAAGAGCTTTGGAAACAAAATTCATACATCATTTGTAAGTAGCTCAGAACAAACCAGCATCAAAACTCCATTGGTTTTTCAGTTCACTGCACAGAAAAATCCAAATCTTGCTACTATTCAGAAAAGTCAGAAATCTACCGAAAAAGCTGAAGGAAATGGTCATATGCAGAACAAGCCTATACACACTCATGTTAAAAATGTGCATGCTGTCCACAATACCAATACTCATACTCATGCATACAAGAAGAGAATTTCATGTCATTACTGTGGTAGGCTCGGCCATATGATGAATGGCTGTAAATTGAGGAATAAGAATGATCTAAATGCCAGTAAAATACATGCTAGGAAAACTTATCCTAAAAATCATGCATTTCATAATAAGAAAATTTCATGTTTTCATTGTGACAAGATGGGCCACATTGCTGCCCATTGCTGGCATGCCCAGGGAAAAGCTCCTAGGTGTTCCAACTGTTGGAAGCCAAGCCATCTGGCTAGTAAGTGCTTGTCAGTGGTTAAGAGAAGAAATTTTTCTTCCTGTTTTGAATGTGGGAAGTATGGTCACACAGTCCAGGACTATTGGCATATTCAGGGAAAGAAACTCAATTCTAAATTTGTTAAATTCCCTATAAACAAAATTGATTTTGGCAGAAATAAAGTTGTGTCTAAGGAAAAATACTTTGGATGCTTTAACTATGGAAAACCTGGCCATCGAGCTTCTGAATGCTGGTTGGCAAGTTATGGAAAATAAAATGTCCATGCAAATAATAGAAATTTTCATGATTATGCACAAAGATTACATGCTTATAATAATGTGCATAAAAAGAATCTAAACTCTATTATTTCATGTTATTTTTATGGTTAGTTAGGACATTCAATGTCTAACTCTTTTATGATTAAGTCAGATGGTTTATTTGCTCAGAAAATGTGGAAAGCTCCCTCTAGAGGTGCCACTGACAATTTAGGACCCAAGATTTATTGGGTTCCTAAATCTGCAAAATAAGGACCTATTCTTGCTGGTGTGCCTTAGGGCTGGAGAATAAAAAGGTGTAAATAAACCAAGGCACGCAATTGGTAAAACTCCATTCAGGTAACATTTTGCATTCTTCACATCTATTCAATTGAATTCCTTAGGAACATATTTTTAACTGCATATCATGTTAAATCTGATTAGTCAAAAGTTTCATGCATACATGCTCTTTTATTTGTTTTGACATTTGCATTGAGGTACATGAGTTTATCTGTTCACACTTTGAGTTGTGTGTGCCCATATTCATTGAAGATATGCTGGATTTACTTCTAATCTGTATGCATTCGTGTTGTCACTGTGCTTTAACTGGCTACATGCATATAGACTCAGTGCATTCCTTGCCTCGAGCCAGATGAGGTCGGTGCAATTTTTTTTTATCATAACATAAATGGGTCTGTGCATGTGTCTGTAGAATGTATATAATGTTGATACATATCTGTGTACTTTAAGAGAATCAAATAGTGATTGTTTGAAATCTCTGCACTTGTTGAGGGGGAGTTGTGCTTGTCTGAGATTGAATACATGTTTTGGTCAGTGATTTATTGGTGCTTGGATAGTTAGCTATCTGTGTCTGATGAATTGCAAGGTTCTGCTGTTGTGGTACTGACCTTGGAATCAGCTTGAATCAGGTCTAAGATGAGAGGTCAAATGGTTGTGATTTGGGATTTTGGATATACTGATTTCTTAGAAGGCTGTATGTTTGATGGTTTTTTAGAGATGGGTGGTTATATATTGATGGTCATTCAGGGTGTGCTTTTGGATTGGTGCTCTCTAGCCTTTAGTCTCAACCCTACTCATGAATGGTCTTCACCTACATCTCTGTGTTCTTTCTCTCCTTCCCTTATTCACATTTGTCTTCTAAGAAATTCATAGGATGTGCTAGTCAGGGGGGAGTAATATCTGGAATACTGTCACCTTTACTCATTTTCAATAATTAACTACTAAGATCACCCTGAACTAAGAAAAAAAATGTTGATCTTAACTGAGGTGTGATTTTTAGTGTATGAATATTAAATCTTATCCTAAAAGCTCTCACAATTAATCCTGGAAGATACCTCAATGGTCTTAAAATAGTCCAAATTGGAAATTGCTCAGTAGGCCATCAAAAATATGAAAGTCCTTAGTAATAAACCAATTTAATAGAAAATCCAAGTTTTATATGGTCCTTAAGTAACGTCTAAAGAAAATTTTGACAAAATACTTGAGAATACGCCATTAAATAAAAATTTGAGTGTGGCAGAGCAATGGCATACTATTTGAGAAACTGATCATCTGTCTCAAAGAAATTCAGAGGTCAAGTCATGATAATGAATGCTGTCTCTGTTCAACAAGAATAATATGAAACATAAAGGTAAACTGCTCTGAGTAACCAGGGACTCTGGTGTTTGATCAACATGTTTCATTGAGTAAAAAAGGGCAGTTATACTAAAATGTTCAACAAAAATTCTCTTTTTGCAAAAGATCAGTTAAAACATGGTTGACCCTATGGTTTCCTCAGAAAAATTTAGACTGGTTTAATGTCAATATAAAATTTTGAGTTTTTCAATCAGTAATTGGCTAACAAAAGGGAGCTAGTAAGATTAATGATCTCCTTGACTGGGTTATTTCCTTGATTAAGCTATCTCATTTCCATTATTTATCAGGGATAACTTGTGGAGAATAGCACTTTAAGATATAATCTCATATGCCAGAAATCGCATCTCTGCGTAGAAAGGCATTTTATTTTAAGTAAAGGGTAGTTTGGGTATTAATTGTTGAATATTGGTAAAGTTGACAGTGTCTCTTGTATTTATGTAACCCTACTTGTCTTATCCATCATACCTTCTCTTTTGAAGCCGAAGCGACCTCCCGCTCTCTTGTTCTCCTCTCTCGAGTTCTGCTAGCAAGCCCGCCTCTCCAGCCTTCCCTCTTCTCATCTCGTCCATTCCCTCTCTACGTCTCGTCCTTCTCTTCTTATTGCTTCCACCATGTCCTCTCCGTCCGCCATAAGTGAGGGGAAGAAGAAGGTCACGGAAGAGCGGCAATCCTCGTCTCCTCAAGTCTTGGAGACCAATGTGATCAAAGCCTATAAGTGAAGATCAAAGGAGGTGCATGTAGAAGGAGTAACGTCTTAATCGGTTCAGAAGAAATCTGTCAAGGGGAAGAGAAAGGAAACAGAGGTACAGTCGGTAGAAGATCGTGAGTCAGTGAAGGTTGTTGTGCCACTACCAAAAGAAAAGAAGCTGAAGATAGCACATGGTCAAGGTAAGAGAACAATATTCGAAGAAAAAGATACCTCAGCTGAAGTATCAAGACATGCAGAAATAACACTAGAAGCTGGAAAGATAGTCTTCCCACGGTACGTAGATTTTCATGATCATAAGATGATTGAGAAATTTCCTGAGTTGATTTAAATATTTAAAGTTTAGAAATGGATAAATTTTTTGGGTAAGCACAGAGTTTACTATCCGAGACTCGTAGCTGAGTTCTACCAGAATCTGAAGTATGATTTGGATCAGGCAAAACTTGTTTCTAAAGTCAAGGGGTCTAGGATTGAAGTCTCTAAGCATCTCCTTCATACAGTATTTAAAATACCAAAAGAAGGAGAAATTGAAAGAAAGTTTGCATGTGATCTTCATGATGTATACTCTCTCATCACAGATGAGCCTAAGAATCCCCAAGACAAAAATCAGTTAAAATTGGGTCAATTTAATGCAAATAATTTCTCTCCTCTCAAGAGATTGCTGCATCACATTCTCACTGCTATGATCACTCCACAAGTTGGAGGGAGAGGAAGACTGACCAACACTCAGAGATTTGTGTTATATTGTCTGCTGAAGAGAATTAGAGTTTGTTTGCCTGAAATAATGATTCAGATAATGAGAACTTGCAAAAAGTCTAGAAGATATTTACCCTATGCAGCTCACCTAACTGCTATTTTTAAGAAGGCAAACATAGCTTTGGAAGATGAGCCTTCAAAAGAAATTCTAAAATTTAATGTGTACAACATGGATTTTGCTAAAACTTACTTGAGGCTGAAAGAGACTGACTCAGAGAGTCCTTCTTGTGAAATTCAAAGAAAGGATAAATCTGAAAAGTATGCTCCTTTAAAGAAGAAGAGGAAAGTTCAAGTGGAAACAGTGTCAGAACAGCCTCCTCAGGCTCCTCAAGAAGAAATTCGTCCTATGTTAGTTGAAAAGGCCAAGTATCTGTTGATAAATCTGTTGAGAAGAATCTCAAGGATCTTCAACTAGAACAAGAAATCCATGAATTGGATTTAACTGATGCCCAAATTGTACAACAGCTGGATCAAAATATCAGTGAGCTATTTGATAAATTTGGAGTACAATCTGAGCAGGAACAGCAACGTGTTTGGCAAGAACAAGAGGAAGATCAATCTAGTGAAGCAGAGATTCAAGAGGCTGATACACAAGGTGTAGAAGAGGAAAGAGAAGAAGAAATTGAAGTAAATGAAGAATCATTGTCTAAGATGGTCACATAGATTTTGACAGAAGAGACTGACAAAATTTATGAAGAAATTGCTGAGTCAGTTGTCAATGATCAGGAGGGTGAACAACCAAGACAAGTAGAAGCTCCACAAGAAGCTTCACAAGAAGCTTCGCAAGAAGCTCCACAAGAAGCTCCAGAGTCCGTTGAAGAGGATACACAGGAGTATGTCATAGGACCGGCTCCTCAATTTCAGATGTTGGTGCGGACACCAGGGCGATCACGTGACACGTCGGCGAACCGGGTGCCATACGCGGAGCGCCAAGTGGACTACATCGGCTTCCCATCGAATTGGGGATAATTTAGCTTCCATTTGGACACTTTTTGCATTAAATTTGGGCTTGTATTGAAGATTATACATGGGTTTTCATATTGGGCTAGTTGCTAGACCCTTAAAAGGCCAATTGGTTAAAGGCCCTTAAGCATTCCATAAGAAAGGAAAGGCCTTGGACCAATATGAAGAACCCATTAGCCTAGCAAGGCCCAAATGGGCTCCCTTCCTACATGGGCTCTCTAAGTGGGAGAGGCCTCATACTAGAATGGGCTTCTGGTGCGGACACCCGAGCTGTTGATCGGCACGACACACCGAGCCACCGGTACCGCACACGGAGCACGACACGAGCCACCTCAGCGTCCATCTGGCTCGGAGACAGCTTGGAGACTCCGCCTTGAGCCTCCCCATTTATTATATTTAGCTAGACTTTATGTGTGTGTAATTTGTATTTATTTCGTTGCATTCGGTTTGCCATTTTGAGTGTAATAGGGGCTTACGAGCATTTCGGACCCCGTGGGCCCCACGGGCCCCCCGGGCCCCACCACATTGGGCCACCTCAGCCTAGGGTCCCACATGGGGCCAGTCAACATGCCACATGGGAGCATCTAGAAGTTTGAATGGTATTTGGACACATGGGGGACAATGGACTTGAAAAGTCCAAATGAGAGGCCACCTACCCCCACCTACCAAGTCCAACTTCCACATCCTTGCCATTCTAGTCAATAGGCCGCCCCCCCCCTTTATTTTTTTTTAATTTTCATTTGTGTGGATGGTCACATGCAATCCTAGCCCTCAATCTCCCACCCCTAGATCCAACGGTGGAGGATTGATTAGATTGGTGACCTATATATGCTTGTAATTTCCATTTTTGATGAATTAATGCCATTTGAATCAAACTTAATGTTGGAGCAAGGCCTAGGCCGCCCCCTTCCTCTCTCCCTCTCCCCCTTGCAGCTGTGAAGGCTGCCTCTTGGTGGTGTGACTCCACCCTATCAGTTCCGGTCGCCGCCGCCGCCGCCACGAGCCGCCATCGCCACCGCCGGAGTTCTGTCCACGCAATACCACAACCACTTCCACGAAATTCCAGTCTCAGCCACGGCCTCAGATCGAGCTGGGACTTTTACTGGATGTCCCAGAGGTGTCCAGCACGTCCTCAGAATTTTGGTTGGTCATAAAGATCTCATTTGGTATTTTTTTATTTTCGTCCAATCCCAGTTTCCAGATCTGTCTCCTGTCTGTTTCCATTTCCACCCGCCATGAGTTTTAAGTCTTAGGTCTACTTTTTGATTTTTTTTGGTTCGCCCAATTTTACTGGGCATTCTTTCCACTATCCCCTCCATCCCCAAATTTTCTTGAATTTTTGTGAGTCCATCTTATATTTTAAAAAAATCGAGTTCTTCCCTAGCTACAGTACTTTCTGCCAGTTCCCAGATCTGACCACCCGACACTCTAAAAATCCTATCAAATCACCACCACCTCGGAATCCAATTCCAAAAATTGTCCCAGCTTCATGGTTTGATTATCTACAAAGTTGAAGAAGAGCTCGAAGTCTGATTCCTACGGCACGTAGGCGGTCAACGGTGGTTCTCAGACAAGTACCCTGTAAATCTGATGTCTCGGTTACTGTACAACAGGGATTTGTAAATTCATTAAAGTCTAGATCCGGCTAGATCCATCAGATCTCTTTGCATCTAGATTGAAGCATTTGAAGAGAGCTTTCCAACGATAGCTCATGCGTCCCGATCCGACGTCGGGATCGACCGCAGCGGCTGTTTTCGCCGGAGCGCACGCAGGGAAAACAGAACTGAAATCCGTGGGCAGCCATTCCACAACTTGAAGATCGGACCCGACCGGCCACCAATCGGTGTCTCCGGCCGACCGCCGTCCGTGGAGGCGCGCCACCAGGGGTCTCCATCATAGTGGGACCCACCTCCGTAGATCCGGAGGACAGCGCCATCCGTGGGCCCCACGGGCCCGCAGAACCCGCCGTTCGGAAAGCACGAAAATGCGGAGTTCGGCGCGTCGAGTCGACATCAAGATGCTGCCTGTCAACCTGATTTACGTGATCCCTGGGGCCCACATGTGACCTTTTACCTCCCTGCGTGGAGTGGGTCGAATCCTTTTGTACCGCTGTGAATTATGTTAACCGGGGGTCCGTAAGTCAGCCGGGGTGTCTTCGCCACGCCGGGTGCGTGGAGGTAAATGTCTTAACTTCTTGGAGTTACATTGCTTAGCTAGTATACGGTCTTAGGCCGCTGCCGAGAGTGTAGGTTCCTAGTCCGTGTGTCCATGTCACCGCTGTGAGCGTGAGAGTGACCCGTCCCGCGACTCGATCCGAGTCCGGAAGTGAGTCTGACTACCTTGAACTCTGCCGGTTCCTTAACCGCGCACGATCCACGCTTTCCCTCGCATGGGACGCCGAGTGAGCTTGTACTTCTGTTAGCGACGTTTGCCACTAGGAGCTCGTAGTGTCAGGCTTAGCGTCTCCCTGGTGTGTATTGCTGGTCGCGTCTTCATTTAGAGTCCGAGGGTGGCACTGTATAGTGTCGTCTCCCGTGTCCGTCCCGCATCAGTTTGGTATCAGAGCCAGTCGAGTCTAGGGTAGTCGTTGCATAAGTCTTGCATAGTCTAAGGTTACCCCACACACACCTTCACTCGGTATATCCAAAGGTGTTGTCCGACCGTTAGGCTTTGCCTACCGGGAAGACCACACACTTGCGCGAGTGACCTTCGGGTCGATTACCTCCGCCCCGTACCGAGTCTTGGCCGTGTCTAGGGTGTAGTCGAGTCTCATTCTTTTCAAAAAAAAAAAAAGTGTTTTAAATTGTATTCTTTTAAAATACCAAAAAAAGGAGTGTTTTCAAATTGCAATTAGGTCTAAGTGTATCATTTAGTGTGTTTGCATTAGTCGATCGTTGTCACCTAGTCCGTACGTCTTTGCATGCCCACCCGTCGAGGCACCCAATACTCGCCACCACCACCTATGGCGGACTCCCGAGCCCGTAGTTCCGATGAGTCTTCCACGGCCGAGATGTTCCGGGCCATCATGGATCGTTTAGACATGCGTATGGATGGTCTTAGTACGCGTATGGATGGCATAGGGACGCGTCTAGAAGGGAGGATGAAGGTCCTCGAGGATCGGGCCGGGGTTTCGGAGCAGTCCATTCAAGGCCTTGTTGGGAGGATTGCCGTCCTAGAGAGGGGCCCAGTAGCGGCGCAACCCGCACCGACGAACGGCCAACAAGAGCCGGTGCAGCAACCCGCTGTGCCAAGGGCTCAGGTAGAGGATGTCGGGAGGCAACAGGCGCCTATAGTGGATGATTATGCCTCCGACAATGATCACGGGGGTAACGGTCGTCGTCATCAACGACGGAATCGTGATGACGAGGATGACGACCGCATTCTTAGGGGTGTGCGTGCGGACCCTCCCACTTTTAGCGGGTCCTTGGACCCTAGGGTGTATCTAGATTGGGAGGCCGGTATGGACCGGTACTTCGAGTGGTTTGAGATGACGAACCACCGAAGAGTCCGATATGCGAAGATGAAGCTGCAAGGGCAGGCCCAAACTTATTGGATCAATGTGGAGAGCCTGCTCAACCAGCGACGTCAACCCCAAATCGATACCTGGGATGATATGAAACTCAAATTGAGGGAGAAGTACCTTCCTGCCTCATATCGCCAACGTCTTATAGACAAGTGGCAAAGCATCTCCCAAGGGAATCGATCCGTGACCGAGTACACCGCCGAGTTCGATGAGTATTACTTGCGGTGCGGGGTCACGGAAGAGAGCACCATGACGATATCCCGCTTTCGAAGAGGTTTGCGGCCTAATTATCAATATGAACTCTTTCGCCGTAATGCCACCACTTTGGAGCAGGCATATCAGATTGCTCTCGAATTGGAGCAGTTCGAGGCCGAGTTCGAGTCACCCCATCGGTTGGGCTCCTTTCCCCTTCGTAGTGTCGAGTCACGTGGCTCATCTGGCACATATCCGAGGGCCTCCATGGCTCGACCTCAGGAGCCCGTTCGCCACGAGCCCTTTGCTCCTAGGCCTCGCCCTCCACCCCCGAGGGACCTTCCTCGTCCCCAGCATCTTACGGCCCCACCCACAGCCCGTCCACCAGCACCCGCACCTCCTGCGCGTCCTTTGTTGC
Organism: Amorphophallus konjac; assembly: GCA_022559845.1. Lineage (NCBI taxonomy): Eukaryota > Viridiplantae > Streptophyta > Magnoliopsida > Alismatales > Araceae > Amorphophallus > Amorphophallus konjac. Next base: position 183,136,311 of record CM040121.1, on the reverse strand, counting down.
CTACACCTCCTATCCGTCGGGAGGATAAAGGTAAAGGACCTATGATTGGGGAGCCTAGTGGATCACGGCAGCAGTGTTATCGCTGCAATGGGTTTGGCCATTTCGCCAACCAGTGTCCCACCCGCCCATCTCTTCACATTGGGGACACACAGGCCGAGGATACCACCCCTGCGGGCCTAGAGTTAGTCAGCTATGAGGCAGATGAAGAGTTAGCTGACGAGTACTATGAGATGGGAGGTGAGGCCCAGGATGCCCAGCAGTCAGACGATACCCACGTAGGGGTCGTCAGATGTATCCTCACCCAGCCACAGGTCAGTGATGACTGGCGTCGGACCACTATCCTTCATGTATTCTGTAGGCTGGGAAAGCAAATTTGCAAGGTGGTCATCGATAGCGGGAGTTGTATCAATGCAATCTCCACGAACGCTGTCACTCGTCTTGGTCTCACACCCGTAGACCATCCTTGTCCCTATCAGGTATCATGGGTGGATACCACTTCCATTTCGGTCAGGCTGCGGTGCTTGGTCCCGCTGCAGCTCCACTCCTACCGTGACGATATCTGGTGTGACGTTCTCCCCATGGAAGTGGGAAGTATCATTCTTGGTAGGCCGTGGTTATTCGACCGAGATGCCACACTCCATGGTCGGTCGAACACCTGTACCTTCGACCACAATGGCCAGCGGGTCACCCTCCAACCCGTTCGGCCCAGGAGCCCATCAGTCAGGGGTCCTACTGGCCCGAGTACCCCGAAGCCTTCCGTTCCCGGGCCTAGTACCCCATCCCCAGCTCGGGCTATGACCGTTACCTCTGGCCCAGGAGAGCCCTCGACGAGGAGATTGATGATGATTAGCTCCCGGGAAATGGAGCAGGAGCTTAGTCAGGGCTGTCCGGTGTTTGCCATTACGGTCCGAGAGGTGGAGCGGGACTCCGAGGGTGAGCTCCCACCCGAGGTTGTTCCCATTCTGCAGGAGTATGCTGATGTCTTTCCCGATGAGCTTCCCGAGGGACTCCCACCCATGCGGGATATTCAGCATGCCATCGACCTTGTTCCGGGCTCTTCTTTGCCCAACCTTCCTCATTATCGAATGAGCCCCACGGAGCATGCCGAGCTTAAACGGCAGGTCGATGAGCTCGTGCAGAGAGGATCTGTTCGGGACAGCATGAGTCCATGTGCTGTACCCGCGTTACTCGCCCCGAAGAAGGATGGCACGTGGAGAATGTGCATTGATAGTCGTGCCATCAACAAAATCACCGTGAAGTACAGGTTCCCTATTCCCCGCCTTGATGACATGCTAGACATGATGGCAGGTGCCACTATCTTTTCGAAGATTGATCTTAAGAGTGGCTACCATCAGGTGAGGATTAGGCCAGGTGATGAGTGGAAGACCGCATTTAAGACCAAGGACGGTCTATATGAGTGGTTGGTCATGCCTTTTGGGTTGACCAATGCCCCTAGCACTTTCATGCGACTCATGACACAGGTCCTTCGGCCTTTCATCGGAGTCTTTGTAGTGGTGTATTTTGATGATATTCTTATCTATAGTCGCACCACGGGGGACCACTTAGACCACCTTCGGCAGGTCTGTCTACTTCTCAGGCGAGAGCAGCTATTTGCGAACCCACAGAAGTGTGCATTCATGACACCTCAGCTTATCTTCTTGGGTTTCATTGTGTCTAGTACTGGGGTCTCCGCCGATCCGGAGAAGGTCCGGGCCATTGTTGAGTGGCCGGAACCCCGTATGGTTCATGATGTCCGCAGCTTTCATGGCCTTGCGACGTTCTACCGTCGCTTCATCCGCGGATTTAGCTCCGTCACTGCCCCGATCACGGATTGCATCCGGAAGGGCACCTTTGTATGGACGAAGGCCGCATCTGCCGCCTTCAAGGACATCAAGGAGCGCATGACCCAGACCCCTATCCTTCGACTGCCTGATTTCTCGAAGGTGTTTGAGGTCTGTTGTGATGCGTCGGGTGTTGGGATAGGAGGAGTTTTGAGTCAGGAGTCCCACCCGATCGCATATTTCAGCGAGAAGCTGAATGACGCGAAACTGCGATATTCCACATATGATAAAGAATTCTACGCAGTTGTTCAGGCTCTTAGGCATTGGAGGCACTATCTTTTACATCAGGAGTTTGTCCTATACTCCGACCACGAGGCATTGAGGTACCTCCATTCGCAAAAGAAGCTTAACTCGCGTCACAGTCGTTGGGTCGAGTATCTCCAGCAGTTCACCTTTGTGCTTAAACATAAGGCTGGAGTGGAGAACAAGGTGGCCGATGCCTTGAGTCGGCGAGCATGTCTTCTTACCACCATGAGTGCCGAGGTCATAGGGCTAGAGAAGATGAAGGAGGCCTATGTTGATTGTCCTGACTTCAGTCAGATTTTTACTACTCTCCAAGCCGGGCCCTCGAGAGACCATGATGATTATGTGCTTCAGGAGGGTTACCTCTTTCGAGGTAGCAGGCTATGTGTTCCCCGAACTTCGGTTCGAGATTTCCTAGTGTGGGAACTACATGCGGGAGGTCTAGCCGGCCACTTTGGTCGGAACAAGACTATTGAGGCAGTGGAGCATCGATTTTATTGGCCGAGCTTGAAGCGCGATGTTGCTAACATCGTGGCTCAGTGCCGTACATGTGCTACGGCCAAAATGAAGAAGCAAAGCTCGGGCCTTTATACGCCTCTCCCCGTGCCTGATGCCCCGTGGCAGGATGTCAGCATGGATTTTGTTTTGGGATTGCCACGTACCTCCAGGAAGCATGATTCGGTCTATGTGGTGGTTGACCGTTTCTCGAAGATGGCCCTCTTTATCCCTTGCTCAAAGACTTCGGATGCTTCTAGGGTAGCCCGCCTATTCCTTACTCATGTGGTGTGCAAGTTCGGGTTGCCTCGCACTATAGTGTCTGACCGTGATGTTAGGTTCACTTCCTATTTTTGGAAGACACTATGGCATATGATGGGTACGCACCTCAAGTTTTCCACTGCATACCATCCCCAGACAGATGGTCAGACCGAGGTGGTCAATAGGAGTCTGGGTGATCTTTTGAGATGTCTTGTTAGGGACCGCATTGGGGATTGGGATCTCATTCTACCTATGGCTGAGTTTGCATATAATGATTCGGTGAATAGGTCTACTGGCATGAGTCCATTTGAAATTGTCACAGGTCGTAGACCTAGGAAACCCGTTGACCTTGTCCCCATGCCTATCCATGCTAGAGTGTCGGAGTCGGCCGAGTCGTTTGCTAGGCATGTTAGGAGTTTGCATGACGACATCCGTCGTCACATTGAGGCCAGCAATGCACGGTACAAGGAGTTAGCCGATGCCCACCGACACCACCGAGAGTTCCACGAGGGTGAATGCGTCATGATCAGGGTAAGACCTGAACGGTTTCCCTCTGGAACCGTTAAGAAGTTGCAAGCTCGCGGAGCCGGTCCATTCAGAGTGTTGAAACGCGTTGGATCCAATGCGTACGTTGTGGACTTGCCCGAGGAATATGGTATAAGCTCTACCTTCAATGTATCGGATCTTGTTGCATATAGGGACCCAGCGGTGATCCCTAGTGAGCCTTTTGAGCCATCTCCTCCCCTTGAGAGTGATCCCACACCTGAGTGTCCACTTCCACCTCCAGCCCCTTTTTCACGGCAGCGTGAGCATATAGATCGTATACTGGACGAGCAAGTGACGGTTACCAGGAGTGGATCTTACCCGCGCTACCTAGTGCGATGGAGAGGACGGCCCGCTACTGAGGACACATGGATCACACATGGTGAGTTGCAGCAGATTGATCCGGACCTTTTGGAGCGATACAGGAGCGATGCATACCCTTACTCGACAGGGTCGAGTTTCTCCCACCCGGGGAGAATTGGTGCGGACACCCGAGCTGTTGATCGGCACGACACATCGAGCCACCGGTACCGCACACGGAGCACGACACGAGCCACCTCAGCGTCCATCTGGCTCGGAGACAGCTTGGAGACTCCGCCTTGAGCCTCCCCATTTATTATATTTAGCTAGACTTTATGTGTGTGTAATTTGTATTTATTTCGTTGCATTCGGTTTGCCATTTTGAGTGTAATAGGGGCTTACGAGCATTTCGGACCCCGTGGGCCCCACGGGCCCCCCGGGCCCCACCACATTGGGCCACCTCAGCCTAGGGTCCCACATGGGGCCAGTCAACATGCCACATGGGAGCATCTAGAAGTTTGAATGGTATTTGGACACATGGGGGACAATGGACTTGAAAAGTCCAAATGAGAGGCCACCTACCCCCACCTACCAAGTCCAACTTCCACATCCTTGCCATTCTAGTCAATAGGCCGCCCCCCCCTTTATTTTTTTTTAATTTTCATTTGTGTGGATGGTCACATGCAATCCTAGCCCTCAATCTCCCACCCCTAGATCCAACGGTGGAGGATTGATTAGATTGGTGACCTATATATGCTTGTAATTTCCATTTTTGATGAATTAATGCCATTTGAATCAAACTTAATGTTGGAGCAAGGCCTAGGCCGCCCCCTTCCTCTCTCCCTCTCCCCCTTGCAGCTGTGAAGGCTGCCTCTTGGTGGTGTGACTCCACCCTATCAGTTCCGGTCGCCGCCGCCGCCGCCACGAGCCGCCATCGCCACCGCCGGAGTTCTGTCCACGCAATACCACAACCACTTCCACGAAATTCCAGTCTCAGCCACGGCCTCAGATCGAGCTGGGACTTTTACTGGATGTCCCAGAGGTGTCCAGCACGTCCTCAGAATTTTGGTTGGTCATAAAGATCTCATTTGGTATTTTTTTATTTTCGTCCAATCCCAGTTTCCAGATCTGTCTCCTGTCTGTTTCCATTTCCACCCGCCATGAGTTTTAAGTCTTAGGTCTACTTTTTGATTTTTTTTGGTTCACCCAATTTTACTGGGCATTCTTTCCACTATCCCCTCCATCCCCAAATTTTCTTGAATTTTTGTGAGTCCATCTTATATTTTAAAAAAATCGAGTTCTTCCCTAGCTACAGTACTTTCTGCCAGTTCCCAGATCTGACCACCCGACACTCTAAAAATCCTATCAAATCACCACCACCTCGGAATCCAATTCCAAAAATTTTCCCAGCTTCATGGTTTGATTATCTACAAAGTTGAAGAAGAGCTCGAAGTCTGATTCCTATGGCAAGTAGGCGGTCAACGGTGGTTCTCAGACAAGTACCCTGTAAATCTGATGTCTCGGTTACTGTACAACAGGGATTTGTAAATTCATTAAAGTCTAGATCCGGCTAGATCCATCAGATCTCTTTGCATCTAGATTGAAGCATTTGAAGAGAGCTTTCCAACGATAGCTCATGCGTCCCGATCCGACGTCGGGATCGACCGCAGCGGCTGTTTTCGCCGGAGCGCACGCAGGGAAAACAGAACTGAAATCCGTGGGCAGCCATTCCACAACTTGAAGATCGGACCCGACCGGCCACCAATCGGTGTCTCCGGCCGACCGCCGTCCGTGGAGGCGCGCCACCAGGGGTCTCCATCATAGTGGGACCCACCTCCGTAGATCCGGAGGACAGCGCCATCCGTGGGCCCCACGGGCCCGCAGAACCCGCCGTTCGGAAAGCACGAAAATGCGGAGTTCGGCGCGTCGAGTCGACATCAAGATGCTGCCTGTCAACCTGATTTACGTGATCCCTGGGGCCCACATGTGACCTTTTACCTCCCTGCGTGGAGTGGGTCGAATCCTTTTGTACCGCTGTGAATTATGTTAACCGGGGGTCCGTAAGTCAGCCGGGGTGTCTTCGCCACGCCGGGTGCGTGGAGGTAAATGTCTTAACTTCTTGGAGTTACATTGCTTAGCTAGTATACGGTCTTAGGCCGCTGCCGAGAGTGTAGGTTCCTAGCCCGTGTGTCCATGTCACCGCTGTGAGCGTGAGAGTGACCCGTCCCGCGACTCGATCCGAGTCCGGAAGTGAGTCTGACTACCTTGAACTCTGCCGGTTCCTTAACCGCGCACGATCCACGCTTTCCCTCGCATGGGACGCCGAGTGAGCTTGTACTTCTGTTAGCGGCGTTTGCCACTAGGAGCTCGTAGTGTCAGGCTTAGCGTCTCCCTGGTGTGTATTGCTGGTCGCGTCTTCATTTAGAGTCCGAGGGTGGCACTGTATAGTGTCGTCTCCCGTGTACCGAATAGTGGGTTAAGTCTAGGTTCCTAGTTAGTGCATTCCAACATCGTCATGTCTAAGTGTGTAGTCGAGTCTCATGCCAACTTTGCATTATAATTTTGGGGTCGTGTCTAGTGTCTTGTCCAAGTGTCGGCATGTCTAACATGTAGTTCTCCAACTTCCCATGGATTCCCGGTCGCCCAGGTGATATGACCGTTGGCCCACCCATGGGCTTGGCAACCATCCTCTCCGCTTTTGTAGGCCGGAAGCCTCAGATTTTTTTGGCTCCAATGACCCGGGCATCTACCTCAAGTGGGAGGCCACCATGGACACCTACTTTGATTGTTATACTATGTCCGAGGCAATGCAATTCTCTTTTGCCAAAGAGCGGCTTCTTCATGAGGCTGCCAAAAAGTGGGATTACATCGAAAGAATGAGAGAGGTTAGGGGGCAATGGCCCATCGAGTCATGGTGGGACATGAAGAGAGAGCTTAGGAAGGTCTACGTGCCCCAACTGGTCACCTCCAATCGGCCCCACCAAATCACTTCCAACCAAGTGAGTCCTAGTCAGAGGCAAAGAGGCCCACACGTAGATGAGCCAAGACCCACTCCTAGGACGGTTGACTACGGGCGAGTCCACCATGATATCCCTATTCCAACCCACTCCATTGCCGAACTTATGCAAATGATTTTGGACCGGTTGGATGGGGTGGATAGGACACATACTTCTAGTGACGTACTCCTACACGAACCTAAGGAGGTCATCACCGGTAGTCTTAATCCGGCTCCATCAACGGAGTCCCCAGGCCCTCTCCCCATCATGGTGTATCCTCATTCCCCACTCACGAGAACTCCCATGCTACCACCCTCTACTTCCGAACTCTATTCGGAACCATCTCATTGGGAGCCACCCAAGCCCGAGCCACCCGTATTTCTAACGGGTACACTTTACATAGCCGAGCCACTACTTAGTTGGCTCAAAGATAGCTTGGTCCCACTTCCCCTCCCATCTATGGACCCTATCCTACCTCTGGTGCCAAGCAACTCATTTCACACCACCTTCCGGTCTAGTCACTATGTGGATTCATTGGACGACCTTCTTAAAGGGTTAGACCGGCATTTGGTATTTACGCACTTGTTGGCCCCAGGCTTCGACCGACCCACCGGTCGTAGCTTCACCCATTCCACCTTAGGGTCCATCACCTCCGTGTACACCGTGGGTCATATTACCACGGAGGTTCTTCTACTCCTCCCGTTACCAGCCGAGCCTGACTTCACTCCTTTTATCCCGAGGGAGGAGCCTATCTTCTATACACTGTCCCATCTACCACGATGGATGGAGGTGACCATCACCTTCATGAATTTCAAACATGGGACTATGTAATGGAGGAACCGGGGGGTCGCACCTTCTTTGACCCATTCGACCCCTTCTCTAGTGGGCCTCGTGCTCCACCACTTCCCCTCTACTTGGTCAAGGAAGTCCCCTACCACTCTCTTCCCACTCGGGCCAATCAAACTCCACATAGCAATAGGTCTGATTATTGGGAAGCATGGCATGCCTTACCTACATGTAGTGGTGATGCACCTCTTAGCCCACCCACACCCACATCTGATAGGAAGTCCTTGCATGCATGGTGTCTTTTTGGGTGTTTAGGAGTACATAATCCTACCTACCTTTGGTTGCATCTAGTATATGCATGGCACACATTCGGGTGTCCTGGTCCACCATCACCCATGCGTAGGTCGAACTAACCATAGGTTTGTCTATGTTCAAGTGTGTGTGTTTGTTTCTATGGTTTGTTTTCTTTCATATGGTTTCCATTAAGTCGTGTCAATAAACGGCCAGTCAAAGCACATATAAGGAGGTAGCCGATGCATGCTACATATCCGAGGATTCAAAGGGAGAGTGCGTCTAGAGCAGGGTCATACCTGATTGGTTTCCTCCCGGAGACCAAAAGCAACTCTAAGTCCACGATACCCACCCTTTTCGGGTTAAGAAACAAGTGGGTCCGAATGCGTATGATATTGAACTACCGAGCGACTATTGTGTCAATTCGACGTTCCATGTTTCAACTGGTAGCATATTGGAACCCGCGGTGATGCCTCGTGAGTTTTGGGCCTTCTCCTTCTATTGTGAGTGAAACACCACCCGAGAGTCCACCTCTTCCAGCCTCAACGCATGCATATAGATTGTATACTGGATGAGCAGGGATCACCACAAGGAACGGCGCATATCCACACGTCCTAGTGCGTTGGCGAGGATGCCCCACGATGACCAACACCTTGATCACATGCGAAGAATGTAAGCTTCGAGACCCTTACTCGACGGGGTCGAGTTCCTCCCACCCGGGGAGAATTGGTGCGGACACCAGGGCGATCACGTGACACGTCGGCGAACCGACGGTGCCATACGCGGAGCGCCAAGTGGACTACATCGGCTTACCATCGAATTGGGGATAATTTGGCTTCCATTTGGACACTTTTTGCATTAAATTTGGGCTTGTATTGAAGATTATACATGGGTTTTCATATTGGGCTGGTTGCTAGACCCTTAAAAGGCCAATTGGTTAAAGGCCCTTAAGCATTCCATAAGAAAGGAAAGGCCTTGGACCAATATGAAGAACCCATTAGCCTAGCAAGGCCCAAATGGGCTCCCTTCCTACATGGGCTCTCTAAGTGAGAGAGGCCTCATACTAGAATGGGCTTCTTTTACTCTTGGGTTCTCAAGATGGAAAGGGCCTTAAGCTAGAGTGGATAGGTGGGCTTAAGCCAAGACCACCAAGTGGCCCATTCTAGGCCCAAGAAGGGGGCACCCCATTTTTTGGCTTATTAGGCTAGATGATTGATTTGTTTTCTTCTCCAATTAACACATGGGGTATTAGAAGGCTGCTGGTCAATTTTCCAATGGCTGCCACCTAACATTTTACAAGAAATTCAAAGTTAGGTGAGCCACCATTGCCCCTTGTCCCCCCCTTTCACTATCACATTGTAATGGGTTCCCCCCCTCTCTCATTGTGTATCTCACGCAGGCCCTCCCCTCTATACCTCTTGTAATGCCTATATAAAGGCTTGTACGATGTGTGTTTAAAGGTTAATGAAAAGATTTTGTGAGAAATTGCATTAAGTGAGTGATTCACTTCTTCTTCCTTGGGTGTGACTCCCAACCCTGTCCTGTGACTGGATAGTATTCAGGTCGTGAGACTCGACCATCTACCCCCATCTTCCTCTTATCTTCTGGCTTCACCTGATTTATCCTTGATACTACTACGCGTTAGCAAGGATTCATATTTTGTTTCGTGTCGATCCGAGTTTGTGAGCAACGGTGGTGATTTTTCTCGTGGAGGCACGCAGATCGGTTCCTGAATGCTGCCCAGAATTGAAGATGTCTGTGTTTTAATTCCTGGAGCCCAACCCCGACGCCATCAGAAGTTAGTTTCTAAAGATCCATCGTAGTATTTCAAGTCCTCTTCGCGTTGCCTCTAGTTTCACCTCGATCCGTGACCAGTGCTGATCGTGAAGACAGATCTCGTGGGATCCCGCGGGCTGGTCTGAGCAGGTCTGGCTGAGATCTGACTCGACTTTCAGAGCCTGCCCCACCTTCATCCAGCCAAGATCCGTGTGAGAGGTCTTCAGAGTATTTCTTTCTCAGGGCGTCGCTGACGTTCTCGCATAAAGATCACCCTGATCCGACATCAGAAACCATTATTTCATATTTTTACCGTGTCGCTGTGCAGTTCTGTGAGCATAAAACCAGAACCTAAGAAGTGTCATCGCTGCGCCCAGGTATGAAAGCATCTGATCATGCCCTTTGGAGTGAAGATACTACATCCAGTCGCCGACATTCTCCAACAAACGGCGCTCCGATCGGGCGTCGGATCTGGTCGTACCAACCTCCGCAAGCTCGCTGCGCAGGGTGACCAGCGCGGGCAGAACCGGGTCAGCTTTTCGTCGCCGTACCCGAGCGGCTCCGGCACGCGTTCCTCACCTCCTGTGAGTGTGGCCCGTCAACCCGGGTTCCAGTAACCCCAAAGTTATTGATTGTAGCCCGATACCTCCCTGTGTGGAGTGGGCCAAGCTTCTGAAATTGTAAATTTAATCTTGTGTGTATTGGGGTTGTTCGGAAATCGGCCGGGAATTCTTCCCCACGACTAGTCGTGGAGGTACGTGCTCGTTCCGATCCTTACATTTACTGTTTAGTATGCTTTCTATATTGCTGTGTTTGTGAGATTAGGGCAGTTAGCTAGTTTCAAATTCACCGCGTTTGTGAGTTGTGAGCAACCGTTCCGTAGCTCCAATCGAGCACCGAGCGCGAATTAGCACCCTAGGCGACGGTGGTTTCTTAATCACCGTGATCCCCACGATTCCCTCGCAAGGTACGATCATCGGGCTCAAGAGAGTCGCTGTTGAGAGACATCTCCACCCGAAGAATACTACGGTGGTCAGCCGCCCGGCTTGCCTTAGTGTGCTAGTGCTGGCCGCACACTAGTCGGTCGTACGTCTTAGCCCGAGTCGGTCATCCGTCCCGCATCAGATGTATCCAAGAATGTCTCTTGCTCATGCTCCCTCATATGGACCCTATCTTGGAGAAATGATTAGTCTTGGTATACCACCCACTTCATCTCCTGAACCACAGCATAAATACTTTACTGAATTCCAAGAGTCTAGTGCATCTACATTTGGTTCACCTAGACCTAGTACTGAGCCTGATATTGCCCAGATGCTGTCAAATCTGACTGAAATAGTGATGAACCAAAATGAATCGATGAATAAATAGTTTCTGTTCAATACTGTTCAACTGGACAGAGTAGATGCCCGATTGCAACATTTGGAAAGAGTTGTCAAGAGAAAAGGGATTGAATTTTTAACTGCCAAACAAAAAACATATGCAGCAGTCCGAGAGATCTTGGAATCTCTTATGGGAATCAGTACTAGAGTTGGTTACATGGTGAGCAAAATTCAAGATACGCAACTCTCAACCTTCACCAAGCTCACTCAAATTCTGAGCCACACTTTTGATCTGAAGATTGAATTTGAGTTGATAAAGAGTACATTGAACACTATTGAAAACTGTCAGCCTGAAGTCATCAGCAAATTTCAAGATGTTAAGTCTAAATTGGAGATCCTCTCAAAGAATCTTAAACAAACTCTATCAAAGCAAGATTCTACCACCTCTCTAGTGGACAAACTTGGGTATAGAGTACATCGAAAGATAGATGACCTATTAGAACTCTTGAGAAATCTTCCCAATTCTATGCTCAACAGATCTACAACCCCTGGTTCCAGCAGTGCACATCCTCCTAGAGACAGGGGGAGTTTCAGAGGTCAATGATTCCCAAGATTTCCCCATTCTTTTTGATCATGACAAAGGGGGAGAATATATTATGGTGAATATGGACATGTATGAAAGTTTACAGTTTACTGACTGATGGATAGTTTTTTAAGCTTATAGTTTTCTGATGGATTGTTTTTCAGGTTTCTGATGTAAAAATGCTGAACGAGATAGTTGATTCAGACACTTGTCTGTATTCTCTTACTGTACACAGAAATGTAACTTCTGCATAGTGCATATTTGTGTTGGATGCATGTTTTATGTTGAATGTTATCTTTGCCATGCATGTCAACAAGTAAATTCTCTGCTAGTTTCAATCATACATGAATTATAGTTGTCATCATAAAAAAGGGGGAGATTGTTGGAACCTTAGTTTTAATGATGACAATCTATGAGTCATATGAAGACTAGATTGCATAAGTTTGTTTGCATTTGATCATTTCATATAAAATGTATGTCTGTGCATAGTTGAGTCTTTCAGCATACAAGGTCTGTGTAACTTGCGTTTGTTGCATACAGTCCATGCATAGGTTAAAGAAGTCAATGCATAGTCAGGTCCGTGCATAACATGCATTGCATATAGCCTGGTCAGTGCATGTCTTAGTTCTTTGCATATTCAGGGTCGGTGCAATGCTTCCATAGTCGGTGCATGTTCTAAGTCCTTTATATGAGAGTCCATCCATAACATGCATTGCATATAGCCTGGTCAGTGCATATCTTACATTCTGCTTACAGAAGTCAGTGCAGCTTTCGCCTTGTATATACAAAGTCCATGCTATTCCCTATAGCTCTGGTCGGTGCAATGGTTGGTCCGTGCATACTTAGTTCATAGAAGGTTGGCACAGTGTTGGTATTAGCTTCGTTAGCATCAGTGCATATTTGGTGTTAGCTTGAGTCGGTGCATTGCTTGTCTGGCATATCCATCCTCGGTGCAGCTCCTGTTTACGCTTTCACCAAAGTCAGTGCATTCAATAGTCAGTGCAATATTTGGCCTAAGGCATATCTAGGTCAACGTACGTAGAAGATCGGTGCAAGCTTTTGCTTGGCCTACATTCCAACATCAGTGCATTTCATTTCTGAAGTTAGTGCACTCTTACAGGATGCACCCACGCGTAGTCTGTGCATACCTCATTATGTACACCGATGGTCTGTGTGTGTGTCTTGCCTAATATATGTATCAAGTCAGTGTATGTTGACTTATTCATATACGAGTCCGTGCATGCATAAGTCTTCCTATAAGATGTTTGACCTAATGACTACTGCTCTCCTGACAGAGATTTTCTCTCCAGAGAACTGAGGCCAAGTGATCGTAACTTCTAAAGTGGCACATGATCCAAGAGTGAAGGAGGTGCCAGGATCGAGACATGTGGAATGCATTGAGCTAGGATACTGCCACGTGGGCCAAGGCATTTGGGCGGGAATCATGGAAAGCACACGACCTTCATCTGATGCTCTAAAAGAAGAAAAAGAATAAGAAGAAGGAGTGTGAGCACGATACAGAAGAAGAATCTGAGAGAAAAAGGAGATCGAGCACCTGAAAAGAAAAGAGATAGAAAAAGAGAGAGAGATAGCTTGAAGGGAAGCAAGAGAAGCACATTGAAGATCAAGTTTTCTGTAGTGTTCTCTAGATTAGATCCGAGACACTTGGCTCCTGCGTGAGCATCTTAGTTTGGATTTATTGACAGCCCTCTGTTGCTGTGTTTTGTTCTTTTTGTTCTTTCTTCTTTGATACTCGTTCAAGCTGTTCGTCAGCGGTTGCAGAGGAGGTTTCCTCTGGTAGGCTAAGCTGTAAAGCCCAGCGGGTCAAGATGTTTGTCAGCGTTGCGGAGGATTGGTTCTTCTGGATAGCAAGCTGTGTTGCTCAGCGGTTGTAGGCAAGCTATGAGGCCCAGCGGTCTTTCAAGCTGTGAGTCAGCAGGAAGCCATACTCTGGTTGGAGTATGGGGTGGATGTAGGTCAGTTGACCGAACCACCTAAACTATCTTGTGCAGTGTGGTTGAATGCTTTCTCGTGTAAGATTGTTTGTTCCTAATCACCTTGATAGCTTCCGTTTGCATGTCTTCAAATAGTTGATTAGGCATGCATCTCTAGTGTTTGAGAAAGTGTCCGCTGATTAAGCCATCATAATTCTTTTCAACTTTAAAATTGGGCGAATTATTTTAAGAAGATCCATTCACCCCCCTCTGGATCTACGTTTCTTCCCATTTCCGCACCCATCATTCAGGAGTTCAGAATTCACTTTCTTAACAGCTTCAATTTTCTCAATCATTAAGTTGTTTTCACTCCGACTATCTTGAAGTTTTGATTTAAGTTCATCATTTTCTTTTCTGAGAGTGTTCAATTCTTCTAATTCTTCCTTGGCCTTTTTATTTTCTTCGTTTGTTTGGATCTGTTCTTCAGTGACAGCATTCAGTTTTCTCTTTACCATCTTATGCTCTTTACTCAAGGCATTAAACTTAGCTAGCAATTCGGCATAGGAATCTTCCCAATCATCAATTGTAAAGTTCTCAAAAATATTTGTTACCTCTTCGTCACTTTTGGCCATGAGGCATATTCCTTCTTCGTCTTCCTCGAAAGAGCTAGCCTCTGGGTCTTCCTCCTCATCACTCCACGTGTAGACCATAGCTTGAGGTTTCTTCTTCTGCACCTTGGAGGCCTTCTTCTGGAGATCAGGACATTCACCTTTTATATGTCCTGTCTTCATGCAGTTATAACATGTAATCTTCTTAGTGCTCCTATTTTTATCACTGTTAAAATCAAACTTCTTACCAGAGGGATACAACCCTTTCCTTCTAAAAGTTTTTCCCTTCATTCTCAAAAACTTTCGAAACTGATGAGTGAACATAGCCTGCTCCTCTTGATCAAGGTCTGACAAGCCGTCAGACTCCCCACTGCTACTAGCACTGCAGCTGCTAGCTTTACTGCTGGACACCTTGAGGGCAATGTTCTTGCCCTTCTTCTCACTTCTTTCACCATTCCTTTTGAAGTTCATTTTTTAGGTCATTAGGGATCCTATAAGTTCAGTGACTGTCATTTTCGACAGGTCCCTAGACTCTTCTATCACTATGGCCTTGGTGTGCCAAGCGGGGGATAGCGACCTAAGAATTTTCCTGACAATGTCCCCCTCTAAATTTTTTTTCCCAAGCCCATTAAGACTATTAGTAATCAATGACAACCGTCATACATTTCAGTGATCGTCTCCTCAGATTTCATTTTAAATAATTCATATTCTGAGGTAAGCATGTTTACCTTAGTATCCTTCACTTGAGATGTACCTTCGTAGATCAGCTCCAATTCATCCCACATCTTCTTGGCAGTCTTGTAGGCTAAAATCCGGGCGTATTCATCAGGGTGAACCGCACACTGTATGATGTTCAGGGCCGACCAGTTGATGGTTGAAAGTTTGACGTGATCATCCGTCCACGCATCTTCATTCGGTGGAAGCTCATAAGGCCCTACGGTGATCTCTCTCCAAAGCTTGTGGCTCTGGGCTCTCACAAACAGATCCATCCTGTTTTTCCAGTAGAAATAGTTAGTACCATCAAAGAAAGGAGGGCGAATAATAGACTGTCCCTCAGCCATGAAGCTTCGAGGACCACTAGATCCAGGATTACCTTGGCCGTTGGACCACATGATGGGTAACCTGCTCTGATACCAATTGATAGCACGCCTGATGGGTGAGCTAGAAGGGGGGATGAATAGGTCACCCCCAAAATCAATCTAATTTGAAGATCGACAATGTGATACAAAAAGTAGTAAGGATCCTTCTCAATATTAGCCATGAAGCAACAAGAGAGGCAAAATCTCAGTGAGACTGAGACAACTAGTGCAACGACCAAACACCTGGCGAGCTGAAAACAGAAAACCAGACAAAAACAAACCACACCAAGGGGACAGAAGATTTTTAAGGTGGTTCGATTGCGATCAGCAATCTACGTCCACCCCTTACTCCACTGGAGTAAGGCTTCCTTGCACTAAGCAATGTAAAGCACAGCAGACTCAGTCTGCAGACATCCGCTGTCGCACAGCTTGTCATAAGGGAACAAATCCCTCAACATTGATCCTGCGACCTACAGGATCTGAACCTGAACTTGCCCCTGCAAGATCAGAACCGAAGGACCAACCTCCCTTCCTCTAAACCAGAGGGTACACACGAGTGTAATGTCTACACTCACAACTGGAGAACCAATCTCCCTTCCTCTAAGCACACTTAGAGGGTAACAAAACAGTAAGGAAGAAGTGGGTGAAACAACACGAACATGAAAAGATGATAAGAAACCAATCACTCAAAACAACGAAAATATAGCTTCCAGAGAAGTAGTCTTTCAAGCTCTGAAACCCAACAAAGATCACTCAATCACTTCAAGCTTTTCTCTCGAATAGGGAAATTCTTCTACACTCAGTGGCTGCAGATGCTCTCTCTCTTTCAAAACTTCAGCAGCTTCCTCTTGCTATCTTCAGCCTCCTTTTATAGCCAGATGAGAGCGCGTGGCCAACATGATTCCCGCCCATTTCTTTTCACACATCTGATCCCTTTTCGGTTCCACGTGTCAGGATCATCATTTCAGTTCGATGCCTCGGATCACGAGCCCTTAAACCTGGTACATTGATTTCCACGTGGAGTGACCTCACTGGTTTTGGGTTCGCTCAACACATGCTCGACCAGGTGACAACCCTACCAAGCAAGAGAGGATATTAGTGAGGGCTAAATAGACCAAGGTCATGCACAGACTCTACGTATCATATAGCATAGACTCTAACTGACATGCACTGACCCTATTTAGCACAAAGAATGATGTGCACAGACTTTTACTTATCTTCTAACACGTGTGCACCGACCAGGGTGCTGCTAGGACAGAACATGCACTGACTCCAACACGGCTGAGATAGATATGCACCAAGATAGAAACTGTACGAAATTCAAGTACCCTGAGGCAATGAATGCACAGACTTGAAGTGCAGTGAAATACAATCATGCATAGACGTTATAGCACAGGACTAGAACAGTGCACCGACTTGATCATGCCTAATACAAGAAGTTGCACCGACGTTGATTAAGCATGAATGATATTTGCACCGACCTTGTATGTGTGTGCAGGCAACGAATGCACTGACTTGGTGTGTGCAGAGTATACACCAACCTGTGCGAGCCAAAGCTTGCACCGACCTGTGCAAGCCAAAGCTTGCACCGATCTGCCTTCGCAGATGCCCAGTAAACCATATGCACCGACCTTATGAAAACTAGCAAAAGCATGCACTGAGATAATGCACATACTTAGCAATGAAGTGGGCACAGACTTTATGTGCACGATGCGAGAGCTGCACCGACTCGATGGCGTGCAGTAACGATTGTTGCACTGACTTGCTGTGCCTGGACTTCAACATGTAGGGACTTAGTCGCGTGCCTCAATGAGGGTTGCACCGACTTAATGCTTGCATGCACAGACTCTATTAAGTAAAGATGCAGTTTATGCATGGACTCAACTGCAGAGTAAAGCTAAGTATGCACGGAGTTTCAGAGTAGGATTAGAGAGTGCAATATATGAAGAATGAATATATAAGAACAAAAAAATGCATTAAAATAGACTATCATGATTGTCTTATAGTGTATGACATCATCAAAACCATAGGAGTGCAACAAAAAATGCCTTCAATGCACACAATTCCAACAAGGCAAGGGAGTATGTGAACAAGCACAGAAATAAATTTGGGCAGCAGAATAACCAACACATCAAAAATCATCAAGCCAAATCAAACTCAGGGTTACTGCCAAAATGAATGACAGTAATAAGCAACTGAACAAACAAGCCAATAAAAAGAAAACTGTCAAGCAGATTTGGATTCCGAAAGATTTGTTGAAGAGTATTAATGATGTATCTGGACCCAACTTGTCTTGGGTTCCAAAAGCTTTTGCATAAATTACTTTGCAGGAAAGCCTGGCAGCCATGGACAACCGGTGGTATCTTGACAGTGGCTGCTCATGGCTGCTCGAGGCACATGACTGGAGACAAGGCCAAATTTAGCAAGCTAGAAGTAAAAGCTGGTGGAACAGTTAAGTTTGGAGGGAAGAATAGAGGTAAGATCATAGGCTTCGGCACTATCGATAAGTGTCCCTCCAATACAATTGAGAATGTTTTACTTATTGAGGGTCTTGAGCATAACCTGCTAAGCATTAGTTAGCTCTGTGATAATGGTCATAGGGTCACTTTTGATGATTGTGAATGTAAGATTTTTGAACTCAATTCTGATTTTTTGTCCCCAGTAGATGGCAATCAAGAGGGGAGGGGTGAATTGATTGACCTTTAAAAAATTTCTTAGACGATTCGACAGAAAATGCAGATACAGAAAATATTAGAAGATGTGACCACACTCTTCTCACCCGAGGATGTACCACATGAATAATGAAAAGTTCGCAGAAGATTGTTACTAGAATAACAGTGAAGCAATTTGCACTCTCGACAAGAAGCCCACATGAGAAATACGCTAACAGCAAACCACGATGAACACGGAGATTTGAGGTGGTTCGGGTTCACAACAATGCCCCCTACGTCCACCCCTCACAAAGTGAGGATTCCTTCCACTATATAGTGAAAAACCACACATACACACGCTGTGATGTTCACAGCCACACACACACACACACGCTGCGACCAGCAGACGCACACACACACAGTCTATGATGAGAGAAAATATTCAGATATACAATATGCTCTTTGAACTAGAAGAATATGATCAAGATATAGACAATATCAACTCTAAGGATGCTAAAAATCCCCCTTTGGATGATGAGCACTTGACAGATCTTCTTCTCTTGGATGACGATGCAGGATGAGAGCAGATTCCACAAGAAGAAGGCCGGAGGATGATGCTTAGCTCGAGATGTGCTTGGCTCAGCTTCAAACCAGGAGGAGGAGCTTTGAATCCTTCAGGAACAACGTCAAATCTTCAAGGAACTCAGATGGTTTTCACACTTGAGGCACCTCTCCCGTGTTTCTTCTCCTGCAAGCATGAAAAGATGAAAGGGTGAAAAATATTCCCTTCGATTATTCTTTTTGGGTTGCTCCAATCATGGGTTTTATACCCCCAAGGCTGGGGGACACGGGTAAGATGATGGGAACCTCGGATCCAACACTTTTAGGGCAAAAGATGGGAGAAAAAATAACATTGATACAGATTCGAAACGGGTTCGGTGGTGGATTAACGGAAAGGGTCCACCCATGGGGTCGACCCTCGAGGACTTACGAAGTTCGCCCAAATGTGCTACGAAGCAATGGCTTGACGGGGTCGACCCTTTAGGTCGACCCTCGTGACACCCGAGCATAAAACAGAAAGGCCGAAAAATGAAAACACTCAGGGGTCGACCCATGGGGTCGACCCTTGAACCCAACATCTGTAAAACAGAAAACCCGATGGCTCGGAAGGAGCCAGGGGTCGACCCTTCTTCACAGACTCAACGATAAAAAATAAACTAAGTGCTAGATACAGCCAAGGGGTCAACCCTTGGGGTCAACCCCTCCACAGGGTTTATTTTTAAGACATGTATGAGTGAATTTGAAGATCAAAACCATATCAAGTCGACCCTTGGGGTCAAAGCAATGAAATCTATCATGGAAAGTCAACTTAATAAGGGAAATGAGTTTTGTCTAGATCTCACCATGTGTCCTCGTATTTTTTAGGAAGTGAGCCTCATTCCTGAGTTCTGCAGAAACACCAAAATCAGAGTTAGATTTAATCTTGACAGTTTCAACTCAAAAGACTTACTCAAAAGGGGATTTTCTTGATCCTGCGAATTTCATCCTTCGACTGCACTAGAAGATCATGATCTAAGGAGAAACAAGAATCAAGTTCTTTATACTAAAGTAGTCCAAAATAAGTTTGTTAAAATTTATTCACCCGACAATTATTCTAGACTCATATAGTGTTTGGTCATCATCAAAATCTAACAAATAAGAGCTTTCACTCAAGGGGGTTCAACATGATTCAATAAAATTTGTAGGCCATAGAGTCAACAATGTGTACATAGTGAACATAGATGAAAATTCTGCATCAAGTCTTTGTTTAACTGCAAATTCTGAAAATAATGCTTTCCATTGGCATAGGAAGTTAGTCCATGCTAGCTATACTATTTTGAATAGATTAGTCAAGCATGAGTTAGTTAGAGGCATACCTAAAATAAATTTCAAAGCAAACTCAAAAATTTGTGATGCATGTGCATTAGGTAAGCAAACCAAAAAATCTTTCAAAATAAGGCATGAACCCTTATCTTCCAGACCTTTAGAACATCTGCATATGGACTTGTTTGGTCTTACTAGGACTCAAAATCTAACTGGTAAGATTTGGGTATGTCATTGTAGATGACTTTACTAGGTTTACATGGATATTCTTTTTGGCTCACAAGAGTGATGCATTTGATGAATTTCAAATCTTCTTTAACAAAATAAAGTAAGAAATTAAGCACAAGATGTGCATCATTCAATCTGATCATGGGGGAGAATTTGAAAATACATTGTTTTCTTATTTCTATAATAAAGAAGGATTGACTCATAAATTTTCATCTCCCAGGACCCCAGAGCAAAATGGAGTTGTAGAGAGAAGAAATAGAACAATCGTGGAGATGGTCAGGACTATGTTGATTGAGAGCCAACTCCCATGGAAGTTTGGGGTAGAAGCTGCAAACACTGCCTGTTATATACTTAACAGGGCAATGGTAAGACCTGTCCAATTGAAAACTCCTTATGAACTTCTAAAGGGTAAGAGACCCAACCTGACTTATTTTAAAATCTTCGGTTCCAAGTATTTTATTCATAACAATGATAAAAGGGACCTAGATAAGTTTGAAGATAAAAGTAGTCCAGGGATTTTCTTAGGGTATTCTGAATTGTCTAGAGCTTATCGAGTCTTTAATATTCATGATCAGCTAGTAGAAGAGTCTTGTCACGCCCCGAGCTTTTATTACAGCGGAAGGAATATCGAAACGTGAACAACCGACATGGAAAGTCTCTCGCAAGCAAGAAACCAGAGTGCTAGACAATCACATAGAAGTAATTGCACAAGTAAATTTCTCTCAAATTTTAAACTTTATTTCATAACCACAATCAATTCACATTATATCATTTCTTGACAACTTTCATCACTACGACTCAAGAAAAATCAAAATTACAATATGACTAGACTAGACTAGACACTTTGATAATTTTAAGGCTTCTCTCATCTAGAAAACCTTCATTCACTCTCAGACCCGCTGCTAGCATAATCCGAATCCGATTCACTAGTTTCTCCTGAAATAGACAAGAAAATAGGTATGAGCACACTTGCCCAGTAGGTATCTTCGCATCAACATGAAGGCAATATTTAAATGATTAACATCTTTGCTCTAGAATCAAGGTACAAATATGAATGCGATAAACAAGCGATATAAACCAAGAGTCACGAAATAACTGAGCAAGTAGATGTGAGTGAGTATAGACCATGAATCAATCAAGATCACCATGTAGATATAAATTTGGCCTTTCATGAACAAGAATGTACGAGCATGTAACTAGAAAGTATTTTACACAACCTTGTAGAGGCTATGTACTAGAAAGTCAATAATAAGCATGTAAATTTCATAACGAGTCACGTGAATTTCACTCATTTATAAGAGAAAGTACTCCCAGTGTAATATGCCGCCAGTATCATCGTACCCCAAGGTTTATAGCAAGTTTCCGACTATCGGTCGTGGGGACTAGCATGGAGCCCTTGGACACAATCTGCGCCCGATCTTACATCTTCAAGTTATAAATCCAGCTACTTTCACAAGATATAATAATAATGTCGGCCAATAATTCAATTCCAAATAACAAGTTTCATGATCAAGTAACCAAGGTATAGAACGTACCAAAACTGACATGAGATATCAAAGAAGAATTAAAAGAATATTATACTCCGGTAGCATTCCGACAGCATAATGGTATATTCATTAAATTTTATAACTTAATGTTAACCCTTTTAACACATTTTGGAACTCCAGATAATCCTAAGATCATCTAGGAACTCAAGAAAACCAACCCCAAAGGTCAAATCCTGGGTCAGACTAAATCAAAAAATAAGTGGTTGTTTACTGGACCATTTTATGCAGAAAGTGGTCATAGTCTAGACCGTTTCATAAAATAGAGTCGACGCATGAAAAGAAACATTGACGTAGTAAAACCATCTGGAGCTTTAGCGGTCTAGTGAATGGCCGTTTGGTATCCTTTATCGGTCTAGTGAATGGCCGTTTGGTATCCTTTAGCAGTCTAGTGAATGGCCACTAGTAGAATCTAGCGTCAACCAGAGGGCCGCTAAGGTCAGTACATAAAACACCGGTAAAGTACTTTCTAGACAAATTGGGTTTTAATGGTACAACCAGCTCGGTGTCCTAGTGGGAATCCCAGGCTCGCGGAGTGTTATGGAGGCCTTGAAACATAATCCCCTAGTCCGACAAAAGGAATATCCGACGGAGAGGTTCATAAGTCCAAGATTGTGTGCTTTATAAGTGCAAAGTGTAACAAATGGTCATACATCGGAGTATATGCCATGTACTTAAGAAAATGACTCATAGATGAGAAATGATCATGATACCACAGCGATCAAGTTAAAACTAGACAAGTCGTGAACCATGTGAAATGTAATTATAAAAGTATATGGTTTTGGCATGAGTTTAAAATAAGTCCCAAGTGCATAAAGAACATGAAATCTGCTAGAATGATCAATAATATAACCAAGTGTATGAAAACAACACTTAATACAGGAATAAAACCAAAGTAACTAGGCTTAGCGTATGATAATGAGGGCTAATCTGCATTATATTTTGGGTTCACACAATACAAACTCAGAAACTCAAGTGGTCACTTGAGGACCGTTTGACAGGGCCTAGCGGTCAATCGTTGGACCGCAAGGATACTCAGGCGGTCTCAGCAAGACCGTTTCTTCCTATCTACTGAAAACAGTAATAAAACCTAAATATATACTAAGCTAAGGCCATTAGATGCATAGTAAAACATGACAATATATAAATATGGCCTAATAACACCATATTAAGACATGGAGATGCATGGGTTGAATTAAATAAACTGAAATGATCATTTTCTCACTAAAAGGTAAGGTTCATGCATGCTATGTAATCCTAGATGCATAGTCAAGATAAAACATCAAATACTCCGTGTAGAAAACATGAAATTAACTGCAAGAAGAGGGCTTTTATTCCTAACATTAAGTTTAAGTCATTCATGAGATATATAATCTACCTTTAATCTGGGCTTTAGACTTTGAATTTAGTATTATAAGTCAACCCTAGTTTTCTACTTGTTCAAAATTGAACCAGCAACTTCGTGTCCTTCTAACTTCTGATCCTCTTCACCTATGACCACGAGATTTGAAGGGTAAAAAGAGGGTACTAACAGGAACAAATAACTCTAAAGAACCCCCATATAATTACCTCGTTTAGGGCTTCTAACTTGCTGTTCAATCTGGCCCGGTCGTACATTTTCCTAGGTTGCTTGTACCGAACCAGTGACTTTTTAGACCTCTAACTCCTTGTAAGCTTGATCTCCTAGAATGAAATTTTGAGGGCAATTATACCTTAGTATTATGAACAAAATATTATGAAGAACCTACCTCAGAAAATGCTTCCTTACCTTAGTTCCACGCAAGCCAAAAGTAAGAGTCGCGCATGTGAAACCTTAGGTCTATTTATAGGGTTAGCTAGGGTTTTGAAGATTAGAACGAACCTAGAGTCCAAATTAGGAGTAGAGTTAATCCTTAAAGAGTTCTAGAGAGCCATCCATGCCAGGTAGCTTCGATCTAAAGTGATTAGGTCGTCCAAGTTCCAAGCTTTTCACGTTTTCTTTTATTCATGGAATCTGTAGTGCCTAGCGGTCTAGTCTTAGACCGTTTTATGTCCCATGCGGTCGCCCGATAGACTGCTTCTACTGTTGGGCACCAAATTTGAACTGTTTTCAAACTCTTTTGATATTATCACCTATTATCTACTTAAATTCCATAAATTGGATATTTTAAGCTTTTAGAATATGGGCCAAGACTTATGGGCTTGGTTTTGGGTCTTTTGGGCGTATCTAAAAAATAAATATTGGGCTTTAATTATTAGATTTAATTAACTATAATTCATTTAATAGCCCATTACCCTTGAATTCACTCTATTTATTTCCATAAAAATCTTAGAAAATCTGAATATATTCTAGAAAATTCAAAAATATTAATTATAAAATCTTGGGGCATTACACCTTCCCCCACTTAAGAGAATTTGGTCCCCAAATTTAATTTTATAGAATTTACGGAGAGTGTACTTACAATTAAATAGCTCGGGAAATCTCTTGTGTATAGCTTCTTCAATTTCCCATGTTGCTTCATATGGCTATAATTTGGTCCATTAGACTTTGACCATTGGAATAGTCTTATTCCGAAGTTGACGTACTTCCCGTTCAAGTATTCTGATTGGTTGTTGTTCATATGTCAAGTCCTTCTTAATCTCCAGCTTGTCATAAGTTATGACATGAAATGGATCGGAGACATACCTTTTAAGCATTGATACATGAAATACATCATGAACTCCAGCTAGTTGAGGGGGCAAAGCTATTCGATATGCAACTTCACCAACCCTTTCAAGAATTTTAAAGGGGCTAATGAATCTTGGAGTGAGCTTGCCTTTAATACCAAATCTTCGAATACCTAGACCTAGAGAAACTTTGAGAAACGCATGATCTCCCACTTGAAATTCCAAGTCGTGCCTTTTGTTATCAGCATATGATTTCTACCTTTCCTGGGCAATCTGGAGTCTTTCCCGAATAAGCTTTATCTTTTCGATAGTATCTCTTATAATATCGGGCCCTAGAAATTGCCTTTCTCCTACTTCATTCCAACATATAGGTGAATGACAACTTCTACCATATAGTGCCTCGAATGGTGTCATCTGTATACTGGCTTGGTAGCTATTGTTGTATGCAAATTTCACTAGAGACAAGTGGTCATGCCAATTTCCTTCAAAATCGAGAGCACAAGTCTTGAGCATATCTTCTACTACTTGATTGGTTCTTTCTGTCTGACCATCAGTTTGTGGATGAAAAGCAGTGCTGAAATTCAATCGGGTTCCTAGATAATGTTGTAGCCCTTTCCAAAATTGTAAAGTAAATCGAGAATCTCGATCAGAAATAATGGCGATAGGAACAACATGTAGTTTAACGATCTTCTTTACATATAAGGCAGCAAGGATATCTACATACCATCGGCTTTTAATAGGTAGAAAATGAGCTGATTTTGTTAAACGGTCTATAATTACCCATATTCCATCATGTCCACCTCTTGATTTAGGCAGTCCCATGATAAAATCCATCCCTATACTTTCTCATTTCTATTCCGGAATTTTCAAGGGATGTAGTTTTCCAGCAGGCTTTTGATGTTCTGCCTTAATTTACTGACAAGTAAGGCATCGTGACACGTAGTCTGCTATCTCTCTCTTCATATTGGGCCACCAATAATTTCTTTTAAGATCTTGGTACATCTTGGTAGCACCAGGATGAACAGTATATTTTGACTTATGAGCTTCTTCTAACATCATCCTCTTAGTATCAACATGATCTGGGATACAAATTTGACCTCGAAACAATAATCTTCCATCATTTGCAATAGAGAAATCCGGTCGTTGCTCCATATTGGCCTTAATCTCCAACAATACTGGATCATTTTCTTGTAGCTTTACTAGATCTTCAATCAATGTTGGTTGTATTCTAATATTAGCTATAATGTAATTTTCTGTCTTCAGATCAACATCTAAATTCAATTGAGCAAATTTAGAAATAAGATTGGACATACCTTTCAGACTGGATAACTTTTCTATTGGTTTCCTACTGAGTGCATCGGCAACAACATTTGCCTTTCCAGGGTGATATTGAATAGCAAAATCAAAGTCCTTGAGATACTCCAACCATCGTCTTTGACTCATATTCAATTCCTTTTGAGAAAAGAGATATTTCAGGCCCTTATGATCTAAATACACAATAATTTTTTCTCTATAAAGGTAATGACGTCAAATCTTTAAAGCGAATACTACAGCTGCCAGCTCTAGGTCATGAACATGATAATTTTCCTCATGTTTCTTTAATTATCTTGAAGCGTAGCAAATGACCTTGTTATTTTGCATGAGCACGCACCCTAGACCAATGCCAGATGCATCAGTATATACTTCAAATCCGCCACCTTCAACAGGCAATGCCAATATGGGTGTCGTGGTGAGATGCTTCTTAAGAGCCAAGAAATTTTCTTCACATTCCTTTGTCCACTCAAAAGGATTTTCCTTTCTAATGAGTCTGGTCAAAGGAGCGGCGATTTTGGAAAAATCCTTGATGAATCGCCAATAATAACCAGCCAAGCCAATGAAACTCCGAACTTTAGATACCGTGTTCGGTCGGCTCCAGTTCTTAACAGCTTCAACCTTAGAAGGATATACTGCAATGCCTTCTTTAGAAATGATATGGCCAAGGAAAGAGACCTCCTTAAGCCAAAATTCACATTTGTTTAATTTCACATAAAGTTGATGTTCTCGCAAAGTTTGCAAGGCAACCCTTAGATGTTCCTCGTGTTCCTCCTTTGTCTTTGAATAGATGAGGATATCATCAATGAACACAACCATGAATTGATCAAGATATGGTCGGAACACGTTGTTCATTAGTTGCATGAATGTAGCGGGTGCATTAGTTAAACTGAACGGCATAACAACAAATTCATAATGTCCGTATCAGCTTCGGAAAGTAGTCTTGTGAATGTCTTCATCCTTGACCCTCAGTTGATGATAGCCTGACTTGAGATTGATCTTGGAGAAGTACTCCGCGCCAGAAAGTTGATCAAACAACTCATCAATACGTGGCAGTGGATATTTGTTCTTGATGGTAAGTTGATTCAACTGCCGATAATCAATGCATAATCTGAGGGAACCGTCCTCCTTCTTGACAAATAAAATTGGCGCACCCCAAGGGAATGTGCTAGGTCGAATAAAGCTTTTTTCTAGTAGCTCTTGAAGTTACTTCTTTAGTTCCTTCAGTTCTGTGGGGGACATCCTGTAAGGATCTATTGACACAGGTGCTGCTCTAGGCGTGAGTTCAATGGTGAAGTTAACCTCCCTCTCGGGCGGTAACCCAGGTAACTCGGAAGGGAAAACATCAGAAAACTCCCTAACTACGGGGAATTTGTTTATCTAGATTTCCTTAGACTCGGTAACTACTACGGAGTCAAGGAAAGCTTCACATCTGCGTGAAATGAGTTTGCAGGCGTGAAGGGATGAAATAATGACAGGATGTTTACGGTATTTGATACCAAGGAAGGAGAATTGCAGGAGACCTGATTTTCGGAAAGAGATCATCCTATTTTGGGAATTTATGTAGGCATCATGGTCTACCATCCAATCAACCCCTAATATGGCATCATAGCCTTTCATGTCAAGACATACAAGATTAGTAGGAAGATTATGTCCTTCTACAATTACCTCACTATCGGGGTAATAAGTTGTAAGCTTAGTTTCGGGACCTAAGGGTGTGGTAATAGCTAGGTCTGATGGTAAAGGAACCGCTGAAACTGGCAAGGTTTTTGTAAAAGTAGTTGATATAAAGGAATGAGTAGCACCAGTATCGAATAACATGAATGCGGGATGGGAATGAATATGAATAGTACCTTCAATAAGCTCATCATCCTTAGGCGCTTCCTCATCATCTAGAACGGCGTTGAGACGAGCCTGTCGCTTTCGTCCACCGCTGGAAGACTGATCTTTCATAAGGGGGAAATCTTGCATGCGATCTTCCTGGCTTCCACATCTTAGGCATGAACCTAAGCGCTTCCAACATTCTTTGGCCGAATGACCGAATTTTTCACAGAATGTGCAAGCAGTTGTAATAGCCTTCTCTTCTTCCTTTACCTTCTTGTTCTTGTGGCTTCCGCTCCCGTTACCACTTCGGGATCTCTTCTTGTTGTTATCCCAGGACTTGTAGGTGATGCTGAATTTTTCCTCTTTTCATCCTCGCCGATCCGACTTTCGGCTAGACTCCTCCCCTTTTCCTTTAAGTTTCTTGACTTTTTCTAAGGTCCTTTCACACAGATGAGCTCGTTGGACCATTTCGGCATAGGTCCGAATATTCTAGGAGCCAAGTTGCTGGATAAAAATGGGTCGCAGCCCGTCCATAAAGTGATTTGCTTTAAGAAGATCCGTGCTCACTAGATACTGAGCATAGGGTGCCAGGCAAGAGAATTATAATTCGTACTCGGCCACTGTCATCATACCTTGACGTAATGAAGCGAACTCTGCCGCCTTCCTCTCCTTGACATGCTCGGAGAAATATTTAGCTCAAAAGAGCGTAAGAAATCCTTCCCAAGTGTGTGGTGCATCTACAGGTGGTGCAGGTAAAGACTTCCACCATGTATGTGCATCTTTGTTAAGCTGGAATGTAGCAAGGCGAACCTTCTCCTGGTCGGCACATTGCATGACCTCGAAGATACAATTCATCTCGTCAATCCAGTTCTCCGCTTCATTTGGATTGGAAGAACCATTAAATCGCGGAGGGTTCAAACTCCAAAAATTATGGTGTAGATCACCCGCTCCTACCCTTGCGCCAGCTTGGGCCATAGTTTGTAAAGCTTGTGTGAGACCTGCAACGGTTTGTTGCATTCCATTCCAATCGACACGATGAGCCATTGCAAGAATAAGATACCTGAGAAGAGTAATAAATTTGTTAATTCTAATGGAATTGGTGGGTTAATCTTAAAGATAATGTCTAATTACTAGCTCATCCTAGGTTCTACCCAATTTCTCTCATGGGTGGGAAATTTCTGTCCTTGTTTCATAGGCATGGGTCCTTAAACCTTGGACTTAATATTATGACATGACATCTTTCCTAGGACTTCTAAACATAGGCTCTGATACCACTCTAACTGTAACGTCCCGAGCTTTTATTACAGTGGAAGGAATATCAGAACGTGAATAGCCGGCATAGTAAGCCTCTCGCAAGCAAGAAAACAGAGTTCTAAACAATCACATAGAAGTAATTGCACAAGTAAATTTCTCTCAAATTTTTAACTTTATTTCATAACCATAATCAATTTACATGATATCATTTCTTGATAACTTTCATCACTACAACTCAAGAAAAATCAAAATTACAATATGACTAGACTAGACACTTTGATAATTCTAAGGCTTCTCTCATCTTGAAAACCTTCATTCACTCTCGGACCTGCTGCTAGCATAATCCGAATCCGATTCACTAGTACCTCCTGAAATAGACAAGAAAATAGGTATGAGCACACTTTCCCAGTAGGTATCTTCGCATCAACATGAAGGTAATATTTAAATGATTAGCATCTTAGCTCTAGAATCAAGGTGAAAATATGAATGCGATAAACAAGCGATATAAACCAAGAGTCACGAAATAATTGAGCAAGTAGATGTGAGTGAGTATAGACCATGAATCAATCAAGATCATCATGTACATATAAATTTAGCCTTTCATGAACAAGAATGTACGAGCATGTAACTAGAAAGTATTTTACACAACCTTGTAGAGGCTATGTACTTGAAAGTCATTAACAAGCATGTAAATTTCATAACGAGTCTCGTGAATTTCAATCATTTATAAGAGAAAGTACTCCCAGCGCAACGCAACGCCAGTATCATCGTACCCCATGATTTATTGCACGTTTCCAACCATCGGTCGTGGGGAGTAGCATGGAGCCCTTGGACACAATTCGCGCCCGATCTTGCATCTTCAAGTTATAAATCCAGCTACTTTCACGGGATATAATAATAATGTCGGCCAATAATTCAATTCCAAATAACAAGTTTCATGATCAAGTAACCAAGGTATAGAACGTACAAAAACTGACATGAGATATCAAAGAAGAATTAAAAGAATATTATACTCCGGCAGCATTCCGGCAGCATAACAGTACATTCATTAATTTCCATAACTTAATGTTAACCTTTTTAACACATTTTGGAACTCCAGATAATCCTAAGATCATCTAGGAACTCAAGAAAACCAACCCCAAAGGTCAAACCCTAGGTCAGACTAAATCATGAAATAACCAGTCGTTTACTGGACCATTTTATGCAGAAAGCAGTCATAGTCTAGACTGTTTCATAAAATAGAGTCGACGCATGAAAAGAAACATTGACGCAGTAAAACCATCTGGAGCTTTAACGGTCTAGTGAATGGCCGTTTGGTATCCTTTAGCGGTCTAGTGAATGGCCGTTTGATATCCTTTAGCGGTCAAGTGAATGGCCGCTAGCAGAATCTAGCGGTTAACCAGAGGGCCACTAAGGTCAGTACATAAAACACCGGTAAAGTGCTTTCTAGACAAATTGGGTTTTAATGGTCTAACCAACTCAGCATCCTAGTGGAAATTCCAGGCTCGCAGAGTCTTACGGAGGCCTTAAAACATAATCCCCTAGTCCGATAGAAGGAATATCTGACGGAGAGGTTCATAAGTCCAAGATTGTGTGCTTTATAAGTGCAAAGTGTAACTAATGGTCATACACCAGAGTATATGTCATGTACTTAAGAAAATGACTCATGGATGAGAAAGGATCATGATAACACAGTGATCAAGTTAAAACTAGACAAGTTGTGAACCATGTGAAATGTAATTATAAAAGTATATGGTTTTGGCATGAGTTTAAAATAAGTCCCAAGTGCATAAAGAACATGAAATCTGCTAGAATGATCAATAATATAACCAAGTGTATGAAAACAACACTTAATACAGGAATAAAACCTAAGTAACTAGGCTTAGCGTATGATAATTAGGGCTAATCTGCATTATGTTTTGGGTTCACACAATACAGAATCAGAAACTCAAATGGTCACTTGAGGACCGTTTGACAGGGCCTAGCGGTCTATCGTTGGGCCGCAAGGATACTCAGGCGGTCTCAGGAAGACCGTTTCTTCCTGTCTACTGAAAATAGTAATAAAACCGAAATGTATACTAAGCTAAGGCCATTAGATGCATAGTAAAACATGACAATATATAAATATGGCCTAATAACACCATATTAAGACATGGAGATGCATGGGTTGAATTAAATAAACTGAAATGATCATTTTCTCACTAAAAGGTAAGGTTCATGCATGCTATGTAATCCTAGATGCATAGTCAAGATAAAACATCAAATACTCCGTGTAGAAAACATGAAATTAACTGCAAGAAGAGGGCTTTTATTCCTAACATTGAGTTTGAGCCATTCATGAGATAACCTACCTTTGATCTGGGCTTTGGACATTGAATTTAGTACTGGAAGTCAACCCTAGTTTTCTGCTTGTTCAAAACCAAACCAGCAACTTCGTGTCCTTCTAACTTCTGATCCTCTTCACCTATGATCATGAGATTTGGAGGGTAAGAAGAGGGTACTAATAGGAACAAATAACTCTAAAGAACCCCCATATAATTACGTCGTTTAGGGCTTCTAACTTGCTGTTCAATCTGGCCCGGTCACACAGTTTCCTGGGTTGCTTGTACCGAACCAATGACTTTGCAGACCTCTAACTCCTTGTAAGCTTGATCTCCTAGAACGAAATTTTGAGGGCGGTTAGACCTTAGTATTATGAAAAAAATATTCTAAAGAACCTACCTCAAAAAATGCTTCCTTACCTTAGTTCCATGTGAGCCAAAAGTAAGAGTCGCACATGTGAAACCTTAGGTCTATTTATAGAGTTAGATAGGGTTTTGAAGATTAGAACAAACCTAGAGTCCAAATTAGGAGTAGAGTTAATCCTTAAAGAGTTCTAGAGAGCCATCCATGCCAGGTAGCTTCGATCTAAAGTGATTAGGTCGTCCAAGTTCCAAGCTGTTCACGTTTTCTTCTATTCACGGAATCTGCAGTGCCTAGCGGTCTAGTCTTAGACCGTTTTATGCCCCATGCGGTCGCCCGGAAGACCGCTTCTACTGTTTGGCGCCGAATTTGAACTGTTTTCAAACTCTTTGGATATTATCCCCTACTATCTACTTAAATTCTGTAAATAGGATATTTTAAGCTTGTAGAATATGGGCCAAGACTTATGGGCTTGGTTTTGGGTCTTTTGGGTCTATCTAAAAGAATAAACATTGGGATTTGATTATTAGATTTAATTAACTATAATTCATTTAATAGCCCATTACCCTTGAATTAACTCTATTTATTTTTAGAAAAATCTTAGAAAATCCAAATATATTTTAGAAAATTCAAAAACATTATTTACAAAATCTTGGGGCATTACAAGTCTCCTCGTGTAATGTTTGATGAAACTCGATCTCAATCATACTGACTCTTACAATAATGACAGGAAGGAAAAGGAAGATGGTGAATTTTTGGAAGAAAAGTAAAATGAAGAAGACTCTAATCAGCAAGAATAATCTTTTCCTGAACAAGGTCAGTCGACCGAACAAGGTGAGTCTTCAAATAACATCAGATTTCTTAAGGATCATCCTATTCACAATATTATAGAAAAGCTGCATGATCCCCCTAGGACTATGTCATTTCGTGGAGATGTCAATAACCAGGACCTAGTAGCATTCGTTTCTCAAATTGAACCCAAAATAATAGAAGAAGCATTAAAAGATGAATCATAGATAAATGCAATGCATGAAGAATTGGGTCACTTTGAAAGAAATAAGTCTGGATCTTGGTTCTCAGACCAGAAAACTCTTCCATCATTGGAACCAAGTGGGTATTTAGAAATAAAATGAATGAGGATGAAATAATCTATAGGAATAAGGCTAGGTTGGTAGCTAAAGGATATTGTCAAGAATTTGGGGTGGACTTTGATGAATCCTATGCACCAGTAGCTAGGATGGAGGCTATTAGAATTCTTATAGCCTTTGCATGCTCTAACAACATAAAACTTCAACAAATAGATGTAAAAAGTGTCTTCTTAATTGGCATCATAAAAGAGGACGTTTATGTTGAGCAACCCCCTGGATTTGAATCTATTGAGCTGCCTAACCATGTTTTCTGATTGAATAAGGCCCTATATGGACTGAAATAAGCCCCTCGGGCTTGGTATGATAGGCTGACTGAGTTTCTGATCAGCAAAGGATATTATAGAGATAAGGTTGATCAGACCCTCTTCACTAAGAATGTAGATCAGAAATTAATCATAGTTCAGGTATATGTTGATGACATTATTTTTGGTTCCACATGTCCTGAACTTTCTGAAAATTTTGTTAGTCTAATGTCAAAAGAATTTGAGATGAGCCTAGTTGGAGATTTACAATACTTTCTATTGTGACCCCTCTGTGTTGATGATGTTGACAATATGTTTTAATTCATTGGCAACAGCTTGTTTTGATTGATTGGCAACTGTTATTATTTTGATGAAACTGTTTTTATCATGTTGTCTGTGTATATATATTGTTATGCACATACTCACAGGTCTACACAGTGCATTGCAGCATAAACATAGAATTTATACCTTTCCTTGTGTAGTCTGGACAGCAGTGGGTCGACCCTCCTCTCTGATGGGTCGACGCCCCCATAGTGAAGTCTATACACTATCTGTCTGTCGTGTGTCTCATGCAGCGTCTTAGGCGTTTTGGTAAAGTCTATACAGTGCAGCTCACACAAACACTCAAGTCCATACATCGTGAAGTCTGCATAGTGTGGCACCCAATGTCTATACATTGCTCAATCGTTCATTCAACATTGTCAAGTCTACACATTGGTCGATGCCAAGTCTGTACAGCGAGCGTCTCATTGATGAAGTCTGTACAATGGTCTTCAGCAAGTCTGAACATCATCTATCTCTGTTAGTGTCTCAGGCTTTGGGCAAAGTCCATACATCGGACTGTTACAGCAAGTCTGTACATTGTCCGTCTCAGTTAGCGTTCTATACATCGGGGTGAAGTCTGTACATCCAACTGTTCAACTTTGAAGTCTGTACATTCATCAGTGTTCTTCCAAGTCTATACATTGGAAGTTTCACCTACGCTTCCCTTCAATTCTGTACATCGGTAGTTTTACCATCGTTTCCATTGAAGTCTATACACTGATGGCTTTACTGTCGTTTCACTTGAAGTCTATACTCTCGACTGCCTTGTCTTGATCAAGTCTATACATCCTCCCGTTCAGATTTCCAAGTCTATACAACGCTGTTTAGTGGAAGTCTGTACAGCCGTTGGGTTGCCAAAGTCTATACATTGTGAACGTCAAAGCCTGTACAGAATTTGCCTTGTTTAGGTCTGTAAATCGTTCATTTGTTTTGGCAAGTCCATACATTGAATATCTATACACTCGATTGTCTTGCCTTGGTCAAGCCTGTACAGAGTTTCGTCAGCTAAGTATATACACTGCTTCACGATGTGAAGTCTATACATGCCTTGTTCAAGTCTTCACATGATGATGTCTATACACTCAACTCCTTCACACTTCAGGAAGTCTGTACATCCTTCAATGCATTGCATACATCGTTCGTGGAGTCTGTACATTGAGTGAAGTTGTCTGAAGTCTGTACATTGCATTTGCACTCACAACGTCTTCACACCTGAAGTCCTTACATCGTCAGTTGACTGTCATGTTTTCATATTGCCTAAGTCTGTACAACGGTTGCTTCACATATGAAGTCTGTACAACGGATGCTTCACATAGATGAAGTCTATACATTGAGCAGAGTTTGTACACTGCATTCGAATTCACAAGTCCATACAATGCAGTCTATACAATGCAGTTCATCTTATAAGTCTGTACAGAGTTCTTCACTTAATCTGATAATCCTATGATTTGTATGACAGGGATCTGCTACTGAGATTGCTGACATGGCTCGTGATCCCGGGAGGACGAGGTGATCAGGTGCTGCCACGTGGATGGAATTGCCTCGGTTCTGGCAAATTCTCTTGGCGGGAAATGTGGAAGACACGCGCCCTCATCCACCTGCTGATAGTATATAATGAAGCCTTCATCTTCAGATGGAGGCAGATCGACTGAAGAGAAGAAAAGTATATACAACAGAGAGTCATCGATCCACAGTGAGAAGAAAGAAAACAGAGAAGAAGAAAAAGAGAGAAGAGAAGAGAGAAGAGATGTGTTGAGAGAGTGAAATTGAGAGAGTTTAGATTGAGAGCTGCTCTTATTGTAACTCAGTCTCTTGGTTCAGAAACCAGAGCTGAGGCTTGCTCATTCCGAGCTACATTCCATTTGGGTTTTCTTTTTCATTTTGCTTCTGCATTTTTATTTCCGAACTCTTGTTTCTTCAAGCTGTGAGGCAGCATTGCAGTGGAGGTCTCCACTGGACAGGAGAAGCTGTAATCCTCAGCAGGCGAGACTTGGTCTCGGTCGGCTAAGCTGTAGTGCCCAGCAGAGCAAGCTGTGAAGCTCAACTGTTGCAGATGGTGTTCCTCTAGTCGGGATAAGCTGTAAGCCCCAGCCGTTGTTGGCAAGCTGTAGTGCCCAGCAGATTGAAGCTGTGTATCTGCAGTAATCCACAGTCAAGTTGAATGTGGGGTAGGCGTAGGTCGGATTGACCGAACCACCTAAAAGTCTTTGTGCCTTTCGTGTGTTTGCTTGTCTGTTTAGCAGATCTTGTTTCCATCATTCGGTGCTTTGACTGTGGTTGTCTAGTGTTCTTTTAATTCCGCATTTGAATCTAGGCATAAATTTTTAATTAGCCTATTGATCTATTCACCCCCCCTCTAGATCCACATTCTGTGGTGAAAGAGCCTTCCATCAAACTCCAACACTTGGTATCAGAGCTAGACTCTTCTACAGGGACATACCGCCCGAAGAGGATAAGCACAGATGGACGGAAGAGGGATGATAGCTGAAGGACACTCCACATCCAAGCCCACGTACTTCGATGGAACCAACTACGCATACTGGAAGCACCGTATGCAGGTATTCTTGAGAGCTAAAGACTATGAAATCTGGAAGGTGGTTAGCAAGGGACCTTTCGAGCTGTCCCCTAATGAAGATGTATGGACCAAGGAGGAAATTAGAAGGTCCACGCTCAACTGGAGTGCAATCAATGCAATCCAGTGTTCTCTGCATCCCACCGAGTTCTCACGAATATCTGCCTGCTCCTCAGCGAAGGAAATGTGGGATGCACTTGAAGTCATCTACGAGGGGACTTCACAAGTCAGAGAAACCAAGACTAATCTACTGGTTTCAGAATACGAGGCTTTCAAGATGAAGCCTAATGAGACAATCAAAGAAATGTATGCTCGGTTGACTATTATCACAAATGGTCTCAGAGGTTTCGGGAAGAAGTATTCTGAATATGATATAGTCAGGAAGATCTTGCGATCCTTGACTCCAATTTGGCACACAAAGGCCACCGTTATGGAAGAGTCAAGAGATTTGCACAATACAAGGGCAGATGAGCTTATCGGATCTCTAATGGCATATGAGATGAATCTGCCGAAGATAGAGGAGACTGATAGAAAGAGGAAGCCAATAGCTCTGAAGGCTGGTGCTAGCAAATCCAGTCGATCCAGCCCCAACGGATCATCAACTGAAGAGAGCTTGTCTAAAGAAGAAATGGAAAATGATGATATGGCTATGATTACTAGAGAATTTTGGCGTTTCTCAAGAGAGAAGGAAGAAGATTCAGCCGAAGAAATCCCAGTGGTGGCCGCCGAGACACAAGGTACAAATCAAACCCTGTAGAGAAAGCTGAGACTAATGTTTGCTATCAATGCAGGAAGGCTGGTCACTTTAAAGCTGAATGTCCGACAAATCAGAATCTCAAGGACAAGCCCAAGAAAAGGAACACAAGAGGGAAAGCTATGGTGAGTACCTGGAGTGATGAGGACGAGGGATCCTGGAGCAACACTTCGGACAGTGAAGTTGAAGCTGAGAAGCCAATCTGTCTCATGGCAACCAGCTCAAAAGATAGAGAGGAAGAATCTGATGAGGTATCCTCCCGTTTTGAAAACTTTACTATTGTTGATTGGATGGATGCTTATAATGAACTTGCTGATAGAGTAGATGATGTCAGAAAAGAAAATAGGCATCTACGAAGAAAAATTAACATCATGCAAAATGATACTTCGTTGTCTGATAAAATTACATGCTTAGAGAATGAGAACAGTAAGTTGAAACTCACATGTTCTGAGTTTGAAGAAATCAAGAAAGAACTGAAAATCTCTAAGGAAGAAAATGTGAGATTAGACAATGAAATTGATGCATGGAAATTGAAAATTCCGAATTATGAAAGTGAGATAAAAATTACCTCTGAAAAATATGAAGCTGTCCTCAATGTAAATAATGAATTGAAAAAGTCTATTGATGAAATTCAGAAAGACAATGAGGATAAGCTGAAAACCATTGAGAAAATGACCCAAGGATCTGAAAATTTAAATGCTCTATTGGGGTCGAAGGTTAATTTCAGGAGAGAGGGCCTAGGATTTAACTCTAGTGCAACTAAGAGCTTTGGAATGAAAACTATTTCCTTCGTTGCACAAAAGGAGAGAGGACCTCTGATTAACATGAATTCTAATAATGCTGTAAACACTAATGTGAATCTGAAAAAGCCCAATGCAGAGGAGAAGGGCAAACAGAAAGTTGGTGAGCCTAGTAGAATTGGCACTTCCAAACCTAGCTCTAGTGCTCAACCAAAGGCTAGGGGTCAGCCTGCTCAAGTAAATAAGCCCCATGTCAATGCCAAAAAGTCTTCACCACCACCATCACAGAAAAAGACCCAACAAAAACCTATGAACAGGTCAGCAGGGTCAAGAGTGCAGGGAAGACAAAATGCTTTCAGGAGTCAACCCAACAAATTCAATCCACCTAGAGTCCAGTCCTACTACCCCACACAGTCAATCTATCCTAATGGGCTTAGGTGGACTAGAACTCAAGGGATGCATATAGGGTATGTTCAACAACCCACACAATTTTACAAACCCTATGTCAGAAATTGGGGTAATGGGTATGGTAGTCGAACAACCAGGAACTTCCAATCTTACAGCCAACCCAAATATTACCCTGATCAAAACTTTATGAATGCTACTTGGCTGAAGCATTGGCACAATAACAACAATTCTGTGAATAACTCTGTTGGTGCGAATAAAAGGAAGAACAACAAAAATAAGAGAAGAAATGACAGAAGGAATCTGCAAAATCCACTGAACAAAGTTTGTTTAAACAAATGTGGATTCCTAAAGCCATGTTTTCTTTCTTTACTTGCACTTCATCTGCATTGGAGCCCAATCAGTCTTGGGTTCCAAACTCTTTGCCCTAATTATGTGTGCAGGTATGCCTGGTAGCCAAGAGCAACTTGTGGTACTTGGACAGTGGCTGCTCTAGGCATATGACAGGAGATAAGGCAAAGTTCTGCATGCTGACTGAAAAACTAGGAGGCCTTGTCACCTTTGGAAGCAACACAAAGGGTAGGATCATTGGATCAGGTAAGGTAGGTAAGTGTTCTACCTGCTGCATTGATGATGTTATGCTGGTTGAAGGGTTAGCTTATAATTTACTCAGTATTAGCCAGTTGTGTGATAAGGAACATAAAGTCTTATTTGATTCTCAATGCTGTAAGGTTTTTGAACCTGATTCTGATATTGTCAAATTTTCTGGAAAAAGAATAAATAACACATACATGATAGATTTAGATAATATTCAGCATTCTAACCTATGTCTTACTGCCAGTAGAGAAGATTTAGCATTTTTATGGCATCGTAGGTTAGGCCATGCGAGTTATACTGTTTTGCATAAACTAAACAAGCATAGCATGGTTAGAGGACTCCCTGAAGTCTCTTTTAAAAAGGAAAATAAATTTTGTAATGCATGCATTCAGTCCAAGTTGACTAGAAAATCATTCAAATCTAGGACAGAAAACCTGTCCACTAAACCTTATGAACTGATACACAAGGACCTATTTGGGCCAACCAGGTCTGTCAGTTTATCAGGGAAGAGCTATGGGTTTGTCTTAGTAGATGATTTTTCTAGGTATACTTGGGTTTTTTTTCTGTCACATAAGAATGATGCATTCTCAGAATTTCAGGAGTTTTGTATAAGAATAAATCTGAAAATTGAAAATATTTTGACTGATCATGGAGGTGAGTTTGAAAACTCACACTTTGAAGAATTTTGCAGGTCAAATGGGATTCATCATAAGTTCTCCTCACCCAGGATACCTGAGCAGAATGGTGTTGTTGAGAGGAGAAATAGAACTCTAGTGGAGATGGGCCGAACTCTCTTAGTTGAAGGTCAACTGCCAAGAAAATTCTAGGCTGAAGCAGTCAACACAGCCTATTATGTAATTAACAGGGCAATGGTAAGACCTTCCACCCAAAAAAACCCCTTATGAGATTTTGAGAGGTAAGAAACCTTCAATCGCCCACTTCAAGGTCTTTGGTTGTAAATATTTTATACATATAAATGACAAGAGGGACCTTGATAAATTTGAGCCAAAAGGTGAACCAGGAATCTTCCTTGGTTATTCTGAAAACACTCGGGCTTATAGAGTGTTCAATTTAAACACAAAAATTGTTGAAGAATCTCCACACATTATCTTTGATGAATCCTTGATGGAAACTAACCATGGTCATTGCAGGAATGAAGATGGGAACATTTTAAAAGATGATAACTCTGCAGACCATTCTGATAGTGAGGAAGAAAAAGAAGAGCAGAATGAAGAAGAATATGAAGTTCAGGGGGAGGTAAGTGAAATTCCTGAAACTCAGATTGTTAATATCAGATATCTTAAAGATCACCCTGTGAATAATGTCATTGGCAATCTGAATGATCCCCCTAGGACTAGAGGTCACTTTAGAATTCAGGATGAATTAAATACATATGCTCTTGTCTCTCAAATTGAACCCAAGTCCATTGACTGTGCCCTCAAGGATGTGCATTGGACTAATGCCATGCATGAGGAGCTTAATCAGTTCAACAGGAACAAGGTGTGGCACTTGGTCCCACCTCCTGATCATGGAACAGTCATAGGGACTAAGTGGGTATTCAGGAATAAATCTGATGAATTAGGGAATATTGTTAAAAATAAAGCCAGACTTGTTGCTCAGGGGTATAACCAGGAGTTTGGTATTGACTTTGAAGAGTCATTTGCCCCTGTAGCCAGATTAGAAGCTGTTAGGATTTTATTGGCTTATGCATGCTCCCTAGGAATAATCCTCCAGCAGATGGATGTAAAATCTGCATTCTTGAATGGGGAAATTAGTGAGGAGGTCTATGTAAGACAGCCCCCTGGGTTTGAATGTCTAGATTTCCCTAATCATATTTACAAATTAAATAAAGCTCTCTATGGTCTTAAGCAAGCTCCCAGAGCTTGGTATGACAGGTTGAGCAAGTTCCTTATTGATCAAAATTTCACTAGAGGAGTAGTTGATCAGACCTTGTTTACAAAGGTGAGTCATTCTGACATTCTTATTGTATAAATTTATGTGGATGACATTATTTTTGGGTCAACTAACCCCAAATTGTGTGAGGAATTTTCTAAAACAATGACTAATGAGTTTGAAATGAGCTCAATCGGTGAGCTCAAATTATTTCTTGGACTGCAGGTTACACAAACAAAGGATGGAATGTTTATCACTCAGTCCAAGTACACAAGGGATCTACTCAAGAAATACAAGATGGACAACCTCAATGAGATAGCTGCTCCAATGGGTACCTCTACAAGCTTGGATGAAGACACTAAAGGTAAACCTGTTGATCAAAAGCTATACAGAGGTATGATCGGATCCCTTCTCTACTTAACAGCATCTAGGCCTGATATTCAATTTGTTGTAGGATTATGTGCTAGGTTTTAGGCCAGTCCTAAAGAAACTCATCTTAAAGCAGTAAAAAGGATTTTTAGATATCTGCTAGGCACCCAACAGGTAGGATTATGGTATCCTGCTAGGTGTGAGTTAGAGCTTCTAGCTTACACTGATGCTGATTATGTTGGGTGTCGAGTAGATAGAAAAAGCACTAGTGGCTATTGTCAATTCCTTGGTGGCTGTCTAGTATCTTGGGCATCTAAGAAGCAACACATTGTAGCCTTGTCTACAGCTGAGGCTGAATATGTTGCAGCTGGTAATTGTGCTTCCCAAGTACTATGGATCAAGCATCAACTAGATGATTATCAGATAAAATTGGAATGTATTCCAATTTTATGTGATAATACTAGTGCCATATGCCTAGCTAAAAATCTTGTTCATCATTCTAGGACTAAACACATAGAGATAAAACACCATTTTCTTAGAGATGCTGTGAATAAAAAGGAAATCGAACTGAATTTCATTGAAACAGACAAACAAATTGCTGATATCTTTACTAAGCCACTTGGAAATGAAAAGTTTAAATTTCTTAGAAGAGAACTTGGCTTGTGTAAATTTCAGCATGATGAATAAAATTTTCAGCTATTTTGAATACAATCTCTGATTTGGACCTACATCTAATAGACTGTATAAAATTTTGTGATGGTTGATTGGTGCAACAGACTCATGATCATGCATGACACTCATATTGTTTTCTCATGATCATCACTGCATATCATTTAGTCAGTAATGTGTCTAAAATAACATGCATATAGAACTGTTTTGCACTACATTTCTCTGCATAACCCTGGTGGTCACATTGCATGATAGTACAGTCTGAATAAGCATGAACTTCAAAAATCATTTGATCAGTTATCTTTTGTAAAAATTGCATGCATATAGACAGGGGGAGTCTTGTCAGAATTTCAAGGTGAACTGCTGCGTCGACGCTGTTATACTGTGGCGTTGACGCAGTGAACTAGATCTGTGAATATCTCTGTTTCATTATTCTGATGAGTTGACGCTGCAATGGCGTGGAGTCGACGCACTGACACTATCTCAGTGTCTTATACTGTTGCCTCTTCAACTGATGCGTAGACGCCTTGAACTCCCAGCGTCGACGTTGTATATTCAATCCTTGACTCTGAATGATTGAGTCTGACAGTATGGTAAAATTTTAATCAGTTCTAATATTAAGCAATAGAAAACAGACATCTTCCCTCATAAGAACTTTAATTGCTTAAAGACTGACTTAATGGTTTAAATTTTATAATCTTTAGAGTTGAAAGACTACAATCAGTAAATAAGGTTGCTGAAAATTGATAAAGCACTCAACCCTCATCTTATTTCATGTCAGACAAAGTTAATTATATCTGAAATCTGAAAACTCATCTGAAATCATGTTAGAGATACTAAGTATGTGTATTGTCCTTAAATAAGTCATTCTGAAACAAATAAAGGACAGCTAAAGAAGATATTGAAAAAAACATTGAAAATAAATTGAAAAATAGCATTGGCAGAGCAATGACTGGTAAATCACTGAGAAACTGAGTGATCCATCAAAGAAGTGGAAAACACTCATGTCATGAGGTGTATCAGCTATCTCTGTTTAAAATGATCAAAACAGTAGGGTGGTTTTATTGAGTACCTGGGGGTAACTGGCATCTGATAAACGTGTACCCTCAAGTAAAAAGATGTAAATCACTTATATTGAGTTTGATCATAGCAGAATGGTCCATCATGTTGAGTATCTAGGGGTATTGGCGTCTGATAAACGTATACCCTTAAGCAAAAAGGCAAATGGCACCTGACTGCCCAAAATGAACTCATAGTGAAAATGTTGTTCCTTCAAAGAATTTTTCATGGATGTCAATTGTTTAATTTTAATACAAGACCTGGTTTCTCTTAACACATTTTGTTGAGTATATGACAGTAAGATATTTTTGAAACTGACTCTCTCATGCAAATGTGATTCTGGTTTATTATTTTATCATGCACAGCTACCCTATCCAATGAATGTAGTGCATGGACTCTCATTTTTATAACCTTTAAACCAGAACCTCACTTTCTAAGCAGTTTCTAAATTCATATGATTGAAGGTTCTGTGCTTTAGCTGCTTAATTTCTGAACTACCTCCTAAGAATGCCAGTCAGCTGATTCTTCTTGTTCCTTCCCTTGCATCTTATTTCCCTCCTCTTTGTTGATGGCAAAGGGGGAGAATATATTGTCTATTTGATGAATTCATTCCAGGGAAGTGTATGCATCATGTCTATGGCAAAGGAGGAGATCTTGTAAGCAGAGAGTTGTGTTCATGTCTCAGCATGTCATACATAGCATCTGCATGACAAATACATAGCATCTGCATGACAAATCTGAAAAACAAAACATGTCCTTCATCAAAAATGCATCTGCACAACAGGATGTTGCTATTCTATATTATAGGGTGTTGCCATCATCAAAAAGGGGGAGATTATTGTGACCACTCTATGTTGATGATGTTGACAATATGTTTTACTTCATTGGCAACAGCTTGTTTTGATTGATTGGCAACTGTTATTATTTTGATGAAACTGTTTTTATCAGGTTGTCTGTGTATATATATTGTTATGCACATACTCACAGGTCTACACAGTGCATTGCAGCATAAACATAGAATTTATACCTTTCCTTGTGTAGTTTGGACAGCAGTGGGTCGACCCTCCTCTCTGATGGGTCGACGCCCCCAGAGTGAAGTCTATACACTGTCTGTCTGTCGTGTGTCTCATGCAGCGTCTTAGGCGTTTTGGTAAAGTCTATACAGTGCAGCTCACACGAACACTCAAGTCCATACATCGTGAAGTCTGCACAGTGTGGCACCCAATGTCTATACATTGCTCATTCGTTCATTCAGCATTGTCAAGTCTACACATTGGTCGATGCCAAGTCTGTACAGTGAGAGTCTCATTGATGAAGTCTGTACAACGGTCTTCAACAAGTCTGAACATCGTCTGTCTCTGTTAGCGTCTCAGGCTTTGGGCAAAGTCCATACATCGGACTGTTACAGCAAGTCTGTACATTGTCCGTCTCAGTTAGCGTTCTATACATCGGGGTGAAGTCTGTACATCCAACTGTTCAACTTCGAAGTCTGTACATTCATCAGTGTTCTTCCAAGTCTATACATTGGAAGTTTCAC
The DNA here is from genome assembly GCA_022559845.1 of Amorphophallus konjac. Lineage (NCBI taxonomy): Eukaryota > Viridiplantae > Streptophyta > Magnoliopsida > Alismatales > Araceae > Amorphophallus > Amorphophallus konjac. The sequence goes on along the minus strand of CM040121.1, from coordinate 183,092,944 downwards.
CTACGTTTCCCTTCAAGTCTATACATCGGTAGTTTTACCATCGTTTCCATTGAAGTCTATACACTGATGGCTTTACCGTCGTTTCACTTGAAGTCTATACTCTCGACTGCCTTGTCTTGATCAAGTCTATACATCCTCCCGTTCAGATTTCCAAGTCTATACAACGCTGTTTAGTGGAAGTCTGTACAGCCGTTGGGTTGCCAAAGTCCATACATTGTGAACGTCAAAGCCTGTACAGACTTTGCCTTGTTTAGGTCCGTGCATTGTTCATTTGTTTTGGCAAGTCCATACATTGAATGTCTATACACTCGATTGTCTTGCCTTGGTCAAGCCTGTACAGAGTTTCGTCAGCTAAGTATATACACTGCTTCACGATGTGAAGTCTATACATGCCTTGTTCAAGTCTTCACATGATGATGTCTATACACTCAACTCCTTCACACTTCAGGAAGTCTGTACATCCTCCAATGCATTGCATGCATCGTTCATGGAGTCTGTACATTGAGTGAAGTTTTCTGAAGTCTGTACATTGCATTTGCACTCACAACATCTTCACACCTGAAGTCCTTACATCGTCAGTTGACTGTCATGTTTTCATATTGCCTAAGTCTGTACAACGACTGCTTCACATATGAAGTCTGTACAGCAGATGCTTCACATAGATGAAGTCTATACATTGAGCAGAGTCTGTACACTGCATTCGAATTCACAAGTCCATACAATGCAGTCTATACAATGCAGTTCATCTTATAAGTCTGTACAGAGTTCTTCACTTAATCTGATAATCCTATGATTTGTCTGACAGGGATCTGCTACTGAGATTGCTGACATGGCTCGTGATCCCAGGAGGATGAGGTGATCAGGTGCTGCAACGTGGATGGAATTGCCTCGGTTCTGGCAAATTCTCTGGGTGGGAAATGTGGAAGACACGCGCCCTCATCCACCTGCTGATAGTATATAATGAAGCCTTCTTCTTCAGATGGAGGCAGATCGACTGAAGAGAAGAAAAGTATATACAGCAGAGAGTCATCGATCAATAGTGAGAAGAAAGAAAACAGAGAAGAAGAAAAAGAGAGAAGAGAAGAGAGAAGAGATGTGTTGAGAGAGTGAAATTGAGAGATTTTAGATTGAGAGCTGCTCTTATTGTAACTCAGTCTCTTGGTTCAGAAACCAGAGCTGAGGCTTGCTTATTCCGAGCTACATTCCATTTGGGTTTTCTTTTTCATTTTGCTTCTGCATTTTTATTTCCGAACTCTTGTTTCTTCAAGCTGTGAGGCAGCATTGCAGTGGAGGTCTCCACTGGACAGGAGAAGCTGTAATCCTCAGCAGGCGAGACTTGGTCTCGGTCGGCTAAGCTGTAGTGCCCAGTAGAGCAAGCTGTGAAGCTCAGCTGTTGCAGAGGGTGTTCCTCTGGTCGGGATAAGCTGTAAGCCCCAGCCGTTGTTGGCAAACTATAGTGCCCAGCAGATTGAAGCTGTGTATCAGCAGTAATCCACATTCGAGTTGAATGTGGGGTGGACATAGGTCGGATTGACCGAACCACCAAAAAGTCTTTGTGCCTTTTGTGTGTTTGCTTGTCTGTTTAGCAGATCTTGTTTCCATCATTCGGTGCTTTGACTGTGGTTGTCCAGTGTTCTTTTAATTCCGCATTTGAATCTAGGCATAAATTTTTAATTAGCCTATTGATCTATTCACCCCCCCTCTAGATCCACATTCTGTGGTGAAAGAGCCTTCCATCTAACTCCAACACTTTCTTGGTCTACAGGTTAAACAAACAGTGGAAGGATACTTCATCAGTCAGACCATGTATGCATCAAAAATTCTGAAGAGATTTGGCATGGACAAGCTGAAGCATAGATCTACACCAATGGGAGTAAACACATCTTTGGATGCTGATGAGTTAGGGAAACCAGTAGACACAAAGCTCTATAGAGGTATGATTGGCTCATTACTCTACCTTACTGCTTCTAGACCTGATATCCAATTCAGTGTATTCTTGTGTGCTAGGTTTCAAGCTAATCCTAAAAAATCACACTTGTCTGCTATCAAAAGAATCTTTAGATACATTGCTAGCACACACAACTTAGGCTTATTTTTTCCTGGATCATGCCAATTAGAGTTAATTTCATATACTGATGCAGACTATGTTGGGTGTAAACTTGATAGGAAAAGCACTAGTGATTACTGTCAATTCTTAGGAAGGTGTTTCATTTCTTGGGCTTCCAAGAAACAACACTCAGTAGCTCTGTCCAGCATAGAGGTTGAGTATGTAGCTGCTGGTAGCTGTGGAACACAAGTTATTTGGATTAAGCACCAGCTACAAGACTACAATGTAGATCTTTGCTGCACACCTATCTATTATGATAACACAAGTACTATAAACCTATCCAAAAATCTAATTCAGCACTCATGAGCTAAGCACATCGACATTAGACACCACTTCATAAGAGATAAAATTTTAAATAAAACCTTTGAATTGATTCATGTAGGCATAGCAGATCAAATTGCAGATATCTTCACTAAGCCACTGGATCATGAAAATTTTTTAACTTTGAGAAGAGAATTGGGTCTTTTCAGACCAACCTGATTTTTGCAATCTCTCATTGATGTCAGTTAGTTCATTTGTGATTAGTTAGTCACATTCATTTCATTTAGTTCAACTCAATCTTTGCATAATTTCATTCGGGGTTGTACTCAATGTCAATTCAGTTAAGTCTTCTTGTTGAGCAATCCAATTCTCTATCTTAATCTCCAAAAAATAAGCTCAATGACTCATGTAGTTGCCATCACCAAAAATGGGGAGATTATTAGATTTAGTTTTATTTTGATGATGTCAATGCAACATGAAGTCATTTGGTCATTTCGGTTCTAAGTCTGAAAATACTTAAATGTTCCACACATAACCTACTGAAAAAAAATGTTCTGCACATATTCTATTGATTTTCAGACTGTAATTGTTTAATAATGATGTTTTCAGGTTGTTTGCATGATTGAAAATATGCTATCAGACATGTGTTATTTGAAAGGAGGTGCTACAAGAAAGATCCTTGAAGAGGAAGTCGACTTGAGGAATCTCGAAGTTGACTTGAGCTCTGCCAGAACACCCGCTAGTTGAAGAACCTATTACTGACAAATAAGCCTCTAAGTGTGACAAATAGGTCCATATGGGTGAAAAATAGCTTCTAAGGCTGAAATATGGACGACAGAACAAACAGCAAGTGAAGATTGTTAAGGCTGCGTCGACGCAAGAGGATAGTGGAGTCGATGCAGTCACACCAGCCTGCTGAAGAAGACTTCGCTGAAATATGTTGGTGTACCGGTGACAATTGGACCCGTATCGGTGACAAATAGTCCCGTATCGGTGACAAATGGCTCTGTATCGGTGTAAAATGGTTCTTAAGGGTAAAAAATGGGCGACATGGCTGAAGGCTTGAAAAGCGAAGAAGAAAAGTCGACTCCATGAAGCCTTGGAGTCGACTCCACTTACATAAAACCTTCAACATTGAAAGAAGATCATTGGGGTCGGTCCTATGAAGCTAAGAGTGAATAATAGATGCAAAACGGTGAAAAATAGCTATTATGTGTGACAAATAGCTTTACAGTGGTGAAAAATAGCTACTTCAAGTGAAGGGAATCACAACCAGTTCGTTCCAACACCAAAGAGGAGAGAGAGGAGAAGACTAAGAGAAGAATAAGTGTTGACTCCAGTCAACGCCAATGCTAGTCAAGATGACTTTAGTCAAAGTCAACCTAATCAAAGTTGGCCAAGTCAAGATCAACTTCAGTGAATATCAATGCCAATCAAGATGACCAGTCAACATTAACTTGTCAAAGTCAGGAGTCAACGCAGAGCCAGCCAGTGGACTCAGACAGATGAAGGAAGCAACGATGAAAAATAGCCCTTTAGTGGTGACAAATGACTATAGGCGACGGCTCAAGCTCAATGGCAGAGGATTTAAGGCGACAACTGCTAAGGGTGACAAATGGCTACCTAAGGCAGACAAATAGCCGTGTAAGGGTGAAAAATACCCTGTTAGGGGTAACAAATGGATACAAACCTGGAAAACTTAAGGGAGTCACGTGCCTCAGATTTCCAATCATTGGCACATGATCCCACACACCTGACAGGTTCGTACGAGGTTGAAATGTCATAACATTCACTCCAAGAGTTTGGAAAAATGAAAATTCAAATAAATGTCAGGTCGAAGATTCAAATGCTCAATATATATATGTTGTACCCTGACAATTTCACAGCAAAAATAACAAGGAGTAAGGGTTCGGGCATTTCCCCGAACACCTTCAAGGCGGGGGCTATCTAGCCCTTTCTACAACCCTGCGGGTCCCTACAAGGGTCCTGACCAACTTAACGTGACACGCGGCGGCACAAGCAACAGCCAGGGGGCAACCCCGGCCACTCACATGCGGGCTTTGCCTGTATCTTATATGGCTGCCCGGGACCACCCGGGGGCGCCCCGTCGTCAAGCCACGCCACGTGGCACCTAGTGAAAGGGCCACGCACCCACTCCGAGACATTTCTTTCAACCCTCCAAGGTCAAAGAGAGACCCAAGTAAGTCAACCATAGGCTCTGGAGGCCCGCAGCACGTGCATACGGCTCACACACGCGTGTTCGGCATATTTCTGAACACCTTGTGGGCGCATATGTTCCAGCCTTTCTACATAAAACCACGGGCCACCCCATGGTTCCAGCACACTAATGGGATCCTACAATGACCCCCCAGCAAGTTGGGGGCACCCCCGACCCTCAGATATGTGGCAACGAGCCACTCAATTTTAGCACTCGGGCCAACCCGAGGCTACCCTATCAACCGGCCATGCAACACGGCACATAGTCCAAGACATTACCCATGTCCACAAAATGCCCCCTCTTAGCTCCCACGAGCTCCTATCTTCAATCCAAGGTCCGCCATGCGGCCCCTCAGTCATCTACCCAAGTCGTTCGGCAATCCGGGATGTGTCGGGCATTTACCTGAACACCTTCCGAGCGACCACGAAAACCTGAAGAACAAATGGCCCACACGGGCCCATTACAGCTTCCCAGAGTTCAACGTTCGTAAAAGGGCAACCCCAAACAACACAAGAAGACCCTCGGGGGCCATCCCCCTGGGTTACGGCCGGCCCGGGGCCAGTTCGCCCTGGGGCATGGCCGCACGCCCAAGGGAGGGTGAACTCCCTGGGGGACGTGCCCTCCCTCCAGCCCGGTGGTCCCACGACCCCACTCAGCCCAGGTTCGTCCGATCTACGGTCCTACGACGCGGTTCGTGTGCCGTACCAGTTCAAGGAGTCAACACGCGGAAGCATGGAGCGACAGCACGACGGGTTCGCCGTTCGGTCAACGCGTATAAGTCTCGCAAGCTTCCACGTATTTTCCCCAGCTAATTGTCCTTTTCTTTCTTAGTCAAATTGATGTGAAACGACCTAGGACCTAGATCGCAAGCAATGCAACGGACACAGTGATGTCACACAAGTGGACTCACCCATGTACGCACACATGTGCCCGTGGGCAACCCGGTGATGATGGAGAGGGTCCGGGGTGGGACCTTGACGCTCCGGGGGATTTGGCTAGATTGAGGCTGAACCCCTAAGGGCCCGGGATGCCCAATTTCACGGGCGGTCAGCACGCCGAGGGCATGGGTTATAGGGTCTCTCACAACTCACTCCGCGGGGGTCGCTCAATTTGATGGAAATTTGGGACCGGGCATTCTCTCACCGCCGACGGAGCAACCAAAAGCAATACTAAATAAAGCAATTAAATCCCAGCAATGAGAAGTGTTCAGGAGCTCACCTGATCGGCGTGAATACACCGATCGCGGCCGGAGACGGGGGCGAGCGGGGAGGCGTGGGTATGCACCCGCACGCCGCGTCGGTGTAGCTTTGATCTGAAATTGAAAATGTTACACCACTACACCTCTCATAGGAGGGGGATCTCGGGGCGGGGACTTATTGAATCACATCCAAAACTACTTCCACGTAGGGAGGGGCGGTCAGTCGGCCAGGCGGGGTGGGGACACTATGATAGAAACCAAGTTGCCAAGCTTCGCCGGTTCTGCCAACTTCAGGAACAGCTTGACAGGTTGTTGATGTTGGCACTGCCACGGGCTCAGCCAGACTCAGAATTAGTTGAAATCAGTGTCGAAACTTTTCAGACTGGCCCAGGATGTCTCCTGAATTTTCTTGGAGCTTCGTCACGATGTCACTGGCCAGGGCAGAGCCTAGAACAGGGCTGGTCTTCTCTGGTTATGATTGCTCTCAAGGTGATGCTACTGGAAGACGGGAGCGCCACAAACTGACCCGTACTCTGTTGGAGGTGAGGCATGTACTATTGCGATTGCTGTCGAGTCTTCTCTCCATCGGGACCAACGGCGTTGCCGGCAGATGTCGGAGCTGATCGTGAAAGCCCGAACAACAGGGATGTGTCGGTTCTGGCTCAGGAAAACTGACCTGACACACTTGGGATGGAAAATGTGGAACTTTTGATGCTAAGGTCCAAACTTATCTCTGCTTGTTGGAGATTATAGAGGACTTGTAGGAGAAGATTGTAGTGAAACAATCGCGCCAAAACTCGAACAGTAAAGGCCGGGGTCGAGATTCCACTCAGGCTCAGGTTCCCTGCTGGTGTAGCTTTGCACAATCGGGAGAGATTGGATCCTCTGGGCAGCAGGGATGTCGGATCGATGCAAGACCACCTTGGCTGCGAAGCTGACTTGACAAGGAATCCAGCGGTATATGGCGTGCCACCAGGAGCCTTGTGATGATGACGTGACTACCTCTGCAATCTCTGGGTAGTATGCTACCTGCGAACCAGAACATGACTGATTGTGGAGGGGATATGGAAGGTGGAGATGGGTGATGGTTTGGAATTGGGATGATGGCTGGTGGTTGTGGGAGGTGGGGGGAACATGGATGGATGCTCTTGGGAAGGGAAATTTGAATTTTGGGGGCCTAGGGAAGAGTCATATTAGTCTTGGGAAGTGGAGGGGTGCATGAAGAAGGGAAATGGGTAGTTGGGGGTTGGCTGGTGGAGCAAGGAGTGGTAAAGGTTCTCTTGGGGTTGGGGTGGAGTAAAGAGGGGTTGGAGGTAGTTGCGGAGGGTATTGAGGGGAGGGGAGTTAGGAAGTAGGTGGGAGGAAGAAGAGAGGGGAAATTAAGTGGAGAAGAAAAGGAGTGCTAGAATTTCTTCTTGCAATAATTCATTCCAAAGTTACAAATGAGAGAGGGGAGGGGGCTTTTTATAGCCTCCATACTTTTCCTAGGACCAAAGTGCCCCTGGATAATTGACATATTGACCACACAGTCCAAGGAGGGGTGCCCCTGGGCCTAGCCCATTGAATTGGGCCCAATAGCCTATCAAACCAACCATATGACAACTAACTTAGCAAAATGACTTACTAACCTAGGTACAAGACTCAAACAAAGGAAAAATTACATAGTTTATGACTCAAATAAAATATAAAAATTACATGACTAGACTCTAAAACACATGACGAACATAATGGCCCATGTCGACGAACAATCCGAGCCTCAAAAAAAATGTGGAGGGGAAAGGGATGCCCCCCGGGGTGGGGAGAACTCGACCCCGTTGAGTATGGCTCCACCGGGAAGTTGTGCACCAAGGCAGCTCTGGGTGAACCATGATCTCCTGACTCGACTCGCGTCCAAGGCTGAGGGATGACGCTTCAGCTTCTCAGAGTGGCATGGACACACCCTCATGCTGGCGATGATACCTTGCTTGCCTAGTATTGCCTCCGCGTGCACACATCGGGCTCTAAGGCTGATTTGGGGTGGCTCTCCGGAGGTGTCCCTCTCAAAGGAAGATATAGGCTCAAGGCACTCACTAGGATCCAACGCAGTGCCCATATAGGGTGCCGACTCCGCCACGTGAGAAGGGTGAATCCCAAAACCCATCGATAAGTCCAACCCGTAAGCCGGGCTGCCAAAGCCACTAGGAACTTGGCAAGGTCCAAGTCCTCGTGCCCTCAAGTTGGAGGTGACCCTAGGGTAGAGCCACTCCAAAGTCATCATCACGAGACTGCCTACTTGGAAATCCAAGTGGCGCTCACGAGTCTTTGTTCACTCTTCATGAATCTCACCGCTCGTTGCTTGATGCTTGCTTGATTGTTCGTGTCGTGTACTACGATGCAATGTGGGAGTGAAATGTATGGTTTGCAAAGGTGGACCTGAGAAACCATATATAGACCTATCATGTATTGATGCGATGAAGACCTTCATGGACTCAGGGGGGCCGGGGCACCCATAGGTGGATCTATCGTGCATGGGGGTGGCAAATGCCGGGGGACCCGGACATTCATTGATGCTCCTAACATGTGTAAGACCGATGATGAATGAGGGAGGGCCGTTACACCCAAATATGGACCAATCATGCTTCCTACCTGACATGTGGGTGACATGAATGAAAGGACCCGACTTACTAATCATGCCAAGTGTTGTGAGATGCCAAGACCTATGCAGTCCTATCCCAAAGATGACTCCCATGTATGAGGTTTTGGGATGACCTTTGAGCTTCCACTCAAAAGGGTCGAAAGGGTCTAGGAAGGTGGAGTGGGGCACTTCCTCAATCCCTAGGCATATGTTGCCCAAGGTCATGGTTCCCATGATATAGCCTACGTTTAGGAAGGGGTGGTCCTGTCCTACTATGGTTGGTGAGGGTAGGGAGTAGTGGGTGGTAAGTAAGGCAGGTGGGTCACATGGGCAACTAGGCGCCCATAGGAAGGGGTCAAAGGGATCAATGACAAGTTTGTCCCCAATAGGTTCCCACATCATAATTCTCTCACCGGGTAATGGGTCTTCTCCAAGAGTGACGGGAGATGGGGTGTTGGCTTTGAGGGGAAGGTTTGGCCGTCTACCTGAGATAAAGGGGTCCACTTCAAAGATCAGGTCAGGCTCATTGGGTGTAGGGAGGAATAGAAGAAGGTCGCTAGTGTAGCAACCAATTGTGCAAATTGAGGTGATAGACCCGACACATAGGTGTAGGTGGTCAAGGCTCCTAGGCCGGTTGGCCTATGTCATCAACATGTTGGTCAACTCTATTTTCCATGCCAGGCCCTTAAGAATATCCTTCAAAGTCTCCACTTGGTAGTATGATTGGATGGTGGTGCAATAGGAGATGAAGGGAACTATGGGGAGGTGTCGCTCCATGGGAAGGTAGACATGAGATGTGAGAGGGTGAACCGGTCTCTCCTTTAGCCATCCCACCAAGGACCCACTTATGATGATCTCACTCTCAATTAGAGGGGATAGCATGGAGTGAAGTTCAAAGTGCGAGGCTTCTTCCTCAACTTGGGCGTGAGTTTCTTCCAAGGTGGGGAGTGGTTCCAGGTTGGCATCTATCCCCATGGGATCGGGCATACGGGTCGTGGTCTCCTCTACCAAGGGGGTGGGAAGGTCTTTTGGTGGTGGAGTGGTGATAGCTGACACATGGTGCACCCGTGGTGGTGGGCTAGGGTAGGATTGGATTGGGGCAGGGAGTGGTAGTAGTGGAGGTTTATGTTGAGGTCGGGTTGGGGTAGGAAGTGGGAGGTGGGTTGGGTGAGGGGGTTTAGGTTGGGGTGGTGCGTTCTTCATTGGGGTAGATGGAGGGGCAGAGGGCGGGACCATTTGGGCTTGAGTGTTGAGGGTTAGGTGGTGGGGTATAGGGGAGGTGGCTGGGGTAGGATTCGTATGGAGAGGTGGGGTTTGGGCCATTGGGGTGACCTTAGGTGGGCTAGGATGAAGTGGAGGAGTGGTAGTGTTCCTTGGGCTATGACTACCCGGGTAGGAGGGGGAAACATATCTAGTCCTAAGTTGATCTTTCATGCCCCCCCATTGTAGACATGCTAAAATCGATGCTATGTTGAGTAAATCTCATGTCACTGTGTGACGCCCCAAAGTGGACTTCAATATTGGCTTAATATGAAGTTTTTCTATTTTTTATGTGTTAATTGTAATTTCTTGGCATTTTTCTTTGATAATTGGAATTAACGCCTTAAAGAGGGGCGTCATTTAATTGACGGCCTATCCAAGGGCGCCTCTTAATAAATGGACGACTATGAATAGAGGCGTTGTTTCCTGAATTTTTACGAATCCTATGCAAAATGAAAAATCAAAGAATTGACGTCGCTATGAGGGGCGTCTATTATTTAGCGCCCGAGCTTGCAGGCATCAATTCAAAATCTTTAATAAGGAAAGTCATTTGTTGTCATAATTAAATCCAGGGATTGACGGCTGAGTACACGTCGTCATTTTAATTAACACCTTTGGTGATGTCGTCATTTTTAATTGACGCCCTTTGAGAGGTCGTCATTTCCATGTCCGTCTCCCTTTCGCCTGCTTATTTCCAGTAATGATCCTTCCCCCATTTTACACATTGTGTTTGATTGGGAAGAGGGTTTCTTATTGGAGGTCCATTACCTTGTTTTAATCCTATTATTACAAGGATTTTTGGGCTATAAATACCCCTAATCTTCTTCTCTCACGTGCGTGAAGGCAATGTAAAAACAATACGATAACAGAAGAACCACTGTGAGTTTTAACAGAGAGGAGAGTTCTTTTTGGTGTTTTGCAGGTTCTATCTTCAAGTGATTTCTTCTGGTGGTTGATTCTTCCTCCACAGGCGGTCTTCAGCTGCTGTTCAATGACTTTTTTTTTTCTCCCAGTAATGCTGCACGCACAGTAGAGAGGAGATTATTTTTTTTTCTCTCTTGTTTTGTTAACATTCATCATCATTCATTGTTCTTTCTAGCTCTTTGCTAGAAACGTTCTTCACATCATACATCTTGCTTTGCATATTTTGCATTCATATCTTCCATACCCTTTGTTACTCCTCTTAAGGGGTTTTAAAAATCAAAACACACAAGGTGTGTTCATGCTTCATTTGATCAATTTCTTAGTTTTAGAGCATTGATACTACACCTTTTGGCTAATCCATTCTTTTCATTCGTTTTGTGTGTTCTTACAAGGGTAATCAAAGCTAAGAACCCCCTTCATCGGCTGGCCGGTAGAAGGAGGAAGGAAAAGTCCACAATCTCACCCGCTTAATACAAGGTACATGCGATCACTTTTATTTTTTTTTGAGGTAACCCCTCTGGTGATCACACTCCTCATTAGCACCACGTGCTTGTTTTTGCCCTCACCCATTAATTCCTTCATTTATATTTTTATTTACATTTATTAAGTAGATTTTTATTATTTTAATTAGAATCTACAAATTGGCTATCACAGTGGGACCCCTTTTATTTTTAGTTTGATTACCCCTCCCATTGGCACCCTCGCGTGCCCCTCCTTTGGTACCCTCGCGTACCCCCCCCATTGGCACCCTCGCGTGCCCCTCCTTTGGTACCCTCGCGTAAGCCTCCCATTGACACCCTCGCGTGTCCCTCCTTTAGTACCCTCGCGTATCCCTCCCTTATGCTCCACGTAGCACACTCTCTTTGGTACCCTCGCGTACCCCTCCTATTGGCACCCTCGCGTGCCCCTCTTTTGGTACCCTCGCGTACCCCTCCATTGTGCTCCAAGTAGCACCCTCCTCTTGTGCACCACGTGCACGCCTCCCATTGATTAACCAATTTTTGAATATCTTTGTTTAGTGAGAAAATTTGATTTCTGTCAGTCACCAGGGCTTTCGGTTCTCTGAACTGAATAGCGCCCTCCCCGCTGCCGTCATTTCTTCATACGGCGACCACGGACAGAGGCATTGTTTCAATCATTTTTCTGCATTTTTGTAATTCACGCCCCTTACAGAGGCGTGATTTCATCATTCAATGCCTTTCACCAAGGCATCATTGTCGTTGATTACTATCAATTTTGTCCTTTACTTGATTACTGTTTACAGTGTTTCAATGCCCCTCTAGAGAGGCGTCATTTTCTTATTCTACGCCTTACACAAAGGCGTCATTTTCTTTCATTACTATTAATTCTGGACATATCTTGATCACTATTTATTGTGTTTTAATGCCCCTTCTCAGAGGCGTCGTTTCGTTACTTAACGCCTCACATCAAGGCGTCTTCTTTTTCTTCTCGCTGTTACTCACTGCACGATTTGACGCCTTTCACAGAAGCGTCTTTCACTGATTTAGCGCCTTACCGCAAGGCGTCATTTTATTATCATCATTTTTATTTATACTGCGAGCACTGTTTACTGCCATTTGACGCCCCTTCGCAGAGGCATTTTTCACAGGTACAGCGCCTCACTCCAAGGCGCTATTTTATTTTCATTGCTCCCTGTTTACACTGTTCACAGCGATTAGCAACTGCGACGCAGACGCTGTTTGTTAATATAGCGACCTTGTTTGGGTCGTCATTTTGTTCTGTGCCCACAAAACTACTGTTTGTTGGTGTTTATTTGTCTGATCTATTTTGATATCACCTGCTTGATATTGCCTGCATTAGATTGCATCCAGGGCATTCGGTTTGGGAGACCTCCTCTCCCCATATTTTTTTAGGAGCTACACCCCTCTTGGTGAAGGAAGGACCCTCCTTTGAGCATTCCGTCTCATTGGACCGGAAATTCCTAAGCCAAGCCTCCGTAAGTCCTCGCACCCGTGGATTCCCTCACGGACGCCAGGTAGGTTGTACCATTAAAGTACCCGGAGTATAGTTGACCCATACGTTGGAAAGGAGAAAGAAAAATCTAGATACCCGGAGATTATACCCGAAATTTCAACCAGGATCCACCTTCAAAAGAGAGAACCTAATATTGAACTCACCCTAATTTCCAAGGAAAATCTTAAAATTTTGGGCTCATTACAACTTGTGTGTTTCTTTTGCTTGAGAAAGTGATATCTCTTGGTTATATCTCATTGTCGAAAATTCATTTCTTTCTCCTTAAGCATGAAATTGCATTCAGGTAAAATCATCAATATGGCCAACTACGGGTATACTTATGATGGTTATGAGGAGGGTCACTCTGACCCGTTCTATGAGGTTCCCTCTCAGGATCCTGTCTACTACGAGGGAAACTATATTTCCTCTTCCACCCAAGTCCACATGGTGGACACCACTTCTTTGGAGGTTGAGCCTTCTTCCCAAACTCAACCTACCACTCAAAATACTTCAGGGGACGCTTCCCCTTCTTTCAACTTCAACAAATTTCTCAAAGCACTTGCTCTGCTGGATGACTCCCAGCGCCAGGCAGCTCAAGCCCTCTTAAAGGGAAAGTCTATCACGTCATCTTCTAACCCTCCCCGGGCCATGGGTGGCCACTCTGCTAGTTCTCCCAACGACCCGGCAGTCGCACCTAGGGTGCCCTCGCGCCCATCAACTCCTATTATGACTATGTCGGCCCAACCGGCAAGTCACTCCATTGCTAGGCCTCAACAACCTCCTGTTTCTCAAATTTTGAGAAGGCCTATGACAAACCAATACTCTTTTCGTCCGGCCCCAGCCGAGTCCGATAACCATGCTATACTCCTCCAAAAGATGGCTAGTATGGAGGAACAGCTTAAGAGGGTTACTGCATCCAAGGTCGCTCCTGAAATTATGCTCCCCCCTATGCCAGTTTCTCACCTACCTCCGTCTGAAATGCCGAATTTCCGACGGTACAATGGAACGGGTAATCCACACATCCATGTGAAAGCCTTCTTATATGAGGCATCATTCTGGCAAGATAACAAGACTTCTCTGGCTTATCTCTTTAGGCGGTCTTTGGATGGACCGGCACTAGAATGGTTTTATTCCCTGGAGCCGGCAGATGCCGGTGATTTTGATGTAGTTCAACGAAAGTTTCTGCAGAAGTACAAGGACCGTGTGGGTCCCTCTTTGTCTGTTACTGACCTGGTTGCCGAAAAGATGAAACCCGAGGAGGACTTTGTTTTATTTGCTGATAGGTGGAGAGCTATGGCCGAAAAATTAAAGGACACACTGTCGGAGACGGAGCAAGTGAAGATGATTATATCAAACTCCACTCCGCAGCTCCGTCATATTTTAGCCATGAACAAGTTGAGCACTACGGAAGAGCTCTATGAAAGAGCTAGGTATATACAGACTCAGATGAAAGATTCGCCTATTATGGGCATGTTTGAACCAAGGCCAAAGGTAATAAAGAGGAACATCAATATCGGCAATACTGGTGCGACCACTAAAGGCACTGTTACTAATGAGCAGGTGAGCGTGTTCGGTAATTCCACACCCTTCCGCCACCCTCCAAACCAAGGGCCATCACCACAATAGCCCGCCTTCCAGAACCAAGTCCACTAGCCAAATAATAACCCTCCTCAGACCTTACGGCCTCTTCAACCTCCTCAACAACAACCCCACTTTGCTCCACAAAACCAACCCACACAGTACCACCAAATGCCCCCACCGGCCAATTATACACCACAACAACTGTAACAATCAAGAAGGCCATTGGGTCCCCGAAGAGCACAATACTCTCCCCTACCCGAAAGCCTATTAGATATTTTTAATGCTCTCATGGCAGCCAACCTACTCACCTTGCCTAAAGAAAGAACAATATGGCCACAACATGTAGACACCTCCCGAGATTGCGTCTTCCATCGGCAGCCAGGGCACAACATTGATCATTATTTTCACTTCAAGGATTACATACATGATATGAATGATCAAGGTGATATTGATTGGGATGAGATGAGGAGGTTTATTGCTACTCTAAAGACTCGAAGGCCTCCTCGGCAACCATCGGCTCAGCAGCACCCGCAGCAAGGTCAGCAACAACAAGTTCCCCAACAACAACAGGCTCCTGCACCCCCGCCGAATATGGAAATTGTCAATAATCCGCTACTGGAGCACCCAGTTCAAAATCAACAAGTAAACCTTGTCACCTCGATCCATGAAGTGGAGAGAGGATAGGATTGGCATAAGGAAAACGCCTCTATCAGGGCTATTAATCAAAACTCCAATCAACCACAACCACCTCCATTGTTAAGAAGGCTCCAGCCTATACCCCTTTCCCAACCACCACGTCCCCTTATACGTTCCAGCACTCCAGGGCCATTCAACCCTAACCCTACTCCTTCACGGCCTCTTCTTTTACGTCAACCCATGAATTCTCCTTCACCCCAAAACCCTCTACCAAATAGGCCTCCCCTTATCCGCCCCTCGCCGGCAATCATCATCCCTCCTGTTTCGCC
Organism: Amorphophallus konjac; assembly: GCA_022559845.1. Taxonomy (NCBI): domain Eukaryota; kingdom Viridiplantae; phylum Streptophyta; class Magnoliopsida; order Alismatales; family Araceae; genus Amorphophallus; species Amorphophallus konjac. Next base: position 183,077,842 of record CM040121.1, on the reverse strand, counting down.
ACCATCTACCCCATCCACCATCATGCTTCCAAGGCCGCTCCTTGTCACTCGATCCCCGTTGCCACATTCTGATAACCCCCATCCGGAAAGACCTCTTATAAGAACTCCTCCTTCTACCAATCCAACACCCGCACCCGATACTATTCCCTCTACTTCTTCTACCCCTTCACCTACCCTAGGCACGACAGAGGCTCCGAAAACAATGGTGCTCCGTAGTGGATGGATGTTTCACTGAGTGTTTTCCCAGTGGGAGCAGGAGCCAGTACAAGAACAAGGAGAACAAGAACAAGAGCCTACACCGGGTACGGAATATGATTTATTGAAGCATTTAGACAGAACACCGGCCCGAATTTCTATTTTGGAATTAATTAAGAGATCTACCACACATCAGCTGGCCTTGAAACAATATTTGCAAAAAGTAATGGTCAATGAGGACATTCCTGTTGAACAAGTCACTATAGTTTTGAATCCGGCCAGCAATCAACCGGCTATTACTTTTTATGAACATGAATTAGCTCCTCAGCCGGCTAGAAAATATGCATTGTGTATCACTATTGACATTAACAAGATAGCTGTAAAATAATGTTTGGTTGATACTGGGGCATCCATTAATGTTCTGCAGCCAAACACCTTGAAGATGTGCGGCATTCCAGAAAGTCAAATTTGGCCATCTACAATTACCGTCACAGCTTATGATAATACCAAAAAGCCGCCATTGGGAATGATCACCTTAAAAGTTGGTTTGGGTCCAGTAACAGTTACAGCAGATTTCCACATTTTAGACATGGATCTGACATTCAATGGCATCTTGAGCCGTCCTTATATTCAAGAACTTGATGTTGTACCCTCCACGAACCATCAATGCATAAAGTTTCCACACAAAGGGCGCATTATCAAAGTTACTAGCATGCCCATTTTACCGGCAGAAGACATACATTCAGCAACTTCAGTGCCTTCCATGTGGCCTTCTAATAGGCCTTTGCTTTCAGTATTGGATGTCGCCGACCCGCGGCAAGATTTGTTAAGACGCCTAGTCACTAAGCCTGCCTCACCTCTAATGACACCCCTGCCTCCCCAAGGAAAGAAAAAGAAAAACATGATGAACACGCCAGGATGGAATATTCTGATGAAAACGGGGTATAAAACGGGTAAAGGCCTGGGTGTTAATCTTCAAGGGAGAGTCAAGCCCGTCATGCATCAAAAGGTGATTCCCCGAGGTGGCCTAGGGTACAAAGGGCCAGGCAAAGATAAGAATGAGCCATGGGCCGTGATGACTTCTACTCTCAAAACGGATCACCAACCTCTTACATGGACTTTGCAAACACACTTCATCAAGGGTGGCATCCAAAATGGCCAGCAAACTACATTAATTACTTCAATACTGGATTATCAAGACATACATGCAAGACAATTTGCTCGTCACATAGCCCCACTGGCTACTTACAAGGCCCTGGAATCCTTACGGCCTGATAAAAGAAGAAAGATGGATGACCCCGAATGTCACTGGTATAGATGGTTTGATATGAATGACATTACCATTGCTTTGAGCCGACTGTTCATGCCGACTGATCCGAAATGGCCGTCGTTGATTCATGAGCTAATTGAGAAGCCAGCAGTAATTACAGACAAGAGGCAGTTGTTAAGTGATTATACAGATACTGGAGTGCCTGATGTCCCATTTGAGGAGGGCTTCAACATAGACAGGCTGTAGGCCGGCCTCTTCTTTGTCAAGACCATTCATCCAACGGCTTTGGTCCATTTGTTTAATAAAATGTTTTGCTCAGACATCCCTAGACCGCCCGCGGTCTTAATAACTTTTTCTCCAAATTCATTTTCAGCTTCTCCATTAATTCCTCCCTTGCTCCTCGAGTAATTCTCTAAACTTTCCATCACACCCCCGCGTGGGTCATCATTTACTCGATCTTTCATCAATCTGTCAACCTTAACACCACCTCCTATTCTTCCCTCGCATTGCCTTCTTCTTGAAAATGAGAACGAAAAAAAATGCCAAAATTCAAATTTTCCAATCTTTCATCTCCATTGAGGAGACCTCCTATCTTCTTCCTGAGTGTGTCCCGACCCAGGGGCCGCACTTCCAGGATTCATTACGGGACCTTCCCTACCCCTCCGGTGAGGGGTCTTCATCTGTATCTCCTTCTGTACCCATCTTTTCCCCACCTCCTTCATCTTTGTCAAATTCTAGTGATCAGGCTAGTTGTTCTTACTCTTCTAATTTTAAGACTCATGGGGTAGCTTTGCATAAGAGATCCAAGGGTAAGCAGATTCCCCGTAGATTCTTATTGGAATTAGCTAGAAGGTGTCGGGCATGCTTAGCTCTTCCTGAATTCGTGGAGAATCCGATTATCTTGCCGAAAGTAGAATATGAGGATACTTGTGTTTTTAATGAGGGTTTTGGTGTTTATGAGATAATGAATGATGAAGACCCTATTGAAGAGGGGGGTAAAGGTTATGAAGAATATGAGGATGAGGCCGATGCTTTTGCTAGTGGCATGAGAAGATTTGATGAGCCATCAGCCTCAGTAGAAGAGCCTACCAAAGAAATAAATCTGGGTACTGGAGAAGACCCTAGGATTGTCCTCATTAGTAAGAACTTGCCGCCCTCCGAAGAGGAGGCACTTATTTTGGTTCTTCAAGAATATAAGGACACGTTCGCGTGGAGTTACGAAGATATGCCTGGACTAGACCCCGCGCTTGTCGAACATCGACTTACACTTAAGCCAGAATCCATTCCCGTTAAACAGCGGTTGAGACGTTTCCACCCTAATATGGCTTTAAAAATGAAAGAAGAGGTCGATAAGCTCCATAAGGCTAGATTCGTCAGAGTTGTCCTCAATCCCAATTGGGTGGCTAACATAGTCCCAGTCATGAAGAAAGATGGAAAAGTGTGGATTTGTATAGACTTTCGGGACCTCAACCGTGCGTGTCCTAAAGATGACTTCCCCCTCCCTCATATTGATGTTTTAATTGACAATACGGCGGAATATGAGACTCACTCCTTCATGAATGGCTTTTCAGGTTACAATCAGATTCGCTTGGCTAAGGAGGATCAAGAGAAAACATCGTTCACTACACCATGGGGAACTTATTGCTATGTGGTCATGCCCTTTGGACTTAAGAATGCTGGAGCCACCTATCAAAGGGCTATGATGGTAATTTTTCATGATATGATCCACATTTACATTGAGGTGTATGTTGACGATCTGGTAGTAAAATCAAGAACAAGGATTGAGCATCCCGGGGTTCTGACTAAAGTCTTGCAAAGAGCACGGGAGTATCAGCTGAAAATGAATCCCAAGAAGTGCATGTTTGGTGTTTCATCAGGGATGTTGCTTGAGTTCATCATAAGTAAGAGGGGTATTGAGATCGATCCCAACAAGGCAAAGGTTATAAGAGAAATGCCTCCTCCCATGAATTTGAAAGAAGTTCGAGGATTGATTGGGAGGTTGTAATTTATTCACCGCTTTGTTTCCCAGCATTCACAAAGATGTAGGCCGTTCTACGAGCTTACTAAGTCGGGAGTCAAGTTTATTTGGGATGACAAATGTCAAGTAGCTTTTGACGGATTGAAGGATTATCTCTCAAATCCTCCTGTCCTGAGGCTGCCAGTTCCAGGCAAACCGCTTGTTCTTTACATTTCCGTCCTAGATGACTCTATAGGCGCTGTCTTAGCCCAAGTTGACGAAAAAGGAAAAGAAAGGGCAGCCTACTATTTCTCAAAGCTTCTCAACCCCTGTGAGTAGAGGTACTCAGCTATAGAGAAGACTTGTGCTGCTTTAGTCTGGGTAGTTCAGAAACTCAAGCATTATTTCTTAGCTCACGAAGTTCATCTCATCGCCCGTATGAATCCAATCAAATTCCTTCTTGAAAAATCTGTCCTCACCGACCGATTAGCACGATGGCAAAGCTTCCTCTCTCAATTCAATATTATCTATATTCAGCAAAAAGTGATTAAAGGCTATGCCATAGCAAAACATCTTGCTCATCACCCCCTCCCTAGATTTGACCCTGTTCGCTCGGAGTTTCCAGATGAGGAACTAATGTCCGTCAATCAATCCGATTCGATGTGGATGTTACATTTTGATGGAGCTTTGAATTCGAAAGGGAAAGGGATTGGCATTATTCTTCTATCACCGGAGGGTATCACTATTCCACTCGCCTCACAGCTTGCATTTCCAGTTACAAATAACATAGCTGAATACGAGGCTCTCTTGGCCGGACTAGAGGCCGCTCATCAATTTGGTGTTACCCAATTGCGGATTGTAGGTGATAGTCAGCTCATTCTTCGCCAAGTGCTCACCAAGTGCCACACGCTTAATCCCAAACTCAAACCTTATCAAGAATTGACTTCTGCTTATACCAAGCTTTTCACCAAATTAATCTTCGTTCACGTTCCTCGCGAACATAACATTTTAGCTGATGCTCTCGCTTCTCTTGCATCTTCCTTGGCTTTCCTTCCCGAAAGGGATTCCCATTCTATCATTATTCACAAGCGGCTCACTCCAACTATTAAGGATCCAGCTTTCCTTAGTGTTAAGGAGGAGGTGCTTAGGAAGGTTAGGCAAGGTAGAATCATTGAGAATAAGAAAGTCATGCTATTGGATTTAGCGGACGAATTGGACGATGAAGAAAAGCCGTGGTATTACGAGATTGCTAAGTATTGCCAAGATCAATCCTATCCCGAAGAGGCCACGGCTGAAGAAAAGAAAGCCATTCGAAGAGTTGCTCAACGATACACCCTAGTTGGAGGCGTGCTCTACAGAAGAGGTCTTACCGGAATTTTATTAAGATGCCTAGATGATGATGAATCTTGGAAAGTCATGGAAGAAGTGCATTCTGGAGTGTGTGGTGGTCATGTCAATAGCTAGATGCTTGCTAAGAAGATCCTTAGACTAGGTTTCTATTGGCCCACTCTAGAAGAGGATTGTTCCATCTATGTTCGAAGGTGTGTTAAGTGCCAACTGCACGTCGATAAAATTCACTCTCCTGCTTCTTCACTCCATCCTATGTCCTCCCCATGGCCTTTCTCTATGTGGGCTTTCGATATCATTGGACCCCTTGGTGATCCGAACCTCCTCACAAAACCAAAGTCTTTTATACTCACGGCCACGGAGTACTTCACCAAGTGGGCGGAAGCGGAAGCTTACGTGGAGATAAAAGCGTCAACTGTCTGCAAATTTATAATGAAGAACACCATCATAAGGTTCGGCATCCCGAGTATCATCGTCACTGACAATGGGCCTCAATTCATCTCTCAAGAGCTTCAGGACCTCTGCAACAGGTATAACATTGCATTACATCATTCATCTCCTTACTATCCATAAGGCAATGGCCAAGCAGAGGCAACTAACAAAACTTTGATTAAGATTATTAAGAAAACATGTGAGGCTACTAAATTTGCGGATTGGCCAGAAAAATTAGTTGAAGCTCTTTGGGCCTATCACACTTCTATTCGTACCCCTACTGGGCAGACCCCTTTTGCCCTTACTTATGGAATGGAGGCGGTAGTCCCTTACGAGATTCTTATCCCTTCTCTACGAGTACAATTGGACAAGGAGCTACCCATTGATGAGCGTTACAAATCTCTCCTTGCTCAGTTGGAACTCCTAGACGAGAAGCGTCTGATCGCCGCCGAGCATGCACGTATTTATCAAAATAGGCTTTCACGTTTTTACCAAAAGAAAGTAATCGAGAGAAAATTCAAAATCGGTGAAATGGTAATTAAAAGAATCTTCGTAAAACTCGGAGGACCTCGTTCAAAGCTTCAACCTAACTGGGAAGGGCCCTTCGTCATAAAAGATGTTTATCCTGGCAACGCTTACAAATTAATTAATGCTGAAGGTGAAGAACTGGCTCACCCCTGGAATGGTCTTTATTTGAAGAAATACTACCCCTAAGGAAAAAAAATCAGGAAAAAAAAGAAGAAAAAAATCAAAAATCTTCGCAGACTGGTACAGTACATAGGCCGCAAGCCCGAAAAATCAAAATCCTTAATTCATTCTTCAGTCTTGATGGTTTAACTTTGGGGTCAACTCCTGCACACACTACACTCTTTACTTTTAAACTCGAGCGGCCCGAAATTCGAAGAAAGTCAGATCCAAACTAAGAGTGTACAAACCTTACCTATTCTCTCCTCTTCGGCTCACGTGAGGGAGTACGAGTCAAGGAATACTGACCAAACCTGTCCACCGCCCTAGTAGGTGGAAGTCAGGGCCCAAAAGGGAACAGAAGCTTAAAGCCCAAGTACAATTAGGTCTCTATCTGTTTAAAGAAAAGAAAAAAAGAAAGTCGAAACAAAGAAAAAGTATGTCAAGAGGGCAAAGTCCCCGCAGGGAAAACCCTGGTCGTAAGCATGTATAAATAAGGGCAAAAAGAGCAACAAAATTTCCCTAAGCCGAAGATCGAATCCCAGCGGGTATTAGGATAGGGAAGGAAAGTTTCCCCATTCCCGGAAACCTCCCGTGAGCTTCCTTAACTTATTCTTCTCTTCTCCCTCCATGGTGGGTTATAAGCTCAAAGCACGGCAAAGACCGACTAAGAAGGATGGGCCGTAAGAGAATATGAGTAAAAGCATAAGTATTTAAGCACGTTGACCCTTTGTTAAATATTTAAAGAAAGATTAATGAATTCAAGATGGTGATTGTGTAAGGTTTAAGGCCATGCTGTGTCCAGTCCCATTTAAAGGAAAAATGGTTTTTCTTAAAAATAACGCCCCCCCCTGGAAGGCGTCTTTTTCATGATCCGCGACTTCTCTAAGGTCGTCATTTTCAAAAATAAAAAAAATAATAAAACAATAAAAAATAATAAAAATAAAAATGATCTTTTAAATTCACGCCCTTTTGAAGAGGCATCATTTAACAAATTCACGGCTCTGCCTATGTCGTCATTTTTCATGTTAAAAATAAAAAATATATTTTTTTTCTAAATAAACGCCTTTCACTTCGGCGTCAATTTCACAATCAGCGCCCGTTTGAGAGGGCGTCATTTTCAAAAAAAATAATATAAAAAAAAAGAAAGAAGAAGAAAAATAACAGAAAATCAAGCCTGCTGCTCATCTCATATGCTTGATTACATCTTCGTGTGGACATCTTTTATTTTAAAGTTAACATTTGCTTGCTTGCATGTTGCATTTCCTTATATATTTTTATTATGCGCCTTTATTGATTAGAGACTTGGCCCCTTGACCCGTCAACAAGGTCAAAGAAGAGACGATCCCTTGCTTATTGAGCAAGGGGCCAAGCAGGACAGATGGATTAATCTGTTTATTTAAGTGTGAATTGTAGACATAGGGAAAGAACGAACGAACAAGAACGAAAAAAGAAAGTGGAAGCAAAGGCGAGTACACAAGGTCCACAAGTGCTCAAAGTAACTCAGGTAACCAAAATTTCAATTTCATACATATACTAATGAATATCTGAGTACAGGTGTGAGGGTGGAGGGGTACAAGTAAGTCTCTCTCAGCTCTCGCCTCCACCCTCCTCTCTCCTACTCTCGGCCTCACTCTCATCTTCCCGACGAGGCACTCGTGGAGGGGGCATGGACCCCCGAGAAATAGCTGGGGCTCGATCCTGCTCCTCTGCCTCGCTCCTCTGCCGGAGAGAGGAACCCGCCACGAAGGTGGAGCTGGTGAACACGTACCCCGCAGCCCGCGCTCGCTCCCGGCCTCGCTGAAGCCGCTCCTCGGTCGCCCGCAGCCGCTCCTGGGTAACGGCTAGCTGGGCCCTCAAAGCCGCAAGCTCCGCACGGTCCGCCTGGTGCTCCTCGCGCTCCCAGGCACGCTCCCTCCGCTCCATCTCGAGGGCGACTCGCAACTCTGCCACGTCCTGGGGCAGCTCCTCTCGCCGCCTCAAGGCCCTCTCGAGCTCCGCGACCCGCTGCTCGCAGATGGCCAGCTCCGTCCCGGCTAAAGCAGCTTGGGTAAGCGCCGCCTGTAGCGCCGAGGTCTGCAAACATTCAAACAAATCATCAGTTCCATATATATAATTCAATAATTCATGAGATAAGCAATAAACAACTGAAAATAAATAACTCACCTGGGTGGCCATCGCCTGTTGTCCCTCCTCGATGCAGGTATGAGAGGCCCGGAGCTCCTCAGTCTGTAAACATAATTTTTCATGAGCATATCATATAAATAATTGAATGAAAGTTTGAGTGTTTGAGGCATACCAATGTGGCGAGGTCGCGCTCTGCTGCCTCGGCCCGTGTCACTGCTCCAGCTAACTGCTCCGCTAGTGCAGTCGTCTCTGCACTAGGTCCTCTCGAGCTGCAGGCCTCTCCCGTCTCTCTCACCGCTGCTCCCTGCGGGGCACGCTGCATTCATTGAGATTGTCAGTGGCTAATCATCAATAATTCAGGAATTCATTCGCATGTAGATAATTTAAACACTCACCAGGGTCTCAAGGTCTGCCCGCGTGGCAGCCAGCTGGGCCTCTAGGCTGTGGAGGTGGACCTGCAAGTCCATCGCCACTATGTCCCGTGCGTCCTGCATTAATTACATATTAGTTGCATAATAGATATACAAAGCATTCACAATTTAACTTAGAAATAAGTGCATGCATACATACCCCTAAGACCCTCATCTGGGGTCGGCCGGCGTAAACCTCCCAGTAGCGTCGGAGGTACTCGGAGCTGTCTACCGCCTGTGAGGTAACTCGGGTCCCGCCACACTGCCAGTCGGCGTACTGGTCTGAGAACCAGACTCTCCAGTCGATCGCCTTCGTGCGACCGCGCGTCTTCTTTCCTATTCCTCGTGGCTCTCCAACCTCGACCCACTCCTGGTGTAGGCCGAGGGTCCTCATCACTAGCCTAAGCCGTAATGGCTCAATCTCGTTCAGGCAATGAACCCAAAGCTCATGCCCGAAGCGCGGTCGGACCGCTAAGACCCACGGCTGGCCCTCGTCAGTCATCCCCTCATAGGGTCTCCACCTCACCTGCATTTACAATCATCCATCATATCATATCATATCATATTCCATAAAAATAAAAAAAAAATGCATCACATTAAGCAGGCGTAGCAGTGAGGCGGGGAAGTCACGAAACTCCCGTCGTAACACTCGCAGCTCGTATGCGAGTGGGGCTCCAGTCACCACTGGTATCCAACACCGTGCTAGAGGAAAAGATCCCCCATCTCCAGGCCATGAGTCGACACGCCCCATCGGCATGTATAAATGGCTCCATATCTGTATCCATGCATTGCATTAGTAAAGCATTCACATACATTTAAGAAAAGAAAAAAGAAAAAAATGAAAATGCATACCTGAAGAAAAGGTGAGAAGCCGCTGACAGTCGTCTCTCGACCCGTCCCCGTGGACAAGTCAGCCATCAAGTGCTCCAGCAACGCTGCTCCCCAAGCATATCTGCCGATGCCCTCCAGGTCCTCGAGTATCCCTAGAAATTGGCAGTTGATGATGTCACCCTTCGTACCGAGCATCAACCTCCCGAGCATCAGGAATAAGAATCTCCTCAAGTCTCGATCTACTCTCTCTCTCTCGGCTGGGTCCTGGCAGTAGGCAGTCCTAGCCCCATCTATCAGTCTCTGTGAGAAATGCTCTAGAGACTCCTTCGACCTCTGCCTAGAATCACCCAACCCTATAGCCATGGTAAGATCGGTGCGGTAGATGGTCCTACACTCGCTAGGCATCTCGTAGACTGTCTCTAGCCCTAGCAATCTCTGCGTAAGCTCACTATAATCGGGTAGGGTGATCTTGCTCACCACCTCTCCGTCTACCCTCAGCCCGGTGATCCTAGTAACGTCCTCTAGGGTAGGAACCATGTGACCCCATGGCATCAGAAAAGCCCTGCTAGTCCTATCCCATCTCTCTAAGCACCTGGATCAAGGGTAGGTCTGGTCTCATAGGCTCTATGCTAAGGAAGGGTCCGAACCCCATAGCATCTACCCTAGCCCTCTAGAACTCGGGGAGTCCGTAATAAGCTGCTCGGACTTGGACCCAGGAGATCCGCGTCCTCATCAACCCCTGCATGCAACAAAAATAAAATTTTTACTTAAGTTTTCATGTGGATATTCATTTAAGTTCATTTGCTGTTACATTTGTTCTCTGTTTTAATTGACGACCTATCCTAGGTCGTGGCTTATTTAATTGATGCACATCTGAATTGACGACCCACCCTGGGTCGTTGTTTACTTAAATGACGCCCCTGTGGGGAGCATTGTTTTGAAGGAAATTTTCTAAAAATGTGAGGAATTTAGAGTTGACGCCCAGCCCTGGGTCGTCATTTGTTTAAGTAACGCCCATGTGAGGGGCGCTGTTTAAAAAGCAATTTTTGTCCTAAATTACAATTCTGGAAAATATTGAATTGACGACCACCCCTGTGGTCGTTGCTTAATGAATTGACGGCCCGGTGGAGGGCGTTGTTTTTCTGGGGTTTCAAAGTTATTAACATGCGAAATGAAATAAACAGAGGCACATATGTTTTAAATAAATGAAATGGCATGGAAATTAACAGCAAGATGGATAAACATGATAAATTTTAAAATGACGACATGTTGCAGGGCGTGACTTCATGCATTAATCATTTTCAGAAAATAAAATAATTGGAATTGATGATTAAGGTTGGGTCGTTGTTTTAATTAACGACACCCCTGGGGGCGTCATTTGTCTGTGTTACCCGAGGGCTATGAAAATGGTGAAAAAATGAAAAAAAATGAAAATAAAATTAAAAATTGGGGGTTTGGGGGCCTACCTTGCGTCGTTCGGGCATGATCAACCCTCCCCGGAGGGGTTGTCTTGGTTGGCGTGGTCGTCGGGGTTGGCCGGGTCGGGGAACAACCGCCGCCGTCACCGGCAGTTCTTCTTCTTCTTCTTCTCCATCTCCTCCTTCTTCATCTCCTTCTTCTTCTTCCTCATCATCATCCTCTTCGTCCTCGTCATCTTCACCATCATCTTCATCTTCTTCTTCTCCATCGTCTCTGTCCATTTCCTCTTCTTCTACACCGTGCTCCGTCATCGGTGCGTCCTCGGCCGTCGTGGGAGGAAGCTCCTCCACGGCATATTCATCGCCCAAGTCAACCACGTCGGGGGCTGTGACCCTTTGACATTTGAGAGCACCGCCCGCCATGGGAACGAGAGGGAGAGAGTAGAGAAAGTAGAGATAGAAAGAAAGAGATGGAGATGGGGGCTTTCGGTTAGGGTTTGCAGAAGAGGGAGAAGAAAGAAGACGAAAGAAGGAGAAGAAGGAGGGAAAAAGGGATTTAATGGTCGAAAAGAATTGACGCCTTAACAGAAGTCGTCGTTATACTAATTGATGGTCTGAGGAGAGGCGTGGTTTCAAGATATGATGGCCCGCGATCAGGCGTCATTTATACTTGCATGGGAATTTGTAACCGACGTCAGGTGCATTAATGGGAAGGTGATTGATGTGATCGATTGTCATTATTACTTTTGAATTTGACGACGTTGTTGGCAGGCGTCCGTTTCTTAATACACGACATACGTGAAGGCGTTATTTATACGAAATTAAGTAATTATTTTGAAAATAATTGAATGAATTTAAATCGATTAACGCCTCATTTTGAGACGCGAATTAAGAAACGCTTATTCATGAGGGTGTCAATTGTGATTTTGCATTGTTTTTAAGGAATTGATTTAATGAAAACTGACGACATCATCTGAGGCATTGCTTAATCAATTGACGCCATACATAAAGGCGCTGTTCAGAATAGAGAACCCGTAGCTCAATTTTTCAGACAGAATTACATGAATTGGGAGATATGATCACATCAACTCATTGTTTTGGCTCAAATAAGAAGAGAATCTTTATTTCATTAGGGAAAAATCATGGTTACATTTATTGAGCCATCATAGGTCTTATCTTCCTAAGAGCCAGTACATAAGATTTGCATTTGTCTTCTTCTTCTTCTACATGTGTCTTGGACTTTTGGAGTAGTCCAACCTTCCATTGAGCCATTATTGTCTTGATTTCTTCTTGATCTCCACTTGAGCATAATTCCCTTCTTTTGAGTTGAGGTAGATGAGAAGGTTCTTCAAAGAGGTACCGAGGTAGCCCGAGCTGTGGGAGGCATCGGTGTGCATTGTAGAGGACGAAGTCGCTCCCGTCGATCAACCGAAGCTCTATGCCGGAAGAGAGTCTTGAGCGGAGTTCTTGGGTTTTGAGGAACCCCGGTGTGCAAGTAAAACCGCTCTTAGGCATCATCTTGAAGTAGTCTCTCCAATCTTCTCTTTTCTTTAGCCTAGGAACCCGATTGATTACTCTCTCACATAAGCCCAAAGAATCCGTCATGTATCACAGGGGGCTCTTGGAAAAGATTTTGGAGGCCGCTTGGGTTGCTTGGCAAGGATCAAATTTGAAGTGGAGATCTACCCAACAAGATAGAAGAAGCATAGACCCGTAAAGGGGCCGTCCCAATGAAGCCGAGGTAAGCCCATTGTATAGGTTGGCTAGTACCGCCGGACCTATTCTTTTTCCCTCCCACATGCTAGCAATGGCACTTAGGTGGTGTTCTTCTAGATGGTCTTCCGTTGAAGGGAAGAGTAGAGCTCCCGCTATGCATATAACGAACCCCTTCATTACTCTCTCCAATAAGTTTTCATCTTCTTGGGCCTTGTCCATGTTTTTGTACACCCATGAAGCTAGTTTCAAAAGGTTGATTCCTTTATGGGCTCTAATTTGATTCACCAAATTTGGACTTTGAATAAGGCTAGTGAGTATGTCATGAGCTTTTATTGGTTTGGTCATGTGAGCCATCTTTGACTCTTCTCCTTGTTTCATTTTTCTTAGCCCTAGGAGCATCCCTACTTCCTCTAGGAGTATGGTAGCTTCAAATGTGGGAAAGAGAAAAGTATGGGTATGAGGGTGCCATAGTTCTACGAGAGCTCCAATTGAGGCCCAATCTAGGTGAATATCATTGTAATGAGTAGCATGGGTTACAAGGCCAAGAAGGTGCCACCTAGAGAGAAAAGATTTCATGTCTAAGGAGAGTTTAGAGAGGAGTAAAGGAAGCCATTTAATCTTCAAAAATCTCCTTGGTCCTGGGACGTTTGGGTAATCCTGAAAACAAAGAAAAGAAAAGAAAGAAGGAAAGAAGAAGAATGTAATCAGAATTTTTGAAAAAGGAAGAAAGGAAGAAAAGAAATGAAAGTTTTTAATAAATACTTACTTGGTCTTTGGCAATTCTCCCACTGATATGGCTGGGAACTTCACAGATCCTGGGAAAACTCATCTTAGGCTTTTTAGAAAGCCTTTGCATCTGCATCATCTTGTTCATCTTCCTGGAGTTAGTTCTTCTGCTAGTTCTGTCTGCTCTGATCTTCTTCGGTTCCCTGTCTGCTTGATAGTTCTGATGTGCTTAGAAGACGAACAGTTGCCCTTTTTATAATAATGGAACGCTAACAGGAATCACGGTTTGTGTCTGAATAGAACGAGTTGCTGGAAGCTTATTTCCGAGCAGGAAACGAAAACAGTTAATTGACGACGCGCCCTTTGGCGTCAGTTATTTAATTGACGACATGATAAGAGTCGTCATTTATTTAGCGCCTCCATGGAGGGCGTCACTTGCAGTCCAATTCCTAATCAAACACTTATTGTAAATAACGCCCCAATGACCGTCGTCATTTCTTGTTTTGACGCCGCTTCAAAAGGTCGTCATTTATTGAGCTCACGATTTGAATTGCTTTACAACATTTTGAACTTAAGTGCTATTGTATCTTGATAGAATTATTTATATTGAGAACTTATGATCATATTTTGAGCTGTCCTGAGCTAATAATTCTTTTGATGAGCTAATGAGCTTTGAAGTGCAGAAGTGCAGGTTATGCAAGTTTGGGAATGCTCGGATTGTCCTATTGGTAACATCACTTCACTTTTGTATTTCTCCTGTATTACATTGTTACTATGTGGTATTCTACGCTATTATAGCATATCAAGCACCTTGTGGTTCTGATGAACCTGGAATTTGAGTTCCCCTTCATCAAAAACAGTGATAATTCTAGGGGAGTCTTGATCACATGGATAGGCCGTTAGGTCATCTAAGGTTTGGGACGATGGTTCCACTTTCTGAGTTGATGCGTGGACAAACGGGCTTCGGCTTAGTGTCAGCTTAGAGATCTGGATTCTTGATCAAATCTAGATGGTTTAGCAATATTATCCTTGATTATTTTCTATTTTTTTAGTTTATTTTAGTTTTTCTTTTAGCCCAGCATGCATCATGTAGGACTTTGAGCTTAATGATGAAAATCTTCATGTTACGCCAATAATGATGGCCACTCACTCTTAATAGTGCTGACATGAGATATTCCATTCCAAATCAAGTACTTTATTCTCCTTGAAGCCGCTCAAGCTGGTTCCTTGAAAGCATTCATTCGTTGGGTCTTTATCTCAATTCATTTTATTTTTCTGCAAATCCACCTTGGTTGTAGCACGTCCACATTGGCTGGTAACCGCTCTCCAATGGTGTCTTTCCTTCCATGCCCCCGCGCACATGTTTAGTTCTTTAAGATTAGTCCCTTTATCCAGCTAATCATTGCTTCCTTGTAATCATCCGAAGTTATTTTATTTAGAATTCTGAAAAGATTTCCAAACGCTTAGTGTCGAAGGCGTGTCACATCACACCTTGGCATCTACTTATCAGTTCGTTCCACTTCATTTCGCTTGTTACACTTTCGTTTCATTCCGTCTCACTCCCTTGCAAAGCAGACACCAAGGCGGGGCAGCTGTAGACACGCTAAAATCGATGCTATATTGAGTAAATCTCATGTCACCGTGTGACGCCCCAAAGTGGACTTCAATATTGGCTTAATATGAAGTTTTTCTATTTCTATGTGTTAATTGTAATTTCTTGGCATTTTTCTTTGATAATTGGAATTAACGCCTTAAAGAGGGGTGTCATTTAATTGACGGCCTATCCAAGGGCCCCTCTTAATAAATGGACGACTATGAATAGAGGCGTTGTTTCCTAGATTTTTACGAATCCTATGCAAAATGAAAAATCAAAGAATTGACGTCGCTATGAGGGGCGTCTATTATTTAGCGCCCGAGCTTGCAGGCGTCAGTTCAAAATCTTTAATAAGGAAAGTCATTTGTTGCCATAATTAAATCCAGGGATTGACGGCTGAGTACACGTCATCATTTTAATTAACGCCTTTGGTGATGTCGTCATTTTTAATTGACGCCCTTTGAGAGGTCGTCATTTCCATGTCCGTCTCCCTTTCGCCTGCTTATTTCCAATAATGATCCTTCCCCCATTTTACACATTGTGTTTGATTGGGAAGAGGGTTTCTTATTGGAGGTCCATTACCCTGTTTTAATCCTATTATTACAAGGAATTTTGGGCTATAAATACCCCGAATGTTCTTCTCTCACGCGCATGAAGTGAAGGCAGGAACAATACGATAATAGAGAATAAGAACCACTATGAGTTTTTTTAACAGGGAGAGGAGAGTTTCTATTTTGCAGGTTTCGTTCCAAGGAATCCTCTTCCTGATTGGTGTTAATCCTCTTTCCCATGGTGGTCACCAGCTGCTGTTCAACCAATCTCTTTGGTTTTTCTCCAGTACTGCTGCACGCACAGCAGAAAGGAGATTATTTTTTTTCTCTTATTTTGTTAACATTCATCATCATTCATTGTTCTTTCAAGCTCTTTGCTAGAAACGTTCTTCACATCATACTTCTTGCTTTGCATATTTTGCATCATATCTTCCATACCCTTTGTTACTCCTCTTAAGGGGTTTTAAAAACCAAAACACACAAGGTGTGTTCATGCTTCATTTGATCAATTTCTTAATTTTAGAGCATTGATACTACACCTTTTGGCTAATCCATTCTTTTCATTCGTTTTGTGTGTTCTTACAAGGGTAATCAAAGCTAAGAACCCCCTTCACCGGCCGGCCGGTAGAAGGAGGAAGGAAAAGTCCACAATCTCCCCCGCTCAATACAAGGTACATGCGATCACTTTTATTTTTTTTTGAGGTAACCCCTCTGGCGATCACACTCCTCATTAGCACCACGTGCTTGTTTTTGCCCTCACCCATTAATTCCTTCATTTACATTTTTATTTACTTTTATTAAGTAGATTTTTATTATTTTAATTAGAATCTACACCCATGTGGTGATCGGAGCTTCCCCTCTAATTATCCTTAACCCAACAATTTGCAACCAATGGGTTTGAGCCCGTTTGGTAAGTCCCATTTTGGCAACCCAGGCCTTTTCATCCTCGGACATGGGATACAAAGTGAAGTATTGGTCCATTGAAGTCTCCCAATCTAAATAGTCATTAGGATGGATTCCATCAAAGTTGGGAGGTGGGGGAGGTGTGCTTCTATCGTCGGCCATTGGGGCGGGCCTATTTTCTCCTAGTAGATCGAGTCGACCCGATAGGTTATCAAGCTGCTCATTGGCATAGGTCAAGGCCCCCATGAGGTAGTTGACATGGCCATGGAGGTCATGAGCATTGGTGGTGGGTTTCCCTTGGGTTGGGACTCAAGGAGAGGGTTGACGAGTATGATCGGTATGAGGTGACCATGCTAGGTGACATTGGTGAGGCACCGAGTGACTCTAAATGCATATGCGTGCCCTAGGACCAACTTGTAGAGAAAAGTTCCGAACCTGGCTCTGATACCACATGATGTGAAACGACCTAGGACCTAGATCGCAAGCAACGCAATGGACACGGTGATGTCACACAAGCAGACTCACCCGCGTACGCACACATGTGCCAGTGGGCAACCCGGTGATGATGGAGAGGGTCCGGGGTGGGACCTTGATGCTCCGGGGGATTTGGCTAGCTTGAGGCTGAACCCCTAAGGGCCCGGGATGCCCAATTTCACGGGCGGTCAGCACGCCGAGGGTGTGGGTTATAGGGTCTCTCTCACAACTCGCTCTACGGGGGTCGCTCAATTTGATGGCAATTTGGGACCGGGCACTCTCTCACCGCCGACGGAGCAACCAAAAGCAATACTAAACTAAGCAATTAAATCCAAGCAATGAGAAGTGTTCAGGAGCTCACGTGATCAGCGTGAATACACCGATCGCGGCCGGAGACGGGGGCGAGCGTGTATGCACCCACACACCGCGTTGGTGTAGCTTTGATCTGAAATTGAAAATGTTACACCACTACACCTCTCGCAGGAGGGGGATCATGGGGCGAGGACTTATTGAATCACATCCAAAACTACCTCCACATAGGGAGGGGTAGTCAGTCAGCCAGGCGGGGTGGGGACACTATGATAGAAACCAAGTTGCCGAGCTTCGCCGGTTCTGCCAACTTCAGGAACAGCTTGACAGGTTATTGATGTCGGCACTGCCACGGGCTCAGCCGAGCTCAGAATTAGTTGAAATTAGTGCCGAAACTTTTCAGATAGGCCCAGGATGTCTCCTGAATTGTCTTGGAGCTTCGTGACGATGTCGCTGGCCGGGGCAGAGCCTGGAATAGGGCTGGTCTTCTCTGGTTATGGTTGCTCTCAGGGTAATGCTACTGGAAGATAGGAGCGCCACGAACTAACCCGTACTCTGTTGGATGCGAGACAGGTACCGTTGAGATCATGGTCAAGTCTTCTCTCCGTCAGGACCAACGGCATTGTCGGCAGATGTCGGAGCTGATCGTGAAAGCCCAAACAACAGGGATGTGTCGGTTCTGGCTCATTAAAACTAATCTGACACACTTGGGATGGAAAATGTGGAACTTTTGATGCCGAGGTCCAAACTTATCTCTGCTTGTTGGAGATGATAGAGGACTTGTAGGAGAAGATTTTAGTGAAAGAATCGCGCCAAAACTCAAATAGTAGAGGCCGGGGTCGAGATTCCACTCAGGCTCAGGTTCCTTGCCGGTGTAGCTTTGCACAATCGGGAGAGATTGGATCCTCTAGGCAGCAGAAATGTCAGATCGATGCAAGACCACCTCGGCTGCGAAGATGACTTGACAAGGAATCCAGCGGTATATGGCATGCCACCATGAGCCTCGCGATGATGACATGACTGACTCTTCAATCTCTGCGTAGTATGCTGCCTGCGAACCAGAACAGGACTGATTGTGGAGGGGATATGGAAGGTGGAGATGGGTGATGGTTTGGAATTGGGATGATGGCTGGTGGTTGTGGGAGGTGGGGGGAACGTGGATGGATGCTCTTGGGGAGGGAAATTTGAATTTTGGGGGCCTAGGGAGGAGTCATATCAGTCTTGGGAAGTGGAGGGGTGCATGGGGAAGGGAAATGGGTAGTTGGGGTTGGATGGTGGATGGTGGAGCAAGGAGTGGTGGAGGTTCTCTCGGGGTTGGGGTGGAGTAAAGAGGGGTTGGAGGTAGTTGGGGAGGGTATTGAATGAGGGGAGGGGAGTTAGGAAGTAGGTGGGAGGGGGAAGAGAGGGGAAATTGAGTGGAGAAAAAAAGCAGTGCTAGAATTTCTTCTTACAATAATTCATTCCAAAGTTACAAATGTGAGAGGGGAGGGAGCTTTTTATAGCCTCCATACTTTTCCTAGGACCAAAGTGTCCCTGGACAATTGACATATTGAGCACACAGTCCAAGGAGGGGCGCCCCTGGGTCTACCCCATTGAATTGGGCCCAATAGCCTATCAAACCAACCATATGACAACTAACTTGGCAAAATGACTTACTAACCTAGGTACAATACTCAAACAAAAGAAAAATTACATATTTTATGACTCAAATAAAATATAAAAATTACATGACTAGACTCTAAAACACATGACGAACATAATGGCACATGCCGACGAACAATCCGAGTCTCAAAAAAAATGTGGAGGGGCAAGGGATGCCCCCATCACAAATTAGGAAGAAAATGGGCCTAAAAATTCAATTTTATAGGGTGGGACCACCCCCCCTCTCTCCTTGGCGCCAGTCCACCTAAACCCCCCTGGGGGGGTTTAGGCGGACCAGCTCACCCCCCCTGGCTGGTCCGCGTAAACCCCCATTCAATTAAAAAAATTTAAGTTTTTTTCAAAAAAAGGAAAAACCAGAACCGGTACGCCCAAACCCCCCCTGGGGTGGGGTTTAGGCGGACCAGCCTAGGCCCCCAGGCTGGTCCTCCTAAACCCCCTAGGAGAGGGGGTTAGGCGGACCAGCCCAGCCCCCTGGGCTGGTCCGCGTAACCCCATCCAAGGGGGGTTTACGCAGACCAGCTCAGCCCCCTGAGCTGATCCGCGTAAACCCCTCCCCCCTCTCTCTCAGCCCGTGTAACCCCAAGCGCTATTCACTTGGGTTTACGCGGACCAGCTCACCCCCCTTAGCTGGTCCGCGTAAATCCCATGTGACCCTTCAACTTCCCCTATAAAATCCCTTTAGGAGCTTAAGGGGTGTGAGATCTGGAATCAAGCATCAAGCCTCCAGAACCTCAAACGTCAAGTGTTGGCGTCACCGGCTCCCCTCCAAGGCTTCGAGCGGCCCCAAGCAGCGAGCTAAGGAGAATTATGCGTGTGACTTGTTCGTCAGCCTAATACATCGGGGGTATGTCGTTCGCACTCCCCTCACGCCATATGTAGCCATCACACACAAGTCAACACCCACCGTATGTGAGACGCTATGACATGGGCGAACGTCCCCTCATGCCGAGATTTCCCCCTCGCGTGCCCGTCGGTTGCAACCACACGCGTACGATGAGGTCATGCTCTCTCGCAGTCACGAGGCCATGTTCGACAGCTCAATTCAAGTCGTGATCGACCCTCACCCAGACACCGGATCGATGTATCCCTCCAGTCATCTAGTCATAGGCCCCCGTCCGGCATCACGGCCCTGGCCCACGCCACAGGAGGTGCCCTCTGTAAAGCGCATATGTGTTCATTCATCACGCATCGACCCGGGGACTGACTAGCACGTCGAAGTTGTCCCGTGGCATGCACCAGTTGTACCTTGGCCATTATGGCCTTCCTGTAAAGAAATAAACACCTCAGTATAACACTGTCGATTGGACGAGTGCTCTCGCACCCACGTTCAGGCCCTCAGTTTTCTATCTACACCAGTTGGCATCCGTGCCTAACACCCCAGTCCCAGTAAATATCCCTCAGTCAAAAGTGCACCTACAACTGCTGAATGCCCCCAGCCCTCTACCTGTGGCTTCAAACACATATACAGACTTTTCTTCAGCGTAGAACGAAGGTATTCGGATTCAATCCGATGTAAATAAACACCGGTTGCTTGCAGCCGATGGGGAAAGATGTCCAGTACACGATTCCCGCAATCGCCTAACGCACTCGCACCCATGGAACGTCTTCTCTCCACGTGTCGCCCGGTCCCCCGAGCCTACGTGCCACGTCCTGACGACACTTCCCCAGTCAACCCTTGGTTCCATGGGTGATTGTCGACAAATCTACTGGCACGCCCGCACCCTGTCTGGTTGACCCTTAGCCTGACATTCTCATGCCATTCAACCCTTCCCGACTTTCTGTAAAAGGAGAGTGCCCGATACCGCCGTGAGAGGCATGCAACCATAAGGAGGATACCCGAGATACATCAAACTCATGTATTTTCCTTCCCCGCTGTATCCCTTCCTTCACCCCGGTTATTCGGCATAAAATCCCACTCAACAGAGAGGATGGCACGCTCGGTGGGACCTCTCCCGCCTTCCATCTTTTTGTTGAAGAAAAGTCTGTGCCAGCCCTGAAGCCCTGGTGCCCTTTCCATGTCCTTGCAGGAGAGGTAGAAGAGGGTACTCGTGCCCGCATTCTCTAGTAGCTTCTTGTTCGCGTTCTGATCGTCGGACCACTCTTGGCGACTGTTAGCAATTGTCACCTCTGTAGCACTCTAGCAACCATGGCGTCCGTCACCTACGGTCCCAACGTCATTGCCACCCACGCCCGGTTTGGCTACTTGGCGACGCCAATCGCTTTTGGCAGCTTCGCCCCTGTTATCAGATCGCCCTACTTCTTGGGTGTGGTCCCCGTGGCTACTCTTCAGCCAACTCCAGTCTCTCCATTGGCTCCCGTGGCCAATGTGTCACATGCATCTCCAGTCCCGGTGGCCCACCCGAGTACCGGATACCGGACTGCCACCACTGGCCCCTGCAGGGTCCCCAGATCAACGCCGATCTGAGTAAGCGGATGCTCCGGAGGCCTGCCTCGTCCGATCTCCGGCATGGGCCCCGTGCCCCAGAGTTCGGTCACTATCCCAACATCTTCCTTGGGTTCTCAATCCCGAGCCTTAGCAAAGTCGGCACCCAATACGGGCTCCCAGCACCGGGTCCACGGCTTCCCAACATCTTCCTCGGGTTCTCAATCCCAAGCCTCAGCAAAGCCGGTACCCAATACGGGCTCCCAGCCCCGGGTCCATGGCTTCCCATCATCTTCCTCGGGTTTTCAATCCCGAGCCTCAACAAAGCACCCAATACAGGCTTCCAGCCCCGGGTCCATGGCTTTCCAGCATCTTCCTCGGGTTCTCAATCCCGAGCTCCAACCAAGTCGGTACCCAACACAGGCTCCCAGCCCCGGGTCCACTACTCCTCAACATCTTCATCGGGTTTCCGACCCCAAACCCCGGCATAGCCGACTCCTGATACGGGCTCCCAGCCCCAAGCTCGCGGCTCTCCGGTATTGCACTCGAGACCCTAGTCTCGAGCTCCAACTGAACCAGCTCTCCCCGTGGGTCTTCTGCCCAGGGGGCAAGGTTCCTCAGCACCCGTATTGGGCCCTCCGACCTGAGCCCAGACTGTACTGGCACCTACCGCAGGTCTTTGACCCAGGGGCGTCGGCACCTCAGCACTTTCGACAGCGTCACCTCCCGGTGCAAGAGTGTCATGCCGAGCATCGGCGACACTTCTATCGGGGTGGGCGAAGGCATATACCCGAGTCGCCCAGCCATCGACTCCCGGTGTGGGTCCCATATCTCGGGGGTCGATCCTAGTACCTCAGACTGACATCTCCATGCCGCCGATCGCTCCAGGCTGGGTCATCTTGGTCTACCATCTTGGGGCGGAGTCTTCCTCCACTCCTCAAAAGAAGCGTCGCCATGGCCACAGAGGCAGACGGCTAGCTGCCGCAACCAGCAACTCTGGCAAGACGGTTCTTGTTGGTGACTTGCGGATCCGTCTCAACGGGGGTGAACCAATCATATCCTAGGAATGGACCATTCCCACCATCTCTACCTCCAATCATTTTGACCTCTCGCGGCAAACACGAGAGGACAAGGCGAAGCTCAAAGGAGCGGGTTCCTCGGTGGCAGCCCGGGGGCACCCACCGTAGCCAGACACACGGCCTCCCAAGACACCTCGTCGGAAAGGCGGCGACAAGGGAGACCAGCAACCTGACTTGAGAAGAATCTGGGTCACTCCAGAAGAAGCTCAGGCTGTTCGGAGGGCGCATATTAGAAAATCCCTGCGAGCACTTAGACGCAGCATCAGACGGGATGCGATTGGCCCCATAGTGGCATCGTCTGACGACGCCCAGTCGTCCAAGGTCCCCCACACAAGCAAGCGGACGCAAAGGTGAGCCCGCTCTTGGGCCCTCCAGTAACCTGTCTAGGGTTCTTCTCCGACGGATGTCGGGAGTGAGCCCCCTCTGCAACGCACCTCGATCTTTGATAGACTAGGGATGCTTGTTCACCCCAAGCGGCACACGCGTCGAAAATGGATGGCCCGGTTCATCAATGACGCGGTCCGAGTGTTCGCGTACTACATCGCCGAACACCAGATGGATACCCAGTCAGATGACTTGAACCAACCTCTGTCCCACTTCAGGAGGCCGCTCCATCAGGCTTCACTGTCTCCCCCAACAGGTCACATCGACACCTCTGTCAGACCGCAAGTGACAGAACGCGCGGAAGAGGTCCCGGTGGAAGACCGTGACCCTCCTATCAACGTAGAGCCGGTCAACAATGACCCTCCCGTGAATGAGGCTCAAGAAGTGACCCATGACACTCTCATGAAGGAGAACCAGCATTTGAAGGCCCTCCTACAAGACCTCCTCCAGGAACGAGACCTTCATCCTCAGCAGCCTACTTGGCCCCAGGCCGAGGCACCGGTACCCCCGGCGGCCCGTGATGCTGCCAACACCTCAGCGGCGATTGCCTGAACTCCGTTGGCAACTGGGTTTGGCACACCTTCTGTCGAGGCCCAGCCACGAGCCTCCAATACGCCAATGCCAGAAAATCTTCTGGCGCAACGCCAGATGATCGAGCGCATCATCGAGACAAAGCTCGCCCAGTATGGTGAAGGGGCTGTCATGGTAGATCTCTACAGTGTACCCTACCCGCTTCACCATCAACTAAAAAAGCTTCCCCCGGAGTACTCCAAGCCCCCGAAGTTGCAAAAGTTTGACGGGCAGGGGTCGCCGCATGAACACCTGGCCTACTATGCTACGGCCATGGGCGAGTTGGCGTTGGATGAATCATATCTCCTCCGCTACTTCGCCACTTCACTCACGGGAATAGCCTTTCAATGGTATTCCTGCCTGAATCCTAGCTCAGTAATCGACTGGGCGGATCTCCAGAAGAAATTCCTCGATCGCTTTCAAACGACTAAGCGAAAAAGGTCTCCCTAGCCGAACTCTGTTCTCTCCGACAGAAAAAGGGCAAGGGCCCCCTCGATTTCATCAAAAAGTGGCGAGACCTCAGCATGAGATGTGTCAATCCACCCGTTCAAGAGGACGCCATCACCATATGCCGTCGAGGTCTGGCTGCCGAGGTCAGCGAAAAGCTTCTCGGCACCAATATCAAAGGCTTCGACCAACTCAATTCGACCGTAGCCGAAATAGAGATGTTCTTCGCCGATAACCCGAGCTATACTGCAGCCAAGGGTAAGCAAGTGCGAGAACGCCAGCCCGGTAAGGAGGTGAATATCATAGAATTCACCCCTACTGCTAAAGCCAGTAAAGAGGCCGAATCCAGCGGCTCTAACAAAAAGCCAGCGGACAAGCCGGCTACTCCTTCCTTCTCGGAGCGCATGAAGACGACATTCTCCTTCAAGAAGGAACATACGAAAATACTCTTCGACCTCTGTATGGCCCAGAAAATTGTCAAGCTGCCCGAAATCCATAAGCCGAACGAGGCCCTAAAGACCGGCGATCCCAGTAATTGCTTGTACCATCGCATGCTGGGTCATTCAATCAAAGATTGCTACGTCATCAAAACCCAGGCACAGAAGTTGATCCGAGACGGCCTCGTCAAAATGAAGAGTGGTCTTGTTGATCCCCCGCAACCACATGCGTGGGCCAGGCCAGTTAAGGCAGCATGCGTGGCTCACCCCTCAACCAATGTCATCCACATGATGGCCGCATTTTCTCTTTCTGATGATGAGTCAGAGGAGCCTAGCGCCGCTCGAAGGGGACGTTCGATCTGGTATCCAGGGTGGAGGCCTTGGCATGATCAGAGACCTCTCCTTCCCCAGGGAGAGAACCCGGCGACTCTTCGATATACTTGTTGAGAACGGTCAAATCATGCCTCGCGACTCGCCGGCAGACTACACCCATTGGGATCGTAGTCACCCCCAATACTTCCCCTTCTATACTAGAATCTGCCATCCGATCAAGTCCTGTGAGGAAGTCCAACACCTCATCCTGGAACAGATCCAATGGGAGCAGATCGATGCGGAAGGAAACTCCATGTCGCTCGTCAAGCTTCGACAAGCTGTCGAAGAGACCCTGAGCATCGCCAGGGATGTGCTAGAGCGGCCAGACTCCCCTCAAGAAAATGGGCACGAGCTACCTTATCAGCACCCTCCAGAATGGCTCGAGTTCTGGACTGACAACCAAGAAGCGCTCGAGCGATTGCGGAGGCATAGAGAGTAGGATGCCAGTCAAGAGATGGAGCCGGCCAACTTCTTGGTCAACGTCATCCATTCTCTTGCCCCTTCAGCCCCTTCGGGCTCTCAGACATCAGCACCTAGCCAGCCAGCCCCAGCCACTTCAGCCGTGCAGTGGCGGTCTTGGCATGAGCTAAAGTCTCTCGCTTTCCCTGAAGAAGACACTGCCAGGCTCCTCCGGGTCCTTCTTGGCCGAGAGGACATTTTGGTGGGCAAGACGACGACGAGCTCCATAGCTCTCTCTCATCCTCCTCCCGTCCTATCTCCGTCTCCGGCAACCGCGGATAGGAAGGGAAAGCAAAAGTAGGGTGAGGCCCCGCCTCAGCCTCGTCGCATCTCCTCAGCGGATGGGCTGTCGGGTCCTCCCCACCTACCCGTTGACACAATTCGGAGTACGAAGAAGACATCTTCGGAGTCTTCAGCGGCCTCAATTCAAGCGGCGGGCCCACCGCCATAAGGCTTAGCCAGTCCGCAGAGTCAGGATAACTGTGCAGAGCAACAATGTCTTGCAATGCCATCAGTCGTTGCCAGACCCAGCCCTCCGCATGATCACAAAGGCAAGGCTAAGGAGCAGGACAACAAGCATACCTCTCGAGCCGCTACTCAACAAAAGCTGTCGGCACCGCGGCTAAGGCATCAAACCGCGCATATGTCTTCGGACGCCAGCACTAGCCTACCGACTCCTCGTAGGCTCCTGCCGCCACTGCGGGTAAGGCATCAAACTGTGCACACGTCTTTGGACGCCAGTCCCAGTATCCCGTCGTACCAGGAATTGACGCTCGAGGTAATCGAGCAGGCGATCAATGCCACCTTCCAGATACAACAAGCGGAAGGCGCCTGGATTGAAATCTGGGCGAGGAAGAGTCATCGACCTCGCCCTGCAAAGACAAAAGCTTGGAGATATCCTCACCAGGATTTATCGACTCCGGCTCTAGCATCTCTCCCTCCTACTCCCATGGAGACTGCTATTGCCAAGGGACAAGAGCAAAATAGGAGGAAGAACCTCAGAAGGCGGCTCAAGAAACAAGCTGAACAAGCGGCCGCCCTACAATCCCCAGCCGAGCCAACGCCTCTCCAAAGGCTCTAGCGGCTCATTGATGACATGGAGGAATACGTTCCTCCTCGTCCTACCGGGGCTCTCCCACTCGACAGCTACATCCCGTGGGAAGAAATGCAGAAATGAGCCCGCCTCAGAAATTGGGTCCAAGAGATGATCCAAAAGCTCAAGGACGGTGAAAGACTCATGATCCCGGACGAGCTCTCCTTGTGTTATAAAGATAAGGAGATCACCACAGAGCAGCTGGAAGAAATGCTTCGGCGCTGCACCTGCAACATGGTGGCCATTCCACTTCCTGACAATATCAATGCTTCTCGGCGGGGCCAGCCAGTAGCCTCCCGAACAAGACAAAGAACCACTGCCCCTCTTGGGCTACAGCCACCTCTAGAACACATCGGTCGTGGCCGAGGTCGTGGCCGGGGACGCGGTAGAGGCCGTAGGAGAACCCCCGAGCTACCCATCTCTTTATCCACCTTCGACCCGAAGCGAATCATCCTCTTTCAAGGAGAAGAACCGGCTCCCATTTCGGAAGTAGGAATTTAGAGCGGACCCGGTGTCTTCGATCCTTCCAGTGTTGAACAAGCTACTATCAGCCTCCCAGTCCCTGCACCAGTACCGGCTTCGACGGTAGAACAAGTGGGACCCTCCGGCAAGGACGAGCCAACTCGCCAGTCACCCTCCGAAGAGCCATTATTGGCATCCCTGTTCCAGGATAACAGGAGCCCTCCGATGATCAAAGTCAGTCCGATCCTGGTAATAAAGGCAAGGCAGTGCAACTTCCCAATGGGGAACAGCACGGCAGCTCACAGAAGGCTCAGCCTGACATACTACCCTCTCTGGCGAATGCTCGAGCCCGAGCTGACTGGAAAGTCCTCCACCAGATGAAGCGTTTCCCCGCCAGTATTTCAATTTGGGAAGCCATCACTTGGAGTAAGGATCTAAGGGAAACCCTTATCAAAATACTCCAAGAGCCGGAAGTCTATGAAGCACATGCCGTGAAAATGAAGACGACTGCCTATGGAGCCTTCACGGGTGCCATCTCCTTCACGGAGAAAGACATGCTGCTTTCCCCTCCGTGCCACAACCGTCCTCTCTACATGAAGGGGAAGATCAATGGGCGTGATGTGAACCGGATCCTTGGGGACGCTGGTGCCGCTGTTAACATCATGCCGCTCAAGACATTCAAGTCTCTATATCTGACCCCATACCTCCAGAAGGTTCAAGCGGTTAGGATATCCGACTTTAACCAGAACACCAAGGACGTCCTCGGCCGGGTGGATGTCGACCTGGTGCTCGATGATTTCACCTCTAAGGCGACATTCTTGATAAGTGTGTATTTTTACATTTTAATTCATGATTCTACACACTTTTATGAGCTTAAATAATAATAAATGTACACTTCTCACACTTACTATTGATTTTAAATCAAATGTTTGATTTTCTGAAATTAAATAAATTTTAATGATAATTTTTATGTATTTATGCAGGCACGTAATACGAGGGAAACGCGAAGAAAAAAAATGAAATTAAAAAGTATATGTTGAATGGGCCAAAAGCCCGAGGATTGGTTCAAAAAGAAAAGAAAAATTTTTTAACAAAAAAATAAATTTATTTACTATTTTTTAGAATTTTCTAACGATATATAGATATATATATAGCTATATAGATATATATATAGATATATATAACACACATATATATATATATATTAACAAAAAAACTAAATAAAAAATAAAAAAAACCGCTCCCGCCCCCTTTCCCGCCTTCGCCGCCCGCGCACGGGCGACGAGGTCGGCGAAGGGGCGGAGGGGGGGTCGTGGCAGAGCGAACGCGGTCAAACCGCGTCGGCGGTCAGCGATTGGCGGGCGCACACGCCCGCGTGTTCACACGCGGAGGCGGCACGGCGACGCGGCGCAGCCGCGGTCCACGCGGCGGGAAGAGGAAGGCGCGGCGGCGGTCGGCGCAACGTGCCGACAGAGAAGAAAAGAGAGAGAAAGAGAAAAAGAGAAGGAAGAAAGGGCCATAAAAAATTCCAAAAAAATCCGAAAAAAATCAGGAAAAATGACAAATTGTGCAGCACATGCTAGCACACAATATTGGGTCAAAGATAGCAGCAATTGAGTGTTTACATTGGCCAAGTGTTCACATGTAAAGGGGTTGTTTTAACACCCTATATAAAGGGCTTCATTTGTAATGGAAAGGGTTGTTAGGAAGTGGAGGAAGAGAGGATACCTAGAAGAAGTAGGTTATGGATTGATCAAATTTGTAAGTGTTCTTCAAGCTTTTGCTTTGTGGCTTTGGTAGGAATAGATTTTGAAAGCTTTTGTATTTAAGTTTTGAAGTTTGTGTTAAGCTTGTATTAAAGGATTTCATTGTACTCTTAGCCATTTTGTCTTTTCATAATCAATTTACAAGCTGGTGTGATCTTCATTTCAAATTATTGTCTTCATGAAAGTTGTTCCT
The DNA here is from genome assembly GCA_022559845.1 of Amorphophallus konjac. Lineage (NCBI taxonomy): Eukaryota > Viridiplantae > Streptophyta > Magnoliopsida > Alismatales > Araceae > Amorphophallus > Amorphophallus konjac. The sequence goes on along the minus strand of CM040121.1, from coordinate 183,049,591 downwards.
TTGTAAGTGTGCTTCAACTTCTCTGTTCATCATTTCGTCCAATTCCTTCTAGATTAAAAGTTATTTTCTATTTTCTTAAGTGCTGTCCTGTGCATGTACTGTTCATCCGTAGTGATAGTGTCCACCAATATGTCATTTTGAAGCCTTTACAAGCATAATTTTACTCTGAGTTCTAAATAAAAGTTGTTCCCCTCTTGTAGGTCTAAGTTTTGTTCTTCTTTCACTTTGTCAAGTTCTTCTTAGTTTAAGTTCTAGAATTAATTCTTTACTGTTCTATTTTTCTGTCAGTTACTGTTCACCAGCAGTAATAGAGTTTGATTGTTTAAGTTTTTCATTATCTTCCTCTCATTTTCTGATTCTGTGTTCTTCATAAAAGTTCTTCATCTTTCAATTCTCTACAACTTTCATGTTTTCTATTTCTTCAAATTCCATCTAGATTGTGTGTTATTCTTTTTCTTCCAAACCCTTATTTCAACAAAATTCTGTTGTATTTTCAAGTTGTGTGTGTGTTTCTATCTACATCTCTTCATAAGTCCCTCATACACACCCAAAGCGGTGATCTTCTTCAAATCATCTCACGACGTCGACTTCCAAGACGGAGCGATCTTCATCAAAGGCTCGGCAAGGAAACGACGGCGTTCTTCAATTGGCTAAATATTCCTTTACTTTTCTCTTGATATTTAAAGTTGTAATTTCAATTTATTTAGTGATAATCGCACTCTAAATATAAAATTTAAGTTTTCAAGCATAAGGGTATTTCCAACTTGAGCTAAAATCAACTATTCTCTCCCCGTGGGACCGACCCGTATTCACCACTGTACTCGTATTTTCAACATCATTCGAGTGAGTGAGTGCGGTTATAAATTTTGAAATTTGTATGGCACGGCAATTTTAAACGACGACTGTCGAGCGCATCAAATTTTTGGCGCCGTTGCCGGGGATGGAGATACTTTTCATAGTTGGATACTCTTGTGTTTACTTTGTATATTTGTATATTAATTGTGCTCTTTTTACTTGTGCAGGAAAACGAAACAAAAATTTGAAAAACAAAGAAAGAGGAAGATCGAATCTGAAATTCCAAGGATATGAAACGTCGTTAAATAGCTCGGAAGCATTGCTAAAGGGCTGAAATCAAGAAACAGGTTCTATCTTTCCACTTTCTGAAAAATCTCTACAAAAATCTGAAAATTTCTTGAAAACTCTATAAAAATAAAAAACAATCAAAACAAAAGAAAAATTTTCATGCTGGTTAGTTAGGTTCATTAACTAAAAATGAAAAATCTTCATTTGTACCAAATAAAAGACCTCATTGCAAGAGTAGAAACTACACTTTCATGCTCTAGGTCATGCATCATTTAGCTTAGAATTTGTCTTTGTTTAATTTCTGCATTGCATTTTGAAGATCGCGAGGGGCAAGGTACGTTCTACTGATCCCAGTCTGGCATTCATTTTTGCATAAAGAACCCCTTATTTGAAATTGTGGTGTGCATTTTATTTCAAAATACTTTAAGGGCAACACCCCTAACAAGATAAGGTGGGGATTTCATCACCCTCCCTTAGCCCGAAAACCACAATTTCCTTGCATCTCTGCATTACCTAGGCCTTAATAAAAGCCAGTAGACGTTGGCCCTAGGATCACACTGTGATTCCTGTGATATTTAGGTTTATCCTCTTATGAAAACTGGTGTCTAAGGCAAGACGGTCGGATGGCAAACGCCTTAAGCGGGATTGTGGTTTTGTATAATAAGGTCTCTACGAAAGTAGGGGGAACCTCCCACTTCCCCACCCCTTACCTGGCCAGTGGACATACTGAGGGTGAATTTAAGTTCATTTTAATCACTTTGTGAAACCATATTTGTAGGTCTGAGTCGCATCTAGGTCATTAGGATAATTTGTGTTAACTTGTTTGTGTTTGCATAAAAAAAGTTTTAAAAAATTGAAAAAAAAATATATATAATTTGAAATACTTAAAAAAATGTAAAAACAAAATTCATTTTATGGCCATTCATCTTGGAGGGAAACCCACGCCTATGAAGGAGCATTTTTATCCTTCTTCTTACAAGCCCTCCACATGTATTCAACTCCCCGATATTCACGTTGATCAATATGAGATTCGCCCTAGTCTCATCCAGATGCTCCCATCTTTTTATGGGAATCTCAATGAAAATCCTTATAGGCATCTAGATGATTTTCTAGAAGTTTGCTCACTGATCAAAATTCAGAATTTTAATGATGATGCCCTTAAATTAATTTTATTTCCATTCTCGTTAAAATATAAAGCAAAATGTTGGTTAAGGAGTTTTCGAAAGATTATCAGGACTTGGGAAGATATGCAGTCAGAATTTTTTAAAAAAATTTACCCCATAGGCCAAACCAACATGATGAGAAGGGCGATTACAGGATTTACTCAACGTCCGGGAGAGCAACTTCATGAATCTTGGGTGAGATTAAAGGAGCTAGTGAGTCAATGTCCACATCATGGGTTGCCCAGATGGCAAATTATCTTTACATTTTATGAGGGGTTATCCAATTTTGATAGGCAGATGGTGGACATATATTGTGGAGGGGCATTTTTAAGCAAAAGTGAAGATGAGGCATATGATCTATTTGAGATTTTGAGTGAAAATTCAATAAATCGTGCCTCTATCTCATCTCATCAACAACTTGTAGGACATGTCAAACAGGCAGAAAACCCAATCCACACTTTCATGGAAGTGTGTGAATTCTGTGCCAGTCTCACTCACCATGTGAGTGAATGCCCTACTATAGCCCGACTCTCTCCCGTCATCCAAGCACAGGTCCAAAATTCCCTAGGATTTTCTCAGCTCAAGCATGTTGCAGATGATGATAATCTTGGCTGGAGTAATCACACAAATTTGCCTTGGATGGATTCAACATTCCAAACCCATTTGTCTACACCTCTACCCCAAGCAATTCACGAGCAGCCCATGTATACTCAACGTCATCTCAACTCATCTCACCCCGATTTCAGACTCAATGTCCATACTAAGGGTGATTCACCGGGCCACTACTTTGAAGCTCAAAGCGTGTATTCTCAGTCTACTTACCATGACCCTTCGTCAATATTCAACCAACCCCCTCGATACGTGAATGATGATGATGATGATCCGATGCCTGGCATTTTGGCTCAAGATATCATTATTGGGAGTGAGGGGGAGTGCGCAAGCCATACCATGATGAAGGAAGGGACGGAATTAGGGGATGAATTAAAGAATACAAATGATCCTATTGATATCATCACCCCATTCTATGAATGTTTTGAGATTGAGAATATCACTGAGAACATTAGAGGCCCAAACAACTTAATTGAGGATCTACATGTCGAGGAGGATTGCTTCATGATTAATAATCATGTTGATTTAGTGGAACTTAATTCTGAATCTTCTCCTCCCTTGGAAGAACTAGATGATGGGGCCTTGTTCGAAAAGTTTATATTTCCTCTATCAACCCCATTGTTGGAAAAATTGATTAAGAATCTTCAGGTGAGTGATGAGTATGATGAAAGCTCCGTCTTTGAAAAATTCCCATTTGATCTTACCTTTGATGAAGGGGCCGAGCTGGAACAATTTACATTTGATCTTCCCACTTCATTATTGGGAAATTTGATTCACAATTTTCTATTAAATGATGAGTGTGATAAAGGGGTTTTATTAGAAACTTTCAAATTTGATCTACCCATTGAGCCCGATCCCCTCATGTTTGAATCATTGGATCAGTTTGATTCTGGGCTCGTGCTACCCCTGCCAGATGAGCCTCTTCAATATGACATTCTGGGACCTGAGGGGGATGGACCAACAATATTCACTTTTGATTTAACTCCCCATCAGGAAGACAAGTTGATTAGTACCCTTCTAACACATGAGGCTGTTACTGGGAAGACTGTGGCTAATAATGACACTCTTATCCCTAAGCCACCATTCGATGACCAAGTTCCCAAGGAGGAAGTAGTCAATAAAGAGGTCATCAGGAGGGACGATACAGGTGAAGGGGACCGATGGATTGATATTATGCAAGGGTTATACCTTGATCTTGACAAATTATTGGCCATAGATCATTTTTTGATATCTAAAGCTGAAAACTGGATCGCACACAGGGTTAATGTTACAAACAATCATGTGCGAGTCCTACCTCTTTCTAGCCCCGGTCCGTACATGTCTACTCTTGTCTTCCAATGGATTAAGGGCTGGAATTTGAAGGAAGACAAGATCACGTGGTGGCTCATTCTGAATGCCACGCGTTGGTTAATGAGCTAATGAGCTACATGGTGTCTGGCTGACGACATAAAAGTTAGCGCTTCTTAGGAGGCAACCTAAGTGATTTTTGTGTGGTAACAAATTGTTGTGGGAAATTAGTTGTGTTTAGGGATTCGAGAGATAAGGACAAACGGAGAGCCAAGCAAAAAGTATTTTATTACACACAAAAGCAAACAAAGAGATTACATCGGAATCCACCTTCTTTCTTCACATTACTTGTCTTGCCGCTCTCTGGGGCAAGATTCTCTAGAGGGTATTCCCAAGCCGAGATCAGCGGTATTACTACCGCACTATGGACGTCGATCTGAGGGGGCAGCAAAGAAGCTACTGACACGAAAGCCACGCTCTCGTGCTCTTCGATAGCGCTCCTCGCCATCCTTCAGCCATTGCTCGGCTAGGCCGAGACTAGTCCTCAATTCAAAAAGTTGGGCCTCCAGGGCCCTCTTTTCCTCTTTCTCGGCCGATCTCTTGGCTTTCTCTCTGTCTCTGTCCTGTTCTCTCTCAGCCCGTTCTCTCTCTCTATCTTCTCTTTCTAATTGAAGGGTGATTCTCAACTCCATAGCATCCCTTGAAGAATCCTCATCTGGACGACGCTGTAGTTCTTCTTCTAGCTCAGTTATTCTAGCTTCCTTCTGAGTGGCATTTGCAAGTGCCTCTTGTGTTTCTTTCTCCTGCCACACATTTCATCTCAGGCAAATAGCAATACTTGAATAAGGGTGTTAAATGGTGAAATCCTCACCTGTACAGAAAGCATCCCTTCTGCCTCTGCAGCCCGTTGTGTGGCATGAGCAAGTTGCTCGTGGAGTTGATCCAGCTCGGATGTGGGAATCCATAGACTGGAAGAAACACCATCTGCTCCCATCGCCGAAGAAACTGCATCAAGCTGAGCACGCTGCACATGTGGTGACATTAAGTGGTTAGCGCCCTGAATCTCAAAGCCTACCCGGAATATGTACTGAAATACTTACTGATGAACCTAGAGCCGCTCTGGTATCACTCAGCTCTTGCTCCGTGTCCGCCAGACGAGCTCATAAGTTCGTTATTATAGTATCACGAACATCCTACAGTTATGGCTTTTGAGTTCACAAACAAAAAAAAAAAATTTTAAAACAACAAAATGTAGAAGATACAAACATGGTTTCCTTACCTCTACAAGCCCTCCAGGCTGGAGCCTTTCTGCATACATTGCTCTGTAGAGGCGTAGATAATCATCGCTATCTTGTGCTTGAGATTCCACGAGTGTGCCTCCCCGTTGCCAATCTTCATATTGTTCGGGGAAGCGCACTCTCCAATCAACACAGGTGGCTGGTCCACGCGTCTGCCTTCCGACGCTAGGTGACGTGGTCATATCCACCCATTCTTGAGCCAGCCCTAGGGTTCGCATAGCTAATCGCAGCCTGAGGGGCTCGATTTCATTTAAGCAATGGAGCCAGAGGTCCCGTCCAAACCGGGCGCGGCTTCCAACTAACCACGGCTGGTCAACATCGACCATGTTCATGAAAGGCCTCCAGTTCACCTTTAATGGGTTGCACGTATCTTCTCAGTTAAAAAAAAATGAAATAAATGACAAAATAAAATTTTTTTTTGAGAAAACACTTATCCTACCATCGTTGCAGGGAACTCTTGCAACTCTCGCCTGAACACCATCAGTTGGTTGGGTAAAGGTGCAGTGCTCATGATGGGTTGCCACCGTCTCGCTAGAGGGACCGTCAGTGGTCGACAGTATCGAGCCCTCCCCATTGGAAGGTAATAGTAGCTCCACAGCTACACCATCATGTGTCATTGATGAAAACACAAACAAAAATCAGAAAATAAAAACAAAACAAAAATTTTCATTACCTGGATTAAAAGCGTAAACCCATTTAGTGTCATCTCTTTGTCTGTCCTTTGCGACAGACTTGTAAACAGATGTGCCAGCACAGCAGCTCCCCCGGCGTATTGTCCTACTCTTTCCAGGTCTACAAGCAGTTCTAAGAAATGACAGTGGATACTGTCTCCCTTGGACCCCAGCAACAACTTGCCTAATAGAAAGAGGAGGAACCTCCTCAGATCCATATTGGTCCACTCCCAATTGCTGGTATCTATACAATACATAGCACGGGCACTTCTTTCTGCCCTTTTCATAAATTCTTCTATGGACTCATCATCACGCGGACGCATGTCAGTAAGCCCTAAAGCTTCCATGATCGATGCCCTGGCTACTGACCTGTTCTTCCGATTATCTAAGTCCATCCCCAACAAGTTATGGGCACCTTCACGGTAATCCGCGTAGGTGACACCAGTCACTGCTTCCCCATCCACTTTGAGGCCCGTGATTCGGACCACATCTTCCAAGCTGGGTACCATATGCCCCCACGGCATCAGGAATGCCCTACTTACCGGGTCCCATCTTTCACGTAGAGCTTGGATCAAGGCAAGGTCGATCTTGAGTGGCTCAATTCTGAGAAAGGGCCCGAATCCCATCACGTCCAACCTCGCTTTCTGGAAGTCCGGGAGCCCTCGATATGCAGCCACGACCAGCTCCCACGAGATGTGTGACTTCATCACACTCTGCACATACGCCAGAAATGAGAAATGGGAAGCTTTCCAAAGAAAGAACAGAGAAGAAGAAAGGAATCACTTACAAGCTGTGGTAGAGTCCTTTCACTCACTAGTCCTTCAACTTCAGAGAATCTCCTGGCACTACTGCCCGATCTACTCCTCTTCGAGGAGCGAGACGACTCCCCTTCAGCTCTGAAGCTCGATTCACCCTCCATTCTGAACCTTAAGCAACACTCACTACTCCCCTTTGCAACCTTTTCACTCGACTCTACTCTCACAACTTTGATGTTCTCCAGTCGAGTGGGACGGGGGGGTATTTCTAGGATTGGAGAGCAAGTGATCTACATCTCACATCATCACCCCTAACCATAGCCTTTGCGACACGTCATCCTCCCGTTACTCTCGCACCCACTCTACTATGTGGAGTGGTCAAGTCGGAGGCGTGTTTTATTGACTTTCTCTCTCTTGTTGGTCCAAAGATTCGTTATGTTTATTGTCCCGTTGTGACCATCTTTCGCATAACACACACATTGAGGGGATATTTCTGCGGGAATCCGGCTCCGTAACTCACGTTGCCATCATTGGTCGATTCCTTTTGAAATACATGAACATTGTGTCCCACTCCTTGTATTAATTCCTGGCTTCTGATATGATTTCTTGTTTTAGTATGTTTATTTTTCAGTTGTCAGGATAAGCTGCACCGACGCCCTCGTCATTTTACCCCGCCATCAGGTTGTATCCTTCCATCCCAACTATATTATCTCTTTACATGTCCTCTGATCTTTCTACTATTTATGACATTGAGGACAATGTCAATTAAGCTGGGGGGGGAGCTATTCAAAAAAAAAATTCACAAAAATTTTTCTTATTTTCTTAAATTGTCATGTGAAACAATAATTTTCCCCGAGTTGAATTTCTTGATTCATGTCGCATGAAAAGTGATTCTAGAATGGAAATGACTAGAGACTCGGATAATGGATAATTTATTTACTCTAGCCATGGAAAACTGATTTAAAGAATCTCTTTAAAGTTCAGATGCACTTTCAAAGAAAAATACAATCACGATGCACGCTAATGAAACAAGAAGGACAAGCCTTATGTTATTTGAGACAGACTGTCTGATATTCTGTATTTTCTGAAGAAGAAATATGTTAGAGGCTTTCTGCCATAGAAAAGTATGAGAAAAAAAATAAAGCACCATGAAAAATGCTCCGATTCTGAGTAACCGGGCCTACTTCACCTAAGACGTGTTGAGGTTCGCGTCAAAAGGAAAAGGGAACTCTGATCTGTGTAACCGGGCCTACTTCACGTAAGACGTGTTGATGTTCGCGTAAAACAGTGAAGGGTAGTGCAGCATCATGTGTGTAAAGAAAAAAAGAGAAAAAGAAAAGAAAAAAAAATATATAGTGATCCCAAAAGGGACATAGCAATAAGACAGACAAAAAGCTAGTGTGCTGAACACTCTGAGTAAGAAGTGCAGAATTGAAAGGTATTTGTTCGGAATAGCAACTGGAGGATGCAATTGTCTCTACTGTGAATTTAGTATTCCACTTGCACAAGTGCTACTGAATTTTGATTAGCATTCTTGATCATGTACCTGAATTTCTGACATAAGGCTAGTCTGTGGTAATTATTCCAGATTCCTGATCTTTAGTTAACTCTATGAAAGATGATCTGGAAATGAGGCCTGGATACTTTATATGTTAGTCCTGAACTTTTTCATTAATTGCATTGCTAAGGGACTAGCAATGAGTAAGTTGGGGGGTGTGATAAGTGTGTATTTTTACATTTTAATTCATGATTCTACACACTTTTATGAGCTTAAATAATAATAAATGTACACTTCTCACACTTACTATTGATTTTAAATCAAATGTTTGATTTTCTGAAATTAAATAAATTTTAATGATAATTTTTATGTATTTATGCAGGCACGTAATACGAGGGAAATGTGAAGAAAAAAAATGAAATTAAAAAGTATATGTTGAATGGGCCAAAAGCCCGAGGATTGGTTCAAAAAGAAAAGAAAAATTTTTTAACAAAAAAATAAATTTATTTACTATTTTTTAGAATTTTCTAACGATATATAGATATATATATAGCTATATAGATATATATATATATATATAGATATATATAACACATATATATATATATATTAACAAAAAAACTAAAAAAAGGTTTAAAAAAAACCGCTCCCGCCCCCTTTCCCGCCTTCGCCGCCCGCGCACGGGCGACGAGGTCGGCGAAGGGGCAGAGGGGGGGTCGTGGCGGAGCGAACGCGGTCAAACCGCGTCGGCGGTCAGCGATTGGCGGGCGCACGCGCCCGCGTGTTCACACGCGGAGGCGGCACGGCGACGCGGCGCAGCCGCGGTCCACGCGGCGGGAAGAGGAAGGCGCGGCGGCGGTCGGCGCAACGTGCCGACAGAGAAGAAAAGAGAGAGAAAGAGAAAAAGAGAAGGAAGAAAGGGCCATAAAAAATTCCAAAAAAATCCGAAAAAAATCAAGAAAAATGACAAATTGTGCAGCACATGCTAGCACACAATATTGGGTCAAAGATAGCAGCAATTGAGTGTTTACATTGGCCAAGTGTTCACATGTAAAGGGGTTGTTTTAACACCCTATATAAAGGGCTTCATTTGTAATGGAAAGGGTTGTTAGGAAGTGGAGGAAGAGAGGATACCTAGAAGAAGTAGGTTATGGATTGATCAAATTTGTAAGTGTTCTTCAAGCTTTTGCTTTGTGGCTTTGGTAGGAATAGATTTTGAAAGCTTTTGTATTCAAGTTTTGAAGTTTGTGTTAAGCTTGTATTAAAGGATTTCATTGTACTCTTAGCCATTTTGACTTTTCATAATCAATTTACAAGCTGGTGTGATCTTTATTTCAAATTATTGTCTTCATGAAAGTTGTTCCTTTGTAAGTGTGCTTCAACTTCTCTGTTCATCATTTCGTCCAATTCCTTCTAGATTAAAAGTTATTTTCTATTTTCTTAAGTGCTGTCCTGTGCATGTACTGTTCATCCGTAGTGATAGTGTCCACCAATATGTCATTTTGAAGCCTTTACAAGCATAATTTTACTCTGAGTTCTAAATAAAAGTTGTTCCCCTCTTGTAGGTCTAAGTTTTGTTCTTCTTTCACTTTGTCAAATTCTTCTTAGTTTAAGTTCTAGAATTAATTCTTTACTGTTCTATTTTTCTGTCAGTTACTGTTCACCAGCAGCAATAGAGTTTGATTGTTTAAGTTTTTCATTATCTTCCTCTCATTTTCTGATTCTGTGTTCTTCATCTTTCAATTCTCTACAACTTTCATGTTTTCTATTTCTTCAAATTCCATCTAGATTGTGTGTTATTCTTTTTCTTCCAAACCCTTATTTCAACAAAATTCTGTTGTATTTTCAAGTTGTGTGTGTGTTTCTATCTACATCTCTTTATAAGTCCCTCATACACACCCAAAGCGGTGATCTTCTTCAAATCATCTCACGACGTCGACTTCCAAGGCGGAGCGATCTTCATCAAAGGCTCGGCAAGGAAACGACGGCGTTCTTTAATTGGCTAAATATTCCTTTACTTTTCTCTTGATATTTAAAGTTGTAATTTCAATTTATTTAGTGATAATCGCACTCTAAATACAAATTTTAAGTTTTCAAGCATAAGGGTATTTCCAACTTGAGCTAAAATTAACTATTCTCTCCCCGTGGGATCGACCCGTATTCACCACTGTACTCGTATTTTCAACATCATTCGAGTGAGTGAGTGCGGTTATAAATTTTGAAATTTGTATGGCACGGCAATTTTAAACGACGACTGTCGAGCGCATCAATTCTCCATCATCAACTCCAACACATCTTATAAGATGCTGTTGGGAAGACCCTGGCTCCATGGAAATTGGGTCATCCCGTCGACTCTCCACCAATGCATCAAGTATGCCAAGGACGGAGAGCAACATAAGGTCTTTGCAGACTTGTCGTCGTTCACACCAGCAGAATGCAACCTAGCTGACGCTGCGCTCTATTTCAAGGGGATTAGTCCCTACCCTGTAATTAAGAGCAAAACCAACGGTTGGCTCTTAGAGGAAGATGATGATGATCTCTTCTCTGTTGACGAGGACAAGGCCAAGCTTCATCGGCTGCGCCTCTACTCCAAGTCAACCCTAGATCACCCCGAGAGGCGCCAGATCGACTTCGAGGATAATCTTAATAGCCGAGCTATCGGCAAGAGTATATGCTTGCCACCATATTGCATCCAGATTCCATGTGCGTCCGAGGAGCACAGCATCGAGTCGCTGACGACATTCATTGTCACCTTCAAGCGATGACACCGAAACAAGAAGAAGGCTAACAGGGATAAACCTATTGTCTTCTATAAGGGAGACATGGTTCCTCGAGCCCCACCAGATGATGACTTCGACTGGTCCAGGCGAGCCGATGATACCCCTGAAGTAGTTCAGGTGTGGGGCGATCTGTCGCCGCACATTCAAGAAATGTGTCTGAAGCAACACATTCTTCTATGGCAAACTTCTGTACAACAACGGTACTTTCGTCAGCTGTGGACCCCTTCCCAGGCCCGGGGGCAACCCCCATCCTTCTACAAGGACGCCAGGGGACTTGGCTAGGACCAAGACCTGGACTTTCGTGTCCACTATGCAGTCAACGTCATAGGCTTGGCACAACCAGCCGACGATAGAGATAGAGTCGAAGCCAAATTCGACAGCTCCGGGGATGAGGAAGAGGAGATTCTGATCCCGATCCCCGTCAGAGCCGGCACCCCGGCTCAAGCCGTCGAGGAACCTTCCTCGCCTCCATGCTGAGACAAATGGGGAGAAGAAGCTCCTCTGGTCTCTCAGCCAGTCGAAGGACCCAGTTCAACAAACCCTCCTGAGGAGGGGGATATCTCTGATCCTAGCTACGAAGGATTGTCAGCTTCACCAGGCAACCATGGGGAGACCTCAATAGCCCCGGTTGACAACTGCTGGCCAGGAGCCGGCGCCCCAGATCAATCCTCGATGGATCCCAGCAACAGCCACTATCCAGTCCCCTCAACGTCAACCGGTGGCTTCGAGAACCAAGAAATGCTCGAAGCCGACACCGATGATGAGGATTTTATCGACTTCCAACCCGCTCCTCCCGAGCTGGAGGATGGCGGCCAAGCGACCGTCGATGAGCTCATTGAAATCAACTTGGGCAAAGATAAAGCCCCTCAGCCTACATTCGTCAGTGCCCTCCTCACTGAGGTAGAGTAGCAGGACTACAGGTAACTCCTGCTCGAATACAAAGACTGCTTCGCCTGGACATACAAAGAGATGCCAGGGCTAGATCCCTCCGTAGCAGAGCACGACCTAGCCATCTCTCCCTTAGTCGCCTCGGTCAAGCAACCACAGCGGCGCATGTGCCATGAGGTGGAGCTCCAGGTTTCGGCCGAAGTCCATAAAATGGCAGAGGTCGACTTCATCGAGTCGTGCATCTACCCGATCTGGCTCGCCAATATAGTCCCAGTTAAGAAGAAGAATGGTCAAGTCCGCATCTGCGTCGACTTCCGGGACCTCAACAAAGCCTGTCTGACGGATGATTTCCTAGTCCCCATCACAGAAACAATGGTCGACATGACCATTGATCATGAAGCCTTATCTTTCATGGATGGGTCGTCAGGATATAATCAGATCCGGATGTCTCTTAAAGACAAGAACCATACAGCTTTCAGATCCCCCAAGGGGATTTTCAACTACAAGCGCATGCCCTTTGGTTTGAAGAATGCTGGCGCTACTTACCAAAGGGCCATGACCAAAATATTCGACGAGATGATGTACAACACCGTCGAATGCAATGTCGACGACCTCGTCGTCAAGACCAAAATATGTTAAGACCATTTGCGCGACCTCCGCCAAGTCTTCGAGCGTCTCCGACAATACGGGCTCAAAATGAAACCCATGAAATGCGCCTTTGACGTATCCAACGACAAATTTCTCGGCTTCGTCGTCAGGTACCGAGGAATCGAGGTGGATCCCAACAAGATCAAAGCGATTCGGGAGCTTCCACCACCCAGCAATATCACCGAACTCAGGTCCTTCCAAGGAAGGCTGACCTACATTCAGAGGTTTATCTCTAACCTCTCCGGTCGGTGTGCGCCTTTCAGCAAGCTAATGAAGAAAGATGCCCCGTTTACATGGGACTCGGAATGCCAGGCGGCTTTCGAGCAAATCAAGAAGTACCTCCTTACTCCCCCAGTCCTGGGGGCACCAATCAAGGGTAAACCCCTCATCCTTTACATTGCTGCCATGGACGCTTTGCTAGGAGCTCTGTTGGCACAAATCAATGAGGAAGGTAAAGAGCAGCCCCTCTATTACCTCAACCAGAAGTTAATCGGTGCCGAGTACCGCTACTCCTGTAGTGCCCCAAAATTTATATAAATAATTTTTAAATTATTTTAAGATTTTTTTAAATTTATTAGGAAATTATAAAGCTTAAATTAATTATAAGGTCTAATTATGTTAAATAATTAATCCAGCTTTAATAAATGAAGCCCAAAAGGTTTAAGGACCAAGCCCATTAAGTTTGGCCCATATTCTAGAAGGCTATTTAGCCTATTCACGAATTTTAAAGGATATATACCCTTTTTATAGATACTTATGTCGATAAAATAATTAAAAGAGTTTTATTGGGTTTGAACTCTGTGCACAGTAGCTATAGCGGTCTATCGTGTGACCGCCACAGGGATGTAACGCACCAAGAGTCGACCGTTACACTCTGTCAGTTCTGTGAAGCGAAGAAAGAGCAAAAGATTGAATTTTTGCTAGTCTATCCTTTAGGGATCGAGATGGGAGGACTAGTAAACGTGTTAGGGACTCTCAGAAGTCGATCTAAGCTTTAACAAGGACTCTAGAATCGATCTAATTCTCAAACCCTAGCAAAACCCTATAAATAGGACCTTGTTTTGACCTGCGCGACCCCTACATTGGCTCGCGTGGAATCATGGTAAGATGACCTTATTTCATGTAGGTTCTTTAGAGGTTTTTGTTCCTTATACATAGGACTAATCTTCCTCAAAATTTCGTGCTAGGTGATCGACTACACAAGGAGCCAGAACCTTGCAAAGTTGCTGGTTTGACCATAGCGACCCAAGAATCTGAGTAAAAGTCTGCTGAAGATCAGGAGATTAGAATGCCTAAACGAGGTATTTAGAGTTTGATTCTTTAGAGATTTTTGTTTCACTTAGTTTCATCTTCTTATCCTCCAAATTTCACATCTTTAGGTCAAGGATTACAGAGTTAGAGCGACGTGAAGTTGCTGAAAACTCACAGGAAGGGAAGAACTAGGGCGTGTCTTGCAGTCACAAATTGGAAGTTGAAAGCCCAGTAAAGAGGTAGGTCATCTCATGAACGGCAAGAATAACATGTTAGGGATAAAATCCCTCTAGTTTGTTTGATTTCATGTAGTATAGGCCGAGAATTTCATGTTTTAGTAGGTATATGTATACATGCATATCTTTAGCCTAAATTAAAGATAAAAGGTATTCTCTTGTTAATTCACTGCAACCTACGCATCTAGAGGGCCTATTCTTCGTTTTGTCATGACTAGAGTAGTTGTTTATTTTGATTCTTCTTGCATGAGACATTTTAAACCATAGTTCTTTTACTTTACTGTCAGCAGTGCTCTGGCGGATTATAGTTAGACCGTCACAACACTCTAACGGTCTTACGATAAGTCGTCACACCGCCTGTTATACTTCAGTTTCTCTGTAATCTTTGACGGACCAAAAGCAGTGCGTCACAGTCTTCTGACGGCTCCACGATAAACCGTCACAGCCATATGACGCGCCTGTCTTAGACCGCCAGAGTGCTGTGTTCTGTCAACCTGAGATAGAATTGAAAACAGTTAACTTAGCTTATAAATAAAGCCTAAATATCTAAGTTTTGACTTGTTTTCATGACTTTGAGTTTACAAATTGATTCATGCACTTTGAGTTATTTTAAGTACATGTTAATTTTATTTGCCAAAACTCTATAGTTTTGTATTAAAAACATGATTTTAAATATTGTATTGACGGAGTTTAACATGGTTTCACATCGTTACACATTCTATCTCGTCTATAGAGTCAATTTCTTTAAGTATATCGCATATATTCCGGTATATGACCATTAGTTCACACTTTTGCACAATAGGAACATATTCTTGAACTTGAGGACCTCTCTATTAGATATTCCTTCCAATGGATTAGGAAATCTTATTTCAAGGCCTCCGTAATTATCCGCGAGCATGAGATTCCCACTAGGACGCCGAGTTGGTTGTATCATTAAAGCCCAAATTGTCTAGAAAAGCACTACCGAAGTTTTGAATTTTGTTAATGTAACGGCCTATTACTCGACCGTCAGGTCTATCTAACGGTCCAGTATACAACCGTCACATTTACTGAGTCCAATTTATTCCTTCTAGATTCAGCCCGTTGTGTAACGGTCCATTAATTGACCGTCACAATTCCTGAGTACTTTAACCCGAGGTTTGACCCAAGGGTTGATATTCCAAAGTTCCTAGATGGATTATTAATGGTCTAGGACGTGTCATATTGCTCAAGATACTTAATTTTAATTTATGGAAGATAAGGAATATACTGTTATGCTGTCAAAATTGTTCCATAAGCATAACATTATTTTAAGTCATTCTTGATTTCTCATATTCTTAATTGAAGCATTCGTTCATTTGAATTATTATGAACTTATTGGCCATATTTTATTGCTTGAAACGTGGAAGTAGCTTGATTTATACTTGAAGATGCGGATCGAACACTGATTGTGTTCAAGGGCTCTATGCTAGTCCCCTCAGCTGATTGCCGGAAACATACTATTATAAACCATGGGGTATGATGTTACTGGCGTCGCGTTGCGCTGGGAGTACTTTCTCTATAAATAAGTGAAATATCCACGGCTCGTGAAGTGAAAATCCACGGCACGATATATACACGTACATGACTTTCTAGCTTGTCACATGATATTTCACAGAAATTCATGAAGTACTTGCTACTAAGTGAAGAGTACATTCTTGATTGTTACATGAGTTTCTGGTACATTCTTGTTCATGAAAGGCCATATCATGTTCTTGTTACATTCTTGCTAATTCATACTTGCTTATTCTATCTTACATGATCATCTTTGTTACTTTGGTTTAATCGCATGGTTAATTGCATTCGCATGATTTTACCTTATTCTTTAGAGCTGAAGACATTAATCACTTTAATAGTGCCTTCATGTTGATGCGAAGATACCTACTGGGCAAGTGTGCTTATTACATATTTCTAATCTTTTCAGGAGATGGAAGTGATTCGAATTCGAATTCGAGTTATACAAGTAGCGGGTCCGAGAGCGAATGAAAGTCGTATCAAAATGAGAGTGAAGACCTATGAAGTCAATCTTGTTTAGATCGAGTCTTTGTAATTTTCCTGTTTTCTTGAGTCTGATGGATTGAAGAAGGTTGAAAAGTTGTTGTATTGGAATATTTTGCTTATTAATGAAATAAAGTTGGAGTTGAGTAAATTATTGTGCAATTGCATTTTTATGTGTGATTGTCTTGCGCTCTGATCGTTCTTGCTTGCAAGAGGCTTATCATGCCGGCCGTTCACGTTCCTCGAGCTAGTCTTCCGCTGTAATAAAGGCTCGGGGTGTGACAATAAAGTTGATATCAGAGACTAAGTCTCAGGACTTAGGGAAGAGAGTCGCGTCATAGGATAAGTCCAAGGCTTAAGGACCCCTATCTATGAACGAAGGAAGAAATTTTCTCACCCATGCGAGAATTGGGTAGAGCCCGGGATAAGATAGTTAATTAGTTTTAAGATTAATCTCTTTCTAATTCCATGAGAATTAACAATTTTTATTTCTCTTAGGTACTTCATTATTACAATGGCTCATCGCGTAGATTGAGGTGGCATGCAACAAACGGTTGCTGGCCTTACTCAGGCATTACAAACTATGGCCCAGGCAGGCGCATGGGCAAGGGCTAGTGACTTGCATCGTAATTTTTGGAGCTTAAACCCTCTGCGTTTCTACGGATCTTCTAATCCAGATGAGGTAGAAAACTGGATAGATGAAATGAATCGTATCTTCGATGTTATCCAATGCACGGATCAAGAGAAAGTGCGTCTTGTAACCTTTCAACTCAATAAAGATGCACGCACATGGTGGAAATCAGTACCTACACCTCCGGCAGATGCACCTCATACATGGGACAGTTTTCTCACTCTATTCCATGCTAAGTACTTTTCTGAGCATGTTAAAGAAAGAAAGGCTATGGAGTTCGCCTCTCATCGCTAGGGAATGATGACAGTCGCGGAGTATGAACTTCAATTCTCCAGGCTAGCACCCTATGCACCGCATTTAATCAGTACCGATTTATTGAAGGCTAATCGGTTTATGGATGAGTTACGACCCGATTTCATTCAGCAGCTCGGAACCCAAAACATCCGTACCTATGTGTGAACGTGTCACATAGACATTTTTTTAAAGAGAAAAGAAAAAAGATTTAATAGAAAAAAAGTGATTAATGTGCTAAAATATGTGGGGCATGAGGAAAAGGGAGAGCATGAGATGCTTTAAGGAGGGTGATCGCCAGAGGGGTTACCTCAAAATGCCAAAGATGATCGCATGTACCTTGTGTTAAGCTGGGAAACTGCAAGTTCTTCCTTCCTCCTTCTACCGGCCGGCCGATGAAGGGGGTTTATAGCTTGATTACCCTTGCAAAAAAACACACAAAATAAACAAAGATGTAGATTAGGCAAGTGAGGTGTAGTATCAATGTTCTAAAAGTATAAAATCAATCAAATTGGGCATGAACACACCTTGTGTGTTTTAGTTTAAACCCCTAAGAGAAGTAACAAGGTATGAGGAATATGAATGCAATGCAAAGCTAAACAATATATAGTATGGTGATAACTCTAGCGGAGAACTAGAAGAAAGAGTGTGTATGATGCCAAAAAATGCTAAGAGAGGGAATCCCTACTGCTGTGTGTGCAGCAGTAAATGGAAAGAACAAGGGCCGCTGCAGCTGCAGGATGAAGAACCGTGGGATGAAGAAACGTCACTCGTGGGAAGGAGAACATCTGAGGAAGCTCGCCCGTGGAGGAAGCTTGGAGGAAAAACCTACAAAAGAGAAAGAAACTCTCTCTTCCTTTGTAGTGCTCTCTCTGTTAGCTCCTTAACTCTCTTGTTAGCTCTTGTTCTGTTGTCGTTGTTTTCAATCCTCTTGTTCGTTCGCGCGTGAGGGATTCAAGGGGTATTTATAGGCCCAAAATTCTTGCATCAATAGGATTAAAACAAGGCAATCAATCCTCCAACAAGGATCCCTCTTCCCAATCGAACACAAGGTGTAAAATGGGGAAAGGATCACTACTGGAAGGTAGCAGACAAAATGGAGACGGAAGTGAAAATGACGACCTGAAGAGGGGCATTAATTGAAATAACGACATCCACACAGTCATTTATTCATGGATTTATTTATGGTAATAAAGGACTTTCCTAATTTAAAATTGACAAATGACGCCTGTTTGAATGGGCGTCAAATAATCAACACCCCTCAGACGTGTGTCAATTCTTTGAATTTTATTTTCTTTAGGATTCGTAAAATCCAGGAAACAATGCCTGTTTGAACAGTCGTTTATTTATGAAATCACGACCCCCATCAGGTCGTTAGTTAAATGACGCCCTTCCTCCAGGCATTAATTTCAATTTATTATGGAAAATGTGAAATAATTAGAAAAACTTCATATTAAGCCAATATTGAAGTCCTCTTTGGGGCGTCATATGGTGACATGAGATTTACTCATCATAGCATCGATTTTGGCGTGTCTACACTATGCAGAGATGGTTCAGCGGGCATATTTATGTGAGAGGACCTTAGAGAAGGTTGAGAAATTGAAGGGAAAAGGAGAAGAGTCCAACCAACGATCTGATCGGCGTTATAAGAAAGAAAAGTTCAGCATCACGGAACCTCACAAAAGCCGTGATAGTAAGAAAAGATCCAGGAGCGGGAATGGTGGAAGTTCCCAGAAAAATAAGAAAGTCAAAGAGGAGAAGGAGTAAGTCATGGCGGCTTGCACATTTTACGAAAAGTTTGGCTATTCAGCAGAAGAATGTTGGAAGCGCCTTAGTGCTTGTCTACGTTGTGGAAGTAGGGAGCATCGTATGCCAGATTGCCCCCTTATGAAGGATCAATCGTCTGGCGGTGGACATAGAAGGCAGGCTTGCCTCAACGCTGTTCTAGAAGAAGAAGAAGTGCCCAGGGATGGTGGGCTTATGGAAGGTACCCTTCAAATTTGTTCCCGTCCTGCATTTGTGCTATTTGATACTGGTGCCTCTCATTCTTTTATCTCCACTATTTTTGTAAAAATATTACCAATTGCGTCAGTTTCCTTACCTTCAGATCTTACTATTACTACACCCTTAGGTTCTGGAACAAATCTTACCGAGTATTATCCTGATAGTGAGGTAATAGTAGAAGGTCACAATCTCCCCGCAAACTTAGTATGTCTTGACATGAAGGGTTATGATGCCATTTTAGGGGTAGATTAGCTTATAGATCATGATGCTGATATTAACTGCCGAAATAGGATTATATCCTTTTGAAAACTCGGTCTTCCAAGATTTTCTTTCCTTGGCATCAAGTATAGGAAACATCCCACTATCATATCCTCTCTTCACGCTTGCAAACTTATCTCGCAAGGATGTGAAGCTTTTCTTACTTCTGTCATTGTTATCGAGTCCAAGGAAATCATCCTAGTAGACATTCCTATTGTAAATGAGTTCCCAGATGTATTTCCACCAGAATTACCCAATTTACCACCCGAGAGGGAAGTAAATTTCATTATTGACCTCATTCCGGAAGCAGCACCTGTTTCTATAGCCCCTTACAGGATGTCCCCCACGGAACTTAAGGAACTAAAGAGGCAGCTGCATGAACTATTAGACAAGGGTTTCATCAGAACTAGCACATCCCCCTGGGGTGCGCCAATTCTATTTGTCAAGAAGAAGGATGGCTCTCTCAGGCTATGTATAGACTACCGATGACTGAATCAACTTACAATCAAAAATAAGTATCCGTTGCCACGTATTGATGAGCTCTTTGATCAGCTTTCAGGAGCAGAATATTTCTCCAAGATAGACCTCAGATCAGTTTATCATCAGCTTAGAATTAAAGAAGAAGACATTTATAAATTGACTTTTCAAAGTCGTTATGGCCACTATGAATTCGTGGTGATGCCGTTCGGGTTAACAAATGCCCTAGCAGCATTTATGCAACTTATGAATAATATTTTCCAGCCATATCTGGACCAGTTCATCATCGTCTTCATTGATGACATCCTGGTATATTTCAAGACAAAAGAGGAACATGAAGAGCATCTGAGAATAGCTTTACAAACACTTAGAGAACATAAACTTTATGCCAAGCTTAACAAGTGTGAGTTTTGGCTCAAGGAAGTTTCATTCCTAGGCCATATTATTTCAAAAGAAGGTATCACTGTGGATCCTTCTAAAGTAGAAGCTGTCAGAAACTGGAGCCGGCCAATGACTGTATCAGAACTACGGAGCTTTCTGGGTCTAGCTGGTTATTATAGGAGGTTCATTAAGGACTTCTCAAAAATTTCTGTTCCTTTAACTAGACTCACAAGAAAAGAAAATCCTTTTATCTGGTTAGAGGAATGTGAAGAGAGTTTTCAAACTCTTAAAAACCATCTTACTATAGCTCCTATTCTATCACTCCCGATGGAAGGTGGTGGATTCGAAGTATATACGGATGCGTCTAGTATTGGCTTAGGGTGCATCCTCATGCAAAATGGAAAGGTAATCTGTTATTCTTCAAGACAATTGAAACGTCACGAAGAAAATTATCCCGTGCATGATTTAGAACTGGCAGCTGTTATCTTTGTCTTAAAGGTTTGCACTAACTTTACGGAGAAAAGTTCACAGTCTACTCGGACCATAAAAGCTTGAAATACTTATTCTCTCAAAAGGAGCAAAATATGAGGCAGAGGAGATGGTTAGAATATCTCAAGGACTTTGATTTTGCTATTCAATATCATCCTGGCAAGGCTAATGATGTAACCGATGCACTCAGTAGAAAACCAATGGGAAAGCTATCAAGTCTTATGATTAGTATGACTAATCTTATTCTTCAATTTGCTCAGTTGAACTTAGATATTGACATGAAGGAAGAAGATTGTTTTATAGCTAATATCCGAGCTCAACCTACATTAATGGAAGATCTAGTCAGGCTATAAGACAATGATCCCGTCTTAGTGGAAATCAAAGCCAATATTGAGCAAAGGCCGGATTTTTCTATTTCCAATAACGGAATATTGCTATTTAAGGGCCGAGTGTGTGTACCAGATCATGAGGATACGAAGAAACTGATCTTAGAAGAAGCTCATAATTCCAAGTACACCATTCACCCTAGTAGTACCAAAATGTATCAAGATCTCAAAAGAAATTTTTGGTGGCCTAACATGAAGAAGGAAATAGATGATTTCGTGTCCCGTTGTCTCACTTGTCAACAAGTAAAGGTAGAACATTTTAGACCCGTAGGTAAATTACACCCCTTGAATATTCCCAAATAGAAATGGGAGAGTATAGGGATGTATTTCATTATGGGTTTACCTAAGACCAGAGGAGGACACGATGGTGTATGGGTAATCATAGACCGATTGACTAAGTCTACACACTTTCTACCAATAAAAAGTCGATGGTCTGTGGATATTCTAGCAGCATTATACATGAGGAAAATTATCAAATTACATGGTATCCCTGTCACTATTATATCTGATAGAGATCCTAGATTCACATCACAGTTCTGGAAGGGTCTACAACATTCACTAGAGACTAGATTAAATTTTAGCACAGCATTTCATCCACAAACTGATGGTCAAACTGAAAGAATAAATCTGGTAGTAGAATATATGCTCAGGGCTTTGTGAACGTCAAAAAAAATGATGATGATCATATGACATGCATGTCTCAGCACTCGAGAGCGAGTCGAAGACGGAAAGGGCGGATAAACCCCATGCCTCCTCCAAGCAGGACGAATACCTACCCGGTGCTCCGCCACCCAACAAAGAAGCCCCTCGGGCTGAAGAGATAACCCCGGCTCTCTAGTCGGCGGTGCCGAAGGCCGAATCAAAAGAAACTCGGGACTTCGAACACATGTTCGGCATGCGCCGGAAATCACTCAAAGTTCTGAACTGAGGTTCGGAGGCTCACAACTAAAGCAACACGGGAGGGCAGGCGTCCATCCGAATCACTGCTAAGCCGGGAAGGAATCTAATGGGTCTTAAACCGGCATGGTTGTACCCATACAGCCTTAAACAGGCGTGCCCCTTCCAACAGTCTTAAACCGGCGCTCCCCCCTCCTTGGCTGTAAACCGGCGCGCCCCCCTTCTTGGTTGCAAACCGGCGCGCCCCTTTGTAGGTTGTTAATCCGGCGTGCACAACACCGCGCCGGTTTAACTCAAATGCCATCCCATCCATCCTCCGATACTATGCTCTCCTGTTAGCTTCGGGCGCAGAGTCGAGAGAGTAGGGCATTCAATGACCCAAGCCCTGTCTCCACCTCCATTCGACAGCGCAGCGGCGAGGCATGCATCGACGGTGGAAGCAACAGAAGATCTCCTGGCAAATCTGTGAATGTCCCATCTTCGAACGAATGCAAGTGTACTCCACGAACCAGCAGAAGCCAGCGCAATGGGTTATCTCCCGATGTCGTTGCAGACGTGGCAGAGGTGGCAAGAATCCTCTCCCCCACTGTCCGTTCTATAAAAGGCATGCTCCACTAGAGAAGTAAAAAAGAGAGGCTGGAACCCCCGAAGGGCGATTGAAAAGAGAAGAGAGGGCCACCCGAAGTGAAGAAAAAGCTTCATCCCTGTGCCGGAGAAGAGAAGAGAAGAGAAGAGAGGAGAGTGAGAGTGAGAGGTGAGCTCGGAGAGGGGAGGAGCTTGTGCTCTGTTCCCCCTCTCCCATTGATGTATCTCCTCCTCTTGCCCCCTAAATGTATTTCTCTCTGCTCTAGGGTAGATCCCCCTTCTGTATTTTGACCTTCCCCTTCTTGTGGATGAATAAAAGGAAGTCTGTTGGCAAGCACGGTTCTTGGCTTTTGCTCCCGTCCCCCGTTTTCTCCCTATCTTCCATGCATCCAGGGTCTTTGAAGCCTGCCTCTCCGTGGCATGGCCTTCGAAGGAACCCACATGAGGGATGAACATTCATGGCCCTCTTGAGGCACACATTTGTCCCACTTTGAGGAATCACTACCAGTAAGCTGCTGGAACTTTTGAAGGCTTGTCCTCGAGTCTCCACATGCACTTATGGGTTAACGGAGGCCTTACTCCGAGTTTTGAGGTTCACCCCGGAGCAATCCGTTTGGTGTTCCCCATTTTTTCTCTGGCAAGCTTCAGTCCGGGGGAGATGCTACCCAAATTTCGCTAGACGAAGAACACATAAGAACAAATGAACAAGCTAAGCTCTCTGGGAGTAAGAACAGCGTATGCTTGAAGTCTCTGATCACGACTGAATCTCTGAGTTCCTACACAAACCCTCCTAATAAAACATTCAATCTTCATGCTCGTTCACCTTAATAAACGATTAAAATGCTTTAACCTCCTTCTCTATCAATTTAATCCATCAATTAAGTGAATAAACCAATCAAAACGTCAATCTGCAGGTTGAAGGAACAAGAACGAAAGCAAAAATAAGGAACAGAGCATAAAAGATTGAAAGAAAACCCTCACGGAAGCTATTCCGGCGCGCTCTTAATCCAGCGCGGGCTAATCCGGCGCGCTACCCCCCCCCCCCCCACGCCGGAATAACATTACACTCAAAACCATCTTCAAACTCCCGAAATGAATAGTGTGGACCCTTGAGCCTCAATCCGGCGAGCCCTCCTGTTCTTGGCTAATCCGGTGCGCCCCTCCTTGTGCTCCCTTATCCGGCACGCCCCCTTGTAATACCATAACCGGCGCCCCCCACCCCCCCTTTAATACCCATTAAACTGGCCCGCCTCCTCTTCTTGAGCCTATTCCGGCGCGCTCCTTGTTGCCTTATTCCGGCGCGCCCTCTCCTCTCCTGGTATCCCCTTAATCCAGCGTGCCTGAAAGAAAGAAGGTGATTAAGAAAATAAAAAAAAATACTTCAAGTTTGTAGAAAACTAATCAAAAGTTCCCCCCTTGCTATAATCCCCTTAACCCCGCGACCTAACCACGCAGGTCGATCCGCGAGCGAGGGCGCACGTTGCCGAGCTCAGGCTCCACACCTAACAACTCGCTCCTCCAGACTGCGTGTGAAGAGAAAATCAATGATGCCCTATGGCATCGGACGTGGACCTCGGAATCCCCGATATGGTCATGATCCGAACACCTCTCGGGCCAATAGCTCATTCGCCTGACTCGCTTCTACCAGGATCCAATCCCGCATCCACATTAAACTTGCCGTATATATGGCAGACATCCGTACGGCTTTGTCGTCGTCTTCGATGCTTCAAATGCGGACTCTCGTCCGAACAGTGAATGGTCCGTTAGTGACCGACATATATACCGGGATCTAGTCCCGCACTTGCATTAAACTTGCCGTACTCACGGCAGACATTTGTACGGATTTATTTCCATTTACGTCGTACTTTCAATACGGACCTTTGTCCAAACATAAAGTGGTCCATGAATGACCGACAAAATCTAAATGGAACAAGATGGCTCTCGTCACCCCCAGACCCTACGCAGGGGGATATCAATAAGGCCTCCGCGGGCCACATTTAGACCTCGGGTCCGTCCCGATCATGGTCATTGTCTGACCCACATCCTCGGCCTATAGCCCGCCCCCCTTTGAACACATATTGGTTCTGGGACCTGATCCCGACACATCCTCCCGTTGCCCCTCGGCACCGAAAATACTGACGATGCCCAAGTGAGCCTGGCTTCGACCGCGGGGGGCCCACCGCAGCATGGTCGCAGCTTGATCTTGCACCGGGCCGACAAACTTATTGGTTTCCGACCGCTCTAGATGGGATTTAACTGAACGCTTCCCGTTCCTCTGGACAATAAATTTGTCATATCCCGACATACACGTGTTCCGGTTTTCCCGTGACGATTACGCTATTCTCAAGCCGGACACTCGTCCGAACAGTAAATGGTCAACACATGACCGACATGAGCTCAAATACTTTCTTCACACCCTCGTACAAGGACTTCAGTATTTCTTAATAGATTTTGTGCAATTAATTTTCTGGCCATGAGGCCCTAATTCTCGGTGATTAATCAAGGGTGTTCCCCTCTCCGAGGGGATGTAAATAATGACGTGACCTTTATGGCACGGCGGATTTTGGTCCCGACATGAACCACACAATCGTCTGATTAGTCAGATCGAGCACACAATAAATCGTCACTTTGTGACTGGCATGCCCACGCACTTAATAAATGAATAAACCCACCGAATAAACTGACTTAAAGAACAAGCAAATGAGTGTGTCGAATAGTGCGTCCACAGGCTTGTGCTATTGATTTTGGAGGAAGTTGACATGATCACTTACCTCTGGTAGAATTTGCATATAACAACAGTTATCAGGCCAGCATACGGATGGCACCGTTTGAAGCTCTTTATGGAAGGAGTTGTCGTTCCCCTCTCTGTTGGAATGAAGTAGGAGAAAGGTAATTTCTTGGTCCTGATATTATTAGGAATACTATGAAAAATATAAAACTCATTCGGGAAAGACTTCAAATGGCCCAAGACAGACAGAAATCCTATGCAGACAATCGAAGGCGAGACTTGGAGTTTCAAGTAGGAGATCATGTATTTCTTAAAGTTTCTCTAGGTCGAGGGATTCGAAGATTTGGTATTAAGGGAAAGCTTACTCCAAGATTTATTGGTCCTTTTGAAATTCTGGAAAGAATTGGTGAAGTAGCTTATCGGATTGCTTTACCTCCATAATTATCTGAGGTTCATGATGTATTTCACGTCTCGATGCTCAAGAAGTATGTACCCGATCCTTTCCATGTCATCACTTACGACAATCTGGAGATTAAAAAGGATTTGACATACGAATAAAAACCAATCAGAATACTTGAACGGGAAGTACGTCAACTTCGGAACAAAACTATTCCTGTGGTTAAAATCCAGTAGACAAAGTCAGGAGAGACATGGGAAATCGAAGAAGCTATGCGCAAAAGATTTCTAGAATTATTTGAATGTAAGTAAACTCTCCACAATCCATGTATTGAATTTGGGGGACTAAATTCTTCTAAGTGGGGGAGGGTGTAGTGCCCCAAAATTTATATAAATAATTCCTGGTTTATTTTAAGAATTTTTTAGAATTTACTAGGAAATTAAAAAACTTAAATTGATTATAAGGCCCAATTATGTTAAATAATTAATCCAACTTTAATAAATGAAGCCCAAAAGATTTAAGGACCAAGCCCATTAAGTTTGGCCCATATTCTAGAAGGTTATTTAGCATATTCACGAATTTTAAAGGATAAATGCCCTTTTTATAGATAATTATGCGGATAAAACAAATAAAAGAGTTTTATTGGGTTTGAACTCTGCGCACAGTAGCTGTAGTGGTCTATCATGCGACCGCCACATGGATGTAACACACCAAGAGTCGACCGTTACACTCTGTCAGTTCCGTGAAGTGAAGAAAGAGCAAAAAGATTGGATTTTTGCTACTTTATCCTTTAGAGATCGAGATAGGAGGACTAGTAAACGTGTTAGGGACTCTCAAAAGTCGATCTAAGCTTTAACAAGGACTCTAGAATCCATCTAATCCTCAAACCCTAGCAAAACCCTATAAATAGGACCTAGTTTTGACCTACGTGACCCCTACATTGGCTCGCGTGGAATCAAGGTAAGACGACCTTATTTCAGGTAGGCTCTTTAAAGGCTTTTGTTCCTTATACATAGGATTAATCTTCCTCAAAATTTTATGCTAGGTGATCGACTACACAAGGAGCCAGAACCTTGCAAAGTTGCTAGTTTGACCATAGTGACCCAGGAATTTGAGCAAAAGTCTGTTGAAGATCAGAAGATTAGAACGCCTAAACGAGGTATTTAGAGTTTGATTCTTTAGAACTTTTTGTTCCCCTTAGTTTCATTTTCTTACCCTCCAAATTTCACGTCTTTAAGTCAAGGGATTACGGAGTTAGAGCGACGTGAAGTTGCTAAAAACTCTCCTGAAGGGAAGAACTAGGGCGTGTCTTACAGTCACAAATTGGAAGTTGAAAGCCCAGTAAAGAGGTAGGTCAACTAATGAACGGCAAGAATAACATGTTAGAGATAAAAGCCCTCTCGTTTTGTTTGATTTCATGCAGTATAGGCCGAGAATTTCATGTTTTAGTAGATCTATGCATACATGCATATCTTTAACCTAAATTAAAGATAAAAGATATTCTCTTGTTAATTCACTGCAACCTACGCATCTAGAGGGCCTATTCTTCGTTTTGTCATGACTAGAGTAGTTGTTTATTTTGATTCTTCTTGCATGAGACGTTTTAAACCATAGTTCTTTTACTTTACTCTCAGCAGTGCTCTGACGGATTATAGTTAGATCGTCACAACACTCTAACGGTCTTACAATAAGCCGTCACAGCGCCTGTTATACTTCAGTTTCTCTGTAATCTCTGACGGACCAAAAGCAGTGCGTCACAGTCTTCTGACGGCTCCACGATAAACCGTCACAGCCATATGACGTGCCTATCTTAGACCTCCAGAGTGTTGTGTTCTGTCAACCCGAGACAGAATTGAAAACAGTTAACTTCGCTTATAAATAAAGCGTAGATATCTAAGTTTTGACCTGTTTTCATGACTTTGAGTTTACAAATTGATTCATGCACTTTGAGTTATTTTAAGTACATGTTAATTTCATTTGCCAAAACTCTATAGTTTTGTATTAAAAACATGATTTTAAATATTGTATTGACGTAGTTTAACATGGTTTCACATCGTTACACATTCTATCTCGTCTTTAGAGTCAATTTCCTTAAGTATATGGCATATATTCCGGTATATGACCATTAGTTCACACTTTTGCACAATAGGAACATATTCTTGAACTTGAGGACCTCTCTATTGGATATTCCTTTCAATGGACTAGGAAATCTTGTTTCAAGGACTCCGTAATTCTCCGTGAGCCTGGGATTCCCACTAGGACGCCGAGTTAGTTGTATCATTAAAGCCCAAATTGTCTAGAAACGCACTACCGAAGTTTTGGATTTTGTTAATGTAACAGCCTATTACTCGACCGTCAGGCCTATCTGACGGTCCAGAATATAACCGTCACATTTACTGAGTCTAATTTATTCCTTATGGATTCAGCATGTTGTAACAGCCCAATAATAGACCGTCACGTTCATGTAATGGCCCATTAATTGACTGTAGCATCCCGAAAATTTAAATAGAGAATAAATGATAATAACTATACAATAGTAGCCATGGAATGAAAATAAGAATAATTCTCATAAATGAAAAGAATGGAAATAGCTAAAATAAATCAATGGACCTAAAATAAGATAGAAACGTTAAAGAAACTAAATTGCTAGGACCCTTTTTACTTTAAAAGGTGTAATAATGGGCCTTAACACACATATTGTACTTTATTTTTTCATTAATATAATTTTATAGAAGCCAAAGGTAAAATTAGCTATATTATAAGCTAGCCCATTAACTAATTAGATATATCAAATCTTAGCTAAAATAATATAACTCATATATAATAAATGGGTCTCACGTATATGATATGGGCCTTAAGATTACATCTCACTTAATAAATTTAATGAGTCTTTTGTTAACCCAAAAATCATGCATGGGAGAATTACGAACCGACGTTTAAAAATAAACCCAAGAACCCTTGCGTAACAAGAGATGCATGGGCTCAAAGGCCTTGGACATTTAGATATAAGGTTTGAGGATATTATGCATTGGGTGTCTTCAACGCATACCATGTTCAAATGGATTAAGGGCTTCAGTAGTTATAAAGTTACAAACCCACGAATGGGCTTAGCTTATGTAAAAACCCATGAAGAAGTCATGGGCTTCTCACGGCAAATCATGTTCGATCAGCCATCCATGGAGGGGTCTTAGGGTTCGGGACTAAACAGGGAAGTCGGCCGCTAATATAGAAGGATTAGGCTCAACCAGGGAAATTTTCAAACCTATTAGGATGCTTAAATCAATTAGGATATCATGAATGTGTTGGGAGTCTTAGAAACCTTAGAAATATACCATTGCGAACGAGCAAGCATCATGTTCATGCTGCTGCCTCAAGCATGAGATCGTCGTCCCGAAGAGCCATCTTCCTCTACGTGCTGTCAGAGGTCGCTGTGAACAAGCCGTGTCGTCCTCTCCTTTACCAACATCTGCATCCTTCGTTCCTAGGTATTCTCTCCCCAGACGAAAACCCTTAAAAACATGCTTAGTTAATAGTTAGATGATCATGTTATAAACTTTCCCGATTATTTACATGATTTGTGTTAATTAGTTAAATAAAGATCATATGCTAACAATAATTTTTAACCATCTAATCATGCATCAAAGATTCTGGATATATATATTTTTGAAACCCACATAATTTTTCCTTAATTTTCATGTATTTAGTTTCAGAAAAAGATTAATATTTGAAACGGGCTACTGTTCATGTGGTTAATACCCGTACTTTCTTTGTCGATTTTTATCTTCTTAACCCGACATCATAAAATTGTGATATTTCAGAATTAAGACCTTCATATTTTTCCCTTATTTATCATGTAATTAATATCTATAAAATCTTAATAAATAAAAAGTGTCACTGTTCATCCGTGGAATGAACAGTAACATACACGTTTGATTAACGTTAAACCACCACCAATACATTTAACACACACACACATATATATATATATATCACATAATTATCCCTGTGAAAATCCATATCTACTAAAACTATGCAACATAAAATTTTAAAAATTATATATTTGGAATCCTTGAATTTTTCTTCTAATTATCATATATTTTATTTTCAAATTTTTTTTAATAAATAACATGTGTCCTTTTAAAGGAATGTTCTTCTCTAAACTTATTAAAGTTAAATAATGTCTTTTAAAATAGACGTAATTTTTTGTTTAATTAAAAACATGAGAAGTGAACATCCACCTATATGGACGCTATATTCTGAGAAATAATTTTAACAATTCTGGATGAAATGAAATGAACTAATGAGCCTCTTCCATTATAGATGCCAATTTAAATAGCGCTTGCCATGCAAGACGCTATTTGGAATAAAG
Organism: Amorphophallus konjac; assembly: GCA_022559845.1. Lineage (NCBI taxonomy): Eukaryota > Viridiplantae > Streptophyta > Magnoliopsida > Alismatales > Araceae > Amorphophallus > Amorphophallus konjac. The sequence goes on along the minus strand of CM040121.1, from coordinate 183,019,515 downwards.
ATGTAAATTACATTAATGAACGAGCGGCTGTGGTGACAGACGTTAATTTAATTAACGCCCGTCACACAGGACGCTATTTTTCCTGATCGTGATTTCATGTGTTCTAACCCCACCGTGGGGCATCGCTCGGCACTCCCATCCCATTTCCGTAAGTGAGGTCCCTGTTCTGTTTTACATCGTATACCCTTTAACTCTCCGAGGTGATTGAGCTCTCCGTTGGACATTCCGTTCCTTCGGACTAGCGATTTCATCTTAGAGACCTCCGTCAGTCTCCGCTAGTCTTGGATTCCCTCAAGGCAGCCGAGCAGGTTGTACCCTAAAAACCCTTACATCGTGTCACAGTCATGTCCCTCTGAAGAAACATGACTATCTTGCCCTCAATTAATGATGTTTCTGACATTTTTGAGAAATTCGTCACTTTTTGAAACTCGCGTCCAGAATAGTGAACGTAATTTAAGTATAGCGCCTTGCTTGGAGGACTCTATTTACTTTCGTACATTTTATCTATTTTCAGAATAAGCACCTATAGATATAGACGCTAATTATAATCTGCAGCTCCCATAGTGGACATGGCCATTTACCCAGTTTTTTTTGTACTCCATGACTTGATTGTTTATTAATTTCCTGGAAACTGGGCCGCTAAATAACAACTAATAAATATTGGGCCTTCGGCCGCATGAATGCTATTATGTAGTAGGATGGAAATCCTAAACTAATGATGAACCCATGAGACCAATGACTCATGGGGAAGCACGAATTAAAGATAAACCCATGAGACCACTGACTCATGAGGAAACACGAACTAATGATGAACCCATGAGACCACTGACTCATGCATAGACATGAACTAAAAATAAACCCATGAGACCACTGACTCATGAGGAGAAATGAACTAATGATAAACCCTTGAGACCACTGGCTCATGAGGTTAAAGATATCCTGACAACCTACAAGTAAAAATCACTGACTCATTAGGTAATTCTATACTGACTTGAGTGCTTGAAAATCATGAACCTCTACCCAAGAAGAAGGGTATTTACTTGATGATCAATTGTCTATTATCTCATGATATGATATGGAAACATCTTGCTCGATATATCCTGCAACTTAGTTCAATTTTTATGCCAGATATTTCATACCTTTCACATTGCTATATTTCTATATTTTCTCGCTTTCACTCATTCATGATCATGATACATTGCATAAGATGTTAATTACTTTAAGCAAGTCTGGATCGTAGAGATGTAATTCCTACTGAGCGTTCGCTCACCCAGTTTTATTCCAACATTTTTCAGGTAATCAGGTGACTAGCCAGACCGAGACTCACATGGGAGGGACAAGTGTGCGAGTGAGTTTTGGAAATTAGTGAACCCGAGTCTTTCATCTTTCTTGAGTCTAGCATGATGTCTCTTATTTAGTTATCTTGTCTAGGTCAATAGTGCGTCATCTTCTTTCCTTTTATAGTGACATAGTTGAGTCTTTAAGTTCTTATAAGATACTTATATTTGAAATAAAGATTTTTGTTGTCCCAAATTATTTGGTCTCGTGCCATTACTCTTGATCGTTCACAACTGTTTAACTGCCATGTTCCGAGCAAACGACACGTTCCGCTGCTATAGGTTCGGGGTGTGACATTGACCGTCACAATTCTTGAGTACTTTAACCCGAGGTTTGACCCAAGGGTTGATATTCCAAAGTTCCTAGATGGATTATTGATGGTCTAGGACTTGTCATATTGCTCAAGATACTTAATTTTAATTTATGGAAGATGAGGAATGTACTGTTATGCTGTCAAAATTGTTCCATGAGCATAACATTGTTTTAAGTCATTCTTGATCTCTCATATTCTTAATTGAAGCATTTGTTCATTTGAATTATTATGAACTTATTGGCCATATTTTATTGCTTGAAACGTGGAAGTAGCTTGATTTATACTTGAAGATATGGATCGAGCACTGATTATGTTTAAGGGCTCTATGCTAGTCCCCTCGGCTGATTGCCAGAAATGTACTATTATAAACCAGGGGGTATGATGCTACTGGCGTCGCATTACGCTGGGAGTACTTTCTCTATAAATAAGTGAAATATCCACGGCTTGTGAAGTGAAAATCCCCGGCACGATATATATACGTACATATCTTTCTAGCTTGTTACATGATATTCCACAAAAATTCACGAAGTACTTGCTACTAAGTGAAGAGTACATTCTTGATTGTTACATGACTTTCTGGTACATTCTTGTTCATGAACGGCCATATCATGTTCTTGTTACATTCTTGCTAATTCATACTTGCTTATTCTATCTTACATGATCATCTTTGTTACTTTGGTTTAATCGCATGGTTAATCGCATTCGTATGATTTTACCTCATTTTTTAGAGCTAAAGACATTAATCACTTTAATAGTGCCTTCATGTTGATGCGAAGATACCTACTGGGCAAGTGTGCTCATTACCTATTTCCAATCTTTTTAGGAGATGGAAGTGATTCGAATTCGGATTTGAGTTATACAAGTAGCGGGTCCGAGAGCGAATGAAAGTCGTATCAAAATGAGAGTGAAGACCTAGGAAGTCAATCTTATTTAGATCGAGTCTTTGTAATTTTCCTTTTTCCTTGAGTCTGATGGATTGAAGAAGGTTGAAAAGTTGTTGTATTGGAATATTTTGCTTATTAATGAAATAAAGTTGGAGTTGAGTAAATTATTGTACAATTGCATTTTTATGTGTGATTATCTTGCGCTCTAATCGTTCTTGCTTGCAAGAGGCTTACCATGCTGGTTGTTCACGTTCCTCGAGCTAGTCTTCCGCTGTAATAAAGGCTCGGGGTGTGACAACTCCCCTATGGAAAAGGTTTGCTTGGGATTGGTGTTCGCAGTCAAGAAGCTGCGGCATTACCTCCTATCCCATCAGGTCGAGCTTATATCAAAGCACGACCCCCTGAAGTATCTCCTTCGACGACCTGTCCTCTCAGGCAGACTGGGAAGGTGGGCTCTCCTATTGATGGAGTACGACATTACTTATGTCCCCAGAAAAGAAATTAAGGGATAGGGTATGGCTGAATTCTTGTCAGCCCATCCAATACCAGACGACTCACCCTTCAACTCGGAGCCCAGACGAGGAGTCCCTTGCTGCTCAATCATAACAACCGATTGAACAGAGCGGAGATGTCTTACATTACTGGCAGCAAAGTGCTCTCACAACCACTGTTGCTCAATCACAACAACCAGTTGAACATAGCGGAGATGTTTTGCATTATTGGCAGCCAAGCGCTCTCACAACCAGCATGCCTTGTTGGGAGCTCTACTTCGACGGTGCTTCCCGAGGGATCACCAGGAGCAACCAAGATCCAGCCACCACGGCAGGTGCCGACATAGTTTTCCTGACTCCTCAGGGTGGAGTTTTGTACAACTCCTACGCCCTCATGAAGTCCTTGACCAACAACGAAGCTGAGTATGAAGCTCTACTCATTGGGCTCCAGATGGCTCTCCACATGGGTATTAAATGTCTCAAAGCCTACGGGGACTCCCAGCTGATAGTCCGGCAGGTCCTCGGCATCTATGACGTACGGAAGCCAGAATTGGTTCCCTACCATACCGTCGTCACCAGATTAACTCGAAAGTTCTATTTCTTCGAAATAGATCATATTCCCAGAAGTAGTAATGCTCAGGCGGATGCCTTAGCAAAATTGGCAGCGGCCATCAAGTTCCCGCCCGAGGGTGAGGTCGACATCATCATCAAACACAGAAGGCTGATGCCGAGCTCACTCGAAGGTAACACTGATCTCACCATTTACGAGGTCCATGACCTTGACCAAAGCACGCCTCCAGAAGAGGAAGATTGGCGTGCGCCCATCATTAAATTCATGAAAGGGTGGCTCCCCCTAATTGAGCTCAAAGAGTCCAATTACTCTACCGAGCAACCTCTTACGAGTTGATTGGCGACTCCCTGTATAGGCTCATCCACGAGAAGGACAAGTCTATTCTTCTAAGATGTGTCTCTCTTGCGGAAGCTCGAGCCGTCATGCAGGAAGTCCACTCTGGGTTGTGCGGTGCACACCAGGCTGGAGATCGAATGAAGCACAATATCAAACTCAAAGGCTTCTACTGGCCAACCTTGTACGCGGACTGCATCCAGTATGCCCGTACATGCCACCAATGCCAAGCCTTTGGCCCAGTACCCAGAAGGCCTCCCAATCCACTGCGTCCCACAGCCCCCACCTGGCCATTCGCTGAGTGGGGCTTGGACATCGCGGGGCCTTTCTCGCCATCTTCCAAGGGCCATAAATACATCTTGGCCGCCACTGACTATTTCTCTCATTGGGCAGAGGCTCTACCTTTGCGAGAGGTCATCAGGGAAATCGTTGCCAGATTCGTCTGGCACAACATCATATACCGATTCGGTATTCCCAGTCGCATAGTGTCCGACAATGGGGCACCATTCAAGAATAAGGCCGTATACCAGTTAGCGGCCAAATTCCACATCGAATGGAGAACCTCTTCGGTCTACAACCCCCAGGCTAACGGTTTGGCGGAAGCCTTCAACAAGACCCTCTGCAAGCTCCTGGCTAAGATGGTTAGCCATCAGAAACACGATTGGGGTGAGAAGGTCTTTGAAGCATTGTGGGCCTATCGGACGATCTACAAAACCCCCACGGGTTGCTCTCCGTTCTCCCTTGCTTACGGGACAGAAGCAGTTATTCCCATCGAAATCCAGTTAGCTTCTTACCGTGTGGCGATCCGCGCCGGCCTTGCCGGCCCCGATGAAAGTGAGTACCAGAGAAGGCTAGAAGAGCTCGCTGATCTAGAAGGCAAGCGGCTCGAAGCCTACCAACACCTGCAAGTATACCAGGCCCGCATGGCCCGGGCCTATGATAAGCTCGTCAAGCAGAGAGCTTTCAAAAAAGGCGACCTTGTCATGATCAGGGAAAAAGAAGTCATGGCAGGGCACTCCAGCGGAAAACTTCAGCCGAACTGGCGAGGTCCATACATTATCCAGAATGTCTATGAGGGTGGGGTCTACACGGTCGTTGATCACAAAGGTCATAGACCGTTCCCGCCTCTCAACGGTAAACATATGAAGCTATACTATGCACCATAGCTCGAGTTCGCACGCCAGCCAGACTGAGGCGCACATCTCCGCTACTACTAGTGAGGTCGGCCCTTCCCCGTGAAGGATCCAACCGGCCAGCCCCCCAGTCTTCAATTTCCAGTCAAACACCCAGCCCAGTTCCCCAGAACAGCCACCAGGCATCCTTGGGGACTAACCTCCTGTCCTCGTTCCCGTTACTACGGGAGCACGTGCACTTCTACACCGGCACCAGTCTAGCCATCAGGCTCCTAGGTAAGTCAAAAAAAAAAACAACAAAAAAATAGGGTTAAAAATAGAGATACCCCGGCAGACCCAGTCATCCTCACCACAAGCGAGTGACTGGAGGCAAAAAGGCCAGTAACCCGACTGAGGTAGAAACCCGAAAGGGCGCCTCAGGTAAAATAAGGAAATCCCTCGATGTGAAAACCCGCAAGGGCGCGTCGAAAAAAGCTAAAGGGGGTCGGCTCTAGCGAAAACCCGAAAGGGCGATAGAGCCGATAACGAGAAAATCTTCTTCTCCCCACCAGTCAGAACGGCCTTCCACCTATTCCTCGGTGGGCCGTTAGCCAACCTTAGGCCCTCACTTCGACACCGCAGGCCAACTAGTCCCTGTGATAGTCGAGCTCCCAGTCACCATCCCAGTAGACTTTCATCCAGACACATTCCCAGACACTTATCACCCTATGCCCCTACACCCTACATTTCCTGTAAATCCAAAGCCTTCAAGTTGCATCACGATCCCTATTTTCTCCTACAATCCCTGACCCACCAGCCATGAACCCAATCATATCTTGCCATGACAAAGTGGCCCTTCGCCACCAAGGCGTGAGGATTTCTAAAAACCCTTATTAATGGCGGAACAATACCTGACCATCAACACCTCCCAGTTTCAGGTTACGTCCCCTGACAGCAACACGCTATGGACAACAGTCTTACAAAATATATATTAAAAGAAACAAAAAAAAAGAAAATGGGGATAAAAATAGAAATACCCCGGTGGGCCTGGTCGAATCCATTACAGGGAGCCGACTGGGTGCAAAAATTACCACTAACCCAGCTGAGGTGAAAACCCGAAAGGGCATCTCAGGCAAAATCGGGTAACCCCTCGGTGTGAAAACCCGCAAGGGTGCACCGAAAAAAGCTAAAGGGGGCCAGCTCTAACGAAAACCCACAAGGGCGGTAGGGCTAGTAAAGAGAAAAAAAAAGAGAAAAAACTCTTTCTTCCTCTCTACTCTTTGCTAATGAAAGTCGTCAACCGCGACACCTCGCTGACGGCAACCTTCTCCTCACTCCACAACAATGGTGGCCACTACACCCCCGAGGGTCGGTCATCGCCAATTCCAGTTCCAGTTCCGACTACAACGCCTTCACAGGCCAGCCGCCAGTCTCCAGTTCTGGTTCCGGCTACAATGCCTTCACAGGCCAGCCACCAGTCTCCAGTTCCAGTTTCGGCTACAACGCCTTCACAGGCCAGCCGCCAGCTTCCAGTTCCAGTTTCATAGTTCCAGTTTCGGCTACAACGCCTTCACAGGCCAGCCTCCAGTTCCAGTTTCGGCTACAATGCCTCTACAGGCCACCCGCCCAGTCTCCAGTACTAGCTTCGACTACAAGGCCTTTATAGGCTAGCCGTCAGCCCCTAACTCAAGTTTCGGCTGCAACGCCTCTACAGGCTGGCCGCCCAGTCTCCAGTTCCAGTTCTGGCTACAACGCTTTCATAGGCCAACCGCCAGTTTGCAACTCCAGTCTCCGGCTACAACGCCTTCATAGGCCAGCCGGCCAGCTCCTGTCCCCAGTTCTAGCCTTCGGCTACAACGCCTTTACAGGCCAGCCGCTAGCTTCCAGCTCCAGTTCTGGCCACGATCCCTTCGCAGGTGGGCCAATCAGTCCCAGCCCTGATCATGGCCCTCGGCTATGATACCTTCTGAGGCCATTCGGCCAGCTCAGTCCTAATTTCTCAAGCCCAAAATAGCTACACTACCGGCTAACGACATACAAACAACCAACACCCAGGCGTCAACCTACAACCGATACATCCTAGAGTTAGTTCCTGATCTTAGCCAATTAGGCCGCCAAGTCTTGATGGGCCTATGCCAACCCTACGCTAGGGCTTTTTCCCTACTTCCCAGTAACCAGCACTCAGTTCCCAGTGCTCAAAATCCTATCACACCACTCCCCTTACCCAGTTTTTTATCCCAATTCTAATTTCGGGTAAAACCCAGTCCCCTGCTCCCTATGCCGGTACGTGTTAAAACAATCAAGCACAATCGACAGTAAGTGGAGCCATCCCTCGTACCCAACCCTATTCCACAGACTGGGGAGAAGAACAACTCAACAAACAACAACACCAAAATCTGGAGTTTGTCATTGATACTCTCTAAAAGGGAGCCCAAGACATGCCCTTGGGATAACAGAAATATACAGTCCGGATACCAAAACGGGGGGAGGGAAGCGATATAATCACAGCCTAGCCTCGCTCCCCTCCAGCTCCGCCAAGCAGGACTCTACAGCCGCGAGCTCCACCTCCAAGGTCGACACGAGCTGAACACTAGCCTCGGCCCCAGCTTCGGCAGTCCGCCACTCAACTCTAGCAAGCTCTACGGCTTGCCGCTACTCTTCTAAGGCCTTCTGTAGGGCCTCCGCTCTGTTGGTCACCTCGCTCAGTTGCCTGGCACGGTCCCGAGCAAGAGACACGGCCGCGTCGATAAGCCTCCTCTGCTCGGTCGCAGCTGACGCAAGCTGAACACACTGCTCCTGCACCTCCCGTATGGCTGCCAGTCGATGTGCCTGCTGCTCCTGAGCCTCTAAAAGCCACAGGTACTCCACCCAGATGCCGGCCAAGCCAGACATCCAACTCCCACGAGGGAATCCAAGGCCATGGTAGCCGTGTGTGCTCTCCCTTAGCCACTGCTGAAGCTCCTCTGGAGAAGGCAGGGGATCACCCCCTACATAGCCCCGGGCCCGTTGGAGTAAGGCCACACCTACACTGGCGTCCAGTAGCAGCTCCGGTGGTGAAACAGATGTAGGCCACTCGATCCCTAGCTCGAGAGAGGAGTGACCCATCTCAGCCAGCACACCGGAAGGACCTGTACAACCCCATCGAACACGAAACGGGTCAACAATGTTCAGGGCTTCCCTATGACAAGATAAGGTAAAAAACCTGAGGAAGGTCCTGACTCTCACTTGGTGTGGCTCCTGCCGCGCCTGCGACTTCCCCGCTCGGGGTAAGTGAGGGTAACCTCTCCTCCGCCCCGGCAGTGTCCCCTACTGGAGTCAGAGAGGGTAGGGACTCCCCTGTAACCCGGTCCTCCCCAATGGCCATTGAGGTGATAGAGGGCTCCCCTCGACCCTCCTCGACGGGAGCAGACGCGTGCTCCTCCTCAGACTCCAGTCCTGGACATAACACAAAAATGTCAGCACTCTGCCATAAACTCTGTATCAAAGCCAATGCGGAGGTAGGGAGAAGCTGCATATACCTTCCAACGTAGCCTCCATCTCGGCGCCCCCGGTAGAAGAGGCCTCGGAGGAAGAAGAACTCGAGCTCAAGCTCTCGTCAGTCTCCATTGTGGCGCTGCCACCCCCTGAAGAACTGGACAAGCTCTCTGATGAACCCCCGGACGTGGGAAAATCAGGGGCACCTGTACATTGGGAAGCCAAATTAGGCTACTATCAAGTCCAGCCTCACATGAAGATAGCTCCCTAGTCGAGGGTGCTAGGGAAGAAGCTCACCAGTCGGGGCGTCCCCTTCGGAAACCCCTTCAATGTCGAAAAACTCCTCGTCACCCCCAGTAGTAGCTGCGACGGGAGGCTCATCTCCTGATAGCCGGTCCGTGTCCCAAGGAAGCTCTCCTTCCTCCAGAGGGGAAGAGGTACCTGCAATCCATCCCAGTCAAAGCTCAGCACGGGTGGGAAAGCCAAATAATCCACCCTAAAGCAATCAAGTGCTCAGTTGCATACCTGATGGTCCCACACTAGAGGACTCCGCCAGCCCCACCGTTCAGGCCGACACCATGGTCGGTAAGGGTGGGAGAGGCACCTTCATCAGTAGCGGCGGTGGTCCACTCAACGTGTCCTCAACGGTGGCTGGGGGCACGGGAGTCACCGGTCAGGGCTCATCTCCAAAAGATGGCAGGGCCACTGACGGGCCGGCATCAACCAATTCCCGGATCATCTCCAGGGTAACTGTCACGTCCTCACCTGCTAAACCAGCAACATAAATCAAGTCAATAATTTTGACTTGCCAGAAAAAGAGTTCAACAACAACGGGAAGATCCCCTCAACAACGATTGAACACTCACTCGGACAGCTACTAGCCACCGTGGGTGCTAGCACTCCTGCTTGTTCGGGGGCTCTGCTCAGCGCCCCAGCAAGGGCCCCGGTCCCTGATGCCTCTACCTCCCTTGCATGATCTAGATGGTCACAACGAATAATCAGAGGTAAACCAAAGCTACAGCATGCGCCCAAGGTTAGAAGCTCTTACCTGCACGGGCTCCTCCCGTAGCTTTCCACGACTTGAAGTCGGGGAAGTCCTCCATGTTGGGAAGAGGTTTGCTCATCAAACGCATAAGCTCCTCTATGTCAACCTCTCCTCCGGTTCCTTCCTCATGCAGGGAGTCTACCTCCTGGGGGAGTGAGAAGGTCGCCTCCACGCCAATCGCCTGCGGAGCTGCAACCGACAGCCAAGTCTGACAAAGTAGAATTAGTCAATCATATTGGCTAAACCAAACAAAAAACAAAGGGGTCGGGGTGACACTTACTCAAGGCCGCCTCCTCCTCAACTTGCTCTCCAGTCAAGGGTCCCTCAGACGACCCACCAGTCTCGACCGCTGCATCCTCCACACGAGGGCGTTTCCTCCGGGGCTACAAGCTCCCATACCCACTCCCTGAGGATGTTCCCGTGGAGGGCTGGTCCCCCTCTACCACAGAACCTGCCAACAAACATAGCATTATACAACACCTCAGTTCTGTACCTAAGAAATACAGAATGAAAGGGAAAGAGTAGGCTAAAGGAGGAAAACCTAACCTGGAGCCCCAAAGGGGGTCAACGGTAAAGGCACCATCTGCTCCAACCCCAACGCCAGGGCTCGGGCCACCATCGCCACGGCCTCCCGAATATCCCGTGCAGTGCGAATGAACTCAACCTGGGACACGACTCCACAGGTCCAGCCGACCCGATCGCATGGGCGATATGCCGTCTCTAGTCATCAACTGCTGTATCGGCGAAGCTCCCGTGTGGGAGCTCCCGGTCCAGCGACCCTCTACCCCGGATACCACAATCGGCCAAGAACTGAGCCCACCAGGCCCTAGGTGCCCTCGATCGAGACACCTTCACTCCGATCACTGTCGCCAATGCCCGTCCCAGGGGCTTCAGTGCCCCTCCATTGCTTCGGCTCCCAGAAGATGAACCCTGGCCACTCCAGGGCCACCGTGCTACAACTCGCTTGATCTCTCAGAGGATCCGAGCAACACGAGTCCTTAGGTACCCCTTATCCAGTGCAATAGGGGGTAGATCCTCTCTCAGCAGGTGATTCTCCTCTGCCTTCCTGATCACGGAGGCCTTCTGGCGGTAGAGGTGATTGTGCTCGAACCACCACCGGGCGTAGTGCACATCAAATCATCCCCGACGTCCCTGCCCCAGCATCAGGAATCACTCCGGCTCCCGGTAGTAGTAAAAGTCCCACCAGGCTGCTGTAAAAAGGTGGGTATCCCTGCCCTTGTACTGTCTGCCCGTCAGAGGAAACTCCCTGTTCAGCGGAATCCCCTGGTCGTACCCGAAGTTCCTGGCAAAGCGATGCGGGTAGTACGTGTTGTGTTAGATGGAAGCACTCTGTCACCATGAAGTGTGGATCTAGAGGGGGGTGAATAGATCAATGGCCTAATTTAAAACCAAAATGAGGCTCTAATGCGGAATTTAAAAATGATCTACTAAATCACTGACTTAAATGCTAGATCTGAGCAGAAACGAATCAATCTGTGAAGATAATAGGAAATCCAGTCACACACCATTTCAAGAGCAATCTCACAAACACATGACACACCAGATTTTAGGTGGTTCGGTCAACAGACCTACATCCACCCCACACTCAACCCAAGTGTGGCTTACTGCTGCGCAACACAGCTTGCGTCCGCTGGGCAATACAGCTTAGCCTACAACCACTGAGCTTCACAGCTTGCTGTCTGAGACCAAGTCTCGCCCGCTGAGGAATTACAGCTTGACCTGTCCAGTGGAATCCTCCACTGCAACCGCTGGGGACTACAGCTTAACCCGTCCAGAGGCTACACCTCTGCAAACTGTTGGGGACTACAGCTTGACCCGTCCAGAGGCTACACCTCTACAAACTGCTGGGGACTACAGCTTGACCCGTCCAGAGGCTACACCTCTGCAAATGCTGACACACAGCTTGAAGACAAAGTTTCGGAAAGCAAAATAGAAGCAGACGAAAAATAAGAACAAGAAAATCCCAACAGGGAATATAGCTCGCAATGAGCAAACTCAGCTCTAGTATCTGAACCAAGAGTCTGAGGAACGACTTCTCAAATAAACTATCTCAACTTCTCAATTTTCTCTACTCTCTCTTTTTCTTCTCTGCTCTTCTCTTCTCTCTCTTTTTCTTCTCTGCACTCGGTGGCTCTCTGCTGCTTCACTTTCTCTGCTCGAGATTCACCACACACTTCTCCAGATGAAGTGTTCCTTTTATATCAGCAGCAATTAGGAGGGCGTGTATTTCCCGCCCAACATTTTGGTCACGTGGCAGCATCCAGGCTTGCTGCTTTACACGTGTCACGATCCTGAGCCGTCCTCCCTTCTCGGATCATGTGCTGTTCTTAAACTTCACGAAAAGTACCTGTTAGTCAATCGGAGAGAATTATCAGTTTAAGACTATAGAACCTTGTACAGACTTTGTAGTGTGCAATGCAGTGTGTAGACTTTGCAATGTATAGACTTTGCAATGCGACAGCAATGTATAGACTTTGCAATGCCTAGTGTTGAAACATGAGAGCACAATGCACAAACTGAGTGTGTAATGCAGAATGCATCAAGCAAAGTATGAACATTACAAATGGATGCACTGTCATGCCAAATGAATGTGCAGACTCAACGTGCACCATTGTGCAGACTTACTAAAATGATGTATGAGCATAGCAACACACAATGTGCAGACTTCGTGCAATGCATGAAGCAATGTATAGACTTAGAGTGAAGGAGTGCACAGATGCAGATAGCAAGGTATATACATTACAAATGGATGCACTGACATGCCAAATGAATGTACAGACTCTGCATGCAACAATGTGTAGACTTAGTGTTTGTGCAGCTAGCCAATGTATAGACTTGGCGTTTGTGCAGCTAGCCGTTGTACAGACTTGGCGTTATGAAGCACACAGGCTGTACAGACTTGTGCATGCGTTCATGCAATGTATAGACTTAGCCGGTGCAATGTTCACACGACTTTAGACGCTAAGTGAGACGGATCAATGTATAGACTTAGCAAAGACGTCGTGTGCAACTGGACGATGTACAGACTTGAGTTCGTGCATGCTACAGGGCAATGTATGGACTTTGTGCACGGACAATGTATGGACTTTGAATGAACGTGCATGCATTGTATATACTTTGAGTGATGCACAAACATATGCAATGTATAGACTTTGTGTGTGCGTGCATGCAGAACGATGTACAGACTTGTTCGATGTATAGACTTCGCCGATGTATAGACTTGGTGAGCATGCAGCACCCAATGTATAGACTTGTGTTCTGCGAGACAGAAGTATGCACCGACAGAAGTCTACACTGACAATGTACAGACTCTAAATGCATGGAACACACAGACAATCTGATGAAGATAATTTCATCAAAATATGAACAGTTGCCATTCAATCAAAATAAGCTGTTGCCAATGAAGTAAGGCTTATTGTCAACATCATCAACATAGAGGAGTCACAACAATCTCCCCCTTTTTGATGATGGAAACACACTATCATATAGGATGGCAACACCCTGTCACACCCTATATGATCTTACAAAGTGAAATATTTTGATGAAAGACATGATTTGTTAATCAGATTTGTCATGCAGATGCTATGAATGCATGCTGAGAGATGAAATAACCAATCCAAGTTCTTGCAAGATCTCCCCCTTTGCCATAACATGATGCATACACTCCCCCTTTGCCATAACAATGTATACACTCCCCCTGGAATTCATCGAACAGACAATATATTCTCCCCCTTTGCCATCAACAAAGAGGAGGGAAAGAAAGTGTAAGGGAAGAAGAACATCTGACTGGCATTCTGAGCAAGTAGTTCAGAAATTAAGCATTCTAAAGCACAGAGCCTTCAGTCATATGAATTTAGAAACTGCTTAGAGATTGAATTCTGGTTTGAAGGTTATAAAAGTTAGAGTTCATGCACTACAATCATTGAATGAGTTTGCTGTGCATGATAATAGCAATAAACCAGAATCACATTTGAGCAGAGAGATTCAGTTTCAAAGTATATTACATTCTTAGACTCAGTAAAATTTGTTTAGAGATACCGGGTCATGTATTGAAATTAAACAATTTGACATACCTGAATTTCTTTTTTTGAAGGAACAACATTATCAATTTTATTTCATTAAGGGCATTCATGTGTCATTTATCTTTTTGCGTAAGGGTACATGTTTATCAGACGCCAGTACCCCTAGATACTCAACATGATGAACCATTCTGCCTATGATCAAATTCAACAGGACTGATTTGCACCTTTTTATGTGAGGATACACGTTTATGAGACGCAGGTATCCCCAGGTACTCAGTGAAACCACCCTACTGTTTTGACCATTTTTACAGAGATAACTGATACACATCATGACATGACTGTTATCCATTTCTCTGATGGATCACTCAGTTTCTCAGTGCTTTACCAGTCATTGCTCTGCCAACATGATTTTTCAATTATTTTTCAAGATTTTTCAATATTTTTCTTAGCTGTCCTTTATTTGTTTCAGAATGACTTGTTTAAGGACAATACACAAACTTAGCCTTCTCTAACAGGATTTCAGGTGAGTTTTCAGATTTCAGATACAGTTAACTTTGTCTGACATGTAATGAAATAGGGGTTGAGAGCTATTATCAATTATCAACATTCTTAATTACTGATTGCAATCTTTAAACTCGAAAGTTTATAAAATTTAAACCATTAAGTCAGTCTTTAAGCAATTAAAATTCTTATAAAGGAAGAAGTCTATTTTCTATTGCTTAAGACTTAGAACTGACTAACAGATTACCATATTGTCAGACTCGACTCATTAGGGTCAGGGGATGAATGAATTCAAGAGAGAAAAGATTTGAGGTTCAATGAAGTTGATGACCTCTCTGAATTACATACAACACTCCCCCTGTCTATATGCATGTGGTTTTGCAAATGAATGGGAAGTTTTTAGAGGAGAGAGCTTAGACAGTAGTCATGGCTGAATGATATGCAATGAGGATCATGAGTGTGATGCCAATTGATATGTCATGAGAAATATGAATGTTATGCATGCATGGTCTGGTGCAACATTCAACAACCACAGAGTTTTATTTAGACTACCAGATGTAAATCCAGATCAGAATTTTGTTCAAACCACCTGAAAGTTTATTCATCGTGCTGAAATTTACACAAGCCAAGTTCTCTTCTAAGAAATTTGAACCTTTCATTCCCTAGTGGCTTAGTAAAGATATCAGCAATTTATTTTTCTGTTTCAATAAAATTCAGTTCAATTTCCTTTTTATTGACAGCATCTCTAGGAAAATGGTGTTTGATCTCAATATGCTTAGTCCTGGAATGATGAACAGGATTTTTAGCTAAACATATAGCACTAGTATTATCACATAAAATTGGAATACATCCCAATTTTATCTGATAATTAGACAGTTGGTGCTTGATCTAAAGTACTTGGGCTGCACAGTTGCCAGCTGCGACATATTCAGCCTCAGCTGTGGACAAAGCTACTGTGTGTTGCTTCTTAGATGCCCAAGACACTAGACAACCACCTAGGAATTGACAGTAGCCACTAGTGCTTTTTCTATCTACTCGACACCCAGCATAGTCTGCATCAGTGTAGGCTAGAAGTTCTAACTCACACCTAGCAGGATACCATAGACCAAGCTCTTGAGTGCCTAGTAGATACCTAAAAATCCTTTTCACAGATTTAAGGTGTGATTCTTTAGGACTAGCCTGAAATCTAGAACATAGACACACTGCAAACTGAATATCAGGCCTAGATGCTGTAAGATATAAAAGGGATCCGATCATACCTCTATATAGCTTTTGGTCCACTGGATTACCTTGAGGATCTGTATCTAAGCTGGTCGAGGTACCCATTGGAGCAGCTATTTCTTTGAGGTTGTCCATCTTGTATTTCTTCAGTAAATCCCTTATGTACTTGGACTGAGTGATGAAGGTTCCATCTTTTGACTGTGTAACCTGCAGTCCAAGAAATAATTTGAGCTCACCCATTGAGCTCATTTCAAATTCATTAGTCATAATCTGAGAAAACTCCTCACACAGTTTGGGGTTAGTTGACCCAAAAACTATGTCATCCACATAAATTTGAACAATAAGTATATCTGAATGACTTACCTTAGTGAACAAAGTTTGATCAACTACTCCTCTTGTGAAGTTCTTATCTGTGAGAAATTTGCTCAACCTGTCATACCAAACTCTAGGAGCTTGCTTAAGACCATAGAGAGCTTTATTAAGTTTATAAACATGATTGGGGAAGTCTAAACATTCAAAGCCAGGAGGCTGCCTCACATACACATCCTCACTGATTTCCCCATTCAGAAAAGCAGATTTTACATCCATCTGCTGGAGATTTATTCCTAAGGAGCATGCATAAGCCAATAAAATTCTAATTGCCTCTAACCTGGCTACAGGGGCAAAAGACTCTTCAAAGTCTATTCCAAATTTCTGGTTATACCCCTGAGCTACAAGTCTGGCCTTATTCTTAACTACATTCCCTAACTCATCAGTTTTATTCCTGAAGACCAATTTAGTCCCTATGACTGTCCCATGATCAGGAGATGGGACCAAGTGCCACACCTTATTCCTGTCAAATTGATTGAGCTCCTCATGCATGGAATTAGTCCAATGCACATCCTTGAGAGCACAGTCAATGGACTTGGGTTCTACATGAGAAACAAGAGCATATGCATTCAGTTCATTTTGAATTCTAAAATGGCCTCTAGTCCTAGGAGGGTCATGCAAATTGCCAATCACATTATCTACAGGATGATCTTTCAGATATCTAATGTTGACAATTTGATTATCATGATTTTCACTTACCTCCCCCTGAACTGTAGGCTCTTCTCCATTAAGCTCTTCATTTTCTTCCTCATCTTCCGATTTGTCTGCAGGATTCCCTTCTTTCAGAATATCACCATCGTCTTCATTCCTGCATTGACCAATATTAGTCTTTACCAAAGATTCATCAAAAACAATATGTGGAGATTCTTCAACACATTTGGAGTTTAGATTATACACTCTATATGTCCGGGTGTTTTCAGAGTAACCAAGAAAAATTCCTGGTTCACCTTTAGGTTAAAATTTATCAAGGTCTCTTTTATCATTTATATGAATAAAGCATTTGTAACCAAAAACCTTGAAATGAGCAATTGAAGGTTTCTTACCCTTTATGATCTCATAAGGTGTTTTCTGGGTAGAAGGTCTTACCATAGCTCTGTTAATTACATAACATGCAGTATTTACAACTTCAGCCCAGAACTTCCTTGGCAGACCACCTTCAACCAAGAGTGTGCGACCCATCTCCACCAGGGTTCTGTTTCTCCTCTCCACAACTCCATTCTGCTCGGGTGTCCTTGGTGAGAAGAACTTGTGATGAATACCATTTGTCCTGCAGAAATCCTCAAACTGTGAGTTTTCAAACTCACCTCCATGATCAGTTAAAATGTTTTCAATTTTCTGGTTTATCTTAAGACAGAACTCCTGAAATTCTGTGAATGCATCACTTTTCTGTGACAAGAAATATACCCAAGTGTACCTAGAGAAGTCATCTACCAGACAAACCCATACTTCCTCCCTGATAAGCTGACAGACCTGGTTGGCCCAAAAAGGTCCATGTGTATCAGCTCATAGGGTTTAGAAGACATATTTTCTGTTCTAGATTTGAATGACTTCCTAGTTAACTTGGACTGAGAACATGCATCACAGAGTTTATTTTCTTTCTTAAAAGAAACTTCAGGAAGTCCCCTAACCAAGCTGTGCTTATTCAATTTATGCAATACTGTGTAACTAGCATGGCCTAACATACGATGCCATAAGAAGGCTAAATCTTCTTTGCTAGCAGTGAGGCATAGGTTAGAATGTGATATGTCATCTAAATCTATCATGTATGTATTATTAATTCTTTTACCAGAAAACTTAACAAAGTCAGAATCAGGTTCAAACACTTTACAGCATTGAGAGTCAAAAAGAACTTTATACCCTTTATCACATAACTGGCTGATACTAAGTAAATTATATGCTAAACCTTCAACCAGCATGGCATCTTCAATGCAACAGGTAGTACACTTACCTACCTTACCTGTCCCGACAATTTTACCTTTTGTGTTGCTACCAAAGGTGACACGGCCTCCATGTTTCTCTGTCAGCATGCAGAACTTGGCCTTATCTCCTGTCATATGCCTGGAGCAGCCACTATCCAGGTACCACAGGTTGTTATTGGCTGCCAGGCATACCTGCACACACAATTAGGTAGAGAATTTTGGAACCCAAGTCTGGTTGGGCTCCAAAGCAGATGAAATACTGGTAAAACATCAAAGCAAACTTTTAGGAATCCACATTTGTTTAAAAGAATTCGGTTCATTGAATTTTATAGATTTCTTTTTGTTGTTATTCCTCTTCTTTTTGTTGTTTTTCTTTTTGTTAGCACCAGCAGGATTATTTACAGATTTGTAGCTTCTGTGCCAGTGCCTTGGCCAGGGTGTATTCACGAAATTGTGGCCATAGTAGTTTTTGGGCTGGCTGAAGAAATGCAAGTTCCTGGGTGTCCAAGTGCCATACCCACCAACCCAATTTCTAGTGTAAGGTCTGTGAGAGTGTGTAGCCTGATATGCATGACCTGTATACCTCCCCAGAGTCCTAGTCCATCCTGACCTGTTGGAATAGGTTGACTGTGCAGTGTAGTAGGACTGAACTCTGGGTTGGTAGAATTGTTTAGGTTGACTTCTAAATGCATTTTGTCTCCCTTGCACCTTTGACCCTGTTGACCTATTCACAGGTGTGTGTTGGGTCTTCTTCTGAGATTGAGGTGGTGGTGGAGACTTGGTGACCTTACCATGGGGTTTATATGCATGTGTAGGCTGACCCCTAACCTAAGACTGAGCTTTAGGATTTGACTTGGATGTACCAGCTCTACTGGGCTCACCAATCTTTTGTTTGCCCTTCTCCTCAGCATTGGGCTTCTTCAGGTTCACAGTTTTATTTACAAAATTATCTGAATTCATGTTAATGAGAGGTCTTTTCTCTTTCTGTGCAACAAATGATATAGTCTTCATTGCAAAACTTTTAGTTGCACTAGAATTAAATCCAAGACCCTCTCTCCTGAAGTTGACTTTTGACCCTAATAAGGCATTTAAGTTCTCTGAACCTTGGGTCATTTTCTCAATTGTTCTCAGCTTGTCCTCATTATCTTTCTGAACATTTTCAACAGATTTCTACAGTTCAGTGTTCACACTAAGGACAGCTTCATACTTTTCATTTACAATCTTCATTTCACTCTCATATTTTTGTATTTTCAATTTCCATTCATCAATTACATTTTCTAGCCTCTCATTCTCTTCCTTAGAAACTTTTAACTCATGCTTGATTTCTTCGATTTCAGAACATGTGAGTTTCAGCTTAGCATTTTTAGATTCGAGGCATGCAATTTTATCAGTCAAGATTTTGTCATTTTGCATGGAATTTATTTTTCTTCTTAGATGCCTATTTTCTTTTCTAATATCATCTACTTTATCAGCAATATCATGATAGGCATCTACCCAATCAGCAATGGTAAAATTTTCAAATCGAGAGGGTACCTCATCAGAATCTTCCTCTCTGTCTTCAGAGCTGGTTGCCATGAGGCAAATGGGCTTTTCAGCTTCTTCCTCACTGTCCGAGCTGTTGCTCAAGATACCTTCGTCCTCATCACTCCAGGTACTCACCATGGCTTTCCCTTTAGTGTTCTTTCTCTTGGACTTGTCCTTGTGCTTCTGATTCTCTAGACAATCAGCTTTCAGATGGCCGGTCTTCCTGCATTGGTAACACGCATTAGATTCAGTTCTCCTTACAGGATTAGATTTATACCTTGTATCCCGTCGGCCACAACTATGGTTTCTTTGGCTGAATCACCTTCCATCTTTCTTGAGGAACCGCCTGAATTCCCTAGTGATCATAGCTATCTCATCACCTTCTATTTCTTCTCCAGTCAGGCTCTCCTCGGATGATGATCCATTAGAGCTGGATCGACTGGATTTGCTGGCACCAGCCTTCAGTGCAATCGATTTTTTCTTCTTCTCAGCTTCATCTATCTTTGGCAGATGTATTTCATAAGCCATTAGCAAACCAATCAATTCATCTGCCCTGGTTTTGTGCAGATCCCTTGACTCTTCCATTACAGTAGCTTTGGTGTGCCAAATAGGAGTCAGGGAATGCAGGATTTTCCTTACAATCTCATATTCTGAATAAGTCTTCCCAAAACCTCTGAGACCATTTGTGATGATTGTCAGTCGAGCATACATCTCCTTGATGGTCTCATTGGGCTTCATCCTGAACGCTTCATACTCTGACACCAGGAGGTTCGCCTTCGTCTCCTTAACCAGAGAATTCCCTTCGTAGATGACCTCTAGCGCATCCTACATCTCTTTAGCTGTAGTGCAAGAGATACACGAGAGAACTCTGTGGGGTGCAGGGCGCACTGAATCGCATTGATGGCGCTCCAGTTGATAGTAGACCTTCGGATCTCTTCTTTGGTCCAGACATCCTCATTCGGGGACAGCTCAAAAGGTCCCTTACTCACCACCTTCCAAATCTCGTAGTCCTTCGCCCTCAAGAAGACTTGCATACGATTCTTCCAGTATGCATAATTTGATCCATCAAAGTAAGGGGGCTTGGTGGTAGAATGTCCCTCAGCGATCATCCCTCTAGCATCCATCTGTACCTTCCTCTTCGGGCTGTAAGTCCCTGTAGAAGAGTTAGGCTCTGATACCAACTGTTGTGTTAGATGGAAGCACTATGTCACCACGAAGTGTGGATCTAGAGGGGGGTGAATAGATCAATGGTCTAATTTAAAACCAAAATGAGGCTCTAATGCGGAATTTAAAAACGATCTACTAAATCACTGACTTGAATGCTGGATCTGAGCAGAAACGAATCAATCTGTGAAGATAATCAGGAAATCCAGTCACACACCAGTTCAAGAGCAATCTCACAAACACATGACACACCAGATTTTAGGTGGTTCGGTCAACAGACCTACGTCCACCCCACGCTCAACCCAAGTGTGGCTTACTGCTGCGCAACACAGCTTGCGTCCGCTGGGCAATACAGCTTAGCCTACAACTGCTGAGCTTCACAGCTTGCTATCCGAGACCAAGTCTCGCCCGCTGAAGAATTACAGCTTGACCTGTCCAGTGGAATCCTCCACTGCAACCGCTGGGGACTACAGCTTAACCTGTCCAGAGGCTACACCTCTGCAAACTGCTGGGGACTACAGCTTGACCCGTCCAGAGGCTACACCTCTGCAAACACTGACACACAGCTTGAAGATCAAGTTTCGGAAAGCAAAATAGAAGCAGACGAAAAATAAGAACAAGAAAATCCCAACAGGGAATATATTCTCAATGAGCAAACTCAGCTCCGGTATCTGAACCAAGAGTCTGAGGAACGACTTCTCAAATAAACTCTCTCAACTTCTCAATCTTCTCTGCTCTCTCTTTTTCTTCTCTGCTTTTCTCTTCTATCTCTTTTTCTTCTCTGCACTCGGTGGCTCTCTGCTACTTCACTTTCTCTGCTCGAGATTCACCACACACTTCTCCAGATGAAGTGTTCCTTTTATATCAGCAGCAATTAGGAGGGCGTGTGGCTTCCACATTTCCCGCCCAACATTTTGGTCACGTGGCAGCATCCAGGCTTGATGCTTTACACGTGTCACGATCCTGAGCCGTCCTCCCTTCTCGGATCATGTGCTATTCTTAAACTTCGCAAAAAGTACATGTCAGTCAGTCAGAGAGAATTATCAGTTTAAGACTATAGAACCTTGTACATACTTTGTAGTGTGCAATGCAGTGTGTAGACTTTGCAATGTATAGACTTTGCAATGCAACAGCAATGTATAGACTTTGCAATGCGACAGTAATGTATAGACTTTGCAATGTCTATTGTCGAAACATGAGAGCACAATGCACAAACTGAGTGTGTAATGCAGAATGCATCAAGCAAAGTATGAACATTACAAATGGATGCACTGTCATGCCAAATGAATGTGCAGACTCAACGTGCACCATTGTGCAGACTTACTAAAATGATGTATGAGCATAGCAACACACAATGTGCAAACTTCGTGCAATGCATGAAGCAATGTATAGACTTAGAGTGAAGGAGTGCACAGATGCAGATAGCAAGGTATATACATTACAAATGGATGCACTGACATGCCAAATGAATGTACAGACTCTGCATGCAACAATGTGTAGACTTAGTGTTTGTGCAGCTAGCCAATGTATAGACTTGGTGTTTGTGTAGCTAGCTGTTGTATAGACTTGGCGTTATGAAGCACACAGGCTGTACAGACTTGTGCGTGCGTTCATACAATGTATAGACTTAGCCGGTGCAATGTTCACATGACCTTAGATGCTAAGTGAGACGGATCAATGTATAGACTTAGCAAAGACGTCGTGTGCAACTGGATGATGTACAGACTTGAGTTCGTGCATGCTACAGGGCAATGTATGGATTTTGTGCACGGATAATGTATGGACTTTGAATGAACGTGCATGCATTGTATAGACTTTGAGTGATGCACAAACATATGCAATATATAGACTTTGTGTGTGCGTGCATGCAGAACGATGTACAGACTTGTTCGATGTACAGACTTCGCCGATGTATAGACTTGGTGAGCATGCAGCACCCAATGTATAGACTTGTGTTCTGCGAGACAGAAGTCTACACCGACAGAAGTCTGCACTGACAATGTACAGACTCTGAATGCATGGAACACACAGACAATCTGATGAAGACAATTTCATCAAAATATGAACAGTTGCCAATCAATCAAAACAAGCTATTGCCAATGAAGTAAGGCTTATTGTCAACATCATCAACACAGAGGAGTCACAACAGTACGGCTCCAAGGAACTCATCGCCGACCGGTGCAACGTCAACACGGCTGCTCGGGTGCTCAATATCCACTCAGTCTGTGGTCCCACATCAGTCGCCCCCTGACTGGGGTGGGCGCTGGTCGCCCCCCAACCTGAAGCCCTCAGAAAGAGGCCAGAGTCCCTCGCTGCACTGTCGAAGGGCAGTCCCTCCTCGCCCCGGGCGGGCAGGTAACAAAGGGCCCTCTTGGCCCCCTCAAGCTTCTCCTCTGCGTCCCCATCCTGCTGCCTAGTGAAACCAAATAGAAGTGGTGATGTCGGGTTCGCCACGGTACCTCGCGTCACCAGCCCCGGGAACAGCAACCCGGCCCACACACTAAGATAGTGGGTAGGCAGGAGTATACTCCTCTCCCTCGGCGCTGAGTGTGCCGCCAGAACTCCAAGTCCCTGGTAGATGTTGGCCAGTGCAGTGGAAGCTAGAGCTAACTGTCTCCCCTCGGCCAACAAGCAAGCCGGCCACAACAACTCAGCTCTCAACAGCCCGTCCTCTCCATGGGGAACTACAAAAGTCGCTAGCCAATATGCCTGATACGCTGCAAGGTGTGTCACATCTGGCAGACCATGGAGATTCCACCCCTCCTATGGTGCATACACATATCTGGAGTACGTCCGGAAGTGTAGCTCCACCTCAATGTACTCCTCCCATGGAGTCTGGTCCCTGGCAAACTCCTGATAGAAACAAAATGGCCCGTTGTAGAAATGACGGACCCATACATTCAGTGGTACCTGGGGAGTCTGTGCGGCTCTCTCTCCCCCTGCTAGAGCTAAATCTCTCCAGGTCTTCATAAGATACCGATAACTGTAAAGCACTCAGTATCTTCCCAATCTGTCGGTATGACTGCAGTGGAGGTCATCCAGCACTACCTCCTCGTATCCCTCGCCGCTGACTGGCAAGCCAGAAATCCTGAACAAAGACCACAAGTCCAGTGTGGTCTCTCCCTCTGCTGTTGCCACCGTGTTCCAACGACGGTTGAAATGCTCTACTAAGCTCTGCAGCAGTCCGGTGTAGCACGGGTATGCGTACATAGTGGCAGTCACCGCATACCTGATCTCAACGCGATCTAGCAACACCCGGTAATGGTGGATGATCCCCATCAGCCACTCAGTGGCACCCTGGCGGTA
The DNA here is from genome assembly GCA_022559845.1 of Amorphophallus konjac. NCBI lineage: Eukaryota > Viridiplantae > Streptophyta > Magnoliopsida > Alismatales > Araceae > Amorphophallus > Amorphophallus konjac. The sequence continues at coordinate 182,995,907 of CM040121.1, read as the reverse complement.
GTAGTGTGACGGGATCACCGCATAGCGACTGTACCAGCTAGTGACAGTCTATCGCATGACTCTACTTAGAATGCTGTGATCATCATAGCCCTCTCCAACATACTGCAAACCAGCAGGCTCCAGTGCCAACCCAGCGGTCCCCTCTGTCTCCGTGCGATAGTGACCGTGCAAATCCTAGCTAGCGGGGCCAATTGGCCCAACCCTGACTCCAGACTGCTCGGCCATGCCGAAGAACCCCAGGCAATCGACACTCGGAAACTGACGCTGCCTCTAGTAGTCCTCCGAGAAGCTCGAATAGCTGCAGAAGGCTGTACCATGCAGGCTGTCCCTGCCAATCAAGATGGACCTCTCAAGCCGGCGGCAGGCTCCTGGAATCTGTGAGTCGCCCTCTTCCATGCCAAGAGGGACATAGCTCCGGATGAACTCAAACAGGTGACGATCTAGGGGGAACTCCAATGGATAGCCTCCGCTCCGGTCGTAACTGTACAAACCATCCGCCTCCAGAATCCTGGCCACCTCCATGGCCCCTGCTCCAGCTCCCCTCTCACCAATTGGACCCTCAGCCACTGTCGTATGGCCCCGGTCCAGCTGCTCTATACCAGCCACAGTGATCACGGGTACGCCCAGAGGGGGCATCTGTCGGTCAGTCCGCCGCACCCAGTGATCCTCCTCTCGAGCCGCGCACCTCGAGACTCGTCTATCTCTGCCGAAGTGTGTCATCACTGCAAGACAAGATACAAATAAAAAGAGAGTCAGAACACTAGCAAATCAACATGTACAACACAGCAAAAAAAAGACATATGAAGCGTCAAAATACAACTACAACAACTTAGAAGGAGGGTTTCACGGGCCGTACGCCCTCGTCTCCGCCTCCGACGCACGCCCCGTGGGGGGCATTTGTTGTACCCTGACTATTTCCCGGCAAAAATAACAAGGAGTAAGGGTTCGGGCATTTCCCCGAACACCTTCAAGGCGCATGCTATCTTGCCCTTTCAACAACCCTGCGGGTCCCTACAAGGGTCCTGACCAACTTGCTGTGACACGCGGTGGCACAAGCAACTGCCCGGGGGCAACCCCGGCCACTCACATGCGGGCTTTGCCCGTATTTTACATGGCCGCCCGGGACCACCTGGGGGCGCCCCGTCGTCAAGCCACGCCACGTGGCACCCAGTGAAAGGGCCGTGCGCCCACTCCGAGACATTTCTTTCAACCCTCCAAGGTCAAAGAGAGACCCAAGTAAGTCAACCATAGGCTCTGGAGGCCCGCAGCACGTGCATACGGCTCACACACGCGTATTCGGCATATTTCCGAACACCTTGTGGGCGCATATGTTCCAGCCTTTCTACACAAAACCATGGGCCACCCCGTGGTTCCAGCACACTGATGGGATCCTACAACAGCCCCCCAGTAAGTCGGGGCCACCCCCAACCCTTAGATATGTGGCAACGAGCCACTCAATTTTAGCACTCGATCCAACCCGAGGCTACCCTATCAACCTGCCATGCAACACGGCACACAGTGCAAGACATTACCCACGTCCACAAAATGCCCCCTCTTAGCTCCCACGAGCTCCTATCTTCAATCCAAGGCCCGCCATGCGGCCCCTCAGTCATCTACCCAAGTCGTTCGGCAATCCGAGATTTGCCGGGCATTTACCAGAACACCTTCCGAGCGACCACGTCAACCCGAAGAACAAATGGCCCCCACGGGCCCATTCTAGCTTCCCAGAGTTCAGCGTCCGTCAAAGGACAACCCCAAACAACACAAGAAGACCCCCGGGGGCCATCCCCCGGGGTTACGGCCGGCCCGAGGCCAGTTCTCCCCGGGGCATGGCCGCGCGCCCCAGGGAGGGCAAACTCCCTGGGGGCCACACCCTCCCTCTAGCCTGGTGGTCCCACGACCCCACTGAGCCCAGGTTCATCTGATCTACGGTCCTACGACACGGTTTGTGTGTCGTACCAGTTCAAGGAGTCAACACGCCAAAGCACGGAGTGACAGCACGAATGGTTCGCCTTCCGATCAACACGTACAAGTCTCGCAAGCTTCCACGTATCCTCCCCAGCTAATTGTCCTTTTCTTTCTTTGTCAAATTAGGAAGAAAATGGGCATAAAAATTCAATTTTATAGGGTGGGACCGCCCTCCCTCTCTCCTTGGCGCCAGTCTGCCTAAACCCCCCTGGGGGGGTTTACGCGGACTAGCTCACCCCCCCTGGCTGGTCCGCGTAAACCCCCATTCAATTAAAAAAATTTAAGTTTTTTTCAAAAAAAGGAAAAACCAGAACAGGCCCGCCAAAACCCCCCCTGGGGTGGGGTTTAGGCGGACCAGCCTGGGCCCCTAGGCAGGTCCGCCTAAACCCCCTGAGTGGGGGGTTTACGCGGACCAGCTCAGCCCCCTGAGCTGGTCCGCGTAAACACCTTCCCGGCCCCTCTCTCTCAGCCCGTGTAACCCCAAGCACTATTCACTCGGGTTTACGCGGACCAGCTCACCCCCCTTAGCTAGTCCACGTAAACCCCTTGTGGCCCTTCAACTTCCCCTATAAAAGCCCCTAAGGAGCTCAAGGGGTGGGAGATCTGGAATCAAGCATCAAGCCTCCAGAACCTCAAATGTCAAGCGTTGGCGTCACCGGCTCCCCTCCAAGGCTTCGAGCGACCCCAAGCAGTGAGCTAAGGAGAATTGTGCGTGTGACTTGTTCGTCGGCCTAATACGTCGGGGGTATGTCATTCGCACTCCCCTCACGCTGTATGTAGCCGTCACACACAAGTCAACACCCACCGTATGTGAGACGCTACGACATGGGTGAACGTCCCCTCATGCCGGGATTTCCCCCTCGCGTGCCCGTCGGTTGCAACCACACGCGTACCATGACGTCATGCTCTCTCGTAGTCACGAGGCCATGTTCGACCGCTCAATTCGAGTCGTGATCGACCCTCACCCAGACACCGGATTGATGTATCCCTCCAGTCATCCAGTCATAGGCCCCCGTCCGGCATCACGGCCCTGGCCCACGCCACGGGAGGAGCCCTCTATAAAGCACATATGTGTTCATTCATCACGCATCGACCCGGGGACCGACTAGCACGTCGGAGTTGTCTCGTGACATGCGCCAGTTGTACCTTGGCCATTACGGCATTCCTGTAAAGAAGTAAACACCTCAGTATACCACTGCCTATTGGACGAGTGCTCTCGCACCCACGTTCAGGCCCTAAGTTTTTTATCTACACCGCTTGGCATCCGTGCCTAACACCCCAGTCCCAGTAAATATCCCTCAGTCAAAAGTGCACCTACAGCTGCTGAATGCCCCCAGCCCTCTACATGTGGCTTCAGACACATATACAGAATTTTCATCAGCTTAGAACGAAGGTATTCGGATTCAATCCGATGTAAATAAGCACCGGTTGCTTGCGGCCGGTGGGGAAAGACGTCCAGTACACGATTCCTGCAATCGCCTAACACACTCGCACTCATGGAACCTCTTCTCTCCACGTGTCACCCCGTCCCCCGAGCCCACGTGCCGCGTCCTGGCGACGCTTCCCCAGTCAACCCTTGGTTCCATGGGTGATTGTCGAGAAATCGACTGGCACGCCCGCACCCTGTCCGGTTAACCCTTAGCCTGACATTCTCGTGCCATTCAACCCTTCCTGACTTTCCGTAAAAGTAGAGTGCCCGATACCTCCGTGAGAGGCATGCAACCGTAAGGAGGATACCTGAGATACATCAAACTCTCGTATTTTCCTTCCCCGTTGTATCCCTTCCTTCACCCAGATTATTCGGCATCATAACCCGTGCAACAATATACTAGTGTTCACTCTGTTCAAAGCTATCGAAGGTGAGAGAGAAAAATCATCTGAATCTGCTATGAGAGTGTTCTTCGAAGAAAAAAGAGAGAGAGCTAGAGAGAGCCAATTTTTGAGAAAGAAAAAGAGAAAGAGAGAGAGAAGGAAGAAGAAGAGAGTTTGAGCAGCTCGAGAAGGCTTCCAGAGAAAGCTCTTGAACCAAGTTCAATGCTACATTCATTTTTCTCCACTGTTGTATTTTTTATCTTTTGTTCGTTGTGTTCTTTGCTTGTTCTTCAATTCAATTCATATTGTAGTTCTCTAATAGTGCGTTGGTGCACTAATCAGTAGTGTGATCGGTGGGTTACTAATCATGGTCTGGTTCGTTTACCAGGGGTGCGAGGTTGTTCCTCGGAGGCTACCGTAGTGCATTATTTCTATCCTTACTGGGTAGAGTTAGGGGTGTGTTCAACTGGTTGTTGAGCACAATTTTCCCTCCGGGTTGTCAGAGGAAGGGAGGAGGTTGTTCCTCTGGTGCCAAGCTGTGTATCAACTAGTGTAACGGACTTGGTCCGTGCTTGCTAGTGCAAGGAAGTCTCAACTGGATTGGGTGAGGGGTGGACGTAGATTGCTGGAAGCAATTGAACTACCTAAAAAAATCCGTTGTGCAGTGTGTTTGTTTTTCAATTCCTTCTATCTCGTTCACACTTTGGACTCGGTATATCCAAAGGTTATTCACCTTGTGTGAGGAAGTCCTTGGGATAGTCGTCCACCTCATACCGGTTCTAGTATATCGCTTCACAGTGGGTGCCCCTAAGGTGTTCGTAAGTGTGTCTGCTCGTTTGTGCTAACAAGACTTGCTACTATTTCGTAGTTGGTTTTCATCTAAGCCGAGCTTAGCGTGATCTTTCTTAGCTAGTCATTTTTAAAGGGGCTGATCTATTCACCCCCCCCCTCTAGATCCACATTGCCATTCTCAACATTTGCCACCTCAGTTATCTGGAGTACATGACGTGTTCCACGTCTCAATGCTAAAAAGGTACGTTCATGACCCATATCATATTATAAGTCATGACGATCTTGTGATACAGAAAGACCTGACATACGAGCAAAAGACACATAAAATACTTGATCGTGAGGTACGTCAGCTCAGAAACAAGACCATTCCCATGGTAAAAGTCCAGTGGAATAAATGCCTGGAGCAAGAGGCTATATGGGAGACGGAAGAAGCAATGCACAGAAATGTCCCCAAGATGTTTAACTATAAGTAAAAGCACCTCCACAATACCATGGAATGAATTTGGAGATCAAATTCTTTTTAAGTGGGGGAGGGTGTAGCACCCATGGCGATTTCTTAGATTTTTCAGAAATTAAATGGATTTATTAAAACATTTTAATAGGCTTAAAGACTTAAATGGGTAAAACAATGGGTTAATCAGTAAAAGCCTTTGATAAAAAGGCCCAGATATTAACTAAATGATTGAGCCGACTTCAAAGAGGCCTTAAAACCTCAATCTAAGCCTTTTGGCCCAAGCCCAAACCCTAGAGGCGTAATAGGGTGAGGTTCCCTAATTTAAATAAGAAAAATAGGGAAATTAGAATTTGAGTTAGGATGAAAACCTAATTTTTCATAAAGCTAGGCAAGGTCGCGGTCTATCCACTACAAGAAAAATGGGAAATTCTGACGTCCATTTGCCGTCACAAATACGTCAGATATACGTCGCAATGTGGATTTTTGACGTATTTTCGACGAGTTTGCGACGGAATGTGGACGTCGGAAATATTACGTCGCAAATTTCCGACGTATTCCAATAGCGTCGCCAATGCATCCGAAATTACCGACGAAACTATATCGTCAAAATTATGGTGGCTATTTATGTTGGTAATTAATAATATGGAAATTAATTAATCATTGCGACGAAACATAATTTAGTTGAAAATAGGTCTAAAGTTTTCAACGTATTTCTGACATATATATTATGTCGTCGCAAACATATGGGTTAAATTAGTTCCGACGAAAGTTATTTTGGTGGGAAATAGGTCCTTAATTTTTGATGTATTTCTATCGGATAAATAATACGTTGAAAACCTGTGGGTAAAATTAGTTCTGACGAACTATTATTGTGTCGAAAATACGTCGTTAATGCTCGACGAATTTTAGACGGATAATTAATACGTCGGAACTAGTGTGAATCATATTACTTCCGACGAAACTACCTTGGGTCAAAAAGACGTTGTTAATGTTCGACGTATTTGAGACGGATAATTAATATGTCGAAACTAATGTGGATCAAATTTGTTTCGACGAACATTTAGCTGGTCGAAAATACGTCTGAACCTTTCGACTGATTTGCGCTGGAAAATAAATACGTCAAGAAATAAGTGCGTGAAATTGGTTCCGACGAACATTTAGCTGGTCGAAAATACAACTGAATTTGATGTGTGCTGGCTAATGTCGATATATTTTCTAGCCTTGAACGGCATTTTCATATGAAGGCTTGAAGAGTTGTAATGTCAATGCTATGAATGCTTGAATTGTTATGTCTGTATGCTTGAAGAATGTCTGTTTGAAGAACTGTAATATCTGAAGAATTCAGGTAAGCATAAGCATGGCAGTGTCACAACAGCCCTAGAAGCAACTCTACAGAAGAAACCTCCAATCGCTGAAGAAACAAGCTGATATATCACCTTAAGATAGACTCTATACCCGCTGAAGAATAAGGTTGAAAAATATCCCTTAAGGCTGACAAACGTGCATTACGGGTGACAGATACTACCATAAGTGTAACAAATAGATGGACTAGGTGAATAATAGGCAACAATGGTGACAAATAGCAGTGCAAAGGTGAATAATAGGCAGCAGGGGTGAAACAGTTGAAAACCAAGAACCTCAAGCCGACTCGGAAGGGCTTACAAGTCGACTTCTGACAAAAGAATTCATAGAATGAAAGAAGACTTTTTAGCTGCGGATTAAGGGTGAAAATAGGTGGATAAAGCAGACAAATGGCTGTATAGCAGTTTGAAATGGTTGTTCAGTGGTGTAAAGTGGCTCATGGCTCTAACATTTGAAGAATGATGAAACTGCTTGAAGAGAATGATTCCCTCTGTGCTTCAGAGGAAGAGAGGACGGGTCCTCTGGTTGTGGGTAACTGGGTGTTACTCACGATTCCTTCTAATTTGATCCGAAGAAGAGAGGAGAGTGTTCTTCTAGGTCAAGCTGTAAGTCGGCGTTTGTTTGCATATTGAGTCTACGGTTATTATTGTTGCAAGGGGAAGCCACACTCAGGTTTGAGTGTGGGGTGGACGTAGATCTGCGTGGCAGATCGAATCACCTAAAAATTATGTGTGCCGTGATTTGCATTGGTGTGATTGGCCCTTATCATCTTCCTCCATTCACAGGTTTGCGTATGAACAGATCTTCCCTATGCGCTAAGTGGTTGTACTGCAGTCTATTAGATCTGTCTGATCTGAGTGGATTCTGTGAGATAGCATTCTCTTAGTTAGTACATTCTTGTCACTTTCATTTATATTGTTCTCACAGATATCATCTGAGCTCGTGGTTTGATAACTGAGTGTTAAATTGTCTTAGGGTTAAAAATTGAGGTTAAAATTTTTATAGGATCTATTCACCCCCCCCCCTCTAGATCCTGTTGCGCACACATATTCATATACATGCTTTCGGCTTTGCCTATAGAGCACACAACATTGGTATCATAGATACTCCTCTATTATAACTCTAAAGTCTACAAAATTTAAATTTAAATTAAATACTCACATGAGAGGGATGTGGTGTGCTCGAGGGTGCTCCCTGAGACAAAATCCCCGCCTGGGCCAGGAGGGTAGCAACCACCCGAGTAAAGCGTGCCTCCATGCGTTCCTCGACTAGGTCTACCGCATGTTCGACGATGGATGTAATCTGGCTCGTAGAAGTGCCGAGGGAGGGAGTAGAGAAGGAATTGCTACCGGGGTAGGACGAAGCTGTGCCCGGAGAAGATGCTAGAATCGGGCTGGTGTCTAAGCTCTGCCCAAAATCGTATACTCGTCCTTTCTTCGGTGGGCCGACTGCTGCTACCCATGCCTCAGGATCTAGTTGCGGCCGCTGCGTCTCCTCGTCCCCATACTTTTCAGTCATATGCCTGTCATATGACTCCTGCAAATTGAATAAAAAATATTGTAAATGTCATATTAATCAATCATATTTAAAAATAGAAATAGAAAAGAAATGTGTATGTATATAATCTTACCACTACTTGTAGATGGGCATAAATCCCACACAATCACAAGAGAATAATGATGTGAAAAACATGGAGGATAATGATGATTAATGCATAAATAAGGGGAAGAAAAGCTTGCACGTGATGCAAATATGGAGATGTGATCGCCAGAGGGGTTACCTCAATAATAATAAAAGGGAGATCGCGAATACCTGGTGAAGATTGAAACGCGGGATGATGTGAAGTTCCTTCCTCCTTCTTCAATCGGCCGGCCGATGAGAAGGGTTATTCTTTTGATTACCTTGCAAAAAAGACAATGAAACAACAAAGCAAAATAGGGGATCAGCCAATGCAAGTAGTATCAATCCGAAGATGAAGTTAAGATGAGAAAAAGACCAAACATGCGCACCTTATTATTTTGGTTTTAAAACCCCTAAAGAGGAATTAGGGAGAGAGGAGATATGTGATAAATCTAATGCAAACGTGAAAAGGAGAAAAAGGAAAAGGACTGATGATGGAATTGATTAATGCAAAACGTAAAAAGGAGCACAGTGGATGATCGGTTGATGAAGACAAAACAAAACAAACGAAATAAAAGAGAACCCTGCTGTCCCTGTTGACAGTAAAGGGAACCAAGGATGGACGTGGTTGACCGGATGAGGAAGCAGAGGAAGCCGAAGTCTTCCTATCAAGCACACGATAGTAAGGAAGCAGAGGCTCTGAACCTTGAACCTCTGGAACGTCTGGAGCTTTTCTAATCTCTTCAACCTCTGGAGTCGTCAACCTCTGCCTCGATCGACCAGATCATGATTTTATAGGATTTCAGTGGGAGATAAGCTCGAGTTTGGTAAGATAAGGATAGGCAATGTTCAAAGAAGGCAGGACTCTACCTCCAATTCGAGCAAGGAGACTATTGGAGGCAGGACTCTATACAGGAAAGAGGAGTTAAAGTAGGATACGAAAGGTGAAACACGACCTTACGAAGGGCGTCAAATCAAGAATTGACGACCTACATCAAGACGTTACTTATAACACGACCTCTACCAAGGGCGTCACTTCTTGGATTTAATTTTGGCAATAAAACTTACTTTATTTAAAAATTATGAGAACACGCCTATGATTGAGGCGTTAATTTTAAAACACGCCCTGAGGAAGGACGTTAACCAATAATTAAATTGATTTTGAATTTACTTTAAAACCGGATAATACCAGGAATTGACGCCCTGACATTTAGTCGTCCTTTCTTGAGAAAACGCCCTAGATAAGGTCGCCATTTAAATAACGCCCCTCTTCAGGTAGCGAATCATAAAATGCAAAAATAAATCAAAACCACACACAAGAAAATAGAAAAACTTCATATTATGAATATATTGAAGTTCACTTGGGGCGTCATCATAGTGACATGAGATTTGATCAACATAGCGTCATTTTTGGCGTGTCTACAGCTGCCCCGCCTTGGCGTCTGCTTTGGAAGGGAGTGAGACGAAATGGAGGAAAGTGCAACAAACGGAATGAAGTGGAGCGAACTGATAAGTAGATGCCAAGGTGTGATGTGACACACCTCAGACACTAAGCAATGGAAATCTTTCCAAGATTCAAAGTGAAACAACTCCGAGTGATCCCAAGAAGGCATCAATTTGCTGGATAAAGGAGACTAAGCTAAACAAGTAAAATGTAAGGCAAAAGGTGTGCGCGCGGGCACGATAGGGAAAAACCATTGGAGAGCGGTTACCAGCCAACGTGGACGTGCTACAACCAAGGTAGATTTGTAGAAAAATAAAGAGAATTGAGATGGAGATCCAACAAAGGGACATTTTAAAGGAATCAGCCTGAGCGGCTTCAGATAGAACAAAGTACTTATTTTGGAATGGAATGTCTCATGTCAACTCAATAAAGAGCGAGTGACCTTCATTATTGCCATAATATGAAGATTTTCATCATGAATCTCAAAGTCCTACATGATGCATGCTGGGCTGAAAGAAAAGAATAAAACAAACTAAAAATAGAAAATAATCAAGGATAATATTGCTAAGCCATCCAGATTTGGTCAAGAATCCAGATCTCTGAGCTAACACTAAGCCGAAGCCCGTTTGTCCGCGTATCAACTTGGAAAGTAGAACCATCGTCCCAGACCTTCAACGACTCAACGGCCTATCCGTGTGATCAAGACTCTCCTGGAATTATCATAGTTTTTGATGAAGGGGAACTCAAATTCCTGGTTCATCAGAACCACAAGGTCCTTGATATGCTATAATAGCGTAAATATCATATAGTACCAATGCTTTCAACGAACAAATACAAGATGACAAGCGCGATGTGCAATGATGAGCAACCCAAGCGTCTTGAAACCTGTACTTTCCTGCACTTGGAATTCATTAGTCTCCACAATTTCAATATCAAATAATCGTATAACATGATCATAAGTGCTAAATAAAATAGAATTCCAATGAAATAATAGCACTTAAGTTCATCAAGCTCATAAAACACGTCTTAAGTCATGGCGTCAAAATTATGAAAAACGCCTTAACATGAGGGCGTCAAAAAGAGAAACACGCCCTTCATCAAGGCGTGAAATTCATCGATAGTTCAAGAAGAAAACGCCCTCGTCAAGGGCATTAAACAAAACACAACCTCAGCAAGGTCGTCAATTCAACAATTGACGCCCTAACAAACGGCGTTAATTAAGCAAACTTCCGTTTCCGAATTGGAAGCCAAACCATATCCTAATACCCATCAACCTTCTAACTCTGAACAACCTAATCATTATAAAAGGCAGGCACTTCCTTAGATTTAATCAAAGCAAACTCTTCTAAACCTCTGCAGTCGGCTCTGTCTTGCTGTTCGTTCTTCTCCTGCAGGCACTTGCCCGAGCTCTTTCTACAAAGCAAAAGGATGGAGAGGATGATCAAGAGACCCAAGTCTTCTACCCCTAGGTTGACTGAAATCCAAGGACATATCTACAGCCGAATTGCTCTAAATCAGGTTAGTGAATTCTTCTATTCTTTTTCTGCTCATATCCGAACCAAAAGACATTCAACTGTTCTGCTGTTCACCTGCATGCTCAATCGTGCATTCTTCTCTGTTCTTTGTTTTCCACAGGACTATCCATTAGTGCCAGGAGCTAGGAGATTTACAAAAAACAAGTGGCTTCCCCTTATCCTTTCCAAATTTTCTTCTGATATGAGGGTTTATCTTGCAAGATGGCACCTTTTGGGCCTAGTCACCCATGCCAAACACCATGACCAAATTCATTTAGATTGGGCAGCCATAGGAGCTCTAGTTGAAATATGGCACCCTTCCACTCACACCTTTCTCTTCTCAACATTTGAAGCCACCATCCTATTGGAAGAACTAGAGTTGATCTTAGGCTTGAAAAGGATGAAACAAGGAGAAGAACAAAAGATGGCCATCATGCCAAGGCCAATCTCTTCTCATGAATTGCTAACCTCATTGATATCTAGCCCAAACATAGTGAACCAAATCAAGGTCACTAAAGGAATCAACCTCTTGAAGCTCGCCTCATGGGTGTTCAAGAGAGCGGATCAAGCTAAGGAAGAGGAGGAGATAGAAAAGATAGCAAAGGCCTTCGTGGTGTGCTTAGCAGGCGCACTCTTGTTTCCATCCACGGAGGACTTTCTAGAGGAGGCCCAATTGAGCGCGGTGGTGAGCTTATGGGAAGAGGAAAGAGTTGGACCGGCTATTCTAGCCTATCTCTATAGTGGGCTTACCTCGGTGGCGATGGGAAGGCCCATCTACGGGTGCATGCTAGCACTCTCTAGTTGGGTTGATCTACACTTCAAGTTCGATCCATGTGGTGAGGCCCAACAACCCTCAAGAATCTTTTCAAAAAGCCCACTCTCTTACATGACCGGCTCGTTAGGAATAAGCAATAGAGTGATGAACCGGATTCCTCAAATCAAAAAGAGAGTGGAATGGAGAGAGCACCTCAAAGTGATGCCAAAGAACCTCTTCACGTGCGCCCCGGGAATACTCAAGACCCAAGATATCCGTACAAGATTCTCTCCCAGGACGGACCTTCGTCTCATAGGTGCTTCGGACTTTGTGCTATATAATTCACACCGGTGCCTTCCTCAACTCGGGCTTCCACGACAAATCCTCGAAGATCCCTCTCATCTTCCTCCAATCAAGACACGGGATCTAGGCGGCAATGAAGATGGTGAAGAAACCACAACAGTTCAAGCTCTCTGGAAAATCTGCAAGACTTATCAACCTGTAGAGAATTTAGAAGAGGACAAAGAACAGTGGAAGGCATATGTAATAGCCTTGAGAAAACTTAGGCCCAAGGTGGCTCATTAAACATTGTAATGTTTCTTTCCAAATAAATCAATGATCTTTCCTTACTGAGCCATCTTACTGCTTTTCTGATCAAATCTTCCAACGTTCTGCTTCTGTTGCAAATAACGCCTCTAGGACGGCCGTGATTCATCAAAAGCACGCCTTAGACAACGACGTTTTCAACATTCCTGTTCATACATTTGACGCCTTCACCAATAGGCGTTACTTAAATAACGACTTAGAACAGGGCGTTAATTGATTCAAATTCCCAAAATATATTCGTTGAAATTCCAAAAGTAACGCCCTTAGCGAAGCCACGTTTCAATCAGGTAACGTCTCAATCATAGGCGTTAATCAAAAATCGTAATAATTACTTCTCTCAAATCAATCAACGCCCATTGAATGCGTCTGACGATGGTTATCATTCCCCATGCAAAATAAATGGACGCTTCGAGCTACGTCGTGTACCTTATAAAAACGCCTCAAGATACGTCGTTATTTCAACAAGACACGCCCTTCCTCAGGGCGTTACCTCTTTTCGAATGCTAAAAGGGCTTTTCCCCTTTCTTCTTCTTCCTCCGTTCCATTTGCCCCCTCTCTCTTTCTCTGCAACCCTAACCGAAGCCCTCCCCTCTTCTCTTCCTCTATCTCTCTCTCACACTCTCACCCTAGCCCTAGCCATGGCCAGAGGAGGATCAGTCAAGCGGCAGAGGGTGGCCGTACCGGAGGTCGTTGATCTCGGAGAAGAAGACCACGCCATGGAGGAAGCCCCTCCCGTAGCGGTTGAAGAGGAACCGGCGGCGACGGCCGGCGGCGAGGCCGACGAAGGTCCAGAGACCCACGAGGAAGACGAAGGAGACGGAGAAGGTCAAGAAAATGAGGAAAGGGGGGAAGAAGATGAAGGCGGTGAGGAAGAAGGTGGAGAAGAACACGGTGATGATGAACGACCGCCCACGGTGGCGGCCCCTCCTCGTGCAGGCCAGCTACGACGACCACGGCAGCCACGCCCTCGACCCTAGGAACCGAAGCACAAGAAGGTAAGCCCCCAAACCCAAAATCTATTTTTATTTCTTTTAAATCCATTTTTACTGATTTTCCATAGCCCTCGGGGTATAAACCCTGCAACCCAGGAAGAAGGCGCCCTCACGGGCGTCACGATTTCAAAAAAACACGCCCAACCCAAGGGCGTTAATCACATTATTTTTATGAAAAACAATTAACCTCATGACAACACGCACTAAAGCATGTCGCCCAATTAAATTTACATATTATGCTGTTAATTATCGTATGCTGTTCTTTTTATTCCATTTTCTGAAAAACTCAAAACCACGCCCCCCACCAGGGCGTCAATTCAAAACAGACGACCAAACCAGCGGTCGCCCATTCATTAATTCTTTGATTAATTAACGAACCCAATTAGAAAACGCCCTACCCAAGGGCGTGAATTGATAAAACCTTTAGGATTTTAGAAATTAACCACAAACACACGCCCAACACAGAGGCGTTTCATAGATGAAAAATGACCTAGGGTAGGTCGTTATCTTGAAGCACAAATAGAACCACGCCCCCCTTAAGGGCGCCACTTCAACGAAAAACGACCTGAGGAAGGTCGTTAATTTCAACAACATCAACATTCAACCTGGGGCAATCAAAATGAAATAAGCATGAATATTCACAACAATTAAGCCAAAAATTCTTATTTTATGCATGCAGGGGCTGATGAGGACGCGCATCTCATGGGTCATGGTCCGGGCAGCTTACTACGGCCTCTCCGATGGGGTTCGGGGCCTTCCTCAGCATAGAGCCAGTTAGGCCAGACCTACCACTCATTCAGGTTCTACGGGAGAGATGGGATAGGACTAGCCGGGCATTCCTGATGCCTTGGGGACACATGATTCCTACCCTGGAGGACGTGGCCAGGATTACAGGGTTGAGGGTAGATGGAGAGGCTGTGAGTGGGATTACCTATCCAGACTACACTGAGCATGCCCAGAGATTGCTAGGGCTGGAGATGGTTTATGAGACGCCCAGCGAGTGTAGGATGATCTTCCACACCGACCTCACTACAGTGATGGGCTTAGGGAACGCTAGGCACAGGTCAGGGGAGACCCTAGAGCAGTTCTCACAGAGGTTGATAGACGGGGCTAGGACAGTGTACTGCCAGGACCCAGCCGACAGAGAGAGAGCTGACCTAGACTTGAGGAGGTTCTTGCTACTGCTACTGGGGAGGCTGTTGCTCGGGACAAAGGGTGACGTCATCAACTGCCGATTTCTAGGGATACTCGAGGACCTGGAGGCAGTTGGCAGCTACGCCTGGGGAGTGGCTCTGCCGGCGCACATGATGGCCGACCTGTCCACGGGGACAGGGCGAGAGACGACCGTCAGTGGCTTCTCACCTTTTCTTCAGGTATGCATTTTTTTCATTTTTTTTTCTTTTATGTATATTTTTATATGCGTATGAATGCCTAACAAATGCAATGCATGGATGCAGGTTTGGAGTCACCTCTACATGCCGATGGGGCGCGTTGACCCACGGCCTGGGAATGAGGGAGCTTTCCCTCTAGCACGGCGCTGGGTGCCGGTCGTCTTCGGCGCCCCACTCGGCTACGAGTTGTGGATTCTACGGAGAGAGCTCCGCGACTTCCCTCCCTCGCTGGTATGTATGAATGCTATGTATCTTTCTTTTACTTTTTATTTTGAATTTATGATGATGACGATGAAATGATGATATGTATGTTTATGAATGCAGGTGCAGTGGAGACCCTATGAGGGGATGACAGACGAGGGCCAGCCTTGGGTCGTAGCGGGCCGACCTCGCTTTGAGCGTGAGCTTTGGGTTCACTGCTTGAGCGAGATCGAGCCGTTACGGCTTAGGTTGGTGATGAGGACGCTAGGCCTCCACCAGGAGTGGATCGAGGTAGGCGAGCCGCAGGGCATCGGGAAGAAGACTCGCGGTCGTACAAAGGTGACCGACTAGAGGGTGCGGTTCGAGGAGCAGCACGCCGACTGGCAGCAAGGCGGGACCAGAGTCACCTCCCGTGCGACTGACAGCTCCGAGTACCTCCGGCGCTACTGGGAGGTATACGCCGGCCGACCCCAGATGAGGGTCTTAGGGGTATGTATGAATGTACTTATTTCTAAATTAAATGCAAATGCTTATGTGACTATCATGCGACTAACATGTGATGGATGCAGGATGCGCGGGACATAGCGGTGATAGATGCCCAGGCCCACCTACACAGCCTGGAGGACCAGCTAGCTGCCACACGGGCAGACCTAGAGACCATGGTGAGTGTTTAAATTATTTCTATATGCAAATGTATTATTTTTTTGTTGAATTATTGATGATTAGCCACTGACGATCTCAATGAATGCAGCGTGCCCAGCAGGGAGCAGTAAGGAGAGACCCAGGGGAGGCCTCCAGCTTGAGAGGGCCCAGTGCAGAGGTGACTGCACTGGCGGAGCAGCTAGCGGGAGCGGTGGCACGAGCCGAGGCAGCAGAGCGCGACCTCGCTTCACGGGTAAATTCCAAAACACAAGCCCATTCAAATATTGATTATACAATTGTGCACTGATAAAAATCATTTTTACAGACTGAGGAGCTTCGAGCCGCTCTTACCTGCGTTGACGAGGGCTTCCGCGCGACGAGCGCACAGGTGAGTGGTTCAATTATACATTGCTTGAATTGCTAGATTATTAAATTATTGCATTGATTGTGGAATTGATGACTTGTTTACCTGTTTGCAGGTGGCACAGCTTCAGGCAGTACGTACCGAGTTGGCGATCCGTGATCAGCGGATCTCAGAGCTTGAGAGGTCCCTGAGGCGACGAGAGGAGCTTCCTCAGGAAGTGGCCGAGCTGCGGGTGGCTCTTGAGCTGGAGAGACGGGAGCGTGCCCGGGAGCGCGAGGAGCGGGCTCGTGAGCGGGAGGAGCACCAGGCGGAGCGTGCCCGGTTCCAGGAGCAGCTAGCGGCACGTGAGCGAGAGCTGGCGGATTCGAGGACCCAGTTGATCCTTTCCCAGGAGCGACTGCGAGTGTCCGAGGAGCATCTCCAGCGAGGACGCGAGATTGCGCGGGCTGCGGGGTACTCCTTCACCAGTTCTACCTTCGTGGTGGGCTCTTCCCTCCGAGAGAGGAGCGAGGCAGGGGGACACGTTCGGGTTCCTGCTTCTTCGCGGGGGCCCATGCCTCCTCCACCAGTGCCAGCTCGGGACGGCGAGGAGGAGGTTGAGAGTAGGAGAGAGGAGGGTGGAGGCGAGAGCTGAGAGACTTACTTGTACTCTTCCACCCTCACACCTGTACATGATAGCCATGAGATATATATATAGAGTTCAAGATTTTTGTTACCTGAGCCCTTTGTGTGGCTGTGGCCTCGTGTTTTGTGTACTTTCTTCTTTCCACGTCCTTCATGTTTGCTTTACTTTTGCCCTGTATCTGCAGCTACGATTTTCACTTGAACAAAACAGGTTAATTCATCTGTTCGACTTGGCCCCTTGCCCAATAAGCAAGGGGTGGCAATATTTTGACCTTAATGACGGGCCAAGGGGCCAAGCCTTTAATTAAATAAGGCAAAAATGAAATAGCTGATAGCGGTAGATGCATCATGCAAACCATAAATAAAAGATGCCCATGCACAAGAATGCAAGCATACATCGTGAAGAAATGCATTTTTTTTCACTTATATATATTTTTTATGATTTTTCTTGAAAAACGCGTCTTAGAGTTGGTCGTGATTCTTATAAAGACGCCCTACAAGACGGCGTGAATTCGAAAAGGAATTTGATTTTTTTGAAAAATAAACGACCTGCTCAAAGACGTTATTCTAAAGAAGACGACCTAATCTAGGACGTTAATTCTATAAAAAGCGCCTTTGCCGAAGGCGTTAATTGAATTATTCCGCAAAAAGGGTTGTCAAGGCCAACAAGACCACGAGTCTTACACAGTCACCATCTAAAATTCATTAACCTTTCTTGAGTGATTAAAAGGGAGTTGACGTGCTCATAGTTGACCTGCATTCGAGATTTCGCACAGTGCAATTTCTTAAGTCCGTCTTGACCATCCTGCCAGTTCGTGACTTTACCACATAGAAAGGATGGAAGAAAATATAAGGGAAGCCCATAAGGGGTTCTGAGATACCCAAGGCAAAGTTACCTCCCCTACCCTATGCCTGTTGGGGTTCGGTCTTTGGCGTAGGGAATTTGTTGCCTTTTTGCCCTTTTATATTGCATGCATACGCCCAAGGTTTTCCTTGCGGGGACTTTGCCCTCTTGACATGCTTTTCTTTTCATAATTTGACTTTCACTTTGGAATTGATTCGCATTTGATGAAAATAAACCTAATTGTACTTGGGCTTTGTGGCATTTGCTCCCTTTTGGGCCCTGACTTCCACCTACTAGGGCGGCGGATAGGCTTGGCGCATCTGCCTCGAGGTCTCCCTTCCTCCCTTATGGGCCGAAGAAGAAAAGAACGGGTATTATCTTTCACTTTTAGTCAGGTTTTTGACTTTCCCTCGGATTTTGCACTGCTTGAGCTCAAGAATAAAGCGTGTAGTGTGTGTGGGAATCAACCCCCTTTTAAGTTAGCAAGACTGATGAATGAATTCTGAATTTTGACCTTTCGGACATTGATCCTTCGTGTGCCATGGCACCAATTTTGATCTCTTTTTTTTTATTTTGAAGAATTTCCATATATTTTTTATTTGCTTTTTGGAATTTATATATTTTTTTAGATTTTTGAATCAAGGGTAGTATTTCTTAAGATACAAACCATTCCAAGGGTGAGTTAACTCTTCCCCTTCAGCATTAATTAGTTTATAAGCATTGCCAGGATAAACGTCCTTTATGATAAACGGTCCTTCCCAATTGGGTTGGAGTTTTGAGCGGGGGCCACCCGGCTTTACAAAAATTCTTTTGATTACCATCTCACCGATTTTAAATTTTCTCTCAATTACTTTCTTTTGATAAAAACGTGAGAGCCTGTTTTGATAAACGCGCGCATGCTCAGCGGCGACCAGACACTTCTCATCTAAGAGTTCCAACTGGGCAAGGAGTGAATCACGACCTTCATTAATAGAGAGCTCCTTATCCAACTGTACTCGCAGAGAGGGAATAAGAATCTCATAAGGGACTATTGCCTCCATTCCATAAGTGAGGGCAAAAGGAGTTTACCCAATGGGGGTGCGAATGGAAGTGCGATAGGCCCAGAGAGCTTCAACTAGCTTGTCTGGCCAATCCGAAAATTTATTAGCCTCACACGTTTTCTTAACAATTTTTATCAAAGTTTTGTTAGTGGCCTCTGCCTGGCCATTGCCCTGCGGATAATAGGGCGAAGAATGATGCAATGCAATGTTATACCTGTTGTAGAGATCCTTGATTTCCTGAGAGATAAATTGAGGTCCATTGTCGGTGACGATGGTGCTCGGGATGTCGAACCTCGTGATGATGTTCTTCATTATGAATTTACAGACTGTTGATGCTTTGATCTCCACGTAAGCTTCTGCTTCCGCCCACTTGGTGAAGTACTCCGTTGCCGTGAGGATGAATGACTTTTGCTTTGTGAGGAGATTCGAATCACCAAGAGGTCCAATGATATCAAAAGCCCACATGAAAAAAGGCCATGGGGAGGACGTAGGATGGAGTGAAGAAGTAGGAGAATGAATCTTGTCGGCGTGCAGTTGGCACTTAACACACCTTCGAACATAGATGGAACAATCCTCTTCTAGAGTGGGCCAATAGAAACCTAGCCTAAGAATCTTCTTAGCTAGCATCTGGCTATTCACATGACCACCACACACTCCAGAATGCGCCTCTTCCACAACTTTCCAAGATTCATCATCATCGAGGCATCTTAACAGAACACCGGTGAGCCCTCTTCTGTAGAGCACACCTCCAACCAGAACATAACGTTGAGCCACTCTTCTAATTGCTTTCTTCTCTTCTGCAGCGGCTTCCTCGGGATAGGACTGATCATTACAGTACCTGGCAATCTCATAATACCAAGGCTTCTCTTCGTCAGCCAAATTCTCCTCCCAGTCTAAAAGCATGACCTCTTTACCTTTAAGAGCTTCTTTCTGCTTAACCTTCTCAAGCACTTGATCCCTAATATCAAGGAATGCACGATCCTTAATAGCTGGGGTGTCACGCTGATGAATCAGGGGAACATGAAAATCACGCTCAGGAGGGAAAACTAAAGCGGAAGCCAAAGAGGCGAGAGCGTCAGCCAAGATGTTCTGGCTGCGAGGGACATGAACGAAGATTAATTTAGTGAAGAGTTTTGCATAAGCTGAAGCGAGTTCATGGTTGGACTTGAGCTTAGGATTGATGGTGCGGCACTTGACCAACACCTGGCGCAGAATGAGCTGACTATCACCCACAATCCTCAAATGGGTGACACCATATCGATGAGCGGTTTGAAGACCGGCCAAAAGAGCTTCATACTCAGCTATATTGTTGGTGACGGGGAAGTGAGCCGAGCAGCAAATGGAATGGTGACCCCTTCTGGTGTTAAAAGAACCATGCCGATCCCTCTTCCTTGAGAATTTAGAGCTCCATCAAAATGTAATGTCCACATAGGATCATGGGGTTGATTGATGGACATTAGTTCTTCATCTGGAAACTCTGAATTGACAGGATCAAATCGGGGAAGAGGGTGGTGAGCAAGATGCTCGGCAATGACATAACCTTTGATAGCTTTTTGCTGAATGTAAGTGATGTCAAATTGAGAGAGGAAGCTTTGCCAACGTGCTAATCGATCAGTGAGGACAGATTTTTCAAGGAGGAATTTAATTGGATTCATGCGAGCAATGAGGTGAACCTCATGAGCTAGAAAATAATATTTTAACTTCTGAACTACCCAAACCAAAGCTGCACAAGTCTTCTCCATGGCTGAGTACCTCTGCTCACAGGGGTTAAGAAGCTTAGACAAGTAGTATGCTGCCCTCTCCTTACCTTCTTCATCCACTTGAGCCAAGACAGCACCTACGGAGTCATCCAGGACCGAAACATAAAGAATAAGTGGCTTGCCTGGAATTGGCGGCCTCAGGACAGGAGGATTGGCCAAATAATCCTTCAACCCGTCAAAGGCTGCCTGACACTTGTTATCCCAATTAAACTTGACTCCCGGCTTAGTAAGCTCGTAGAACGGCCTACATCTTTGTGAATGCTGGGAGACGAAGCGGCGAATGAATTGCAACCTCCCGATTAATCCTCGAACTTCCTTTAAATTCTTGGGAGGAGGCATATCTCTGATGGCCTTTGCCTTGTTGGGATCAACTTCAATTCCCTTCTTGCTAACAATAAATCCAAGCAACTTCCCTGAAGAAACACCAAATACGCACTTTTTGGGGTTCATTTTCAGTTGATATTCTCGTGATCTCTGTAAAACCTTAGCCAGAACCCCAGGATGCTCAATCCTTGTCCTTGATTTTACAACCAGATCATCCACATACACCTCAATATAAATATGAATCATGTCATGAAAAATTGCCATCATAGCCCTCTGGTAGGTGGCTCCAGCATTCTTAAGTCCAAAAGGCATGATCACATAGCAATAAGTACCCCATGGTGTAGTGAATGATGTTTTCTCTTGATCCTCTTCAGACAGACGAATTTGATTGTAACCTGAAAAGCCATCCATAAATGAAAGAGTCTCAAATCCTGTCGTGTTATCAATTAGAACATCAATATGAGGGAGGGGGAAGTCATCTTTAGGACACGCCCGGTTGAGGTCCCGGAAGTCTATGCAAATCCGAACTTTTCCATCTTTCTTCATAACCGGGACAATGTTAGCCACCCAATTGGGGTAAAGGACAACTCTAACAAATCTAGCCTTGTGGAGTTTATCGACCTCTTCTTTCATTTTTAAAGCCATATTAGGGTGGAAACACCTCAACCGTTGTTTGACCGGAACAGACCCTGGCTTAAGTGTAAGACGATGTTCAACGAGCGCAGGGTCTAATCCCGGCATATCCTCATAACTCCAAGCAAATGTGTCCTTGTATTCTTGAAGAACTAAAATAAGCGCCTCCTCCTCGGAGGGCGGCAAGTTCTTGCTGATGAGGATAATCCTAGGGTCTTCCTCGGTACCCAGATTAATTTCTTTGGTAGGTTCTTCTACGGAGGCTGATGGTTCGTCGAATCTTCTCATACCACTAGCAAAAGCATCAGCCTCGTCCTCATATTCTTCATAACTTTTATCCCCCTCTTCAATAGGGTCTTCATCATTCATAATTTCATAAACGCCCAAACCCTCATAAGAAGCAACAGCATCTTCATATTCTAACTCTGGCAGGATAATTGGGCTTTCCACAAACTCAGGGATTGCTAAACAAGCTTGGCATCTGATAGCCAATTCTAATAAAAATCTGCGAGGAATCTCCTTACCCTTGAATTTCTTATGTGAATCTACCCCATGAATTTTATTAGAAGAAGAGGAAGAAGAGGAGGAGCAACTAGCCTGATCAGAAAGAAAAGAAGGGGGTGAAAAAGTGGATACAAAAGGTGATACAGAAGAAGACCCCTCGCCGGAGGGGGAAAAGAGATCTATCAAGGAATCTTGAAAGAGCGGCCCCTGGGTCGGGACGCACTCGGGAAAGAAATAGGAGGTTTCCTCAACAGAGATGGAGGATTGGAAAGTTGAAAAATTGACTTTTTTTTTTCATTTTTATCTTTTCCTTCATTTTTATTTTCTTTTTCAAGGAGGAAGCAGTGTGATGGGAGAATAGCAGGAGGAGTGGAAATTGTAAGATTAGAGAAAGATTTAATCAATGATGGCCCATGGGGGGGCGAGATGGAGATTTTAGAAAATTGCTCGAGGAGCGAAGGAGGAATCGGGAGAGAAACTCGGATTGAATTTGGAGCAAAACTGATTGTAATCGGAGGCGGTCTTGGCACACGACCAAACCAATGAGAATGTAGAGAAGCAAGCACAGATGGATGTAGCGAAGTGCGAGAAAAGAGGCTGGCCCACAGCCTATCCACAGTGAAACCTTCTTCAAAGGGGACATCTGACTCCCCAGTATCCGTATAGTCACTCAGCAGCTGCCTCTTGTCTGTGATCACTGCTGGCATTTCAATCAATTCCTGTATGAGCGGCGGCCATTCCGGATCTGTCGGCATGAAGAGGCGGCTCAAAGAAATAGTAATGTCATTCATGTCGAACCACCTGTACCAGTCACATTCTGGATCACCCATTTTCCTTCTTTTGTCCGGCCTTAAAGACTCCAGGGCTTTGTAGGTAACCAGTGGGGCAATGTGACGAGCAAACTGTCTGGCGTGAACATCTTGATAGTCAAGCAATGAAGTAATTATGGTAGTCTGCTCATTATTCTGAACGCCACCAGTAACAAAATGTGTCTTCAGTGTCCAGGAGAGTGGCTGGCGATCAGTCTTCAAAGTAGAAGTCATAAATGCCCATGGCTCTTCTTCATTTTTGCTCGGCCCTTTATAGCCTAAACCGCCTCGTACAAGCAATTTTTTGCGACTTAATGGGCCTAATCCTGCCCTAACAGTTGGCACCCAGGCCTTTGCCATCTTGATACCCCATTTTTAACAGAATGTTCCAGCCAGGGGTATTAATCATGTTCTTTTTCTTCTTCCCCTTAAAAGGCAGGGGTGTCATAGCAACCGTGGTAACAGTTTCAGATGGCATTGGCCGTGGATGGGGGACGTCCAGCACAGATAATAGTGGCTTATTGGCAGGCCAAATAGAAGGGACTGATGAAGCCGCATGAATATCTTCCTCTGGCAGAATCGGCATGCTGGTCACCTTGATAATACGGCCCTTGTGGGGGAATTTGAGACACTGGTGATTTGTAGAGGGCACCGCATCAAGTTGCTGGATATACGGGCGGCCAAGAATGCCATTAAATGTTGGATCCATGTCTAAGATGTGAAAATCTGATGTGATGGTGGCAGGACCCAAGCTAACTTTCAATGTGATCATGCCTAGAGGAGGCTTCTTTGTGTTGTCATATGCAGTGACCGTTATGGTGGACGGCCGAATCTAGCTTTCTGGTATGCCACATAACTTCAAGGTGCTCGGTGGCAAAATATTGATGGATGCCCCGGTGTCCACCAGACATTGCTTAACAGCTACCTTATTGATGTTGACTGTGATGCATAAGGCATACTTCCTTGCTGAGATTGGTGCCAGTTCGTGCTCATGAAAAGTAATTGCCGGCTAACTGCTAGCAGGTGTTAACACCGTGACTATCTGCTCAACTGGAATGTCTTCATTAACCATTACCTTCTGCAGATATTCCTTTAGAGCCAGCTGATGAGTGGTGGACCGTTTGATCAATTCCAGGATCGAAATTCTTGCCGGAGTCCGGTCCAAATGTTTTAACAAATCATATTCAGTGCCCGGTACAGACCCTTGTTCTTGTTCTTGCTCTTGCGGCCCCTGCACGGGCTCTAGCTCTCTTTGTGGAAAAATACGGTGGAAAATCCGTCCGCTGCGGAGCGGCGCCACGCCTTGTAGAGCCTCTGTCGGGGCAAGTGTGGGAGGAGAATTAGAAGAAGAAGAAGAGGGAATGCCGGTGGCATTGTTCAACAACAGGGGTGCCCCCGTAGGAGGCGTGGGAGTAATGTTTAGCAAAGATGCCCCCGTGGGAGGCGCAGGAGAGTGATTTGACGAAGATGCCCCCTTAGGGGGCGTGGAAGTAGAAAGGGATACCCGAATGCGAGGAGCATTGGCGGGTGGTCTAACAAGAAGAGATCTGGGTATGAGAGGTGGGGGAACTGATGTCAGAGGAACCCTTGCTGGTGTAGGAGTGGTAGAGGGTGTAGCGGGTGCTAGCGGTGAGCGAAGTAGGAGTGGCCTGGACGGTGGAGGTATAGAGCTGGTGGTGGAAGGTGGGGTTCGTCGTGTGGTAGGTTGTGGAGGTGGCAAATGGGTAAGAAGAGAGCGGGCCGGCAAGGCCGTAGAACTGGTGGAGGTAGATGGGTTGACGGGGCGTAAAAGAGGACGTCCCGATAGGAGAGTAGAAGAAGAAGGAAGGGTGCGCAAAAGGTGCGGAGGTTGATTTTGATTCGGATCATGATGAAATGCCCCGACAGAGGCGTTTTCTTCGTGCCATCCCTGTCCTCTCTGCACTTCATAGAGGGATGTGACAGGGTTCACATGCTGATTAGGGGCGTGCTCTGGCAATGGATTACGGACAATCCCCATATCCTGCTGGGGTGCTGGAGCTTGCTGTGGTTGAACTTGTTATGGAGCGGGTTGCTGAAGTTGTTGATTTTACTGTTGCCGAGAAGCCCTTCTTTCTTTCATAGCGGCTATGAATTGTCTCATCTCCTCCCAATTGATGTCACCCTGGTCATTTAGATCGTAGATGTAATCTCTGAAGTGGAAGCAACGATCAAGGTTGTGACCAGGGCCGCGATGAAAAGCACAATAACGGGATGTGTCAACATTAGCGGGCCACACGGTTCTTTCCCTTGGCAAGGCGAGCAAGTTGGCGGCCATCAGAGCATTAAAAATATCGGGGAGACTTTCGGGAAGTGGAGGATAGTGGTCCCTTTTGGGGCCAAGTGGTGGTCTCCGTTGTTGTTGTTGGTCGTAGTTGGCAGGTGGGGGCATTTGATGGTATTGTGGTGGAGCTGGAAGGTCTACGCGGGGGGCTTGGTTTTGCGGTGGAGCGAAGGAGTGTTGAGGTGCGAATTGGGGTTGTGGAGTAGGGTTAAAATGAGAGTTCTGTCGTAGGGGCGATGGTGGAAGTGGGTTAGCTTGATGGTGGGGGTTGCCAACTGCGCCGACTTGCTCATTTGTGACGGTGCCCTCAGTTGTGGGCCCGCTGTTAACATTGGTGGTTTTCTTAAACAGCCGAGGCTTCGGCTCAAACATACCCATAATGGGCGAATCCTTCATCTGTGTCTGGATGTAACGAGCCCTCTCATAGAGCTCTTCCATAGTAGTCAGCCGGTTCATGGCCAAAATATGGCGAAATTGAGGAGTTGCATTAGAAATAATCATCTTTACTTGCTCCTGTTCCGACAATGTGTCTTTCAGCTTCTCGGCCATCGACCGCCATCTGTCAGCAAATATGATGAAGTCCTCCTCAGACTTCATTTTCTCTGCAACTAAATCTGTAACGGACAGAGAGGGTCCAACACGGTCTCTATACTTTTGTAAGAATTTTCTTTGGACAACATCGAAGTCACTGGCATCAGCTGGCTCCAAGGAATAAAACCATTCGAGGGCTGGCCCCTCCAGAGATCTTCAGAATAAATAGGCCAGAGAAGCCTTGTTGCCTTGCCAAAAGGAGGTCTTGTACATAAAATCCTTCAAAAGAATGACCGGATTGCCAGTTCCATTGTACCGCCGAAAGTTCGGCATCTCAGACGGAAGAAGATGGAAAATTGGCAGAGTGGGGAGCGAGATTTCTGGTGCATTCTTGGCCGCAGTGACTTTCTTAAGCTGTTCTTCCATGTGGGCCATCTTCTGAAGTAGCAAAGCATTAGAGTCGGACTCAATTGGGGCCTGAACAAAAGAATGTGGTATAGGCGACCGTAGAATCTGAGGAGGTTGGGGGAATTGGTGCCTAACTGCAGAATAACTCGCCTGCTGGGCCGGTATGGCCGTGACAGGCGTTGGTGGACGAGAGGGGGGTTTATGCAAGATCGCCTGGTCATTAACGGGGTGATGGCCACTCTCGGCCGGAGGGGGGTTGGAAGACGAAGAGGGAACAGACTTCCCTTTCAAGGCGGCCTGGACAGCCTGCCGCTGGGAATCATCCAACTGAGATAGTGCATTAATTAAGTCTGTGACATTGAAGGATGGGGAAGGGTTCCCCGAAGTGTTGGAGGGCAAAGTCTGAGAAGAGGGCACAACCTCTTGAGGAGTGGTATCAACCACATGGATTTGAGGATGATGAGACTGAGGGTGAGGGTAATTTCCCTCATAATAGATGGAATCTTGGAGAGGGGTCTCATATTGACCAAAGACATTCTCGTCCTCATCATCATAAGAATACCCATAGCCTGCCATGTTGATGATCTTACCTGAACGGAGTTTCATTTTTTTTTTTTAAGGGGAGAGACGATTTTATAAAGGCACTATTAAACAAACAACCACTCAATCCAAACAAGCCAAATCACCCAAGCAAGTGTATGCAGCCAAGTTGAGATGAACGCAAGGTTTTAGTGTTCCGCTTGAGATTAGAGTAGATTGAATTGTTGAATAGTTCACTTATGTTTGCAATGTGAAACCTATTTGATCCAAGTGTAACCTCTGGGTCAACTAGATTCTTTCTCTCTCCTCACCAACGATAGGTTCTCTAAACTCCGGGTACTTCGAGGGTACAACCAGCCCGGCGTCCGTGAGGGAATCCACGGGTGCGGAGACTTATGGAGGTCTTGGAAAAGGGATTTCCGGTCCAAAGAGACGGAGTGCTCAATGGAGGGTTGTCCCGATTCCAAGAGAGGTGTGTGGAATCCTAGTGTAGAGAGAGGAGGTCTCTCAACCAAATGCCACAATATGCAAAGTAATATGATCAAATCAAAGCAATATAGGCAAGCAATATGACAACCAAACAAACTATCACAGACATCAGCAGGAAGCAGGGTTCTGTAAAACGCAGGAAAGAGACGACCTGGGGCAGGTCGCTATCAACCAAAGCAACGACAGGGTCACTATCGTGAATCACTGCGAGAGGCTATGAGCCAGCAGCGAGAAACAGAAACACGCCTCTGGTAGAGGCGTGAAATCTGACAGGGACGCCTCTGCGTGAGGGCGTCAAATCTGAGGAAGCGCCTTGTGGTGAGGCGCTATGTAATAAAAGAACGCCCTGGGGCAGGGCGTGAATTCACAGGCAGAATGATTAAAGCAATAAGATGATATAAAGACGTCTTGACGGTAGACGTAACATAAAAATTGGACGCCCTGGATGAAGGCGTTAGTAAAATAAACACGCCCCTGTGAAGGGCGTTAAAACTAAAAAGTGCCCTCGTGGAAGGCGTCAATTCAGAGAAATATGCAAACGCAAGCTGGCTGATCCCAGAGTGTGCAGTGTGCACAGTGGAGGGTGCCCAAGGGACACAAAGGAAAGGGTACCGAGGCTACCAAGGGGGAAAGGGCACGCGTGGGTGCCAAAGGGGAAAGGGCACACGAGGGTGCCAAGGGGAAAGGGCACGCGGGGGTGCCAATGGAGATGGTAATCAAAAAGAAAACAATGGAAGTCCCACCGTGATCGCCAATTTGTGGATGGGCATAAATCCCACACAATCACAAGAGAATAATGATGTGAAAAATATGGAGGATAATGATGATTAATGCATAAATAAGGGGAAGAAAAGCTTGCACGTGGTGCAAATATGGAGATGTGATCGCCAGAGGGGTTACCTCAATAATAATAAAAGGGAGATCGCGAATACCTGGTGAAGATTGAAACGCGGGATGATGTGAAGTTCCTTCCTCCTTCTTCAATCGGCCGGCCGATGAGAAGGGTTATTCTTTTGATTACCTTGCAAAAAAGACAATGAAACAACAAAGCAAAATAGGGGATCAGCCAATGCAAGTAGTATCAATCCGAAGATGAAGTTAAGATGAGAAAAAGACCAAACATGCGCACCTTATTATTTTGGTTTCCCTAAAGAGGAATTAGGGAGAGAGGAGATATGTGATAAATCTAATGCAAACGTGAAAAGGAGAAAAAGGAAAAGGACTGATGATGGAATTGATTAATGCAAAACGTAAAAAGGAGCACAGTGGATGATCGGTTGATGAAGACAAAACAAAACAAACGAAATAAAAGAGAACCCTGCTGTCCCTGTTGACAGTAAAGGGAACCAAGGATGGACGTGGTTGACCGGATGAGGAAGCAGAGGAAGCCGAAGTCTTCCTATCAAGTACACGACAGTAAGGAAGCAAAGGCTCTGAACCTTGAACCTCTGGAACGTCTGGAGCTTTTCTAATCTCTTCAACCTCTAGAGTCGTCAACCTCTGCCTCGATCGACCAGATCATGATTTTATAGGATTTCAGTGGGAGATAAGCTCGAGTTTGGTAAGATAAGGATAGGCAATGTTCAAAGAAGGCAGGACTCTACCTCTAATTCGAGCAAGGAGACTATTGGAGGCAGGACTCTATACAGGAAAGAGGAGTTAAAGCAGGATACGAAAGGTGAAACACGACCTTGCGAAGGGCGTCAAATCAAGAATTGACGACCTACATCAAGACGTTACTCAAAACACGACCTCTACCAAGGGCGTCACTTCTTGGATTTAATTTTGGCAATAAAACTTAATTTATTTGAAAATTATGAGAACACGCCTATGATTGAGGCGTTAATTTTAAAACATGCCCTGAGGAAGGACGTTAACCAATAATTAAATTGATTTTGAATTTACTTTAAAACCGGATAATACCAGGAATTGACGCCCTGACATTTAGTCGTCCTTTCTTGAGAAAACGCCCTAGATAAGGTCGCCATTTAAATAACGCCCCTCTTCAGGTCGTGAATCATAAAATGCAAAAATAAATCAAAACCACACACAAGAAAATAGAAAAACTTCATATTATGAATATATTGAAGTTCACTTGGGGCGTCATCATAGTGACATGAGATTTGATCAACATAGCGTCATTTTTGGCGTGTCTACACTACTGAGCGAGCTCTCTCGCTCACATACTGATCCGTCCCCTTCTTTTGGTGAACTGTAGCAAATAAATCGTGGTACGAGACCGTACCACCCCTCTTCTTTTCCTGTTATACATGTTATCGAGAATAAATAGGGACATATAAGAAATAAATTATAATAAAATTAAGATGATTACTTACCAATCTCTCCTTCGAGGTCGCGAAGGAAATGGATCAAGAAGTATGGAGATGTATGTCTGGATGTAACGCACGTGCGGCTTTGGCTTTTGCGGATTTGGCCATCCAATTAGGCTCGGCCCATCTATCACAGAGGTCCTCCCAGTGCTCCCTCCTCATCCATGCGGGGCCGTGTGCCTTACAAAGGCCATGGTCCACGCTCCCCCCGGCTAGAGCCTTGGCACGTTCCCGACAGCCGTGTAAATGATGCTTATAATTTACAGTTCCTGTGGCCTCCTATGCACGTCGAGCTCGTCCGGCGTCAGCTCGCCTCACAAACTGATATCCTTGCTGTCAAGAAGTCAAATTTTATAAGTTAGTCGATTGAAATTGTGGAGTTGAGAAATATGTAATTTAAAAGATTAAATCGTATACTAGGAACTCGTCATATAATCGATCGCGGATATCCTGAGGAAACTTTCGAAATGACTTATATGGGCCAGTCACATGTCGCTCAATAATGTTGGTAATAAAACGAGAAGCCTCACTGGGCTCTACTTTATCCCTGCAATTACAAATGTTAACATGATAGCCAACAATTATATATATAGTTGATGGATAGATAACGAACATAATTCATGAGTTTAAATATTTACCTAGAAACTCAACATGGCTTGCGTCCCTCTTGCAACACCACCTGCTCGCCCTCGTGATGGCTAACAGCATCGTCTGCCTGTTGTGTGCCCGGGTGGGTGGGCGAGCCAACTATTGCAGGTGGTGTGCCCGACGTACCTATTACAAGTAAAATAGAAGTAGTTAATCAGAATTTAGCTCATTATTAAATAAAAAATTTCAACAAGTAAACATATAGATTTCTTATCATTTAACTAAGAATTTAAATAAACATAGCAGTAGAATGTGATGGAAGCGGTGTACTCTGTAGACCTGATGTAGAGGCACTCAAACCTGTAAACAAAAAATATCGTGAGCAAAACAAAGTGCATATTCACTACTCATTTATCTAAGAATTTAAATAAACATACCCGCAATTGTTCGCGTGGGCGATGCACTCTGTGTACCTAGTGCGGAGACATAAAATATCGTGAGCAAAATAAAGGGCATATTCACTACTCATTTATCTAAGTGATGTAGGGAAGGATAGGATATAGAGGGGTGGTGAATATATCCCCCGATTAAAAACTATGCCCAAATTAAAATAAAAAATCTGGCATTACCCAATTTTAAAACATAATGAACAATATGTTAACAAGAGTTTGCGTAGAACATACGTCGAACACTTAAGCACTTAAGCTAATGTCTCCGTTGACACCTATTTTTCACCCTTAAGAGGGTATATGTCACCCATAGCAGTCTATTTGTTAGCCTTATGTGTGCATTTGTCGTCCTTAGCTTCTTTTGCTGGCGAGTAAACACAAGTGGACTTCCCCTTCATGCAGCTTCAACACTTCACACATATTCAGTGCTACAACCTATTTTTCATTGCCAGCCTTACCTCCCTATTTGTCACCACTAATGAGTCATTTGTCTGCCTTATCTTCCTACCTTCCCTTGTATGAATTTTAATAGATTTCTTCATCATTTCTAAAGATTGCAGACTTTGACTACACAGACTTGGGTTGACCACTATCTTAGCTCCATTGACTGTGCGTTGACTATGTTACCATGTTGAGTTTTCTTCATTTCTTGAGAAAATAACTGGCTTTCAGCCTATTCTATGTGCAACTGTCAACCTGTTCTTCGTGCAATTTAGAAGTAAACTACACACACAAAATCATTATAGCTCCATGGATGATTCTACATCAACAAAACACATTGACTTTCCACATGAAGAGTATACATGAATCTAAATTTTGACAGCATCAAAATATGGAGCCGAAACACTAAGGATTTAAATAAACATACGGGCAGTAGTTGGTGGGGGCAGCGCCCTCTATGTACCTGGTGCATATATTTAAATCCTCGTGAGAAAAACAAAGTGCTAAGTCACTACTCATTCATGAACGATCTTAAATAAACATACCCGCGTGGTGGGGTCGGTGTACTCTGTGTACCTGGTGCAGAGACATAAACTATCATTACCAAAACGAAGTGCATATTCACTACTCATTTATCTAAGAATTTAAATAAACAGACCTGCAGCAGGTGGTAGGGGCGGTGTGCTCTGTGTACCTGGTGCAGAGACATAAAATATCATTACCAAAACAAAGTGCATATTCACTACTCATTTATCTAATAATTTAAATAAACAGACCCGCAGCAGGTGGTGAGGGCGGTGTACTCTGTGTACCTGGTGCCATGAACACAAACTATCATTACTAAGATGAAATGCATATTCACTACTCAGTTATCAAAGAATTTAAATAAACATACCAGTAGTAGGTGGTGGGGTCGGTGTACTCTGTGTACCTGGCACAGAGACATAGACTATCATTACCAAAACGAAATGAATATTCACTACTCATTTGTCTAAGAATTTAAATAAACAGACCCGCAACAGGTGGTGGGGGCGGTGTGCTCTGTGTACCTGGTGCAGAGACATAAAATATCATTACCAAAATAAAGTGCATATTCACTACTCATTTATCTAATAATTTAAATAAATAGACCCGCAGCAGGTGGTGGGGGCGGTGTACTCTATGTACCTGGTGCCATAAACACAAACTATCATTACCAAAATGAAGTGCATATTCACTACTCATTTATCTAAGAATTTAAATAAACATACCAGTAACAGGTGGTGGGGTCGGTGTACTCTGTGTACCTGGTGCAGAGACATAAACTATCATTACCAAAACGAAGTGCATATTCACTACTCATTTATCTAAGAATTTAAATAAACAGACCCGCAGCAGGTGGTGGGGGCGGTGTACGTTGTGTACCTGGTGCAGAGACATAAAATATCATTAACAAAATAAAGTGCATATATTTACTACTCATTTTTCTAAGAATTTAAATAAACATACCGGTAGAACCCCTCTCGGAACCACCTCTCCTCGAAGATCCGGTACGACCTCGAACCATCTAATTATTGACAACAAGAATAGTAGTGCATATTAGTCCACAACTAATTACGAGGAGAGGTGGCAATTAATAATGATAAGAAGTGCATATATGTTAAATTTCTTACAAAATATTCAATCATTATCTATTTCATCTTCAGATGCTGAAGATATATATCAAACTCAGCCTCATCTTCGTCATCTTCCCGGTTCTCACTAGATTCATACTCTTCCTCCTCAGAGGACTCCTCCTGCCCAACAATTGCTTCATTTAGCTCAGTTGGATCGACTTCTTCCACCTCGTCCTCTATAGACAACCGAAGCGGCTCGTCAGACTAGATCAGATGAAGATTAGAAGCAACCAACTCTGCAGTGTCACCCTCGTCTGGTTGAAAAAATTCGGCACTAGAATCCTCTGAGATAACTTCAATCAGATCTAACTCATCATTAGGCACAAGTCTTGGTTTTACCCTACACACTGCCCACAAATCTTTATTCTTGGACGATGAATAACTTGAATAATACACATGCTGGGCTTGTGCGGCCAAAATGAATGGCTCATAGGTATTCAATTTTGATCTATGTTTGACATCGACAAGCCCATATATTACGTCGTTTCGAACTGAATGAGGATCAAATCAATGACACTTAAAAAGGAATATATGTTTGTCTTGTCCGAGATACTGTAATTCTATGACCTCCTCAAGAATGCCATAGTAATCAAGATCATTTTCATTGTATGTACTACCTTTCACGCATACGCCGCTATTCATCGTAGACTTATTTCGTCCATAATCTCTGGTGTGAAATCTATAACCATTCACAAAAAATTCTGGATAGGAATGTGCGACCTTCGAAGGTTCATAACTTATAACCCGGACTCTTTCATCGATAACATAACCTTCTTCAACCTATGAATATAAACCACGTTACTTTTCTTTTGATACGTGCATACACCTCAAGCTTTGTGGAATTGGTAGATTGACACTTGACCTTTAAGCCATCTGGCAAAAGATCTCTCTCGTTCATTTTGAACCTCCATGTCATTGAGGTGTGGACATTGAGTAATTAATTCTGAATCAAATTACCTGCAATGATGAATGCAGCATCATCGTAAATGGGAGGAAGAACGTCAAGATGCTTATAAACTTTAGGGAGCTGCGGAGTTGATGACTCACTCAACATAAGGTTCAATCTCAGCATAGTTCAAGAGAACATATATCTCTGCGGCCAACAATTCCCTATCCTCTAATATGCGATTCTAACAACGTCCGAATGCACGTCCTGGATACTTAAATAGGGACAACCGGTCGGACGGACCCACCTCTCCTCCATCATCATTACGTGGAGGTCGATCGCGGCGAATTTGAATTTCGGGTTCGAAGTACATCGAACAGAAGTTCAAAATTTCTTCAATAATATACGCCCCGTTAATCGAACCCTCTACTTTAGCCTTGCTGCGAACCTTCATTTTTAGGTCATGCATACACCTATGACAATAATTCATATGACAATGACATACAGTGACAATGACAAACACATGTAAGTATTGTCAAATAATCAGTAAATACATACTGATTACCTCTCAAATGGATACATCCATCGGAATTGTACCGGTCCTCCAACTTTGGCCTCGTATGGCAAATGGATAATCAGGTGCTCCATAGAATCGAAGAACGCAGGGGGAAGTATCTTCTCCAACTTCCATACCGTCGTGACCACATTCTGTTTCATAGTTTGCACGTCCCCAAGTTTGAGTTCTGATGCACATAGAATCCGGAAAAATTGACTCAACTAAGTCAATGCTCCCCATATAGGCTTTTGCAATATGTCACGGAATGCAATGGGCAGAAGTCTCTCCATGAACACATGGCAGTCATGACTTTTCAATCCATATATTTTTCCATCATTGACATTCACACAACGGGCTATGTTAGACACATATCCATCAGGGAATCTTAATTGCTTCAGCCACTGGCACAGTTCATTGATCTGTGTGCCTTTCAACACGTAAGCTGCTTTAGGTTGCACAACTTTGCCCCGTACCGGACGCAATTCCAACTGTGGTCATTTGTAAAGTATCTTCAAGTCCGCTCGCACCTTGGCATTGTCCTTTGTTTTGGCTTTCACATTCATGATGGTGTTGAGCACATTATCAAAGACATTCTTCTCAACATGCATGACGTCCAGGTTGTGCCGTATCAAAAGGGCTGACCAGTAAGGCTGTCACGTCCCGAGCGCGGAAGATACACGGATGCGTGACGCGTCTATATAGATCGTGTCCATTGAGCGATAAAATTTTAACATACATAATTACGGAGTGCGCAAAAGATTAATAAAAATTTAATAATCCCAATAGTCCAAGTGATGATTATTTGATTAACTAAAGGAATTAAAAGATAGTCCATGACAATTCCAAATTTAAAATCCGACACTAGGCTACATGCCTTAACATGGGTTGGACAACTAAACGGACATATTGAAATACAAAGTAGGACTCAAATAAAATTTAAGGACACGACTAGCTAATGATAGGTGATTGGCGTTCTAGCACTCTTCACTCGGTCTCAATCCCATTCTTGTCGCTATCCAAATCACCTGAAAATGTTAGGAAGTAACTGGATGAGCGAATCGCTCAGTAGGAATTACATCTCAAATTCGAGCAATCTTTACGTGATTTACAATTTGCATGTATTATCAATATGGCTATGCATGATGTACGTATATGAAAAATCAGGTATATAGGTAAATCTAGGCATGATGAACAATAAGAGATCAAGGACAGTATAAAGAGAGTATATCAAGATTTCAAGTATTTGACAAGCAGTATTTCAAAAATTTACAGATGTAAATGCCACTTCGGGGCAAGCAGAGATTCGTGTACAAGTATGAACGCAAGTATAAGAATGAACTCATGTACAAGTATATCTCAGGTACGAGCAAGTAAAAATTCAATTCAAGCAAGTAATGTCAAGTATGTATCAGTAGAATTGACTATTTTAATCAAGCAAGTATTCTGCCCTTTCTTGGGCCACAAGTCAAGTATTGTCCATTCCGGGCCATGCAAGTCAAGTCAAGTAAAGAGAGAGTAGGGGTAGAGTGTCTGAAGTCAAGCAAGTACTCCGGTGCAATGTTAAACACCGTGGTCAATAAACTCCCATGGGCACAAGTACCTTCGGGTGCTCCTCCCAGGACCAGACCGGGCCCAATATGCACAGCATTTTATGTAATACCTTTGACATCCACTCTCATTTATAGCCAATATGGAATTTCAAGAAATTAAGAAACGTAGTATTACAGACAAGATTAACTAGTCATTTGGTTATGGAGGACTCTAGAGGTGGCCCCTACAGGCTCAAGAGGTGGCTCCCGTGGTGTAGCACTTTACGCCGTATGGCCTCAAGAGGTGGCTCCCACAACGTAGCACTTTGTCCTGCATGGCACTTATCTCCAACACTCCCAAGTGATAGTTTAAGAGGTTAAAGGTTTGACCATGTAAGATATAAACAAGTAGATTTTTCATAGAATGGAATTCAGAACTCATAATATGCAGAAATATGTATTAGGGTTGTGTTTCAACAAATTACGAGACAAATAAAGATCAGAAGCTGAAATCACTGAATTGGCGTCTGGGGGTTTGCCAATCTTTCAAATTTTCATTTTTTAGAATGCTATATATATATATATCAAATTGGCACCTTCCAGGGAGTCTTCATTTAATTGAAGACGACCTGGCCGCCTTCATTTAAGTAATTGGCACCCTGGCTTGGGGCGCCAATTGCATAAGGTGATTTATATATGAATAAGGAATTGGCCCCCTTGCATGCAGTCTTCAATTAATTGAAGACTTGCTGGCTACCGCTATTTGATGAATTGGCGCCCTGGCTTGGGGCGCTAATTTCATTGGGTGACTTTCACCCAGCAGGTACGTTTTGTGACTCAAAACACTATTCATTTCGAAAAAGTTTCTCAAAAATATAAATTACTGATATGAACCGGTAGTGTAAATCCTCGGGAGTCCAGAAACATGTTCAGGTATAATTGTTGAGTTTTGGTTTCATAGATATGAATTTTCTAATGTTGTATCTTTAATTTTTCAAGAAATGGAATTGGCGCCCTTGTGAGTAGTCTTCATTTAATTGAAGACTCTTCGGGGTGTCACCAATTTATGTACAGGTTCAACTAATTGACGACACTACGTAGGGTCACCAATTAAGTTGTTTTTCAAGTGGGTTATGCTTCGTAGCAGAATGGTACATTCTGTGATACAAGCTACTATTTATTTTTCCAAAGTTTCTCCGAATTAGAATCCGAAGACATGATCAGGTGGAGAAAAATCTCAGGGTCACAGAAGTATATTCAGGCAAAGTTTTCATGGTTCAGTTTATTAGTTATAGATTTTTAAATGCATTGATTTACTGATTGCTGGAAATTCCAAAAAATGGAATTAACGACATTCCAGAAAATGGTTAGGGGCGCCATTTACAGGTGAGTGTTCATTATTCATCAATATCAAAATTATCCGAATCAGGATGTAATGGTATGAGCATGTTGAGATAAATGTCAGGATTTCAGAAACATGTTCATGTAAAACTTTCATGCTTTAGTTCGATAGTTATGGATTTTTGAATGTGTTGAATTATCAATTACTGAAAATTGCAGAAATGGAAATGACGACACTGCAAAGTGTCGTCATTTAATTGACGACCACTCAAGTGGTCTTCAATTTTCAAATTGACGCCCTGGTCAGGGTCTTCAATTTGCAAATTGGTGCCCTGTCAGGGGTCTTCAATTTGAAAATTGGCGCCCTGGTGAGGGGTCTTCAATTTGGTAATTGGCGCCCTGGTCAGGGGCGCCATTTACCTGAGAGCTGGGGCTTTCGGATTTTTAAAACATGCGAGTATTTTGTGTGCGGAGGTTCTATACTAATGTTTAAAACATGGTTATTAAGACTGTAAAACTAGTGTAATAAAATATGTTCAAAAACTCATGAAATCATGCTAACAGACTATGTTGAAACTCATAAAGATCATGGTAATAGTATATATATGCGACATGTGTAACAGGCTATTAAAATATGTATAACATGGTATATACATGGTTATTTCATGATCACGGTAAAGCCAGGTAATATATAGCATGGATGATGAGTTAATCTAACTCTAAGCATGCATAAGTTAACCTATTTAGCTACTAGTTAGGCAAGGATTTGAGAACACCTACCTTTTGACGTGATTATGAGGTACAGATAATAAGATGAAGCCACGCGTTCCCCACCGCCATAAAGCTTCAGCAATAGGACGTAGACTTCACATTTTCTGAGGAACGAAGGGAATTATTCCCTTCTGCAAGCAGCACTGAACGATGGCAGTAGCCTCTGTCAGTGCTATGGAGGGGATTAGTTATAGGGAATCGCAAAGCATTGGTTTATTGCTTTACGGGTCCGGGTGAGTAGATATGGTGTTTGCCAACTAAATGGGGCTGTTCGTGTCTCAACCTTCTAGAAACATAGATTAAATGATGCCCTAGTAAGCGGTCGTTCATTAATCTAGGTGGTACTATTCATGTAAATGACGTCTCTGAATGATGGCGTTTATTAATCTAGGTGTCATTATTCAAGAGAATGACGCCCTTGCAAGAGGGCGTTAAATGTTAGATAAAACTGCCACCTTCACGTGTTGGCATTCATGGTGTACATATATATATTAATATTATAATGGGATGGGGCCCTAAGGGAAAATGGCACCTCCATGCAAGGTCTTCAATTTGTTGAATGGGTGGAAAGAAATCCCACTTACGTACTACCCATGGCCCATGTGTTTAAAGTTGTCTTGTACATTTATATAATAACCCTCTCATGGTTTGGTTCTTTGTACAAGACCTTCCATATAAGATTCTATAGGAAAGTTCACTACGTACTACCCATGTGCATAAAGTTGGATTGCACATTTATATGCTAGTCCTCCTATGGTTTAGTTCTTTAAACAAAGCCTCTATATAGAATTCTTTTAAGAAGAGTAGATTGTGTATGCATAAAGTGATAGGTTGTAATTTATATACTAGCCCCCTAAGGTTTGGCTCTTTACATAAAGCCCTCGTGATTCTTTTATGGCATAAAGTAAGGTTGGCTTGTGTATTTATATTATAGTCATCATGAGGTTGGGTTCTTTATGTAAGACCTTCATGTATGATTTCTTTTAAGGAGAAGTTTTGAATTTACTCAAAGGTATTTATCGGGGGTGCTACAAAGGCAATTCCCAGAAGATACTTTTCTTCACCCAATTGTGTTTCTCTCCAAATCCACGAAGATGTCGTGTACTACCCGACAATTGCACTATATCTGGTAAGTTTTGCACCTCTAATGCCATTTGTCGACCAGACATCCGTTCCAAGTCTGCTTCATCCATTTCAACTGTGTTCTTAATGAATGAGTCCTTTTGCCTTCAGAAAGGATGGTCATTTGGTAGAAACCGTCGATGACAATTGAACCAGCATGATTTCTTACCATATTTCCAGAAAAAGGATTTGGTATCAGCCATACAGTAAGGACATGCCAACCTCACGTGTGTGCTCCAGCTAGATAGCATTCCATATGCAGGAAAGTTGATGCGGGACGGACACGGGGACCGACTCTAAGTGATGCGGACTAGGGACTCTAAATGTGGATGCGACCAGCAACACACAAATTGGAGAGACTTCAGCCCGACACTAGGAGTTCCTATGGGATATACGTCGCTAACAAAAACGCAAGCTCACTCATCGTCCCAAGCGAGGGAAACGCAGATCGTGCGCTGTTGAAGAACCGGCAGAGTTAAGGGTAGTCCGACTCAACTTCCGTGCTCGGATCGAGCCACGAGACTGGTCACTCTCACACTCATAGCGGTGACATGGACTCACGGGCTAGTTCCTATTGCACTCGGCAGCGGCCTAAGATCATATACAAAACTAGCAAATGAATGACAAGAAGTTACGATCGTTACCTCCACGCTCCCGGCGTGGGGAAGACAACCCCGGCCAATCACGGACTCCCGGTTAAACACTTTTACAATAGTACAATAATTTTGACCCACTCCACGCAGGGAGGTAACAGGTCACATGTGGGGCCCGGGAGTCGCGACAATTGGGTTGACGGGCAGCATCTTGACGTCGTCCCGGCGGTGCCAAACCCACGTTTTGGTGCTGTCCAGATAGCGCGATCTACGGGTACGTGGGGCCCACGAGCCGCTCTGTCCTCCGGGTCTGATGGGGTAGGTCCCGCTGTGATGGAGACCCCTGGTGGCGCACCTCCCTGGACTGCGGTCGGGCGGGGATGCCGATCGGAGGCCGATCGGCTCCGATCTCCAAGCTTTGGAGTTGCTGCCCACGGACTGGTTGCTTCTATTTTCAGGCGTGCGATCCGGCGAGATCGGCTGCTGCGATCAATCCTGATGTTGGATCAAGGGACAGAAGGTATCATTGGAAAGCTCTTTCGAAGTACTCCAACCTAGGGCCAGAGAAACAAACTGGATCTGCACGGATCTGGCCTTAATCTATTTTTGAAGTTGCTGTTGGACAGTGCCTGAAATCTCAGGGCAGCAGGGAAGTTTCCTGAGAACTGCCTTTGACTGTGGGGTATACCTCAGATTCAGACCTCGAACTCTTCATGAAGATTGTAGAGGGGAGAGATAGGAAATCGGAAATAATTCTTATGAAGGGATTGGTGGAGGTTTTGATTTGTTAGGGATTTTATACTGACTGGGGGTCGGATTTGGACACTGGCAGACAGAACTATAGAGGGATCTGAAAGTGAATTTTAGAAAATATGTGAAGGCCATTAGAAATTCCACGAAACTTTGGGGGTTGAGGGGATGGTGGGTAGAACCTCTAGTAATTTTGGGGGTTCCAAAAAAAACAAAAGGTGGTCCAGAGATGGGAAACTCAGGGTTGCTGTCACTATAGATAGAAACCTGGCAGAACTGGAAGGAAAAGATGGACGAAAATGTAAAAATGGAAATCGGAAGCTAAAGGCCAAACCAAACTTTGTGGAACATGGAGGGAACCTCTGGAACACCCTCTGAAAATTTGAACTCAAGAAGATCTCATGGTTGAGAGCAGAAATTCGTGGATGGAGGCTCTGTCCTGGGTGGACAAAATACCGGCGACGATGGTGGCGGTGCGATGGCGGCACGATGCCGGTGGCGGCGATCACCGGAACTGATATGTGAGGCTTCCCACCTCAGAAGGCAACCTTCCCAGCTGCAAGAAGAAGAGAGGGGAGAGGGAGAGGGGGGCACACCAGCCTTGCTCCAAGAAAATTCACCAAATTGTATGCATTAATTCCATTAAAAATAAGAAATACAAGAGATTTATATGAAATGCCAAAAGACTCAAAATAACCTTAGATCTAGATTTGGGAGGGGTAAACTTGGGAGTCAACAAATTAATTCTCCCATGTGCTTTGGACCAAAATAAAGAAATTACAAACATTTTTCTATTTTATTCTAAAGGGAGGGGCGTCCCTTGGACTATTTGGTTTCCAACTTGGACTTTTTAAGTCCTTTGTCCCCCACTTGGCCCACCCTTCTAGAAGCCCACAATTGAAATGTTGACGGATCCCACATGGGCCCTAGGGATGAGGTGGATCTATGGGAGAAGGGATGGGGGGCCCGTGGGACCCAGGGGTCCCATTTTGCACAAAAACCCTTAGTACAATCCAAATTACAAACCGAATAAAACTACATAAACACACATGACACACAAATAAAGTCCAAATAAATATGATAAATGTCGAGACTCAAGGGAGAGTCTCCAGACTGTCTCCGAGCCAGATGGACGTTGAAGTGGCTCGAGTGGTGCTCCGCGTATGGTACCGGTGGCTCGGCGTATCGTGCTTCTCAATCACTCGGGTGTCCGCACAAGAAGTCACTTATTGTCCACATCAATGCAGCCTTCATAGTGAAATTTTATTTTCTATACGCATCATAAGTAACAACTCCATCATTCCATAATCTTTTCAAGTCATCAATCTGTGGCCTGAGATATATGTCCAATTTTTTTCCTGGATTTTTTTGACCTAGAATCACCAAAGTTAAGAAAAGGTTCTCTCGCTTCATGCACATGCCCGGCGGAAGGTTATACGGTGTCATGAACATTAGCAAACATGAGTAAGATGCTACTGAACCTCCAAATGGGTTGAAGCCGTCTATGCATAAACCTAACCTAACATTGCGTGGCTCGTGAGCAAAAGTAGTATACGTACGATTGAAATGAGCCCATGTTTCACCGTCGGCGAGATGGCTGATTATATCATCTACACGACCTACTCTCTCCGTGTGCCATATCATATGCTGAGCTGTCTTTGACGACATATACATCCGCTGCAATCTGGGCGTGAGAGAAAGTATCGCAGTGACTTGTAAGGCACATCCTTCTGCTTTGAATTGTCCCCTCTCTTAGGTTTAAATCTATCATGCTGACAAATATCACATGATCTATTATCTACATTATCTTCATAATATAGTATACAGTGATTAGGGCATGCATCTATTTTTTGGTATTCAAGTCCTAACTCATTGACCATCTTCTTTGCACGGTAAAAATTTTCAGGTAACTTCTCATCTCGAGGCAGCATACTCTTGATAAGGAGGAGCATACGGTCAAAACAACTCTCACTAAGGTGAAATTCGGATTTCAAATTCAACAACTATGAGACAGCAAACAACCGAGTGTGATTTTCACAACCATCCCATAGCGGCTCATCAGCATCCCGAAGTAATTGATAAAATCTTTCAGCCGACTTATTTGGTGGTTCTTCGTTGTACACATGTTCCCCTTGTACATTAAAGTTAGGGCCAGTAGCATCGAGTACCATGTCTGCATAGGTACTTGTGCTCGCAACATTGCCGGGCTCATACGACCAGAACTCTTCACCATGACACACCCAATTCATATAACCTTACGTGAACCCTTTCCTGTATAAGTGAGCTTGCACATCCCACAGCAAATGAAATCTCTTATTTTTACAACGTAAACAAGGACATCGAATGTTACCACACTGGTCCACTGCTGTTGGATGCCCCAATACAAAGTGAACAAAACTATCAACTCCATCCTTAAACTCCTCTGACACCACTCCGTCAACTACTCTGCGATTCATCCATGAACGATCAATTTTAGCCATATTTACCTAACATATTAAAAAAATCATATCAATATGTCTTATCACTACATCTAAGAAAATATCGTGTACATCTCCCCTAAATATTGACTATTTTTCACACTTGTACATCCTGTTTGGTCACATATACATCCGTATCCACATCCACTTTCACTTCCATATTTACACACCGTAGTTGACATCGACATCATCTTCTAAAAAAAATCATTAACATACTTGCATTCACATACACATTTTCTTACATATCGGCATCCACACCTATCTACCAATTTAATTCACATCCAAGCATACTAATCACATATATCATAACAATAGTCATGAAGGGGCAAAAATGAAAAAAGGGTCATATCTACATTTACGCACACACATTTATACCCACATCCCTCTTCCTACCCTCCCAATACTATTGTGGCTTGGAATTTCATCTGATGTTGTAAGAGTACAGCATGTGATAAGGAGAAAAGGTTCATCTTGTAGATCAGGCATGAAGGTTAAAATTCTCAAAGGAGCAGTTGGTTTACTTAAAAGTAATCTCTATGCAACTCTTGAGTACATATTACTTGGGGGATAATATGTACTCAAGAAGGGGGGCCAACGGGAGAGGGAGAAAGGGGAATACCTGCGGTGGGGGGGTGTCCGTCGAAAAGAATTTGACCGCCGCCGCTGCCGGAGCTCACTTCCGGCCGCCCTCGCCACTCCGCCGCGCCCGGGTAAGAGATTGAGAGGCGGGTGCGATCGTGAGAGAGGAAAGGGATGTAGTGGTTGAAGGAGGAGGAAGGGGGAAGGACTAAGGAGGTCAGGAGAGGGGTCGTCTACCTGTTCTTGTCTCTTTTTATTTGGCGCCATATTTTCATTTGGCACCATGTTTTCATTCATTCATTCGTGATTTTTTGTCATTCATTCATTTCTTCCTATAAAAGGATAAAATCTCTCTCAGTAAAAAATATCATTAGATCTACTAAAATTATTATTTAATATTTTGAGATCTGTAATTTAGAAATTTTCACCTTTTTTATGGTCGATAAGTCGATTCCTATAAAAAGAAGAGAGAGTGTGTTGAAAAGCCGAGCTACCTTGAAAGCAGGGTTTGTGGTCTCGACCGACCCGCCCGTCCCGGTCACTGCCCGGGACGGGTCGGGTCGGTGCATATTCACTCCGTGTCGGTCCATCTCGTAAAATGTTATAATAAAAAAACTCTTTATATATATAATACATATAAAATAATACAACAAAGTAAAAAAAGACTCTTTATATATATAATATATATAAAATAAAATATTAAAATAATGAAGCGTCCCAGTCACGACCCATGACCCAGGCATCCTGCCCCCACTTGGGTGGGGTCAGGGCGTGGGCGGGTCGAGGCATCCCGGAGCGGGGACGTCAAACCCTGCTTGATCGATAAGTTGATTCCTATAAAAGGAAGAGACGACGTGTTGAAAAGCCTAGCTACCTTGAAAGACCCACATCGGGGTGCGAAAAGGTACTCAGAGGTGTATCGGTCACATGTTGACCATTTCCTTATTGTTCCGTGCCCCCGCCAAACTCATGTGTTTTGAATTTACCATCACGAAAATTATTCATTTTTGGGAGCTAGGGCTCCTCGCGGGGAATGCCATGTGGAAGCACTCAGGTGCCATAATCAAATATCATTGTATCTTTTATCGGTTTTACTCACGATAGGGCGTGCCAATCACTTGTGTGTGACAATGTGTTCAGGTTCCAAGACTGGAATGGTCTGGACTAACTAAAGGTGCACTCCTTCTGTTCACTAAGCAGACGATGGTGGGCATCGAGTCGGGACTGGCGACCCGCCGTGCCATAAAGGTCGATCACGGTGATAAGAGGGGAAAGCGTTTGATTAATCGCCAAGCAATGGGCCTGCATGGCCGATAAGTCGATTCCTATAAAAGGAAGAGACAGCATGTTGAAAAGCCTAACTACCTTGAAAGGCCCAAATCGGGGTGCGAAAAGGTACTCAGAGGCGTATCGGTCACATGTTGACCATTTCCTTATTGCTCCGTGCCCCCGTCAAACTCATGTATTTTGAATTTACCGTCACGAAAATTATTCATTTTTGGGAGCTAGGGCTCCTCGCGGGGATGGCCACGTGGAAGCACTCAGGTGCCATAATCAAATATCATTGTATCTTTTATCGATTTTACTCAC
This sequence comes from Amorphophallus konjac, assembly GCA_022559845.1. Lineage (NCBI taxonomy): Eukaryota > Viridiplantae > Streptophyta > Magnoliopsida > Alismatales > Araceae > Amorphophallus > Amorphophallus konjac. Next base: position 182,951,526 of record CM040121.1, on the reverse strand, counting down.
GATAGGGCATGCCAATCACTTGTGTGTGACAATGTGTTCAGGTTCCAAGACTGGAATGGTCTGGACTAACCGAAGGTGCGCTCCTTCTGATCACTAAGCAGACGATGGTGGGTATCGGGTCGGGACTGGTGACCCGCCGTGCCATAAAGGTCGATCACGGCGATAAGAGGGGAAACGTTTGATTAATCGCCAAGCAATGGGCCTGCATGGCCGATAAGTCGATTCCTATAAAAGGAAGAGATAGTGTGTTGAAAAGCCTAGCTACCTTGAAAGGCCCACATCGGGGTGCGAAAAGGTACTCAGAGGCGTATAAGTCACATGTTGACCATTTCCTTTTTGCTCCGTGCCCCCGTCAAACTCATGTGTTTTGAATTTACCGTCATGAAAATTATTCATTTTCGGAAGCTAGGGCTCCTCTCAGGGAATGCCACGTGGAAGCACTCAGGATAATAATCAATGTCGCCCTTGAGTCACGTACACATCATGAGGGGCAGGTGTGGCCGTCCCTGCCAAACTGGTCGTCCCGACCACGGCTCGAAACTGGATTGGACATTGCGTACCGATACGGAAAACTATAATATATTTATGTAATGGAATAAACAAATTGAAATGACATGTTGTATCATTTCGTTTATTATTCTGCCGTTTGAACGAGTTTCTACGGGTTTGAATCTTAGCTTCAGCTTAAGGTTTCCTTAAGTTTTTTTAATATAACTTATTTAAAAATGTAAATGAAAACACGGCAGAATGTTGTTTCGAACCCGGCACCTAACGATTAACAACGATACACTGACGTCCAGTTATTTGTTACTCCAGTTGAGCATTTGTCACCCACACTCACCCAATTGTCACCACTAAAGTCCACAAGACGCCGCCCTTACTCTTACACTTCCTTGAAAGTCGGGTGTTAGCCTTGTCTCTATTGAGCCCTATTTGTCACCGTTAGCAGGGTATTTTTCACCCTCGCTAACGCATTTGTCACCCGTGTAGACACATTTGTCGCCCTTAAGCTCCAAACTACCACGTGAAAAATGGGACACGTCGGCCACGTGTGGGTGTTGTTCTCGTATTGCCAAAGATCCAACGCCGCATGCCACATCAACAGAAATGATGACGTCGAACTACATCCTCGAAATTAAAAATCCTCAACTACTTATTTACCCTTCCCGTCATGTCTTGGCTCTTACGCAACCTACCAGAAGCCGGTTCGTCTCTCTATCGTGCTCAGCGTCTCGTCTTCCTCGCGGTGCCATTTGCGACCTCTCCGTCATTTGCTATTCGAGCACACCTGAATTGCGAGCTCTCTTTCATCACTGATAGCCATGGAGCCGAAGGAGACACCCATGCAACGCTCCATCCGCCGTAAACTGGATGTCCCACCTGCATCTCAGGAAATTGTACCGGTTCCTACGGCCGAAGAAGAAACGTTTCACATACCTAGGGTTTCTAAGGCCTCCACTTCAGGGTGACAAGTTAAAGGTAGTGTGGTTCCTTATCTCCTTTACATAGCTATTTGCCCCCCTTATTGACCTATTTATTTGTCACGCTTATATCTACCTATTTGTGTCAGATTTAGACCTACCTCTCTCCAAATTTCATACGTTTGTCACCCTTAAGCACCTATTTGCCACACCTAAACTCCCTTGTGTATACATTTGTCACCCTTGTCTTAATCTTAATATTTTTTATATTTCTTGATCAGTCAATTAACTGAATTTCTTGTTTACACATTTTTTGAATCTAGTGAACACAAGGGTCATCTCCGCCCGGTGTTCTATGGAAATTTACATGAAGGACAGGGATCAGATGGCATTTCGGGAATGCCACAAGTCATTGATGAGGACCACACCCTTTGGTCCATATGTTGACAATGCTTCTCTCGTCACCTTCACCATGACACTATTGGAGGAGATTATTTGCGCCCATAGTGGAGGAAATTACTTCCGTATGGGTAGTAAGGAGGTCGCATTCAATGTGGAAGATGTGGGCATAATTTTAGGATTACCTTACTCTGGTCAGCCGGTTCAACATTATGGATCCGCAAAAGAGAAGTCGAAGTTGCAGCATCGATTTGGATTTGTAGCAACATTTGACCGGAAGAAAGTGTGCTCTCTCATCCAGCAAATTGTTTGGTCCGATGAAGAGCAGGATGTGGCCGACACTGTCCGACTGTGGATTGTACTCTTACTGTCCACTTTCCTTTGCCCACGGTCGACACATTCTTGCCCACAACAGATGATGTCATGCTTAGATGACATTGGCAGAGTTTCAAATTACAACTGGACAGCCGCCATGCAACAGGTAACGATGCACAAGTTTAAGCAATTAGTTTTGGCAGTCCAGAAACGACGGTCAGGTACAATTGACCGTGCTAAGAGAAGAACCGAGGATGCATCCCAGGCCCATACATTTATATTTGGTTGTTCTGCCGCACTTGCTGTAAGTTTTTTTATTTTTGGTGTGTAATAATTAATGTGTCAATCATTAATTCTATTGCATTGTAAAATAACTTGATATATTTCATATTACAGGTCTGGTTTTTTGAGCACACGCGGGTGTGGCAGCCACTAAGGCAGGTGGCATTCCCCTGACTATTTAGGTGGGGGCCATTCCTTGATAGGAAATTAAAATTCTCCATTGGATCCCTGCGAGGCCAACAGGTATTATGAGTACTAAAAACTTCTTCTTTGTCATTTAACATTAATGAATAACCGAAGTGATGTGGTTTGAAATGTAGGTGATCGAAGGGCTCCTTGTTAAGCCAAGTGAAAGGGACACGGGGTACGGTGGTCAGATGATGACCCGACCCAGTGCTCAGGAGACTCTTTCATCAGCTCCATGCATGCCTGTGCTACAGGATATTGCCGCTACATTACAGATCCGGTAGCGGCTACTTGAGGAAATGAGGGCCTTCTTTCTGGCTAGGGTGCAAGAGGCTCACATTACAGCTGATGCAGCACCTCCTAGGCCCGTCGAACAGGTGACGGTTGATGTCATGCCACCTCCAACAGCCGCTGTCAGGGAAGTGTAAGGGGCTGAAAATGTTGAGTAAAGTATATGTTAAACCTCTGAAATGGACATTGCCGCCGATGTCCCACCTTCAAGGCCCCCTCAACAAAGTGCGGATGATACCGTGCCATCTAAGGCAGCCCCTGAAGAGGATGTGCAAGGCGATATCCAAGCTCAGATGGAGGCGACCAATGGGCATGGTGACCGTCGTGAAGGTGCATTTTCTCAGTCCCTTCATCAACGGGACGAGAAGCCTGTGAGGAAAAGGTTGGCACCTACAAAGAAAACTACATGACGGGGGAAGAAGAAGGTGAGTCTGCGTTCTTCCTACTTCTTACAGTATAGAATCTAAGATTGGTATATTGGCATAAATGTAGAAGGGAGATGAAGCTGACCCTTACAGAAAGATCATATAGAGTACTGATTGGATCTGCAAAAGCCTGCTGAAGCTGACAGATAACACGATTGTGAATGAATTCATTGATGCTTGTGCCTCTGGGGATATTGAGTAAGTTGTCCTCTTATAGTTTCTGTCATTATCCTGATCCGCCTTACTCTGACTACTATGAAAATTTTTGTCCAATATAGTGGCCCCATATTTCAATTACAGAACGGGATTGTTTTGAACCGTCGTCATGTCATTGATCTATTATACAGCCAGATGATAGATGATATGGTAATTTTTTGGAAAATTATGAAATTTTTTGTCACTCCCCCTACCCTGAACTTGAGTTTCTATTGCTAATAGAATCGTGATTGTTAATTTACAGGTGATCGACGCCATGATGTACCTCCTCCACTCACGATTCAATGAATCTAACACCTTTCATCAGTGGGTTTATTTTCCCACCACTTTAGTGAATCACATAAACGGCAGGACAGCGGCTAACTCTGAAAAATCCAACGAATTGTTGGAGTGCGCCTACGAGAATGTTGAATTATCAGAACTACAGAGGAACAAATATTTATTCTTCGTGTTACACTCTGGAGGTCACTGGCATCTACTTGCTATTGACACAGAGAATCGCCGCTTTGCCTCATACAATTCCATGAGAGGCATGGCCATCCATGATGCCACTACAAGAAATTGGGTACTTTTTCTTATCCATGTACCCGAAATCATATATATTTATATTATCTTTTAATTATTCCTTAATAATTTATAACCTTTCATTTGCAGGTTGCAGTTGTATGGGGGTCTCTGAAGCTCTATGGGACATTCGAGGGAGTTGAGAAATGGGATCTTGTATTCGACAACGAATGTCCCCAAGAGGGAGCTGGAAGCCTCAACTGTGGCATTTATGTACTGAAATATGTTCAAGAATTGTCAAGGAAGGGGGAGACATCATGGATATTTAATGAGGGTGATTGTAACATGTTTAGAGCCCGGTTTGGGGCCTACCTCATTACCTATGGAAATACAACATCTTAAATATTTCACATCTCAAACCTCAAAATGTGGCATACCTGTCTTCATTGATATTTCTTTTGTCATACATTTTGATGTTCAAAGTTTTATATGTTTTAATGATGTTAATGTGTATGCTTGATAATGTTAATTCATGAATATCAATGAGTTTTCTGAAGACAGATTCAAGTTTGGTTAAGGAACTAGGCTGAAGTGTGAAAAGATGAAGCCTTTACTTGCACAAGTGTCGACTAGAGTCGACCGTGGAGCCGACTCTAGTTCAGACAGCTGAAGAGAAATACCCAAGTCACCCACTGGATGAAAAGAGTTTTGGCTACGCTTTAAGGGTGAAAAATAGGTGGCCAATGGTGAAAAATAGGCCTTACTGGTGTAAAAGAGGCGACAAAGGGTGAATAATAGATGATCAGGCTGAAATATGGAAATATCCTTGTCCCATGAGAGAGAATATACCTCTGATAGGGTAGCCTCGGATCACGTGCAAAGTCTGTGCCCCTGGCCTTCGAGTTGAGCGCGTGCCAGACACACCGAGCCTGTGATTCACCCTTTCAGCCCATTTGTCATCCTTACTGGCTAATTTACACGCTTATCGTCCATTTGTCAGTCATACGGGCTATTTGTCACCCTTACTGCATATTTATCACTCTTATCTTACCACATGACCAGCCGTTGCCTTCTTCTCTCCATTAGCTACTTGTCTTTGACCTGGATCATTGTAGCTGACTAATCTATTCATTAACCTTTGACTTTGACTGGGACCTCATGACTGTAGTCAAGAAAAAGTCAAACTTTCTGGAGTCCTCTTTGACTGGCGTTGACCTTGATGAGTCAACATTGACTGTCTTGGCATTGACCAAGTCCCTTCATTCTTCGATCTTCTGATTGCTCTATAAACTCTTGATACACTGTTCACATTTTTGTCCTCTTGTGAACTTGACACCTCCTTTCAGCTCCTTATGCTTTTCATTGGTTAGTTCGAAGGATCTATTTTTCACCCTTACCATTGTATTTGTCTACTCTGCAGATCTAGTTGTCGCCACTGATAGGTATTTTTCACCCTTATCCAGTGTATTTGCCAACACCCTCTCTTGTCCAATCACCTCTGTAATATGCTCCGATCGAGCGACGATCGTTCGATTAGGGTTCCTGACGTTCTCCTTTTTTCTGCTCCCGAGGGGCTGCGTTACCACCTCCATTGCAGCGATGTGTTAAATCGACACACTGATCCCGCTGGTGACCCTACATTGACACCCGCTCTTCTATTTTAAGTTATTAAGGCTCCTTCGCAATGTCATCCCCTTCATCAGTGCGCGTAGCGGTGGCTTCCCCAGCAGAAGAGCCCGTCTCCTCTGCGTCCTCCTCGGTCCCTTGTCGTCATTGGTTCCTACTGCAGATGCCCTCTTCCTTTTTTTTTAATCTTCTTCCATGTTTATGCATTTTACAGGCCTTTCATATGTTCGTATATGATATGCTCTGGGTAGTTTCATATTAAACAGATGTAGTGGTAGTTTCATTTTACATGCTTTCTGATCTACAAACTTGCTCTTATGGATTGGACTTCATATTAAATTTGCTGCAATTATTATGTCTGTCATACCTATTGTTTTTTATAACACCTTACATGTAGAGAATTGAGGTTCAGAAAATGGGAAGGTATAAATGCTATGTAGTGTGGGTTGGTCGCGAACTCGGTGTATATTATAGTTGGCCCGAATGCTTTGTCCAAGTGAATGGATACCCTGGAGCTCGTTATAAGGGTTTTCACTCGGTAGAGGAAGCACATGCTGCTATAAATGCAATAGCATGCATATGTATGTTGATCATCCTCAACTATAGGAAAGGCCCATGCCTACATATCATGCAAGTCTCGGGCCTGACTATGATTCAAGGAACCAGGCACTACGCCAACAGACTACACAAATGTTAAATGTGCCTTGTATTGTTGTTGTTCTAATATGTACTCTAGTAGTGTTGCTCCTCTTCATATTACTTGCATTGTTATTACTATTGTTGTAGGTAAGGAAGTGTACTATGTTTGGCTGCATAGGGAAATAATGTACTGGATATTTTACTCATTGACACCGTTAAATCCTTCAAACGAACTTGAGTTTCTTCAAGTTTCACTGCCATGACCTATTTGTCACCGTTACAGAGCTATTTGTCACTTCTAATGACAATTTGTCACTCATAACGAGCTATTTGTCACCCTTATTGCTCGCTAGGCGTCGCCTTTGTTTCGCTTCATCACATATTGTGATTTCTGTTATCGATTTATCACGAGACATTTGTCAGTCTTGAAGCCTATTTGTCACCACTGATGACTATTTGTCACCACTAAGCAGTGTTAGCCATTGCAGTATCTCTCTCCTGCCTCTCATCTACTATGCGGCTGATGTATCCGGATGAAAGGAACCTCGGTCCAAGTGATCTCATGACCGACAAAAAGGAAGGACCGAGAGTCAGAAAAGTTGGGGGAGGAATGATCTTCGCGGTCCCGTCGCTTCGATTTCCATAAAGTTGGGGAGGCACGAAGACTCTTTCTCCCTCTAGGGGTTTCGTCTCATTCCTATAAATAGAGACTCGGTAGGGAACCCTAAGGACATCCTGATTTCCTTTAACTCTCGTGAAGATCTCGTCGTTTGAGAAGTCAGATTCTTCGTCAGAGTAGGTTCCTGCCAAAAGGTTGAGCTTCCGAAAGGAAGCCCTGCCGGTGTCGGACCAGCCATCATGGGAAAGCAGCGGCGATGACTTTCCAGAGGAATACAAGCAGGGGTACCTGCAAGGGTGGCAGGATGCCTTAGCGAAGGTCGATCACCTATTTTATAATAAGGGGGTGTTGAGCCTCCAACATGACAAGTTCCGTCCCAAAGAGGACGAGTAACCGCTTGTACCCTCTTCCCCTATCAATATAATTTTTTTTCTGCAATCTTTCTTTGCATGATGGATCCTTGATCTTTGTGTGATGTGGTTGCCGTCAAATGAAGGATACCATCCATCGCAGGTAGGGGTTACCTTTACGAAGGGGAGTTCTTCCCCTATAAGTAGCAGGGTTTGTCAATGGTTCTAATACTAGTAGGGCTTATCTTCATAGTTCATCGTTCATCGTTAGGATCCATTTGTCACCCTTCATACACATTTGTCCCCCCTGTTGATCTATTTGTCACCACTAATAGGTATCCTTCACTCTTATAGCATGCAGGAGCCGTCCGCCTTTGCCCCTGGGAGCCGTAGCCTTTGTGCATTTTTTCACCATTAAGAGTTTTTTGTCACCCCTCATGCGCATTTGTCGCCCCTGTCAACCTATTTGTCGCCACTAATGTGCATTTGTTGTCTCTGTCAACTTATTTGTCATCAATAATATGCATTCATCACTCTTATCATTCATTTTACTCGCTGCTCTCACATACGGAAGGTGAACCTAAAAGAGAAAACAAATATAATAATAAAAAATCTATAAAAAATGATAATGAATAAATAAAATAATTTGTCACATAGGCAATAAATTAACAAACAAACCATGAAAGTCGAATCATTCCGACATATTTTAGACGAAACATTTTAGTAGGATAATATCGTCGATATTTCTAATTTTTTTGAGCTATTTGTCACCGTTACAGATTTATTTGTCACTACTAACGGCTATTTGTCACTCACAACATCTATTTGTCACCCTTATCGCTCGCCAGCTATCGCCTTTGTTTCGCTTCAAAATATATCTTTTACTTCTGTTATCCATTTATCAACATTAGGAGACATTTGTCAGCCTTGAAACCTATTTCTCACCATTGATGACTATTTATCACCACTATGCGGTGTTAGCCGTTGCGCTTGATTTTGACTTATCTGACTTACTAGCTCCAAAACTTCAAAACGTGTTCTTCTTTCTGTCTAACAGTGATAATTAATAAATAAAATACTGTAATTATAATAAAATAAATAAAATACCAAAAAATGATACAAATTAAAAATTTATAAATATAATAGAATAATAATAAAATAATTATGAAAAAGATAAAAATCATATAAAATGATAATTAATAAATGTAACAACATATTAATAGTTAAATAATTATGAAAATGACAAAAACTAAAAAATTTAAAAATGATAATTAATAAATGTAATGCTAAAATAATAATGAAATAACTAAAAATGAGAAAAACATAAAAATGATAATTAATAAATGTAACAGCATAATAATAGTAAAATAATTATGAAAATGACAAAGACCATAAAAAATTATAATTAATAAATGTACTAGTATAATAATAAATTAATTATAAAATTGATAAAAAATCTAAAATTGATAATTAATAAATGTAACACTATAACAATAATATAAAATCACTTAATTGTGAAAAATGATAGAAAAATAATATAAATGTTTCGCTTCATTTAATAAGTGTCGTTTGATGATTAGAAAAGCTTCAGATCCGTGTTGGTAGAGTTATGAAACCCATAAACGATTAAACCCATCAGACGAACTTGAGTTTCTTCAAGTTTCACTGCCATGAGATATTTGTCACCGTTATAGAGTTATTTGTCACTGCTAACGACTATTTGTCACTCACAACATCTATTTGTCAGCCTTATCGCTCGCCAGCCATCGCCTTTATTTCGCTTCAAAACATATCTTTTACTTCTGTTATCCATTTATCACCCTTAAGAGATATTTGTCAGCCCTAAAATATATTTCTCACCACTGATGACTATTTGTCACCACTATGAGGTGTTAGCCGTCGCGCTTGATTTTCGCTTATCTGACTTACTGGCTCCAAAACTTGAAAACTTGTTCTTCTTTCTGTCTAACAGTGATAATTAATAAATAAAATACTATAATTATAATAAAATAAATAAAAATACTAAAAATCATATAAATTAAAAATTTATAAATATAACAGAATAATAATAATAAAACAATTATGAAAAAGATAAAAACTATATAAAATGATAATTAATAAATATAACATCATAATAATAGTTAAATAATTATGAAAATAATAAAAACCAAAAAAATTAAAAATGATAATTAATAAATGTAACGGTAAAATAATAATGAAATAATTGAAAAAGAGAAAAAACATAAAAAATGATAAGTAATAAGTGTAACAACATAATAATAGTAAAATAATTATGAAAATGATAAAGATCATAAAAAATTATAATTAATAAATGTATCAATATAATAATAAATTAATTATAAAATTAACAAAAAATATAAAATTGATAATTAATAAATGTAACACTATAACAATAATATAAAATCACCTAATTATGAAAATGATAGAAAAATAATATAAACGTTTCGCTTCATTTAATCAGTGTCGTTTGATGACTAGGAAAGCTTCAGATCCGTGTTGGTAGAGTTAGGAAACCCATACACGGTTAAACCCTTCAAACGAACTTGAGTTTCTTCAAGTTTCACTGCCATGAGATATTTGTCACCGTTACAGAGTTATTTGTCACTGCTAACGGCTATTTGTCACTCACAACATCTATTTGTCACTCTTATCACTCGCCAGCCATCGCCTTTGTTTCGCTTCAAAACCTATTTTTTACTTCTTTTATCTATTTATCACCCTTAGGAGACATTTGTCAGCCTTGAAACCTATTTCTCACCACTGATGACTATTTGTCACCACTATGCGGTGTTAGCCGTCGTGCTTGATTTTAGCTTATCTGATTTATTGGCTCCAAAACTTCAAAACTTGTTCTTCTTTCTTTCTAACAGTGATAATTAATAAATAAAATACTGTAATTATAATAAAATAAATAAAAATACCAAAAAATCATACAAATTAAAAATTTATAAATATAACAGAATAATAATAATAAAATAATTATGAAAAAGATAAAAACTATATAAAATGATAATTAATAAATGTAACATCATAATAATAGTTAAATAATTATGAAAATGACAAAAATTAAAAAAATAAAAATGATAATTAATAAATGTAACGGTAAAATAATAATGAAATAACTGAAAATGAGAAAAAAATATAAAATGATAATTAATAAATGTAATAGCATAATAATAATAAAATGATTGTGAAAATGACAAAGACCATAAAAAAATATAATTAATAAATGTACCAGTATAATAATAAATTAATTATAAAATTGACAAAAAATATAAAATTGATAATTGATAAATATAACACTATAACAATAATATAAAACCACCTAATTGTGAAAAATGATAGAAAAATAATATAAACGTTTCGCTTCATTTAATCAGTGTCGTTTGATGACTAGGAAAGCTTCAGATCCGTGTTGATAGAGTTAGGAAACCCATACACGGTTAAACCCTTCAAACGAACTTGAGTTTCTTCAAGTTTCACTGCCATGAGATATTTGTCACCGTTACAGAGTTATTTGTCACTGCTAGCGGCTATTTGTCACTCACAACATCTATTTGTCACTGTTACGCTGGTTTTTATGCCGATTAACCGGGGTGAGTAAAGGGATACAGCGGGGAAAGAAAATACGGGAGTTTAATGTATCTCGGGTATCCTCCTTACGGGTGCATGCCTCTCGCGGTGATATCGGGCACTCTCCTTTCACGGAAAGTCAAAACAAGGTCGAATGGCACGGAAATGTCGGGATAAGGGTTAACCGGACAGGGTGCGGGCATACCAGTCGATCTCTCAACAATCAATCATGGAACCAATGTTTGACCGGGGAAGCGCCACTAGGGCACGGCACGTGGGCTCAGGCAATCGGGCGACACGTGGAGAGAAGAGGTTCCATGGGTGCGAGTGCGTAGGCGATTGCGGGAATCGTGTACAAGACATCTTTCCCCACCGGCCGCAAGCAACCGGTGTTTATTTACATCGGATTGAATCCGAATACCTTCGTTCCATGCTGAAGAAAAGTCTGTATATGTGTCTGAAGCCGTGGGTAGAGGCCTGGGGGCATTCAGCAACTAGGGGTGCGCGTTAGGCCGAGGGGTGTTTACTGGGGTTAGGGTGCTAGGCATGGATGCCGAGTGATGTAGATAGAAGACTGAAGGCCGAGACGTGGGTGCGAGAGCACTCGTCCAATCGGCGGGGTTGTGCTGAGACGTATATTTCTTTATAGGGAAGCCGTAATGGTCAAAGTACAACTGGCGCATGCCACGGGACAATTCCGACGTGTTAGTCGGTCCCCGGGTCGATGCGTGATGAATGAACACTTATGCATTTTATAGAGGGCTCCTCCCGTGACGTGGGCCATGGCCGCGTGTGAGCGACGTCACGCGGTTCCGGGAAGCGGAGAGAGGACGCGGAGTGCGCGGGCTCCTCTTTTTGTTTGTTTTATTATTGTGCTTGCTGCAACACAGAAATAAGAGAAGAGAGAGAAGGGGCCACCATGGGAGATTGCTCCGGTGGGGCGAGCGGGACAAGTGTGATATAGCAAAATATGGGGTTTAAACGGTCATAGCGGGAAGTGACTCGCCGCGGCCTCGGGGGGACGGGAATGGTGCAAAAATTAAATAACAAGAATTGAAACGGCCATTGGGGAAGTGACTCGCCGCGGCCTCGAGAATATGAGCAGATAATAAGATGACAGAATATAGAGAGAATACAAAGAGCGGGAATTTAAACGGCCATTGGGGAAGTGACTCGCCGCGGCCTCGAGAACACAAACAGATAAGAATATAACGTATAAGAACGTGAATTTAAACGGCCATTGGGGAAGTGACTCGCCGCGGCCTCGAGAACACGAATAGATAAGAATATAACATATAAAAATGGGAATTTAAACTGCCATTGGGGAAGTGACTCGCCGCGGCCTCGAGAATATGAGCAGAATATAACAGAGTATAAAGAGAATATAAGAACGGAAATTTAAACGGCCATTGGGGAAGTGACTCACCGCGGCCTCGAAAATAAGATGTGATCGCCAGGGGCCGAAAGACCCCAAAATAAGAAAGTGATCGCGCCTACCTCAAGAGCGGGAGATGGCGGGTTGCTTCTTCCTCTCCCTCCGGCCGGCCGACGGAGAGGACTTTCCTCGGCTACCCTTGCAAAACAACGACAAACAAATGACAAGTGGATTAGAAAGATGGAGGTGTAGTATTCAAATCCTTGCGATAAAAATAATGAAATGATGGCAAGACACACACCTGGTTGGTGTTATCTTTTAAACCCCTCTCGGACTCGAGTAGGAGGAAAATGAGATGATGGATGCAAGAAGTATAAAAGAAGAGGCGCCCTTATGAAGGGGGATAGAGGATGCGAGATGATGAATGCAAAAGAACTACGAAGAAAAAGGGGAAGAAAAGGCTTATTGGATGAGCCGAGGGTGAAATCCGGCGGAGCTCCGGCAGCGTGGGGACGACGTGGAAGCGCGGTGGATGAAGACGACCTTCCTCTCGCGAGCGTGAGCACCCGAGAAGCCGGCAGAACCTCCACCTACAAAAGAACCCACGGGTTAGAAAATGACTCCGTAGCCTCTGGGCTCCGGCAGCCTATCGGATCACTTCCAAGCTCTTCCAGAACTGAGGGGGTGGGCCTCTATTTATAGGGCTCCGGAGGGTGGAGGCGTCCAGGATCCTGGACACCTCCATCAGGGCCGAAATAATATTTTATTCTATTTTTATTTATTTTTTTAGAATATTTTTGTGGAGGCGTCCAGGGTCCCGGACGCCTCAAACAGGTCCACCGAAAACCGACGGCGGCCGCACGCGGTTTGGTACAACGCGTGGTTTTGTGAGCGGCGTCTCGTGATTCAGAAATGGGCGCGTCCAGCTGACTGGACGTCTCTAAAATTTGGATTTTTTCACACACGACAAACCGTCATTCGGTGGCCGGCGCCCGTGATGGATGTGATGGAGGCGTCCAGGGGCCTGGACGCCTCCCAAAATGTGTTATTTTTATTGTGATTTTGTCTTTTATGCCAAGGCTGGCATTTTAATTTTTTTATGTTTGTTTTTATGGAGGCGTCAGGGGCCTGGACGCCTCCATTAATATATATATATATTTTTAATTATTTTTTGTCTTTTTTATGCCAAGTGGCATTCTACAAATATTTTTTATTTTTGTTTTTGTGAAGGCGTCCAGGGGCCTGGACGCCTCCATTAATATATATATTGTTTATTTTGTTTTGGGCCCCGAGAAAATAATAAAATAAATTAAAATCATGGGGGCGTCCAGGGGCCTAGACGCCCCCATTAAGACCCACCCGTGTCCTTAGATCAGGCGTCGGCGGGCGCCCGGCAGACACCCTTCTTGGTTCCGGAACCTCTTGATGCGTCTGACTGGTGTTGATGCCGTCCGAATGCCGTGACGAGACGATTCCGGATGCCGAAAAGGGCGAAAGAAGACTCAAGAAAAGGAAGTACTCAAGTGATTCGAAATGCGTAAGCCGTCGCGGGGCGTCGTATAGTAATATGAGACTTTCTCAGGAGACGTCAGGAATGGCGTGTCTACAGCTACCCCGCCTTGGCGTCTGCTTTGCAAGGGAGCGACACGTAGTGGAATGGTATCGAAGTGGAGTGGAGTGAAGTGGGAGCGGACTGATAAGTTGATGCCAAGGTGTGATGAGACACGCTTTTGACGTTACTGTTTGGAATCTTTCCTGGAGTTTCAATGAGGCGACCTTGAAGAAGGTCTTTCAAATATTGACGATTGCTTGGACGGAGATCAAATAAGGGAGGGTGAGATGTGCGCTCAGGCACGAAACAAAAGGAGACCAACTTCTCGGTGTGGAAGTACCTGGGTCATAAGCCGGAGGTTTCACCTTTGGGGAGCGGTTACCAGCCAATGTGGAAGTGCTGCGGCCAAGGTGGGTCGAAAAAGGTAAAGGAATATCTTAGGGTCTGTCCAAACAAGGGTCTCCTTTGGAAGAGCAGCGTCGAGGCTGTCTCAAGGAAACTCGGTATTTCATTCGGAGTGGAATATCTCATATTTGTGGGAATTGAAACACAACGGCTTTCACAATCGAATCACTTGAATGATCTTCCGTAATAAATCAAAGTCCTATATGAATGCATGCTGGGTTTAAAGAAAAATTCAAAACAAACTAAAATAGAAAATAGCCAAGGATAATATTGTCAACTTATGAAGGACGGGTCAGGATACCGACCCGGTGAGCTGATACTGGGCTGGGGCCCGTTTATCCGCGCATCAACTCACTGAATGGAACCGTCGTCCCCATTCTATCACAAATTGACGGCCTATTCGTACAACCCAAATTCTTCCGGGATCATCACCGTTTTTGTTGAAGGGGAACTCAGATCCCAGATTCGTTCGGGCCGCATGGTCCTCGGCATGTTCTAGTAGCGTACGTATCATATACTACGATGCATGACATGGTGGGACCAACCAATGAAAGGTGGGACAGGAGATAGGACAAAGACGTCCGTTAGTAAAACCTGCACAGGCCAGCAAAGGTTAGCAACATCATAAAGTAGCAAAATCATAGCAGAATCGCACCACAGTTCAAAGGAGATCCAGACAAAATTCTGATAGCGACCGCTGATGTGACATGTTCTGTCCTGTAGCGATCTTCCCTTCCTATAAGAACTCCCCTTAGGCTAGTTCATTCAAATGCACCAAGGTGGGTTTTGGAAGCTCAGGAGAGGAAGGAGAGGAGAATCTAGAGATTTCAGGATGGAAGGAGAGTCTTCCCATGTTATGAAGAGGAGCAAGCCTAGCAGCGAGATTAGGCGACTTTCCGACCTCGAGGGTCATCTGAGTGGGACGATCATGTCGCATATGGTAAGCTGACTCTTTTCAAATTTCTCCATGTGAACCTTCTTCTTACTTCCTTCATTTTTTCTTCTTTCCTCTTCCAGCCATATCCACTCTTCCCAAGGCCCGAGGAAGTTTTCCAAGTTGCCATGGCTTTCAAAGCTGACTTCCAATATCTCCATTGGCATGAGGGCCATACTCTCGAAGTGGCATCTGCAGGGGCTCCTTATTCACGCCAAGCATTACGAGAAGATTCGTATGGACTGGGCGGCTATGGGCGCACTAGTGGAGATCTGGCATCCCCAGACCCACAGTTTTATCTTTCCGACCTTCGAGGTGACCATCCTCCTCGAGGAGGTGGAACTTCTGCTCGGATTGAAGAAATTCAAGAGTGACGGGAAGGTGAAGGCTATGCGGATGCTGACACGGGGGACTTCTGAAAGCGTCCTTGGAAGCTTCATGCCGCCCGACGTAGCCAGAAAGGTCCGTACTCAAAAGGGGATCGATCTCCAAAAGCTTGCGGAGTGGGTCATGGACGCCCTGAGAGGGTCACCAGACGATGACTATTTGGAGGGAATCATGAAGGGGTTCACCATTTGTCTGGCGGGTGCTCTCTTGTTCCCTTATACCGACAACATGGTGGAGGAAGACCAACTGGGTGCTATCTGCGAGATCTGGCGTGGAAAGAGGGTGGGACCCGCCGTCCTTGCCTATCTTTACAGCGGTCTTACTGCCTCGAGCATGGGTAAGCCTCCATTTGGTTGTGCACTTGTCTTGAATTGCTGGCTGGATTTGCATTTCAAATTCGACCACCGCGAGGGAATGCCAACCGCTTCGAAGCTCTTCCAACAAAGCCCTCTTCATCACATAACCGACGTGTTAGGCTTCGGTGGTACCGTAGTGAACCGCGTTCCGTGGCTGAAGAAACGTGAAGACTGGCGGTCTCACTTTTGCACCGTGACACAAGGCTTCTTTACTTGCGCACCGGCATGTTTACTTTCGCTAGATCTCCTCATGAGGTCTTCTCCCGAAGTTGATCTTCAACTGATCGACGCGACCGAGTTCGTCCTTTATAATGCGCATCGGTGCTGCCTCCAGATTGGCATCCCACGCCATTCGTTCCCGCCACCGACTGGCATTGTTCCTTTGAAGAAAAGGGAGTTGGGCACTGAAGCGGACGCGAAGGAAGCGAAGGCCATTAAAGCTCCCTGGAAGACAAGTGTTGCGGGAAAGGCCTTAGCGCACGTGGTGGAAGAATGCGAGCCGTGGAGGGCTTATGTAACCGAACTGGGGAAGTTAAGGCCTAAGGTGCCTAAACCCCTGATGTAGTTCACTCTGCTTTTCTGATAGAATAAAATCTGGCATGGATGTTTTGGACCTTCGTTAATTATTATCTTTTTTGTGGTTTTTCTTTTTCTTTGTGTTTTTTATTTTGTTTGGATTATATTCTTATCTTTTTTCTTTTATTATATATATATATATATATTTATTATGGGGGCGTCCAGGGGCCTGGACGCCCCTAAGTTTTATTTTTATTATTTTATTTTTTTTGACAATTTATTTTTGGGGGCGTCCAGGGTCCTGGACGCCCCTATTTTGATTTTTTTTATTTTTTATTTGTTTTATTTATGGGAGCGTCCAGGCGCCTGGACTCCCCTATTTTTTTGAATTTTGAAAAAAATAAAAGAGTGTGGGGGCGTCCAGGCACCTGGACGCCCCAATAAAAGGTCAATCTATATATAGGGGGGAGGGCTCCCCCCCTACTCACTTATACTGTTCATTCTGACCGTCCAGCCACTCCAAACGACCCATTCTTAGTCCCAATGGAGCGAGGAGGATCGAGCTAGGGTCCAGAGAAGCGGAAACGACTGGCTCGTCGTGCGAGGAGGTTGAGGGATGATGCCGAGGAGGCCGCAGCAGAGGAGATTGCTGCGGAGGAGGGGATGGAGGTGCCTCTCCTGGCCGCGGAGGCTGCTGTGGACGCTGGCGACGCGGGAGAGGACGAGCACGATCCGGTAAGCCCCTCGGAACTCTCACTCTATGGTTCAATAGGCTAAACGGACGGGTGAGAGGCTGTGAGAGAAGGCCGGGGAGTGAGGGAAAGGAGGCGCTCGGATTCGTCGATCCGCGCCAGCGGGTTAGCGAGACTGGAGCCAAGTTTCTGGCACGACTGGAGGGAGACGCTCGTGCAGCTTTCACCCAGGACCCGAGCGAGCGGGAGCTGGTGGATCTAGACCTCCGGAGGTTTCTTTTCTTCTTCTTGGGCCGCCTTCTGCTGGGGACGAAGGGGGATGGCATCCACTGCCGCTTCCTCGGGATTCTGGCGGACCTTGACATAGTGGGGCACTACGCATGGGGGGCGGCTCTGCTTGCCCATTTGATTGCTGATCTCTCCCAGACTTCGGAGAAGGAGACGACAGTCAGTGGCTTCGCACCTTTTCTTCAGGTAAACATTTTATTTATGCATTCCCACAGTTAAATATGCAATTAATGTACTAATGATGTATGATGGATGCAGGTGTGGAGCTATTACTATTTCCCGATGGGGAGGGCTAGGCATGGGAACAGGAGGGCCGTGCCTCTGGCGCGGCAGTGGAGGCCGGTCGTGGTTGCAGCACCCCACGGCTACCAGCTGGCGTCACTTCGTCGGGAACTGAGCGAGTATCCCGAGGCCATGGTATGATGCGTATGATTTTTTTTTGTGTTTATGCATGTGACTGAATGGTAACTAACATAATGTATGTATGGTGATGCAGGTGGTGTGGAGGCCCTACCTGGGCATGGGCGATGCTGGCCAGCCCTGGGTTGTAGCGGGTCTTCCTCGCTTCCGGCGGGACGTGTGGGTCCATTGCCTGAACGAGATCGAGCCGCTTCGGCTGAGACTGGTTATGAGGACGTTGGGGCTAGCCCAGGAGTGGGTTGATGTAGAAGAGCCGGCCTGCATTGGGCGGAAGACCAAGGGGAAGGCGAAGGTTGTGGACTGGCGTACGCGCTTCCCAGCACAGTACTAGGACTAGCAGCAGGGCGGGGTCCCAGTGGTGTCCCATGTACAGGGCAGCACAGATTACATGAGACGATATCGAGCTACGTACGGGGACCGCCTCTCCCTCGGTGGTATGGCAGGGGTAAGTGTGAAATGAAAATGCTTCACCCTTCTATATGTATATGCATGTGGTACTGACTTATGTGCAATGCAGGATGCTCGTGACAACATGATCGTCGACCTGCGGGCCCAGCTGGCGGATGCCAGGCGGCAGTTGGTGGCCATCCGACAGGAGTTGGAGATCCTTGTGAGTCTATGCAATGCATTTTTTTGTGACCTGGATTTTTGATGCTTAGCCTTTGACTGACGTTTGCCCCGTGTTTCAGCGGGCCCACTAGACAGCGGCAGCCGGGATGGCTGGTGGAGCGGGTTCCAGTTCGCGGGGCCCTCCTCCGGAGGTTTCTGCCCTCCAGGAGCAGCTGGCGCACGGGTGGCTCGGGCTGAGGAGGCCGAGCGTGACCGCGAGGCTCGAGTGAGTGTTTTCTTGGCCCCGACCCTTTTCTAGCTGCTTTCCTTCTATCACTGTTCTCTTATGGTGCATGCGTGCTTTGACAGGTGGCCGAGATTCGGGAGGCCCTGGCCCGTGCTGTTCGTGCTGAGCAGGAGCGCGATGCCTGGGTGGCAGAGCGCAATGCCTGGGTGGCAGAGCGTGACGCCCGGATTGCGGAGCTGGAGGAGGAGCGTCGACGGGAGGCTGAGGAGCTCCCTCGTGACGTGCTGGATCTGTGGATCGCCCTCGAGCTGTCAAGGAGGGAGGCGGTGAGAGAGAGAGAGGAGAGGGAGAGGGATAGGGAGACCATGGAAAGAGAGAGGGAGTGGGATAGGGAGACCCTAGAGAGAGAGAGGGAGAGGGATAGGGAGACCATGGAGAAAGAAAGGGAGTACAGGATGGCAGAGCGATATCAAGATTGGGACGAGAGGAGAGCTCTGGTGGCCCAGGTGTCGGAGCTCCGGCTGAGTCTTGGCACGGCAGAGGGGAGACTTCGGGAGAGTGAGGAGCGGTATCAGAGGGCGAAGGAGCGCGGTGCGCGACTTCGTCAATCCGGTTCCTTTTCTGTGGGCAGTTTTCTAGTTTCCTCGGCCGAGCAGCGTCGCTGTACCTTGGAGGCTGGCATGGTGCCACCTGGAGAGGCGAGCACGGCTTCTCAGGGTTCACAGAGGTCGAAGAGGCCCCCTAGTGATCCCCGTCAGAGGAGGGAGGAAGGAGATGACCAGGAGGGTGACGGTGAGAGTTAGAGAGCTGCTTGTACGTCACCATTCTCACTGTATGATGTACTTTCGGCTATTATATGAAATTGAAATGGCTTTTTTGTGTTGTGTGTACCTTTCTCTCTCCCACACTTTCTTCTTTGCACTGAGTTGTCCTTTGAGGCACGCTCCGCTAGACCTTACCCTGAACAGCGGGGAACTACGCTTTGCACGGGGGGATTTTTTTTCCTTTTCTCCCTTTTGGGCGCGTCCAGGCGCGAGGATACGTCTTAATCCTTGATTTCAAATTTAAAGCGACGGGTGGTCTTTCTTCTCCCGTGCCTTACCCGCAAACGAGCCCGCCTTCTGTCGAAACTCGCTTGCCCCCTTTCTCGTCTTCCTCCTCTTTTGATCGATGGAGTTCGGTGGGCCTGACCACGGTGAAGGTGGAGAGGGACGCGGGACCCCTCACCCAAGGAGGGACGCGCCCGAGCACGGCACGGCGTCCATGGAGGAGGAAGGGCCGCTCCGGGCCCCCGAGGGACCTGAGGGGCCCGATGGCGTGGGAGGAGGTGAACACGGTTCGGTAGGTGCTTCGATCTCTTCCTCTTTTAATTCATTTTGGGTTTTGAAGCGAGCCGCGCGAGGGGGAAAGGGTTCGGCGAGTGTTGTACTCAAATGATGGACGCGTCCTAGACAGGGGACGCGTTCCTTTTGACTGATGTGGGACCCCTTTCTTGGTGCAGGACATGGCAAGGACCCTGGGTCTGGCCGATGAGTGGGCGAGTGCGGACGAGCCGAGCCGCGTCAGGAGGGAGAGTCGCGGCAAGGCGAGGCTCGAGGAGTGGCCCGTACGTCTCCCTGGACATCAAGGGGCTATACTGGTGCAGGATAGTGCCGACTTCCTGCGGCGGCAGAGAGAGAGCTACGCGGGGCTTCCCCAAGCTGGGGACACGCATGGCATCGGCGGCTCGCGCGCCCAACTGTTAGAGACTAGGCGGCAGCTGGCCGTCGCTCAACATGAGTTGTCGCTCCTGATAAGTTATGTGCCGCACTTTTAACTTCAGATTTTGGAGTTTCACTGACGGCCGTTGTTTATTTTGTTCCAGCGTGCCCAGCAAACAGCGACGGTGGGAGTGGCTGGCGGATCTTCCAGTTCCTCGACCCCTTTTCTCGAGATTGCCTCCCTCCGGGAGCAACTTGCCGGTGCGGTGGCCCGCGCGACCCGGGCGGAAGAGGAGCGTGACGCCTGGGTGGCGACTGTAACGGAGCTGCGACATCGCGGTGAGGAGAGGCCTTCTCCAGGCATCCTGGAGCTAAGGGTTCTTCTGCAGATGATGAGGAGAGAGGCAGAGAGAGAGAAAGCCGAGAGAAGGTCCGAGCGACAGCGGGATCAGACCGAGAGGAGGGCCTTGGAGGCCCAAGTGAGGGAGCTCCAGTTGGGCCTTCAGGCCGTCGTGCAGAGGCTAGGAGGGATGGAGACGCGCTACGAGAGAGCGCGAGAGTTCGGGGAGCGACTCCGACAGTCTGGTCGCTTTGCCGCTAGTGGCTTCTTCGCCACGCCAGGGGAGGAGCAGCGAGTCACTGCTACGGAGCAGGCGCCAAGAGGCGAGGCAGGTGCTGCTGCACAAGGATCCCAGAGGCTTCTGAGGGACCCGCACCTCAGGGGAGAGGAGAGGGACGCCTAGAGGGACGAGCATGAAAATAATGTCAAGAGTTGGCGAGCTAGTGGACCCGCCACCTCTCTATGATTGTAGTGTTTATGACAGCTTGTAGAATTATGAATGGAGTGATTTGATTTTCCGCTGTTTATTTGTTCTTTTGTGCGTTCCTTCTTCCCTACACTTCTTCTCCTTTGCACTGTTCCCATGTGATAGGTCTGTCGAGACTCCGCCCCAAGCAGAGAATCGCATCTTGTTGTGACCATTTTCCACGGGAATTTGCCGTCGAAGTCAATAATGACGGCCCTAGTTCCTTTTCCCGGATGTTATGTCAAATTTTGCGGACGTCCTCCAAATTATGATAGGGTATCCCTAGACAACATAGGGGCTATTCGTCCTATTCTTCGTCCAGTCAATCACCCTGTGCGAGCGGTGAAGCGACATATGGGACCGCTTGGGTGGTGCCTCATTGCAAGGGCTATTATTGACAGGTGATGGAGGCAATCTTGGCCGCACTCCTTCCATTTCTATACATTCTTGTCCCTTTTATCCTCTCAGGTATATCGAGAGCTAACTCGAGGAGCACAATTTCTTACGGGAGAGGAGGAGTTCAAAATTCTGAGAGTTGGATGGAGGGCGAATCTTCCCATTCCTCGAAGAGAAGCAGGTCCAGTGGTAGTAGTTCCAGGAGGCTTTCAGACCTTGAAGGGCACTTCAGCGAAAGGGCCCAATCACAACTCGTAAGCCAAGTTTTCTTGCCCTTTTCTCATTCTTTCTTCCTTTCTTCTGACCAAACCTCACCCCCATTCCTTGTATGTGTAGAGTGTGATGAAATCACAGATCTCATGGGAGTTGGTAGTGGCAGCGTACAGGGGCCTCCCAGATTTTCAGAAGGCCAGGCTAGACGTGATGGGATTTGGCACCTTCCTTCGGATCGAGCCGATCCAGCTCGACCTGGTCCTGATCCAAGCTTTGTGTGAGAGATGGGACCCAGTGAGTCGGGCATTCCTGATGCCCTGGGGGCACATGGTGCCCAGCTTGGAAGATGTGGTCCGAATTATGAGTCTCAAGGTGGATGGCGAGGCAGTGACCGGAGTCACTTACGCGGACTACCGAGAAGGTGCCCAGAAGTTACTGGGTTTGGACCTAGATGGTCAGAAAAACAGGTCGGTAGCTAGGGCGTCCCTCATGGATGCATTAGGGTCACCGACACTCGTCGGCGGGACGACGAATCCTCAGAAGAGTTCATGGAAAGGATGGAAATAGGATGCCGTGCCGTGTACTGCACAGATTTCGGCAACTGGGAAAGATGTAACATAGATTTGAGGAGATTTCTCCTCTTCCTTTTGGGGAGATTGGTACTGAGCTCGAAAGGGGACGGTATCCAATGTTGCTTCCTGGAGCTATTGTCAGACCTTGAAAGAGTAGGGTACTATGCCTGGGGAGCTGCCATGCTGGCACACTTGTTTGCAGGCCTATTCCAAGAAACGGATCGTGAGATGACTGTGAGTGGTTTCACACCATTCATCCAGGTATTTTTTTTGGTTTTGCTTGTTTTGTATTTTTTTTTGTTGTTTTCGCAAGGTACTGATGACCTGCGCCGAGCAGCTATGGAGCTATTATTACTTCCCCATGGGGAGAGCTTGACATTGGCGACCCGTGATGGTGCCGCTAGCCAGGCGGTGGGAACCCATCATGAGTGCGGCACCCTTAACCTACCAACTGATGGTGCTAAGGCGAGAGCTACAGGAGTTCCCTGCAGCGATGGTAAACTGGAGACCCTACTCAGACATGGTCGATGCCGACCAGCCGTGGGTTCTAGCAAGTCGTGCCCAGTTCGGACGGGAACTATGGATGCACTGCCTGAATGAAATCGAGCCACTTCGGCTACGATTGGTTATGAGGACTTTAGGACTGGCTCAGGAATGGGTGGATACGACTGCGCCACCTCGTGTCGGGAGAAAGACGCGGGGACCGGCGACCTGTATTGACTGGCGCGTGCGATTCCCCGAACAGTACGAAGATTGGCAACGGGGTGGCATGATTGTAGAATCGCAGGCGCGGGATAGCGAAGACTACTTGCGTCTATATAGGATAAAGTACGCAGAGCGGCTCCAACCCCGGGGACTTGTGGAGGTAGGTTTCCCCTTTTTCTCTTTTCTTCTTTCTCCTTTTTTGGTTTTCTGGTGAAAATGCTGACTTGTAAGGCTGCAGGATGTCCGGGATGCCATGATAGCGAATTTACGAACTCGCTTGGCAGAGATGGAACAACAGTTGGGCGATGCCCGCGGAGCTACGAGCGCCTTGGTAGGTGTACAGTACATTCCTAATTAAAACCCCAGATTCCAGATGTTGGCTGCTAATTCACGCGGTCGTAGCATGCCCAGATTGGCGCGGCTTCCCCAGCGATAGGAGTGGGTGGTGCCTCTTCCAGCTTGTGGATTCCCACCTCAGAACTTGACTCGCTTCATGAGCAACTTGCTCATGCCACGCAGCGTGCCGCAGAGGCAGAAGGGATGCTCTGTATACAGGTAAAAGTTTTAGTGTTGGGTTCTCTTGGTTTACGCCTTATTGCGTATCTGAGATGGTACATTTAGCAGGAAAAGGAGACGGAAGGAGCGCTTGCCCAAGCTGCGCAGAAGGAGGCTAGGATAGCAGAACTGGAGAGGGAACTGCGGCGTCATCCTGATGACGACTCCTCTAGGGATGCCGTGGAACTGAGGATCACTCTCCAGTTGGAGAGGGAAGACCGTGAGAGAGAACGTGCAGAGAGAGAAAGAGACGCGGAGAGAGAAAGAGCCAACAGATTGACTGAAAGGGAGGAACGAAGGGCCATGGAGGCCCAACTATTCGAACTCCGAATCAGCCTTGGCCTTGCTGAACAGTGGCTGAGAGATGGTGAGGAGCGCTACCGAAGAGCACGAGAGCGTGGCTTTCGTGTTGGTAGCTTCTCTGGTGCTTCCGTAGATCAACGCCGGGATGTGGGAATAGGAAGAGGAGTACAGAGCGGTAGGAGTACCGCTTTTCGTAGTTGGGTAGCACCTTTGAGAGTGTTTTGTCCGGAGAGTAGTGGGACGAGTGATGCAGAGAGAGAGGGCGGAACTTGATGTAATTTTTTTGGTTTTTGGGATAAAATACAAGGTTTGGTTTGTTTATTTTTCACCTTTGCTTCAGTTGCCTGAATCCCTGCACATATCACTGAAACAAATAAATCAGAATTTCTGTTCTGACTTGGCCCCTTGCTCAATAAGCAAATGGTCACTGTGACTGTCCTTGATAACTGGTCAAGGGGCCAAACCTTTATTTAACGAAGGCAAGGGAAAGATGCGGTGATGATAAATGTGACAGGCAAGCACACGAATGCAAGCGGTATTAAAAGTGAGATGCTGCACGCAAATGTAATCATGCAAAATTGATTTGTTTTCTTTTTTATATTTGATATTTTTTTGTTTTATCATAAAAAGATTTTTTTTTGTTTGCAAATATGTGCATTTTCTCTTTTCCATTTTTTTTGCTTTTATCATTTCGATTTTTTTTTATTGCTAACGCCCGGCAAGCACCCAAATGGCACCAGACCTTCGTGAGAACAGGGGTTTCTTACTAACCTCCCAGGTATCCTAAGTGCATATCTAGGTCGATTTGGGCCTCTAGACCCCTCGAATGATGATCCCGCCGGCTAAGACTTACCCTGATGATAATACCGTCATGCCATGCTTAGGCTCCCAGTCGCTTCCGACCATAGGGATTCACCCAAAAGGGGTTTGAGGTAAATGATTTGCCCGACCCGGATCTGTTTCCTCACAACTCTAGATGGTATAAGATGGAACACCCTGGAACTCTAACGACCAACCGCGCGACGCTGACCCGGAATCAGACGCCGTCGCACCCATAGGTGACGCGCTTGCATTGGCCTAAGCCCGAGGTTAAACAAGAAGACATCAAGGTGGTAAACAAATGTGTATATTAAAATAAGGTCGCAGACCCTGGGCAGTTTTCACCTTTCAGAAATTCCATCGAACCTTCATCTTTAGAGGGAGAAGGAAGAGTGTAGGGGATAAACCTCCTGAGAGGACCGGCAAAGCCGTTAACCCGGTGAGCGAATAAGGGCCCATTAACTCTTTCCCTTTGGACAACTTCGGACCAAATCTCGAGCATTTACATTCCACGGCCCCTTTTGTGGATTCAGACTTTTGCTTTGAGGGGTTCCGTTTATCGCAACAGGCACGGTCACGACCAGGCTTTTCTCTTGATTTTGACTTTGTATTTCTTTTTGTGAGGGAGATATAGTCGTTTGACGTTTGTGGGCTCCCTTTTCGTATGCCTGCGGGGACACTGCCCTCTTCTCGTGCTCTGATCGATGCTCGAGGAAATGGATCCTACTCTTACCTTTGGGGTTTGAGTTTTGGTTTCTCATGCTCAGCGTTTTAAGGGCGCCGACTGTCTCATTGGGTCGAAGAGAAAAGAATAAAGATTACAGCTTCCGGAGATCTTCTGGGTGGGGCCCCACCGTAGGTGATGCTACCGACTTTTTTGAATACATAAGTGAGCACATGTTGGCTTCCTTCGAGCGAGCATAGGCCGACGTGGCCGGACAGGGATCTCCACGGTTCTGGTAAACCAAGACCCGGTGCCTACCAAGCCTTAATGGGCCCTATCCTAACATGAAGGTTAGATGCAGAGACTTAACTATATGGTGACTGCCGGGCATCGGTATCTTGAATTTTCCATATTTTTAGTGGTTTTCAATATTCCTTTATTTTTTGATGTTTTTATCTTTTCATCATTTTTTTTGTTGTGCTAAGGGTAATATTTCTTAAGATAAAGCCCATTCCAAGGGTGGGATAACTCGGTCCCTTCGGCGTTGACTAGCTTGTAGGCGTTGTCAGGGTACACGGCTTGAATTATAAATGGTCCTTCCCAATTGGGTTGGAGCTTAGAACGCGGCCCTCCAGGTTTGACAAAAATTCTTTTTACGACCATCTCACCGACTTTGAATTTTCTCTCAACGACTTTCTTTTGGTAAAAGCGAGCGAGTCTATTTTGATACACACGCGCGTGTTCGGCGGCGGCCAGCCGCTTCTCATCCAAGAGTTCCAACTGGGCGAGGAGTGAATTACGACGATCGTCGAGGGGAAATTCCTCGTCCAATTGTACCCTGAGAGAAGGGATCAGAGTCTCGTACGGGACTACCGCTTCCATACCATAAGTAAGGGCAAATGGAGTCTGCCCGGTGGGGGTACGGATTGAAGTGCGATAGGCCCATAGAGCTTCGATAAGCTTTTCTGGCCAGTCTGAAAACTTACTAGACTCGCAGATTTTTTTGATGATTTTGAGCAATGTTTTATTGGTGGCCTCCGCTTGGCCGTTACCTTGTGGGTAATATGGCGATGAATGATGCAATGCAATTGCGTACCTTTTGCAGAGGTCCTGTAGGTCCTGAGAAATGAATTGTGGCCCATTGTCGGTGACGATCGTGCTTGGGATGCCGAATCTGGCGAGAATGTTCTTCATGATGAACTTGCAGACTGTTGACGCCTTGATTTTCGCGGAAGCTTCGGCTTCGGCCCATTTGGTGAAGTATTCCGTCGTAGTAAGGATGAAAGATTTCTGCTTGGTGAGGGAATTGGGATCACCTAGGGGACCAATGATGTCGAATGCCCACATGGAGAAAGGCCACGGGGAGGATATTGGGTGAAGTGAGGAAGATGGTGAATGGATTTTATCGGCGTGAAGTTGACACTTGACACACCTACGGACATAGACAGCACAATCCTCTTCCATAGTGGGCCAATAAAAGCCTTGACGAATGATCTTCTTGGCGAGCATCTGACTATTCACGTGGCCACCGCACACACCCGAGTGCGTCTCTTCTACACATTTCCAAACCTCATCGTCACCAAGACATCTTAACAGAATACCAGTAGACCTCCAACCAATGTGTATTTCTGAGCCACCCTTCTTATGGCTTTCTTATCCTCTGCGGTGGCCCCTTCAGGATAAGACTGATCTTGGCAGTATTTGACAATTTCATAGAACCATGGTTTCTCTTGATCAGCCAGTTCTTCTTCGGCCTCTACCAACATGATTTCTCTCTTTTCAAGGATATCTTCCTGCAGGATCTTCCTTGCTATCCTGTCTTTGATGTTTACGTAGGAAGCATCATCGATTGCAGGAGCATGAAGTTTGTAGATGGAAATGGACTTAAACCATCTTCCTAGAGGGAACCTTATGGATGATGCCAACGAGGCGAGGGCATCGGCGAGAATATTCTGATGACGAGGGATATGAACAAAGATCAGTTTGGCGAATAGTTTGGCAAAGGCAGCAGTGAGTTCTTGGTATGGCTTGAGTTTGAGATCGCGAGTGCGATACTTAGTGAGCACCTGGCGAAGGACGAGTTGACTATCACCTACGACTCGCAACTCAGTGATATGAAAAGAATGAGCGAGTTCTAGGCCAGCTAGAAGAGCTTCATATTCGGCTATATTGTTGGTAACTAGAAATTTGAGCTGGTATGCTAATGGGAATGTGAGGCCTTCAGGTGACAGGAGGGCGATGCCGATTCCTCTCCCTTGAGAATTCAGAGCTCCATCAAAATATAGTGTCCACATTGGCTCATCTGATTGGTTGACAGACATTAGTTCCTCATCTGGAAACTCTGATTAGACGGGATCGAACTTGGGAAGAGGATGGTGAGCGAGATACTCGGCTATGGCATAGCCTTTAATCGCCTTTTGCTGGATGTAGGTGATGTCGAACTGAGAGAGAAAACTTTGCCAGCGTGCTAGCCTATCCGTAAGTACGGCTTTCTCCAGAAGGAATTTGATAGGATTCATCCGAGCAATCAAGTGGACCTCATGAGCCAAGAAGTAGTGTTTCAATTTCTGCACTACCCAAACGAGGGCAGCACAGGTTTTCTTCATGACGGTGTACTTCTGCTCACAGGGATTGAGAAGTTTGGACAAGTAATAGGTTGCCCGTTCCTTGCCTTCTTCATCAGCTTGTGCGAGGACGGCTCCCACGGAGTCATCCAAGACTGAGACGTAAAGGATCAGAGGTTTTTCTGGTTTGGGTGGAATGAGAACGGGTGGACTAGCCAGATATTCCTTCAACCCTTCAAAAGCTTTCTGACATTTAGAATTCCAGTGGAATTCTACTCCTGGCTTGGTCAACTCGTAGAGAGGTCTACACCTTTGTGAATGTTGAGACACAAACCGACGAATAAACTGTAACCTCCCGATTAAACCTCAGACTTCTCTCAAATTCTTGGGAGGTGGCATATCCCTGATAGCCTTGGCTTTGTCGGGATCAATCTCAATCCCTCTTTTGCTCACGATGAACCCCAGCAACTTACCTGACGACACTCCAAACACACACTTCTTCGGGTTCATTTTCAGTTGGAACTCCCTTGACCTCTGCAAGACCTTAGCTAAAACTTCTGGATGTTCCATCCTGATCCTTGATTTTACTAACAAGTCATCCACATAGACTTCCAGATATATGTGCATCATGTCGTGAAATATGGCCATCATAGCTCTTTGGTAAGTAGCTCCAGCATTCTTTAACCCAAACGGCATGACCACGTAACAATATGTTCCCCAAGGGGTAGTGAATGACGTCTTCTCCTGATCCTCTTCTGCCAAACGAATTTGATTGTATCCCGAAAATCCATCCATGAATGAGAGGGTTTCATAGCCTGCCGTGTTATCAATCAACACATCAATGTGAGGCAAGGGAAAATCATCCTTTGGACACGCGCGGTTAAGGTCCCGGAAGTCGATGCAAATCCTGACTTTCCCATCTTTCTTCATGACCGGGATAATGTTCGCCACCCATTGAGGATAAAGGACGACTCTAATGAACCTGGCTTTGTGGAGCTTATCGACCTCTTCTTTCATTTTTAAAGCCATCTGAGGGTGGAAACGCCTTAACCTTTGTTTTACCGAGACGGACCCTAGTTTTAGGGTTAAACGGTGTTCGACCAAGGTTGAATCTAGACCCGGCATATCCTCGTAACTCCATGCAAACGTGTCCTTATATTCCTTGAGGACCTCAATTAATGCCTCTTCTTCAGAGGGTGGTAGGTTGTCACTTATGAGGATGATCCTAGGGTCTTCCTCAGTTCCCAAGTTGACTTCTTTGGTGGATTCTTCTACGGCGGTTGACGGCTCGTCGAATCTCCTCATTCCACTTGCGTATGCGCTCGCCGCATCTTCACATTTTTCACCCTCATCTTCAGTGGGGCATTCTTCATCCGTGATCTCGTAGACTCCATACCCTTCATCAGGTGCACAGTCACCCTCGCATTCTATTTCGGGTAGCTGGATGGGATTTTCTAACAACTGGGGGATGGCAAGAAGGGCCTGACACCTGGCGGCCAAATCCAGAAGGAATCGACGAGGGATCTGCCTCCCCTTGGACTTCTTCCTAGGTACTACCCTCGGCCTATCATTCCTAGATTGACTGACAATATTTACAGAAGAAGATGAAGATGAAGAGGACGGTGTAGAATGTACAGGAGAAGACCCCTCAGAGGAGGGGTAGAAAAGGTCGCTCATCGGACCTTGGACGGGTGGTCCGCAAGGCGGTACGCACCCGTGGGAGATGTAGGAGGTTTCCTCAACGAAGATGTGTTGTTGGGGAGTTTGAAAATTGACATTTTTTTTCGTTTTTATTTTTAATGACAAAGCAGTGGGAAGAGATTGGAGGAGAGAGGAAAGTGGTTATGGCTAGAGGATTGTGAGGCTCATAGAGCAGATCATGGTTGAAGACCTGGCGCGGGTTGAAAAGCCCGCGTAGGTATGTAAGCAAAGAAGGGGACCTGGGAAGATCATCAGACAATTGTCTGGCCCAGGAAGAAGATATCAGCAAAGGCTGAGACGAGTGGATGGAGAAGATGGCGGCTAATGAGCCGTCAACGGCAATGCTGAGGACGGATGAAGATCCGTCGATGACAGGGTCCTTCTGGCGAGGACGAGGATAGTTTGGAACCTTGGCAAGAGTGGTAATATTCTCTGGTATTTCGAAGGTCAATGGTGGTCCTTCAAGCTGCGGAGACGAGAACATCCTTTCTAGTGCAACGGAAATGTCCCGTATGTCGAACCATTTGTCCCATTCACATTCCGGATCTTTGATCTTGCCTCTTTTGGTGATCCTCGGACATTTTTCAGCCAAATATACAGCATGTGATCCCCCATATGCTTCCCGTGGGTAATCTCCCATCTGAACAACGGGTCCTCTGCTGAAGTGGTTTGATAGAGTCCATGTGAGGGGCTCCCAATCCGCCTTGAACGGTCCTTTGAAGCCTAGGCCAAACCTACGGTTCGGTCTAATTTCTTTTGGCGGCTTGAGCATACCCTATAACTGTGCGCCCAGACCTTTCCCCTGTTGATAGCCGATGTTCCTCATAATCTCCCAACCTTTGGAGTGAAAAGGGAGACATGATGTTGCGGTTGCCCTGACCGGCTCCTTTGGTACTAGTGGAATGTGAGATGGATCACGCACGTCCAGCAGTGATAATATGGGCCGATGAGACGGCCAAACAGAAGGCAGAGAGGTGTTGATAGCATCCACTGCGTGAAGGACAGGTGTACTGACCACTTTACTAATTCTCCCATTGTAAGGAAACTTCAGGCACTGATGGTTGGTGGAAGGCACAGCGTCCATGGCTTCGATGTAAGGGCGACCCAGTATAGCCTTAAATGTGGGGTCCATGTCGAGGACATGGAATTCCGTGGGAATTGACATGGGGCCTAGTTCTGCCTTCAGGATAATCATCCCCTGCGGCGGCCTTTTGCTATTGTCATAGGCCGTGACCGTGATCGAGGAAGGTCTTATTTGTTCCTCGTCGATCCCACACAACTGAAGAGTGCACATGGAGATCACATTTATGGACGCACCCGTGTCCACAAGACACGGGTTTATGGATACCCCATTAATTTTTATTGAAATGCACAATGCATATTTCCGAGCTTCCTTGGGAGCGAGCTCGTAGTTGTGGAACATGATGGCCGGTTGTGTGTCTGTTGGGGTCAGGACGGTCGAAATCTTTTCTACGGGGAGGTCTTCATTAACCATGACTCTTTGAAGGTACTCCATTAAGGCTGCCTGGTGGGATGTGGATCTTTGAAGAAGCTCCAGGATGGAGATCCGAGCAGGCGTCTTGTCCAAATATTTCAATAGATCATACTGTGTTCCAGGGATAGCTCTTTCTGGTTGTTCTCCATCATCCTTCTGGCTGAGATAGCTCAGGATTCTGACTGTTGTGGGGGAAAACCCTGTGGAAAATCCTTCCACTCCGGAGCACCATTGCCTGCGACTTTTGTACCTCTGTGGGGGTAGCAGTGGGTTTTAACAGGGGTTTGAGGGGTAGTAGTGGAGGAATGGTTGATGAAGCAGGGGTGATGACGGGAGCAGGGATTCTGATGAGGGGTTTGTTAGGTGGAGGCATGGTGGAGGTAGAGGGGATAT
Organism: Amorphophallus konjac; assembly: GCA_022559845.1. NCBI lineage: Eukaryota > Viridiplantae > Streptophyta > Magnoliopsida > Alismatales > Araceae > Amorphophallus > Amorphophallus konjac. Next base: position 182,920,052 of record CM040121.1, on the reverse strand, counting down.
CGCGCGGATTATGAAGGATAAGGGGTCTGGAAGGTGGAGGCGGAGGCAAAATGGAAGTGGGTAAGGTTTGAAACGGGTAATGGTTTTGAGGTGGATGGTGGGTGATGAGTGGTTTTGAAGGCATTAGTGGTGATGTGGTGGAGAAAGACGGGGTTATGTATGGTTGACGGATGATAAGGGGTTTAGAAGGCGTAGGGGTAAATGTGGTAGAGGTGGATGGTAAAGTGGGGGAGTGAGAGAAGGTGAGAGGGTGTGAAGGCGTAGTGGAGAGTGTCGGTTGATAGGAGGTCGGGGTGCGGATGAGAGGGCGTAATGGTAGTGGAAATGGTGATGGTGATACTGACGCGGGTTGATGAGAGAGAGGTGCTACCCGGGCAAGGCAAGGGTGTTGCGTGATGATAGGATTGGCGGTAGAAAGAATGGAGGTACTTTCCTGGTGCCACACCTGCTCTCTCCCGACTTCCGGGAAGGAGGAGATGGGGTTAACCTGATGATTGGGCTGTTGGTGCTCCGGTAATGGATTCTGGATTATGCCCATGTCGGGCTGTTGCTGTGGGGCCTGCTGAGCCTGTTGTTGTTGTTGTTGTGGTTGCTGCTGCTGCTGCTGTTGTAACTGCTGCTGTGGTCTATGAGGAGGTCTCCTAGCCTTGAGAGCCGCGACATATCGTCTCATCTCATCCCAATCTATTTGATGTTCATGATTCATATCATGGATGTAATCTTTGAAATGGAAGCAGTAATCTATTGTGTGTCCCGGCTGCCTGTGGTAGAAGCAGTATTTGGAGGTATCAACATTGGGGGGCCACACGGGCCTTTCTCTGGGTAGGGCGAGTTGGTTTGATGCCATTAGGGCATTAAAAATGTCTGCTAAGGTTTCTGGCAATGGTGGATAGTAGGCTCTCTTGGGACCGAGCGGCCTCCTTTGTTGCTGTTGGGGACCATAGTTCCCCGGGGGTGGAACTTGGTTGTACTGAAGCGGTGGTTGTTGTTGCTGGGGTTGGCGTAATGGAGGCATATTATCCTGGGGTGGATTATTTTGGGGTGGAGGACGAAGAGGGAAAGGACCCGGTTGAAGGGGAAGTCGGGGCATTTGTGGAGGCCTTGGGTTGACCGCATAGTTGGCATTGTTGACCGCACTGACTTGCTCATTTGTCACGACCCCTTCTGTGGCTCCGCCCGGGACACCAGCGCCTGTCTTTCTAACCACTTTGGGCTTCGGCGACTCAAACATGTTCATGATGGAGGAGTCTTTTAACTGGGTTTGGATGTATCGGGCCCTTTCATAGAGTTCCTCCATTGTAGTAAATTTATTCATGGCCAGGACATGTCTGAACTGTGGGGTTGCATTAGACACAATCATCTTCACTTGTTCGGGCTCGGAGAGGGTATCCCTTATTCTTTCTGCCAGAGACCTCCATCTATCAGCATATCGGACAAAATCCTCGTCGGGTTTCATCTTTTCGGCCACTAGGTCGGTAATGGAGAGTGAGGGACCGACCCTATCCCTATATTTCTGCAAGAACCTTCTCTGGACTATTTCAAAATTTTCGGCCTCGCGGGGCTCCAGAAAATAGAACCACTCAAGCGCAGGACCATCCAATGATCTCCGAAAGAGGTATGCCAGGGACCTCTGATCATTTTGCCAATAGGAGGACTCATACATGAAGTCTTTGAGGTGAATGAAGGGGTTGCCGGTACCATTGTATCTGCGGTACGTGGGCATTTCGGAGGGAGGAAGATGAATGACGGGAAGGATTGGCAAAGCAACCTCCGGGGTGGCTTTCACGTCCACCATTCTTCTTAGATTTTGAAACTGCTCGTCCATGCGATTGAACCTATTAAGGAGCGATTGGGCGAGCTCCTCTGGAGGTGAAGGTGGCACTTGTCACTGGGGGAGAAACTGTCTCCCGGAGACTTGAGGGGGGAACCCCGAATGAGAGGGAGCTGTCGGACCGTCGACAGTTGGCCCCGGCTGAAGCGGTGTCTGGGGAACAACGGGAGTTTGAGATTGTGATGGGAACTGGAATGAGGGTGGTTGTTGGCTCGCTTGTCCTTGAAGTGAGGGAGACTGGATGGCTTGCGCCAATGAGGGAGATGGAATGGCCTGCATGGACTCTTGGAGAGGTGCGATGGCCGGAGTTCACTCCTGGGGCGTGGGGGAAACAGATTTCCCTTTTAGAATGGCCTGGAAGGCCCGGAGCTGTTCAGAGGTAAGCTCCGTGTTGGCGAGGACGCCCAGTAAGGAAGTGATATCCTGTGGCAGGGACGTATCCCCGGCAATAACCTGCACCTCATGCGAGGGGTCATGAGAAGGACCCGAGTCCATAGCATAGACTCGCGGGTCGGCTGACAAACCACGGCTAGGGTGGTTCTCCTCAAAAGACTCGTGAGACATGCTCACAGTTTTCCCAGAACGCAAAAACATACACTAGCAAGTAGATAGCAGAGATTATCAAACAAGTGGATGCCTTTACGCCCCTTTTTTTGTGTTTTGATTTTGATGATTTTTTTGTGTTTTTAGCGAGATCCGAAGTTCACATAAAATGGGGACCCTAGTTTATTTTTGTTTCACCGCCGTGTCAGCTAGGGTCTCTCGTCTCACCACGAATGAAATGACTAACTCCGGGGAACTTCAATGGTACAACCAGCCCAGTGAACGAAGAGGAGATTCTTCGATGTCGGGGACTTACGGAGGTCCCAGTGTAGGAGATTCTAGTCCGTTGAGAGGAATTCTCAAACGGAGAGTCCTTCCTTCACCGGGAAAGGGTGATCCTCAAAAAATGAAAAAAAGGATAGAAAAGAGGAATGGATGTATGCAATGGAATGCTGACAGATATATGGAGTGGGAAAACAACAGAAATAACAGACATATAATAAACAAAGAACCAATCAGAACTGACGGTGCTGCCGTGAGCACAATGGGGGCACGCGCGGGCGCCAAGGTGGAGAGGCACGGATGGTGCCGAACTTGCAAGGGTAGCCGAAAGGAAGCAGTAGAGGTCCCACCGTGATCTCCAATCTGTGAGCGACGTCACGCGGTTCCGGGAAGCGGAGAGAGGACGCGGAGCGCGCGGGCTCCTCTTTTTGTTTGTTTTATTGTTTTGCTTGCTGCAACACAGAAATAAGAGAAGAGAGAGAAGGGGCCACCACGGGAGATTGCTCCGGCGGGGCGAGCGGGACAAGTGTGATATAGCAAAATATGGGGTTTAAACGGCCATAGCGGGAAGTGACTCGCCGCGGCCTCGGGGGGACGGGAATGGTGCAAAAATTAAATAACAAGAATTGAAACGGCCATTGGGGAAGTGACTCGCCGCGGCCTCGAGAATATGAGCAGATAATAAGATGACAGAATATAGAGAGAATACAAAGAGCGGGAATTTAAACGGCCATTGGGGAAGTGACTCGCCGCGGCCTCGAGAACACAAACAGATAAGAATATAACGTATAAGAACGTGAATTTAAACGGCCATTGGGGAAGTGACTCGCCGCGGCCTCGAGAACACGAATAGATAAGAATATAACGTATAAAAACGGGAATTTAAACGGTCATTGGGGAAGTGACTCGCCGCGGCCTCGAGAATATGAGCAGAATATAACAGAGTATAAAGAGAATATAAGAACGGAAATTTAAACGGCCATTGGGGAAGTGACTCGCCGCGGCCTCGAAAATAAGATGTGATCGCCAGGGGCCGAAAGACCCCAAAATAAGAAAGTGATCGCGCCTACCTCAAGAGCGGGAGATGGCGGGTTGCTTCTTCCTCTCTCTCCGGCCGGCCGACGGAGAGGGCTTTCCTCGGCTACCCTTGCAAAACAACGACAAACAAATGACAAGTGGATTAGAAAGATGGAAGTGTAGTATTCAAATCCTTGCGATAAAAATAACAAAATGATGGCAAGACACACACCTAGTTGGTGTTATCTTTTAAACCCCTCTCGGACTCGAGTAGGAGGAAAATGAGATGATGGATGCAAGAAGTATAAAAGAAGAGGCGCCCTTATGAAGGGGGATAGAGGATGCGAGATGATGAATGCAAAAGAACTACGAAGAAAAAGGGGAAGAAAAGGCTTATTGGATGAGCCGAGGGTGAAATCCGGCGGAGCTCCGGCAGCGTGGGGACGACGTGGAAGCGCGGTGGATGAAGACGACCTTCCTCTCGCGAGCGTGAGCACCCTAGAAGCCGGCAGAACCTCCACCTACAAAAGAACCCACGGGTTAGAAAATGACTCCGTAGCCTCTGGGCTCCGGCAGCCTATCGGATCACTTCCAAGCTCTTCCAGAACTGAGGGGGTGGGCCTCTATTTATAGGGCTCCGGAGGGTGGAGGCGTCCAGGACCCTGGACACCTCCATTAGGGCCGAAATAATATTTTATTCTATTTTTATTTATTTTTTTAGAATATTTTTGTGGAGGCGTCCAGGGTCCCGGACGCCTCAAATAGGTCCACCGAAAACCGACGGCGGCCGCACGCGGTTTGGCACAACGCGTGGTTTTGTGAGCGGCCCTCGTGATTCAGAAATGGGCGCGTCCAGCTGACTGGACGTCTCTAAACTTTGGATTTTTTCACACACGACAAACCGTCATTCGGTGGCCGGCGCCCGTGATGGATGTGATGGAGGCGTCCAGGGGCCTGGACGCCTCCCAAAATGTGTTATTTTTATTGTGATTTTGTCTTTTATGCCAAGGCTGGCATTTTAATTTTTTTATGTTTGTTTTTATGGAGGCGTCCAGGGGCCTGGACGCCTCCATTAATATATATATATTTTTAATTATTTTTTGTCTTTTTTATGCCAAGTGGCATTCTACAAATATTTTTTATTTTTATTTTTATGAAGGCGTCCAGGGGCCTGGACGCCTCCATTAATATATATATTGTTTATTTTGTTTTGGGCCCCGAGAAAATAATAAAATAAATTAAAATCATGGGGGCGTCCAGGGGCCTGGACGCCCCCATTAAGACCCACCCGGGTCCTTAGATCAGGCGTCGGCGGGCGCCCGGCAGACACCCTTCTTGGTTCCGGAACCTCTTGATGCGTCTGACTGGTGTTGATGCCGTCCGAATGCCGTGACGAGACGATTCCGGATGCCGAAAAGGGCGGAAGAAGACTCAAGAAAAGGAAGTACTCAAGTGATTCGAAATGCGTAAGCCGTCGCGGGGCGTCGTATAGTAATATGAGACTTTCTCAGGAGACGTCAGGAATGGCGTGTCTACACCGCGTTGCCGAACGGGGGCCTATGACTGGATAACTGAGGGGATACATCGATCCGGTATCTGGGCGAGGGTCGATCGCGACTCAAGTTGAGCGGTCGGACATGGCCTCGTAACTGTGGGTAAGCATGACGTCATGGCACGTGTGTGGTTGTGACCAACGGGCGTGCGAAGGGAAATCCCGGCATGAGGGGACGTCCGCTCGTATCACGACGTCTCACATACGGTGGGTGTTGACTTGTGTGTGTGACGGTCACATACGGCGTGAGGAGAGTGCGAACGACATACCCCTGGCATAGTAGACCGCCGAACAAGTCACCCACACACAATTCTCCTTAGCTCGCTGCTCGGAGCCGCGCTCGAGGTCTTGTGCTTGCCGGGTGCCGGACGATCTTGTGTATCGCTCTGGATGCCTTGTATTAGATTGATGATGCCCCACCCCTTGAGATCCTAAGGGGTATTTATAGGGGAAGCTGAAGGGTCACAAGGGGTTTACACGGACCAGCTAAGGGGGGTGAGCTGGTCCGCGTAAACCCAAGTGAATAGTGTCACTGGGTTGGGTTACGGACTGAGAGAGAGAGAGAGAGGAGGGAAAGAGGTTTACGCGGACCAACTAGGTGGCCCTGGCTAGTCCACGTAAACCCCTCTCGGATGGGGGTTTAGGCGGGCTGGCTTTTTTCTTTTTTGAAAATAATATATTTTTATTTTTTTTATTTAATGGGGGGTTTACGCGGACCAGCCAGGGGGGCCTGGCTGGTCCGCCTAAACCCCCCCCCCATGGGGGGTTTAGGCGGGTTCGCAAGGAGAGAGAGGGGGGGCTGGTCCCCACCCTATAAAATCCCATTTCTTGGCCTTTTTTTTCTTTAATTTGGCTAAGGAATAAAAGGACAAGTGGGTGAAGGATACGTGGCGGCTTGTGGAGACTTGTGCGCGTTAACTTAAGGACGAGCCCGTCGTGCTATCGCTTTGCGCTTCCACGTCCGCATATTGACCCCTCGAACTGGTACGGCACACGAATCCGCATCGTAGGACCGTAATTGGGCGAATCGAGGCTGAGTGGGATCGTGGGACCACCAGGCTGGAGGGAGGGGCGCGGTCCCCAGGGAGTTCCCCCTCCCTGGGGCGCGCGGCCATGCCCCGGGGCGAACTGGCCCCGGGCTGGCCGTAACCTCTAGGGGTGGCCCCCGGGGGTCTTCTTGTGTTGCATGGGGATGTCCTTTGACGGACTTTGAACTCCGGGAGGCTAGTATGGGCCCGTAGGGCCGTTGTTCTTTGAGTCGGAGTAGCCGCTCGCAAGGTGTTCGGACGAATGCCCGACACACCTCGGGTTGCCGAATGAGCCACGTAAATGGCCGACGGGCCTTGGATTTGTCCCAAGGCCAAGGGTAGAAGTCCCTAGGAACTGGGAGGATGCACCTTAGGCCCATGGGCTTTGCCTCGTGCTACGTGCCATGTTGTACGGCGGTTTGGCAGGGTAGCCTCGGGTTGGCCCGAGAGCTAAGTTTAGCGGTTTGTTACCGCGTGTCTGAGGGTCGGGGGTGGCCCAGACTTGCTGGGGGGTCATTGTAGGACCCAAATAGTGAGCTGGAGCCACGGGGTGGCCCGTGGGTTGGTGTAGAAGGGTTGAAACGTGTGCACCCAGAAGGTATTCGGCAGAATGCCGGACACACGTGTGTGAGCCGTGCACGTGTATTACGGGTCTCCGAAGCCTGTGGTTGACTCGCTCGGGTCTCCCTTTGACCTTGGAGGGTTGAATGAAGAGTCTCGGAGTAGGCCTGTGACTCTTTTACTGGATGCCATGTGGCATGGCTTGGCGTCGGGGCGCCCCCAGGTGGTCCCGGGCGGCCATGTAGGATACCGGGGAGGCCCGTATGAGAGTGGCCGGGATTGACCCCGGATAATTTCTTGTGTTGCCATGTGTCACGGCAAGTTGGTTGGGACCCCTGTGGGGACCTATAGGGTTGTAGAAAGGGCTAGGTAGCCCGTGTCTTGAAGGTGTTCGGGAAAATGCCCGAGCCCTTATTTCTGGGTATTTTGGCTGGGAAATAGTTTGGGTACAACAGTCACCTTTATCGCTCGCCAGCCATCGTCTTTGTTTCGCTTCAAAATATATCTTTTACTTCTGTTATCAATTTATCACCCTTAGGAGACATTTGTCAGCCCTGAAACCTATTTCTCACCACTGATGACTATTTGTCACCACTATGCGGTGTTAGTCGTCGCGCTTGATTTTCGCTTATCTGACTTACTGGCTCCAAAACTTCAAAACTTGTTCTTCTTTCTATCTAACAGTGATAATTAATAAATAAAATATTGTAATTATAATAAAATAAATAAAAATATCAAAAAATCATACAAATTAAAAATTTATAAATATAATAGAATAAAAATAATAAAATAATTATGAAAAAGATAAAAATCATATAAAATGATAATTAATAAATGTAACATCATAATAATAGTTAAATAATTGTGAAAATGACAAAAACCACAAAAATGGAAATGATAATTAATAAATGTAACGGTAAAATAATAATGAAATAATTGAAAATGAGAAAAAAATATAAAAATGATAATTAATAAATGTAACAGCATAATAATAGTAAAATAATTGTGAAAATGACAAAGACCATAAAAAATTATAATTAATAAATGTACCAGTATAATAATAAATTAATTAAAAAATTGATAAAAAACATAAAATTGATAATTAAAAAATGTAACACTATAACAATAATATAAAACCACCTAATTATAAAAAATGATAGAAAAATAATATAAGCGTTTCGCTTCATTTAATTAGTGTCGTTTGATGACTAAGAAAGCTTCATATCCGTGTTGGTAGAGTTAGGAAACCCATACACGGTTAAACCCTTCAAACGAACTTGAGTTTCTTCAAGTTTCACTGTCATGAGATATTTGTCATTGTTATAGAGTTATTTGTCACTATTAACGGCTATTTGTCACTCACAACATCTATTTGTCACCCCTATCGCTCGCCAGCCATCGCCTTTATTTCGCTTCAAAACATATTTTTTACTTCTGTTATCCATTTATCACCCTTTAAAACTACAATTATACACACAACCTACACAACTCAACATAAAACACACATTCCCCGATAAAATCCACACAACATATAACTTAATGAATAAAAGAAATTACAATTACATTAAATCAAATGTGTCATTTTTTACAATTATAACTACAAATCAATAGATATCCGTTGGATCATCCTCCACCATCACCAGTTGTAGAAGAATCCCCTCACTCAGATGACTCCTCCTTCCCAACAATTGCTTTATTTAGCTCAGTTGGATCGACTTCTTCCACTTCGTCCTCTATACATAACCGTAGTGGCTCGGCAGATTCGATCAGACGAAGATTAGAAGTAACCAACTTTGCAGTATCACCCTCATCTGAGTGAAAAGTTTCGGCACTAGAATCCTCTGAGACACCAATTTTTTAGAATACTCGCTTCATTCAAACCACAATTTTGAAAGAAGCTCTTTCCTGAAACCGGTATCATGATCTCTCTCTTCTGGAGAATCAGTATCGACCATCCTATATGTGTAAACCTTCCTCGTCTGTCCTGGTCTAAAAGCATGAATAATAGCTTTGGTATCTCGCCAAGCCATTGGTCCTGGTTTTAGACCAGGACAGACGAGGAAGGTTCACACATATTGGCTGGTCGCTGCTGATTCTCCAGAAGAGAGATATCATGATACCTGCTTCAGAAAAAAGTTTATCTCAAAATTATGGTTTGAATGAAGCGAGTATTCTAAAAAATTTGGACAGCATCTCCCTTAAAAATTAACAATTTTCCACTTTTGTACATCTTGAAAAATTATATTAAACAAAATAAAAATACATCCAACATGTAAACTGAGAGATGAAATTAGGAATCATGACATGAGAGATTAAACCGTGGTAGTGACACCTTGGATGTGATGTTATAGAGGCCCTGTGTGGGCGGCGGTGGCGGAATGGCGATGGGCGGCCGAGGACTGCGGCTATAGCGGTGCTGGACAGCAGCTGGTGGGCGGGTCCGATTGGAACAGCAGTCGGCTGCCACGGCACAGCACCGGAGGGGTAGCGGTGCTCTACCGGATCAGAGTGGCTGCAAGGGGGAGTGCGACGGTGGGCTGGCCGGCACTCACGGCGGTGCTGGTTCGCGGAGGAGAGGGAGGGTGCGCAGGGCACACGGGGACAAGGTGGCGATGGTCTGCGGTGAGGGGGGGAAAGCAAGGGATGGGGGAAAATAAATGGCTTCTAAGGGTAAGAAATACGTCGTAAGGGTGACAAATAGGTCGTAAGGGTGACAAATACTTCTAAGGGTAACAAATGGGTCCTAAGGGTGACAAATAGCTTCTAAGGGTAACAAATGGGTGTCTAAACGTGAAAAATAGTTGTAGTGGTGACAAATGAAAGAGAGGGAGAGGGGCATTAACAAACAGAAAAAATGGTGGCTCCTAGCACACGTCTCTCTCTCCTGCAGTCCTGCTGTCGTACACTCCTGTTGCTGGTAAAGTATTCGTATTTGTTTACTTAAAGTCGGTGGAAGACTTAAAGTCGGTGGAAGACTTCTGTTGCTGGTTTTAATTTTAGAAGTCAAATAGTTAAAATGGGGTAGTTATTATAATTTCGGTAAGTGTAACAATCTTCCATCTTATCATATTTTTTATATTATATATTATATATTTTATATTTTATATTACATTATTTACATAAATATATATTATATGATATATATTATTACGAACGAATATTTTATGAAACGAATATTATAATATCTATATCTGGTCCGATTCAAATTCTAATATTATCCATATCCGAAATAATAAATATGATTTAGAATATTATTCGCTAATTAATACGGATTCGAATTCGAATATTATCCAGCTAAACTATTGATATATTTATATTTATATTTGTTATTTATTACATATATGTATTACGGTTAAATATAAGCTATTCCTGGAGTTTTCGACGGAATCTTATTCAGTCGAAAATAAGTCAGAATTTACACACATATTTCTGTTCATTTATGATAATTATTACATAAATATATGTAAATATTAGTGACGGAAACTTTCTTGTCGAAAATCAGTGGATAATTACCAACGTAATTCCGATGAAATTTAAGTTGTCTCAAAGTTGTCTCTTTTTAGAGACAGATTTCCGCCCGAAATAATAGGTCGGAAATCAGTCCGTATTTAGCGACGAATTTGCGACAGAATATTTTCCATTAGAAAGTTATAATAGTTCCGACGTCATTCCGACGGATATATTGTCGTCAAAAAATTACGTCGGTATTTCCCATTTTTCTTGTAGTGATCGCGCGACCGCTACCTGAAGAAGGCAGTCGAGTCTCAACCGCTATCTGATTCCGAAAATGGAAAGTAGATAGTCACAGAAAACTCATATTTTTATCCATGAGTTGGCCATAATTCGATGTGATCTAAAGAGGAAATCTTCCCAGGACTCTTAGGAGATCGACTTGACCTCAAATAAGGATCCTAATTCGAAGGAAAACCCTAACCCTAGGTCATTCCCTATAAATAGGCCCCAGGTCCATCCGACACGAACCCTAGTTTTGGATCACGAGGAACGAAGGTATAGTATCATCTTCCTAAGTTCTTTCTTTAGAACTTTTTATTCCCCTTAGTATCTTCTAACATCCCTCTGAATTTTGTGTTAGGAGAGCAAGCAATCAAGGAGTTAGAGCGTGCAGAAGTAGCTAGTTCCATGCAGGAAGCGCAAGAACAAGGGCTCCCTTCTGGTGAGTAATTTGAGGTCTAGGATCAACCCAAGAGGTAGGTTGTCTCATGATCGGCTTAAACATGATGTTAGGAATAAAAGCTCTCTATTCCTTCTTGTTTTCATGATGCATGCACAGAGTATTTCTAGTTTTACCATGATCGCGCATTAGGGTTCTAGTTCATACTATCTGTAACTACACGAGAATCCAATTACCGGGGAAGACCCGATAACCCGAGACTCGAACCGCTGCCCACGAGCCGAGAGGGCTCGGAAGGGCTAAAAGGAGTGTGGAGGCACAAAGAAATAGGAAATAAAGTAGGATAATTCTACAATTAACAGAAATAAATAACAACAACTGCTACAACAGAGTCCAGTCCAATAGAAAGTACAGTCCAAAGTAGTAAAAACAAACCACATGCCGAGTGAACACTCGGCCCGGCGAGCTGGCAACAGAGAACCTCCGAACAGCACCCTCGAACCTCGAGGAAGAACCGCCTCACTTGAAAAGCAGGGATGAGTCTCCTAAATAGAGACTCAACAGGGGTCCCGCGGAACCCCAACCGGAAACAACGGCGGTAGCGGAAGGGAAAGCTACAACTACAGCAGAAATAGAGAACCGGTGGCAGGTCAAAACTCGGCACTACAGCTACTCCTACTGTACCAGCAACACACCCCGATCTCATAGTCGGAGGCTACCGAACTACACTAGTACCGCTTACCAAAGTAAAAACCCACGGCAACCACGCCGTAGAGGCCTGTCTCCCAGGACACGGCCAACCTGGACACACTGTCCAAGGTGCAACCCCGACCACCCGGTTGCAGACACCGCACCAATAAAACACAACCTCCATAAAGCTATTAGCACCAGTCTCACGGCGCGAAAACCGACACACGTGTCACGGCAAAACAACCGGAACTCGATGATCAACATGACCAAAACCCAAAGGTCGAAGTCACAGAAACTGACAGTCTGTCACTTCCGACTTGACAGGAGTACCTCTCACTAGAAGCACAATCGGTAGCGTCCCCTGACGTCTTACACCGCACCGCAGGTGAACTGTCTGACGTGGTAGCGCCTACCAGAGGCACGGACACCGAACAAGTAACCACAAAGCAAGTGACTAGTTGGGGTCACGCCCGTTCGCGTGGGTCCAACCGCCCTCAACGACATGTGCACACACAGGTCGTCCGCCCCTGGCCTAGCCTCTAACTGGTTTTCCCCTCAGCCGGACTATGGCTGCTAGACGCGGGCCCTGATGAAAACCAGTCTAAAAACCATCCTGAGGGTAAGCCCGTACACCTACTCCCAGGAGAGACCAGCACACGCGTACTGGTGGGCTACGACTAGTGGAGGGTCACTGAAGGAGTATACTCTCAAGTCAACGAAAAATAACGTCCGAACCCGACAAAGTACGGGGACCGTCCCACGTATCAGCACCGTCACATGGTGACCACAGTCGGAGAAGAAACGGGACTCACAGTCCACAAGGAAACGCAGAAGTATGGTTCCCAAGGCAGCTCACAGGCCGCCAAATCGAATCCCACTCTCAGGGAACAATGGGAAACCTCCAGCTCTAGGCTGGACAACTGGACTCGCGGTCCAAGGCCACACACATGGCCCACACGGAAAGCATAGGAGCACGATTCCTAGGACAACACACAAGCTGCCACGCCGATAACTGGACTCACAGTCCAAGGCCAAACACATGGCCCCCTCGGAAATCATCTTCCAGGAAAACTCACGGCATGCGGGGGAGACCCCACCGTACACACACCGATACACGGTGACTTGTTTGCGATGGGAATTTTCGCTCATGGTTTGCTTGTTTGGTCTATTATCGTTTGGGTTTATTTGGTTTATTTCACGTGTCGATCGACCAACTAACTAACTGGTAATTAACTAACTGGTAATTAACTGACTGATTGACTGCGCAGGCGTGCCAGTCACATGAGTGACAAGTTTATTGTGCGCTCATTCTGACCCGTGTCGGGCGAGAGTAAGATTCGGTCGGGACCAGTAGTCCGTCATACCATAAAGGCTATGGCGTTAATTACATCTCCCACGTGGAGGGAAAACCTTTGATTAATTGCCGAGATAATGGGCTGTCGAGGCCGGAATAAAGGATGCAGAGGATGTGAATGATCATGCAAGATGTTATGATCTACCATGCACGGTTCATTAGGGCAGACCCTCAGTACGTGGCGGAGGACCTAGGCCCGAAGACCACCATCACACGTGGCAAAAGCTTTTCGTCGGACGTTGCCCGGCTTTCAGCTCATGTCATTTGATATACCGAGGGTCCGTGCACTCAGGCATGCATCGATGCGGCATGAATGCTTAGACTAAGCAGAATGATGAGTTATGAGAATTGCTAATTTAGGTTCTAAATGAACCAAATTATTCAATTTATTGATTATAGAGTTTACTTGATTCTGTTATTAACATTGAAAATCACCCCGAAGGCGAGGAAAAGATTGAAACGGCACGACGACGCGATTCGGGACGAAACTGGCGCGATGCGCGTAGACATAGAGTTTAAAACGGCGTGAGAAGCGTGGGTAAAGGCTTGAAACGGTGCCGCTTAACGTAGGTGTAGGGCTGGCCTGACAATGGTGCGCCCCTCTTCCTGGCACGCCGGGATAAGGCGCGCCGTATTAAGGCGCGCCGAGTATCGACGGCGCCGGTTTAGCCCTGTTTTGCGGAAACTGAGGTTTTATTGGTTATTTTTGGGTTTATTAAAACATTTTGGGAGATTTTGAAAGTTTATTGAGTCAGTTATTCAAAGGATTGGCTCCGTGCCATCCGGAAGCCGAGTCACAGGCTCGCGCGAGGTTCATACTCGAGCGCGGTGATTGTTCCGAGTCAAACTCGTTTGAGCCGAAATTTCGGCAGCATCTCCCCATCCCGAAGGATTGTCGGGGAGAAGCGGGGAGTACTCACATGGCGGAGCAACCCCTGAAAGCCGGGTGGCACAACGGCGGCTGGCAAACCCAGACGGATAGGAGAACCCCGAGGGCTAGCCTACTAGGGGCACCGAGTCCGTGGGTAGAAAGTAGACAGATGGCGTGACTCACAGTGGGAGCGAAGACCCCGAGGGCTAGCCTACGAGGGGCACGCGGCCCGAGTCGGTACCACGTCTAAGTCGGGACGACCGATATGGGAGGAAACCCCGAGGGCTAACCTACGAGGGACACACAACCCACGGCCACCACAAGGCCCACTAGGGGCTGTGGATTTGAAATGTTGGGATTAACCCACTTTCTATGCACTCGTTGACCTTCGGGGACCCATTATTAACGAATGGGCTCCTGCAGACTGAGCAATCAAGATGAGAACTCAGGAGAATGTCCCCCCCCCCCCCCCCGGAGTCACCGAACCTTAATAAAACAGTAAAGCGGCACGATGGGGAAAACTTGCATAGTGAGGAGGTTAATATAAATGCTCGTGGATGTACATGTGTGCGTGCAGGTAAGTGTTAATAGGTTAGTTACATACTCATCAGGCGACGATTGGGGGAAAACAGTGACCAGAAGTGTAGGACGGCCTCATCTCCCTCTGTCCATAGTCGAGAATAGGGGGAGTGAGGAAGACGGTCCAAAACGGGCTGAAGGGACATATATTTATGGATGCACCTCCGGCGATGAAACGTTAATCATTCGATCGGAAGAGAAAACCCCGGGGGGGTGATTACTGTAGCCCGTGGAGTTCGAGGGCATATGTTCGGCGTCTGATAAAATAGATACAAAAATAATATGCGCAGGAAAATGGTTAAATACACGGACAGAGGAAAGATGAGTAACTGGGGAAGGTGGGAACGACACCGAATACAACCACAGTCCATCCATTCGACGCACAGTGAGTGGGGGTATACACATATACGCTTCCATTCCGGCGCCGGTGCTGTTGCACAGCGCCGTCTCACCTACCACAGAAAGAAAACGCAAGGAGGAGGAGGAAGCGGTGATGCAGAGATAGAGTAAGGTCATTAACTCTTTTAACCCGTTGATATACATATTCATTCATTCCATGAATGAGAGGAAGGAAAATGTACAGATTATCATTCCGGTGCCGACGTTGTCGCGCGGTCACCGTTTTCATTAATAAAGGAGGAAGAAATTACAGAGGGAGAGGTAGAGAATCACAAAGATGGTGAGAAAGGGGAGAGGAAACAAGGCTCGTATCATCGCCTTCCTTCCCCCTTTCTCACTTACATTATATCGGAGGATAAACTCGGACCAAGGGGGACTGATGGGGGGATTACAATAACCCACCTAAATAGGTAAAGAAGCAGACACTCTTCTTCTCCGGCACCGGGAGGTTCGGGCAGAGTGGGGTGGCGGCCACGGGGACTCTCAGAGGGAGGGCTTTCTCCCCAAGAAACCCTTCACTACTTCGCTCTAATTGGTGGCCCTTTCTTTTTTGACCTCTCTCGTGCTCTTCTCTTTTTTTTTTCTTCTGATTCCCTCTCCTTCCTCTTTGTTCGAACAAGCGGTGTCTTTATAACACCAGGTTGATCCGACGCCGTGGGGGCGCGCCGGATTTAGTGGCGCCGGGTTGCAGGGCGCCGGGGATAGGTACCCTTAAAGGGTTTTTGGCGCGCCGGGTTCAGTGGCGCCAGGTTGCAGGTAGGCTTAAAGCCTTCTGGCGCGCCAGGTTCAGTGGCGCCGGATAAGGGGGCGCCGGTGAACTTTTGTGCGCCGGTTTAGCTTGTTCACTCGACACGGGCTGGCCAATGGGTCTGGGGATGGTTCTGGAAGCTCTCGTCGACTCTTCCTATCACCTCGGTCCTTGGAAAACCTTGGCGGGCGTTGACGAAGCTCTCGGCACGATGAACGGCCTTAATCGAAACTTCATGTGTGTTCGGCTCGAGCACACGGGTTTTTGCTGACACGGCTTTTGGCACTATGATTTGTGCTTCCGGCTCAGCCTGACTCGTGCTCAAAGCTTCCTTACGGGATGGTATGGCATCCGGGATAATTTTGCCTTGACTGGCGACCATTCGGCCACTAACGGGCCCACTATGGCGAGAAGCCGAACCCATGTCGGGTGATCAGGACCTTCAGCTGACAGAGCGTTCGGTTCCTTGTCGTGAAGGGCCGAGGACGTTCTTCCTTCTCAGGAGAGTCTTCATTCAGGTGACGAGCCATCGGGTAGACCGTCGTCCTTGGTCGGGTGACGGGTGCAGGGTAGCGGCACGACGGAGTCGATGCCGGATCATTAGGCAGGCTTGGTCGCACTGCCGGTTAGTTGTGGATTTGTCTCGACTTTCCTGAAGCGAAGTCCCCGGTCATTCATTCCAAGTGACCCAAGTCCCTGGTAGCTTGAGAAGTCTTCAGCAGGTTGTTCTTTATCGGCTTCTGTGCTTCGGTGGGCCGTATCATTCGTCTTTGCCGCTTGGTCGCCAGCGATCATATTTTGAGTGCCAACAAATGCCCCCCAGATGTGGGTGGTGCAAGCGAGGCAGGAGTGCAGCAGGACCGACGGATGAGCTTCATCCGGACTGATCTCCTTAGCTGACGGAAGCCCAGAACGGCACTTAATTCCGACGTTCGATGTTAATCCGACGTGGTTGGAGGTTATAACAGCGTTGTTTAACACGGCGCGCAAACAGGTTAAAATGGCGCCGATTTCTCCAGCGCGCAAACAGGTTAAAACGGCGCGCTCCGGGGCGCACCGTTTTAATGGATGGGGAGCTCACCCTATAAAAGGACTTCGTCCTTTGTTTCTCTTCTTCATTACTCATTTGCAAGAAATCCTTCTCTCTCCTCATTTCTCTCCACTGCGGTGCCGAGCGAGTTTGAGTTTGAGAGCGGGGGTGAGTTTAGTGTTGGTTATTCGGGTTTAACCCCATTCCTCGGTCCCCGAGAAGCTCCTCGTAGGACTTGTCCTCAGAGCTAGATACCTCGGGTGTCCCATTTGGCCTTGGCTTAGCACCTATGGCTGCTTTTAGGGGCCGCTCCCTTAGTGGACGGCTTCCACTTTTCTTTTGGCAAACCCCCCGAGCTGGGGAGACTCTGCCGAAATTTTGTCAGAAGTCTTGTTTCAATTGACTGATTTCTGACTTTGCTTGTTCTCTTCTGGACGCTGCCTTGCAGATAACATGGCATCCGGTCCTTCTTCCTCTGCATCCCGAGTTGCTGTGATGTGGGGGAATGTCCACTCCCTTGATCGGGGGTCCAGGCGGATAGCCGTGGTAGCTGAGTCTTCAGACTCAGAGACTGATACCGTCGACACCGGCCGCCTGTTGATTCTCGACGGTAATCATTTCAAGTATGAGCGAGGGGATGACGTTAGATTGGACCACCCCAAGGACAAACACCTGATGGCGCTCCTGGGACGCTTCAACCTTCGCAGGAAGCGCGATATAATTCTTGTCCGTCGAGTTGAGGGTGCTTTACTGGCGGACAGAGATAGTCTGACCGAGTCGGTCATTCATGGCATGCCCATATATCTTCCCGGTGAACTCAGAAAATGGGGAGCTGTTCTTGGTGTGCAGGAGTTATCTCCGGAGGCCGGGCTACTGACAAGAGCACCATAGTTCACGCCAGCCTGCTGGAACGAGACTGTCGGGCGTGTCGACAGAGAGAAGCCCGTATACGGTTTATTCCTTGCCCCGTTGCACTGGGGGTATCGAGATGAGCCCTTTCTTTTAGACTGCTTGGCAGTCCGTTTTAAGCATCAAATCTCAGTGTGGTGGTTTGGAGAGCTCAAAGCCACCGATGCCCATGCCTTCAGACCGGGGGCTGTCAAATTTACAGATTATGTGCTGCGGCAGTATGCTCTAATCCTGGTGCATGCTGGCGTCTATCAGAGCGTATATTCTTCCTGGTATCGGTATCCAATCTCCCGAGGCCTGTGCTGCGGGATGATCGAAGTCTTCTGCCCGTAATACAACACTTTCTATACTACAAAGGGAGAGACTTCGCTAGATCTCTGGAGTCTGTCCCAGTTGAGCGGCTTGCCGATAGATGGAGATCTGTATGAAGAAGTTTGTTTCCCGGACTGGCTGAAGGACCAGACGGACGGCGAAGGTAAATACTTTACAGGGTTTGCCTATCGCTATTTAATGAAGGCGTACCGCACCCTGTTGCGTTTAACGCTCGACTCCCAGGAAGCGCGGAAGCCTGGTGAGAAGAGACGCGTGCGGATGGGCACGTGGCTTCAGTATTTCTTTGGTGGGGAGCAGTAATATGAAGACTTCCCCACAATAGCTCCGACAGCAGTGAAGCGAAAGAAGAGGGCCCGTCGCCAGACAACCTATCCTACCGCTTCAGGGAGAGGGCGACAAGAGGGCCCGAACCCTACAGGAGTCGACCCAGTCACACACTGTGCTGCATACCTGACATATTGGCTTTGCTCATTCGCTCTTCCTCAGGGGGACGAGATAGTAATCAGACCGGAGGTAATTTACCCTGCATGTTTGATGACCTGGGGGACGAAGCTGTCCTTGTGCCCAGTGGCTTTATGTCTGATATATAAGATGTTGGGGGACCTGCATAAATCGCGCAT
The DNA here is from genome assembly GCA_022559845.1 of Amorphophallus konjac. Classification (NCBI taxonomy): domain Eukaryota; kingdom Viridiplantae; phylum Streptophyta; class Magnoliopsida; order Alismatales; family Araceae; genus Amorphophallus; species Amorphophallus konjac. The sequence goes on along the minus strand of CM040121.1, from coordinate 182,901,573 downwards.
CCCTAGAAATTTAGGGACAGTTGGTCTGATTCACTTTTTCAATGCCTGGATCTGCACTTTGTTTCCTGAAGCAGCTCCCCGATCGATGCAGTCAGATCGTCCTGTGCCGAGGATGATCGAGTTTGCCAATGCTGAGCCATCTTCCGAACAGGCATCGGGCCGGTCAGACGGCCACGGATGAAGCTCGCACGTGGTGGGATTATTTCCACCGCCGGGAGGATGTGTCCTTCAGGGTGCCATCCCCCGCTCGCCTGCCCAGAGTGACTCCAGACTTTATCAAATGGTGGAATGCACGAACGGGCTTCTACCGGAACTTTCGAAAAGACTGCTGGCATGTTGTCGAGCGTCATTTCTTAGATTTTTAGCGGGAGCCTGCTTTGGATGTCGATTCGTCTTATCTGAAGAAACTGAAGTCTTGGTCCAATACCGAGGTGATGGTATATACTGGAAGCCAGGAAAGTCGTGAAGAGTCGGTCGTCCAAGGCCGACCCGAAGATGCCAGACATTCAGAAGGATGACTACATCAAGACACTTTGGGGGCTGTGCCGGGTTAGCAGTGAATGGACAGTTCTTCAGACGATTCCCATCCCAGCGGAGGAGCCCCTTCCTGTAGCGGCGGGCTGGCGCCGAGAAGTTGACCGTCTTCATCCATATAGGACTTTCATCAGGAGGGAGGATAGGCGGGAAGACCTGTATTCCAATACCCCCTGGATATTCGCCCTACTCCATTCTCAAGGGCTTTCAATTTCCTGCCCATTAGAGGCCATTTTGGACCACCAGTTCTTAATATCTTTCAAGTATCCTGATGGTTGAGGGTTGGACCACTTGAGCCTATATTATCACTTATCTTCTTGCGGCCATGAAGATTTGGCACAGCTGGTTGAGAAGAGTGAGAAAATAGGTGATGTGTGCTGGCTTGTTCGCGAGGCGGCTTCCCAAGGCAAGGCGCCCGCATTATTTTATTGGCCACTCACTCCCCGATATACAGGGCCACCAGGTATGCTTGTCTTTCTTTTTAGTCTTGAAGCTGCTTCTTTCATAGTCAGTATGTATCTTTCTCACCTATGCGCTTTTGCAGCTCACCTCTCTGTGGAGGTGACTCGGCATTACAGGGAGTTGATTTCTAAGGCACAGAAGCCTTCATATTTTGACATACCAGAGCCAGCTCCGACCACGACGCCACTGCCTCCCGACGATTCGCGGAAGTGAACCCGGTCCTAGGTCAAGGCGGCTATCAGCAGGGCTAAGAAGGCCATGCAGGCGGACACCAGTGCTGCACGAGCGCGCCGAAGGAGGACCGCTGAAGAGGAACCAGCTATCGCGCCTCCCCGGATCCCCTCATTTGCTGAGTTTAAGGCCGCTGGGACACAAGGGCCTGAGGATGAAGGTAACTTCTTGTTCCTGTATGGCTTCTTTGCTTATTTCTGTCGCCTTGGCTGATCATCTTTTTGCAGCTGCTGGCACTGTTTTTGCCATTGTCGGGCTGGAGGCGGTGACGGGTGTCGTGGCCAGAGAGAGAGAGATCTGCCTTCACCGACACCCCCTCAGGAGATGAAAGGTAACTTGCAGCTCGCCTGTAGAGCTCGGTGGTCCACCGTGCCTTTAGTGAGGTCTTGACTGTTTATTATCTTTTACTTTCAATCGATGTTCGACCGACGATGCTCCCCAAAGTTGAGACCGTGGGAGAAGTTGCTGCTGGAGAGCGGGTGACTTCCGGGGAAGAATCCCAAGATGTTCAGCCAGCTGATGTCCCTGAGACAGAAACCGTTGAGGAGGTTCCAGCTAAGCGGGGCCCTCCTAGTAGCATGGTACCCGCTCAAGTGCTGGAGATTCGAGAACAGGCAGAAGAGTCTTTCTCCCCTGAGCGAGTTGATTACGGTGGCGGCTCCAGTGACGACGAGGGGTTCCCACCGGTTGACACAGAGACTGAGGATGCCGGGGCCTCTTCAGCTTATGAAAGTGACTTTTTGACATTTTACCCTCCGAGACTACTAGGAGTCGAGCACGGGCCATCATACCCGACTGCAGGAGGAGGGCCAGAACCTTCAGAGGCCACTCTTGGAGGCCTAAACATAGTGACGGTCAAGGTAGGAAGTGTTCTGACACCCGCTCGCATCCCCTCTTTTTATTTTCAAGTCCGCTGGCTGACATACATATATGTGATGCAGGCTGAGGCGGTGCCACCAACTGTGATGGTTCGCGTACCCCTTCCTTCTTTAGGCATGAGCCAACCAACCTTTCCACCAGTTGTGCGGCCTATCGCCCTACGACTTCCACAAACTTATGCCACAGCAGCGGCCTCAGAGGAGCCTGGCGCCGTTGTAGAAATCGGCGGCCCGGTCGAAGTCGCGGAACCTCAAGCCCTGGTCAACGACAAGGAATTGCTGCTGGAGCAGAGTAGCCTCTCGGAGATAGAGGTGGGAGAGATTTTTGAAGAAGAGGATAACGCTTCTAAGGTCTTGGCCGTCGTTGAGAAATCCTCTTCTATAGAATCAGGTGAGACTACCCACGAGGAGCGAGCATCCTCGGCCGCCGAGATGGCTATTACAGCTTCACCTCAAAGGGCAGGCAAGGAAGTTACTTTAGTAGAGGCTTTCGCAACTGCATCAGCCGCCGTTGTCGAGTCTGGCGTCGGTGCCATGCAAACCATGCTGTCGACATCCTCCGGGGGGAACGACGATATTTGGGTTGAGGTGGACAGCAGGGTGGACTTTCAGCTCCCCGAGACTTCGCCACTAGGTTTACAATTTTCTAGTGACATGGTGTGGCAGTCTCTAGACAATCTTCAGCGAGCCATATCAGCTTCTCCGGGCTTGACTTATGTGCAGCTAAGGAGTCTGATAGAACACCTCTCTTGCTCGTTGTTGGCATTTGGGTGCCCAATGGATGATTGGACCCAGCGGGTTACCATGTTGCTGAAGCATGCCAACAGGCGGGAGTACCTCAGCCGGGAGGTATTCGATCAGCTGGCGGCTGTGAAATTGGAGAAGGTTGATTGTCAAACTGCTGCCACTTCATTGAGAGGGACCGTGGGGCAACTGAGAGATACTGCCCGCACTACTTCAGAATGTCGGTCCTTCCTCACAGCGCGTATAGTGGAGCTGCATGTAGAACTTGCCAGGGCTGAAGCCGAACTGCAGGAGACTGGGTGCCTAGAGGTTCAGACCGTAGAAGAAACTGACCTAGTTGAAGGACAACTCGCCTCTCTGGATGAAAAATTATCGCAGCTGACAGCTATCGAATCTTAGTTGCAAGAGTTGACCCAGTATCCCTCCTTGGGTCTTTTGGCATTGGAAGACATCTTCCGGCGCCCTCTACAGTAATTTCATCTTGTTTCCCCTTTTTTCTTAGTTTCGCTCCTTTTTGTCTTCGGAGCTCATGTATCTTGGGGCGCACCCCAAACACAGATGTATTCCGACACTTCATATTAATGAAATATCTTATTTGTCGCTTTAATCACGACTTATTTCTTTCTTTTCTTTTCTTTCTCCTTTCGGCCGATTAGCTCAGTCTAGGGATGTAAGTTATTGGCGCAGGAGAGTGCTCACACCTTCAGCGAAGGGGTGAGGTGTTCGCTCCACCGTGGATTAACTACTCCCGACATCGAGCTTTGACCAGGGTGGGACATGGGTAGAGTAGGCGGACGCACCCCACTAATTTTGCCGATTGTGACGAAAGCTGAGAGTGGGGTTTATTCATCGACACGGTTCAAATGTCGAAGCATTGGTAGTTTGTCTATTAATGAGGACGGAAGGTCTGAGTTAAAGGATGGGTGACCGGGATCACCGATGGTGACGAGGGTCGAAAGGTAGCGACAGATCTTGCCGATGGTGACAAGGGCCGAAAAGGGTAGCGACCGATCTTACTGATGGTGACAAGGGTCAAAAAAGGGTAGCGCCCTATCTTGCCGATGGTGACAAGGGCCAAAAGGGGTAGCGACCAATCTTGTCGATGGCGACAAGGGCCGAAAAGGGTAGCGACCGATTTTGCCGATAGTCGAACAGGGGTAGCGACAGATCTTGTCGATGGCGACAAGGGCCGAAAGGATAGAGACCGATCTTGCCGATGGTGACAAGGGTCGAACTGGGGTAGCGACCGATCTTGTCGATGGTGACAAGGGCCGAAAGGATAGCTACCGATCTTGTCGATGGTGACAAGGATCGAACAGGGGTAGCGACCGATCTTGTCGATGGTGACAAGGGCCGAAAGGGATAGCGACCGATCTTACCGATGGTGACAAGGGCCGAAAGGGGGTAGCGACCGATCTTGCCGATGGTGACAAGGGTCGAAAAGGGTAGCGACCGATCTTGCCGATGGTGACAAGGGTCGAACAGGGGTAGCGACCAATCTTGTCGATGGTGACAAGGGCCGAAAAGGGTAGCGACCGATCATGCCGATGGTGACAAGGGTCGAAAGAGGGGTAGCGACCGATCTTGCCGATGGTGACAAGGATCGAACAGGGGTAGCGATAAATCTTGCCGATGGTGACAAGGGTCGAACAGGGGTAGCGACCGATCTTGACGATGGTGACAAGGGCCGAAAAAGGGTAGCGACCGATCTTGCCAATGGTGACAAGGGTCGAACAGGGGTAGCGACCGATCTTGCCGATGGTGACAAGGGCCGAAAAGGGTAGCGACCGATCTTACCGATGGTGACAAGGGTCGAAAGAGGGGTAGCGACCGATCTTGTGGATGGTGACAAGGGCCGAAAAGGGTAGCGACCGATCTTGCCGATGGTGACAAGGGTCGAAAGAGGGTAGCGACCGATCTTGCCAATGGTGACAAGGGCCGAAAGGGGTAGAAGGAAGTGGAATGATGAACGAGGGTAGCATCGTTACTACATCATCATCATCATTTTTATTTCATCCTATTTTTTTTCTTTTCTTTTTTTTATCACATTACTGACTCAAGCGCCCTTTCAGGTTTTCACCGAAATCAGCCCCCTCTTGCTTTTACCCACGCGCCCTTTCGGGTTTTCACGTGGTGGGGTACCCGATTTTACCTGTAACGCCCTTTCGGGTTTTCGCCACAGCCGGGTTATAGCCATTTTTGCCCTTGTCCTAGTCTAGGAACAAGGCCGGCGGGGTATCTCTATTTTTAACCCCATTTGTTTCTTTCTTTTCTCTTTTCTTTATTCCACGGAGAACCCGGAACATGGGAGAACTTGTCTGCTAGAGCGCCGACCAACCTTATCGGTGATGATAAAGGTCGGGCCCTGGTTTAGTTCGTCGACATTGGTTAAATGCCGAAGCAAAGACTGTACAGTTCTTAACAAGGATGAAAGGCCCAAGCGAAGAAATAGAGGTCAATCGAGGTAAGGAGCAAGGAGTATGCTCATTAACCAGGACGGAAGACCCAAGCTAAGGGATAGAGGTCGACCGATCTCGCCGATGATGACGAGGGTCGAACTCGGGTTTGTTCATCGACGTGGTTCACATGTCGAAGCAAGGAGTATGTTCATTAACCGGGATGAAAGGTCTGAGTTAAAGGATAGAGGTCGACCGAGGTAAGGAGCGAAGAGTATGTTCATTAACCGGGACGGAAGACCCAAGCTAAGGGATAGAGGTCGACCGATCTCGCCGATGATGACGAGGGTCGAACCCGGGTTTGTTCGTCGACGTGGTTCACATGCCGAAGCAAGGAGTACATTCAATAACCGGGACGAAAGGTCCGAGTTAAAGGTGGAGGCCGACCGATCTCGCCGATGGTGACGAGGGCCGAACATGGTTTTGTAGGGGATTCCTATTGGGACTTTTGATGGTTGTCCCTTGGGAGTTTTATTAGGTTGAGAATAAAGAAGAACCTTTCAGATTACCACTTTACTGACCTGAGCACCCTTTCGGGTTTTCGCAGAAGTCAGCCCCCTCTTGCTTTTTCCCACGCGCCCTTTCGGGTTTTCACGTGGCGGGGTACCCGATTTTGCCTGTAACGCCCTTTCGGGTTTTCGCCACAGCCGAGTTATAGCCATTTTTGCCCTTGTCCTAGTCTAGGAACAAGTCCGGCGGGGTATCTCTATTTTTAACCCCATTTTTCTTTTCTTCTTTTCTTTATGACATAAGGATGTTGAGAGAGTCGACTAGGACATGGAGCTCTTCCCCGAGGAAAAGGGGTTTATTCGTTAGCACGAAGGCAATGCTAATGCAAAGGATGGATTCGTGCCGATTCAGGCGTAAGGTCCGTAATGGCAAAGATATATAAAAGTTGGCTAGGACATGAAGTCTTGCGCCGGCAAAGGGGTTTGTTCGTTAGCAAGGAGACAATGCTAACACAAAGGGTGGATTCGTGCCGATTCGGGCGTAAGGCCCGCAATGGCAAAGATGTGTAAAGGTTGGCTAGGACACGAAGTCTTGCGCCGGCAAAGGGGTTTGTTCGTTAGCAAGGAGACAATGCTAACGCAAAGGATGGATTCGTGCCGATTCGGGCGTAAGGCCCACAATGGCAAAAATGTATATAAGTTGGCTACGACACGAATTCTTACGCCGGAAAGGGGTTTCTTCGTCAGCAAGGAGACAATGCTAACGCGAAGGATGGATTCGTGCCGATTCGAGCGTAAGGCCCACAATGGCAAAGATGTATATATTATGCGAGTTTGGCTAGGATAGAGTACCACTAGGCCGAGGTGTGGGTAGCTCGGTCAGGGTGGAGTGCCACTAGACCAAGGTAATTGTAACCCAGTCAGGGCGGAGTGCCACTGGACCAGGGTAGCGGTAGCTTGATCAGGGCGGAGTGCCACCAGACCAAGGAAAAAGGTAGCTCGGTCAGGGAGGAGTGCCACTGGACCAAGGTGAATGTAGCTCGATCAGGACGGAGTGCCACTAGACCAAGGTGGAGGTAGCGTGGTTAGGGCGGAGTGCCACGGGACCAAGGTGAAGGTAGCTTGGTCAGGGCGGAGTGCCACTAGACCAAGGTGGGTGTAGCTCGGTCAGGGCGGAGTGCCACTAGACCAAGGTAAAAGTAGCTTGATCAAGGCGGAGTGCCACTAGACCAAGGTGGGTGTAGCTCGGTTAGGGCGGAGTGCCACTAGACCAAGGTGGAGGTAGCTTGGTCAGGGCGGAGTGCCACTAGACCAAGGTGGAGGTAGCTTGATCAGGGCGGACTGCCATTGGACCAAGGTGGAGGTAGCTTGGTCAGGGCAGAGTGCCACTAGACCAAGGTAAAATGTAGCTCGGTCAGGGTGGAGTGCCACTAGACCAAGGTGGAGGCAGCTCGGTCAGGGCGGAGTGCCACTAGACCAAAGTTCAGGGTATTCTGATTATTCAGGGAATGCTGGTTGTGCCGTGTAATACAGCTTTATATGCTTTCCATTGAGGGGAGAAAACTGGATGACTCCTTTGTGGTCTACCAGGACGTAGGCACCCCCTTCATATACTCGGCGGATGATGTACGGTCCGACCCAGTTTTCGACCAACTTCCCTTTGGGGTTAGCGGCCATCACTTCTCTTCTTTTGACCATTACCAGGTCTCCCTTCTTGAACTCTCGCCCTTTGACCAGCTTATCAAAAGCACGGGCCATGCTAGCTTGGTAGAGTTGGATGTTTTGTTACGCCCGGAGGCACTTTCCTTCGAGCTCGGCGAGCTCTTCCAATCTTCTTTCTGCATTGGTTTGTTCACCGCTGACTAGTCCATGCTGGATGTTGACTCACAGCGAAGGAACTTCTAATTCAATCGGCACCACAACCTCTGACCCATACACGAGGGAGAATGGCGAACAGCCGGTTGGGGTTTTATAGACAGTACGATAGGCCCAGAGCGCCTCATACATCCTTTCTTCCCAGTCCTTTTTATTAGACTTGACAGTCTTTGCCAGCAACGTGCATAGTGTCTTGTTGAAGGCTTCTGCAAGTCCATTGGCTTGAGGGTTGTAGGGGGACGATGTCCTCTAGTCAATCTTGTATTTGTCGGCCAGCCGGTGAACCTTCTGATTTCTGAAATGGCTACCATTGTCAGAGATAATTCGGCTAGGAATCCCGAACCGAAATATTATGTTCTGCCGGAAGAATCTTGCAACCAGTTCTCCCGTCACATCTCTTAACGCAACTGCTTCTGCCCATCTGGAGAAGTAATCTGTAGCTGCTAAGATGTATTTGCACCCTGATGAAGACGTTGGTAGTGGCCCTACCACGTCCGTGCCCCATTGAGCAAACGACTAGGTTGGTAAGGTTGGATGTAGTGGCACTGGAGGCCTTCTTGACACATTGGCGTGTTCTTGACACTTTTGACAAGCCCTGACGAACTTGCAGTAGTCATCAAATATAGTGGGCCAATAGTAACCCAGTTTCTTTATCTCAATTTTTATCTTTGGGCTGGCCTGATGCGCTCCAACTGATCCCGCATGGATTTCTTGCATCACCTGCCCCGCTTCTGTTGAAGACAAGCAACGAAGTAGGACTTTTCTTCGGGCATCTGCCATTATTCGGAACAGGGTTCCGTTTCTCATCTCGTAAGAGTCTTTGACCCTCAGGAGTTTCATTCTCTGTTCTTTTTCTTTTGGGAGCTGCTGGTGTTGGAACCACCGCAGGAGATGTTCTCGCCAATCGGGCTGCTAAACCTCTTCGACGGCTACCACCTCAATCTCTTGTTCATCGGCTAAGACCTCTGTTACACTAGGGACTTGCCGGTGGTTGATCACTGTTATATTCAGGCTCATGTCTGGCGGGACCGCCAAAGAACTGACCAGCTTAGCGAGGGCGTCTGCCTAAGCATTCTGGCATCGGTTGATATGCTTGATGCTGATGAAGTAGAATCTTGACATCAGGCGGGTTGCCAGCTGATGGTAGGGGAGGAGCTCTTGCTTTCGCACATCGAACTCTCCTTCCAGTTGTTTTATAACTAGCATGGAGTCTCTGAATGCTTCCAGCATCTGAATTCCCATGGATAGAGTAATTTGCAACCCGATTATCAAGGCTTCATACTCTGCTTCATTATTTGTGCAATGCTTGTTTATCGAGCAAGATGTGTACACCACTTCCCCTTCTGGAGATTTCAGGACTATGCCTGCTCCTGCCCTGACCCTAGCTGATCAAATGATAAAGGTGTCAATTCTGGAAGCGCCATCGAAATATAGCTGCCACAAGGAGGGCCACACCTGAGCGGCTTCCAGGGTTTCATATTCAGGAATCTCCGATTCCAGCGGGCAGTCCCCGGGTACTGGGTGCTCGGTGAAGAAGTCTGTAATAGCTTGGCCCTTGACAGCCTTGCGCGGCACATAGGAGATGTCAAACTCCATAAGGATTACTGCCCATTTACCCAAGCGACCTTTGAGTGCCGGCTGGGACATAATATATTTCAGCGGGTCCTCTTTGGATACCAAGCTGATTTCATGCGACAACATGTAGTGTCGAAGCTTCTTAACTGCGAAGACCAGTGCCAGATAGATCTTCTCAATATAAGTATATCTCTCCTCAGTTCTGACCAGTCTCCGACTGAGGTAGTAGAGGGCTTGTTCTTTCCCTTCTTCATTATTCTGGGCCAGCATTGCCCCCAGGGAATTGTGTGTGGCTTCTATATATAATATCAACGGCCGTCCTTTCACCGGTGCACCCAGCACTGGAGGAGTCTTCAGATAGTCTTTCAGCTTCTCAAAGGCTGTCTGGCAATCTTCATCCCCATAAAAGGGAACATCCTTCATCATCAGTTTGTGGAAAGGCTGGCATCACCCTGACAAATTGGAAATGAACCGCCGGATATATGCCAAGCGGCCCTGTAGTGATCTCAGCTTGGAGAGATTTCTTGGTGCAGGTAACTCCTGAATTGCTTTGATCTTTGCGGGGTCTATCTCGATTCCCCGATATCTGACAATGAAACCCAAGAATTTCCCGCTCGACACTCCGAACGCGCATTTCATAGGGTTCATCTTCAATTTGTGCTGCCTCAGCCTCTGAAAAATGACTCGGAGGTCTTGTAGATGGTCTTCTTTTCTTCTGGTCTTGACCACCAGATCATCTATATAGCACTCGACCTTGTGGTAGAGCAACTCATCAAATATTTTGGTCATTACGCGCTGATAAGTTGCGCCAGCATTCTTTAGTCCGAACGGCATCCTCCTGTAGTGATAGATGCCTTTAGGGGTTCGGAAGGCAGTGTGGACCCGATCATGTTCCGCGATCCATATCTGGTTGTAACCGGATGACCCGTCCATGAATGATAGGGCCTCATGACCGGTTGTTGCATCTATCATGACCTCCGTTATTGGCACCGGAAAGTCATCCTTGGGACAAGCTTTATTCAGATCTCGGAAGTCAACACATATCCGGATCTGTCCGTTCTTCTTTTTCACGGGGATGATATTCGCCAACCATGTGGTGTACCGATTTTCTTCGACAAGTCCCACGTCAATGAGCTTGTCGACTTCTGCACAAATTTGAGTGATGAGCTCTGGCCTCATGCGCCGCAGTGGTTGCTTCACCGGCTCGGCTTCAGGGCTGATCGTCAGCTCATGTTGCGAAACTGCAGGGCTCAGACCTGGCATTTCTTTGTAAGTCCAGGTGAAGCAATCCCGGTACTCTTGCAGCAGCTGGGTGTACAGCTCCCGTTCTTCTGAGGATAACTGGGCGCTGAGGAAGGTAGGCATGGGGTCTTTCTCACTTCCCAAGTTGACTTCTATCAGCTCATCGACTGTAGCTTGGCCTCCATCTTCTATCTCCGGAGGTGCCAGTTGGAGGTCGATGAAATATGGAATATCATCTTCAGGGTCGAGGACCTCTCCCTCCCCATTTGACGTCATCAGAGCTTCTCGAAAGTCCTCTGCTTCATTTAGTAGCGGCCGTGCATATTGCTCTCTCAGCAAATCCACCGCCGTTGTAGTCTCCGTGGGAAGGAGAGCAGCTTCAACCCCTGTAGTTGGGGTTACAGTCGTGCCAGACTGGTGACTGCTTGTTGTTGGGTTGGAACAGCAACCCAGTCTCGTGGCAAAAGGTGAGGAGATCTTGCCTTCTGGGGTAGTTGCATCTTCAATAGGAGTGGCAGTCCCATTGTCAGTAGCACACACCTCCTGGTCGGGGCTGGCCGAGGCTTCCCCGATTGACACAAGGGGTGCGGAGGTCATTGTTGGTAGGACTCCATAGGAGGGAGAGATCCCTGCTTCTTCAACACCATCGGCTTCGCTGCTGCTAGCCGTATCAAATTCGGCTTGCAGGGCCGCCTCTTCGGGATAGACCTGCTCCCAACATCGACAAGGAATCACGGTCTCCGCTTCTTGATTTCCGGGCTGGCCCAGGTTAGCATGTTCAGCTTCCGCTGGGTATTCATCAAAGGTTGCCCACAACGGGCTGTCTTCAGCAGGGTAGAAGGCGGAGAGGGTGTCCACCTCGTATCGCCCACTATGATAATATTCTTCCAAGGTGAAGCCCAACCCCAGATGCTGAGAGACACGTTTCATTTTCTTATCCAGATTTACGGGATACCACATTTTCTGGAAAGCTTCCTTGCGCTTTTGAGACTGATTGGAGGGGATGTGCTGCTTTTGAAACATCTTGGCCATCCGACTGGTTGTGAATGCCAGACCCTTGACGGGGACCGACGGGTTGCTTATGTCTTCGGGGAGGCTGTAGTCTGTGTCTTCCCGAGTAGGGTGCTCTTCAGCTGTATAGAACAAGCTGTTGGGTCCATCTTCCTGTGTCACCTCCCAAGTTTTGAAAGGCTCGATAGTGGGGTTATCAAGGCCGGAAATCGGCTTGGTGCGACCGTCCGGGATTTCAATGTGATTGTACTGCCGAGCGACCTACACTTCATTAGCTTCAGGGTATAATGTTGGGGGTGCTATTCTGCCCACATCCCCGGATGTTGTGATATGAGAGACCACCTTGGGCTTGACATATCCGCGCGGCGGTGGTGGATACCAATCATCGCCGGATGCGCCTCTTGATGCTCCCGCAGGGGTCTTAGCTTCAGAGGTCTTCTAAGAAGGCCCCGCATATAGGTTGGCGTCCGCCAAGTGACATTCAAATACCTCAAACGGGTGAAGGTCAGCAAATATCCTCTCCTCCTTCCCTTGGAGACTGTATTTGATACATTGGTGGAGCGTGGAGGGCACCACCATGTTCTCATCCAGCCATGGGCGGCCGAGCAATGCTTTGTATGAGGTGCAGGAGTCGATGACATGGAACTGCACTATCGAAGTGAAATCCACTAGGGTAAGGATGAACTCTGCCAGCCCCATCGACACTTCACATTTTGGATTGAAGCCGGTGATACGCATATCCTTGACTTTCTCGAGATGCACGTTGAAGTGGTGCCTCTCGTATATTCTATAGGGCAGGATGTTGACCACTGCACCGGGATCAACCAAAATCCTGTTCAGCTCCCTTCTATTCAGGTGCCCCTTCATGTACAGTGGCCTGTTGTGGCTGATGGTAGGTATCAGCATGTCCTCTGGAGTGAAGGTCATGCTAGCTTCCGGCATTGCTTCAGCCAGGCAGGTCTCAAAATGATCAGGCGTCTGGAGAGCAGTGATGATCGCTTGTCGAGTCTCTTCACTCAAAGAGAGGATCTCCCAGATGGTAAATCGAGCATGGAGCTTCTTGAGTAGCTTCATTATTCGGCTCCCAGCTCGGACATTGGAGAGCTTCATCTCTTCAGCCCACCTGGGCTTGGGGGAGTCCCGAGTTACGGCCCCTGACGGACCTGCTTCATCTGCTTCGGACTTGGTGCCCTTCTGGCTGGTACCGGATCCTCGGTGCTCTTCATTAGCTGCCGTAGGGCGAGCTCCATCTGTATTTGGATCTTCGGCAGATTGTGCTAGCTGCGGGTGAACATCCCTGGGTGCAGGGTTAGCCTCATGACAAGGCTGCTTCCCCTTAGACATCTTCATGAATTCAAGAAATGAAGGGACCCCCTTGCCCCCACTCTTGTTATATAGGCCTGGCAGAGGAGGGATCTGGACTCCCTTGATCTCCGGTGGAGGTGTTTTGTAGGGCTGCTCTCCCCTGAACATGATGTTGTGGTTGGGTGGCGGCTGGCGCCCCTATTTCTGGCCTGACCGGGTTGCATGTGTAGTAGTTGCGGCCTCAGCCCTGCCTCCCCCAAAAAGGGGTGTGAAGCAAATTTCCTCTTCTTCCTCTTCTCCGGGTGGGTTGAAGAGTGCTGATAGAGTATTGTAGGAAATAACCTGCACTTTATCGGCCTTAGCGGCCCTTCTGTTCATCTTTTATTTCTTCTTCTTCCTTGCTTCAGTAGGCGCCTGCCCCCAGAACAGACGGCCCTCCTTATCGGATGTTGCTTCAGCTTCTTCCTTTCGCTCGAGTGAGAGCTACTCCAGTTCTTGCCATGGGACATGGTCCTGCACCAGCAAAGGCTTCAATTCGGGCTACACGTACTCGTCTAGCCCTTCAATGATGTTTTGTAGTCGGCGGACCCCAGGATTGGTTTCCTTGACCACCGGCAGCGGAGTTTGTCTCCTCCGATTGTGGGTAGGTATCCTGATAGTTGCAGGTGGAGTGATCCACATGGGTGCCACCACCGGCGGAGCAGGTTGGGGTGTAACACCACGGATATGTGCCCCCACTTTCGGGCGGGGTGCTTTCTTCCTCTTGTGCTTCGCAGGGATCTGCTACTATCCCTGCTGTTCCTTTGTAGGCCCCAAGAAATGAGTTTCATAAGTGCTCCGCGTACTTGCTTCGGAGATCTCCCCGGGCAGTGCCTGGTATTGGGAGATCATGTTGACTACTGCCCTCCTCCGAGGGGCTTCATGCGGTTGAGGAGGGTCCACTTTGTACTCTCCCAACTCGATTTCATTTTTCTTCACCATTCCTTCGATGATGTCCTTGAAAATATAGCAGTCTTCGATTGGGTGTCCCAACATCTGGTGGTAGGGGCAGAATCTTGGGTTGTCTCTTCTCTTTAGGTCCTCCGGCCTCTTTGGCTCTGGCAGGGTGACCATGCCATATTTCGTTACCCAGTCGAACAGAATCTGGGTCTTGTCCTTCGGAAATGAATAGGCTTTCTTCATCTTGTCCGTAGCGAGGGACCTTCTTTGCCATCTGGGGCTTCTGCAGGCTGTGGGGTGACTGCCTTCTTGCCTTCATCTTTCTGTTTTTCGAACGCCTTGATGTCAAGAGCGTTCGCTTCTTTAGGCAACGAGCGCCGCTCCACTACCTTGCCCTTCTGGGTCGTGCTGGCAGCCGATGTAGGGACAGGTCTGGCCAGAAAAGCTTCTACCTCGGCCACGACATTATTCAATCGGTCAAATGACCGTATTTCCATTCCGATCATCTTTTCCAGAACCTCCCTCCTGAGGTTCTGCTTGCATATTTGTACAGCGTCTTCCTGATGCGGGGGCCGCTTACACCTCATTCTGAGGTTCCTCTACCTCTTGATATAATCAAGGGATGTCTCATCGGCACTTTGCTTGGTTGAGTAGAGTTCGGTCACTGTGACCTCCCTCTCTGTAACATGGAATCTCTCCCTGAACTTCCTCTACATATCCGACCAGTCGCCGATCGACCCGGCCAGGAGGCTGGAGTACCATTCAAATGCGAGCCCCGTCAGCGAGGACCCGAAAAACTTTAGCAAGTATGACTCAGTGGCGGCCAAATCACATGATAGTCATGTAATTAGCAACGTGTTCCTTCGGGGATCCCTTCCCATTGAACTTGTCGAACTTGGGCGGCTTGTTGACCCCTGGGGGAAGCCGCTTGGCAGCATGGTGTTGCGAGTAGGGCACCCGATAGGCATCAAATGCGACGTAGTCGCCTTCACTTCTTTCTACGAGCTTCAGCTCGATCATTCTTTCCACCATCATCCGATTCATGACCGTGGGGTCAACTGGCTCCGGATAGAAGTGTGCCGGCTGCAGATACGGGGCGACCAGAGTGGTCGCCTGTGGAGGACGCAGTAGCGGGGGCGTCTGGTGCACTTGAGGGAGCACCGGTGGCATCAGCGGCTGGGGCTGTGGTGGCTACTGCTAAATCGTCGCCATGCTCGGCTCTAACGATTGAGGCAAGGTGTAAAGCGGCAGAGGGTCGACATGACGAACCACTCCCCGGGATGATTCACCCTGGACTTCGGGCGGCTTGGAAGCTGATGACTGTTCAGTCTTCTCCATTAGCTGTTTCTTCAGCAAGTCTATCTCTTGCCAATATCTTTGGAGTAGCATCCAGACCGTTGGGTCCATAGTTGCCGCGCTGGGAATGGCTTCTATTGCTTCTCTGGATGTACCCTCGGGCAGGATGTCAAGGAGGACGTCATCTTCTTCCTCCGCTGTTACCACATTGGCGGTTAAGACAGGAGCCTCATCATCCCACTGGTGGTAGACCAAGGGTTGCTCTCCCTTAGTTGCTGCCAGGATCTCCCTTGCTACTTCTGCCCCGTGAGTATTCGGCCCCGGCCTTGCGGCCAATCGAGCCAACTCGCGAGGGTCTTAGGGCAGCCCCTCGTATCGACTGAATATGCCATCCATGTTGCAGGTGAAAACCTGCATCCTTCTTCTCTGTCGGTGGACCCTTCTCTTAACCTGATGCGGGATGGTCAGCCTCTCAAACACAGAAGTCCTTCTTATTTTTTCCCGCTTGGGGACGGCTTCATCGGCTTCGATCTCGAAGCCGTCATCATAACCATTGTCGTCAACCGACGACACCATCATCTTTTCTACTACATCTTTCTCATCTGCCATTGATGGGTGTGAGCGACGTCACGCGGTTCGGGGAAGCGGAGAGGACGCGGAGCGCGCGGGCTCCTCTTTTTGTTTGTTTTATTATTTTGCTGCAACACAGAAATAAGAGAAGAGAGAGAAGGGGCCACCACGGGAGATTGCTCCGGCGGGGCGAGCGGGACAAGTGTGATATAGCAAAATATGGGGGTTTAAACGGCCATAGCGGGAAGTGACTCGTCGCGGCCTCGGGGGGACGGGAATGGTGCAAAAATTAAATAACAAGAATTGAAACGGCCATTGGGGAAGTGACTCGCCGCGGCCTCGAGAATATGAGCAGATAATAAGATGACAGAATATAGAGAGAATACAAAGAGCGGGAATTTAAACGGCCATTGGGGAAGTGACTCGCCGCGGCCTCGAGAACACAAACAGATAAGAATATAACGTATAAGAACGTGAATTTAAACGGCCATTGGGGAAGTGACTCGCCGCGGCCTCGAGAACACGAATAGATAAGAATATAACATATAAAAACGAGAATTTAAATGGCCATTGGGGAAGTGACTCGCCGCGGCCTCGAGAATATGAGCAGAATATAACAGAGTATAAAGAGAATATAAGAACGGAAATTTAAACGGCCATTGGGGAAGTGACTCGCCGCGGCCTCGAAAATAAGATGTGATCGCTAGGGGCCGAAAGACCCCAAAATAAGAAAGTGATCGCGCCTACCTCAAGAGCGGGAGATGGTGGGTTGCTTCTTCCTCTCCTTCCGGCCGGTCGACGGAGAGGGCTTTCCTCGGGTACCCTTGCAAAACAACGACAAACAAGTAACAAGTGGATTAGAAAGATGAAGGTGTAGTATTCAAATCCTTGCGGTAAAAATAACGAAATGATGGCAAGACACACACCTGGTTGGTGTTATCTTTTAAACCCCTCTCGGACTCGAGTAGGAGGAAAATGAGATGATGGATGCAAGAAGTATAAAAGAAGAGGCGCCCTTATGAAGGGGGATAGAGGATGCGAGATGATGAATGCAAAAGAACTACGAAGAAAAAGGGGAAGAAAAGGCTTATTGGATGAGCCGAGGGTGAAATCCGGTGGAGCTCCGGCAGCGTGGGGACGACGTGGAAGCGCGGTGGATGAAGACGACCTTCCTCTCGCGAGCGTGAGCACCCGAAAAGCCGGCAGAACCTCCACCTACAAAAGAACCCACGGGTTAGAAAATGACTCCGTAGCCTCTGGGCTCCGGCAGCCTATCGGATCACTTCGAAGCTCTCTCAGAACTGAGGGGGTGGGCCTCTATTTATAGGGCTCCGGAGGGTGGAGGCATCCAGGACCCTGGACACCTCCATCAGGGCCGAATTAATATTTTATTCTATTTATATATATTTTTTTGGAATACTTTTGTGGAGGCGTCCAGGGCTCCGGACGCCTCAAATAGGTCCACCGAAAACCGACGACGGCCACACGCGGTTTGGCACAACGCGTGGTTTTGTGAGCGGCGCCTCGTGATTCAGAAATGGGCGCGTCCAGTTGACTGGACGTCTCTATAATTTGATTTTTTCACACACGACAAACCGTCGTTCGGTGGCCGGCGCCCGTGAGAGATTTGATGGAGGCGTCCAGGGGCCTAGACGCCTCCAAAATATATATTATTTTATTTTTTATTTGTCTTTTATGCCAAGGCTGGCACTTTGATTTTTTTATAATTATTTTTATGGAGGCATCCAGGGGTCTAGATGCCTCCATTAATATATATATTTTTATTTATTTATTTTTTTATGCCAACTGGCATTTTACAAACATTTTTTTTTATTATTGTTTTTATGGAGGCGTCCAGGGGCATGGACGCCTCCATTAATATATATATATATATATATATATATGTATTAATTAGTTTTGGGCCCTGAGAAAAGAAATAAAATAAATAAGAAATATGGGGGCGTCCAGAGGCCTGGACGCCCCCATTAAGACCCACTCGGGTCCTCAATCGGCGGCCGCCCGACAGTCAACAACTTGGTTCCGGAACTTCTTGATACGTCTGACTGGTGTTGATGCCGTCCGAATGCCGTGACGGGACGATTCCGAATGCCAAAAAAGGCAGAAGAAGACCCAAGAAAAGGAAGCACTCGAGTGATTCAAAATGCGTAAGCCGTTGCGGGGCGTCGTATAGTAATATGAGACTTTCTCAGGAGGCGTCAAGAATGGCGTGTCTACAGCTGCCCCGCCTTGGCGTCTGCTTTGCAAGGGAGCGACATGTAGTGGAATGGTATCGAAGTGGAGTGGAGTGAAGTGGGAGCGGACTGATAAGTTGATGCCAAGGTGTGATGAGACACGCTTTTGACGTTACTGTTTGGAATCTTTCCTGGAGTTTCAATGAGGCGACCTTGAAGAAGGTCTTTCAAATATTGACGATTGCTTGGACGGAGATCAAATAAGGGAGGGTGAGATGTGCGCTCAGGCACGAAACAAAAGGAGACCAACTTCTCGGTGTGGAAGTACCTGGGTCATAAACCGGAGGTTTCACCTTTGGGGAGCGGTTACCAGCCAATGTGGAAGTGCTGCGGCCAAGGTGGGTCAAAAAAGGTAAAGGAATATCTGAGGGTCTGTCCAAACAAGGGTCTCCTTTGGAAGAGCAGCGTCGAGGCTGTCTCAAGGAAACTCGGTATTTCATTCGGAGTGGAATATCTCATATTTGTGGGAATTGAAACACAACGGCTTTCACAATCGAATCACTTGAATGATCTTCCGCAATAAATCAAAGTCCTATATGAATGCATGCTGGGTTTAAAGAAAAATTCAAAACAAACTAAAATAGAAAATAGCCAAGGATAATATTGTCAACTTATGAAGGACGGGTCAGGATACCGACCCGGTGAGCTGATACTGGGCTGGGGCCCGTTTATCCGCGCATCAACTTACTGAATGGAACCGTCGCCCCCATGCTACCACAAATTAACGGTCTATACGTACAACCCAAATTCTCCCGGGATCATCATCGTTTTTGTTGAAGGGGAACTCAAATCCCAGATTCGTTCGGGCCGCAAGGTCCTTGACATGTTCTAGTAGCGTATGTATCATATACTATGATGCATGACAAGGTGGGATCAACCATTGAAAGGTGGGACAGGAGATAGGACAAAGATGTCCGTTAGTAAAACCTGCACAGGCCAGCATGGATCAATAACATCAGAAAGTAGCAGATTTATAACAGAATCACACCACAATGGAAAGGAAATCTAGCCAAAATCCTGACACTGACTGCTGATGTGACATGTTCCGTCCTGTAGCGATCTTCCCTTCCTATAAGAACTCCCTTAGGCTAGTTCATTCAAATGCACCAAGGTGGGTTTTGGAAGCTCAGGAGAGGAAGGAGAGGAGAATCTAGAGATTTCAGGATGGAAGGAGAGTCTTCCCGCGTTATGAAGAGGAGCAAGCCTAGCAGCGAGATTAGGCGACTTTCTGACCTCGAGGGTCATCTGAGTGGGACGATCATGTCGCATATGGTAAGCTGACTCTTTTCAAATTTCTCCACGTGAACCTTCTTCTTACTTCCTTCATTTCTTCTTCTTTCCTCTTCCAGCCATATCCACTCTTCCCAGGCCCGAGGAAGTTTTCCAAACTGCCATGGCTTTCAAAGCTAACTTCCAATATCTCCATTGGCATGAGGGCCATACTCTCAAAGTGGCATTTGCAGGGGCTCCTTATTCATGCCAAATATTACGAGAAGATTCGTATGGACTGGGTGGCTATGGGTGCACTAGTGGAGATCTGGCATCCCCAGACCCACACTTTTATCTTCCCGACCTTCGAGGTGACCATCCTCCTTGAGGAGGTGGAGCTTCTGCTTGGATTGAAGAAATTTAAGAGTGACGGGAAGGTGAAGGCTATGCGGATGCTGACACGGGGGACTTCTGAAAGTGTCCTTGGAAGCTTCATGCCGCCCGACGCAGCCCGAAAGGTCCGTACTCAAAAGGGGATCGATCTCCGAAAGCTCGCGGAGTGGGTCATGGACGCCCTGAGAGGGTCACCAGATGATGACTATTTGGAGGGAATCATGAAGGGGTTCACTATCTGTCTGGCGGGGGCTCTCTTGTTTCCTCATACCGACAACATAGTGGAGGAGGATCAACTAAGTGCCATTCGTGGAATCTGGAGTGGAAAGAGGGTGGGACCCGCCGTCCTTGCTTATCTTTACAGCGGCCTTACCGCCTCGAGTATGGGTAAGCCTCCTTTTGGTTGCGCACTTGTCTTGAATTGCTGGCTTGATTTGCACTTCAAATTCGACCACCGCGAGGGAATGCCAACTGCTTTGAAACTCTTCCAACAAAGCCCTCTTCATCACATAGCCGACGTGTTAGGCTTCGGTGGTACTGTAGTGAACCGCGTTCCGTGGCTGAAGAAACGTGAAGACTGGCGGTCTCACTTCCGCACCGTGACACAAGGCTTCTTTACTTGCGCACCGGCATGTTTACTTTCGCTTGATCTCCTCATGAGGCCTTCCCCCAAAGTTGATCTTCAACTGATCGGCGTGACCGAGTTTGTTCTTTACAACGCGCATCGGTGCTGCCTCCAGATTGGCATCCCACGCCATTCGTTCCCACCACCGACTGGCATTGTTCCTTTGAAGAAAAGGGAGTTGGGCACTGAAGCGGACGCGAAGGAAGCGAAGGCCATTAAAGCTCCCTGGAAGACAAGTGTTGCGGGAAAGGCCTTAGCGCACGTGGTGGAAGAATGCGAGCCGTGGAGGGCTTATGTAACCGAACTGGGGAAGTTAAGGCCTAAGGTGCCTAAACCCCTGATGTAGTTCACTCTGCTTTTCTGATGGAATAAAATCTGGCATGGATGTTTTGGACCTCCGTTAATTATTATCTTTTTTGTGGTTTTTCTTTTTCTTTGTGTTTTTTATTTTGTTTGGATTATATTCTTATCTTTTTTCTTTTATTATATATATATATATATTTTTTTATTATGGGGGCGTCCAGGGGCCTGGACGCCCCTAAGTTTTATTTTTATTATTTTATTTTTTTTGATAATTTATTTTTGGGGGCGTCCAGGGTCCTGGACGCCCCTATTTTGATTTTTTTTATTTTTTTTATTTATGGGAGCGTCTAGGCGCCTTGACGCCCCTATTTTTTTGAATTTTGAAAAAAATAAAAGAGTGTGGGGGCGTCCAGGCGCCTGGACGCGCCAATAAAAGGTCAATCTATATATAGGGGGGAGGGCTCCCCCCTACTCACTTATACTGTTCATTCTGACCGTCCAGCCACTCCAAACGACCCATTCTTAGTCCCAATGGAGCGAGGAGGATCGAGCCAGGGTCCAGAGAAGCGGAAACGACTGGCTCGTCGTGCGAGGAGGTTGAGGGATGATGCCGAGGAGGCCGTAGCAGAGGAGATTGCTGCGGAGGAGGAGATGGAGGTGCCGCTTCTGGCCGCAGAGGCCGCTGCGGATGCTGGTGACGCGGGAGAGGACGATCACGACCCGGTAAGTACTTCGGAATTCTCACTCTGTGGTTCAATAGGCTAAAACGGGCGTGCGAGAGGCTGTGAGAGAAGGCCGGGTAGTGAGAGAAGGAGGCGTCCAGGGGCCTGGACGCCTCCACTTTTTCTTTTTATTTTTGTTTATTTATTTATTTACGTAAATAATAAAATAAAATTAAAAAATAAGGAGGCGTCCTAAGCCCTGGACGCCTCCATAAAAATATACATATTATTAATAAATTTTGTTTTGGGTTTTTTCTAAAAAAGGAAAAATGTAAATTGGAAGGAGGCGTCCAGAGAATTGGACGCCTCCACAAGAAAATATAAATATTTTAAAAAAAGTAAAAATAAAATAAAAAGAATAAGTAGTATATATACAGTGTTATTGTTTATTACTGTTCATGATGCTGATGTGTTCTTTGTTGGTTTTGTGGTTTGCAGGGCGTGATGAAGGGCCGGATTAGCTGGTCCCTGGTGGTGGCAGCATACCGTGGGCTGTCGGATTTCCAGAGGGCGCGTGTGGACGCCATGGGCTTTGGAGCTTTCCTTAGGATCGAGCCCTTCCGGCTCGACCTTCCTCTTATCCAGGCATTGAGGGAGCGGTGGCACGCACCGAGCCGGGCGTTTTTGATGCCCTGGGGGCACATGGTGCCGACACTAGAGGACGTGGCTCGGATTACCGGGCTACGGGTTGACGGAGAGGCAGTCAGCGGGGTCACCTACCCCGACTACCGAGAGAGTGCCCTGGACCTGCTGTGGTTAGAGACGAGCGTGACTGACAGGGACAGTAGGGTAGTTGGCCGAGTGGAGATCATGGAGGCGCTCGGATTCGTCGACCCGCGCCAGCGGGTTAGCGAGACTAGAGCGGAGTTTCTGGCACGACTGGAGGGAGACGCTCGTGCAGCTTTCACCCAGGATCCGAGCGAGAGGGAGCTGGTGGACCTAGACCTCCGGAGGTTTCTCTTCTTCTTCTTGGGCCGCCTTCTGCTGGGGACGAAGGGGGATGGCATCCACTGCCGCTTTCTCAGGATCCTGGCGGACCTTGACAGAGTGGGGCACTACGCGTGGGGAGCGGCTCTGCTTGCCCATTTGATTGCTGATCCCTCCCAGACTTCGGAGAAGGAGACGACAGTTAGCGGCTTCGCACCTTTCCTCCAGGTACACAATTTATTTATGCATCTTCACAGTTAAATATGTAATTATTGTACTAATGATGTATGATGGATGCAGGTGTGGAGCTATTACAATTTCCCGATGGGGAGGGCTAGGCATGGGAACAGGAGGGCCGTGCCTCTGGCGCGGCGGTGGAGGCCGATCGTGGTTACAGCACCCCACGGCTACCAGCTGGCATCACTTCTTCGGGAGCTGAGCGAGTATCCCGAGGCCATGGTATGATGCGTGTGATTTTTTTGTGTTTATGCATGTGACTGAATGGTAACTAGCATAATGTATGTATGGTGATGCAGGTGGTGTGGAGGCCCTACCTGGGCATGGGCGATGCTGGCCAGCCCTGGGTTGTAGCGGGTCTTCCTCGCTTCAGGCGGGACGTGTGGGTCCATTGCCTGAACGAGATTGAGCCACTGCGGCTTAGACTGGTCATGAGGACGTTGGGGCTAGCCCAGGAGTGGGTTGACGTAGATGCGCCGGCCCGCATTGGGTGGAAGACCAAGGGGAAGGCGAAGATTGTGGACTGGCGTACGCGCTTCCCAGCACAGTACCAGGACTGGCAGCAGGGCGGGGTCCCAGTGGTGTCCCATGTACAGGACAACACAGATTACATGAGACGATATCGAGCTACGTACGGGGACCGCCTCTCCTTCGGCGGTATGGCAGGGGTAAGTGTGAAATGAAAATGCTTCACCCTTCTATATGTATATGCATGTGGTACTGACTTATGTGCAATGCAGGATGCTCGTGACAACATGATCGCCGACCTGCGGGCCCAGCTGGCGGACGTCAGGCGGCAGTTGGTGGCCATCCGATAGGAGTTGGAGATCCTGGTGAGTCTATGCAATGCATTTTTTTGTGACCTAGATTTTTGATGCTTAGCCTTTGACTGACGTTTGCCCCGTGTTTCAGCGGGCCCACCAGACAGCGGCAGCCGGGATGGCTGGTGGAGCGGGTTCCAGTTCGCGGGGCCCTCCTCCGGAGGTTTCTGCCCTCCAGGAGGAGCTGGCGCACGCGGTGGCTCGGGCTGAGGAGGCCGAGCGTGACCGCGAGGCTCGAGTGAGTGTTTGCTTGGCCCTGACCCTTTTCTAGCTGCTTTCCTTCTATCACTGTTCTCTTACGGTGCATGCGTGCTTTGACAGGTGGCCGAGATTCGGGAGGCCCTGGCCCGTGCTGTTCGTGCTGAGCAGGAGCGCGATGCCTGGGTGGCAGAGCGCGATGCCTGGGTGGCAGAGCGTGACACCCGGATTGCGGAGCTGGAGGAGGAGCATCGACGGGAGGCTGAGGAGCTCCCTCGTGACGTGCTGGATCTGCGGATCGCCCTCGAGCTGTCGAGGAGGGAGGCGGTGAGAGAGAGAGAGGAGAGGGAGAGGGAGAGGGATAGGGAGACCATGGAGAGAGAGAGGGAGTGGGATAGGGAGACCCTAGAGAGAGAGAGGGAGAGGGATAGGGAGACCATGGAGAAAGAAAGGGAGTACAGGATGGCAGAGCGATATCGAGATTGGGACGAGAGGAGAGCTCTGGTGGCCCAGGTGTCGGAGCTCCGGCTGAGTCTTGGCACGGCGGAGGGGAGACTCCGGGAGAGTGAGGAGCGGTATCAGAGGGCGAAGGAGCGTGGGGCGCGACTTCGTCAGTCCGGTTCCTTTTCTGTGGGCAGCTTTCTAGTTTCTTCGGCCGAGCAGCGTCGCCGCACCTTGGAGGCTGGCATGGTGCCACCTGGAGAGACGAGCACGGCTTCTCAGGGTTCGAAGAGGTCGCAGAGGTCGCAGAGGCCCCCTAGGGATCCCCGTCAGAGGAGGGAGGAAGGAGATGACCAGGAGGGTGACGGTGAGAGTTAGAGAGTTGCTTGTACGTCACCCTTCTCACTGTATGATGTACTTTCGGCTATTATATGAAATGGAAATGACTTTTTTGTATTGTGTGTACCTTTCTCTCTCCCACACTTTCTTCTTTGCACTGAGTTGTCCTTTGAGGTACGCTCCGCGAGACCTTGCCCTGAACAGCGGAGAACTACGCTTTGCACGGGGGGATTTTGTTTCCTTTTCCCCCTTTTGGGTGCGTCCAGGCGCCAGGACGCGTCTTAATCCTTGATTTCAAATTTAAAGCGACGGGTGGTCTTTCTTCTCCCGTGCCTTACCCGCAAACGAGCCCGCCTTCTGCCGAAACTCGCTTGCCCCCTTTCTCGTCTTCCTCCTCTTTTGATCGATGGAGTTCGGTGGGCCTGACCACGGTGAAGGTGGAGAGGGACGCGGGACCCCTCGCCCAAGGAGGGACGTGCCCGAGCATGGAACGGCGTCCATGGAGGAGGAAGGGCCGCTCCGGGCCCCCGAGGGACCTGAGGGGCCCGATGGCGTGGGAGGAGGTGAACACGGTTCGGTAGGTGCTTCGATCTCTTCCTCTTTTAATTCATTTTGGGTTTTGAAGCGAGCCGCGCGAGGGGGAAAGGGTTCGGCGAGTGTTGCACTCAAATGATGGACACGTCCTAGACAGGGGACGCGTTCCTTTTGACTGATGTGGGACCCCTTTCTTGGTGCAGGACATGGCAAGGACCCTGGGTCTGGCCGATGAGTGGGCGAGTGCGGACGAGCCGAGCCGCGTCAGGAGGGAGAGTCGCGGCAAGGTGAGGCTCGAGGAGTGGCCCGTACGTCTCCCTGGACAGCAAGGGGGTATACTGGTGCAGGACAGTGCCGACTTCCTGCGGCGGCAGAGAGAGAGCTACGCGGGGCTTCCCCAAGCTGGGGACACACGTGGCATCGGCGGCTCGCGTGCCCAACTGTCAGAGACAAGGCGGCAGCTGGCCGTCGCTCAACATGAGTTGTCGCTCCTGGTAAGTTATGTGCCGCACTTTTAACTTCAGATTTTGGAGTTTCACTGACGGCCTTTGTTTATTTTGTTCCAGCGTGCCCAGCAGACAGCGATGGTGGGAGTGGCTGGCGGATCTTCCAGTTCCTCGGCCCCTTTTCTCGAGATTGCCTCCCTCCGGGAGCAACTTGCCGGTGCGGTGGCCCGCGCGACCCGGGCGGAAGAGGAGCGTGACGCCTGGGTGGTGACTGTAGCGGAGCTGCGGCATCGCGATGAGGAGAGACCTTCTCCAGACTTCTTGGAGTTAAGGGTTCTTCTGCAGATGATGAGGAGAGAGGCAGAGAGAGAGAAAGCCGAGAGAAGGTCCGAGCGACAGCGGGATCTGACCGAGAGGAGGGCCTTGGAGGCCCAAGTGAGGGAGCTCCAGCTGGGCCTTCAGGCCGTCGTGCAGAGGCTAGGAGGGATGGAGACGCGCTACGAGAGAGCGCGAGAGTTTGGGGAGCGACTCCGCCAGTCCGGTCGCTTTGCTGCCAGTGGCTTCTTTGCCACGCCAAGGGAGGAGCAGCGAGTCACTGCTGCGGAGCAGGCGCCCAGAGGCGAGGCAGGTGCTACTGCACGGGGATCCCGGAGGCTTCTGAGGGACCCTCACCTCGGGGGAGAGGAGGAGAGTTCCCAGAGAGATGAGTGATGGTGAGGATTGGTGAGCTAGTGGACCCGCCACCTCTCTATGATTGTAGTGTTTGTGACAGCTTATGTAGAATTATGAATGGAGTGATTTGATTTTCTGCTGTTTATTTGTTCTTTTGTGCGTTTCTTTTTCCCTACACTTCTTCTCCTTTGCACTGTTCCCATGTGATAGGTCTGTCGAGACTCCGCCCCAAGCAGAGAATCGCATCTTGTTGTGACCATTTTCCACGGGAATCTGCCGTCGAAGTCAATAATGACGGCCCTAGTTCCTTTTCCCGGATGTTATGTCAAATTTTGCGGATGTCCTCCAAATTATGATAGGGTATCCCTAGGCAACATAGGGGCTATTCGTCCTATTCTTCGTCCAGTCAATCACCCTGTGCGAGCGGTGAAGCGACACATGGGACCGCTTGGGCGGTGCCTCATTGCGAGGGCTATTATTGACAGGTGATGGAGGCAATCTTGGCCCGCACTCCTTCCATTTCTATAAATTCTTGTCCCTTTTATCCTCCCAGGTATATCGAGAGCTAACTCGAGGAGCACAATTTCTTACGGGAGAGGAGGAGTTCAAAATTCTGAGAGTTGGATGGAGGGCGAATCTTCCCATTCCTCGAAGAGAAGCAGGTCCAGTGGTAGTAGTTCTAGGAGGCTTTCAGACCTTGAAGGGCACTTCAGCGAAAGGGCCCAATCACAACTCGTAAGCCAAGTTTTCTTGCCCTTTTCTCATTCTTTCTTCCTTTCTTCTGACCAAACCTCACCCCCATTCCTTGTATGTGTAGGTTGTGATGAAATCACAAATCTTATGGGAGTTGGTAGTAGCAGCGTACAGGGGCCTCCCAAATTTTCAGAAGGCGAGGCTAGACGTGATGGGATTTGGTACCTTCCTTCGGATCGAGCCGATCCAGCTTGACCTAGTCCTGATCCAAGCCTTGTGTGAGAGATGGGACCCAGTGAGTCGGGCATTCCTGATGCCCTGGGGGCACATGGTGCCCAGCTTGGAAGATGTGGTCCGAATTACGAGTCTCAAGGTGGATGGCGAGGCAGTGACCGGAGTTACTTACGCGGACTACCGAGAAGGTGCCCAGAAGTTACTGGGTTTGGACCTAGATGGTCGGAAAAACAGGTCGGTAGCTAGGGCGTCCCTCATGGATGCATTAGGGCTCACCGACACTCGTCGGCGGGACGACGAATCCTCAGAAGAGTTCATGAAAAGGATGGAAATAGGATGCCGTGCCGTGTATGCACAGATTTCGGCAACTGGGAAAGATGTAACATAGATTTGAGGAGATTTCTCCTCTTCCTTTTGGGGAGATTGGTACTGAGCTCGAAAGGGGACGGTATCCAATGTTACTTCCTGGAGCTGCTGTCAGACCTTGAAAGAGTAGGGTACTATGCCTGGGGAGCTGCCATGCTGGCACACTTGTTTGCAGGCCTATTCCAAGAAACGGATCGTGAGATGACTGTGAGTGGTTTCACACCATTCATCCAGGTATTTTTTTGGTTTTGCTTGTTTTGTATTTTTTTTGTTATTTTCGCAAGGTACTGATGACCTGCGCCGAGCAGCTATGGAGCTATTATTACCTCCCCATGGGGAGAGCTAGACATTGGCGACCCGTGATGGTGCCGCTAGCCAGGCGGTGGGAACCCATCATGAGTGCGGCACCCCTAACCTACCAACTGATGGTGCTAAGGTGAGAGCTACAGGAGTTCCCTGCAGCGATGGTAAACTGGAGACCCTACTCAGACATGGTCGATGCCGACCAGCCGTGGGTTCTAGCAAGTCGTGCCCGGTTCGGACGGGAACTATGGATGCACTGCCTGAATGAAATCGAGCCGCTTCGGCTACGATTTGCTATGAGGACTTTAGGACTAGCTCAAGAATGGGTGGATTCAGCTGCGCCACCTCGTGTCGGGAGAAAGACGCGAGGACCGGCGACCTGCATTGACTGGCGCGTGCGGTTCCCTGAATAGTGTGAAGACTGGCAACGGGGTGGCATGATTGTAGAATCGCAGGCGCGGGATAGCGAGGACTACTTACGTCTATATAGGACAAAGTACGCAGAGCGGCTCCAACCCCGGGGACTTGTGGAGGTAGGTTTCCCCCCTTTTTTCTTTTCTTCTTTTTCCCCTTTTGGTTTTCTGGTGGAAATGCTGACTTGCATGGCTGCAGGATATCCGTGATACCATGATAGCGAATTTACGAACTCGCTTGCAGAGATGGAACAACAATTGGGCGATGCCCGCGGAGATATGAGCGCCTCGGTAGGTGTGCACTACGTTCTTTAATTAAAACACCAGATTCCAGATGTTGGCTGCTAATTCACGCGGTCGTAGCATGCCCAGATTGGCGTGGCTTCCCCAGCGACGGGAGTAGGTGGTACCTCCTCCAGCTTGTAGATTCCTACCTCCGAACTTAACTTGCTTCATGAGCAACTTGCTCACGCCACGCAGTGTGCTGCGGAGGCAGAAGGGATGCTCCGTATACAGGTAAAAGTTTCAGCGTTGAGTTCTCTTTGTTTACGCCTTATCGCGTATCTGAGATGGTACACTCGGCAGGAAAAGGAGACGGAAGAAGCGCTTGCCCAGGCTGCGCAGAAGGAGGCTAGGATAGCAGAACTGGAGAGGGAACTACGGCGTCATCCTGATGACGACTCTTCCAGGGATGCTATGGAACTGAGGATCACTCTCCAGTTGGAGAGGGAAGACCGTGAGAGAGAACGGGCAGAGAGAGAAAGAGACGCAGAGCGAGAAAGAGCCAACAGTTTGGCTGAAAGGGAGGAACGAAGGGCCATGGAGGCCCAACTATTCGAACTCCGAATCAGCCTTGGTCTTGCTGAACAGTGGCTGAGAGATGGTGAGGAGCGCTACCGAAAAGTACGAGAGCGTGGCTTTCGCATTGGTAGCTTCTCTGCTGCTTCCGTGGATCAACGCCGGGATGTGGGAATAGGAAGGGGAGTACAAAGCGGTAGAAGTACCGCTTTTCGTAGTTGGGTAGCACCTTTGAGAGCGTTTTGCCCGGAGAGTAGTGGGACGAGTGATGCAGAGAGAGAGGGCGGAACTTGATGTAATTTTTTTTTATTTTTGGAATAAAATACAAGGTTCGGTTTGTTTGGTTTTCATCTTTACTTCTGTTGCCTGAATCCCTGCACACATCACTGAAACAAACAAATCAGAATTTCTGTTCTGACTTGGCCCCTTGCTCAATAAGAAAATGGTCACTGTGACTGTCCTTGATAACTGGTCAAGGGGCCAAGCCTTTATTTAATGAAGGTAAGGGAAAGATGCGGTGATGATAAATGCGACAGGCAAGCACACGAATGCAAGCGGTATTAAAAGTGAGATGCTGCACGCAAATGTAATCATGTAAAATTGATTTGTTTTCTTTTTTATATTTGATACTTTTTTATTTTATCATAAAAAGATTTTTTTTATTTGCAAATATGTACATTTTCTCTTTTCCATTTTTTTTGTTGCTTTTATCATTTCAATTTTTTTGTTGCTAACGCCCGACAAGCACCCAAATGGCACCTAACCTACGTGAGACAGGGGTTTCTTACTAACCTCCCAGGTATCCTAAGTGCACATCTAGGTTGATTTGGGCCTCTAGACCCCTCGAATGATGATCCCGCCGGCTAAGACTTACCCTGATGACAATACCGTCATGCCATGCTTAGGCTCCCAGTTGCTTCTGACCACAGCAATTCTCCCAAAAGATGTTTGAGGTAAAAGATTTGCCCGACCCGGGTCTGTTTCCTCACAACTCTAGATCGTATATGATGGAACACCCTGGAACCCTAACGACCAACCACGCGACGCTGACCCGGAATCAGACGCCGTCGCACCCATAGGTGACGCGCTTGCATTGGCCTAAGCCCGAGGTTAAACAAGAAGACATCAAGGTGGTAAACATGGGTCTTGACAAGCCAGAAACACAGAGACTCCTTCGCAGCGATAGCTTTTGCTTTTCAAAGTAGGTAACCAAATGTGTATATTAAAATAAGGTCGCAGACCCTAGGTAGTTTTCACCCTTCAGAAACTCCATCGAACCTTCATCTTTAGAGGGAGAAGGAAGAGCGTAGGGGATAAACCTCCTGAGAGGACCGGCAAAGCCGTTAACCCGGCGAGCGAATAAGGGCCCATTAACTCTTTCCTTTCGGACAACTTCGGACCAAATCTCGAGCATTTACATTCCACGGCCCCTTTTGTGGATTCAGACTTTTGCTTTGAGGGGTTCCGTTTATCGCAACAGGCACGGTCACGACCAGGCTTTTCTCTTGATTTTGACTTTGTATTTCTTTTTGTGAGGGAGATATAGTCGTTTGACGTTTGTGGGCTCCCTTTTTGTATGCCTGCGGGGACACTGCCCTCTTCTCGTGCACTGATCGATGCTCGAGGAAATGTATGAACCCCAGCAACTTACCTGACGACACTCCAAACACACACTTCTTCGGGTTCATTTTCAGTTGGAACTCCCTTGACCTCTGCAAGACCTTAGCCAAAACTTCTGGATGTTCCATCCTGGTCCTTGATTTTACCAACAAGTCATCCACATAGACTTCCAGATATATGTGCATCATGTCGTGAAATATGGCCATCATAGCTCTTTGGTAAGTAGCTCCAGTATTTTTTAACCCAAACGGCATGACCACGTAACAATATGTTCCCCAAGGGGTAGTGAATGACGTCTTTTCCCGATCCTCTTATGCCAAACGAATTTGATTGTATCCTGAAAATCCATCCATGAAAGAGAGGGTTTCGTAGCCTGCCGTGTTATCAATCAGCACATCAATGTGAGGTAAGGGAAAATCATCCTTTGGACACGCGCGGTTAAGGTCCCGGAAGTCGATGCAAATCCTGACTTTCCCATCTTTTTTCATGACCAGGACAATGTTCGCCACCCATTGAGGATAAAGGACGACTCTAATGAACCTGGCTTTGTGGAGCTTATCGACCTCTTCCTTCATTTTCAAAGCCATCTGAGGGTGGAAACGCCTTAACCTTTGTTTTACCGAGATGGACCCAGGTTTTAGGGTTAAACGGTGTTCGACCAAGGTTGAATCCAGACCCGGCATATCCTCGTAACTCCATGCAAACGTGTCAATGCCTCTTCTTCAGAGGGTGGTAGGTTGTCACTTATGAGGATGATCCTAGGGTCTTCCTCAGTTCCCAAGTTGACTTCTTTGGTGGATTCTTCTACGGCGGTTGACGGCTCGTCGAATCTCCTCATTCCACTTGCGTATGCGCCCGCCGCATCTTCATATTTTTCACCCTCATCTTCAGTGGGGCATTCTTCATCCGTGATCTCGTAGACTCCATACCCTTCATCAGGTGCACGGTCGCCCTCGCATTCTATTTCGGGTAGCTGGATGGGATTTTCTAACAACTGGGGGATGGCAAGAAGGGCCTGACACCTGGCGGCCAAATCCAGAAGGAATCGACGAGGGATCTGCCTCCCCTTGGACTTCTTCCTAGGTACTACCCTCGGCCTATCATTCCTAGATTGACGAACAATATTTACAGAAGAAGATGAAGATGAAGAGGACGATGTAGAATGTACAGGAGAAGACCCCTCAGAGGAGGGGTAGAAAAGGTCGCTCATCGGACCTTGGACGGGTGGTCCGCAAGGCGGTACGCACCCGTGGGAGATGTAGGAGGTTTCCTCAATGAAGATGTGTTGTTGGGGAGTTTGAAAATTGACATTTTTTTTTCGTTTTCATTTTTAATGACAAAGCAGTGGGAAGAGATTGGAGGAGAGAGGAAAGTGGTTATGGCTAGAGGATTGTGAGGCTCATAGAGCAGATCATGGTTGAAGACCTGGCGCGGGTTGAAAAGCCCGCGTAGGTATGTAAGCAAAGAAGGGGACCTGGGAAGATCATCAGACAATTGTCTGGCCCAGGAAGAAGATATCAGCAAAGGCTGAGACGAGTGGATGGAGAAGATGGCGGCTAATGATCCGTCAACGGCAATGCTGAGGACGGATGAAGATCCATCGATGACAGGGTCCTTCTGGCGAGGACGAGGATAGTTTGGAACCTTGGCAAGAGTGGTAATATTCTCTGGTATTTCGGAGGTCAATGGTGGTCCTTCAAGCTGCGGAGACGAGAACATCCTTTCTAGTGCAACGGAAATGTCCCGTATGTCGAACCATTTGTCCCACTCGCATTCCGGATCCTTGATCTTGCCTCTTTTGGTGATCCTCGGACATTTTTCAGCCAAATATACAGCATGTGATCCCCCATATGCTTCTCGTGGGTAATCTCCCATCTGAATAACGGGTCCTCTGCTGAAGTGGTTTGATAGAGTCCATGTGAGGGGCTCCCAATCCACCTTGAACGGTCCTTTGAAGCCTAGGCCAAACCTACGGTTCGGCCTAATTTCTTTTGGCGGCTTGAGCATACCTTGTAACTGTGCGCCCAGACCTTTTCCCTGTTGATAGCCGATGTTCCTCATAATCTCCCAACCTTTGGAGTGAAAAGGGAGACATGATGTTGTGGTTGCCTTGACCGGCTCCTTTGGTGCTAGTGGAATGTAAGATGGATCACGCACGTCCAGCAGTGATAATATGGGCCGATGAGACGGCCAAACAGAAGGCAGAGAGGTGTTGATAGCATCCACTGCGTGAAGGATAGGTGTACTGACCACTTTAATAATTCTCCCATTGTAAGGAAACTTCAGGCACTGATGGTTGGTGGAAGGCACAGCGTCCATGGCTTCGATGTAAGGGCGACCCAGTATAGCCTTAAATGTGGGGTCCATGACGAGGACATGGAATTCCGTGGGAATTGACATGGGGCCTAGTTCTGCCTTCAGGATAATCATCCCCTGCGGCGGCCTTTTGCTATTGTCATAGGCCGTGACCATGATCGAGGAAGGTCTTATTTGTTCCTCGTCGATCCCACACAACTGAAGAGTGCACATGGAGATCACATTTATGGACGCACCCGTGTCCACAAGACACGGGTTTATGGATACCCCATTAATTTTTATTGAAATGCACAATGCATATTTTCGAGCTTCCTTAGGAGCGAGCTCGTAGTTGTGGAACATGATGGCCGGTTGTGTGTTTTTTGGGGTCAGGACGGTCGAAATCTTTTCTACAGGGAGGTCCTCGTTCACCATGACCCTTTGAAGGTACTCCATTAAGGCTGCCTGGTGGGATGTGGATCTTTGAAGTAGCTCCAGGATGGAGATCCGAGCAGGTGTCTTATCCAGATGTTTCAATAGATCATACTGTGTTCCAGGGATAGCTCTTTCTGGTTGTTCTCCATCATCCTTCTCTGGCTGAGATAGCTCAGGATTCTGACTGTTGTGGGGGAAAACCCTGTGGAAAATCCTTCCACTCCGGAGCACCATTGCCTGCGGCTTTTGTACCTCTGTGGGGGTAGCAGTGGGTTTTAACAGGGGTTTGAGGGGTAGTAGTGGAGGAATGGTTGATGAAGCAGGGGTGATGACGGAAGCAGGGATTCTGATGAGGGGTTTGTTAGGTGGAGGCGTGGTGGAGGTAGAGGGGATATCGCGCGGATTATGAAGGATAAGGGGTCTGGAAGGTGGAGGCGGAGGCAAAGTGGAAGTGGGTAAGGTTTGAAATGGGTAATGGTTTTGAGGTGGATGGTGGGTGATGAGTGGTTTTGAAGGCATTAGTGGTGATGTGGTGGAGAAAGACGGGGTTATGTATGGTTGACGGATGATAAGGGGTTTAGAAGGCGTAGGGGTAAATGTGGTAGAGGTGGATGGTAAAGTGGGGGAGTGAGAGAAGGTGAGAGGGTGTGAAGGCGTAGTGGAGAGTGTCGGTTGATAGGAGGTCGGGGTGCGGATGAGAGGGCGTAATGGTAGTGGAAATGGTGATGGTGATACTGACGCGGGTTGATGAGAGAGAGGTGCTACCCGGGCAAGGCAAGGGTGTTGCGTGATGATAGGATTGGCGGTAGAAAGAATGGAGGTACTTTCCTGGTACCACACCTGCTCTCTCCCGACTTCCGGGAAGGAGGAGATGGGGTTAACCTGATGATTGGGCTGTTGGTGCTCCGGTAATAGATTCTGGATTATGCCCATGTCGGGCTGTTGCTGTGGGGCCTGCTGAGCCTGTTGTTGTTGTTGTTGTGGTTGCTGTTGCTGCTGCTGTTGTAACTGCTGCTGTGGTCTATGAGGAGGTCTCCTAGCCTTGAGAGCCGCGACGTATCGTATCATCTCATCCCAATCTATTTGATGTTCATCATTCATATCATGGATGTAATCTTTGAAATGGAAGCAGTAATCTACTGTGTGTCCCGGCTGCTTGTGGTAGACGTAGTATTTGGAGGTATCAACATTGGGGGGCCACGCGGGCCTTTCTCTGGGTAGGGCGAGTTGGTTTGATGCCATGAGGGCATTAAAAATGTCTGTTAAAGTTTCTGGCAATGGTGGATAGTAGGCTCTCTTGGGACCGAGTGGCCTCCTTTGTTGCTGTTGGGGAGCATAGTTCCCAGGGGGTGGAACTTGGTTGTACTGAAGTGGTGGTTGTTGTTGCTGAGGTTGTGGTTGTTGTTGCTGGGGTTGGCGTAATAGAGGCATATTATCCTGGGGTGGATTATTTGGGGGTGGAGGACGAATAGGGAAAGGACCTGGTTGAAGGGGAAGTCGGGGCATTTGTGGAGGCCTTGGATTGACTGCATAGTTGGCATTGTTGACCGCACCCACTTGCTCATTTGTCACGACCCCTTCTGTGGCTCCTCCCGGGACACCAGCGCCTGTCTTTCTAACCACTTTGGGCTTCGGTGACTCAAGCATGTTCATAATGGGGGAGTCTTTTAACTGGGTTTGGATGTACCGGGCCCTTTCATAGAGTTCCTCCATTGTAGTAAGTTTATTCATGGCCAGGACGTGTCTGAACTGTGGGGTTGCATTAGACACAATCATCTTCACTTGTTCGGGCTCGGAGAGGGTATCCCTTATTCTTTCCGCCAGAGACCTCCATCTATCAGCATATCGGACAAAATCCTCGTCGGGTTTCATTTTTTCGGCCACTAGGTCGGTAATGGAGAGTGAGGGACCGACCCTATCCCTATATTTCTGCAAGAACCTTCTCTGGACTATTTCAAAATTTTCGGCCTCGCGGGGCTCTAAGGAATAGAACCACTCAAGCGCGGGACCATCCAATGATCTCCGAAAGAGGTATGCCAGGGACCTCTGATCGTTTTGTCAATAAGAGGATTCATACATGAAATCCTTGAGGTGAATGAAGGGGTTGCCGGTACCATTGTATCTGCGGTACGTGGGCATTTCGGAGGGAGGAAGATGAATGACGGGAAGGATTGGCAAAGCAACCTCCGGGGTGGCTTTCACGTCCACCATCCTTCTCAGATTTTGAAACTGCTCATCCATACGATTGAACCTATTTAGGAGCGATTGGGCGAGCTCCTCTGGAGGTGAAGGTGGCACTTGCCACTGGGGGAGAAACTGTCTCCCGGAGACTTGAGGGGGGAACCCGGAATGAGAGGGAGCTGTCGGACCGCCGACAGTTGGCCCTGGCTGAAGCGGTGTGTGGGGAACAACGAGAGTTTGAGATTGTGACGGGAACTGGAATGAGGGTGGTTGTTGGCTCGCTTGTCCTTGAAGCAAGGGAGACTGGATGGCTTGTGCCAATGAAGGAGATGGAATGGCCTGCACGGACTCTTGGAGAGGTGCGATGGCCGGAGTTGATTCCTGGGGCGTGGGGGAAACAGATTTCCCCTTCAGAATGGCCTGGAAGGCCCGGAGCTGTTCAGAGGTAAGCTCCGTGTTGGCGAGGACGCCCAGTAAGGAAGAGATATCCTGTGGTGGGGATGTGTCCCCGGCAATAACCTGCACCTCATGCGAGTGCTCATGAGAAGGACCCGAGTCCATAGCATAGACTCGCGGATCAGCTGACAAACCACGACTAGGGTGGTTCTCCTCAAAAGACTCGTGAGCCATGCTCACAGTTTTCCCAGAACGCAAAAACATACACTAGCAAGCAGGTAGCAGAGATTATCAAACAAGTTGATGCCTTTACGCCCTTTTTTGTGTTTTGATTTTGATGATTTTTTTGTGTTTTTAGCGAGATCCGAAGTTCACACAAAATGGGGACCCTAGTTTATTTTTGTTTCACCGCCGTGTCAGCTAGGGTCTCTCGTCTCACCACGAATGAAATGACTAACTCCGGGGAACTTCAATGGTACAACCAGCCCAGTGAACGAAGAGGAGATTCTTCGATGTCGGGGACTTACGGAGGTCCCAGTGTAGGAGATTCTAGTCCGTTGAGAGGAATTCCCAAACGGAGAGTCCTTCCTTCACCGGGATAGGGTGATCCTAAAAAAAATAAAAAAAGGATAGAAAAGAGGGATGGATGTATGCAATGAAATGCTGACAGAGATATGGAGTGGGAAAATAACAGAAATAACAGACATATAATAAACAAAGAACCAATCAAAAATGACAGTGCTGCCGTGAGCACAACGGGGGCGCGCGCGGGCGCCAAGGTGGAGAGGCACGGATGGTGCCGAACTTGCAAGGGTAGCCAAAAGGAAGCAGTAGAGGTCCCACCGTGATCGCCAATCTGTGAGCGACGTCACGCGGTTCCGGGAAGCGGAGAGAGGACGCGGAGCGCGCGGGCTCCTCTTTTTGTTTGTTTTATTGTTTTGCTGCAACATAGAAATAAGAGAAGAGAGAGAAGGGGCCACCACGGGAGATTGCTCCGGCGGGGCGAGCGGGACAAGTGTGATATAGCAAAATATGGGGGTTTAAACGGCCATAGCGGGAAGTGACTCGCCGCGGCCTCGGGGGGACGGGAATGGTGCAAAAATTAAATAACAAGAATTGAAACGACCATTGGGGAAGTGACTCGCCGCGGCCTCGAGAATATGAGTAGATAATAAGATGACAAAATATAGAGAGAATACAAAGAGCGGGAATTTAAACGGCCATTGGGGAAGTGACTCGCCGCGGCCTCGAGAACACAAACAGATAAGAATATAACGTATAAGAACGTGAATTTAAACGGCCATTGGGGAAGTGACTCGCCGCGGCCTCGAGAACACGAATAGATAAGAATATAACATATAAAAATGGGAATTTAAACGGCCATTGGGGAAGTGACTCGCCGCGGTCTCGAGAATATGAGCAGAATATAACAGAGTATAAAGAGAATATAAGAACGGAAATTTAAACGGCCATTGGGGAAGTGACTCGCCGCGGCCTCGAAAATAAGATGTGATCGCCAGGGGCCGAAAGACCCCAAAATAAGAAAGTGATTGCACCTACCTCAAGAGCGGGAGATGGCGGGTTGCTTCTTCCTCTCCTTCCGGCCGGCCGACGGAGAGGGCTTTCCTCGGGTACCCTTGTAAAACAACGACAAACAAGTAACAAGTGGATTAGAAAGATGAAGGTGTAGTATTCAAATCCTTGCAGTAAAAATAATGAAATGATGGCAAGACACACACCTGGTTGGTGTTATCTTTTAAACCCCTCTCGGACTCGAGTAGGAGGAAAATGAGATGATGGATGCAAGAAGTATAAAAGAAGAGGCGCCCTTATGAAGGGGGATAGAGGATGCGAGATGATGAATGCAAAAGAACTACGAAGAAAAAGGGGAAGAAAAGGCTTATTGGATGAGCCGAGGGTGAAATCCGGCGGAGCTCCGGCAGCGTGGGGACGACGTGGAAGCGCGGTGGATGAAGACGACCTTCCTCTCGCGAGCGTGAGCACCCGAAAAGTCGGCAGAACCTCCACCTACAAAAGAACCCACGGGTTAGAAAATGACTCCGTAGCCTCTGGGCTCCGGCAGCCTATCGGATCACTTCGAAGCTCTCTCAGAACTGAGGGGGTGGGCCTCTATTTATAGGGCTCCGGAGGGTGGAGGCGTCCAGGACCCTGGACACCTCCATCAGGGCCGAATTAATAATTTATTCTATTTTTTATATATTTTTTTTGGAATACTTTTGTGGAGGCGTCCAGGGCTCCGGACGCCTCAAACAGGTCCACCGAAAACTGACGACGGCCGCACGCGGTTTGGCACAATGCGTGGTTTTGTGAGCGGCGCCTCGTGATTCAGAAATGGGCGCGTCCAGTTGACTGGACGTCTCTATAATTGGATTTTTTCACACACGACAAACCGTCGTTCGGTGGCCGGCGCCTGTGAGAGATTTGATGGAGGTGTCCAGGGGCCTAGACGCCTCCAAAATATATATTATTTTATTTTTTATTTGTCTTTTGTGCCAAAGCTGGCATTTTAATTTTTTTATAATTATTTTTATGGAGGCGTCCAGTGGTCTAGACGCCTCCATTAATATATATATATTTATTTATTTATTTATTTATGCCAACTGGCATTTTACAAACATTTTTTTTATTATTATTTTTATGGAGGCGTCCAGGGGCATGGACGCCTCCATTAATATATATATATATATATATATTTTTAATTAGTTTTGGGCCCTGAGAAAAGAAATAAAATAAATTAGAAATATGGGGGCGTCCAGAGGCCTGGACGCCCCCATTAAGACCCACTCGGGTCCTCAATCGGCGGCCGCCCGGCAGTCAACAACTTGGTTCCGGAACCTCTTGATACGTCTGACTGGTGTTGATGCCGTCCGAATGCCGTGACGGGACGATTCCGAATGCCGAAAAAGGCAGAAGAAGACCCAAGAAAAGGAAGCACTCGAGTGATTCAAAATGCGTAAGCCGTTGCAGGGCGTCGTATAGTAATATGAGACTTTCTCAGGAGGAGTCAAGAATGGCGTGTCTACAATGGGCAGTAGTCTTCATTGGGGGCGGCTGCTTGCATCAACCGCTGCTGCCCAAGCGAGGGGTTGCCTAGCCCTCGAAAATAGTTCTTGACCAAGTTGGTCATCTCTTCTCGACCCCGTTCTTGATGCAGCACGGGGGACAGTTGTCGACCTCCCGCAGGAGGGGTATAAGCTAGCCGAGCTCTATCGGCAGGTTGCTGGAATCTTCGTCCCACAACAGGGACGTTGGCTTGGCGGGCGCAGGCCCGGAAACTTTCACGGCGCAGAGGGTCCGCAACCACTTCTTCTTCTTTCGGGGCCAGGCCCCTTTCTCTCCATTCTTCCGCTCCGTCGTGAGCAAGGCGGCGGCGGACAGGTGCAGCTTGATGAACAGGTTGGACCCTCTTGGGGACCCACACCTGTTTAAATTTCCTTGGCCTGGGGGCCAACTTCTCTTGGCCGTAATGGCCGGCTTCTTCTCTTTCTGCCCTCCTTCCAGTGAGGGCTTGATATGAGTTGCGGACGGGGATGGAAGGGACAACCCGATCCGGGACTATCCGCGTGCCGCGTCCATTGAGGAAGACGCGCATGCCACCAACCATCATAGATTTACCGGATTGCGAGAGGGTTCCGGTAACCACAGCAGTACTCCTCCAGATTTGCTTGCACTGACGTCCTCCAGAGTTCTTGTCGATAGCATCGGGGCGGACCCCACGGACAGCATGGTGCACCAGGCAGCTGGCGACCAAGGTTGGACTCTTGAGCGAGTCGTGGCAGCATCGAGCCTTCAGAGGCTCCATGTTCTTCGTAGCTCCCTCGACAGGCTTCGAGGGTTCCACCTCCAGCATGTCTACGAAGGCTAACCCCAAGAAGTTAAGGAAGCCAACGGCGGCAGGGAAGCTGCCGAACACCGTGGGCACCGCCAGGTACCCTTGCGCATGATCATCAATAATTGAAGGGCCAAAGCCGACGCCAGTCAACCCAGTTGTCGTCATCGTTCGCCTGCAAAGACAAACAAACCAACGATCAGCAACCTTTGGGAGGGCCTCGAAGTCCAAGTATCTCGGCAAAGAGATGAAAGGTGACACTGGTCCCACCGGGCGTGCCAAACTGTTTGCGATGGGAATTTCTGCTCATGGTTTGCTTGTTTGGTCTATTATCGTTTGGGTTCATTTAGTTTATTTCACGTGTCGATCGACCAATTAACTAACTGGTAATTAACTGACTGATTGACTGCGCGGGCATGCCAGTCACGTGAGTGACAAGTTTATTGTGCACTCATTCTGACCAGTGTCAGGCGAGAGTAAGATTCGGTCGGGACCAGCAGTCCGCCATACCATAAAGGCTATGGCGTTAATTACATCCCCCACGAGGAGGGAAAACCTTTGATTAATTGCCGAGATAATGGGCTGTCGAGGACGGAATAAAGGATGCAGAGGATGCGAATGATCATGCAAGATGTTATGATCTACCATGCACGGTTCATTAGGGCGGACCCTCAGTACGTGGCGGAGGACCTAGGCCCGAAGACCACCATCACGCGTGGCAAAAGCTTTTCATCGGACGTTGCCCGACTTTCAGCTCATGTCATTTGATATACCGAGGGTCCTTGCACTCAGGCATGCATCGATGCGGCATGAATGCTTAGACTAAGCAGAATGATGAAGTTATGAGAATTGCCAATTCAGGTTCTAAACGAACCAGTTTATTCAATTTATTGATTACAGAGTTTACTTGATTCTGTTATTAACATTGAAAATCACCCCGAAGGTGAGGAAAAGATTGAAACGGCACGACGACGCGATTCGGGACAAAACCGGCGCTATGCGCATAGGCATAGAGTTCAAAACGGCGTGAGAAGCATGGATAAAGGCTTGAAACGGCGCCGCTTAACGTAGGTGTAGGGCTGTCCTGAAAACGGCGCGCCCCTCTTCCTGGGGCGCCGGGATAAGGCGCGCCATATTAAGGCGCGCCGAGTATCGACGGCGCCGATTTAGCCCTGTTTTGTGGAAACCGAGGTTTTATTGGTTATTTTTGGGTTTATTAAAACATTTTTGGAGATTTTGAAAGTTTATTGAGTCAGTTATTCAAAGGATCAGCTCTGGGCCATCCGGAAGGTGAGTCACAGGCTCGCGCGAGGTTCATACTCGAGCGCGGCTATTGTTCTGAGTCAAACTCGTTCGAGCCGAAATTTCGGCAGCATCTCCCCATCCCGGAGGATTGTCGGGGAGAAGCGAGGAGTACTCACGTGGTGGAGCAACCCCTGAAAATCGGGTGGCACAACGGCGGCCGGCAAACCCAGACGGATAGGAGAACCCCGAGGGCTAACCTACGAGGGGCACGCGGCCCGAGTCGGTACCACGTCTAAGTCGGGATGACCGATATGGGAGGAAACCCCGAGGGCTAGCCTACGAGGGGCACACAACCCACGGCCACCACAAGGCCCACTAGGGGCTGTGGATTTGAAATGTTGGGATTAACCCACTTTCTATGCACTCGTTGACCTTCGGGGACCCATTATTAACGAATGGGCTCTTGCATACTGAGTAATCAAGATGAGAACTCAGGAGAATGTCCCCCCCCCCCTGGAGTCACCGAACCTTAATAAAACAGTAAAGCGGCACGATGGGGAAAACTTGCATAGTGAGGAGGTTAATATCAATGCTCGTGGATGTACATGTGTGCGTGCAGGTAAGTGTTAATAGGTTAGTTACATACTCATCAGGCGACGATTGGGGGAAAACAGTGACCAGAAGTGTAGGACGGCCTCATCTCCCTCTGTCCATAGTCGAGAACAGGGGGAGTGAGGAAGACGGTCCAAAACGGGCTGAAGGGACATATATTTATGGATGCACCTCCGGCGATGAAACATTAATCATTCGATCAGAAGAGAAAACCCCGGGGGGGTGATTGCTGTAGCCCGTGGAGTTCGAGGGCATATGTTCGGTGTCGGAGAAAACAGATACGAAAATAATATGCGCAGGAAAATGGTTAAATACACGGACAGAGGAAAGATGAGTAACTGGGGAAGGTGGGAACGACACCGAATACAACCACAGTCCATCCATTCGACGCACAGTGAGTGGGGGTATACACATATACACTTCCATTCCAGCGCCGGTGCTGTTGCACGGCGCTATCTCACCAGCCACAGAAAGAAAACGCAAGGAGGAGGAGGAAGCGGCGATGCAGAGATAGAGTAAGGTCATTAACTCTTGTAACCTGTTGATATACATATTCATTCATTCCATGAATGAGAGGAAGGAAAATGTACAGATTATCATTCCGGTGCCGACGTTGTCGCGCGGTCACCATTTTCATTAATAAAGGAGGAAGAAATTACAGAGGGAGAGGTAGAGAATCACAAAGATGGTGAGAAAGGGGAGAGCAAACAAGGCTCGTATCATCGCCTTCATTCTCCCTTTCTCACTTACATTATATCAGAGGAGAAACCAGAACCGAGGGGGACTGATGGGGGGATTACAATAACCCACCTAAATAGGTAAAGAAGCAGACGCTCTTCTTCTCCGGCACCGGGAGGTTCAGGCAGAGCGGGGTGGCGGCCACGGGGACCCTCAGAGGGAGGGCTTTCTCCCCAAGAAACCCTTCACTGCTTCGCTCTAATTGGTGGCCCTTTCTTTTTTGACCTCCCTCGTGCTCTTCTCTTTTTTTTTCTTCTGATTCCCTCTCCTTCCTCTTTGGTCGAACAAGCGGTGTCTTTATAACACCAGGTTGATCCGGCGCCGTGGGGGCGCGTCGGATTCAGTGGCACCGGGTTGCAGGGCGCCTGGGATAGGTACCCCTAAAGGGTTTTTGGCGCACTGGGTTCAGTGGCGTAGGGTTACAGGTAGGCCTAAAGCTTTCTGGCGCGCCGTGTTCAGTGGCGCCGGATAAGGGGGGGCCGGTGAACTTTTGTGCGCCGGTTTAGCTTGTTCGCTCGACGCGGGCTAGCCGATGGGTCCGGGGATGGTTCCGGAAGCTCTCATCAACTCTTCCTCTCACCTCGGTCCTTGGAAAACCTTGGCAGGCGTTGACGAAGCTCTCGGCATGATGAACGGCCTTAATCAGAACTTTGTGTGTGTTCGGCTCGAGCACACAGGTTTTTGCTGACACGGCTTTCGGCACTGTGATTTGTGCTTCCGGCTTGGCCTGACTCATGCTCAAAGATTCCTTACGGGATAGTATGGCATCTGGGATAATTTCGCCTTGACTGGCGGCCATTCGGCCACTAACGGGCCCACTATGGCGAGAAGCCGAACCCGTGTCGGGTGATCGGGACCTTCAGCTGACAGAGCGTTCGGTTCCTTGTCGTGAAGGGCCGAGGACGTTCTTCCTTCTCAGGAGAGTCTTCATTCAGGTGGCGAGCCACCGGGTAGACCGTCATCCTTGGTCGGGTGACGGGTGCAGGGTAGCGGCACGACGGAGTCGATGCCGGATCATTAGGCAGGCTTGGTCGCACTATCGATTAGTTGTGGATTTGTCTCGACTTTCCTGAAGCGAAGTCCCTGGTCATTCATTCCAAGTGACCCGAGGCCCTGGTAGCTTGAGAAGTCTTTAGCAGGTTGTTCTTCATCGGCATCTGTGCTTCGGTGGGCCGTATCATTCATCTTTGCGGCTTGGTTGCCAACGATCATATTTTGAGTGCCAACATGACTCGGTCAAGCGTAACACAAAAGCCCGACACATGAGGAGTCACCCAGACTCTCAAACCCATGGGCACACTAAATGAGGTAGCACGGTCTTCCCGACACCCTCAAAACACGGACACAGAATCCCACGGGTGTCTGGGGCATTCACAAGATCGCAAGTCGACCACTGGGTCGCAACCGGGTCGACTAGGGACCTACACAACGCGAAACGATCGTGGCAAGCATGAAGAGCCACTTCGGCATAACACAGTGCCAGGCGGTCTATCTTGGGGACGTCACAGCACTATAACGATCCAACACAGGAGCATTACACGAAACATGCAACACTGGCTGTGGCACACCCACCCTGGGGCGTCACAGCCTCTAACGGACCAAGCCTGGTGCGTTAGAAGACAGACCAAAATAGGTTGTGACGCACACCCCTCGGGGCATCACAGCCTCTGACGGTCCTACCTAGGCGCGTCAGAAGAATGGGCTGCGTCAACTCTGACGCTCCCATACAGGGGCGTCACAGTGCTCTGACGGTCCACCCCTGGTGCGTCAGAGACTCGTGACCCCCCAACGGTCCGAAAACACGAAAATGGACGTAGCGGTCGAACGTAGGCACGTCACACTCTCTAGCAGTTTATCATGGGACCGCCAGAGCGACCAATGCCCTGCCGACAAAACAAGACCCTGTGACGCACCCTCCTTGGGGCGTCACGGCCTGTAATGCTCCCACCCTGGGGCGTCACAGACTATGACAATCACTGGAAGGACCGTCACACCCGTCCAAAAGCGGAACGGCTGAAAATGACCCAAAAATCTGATCCACGCCTTGATCACCCCCCGGGTGATGGGGAAACAAAGGGGAATCCATCCCCAAGCCCCTAGGCATACATGTAAACCCGTGGATCGGCCAAAAACGCGATGAAACGGTAGATCGGCCCACGAGCCCTAAAACATGGATTTTTTTCAAAAATCCACGATTAGCCCGCTCGGCTCACCACGGCCTACGAAACTTGCGAAAAATGAAGAGCACGAGTTGGGGGTCCATCTCCCTACCTCCACCGAAGAAACGACGCACCGTGGATGCCGATCCACAGAGAAATCATCGTGAAACCCTCGCCGGCTCACGAACGCACCCCCGAGCTTCCACGCGCCTCCATCCCCCCACCCTCGACCCATCCTCGCCGTCCTCCTCGCCCGCGTCACCCTGCCGCGCCCCCGTCTCACTCCGTCGGCCGCCGGAGAAGAGAGGGTGAGAAGAGAGCGTGGGAGAAGAGAGAGAGGGAGAGAGTGAGAAATGAGAGGGGCGAGAGAAAGGGTTAATATATATAGAAAAATCTAAAAATTCAAAAAATTACAAAAAATTACCTCTGCGATCCTCAGGAGGAGCACAACGTAGTGGTAATGTCATGGAGTCGGAGAACGCCATGGTTTGCCCTGCAAAGAGTTCCGAAGGCACATCAAGGAAAAGCACATGTAAAGCACAAAATACACTCCGAGACCCACTAAAAATAACCGAAAAATATCTGAAAAATCTGGGGCATTACAGCCCTCCCCCCTTAAAGGAATTTCATCCTCGAAATTCAGGACTAGCACCAAGTCACAGGGGAAGAACACTGAACCAACTGACAGC
The DNA here is from genome assembly GCA_022559845.1 of Amorphophallus konjac. Taxonomy (NCBI): domain Eukaryota; kingdom Viridiplantae; phylum Streptophyta; class Magnoliopsida; order Alismatales; family Araceae; genus Amorphophallus; species Amorphophallus konjac. The sequence goes on along the minus strand of CM040121.1, from coordinate 182,856,860 downwards.
GCCGTTAGAGCCCTAACACAGAAAACCTCGATTCTCACAAAAGCACAGATCCTAAGGGACGCAGTCAGACTACAATCATGAACGGCACCTCGCTCCGTGCACCATGCACACCGGCCATCAGAGCAGGCATATACCAAAGGACACAGTCCGGCATCACCTCAGACACCACGAAAACCAATCATGGTACTGCTGCCACCATCTCGCTCACCGAGGAGACAAAGTCCTCATCACGAGAAACAGCTACCAATCCATCCTATGGTCGGCAGACAAATCGCACATCAGCTTCACATCGAGCTGACCGGTCGCACACCCTTCTCAAGGGAACAACCAATACAGAGCCTCCACCAGCTCACGCAGCCATCTCAACAGACCGCAACCAGAACATCGGCTCAGCACCAAGAATCACCTCACACATGGCAAGCTGAAAGCCAAACATATCACTGTGCCAGCTCTATCAGAAGATAAACTTTAACAAAGCCCAGATCCCATCCGGAAAGGCACACCTCAAAATCAGCCACCCAAGGCCTCGCTGGCACACGGCTCTCGCCACGCTCGAGCCCCGACAACCAGCATCTTCTGTCTGTGAAAAGACCATCCATTGGTCGCCAGATACACGTCAACGGGGAACCTCCGCTTGCTCAGGTTCTTCCTTCTTTCCTGGTCCTCCACCAGATCCGAAGGGAACATTCCAAACCTCGGCAAGCCATCCATTGACTCACACACAGACCGATACCACATCTCGAGCTGCACTCCTCTCGGACTTCGCATCCGAACTCAATCATCGCACTAACACTACCCTTACAGGGGGAGCACGATGAAACCAAATGACAAGATCCAGGTGTCTTCAGTCATCACCTCACTCGACTCAGACTCAAAAAGGAAACATCACACGCTGGTCACCAAACCATGGATAACCATTGTGACACCAACGTCCTACCAAGGACCTCCACGCACAGGCGTCACTCCTCCGTCTTGTCTCATCGAAGCCTTCGTCTCAATTAATCCAAGTGGACACCTGCCAATCCCGATTCTGCCCTTACCATAGAGCCACGGGACACCACCTGAACAATGCGCACGGCTCCCCAAGCAACATACATCTCACCATGGTCGGCTACGAGACTAGCCTTACCAGTCACTCGCAGCTACCAACAGGAACCCACAGCCTGCCAGAGATCACTTCTCCAAAAATGATCTCATCGGAGGACACAACTGGGAACACAAGTCGGGCACCAAGCCACCGCTCTGACCAACATGTCCTCGACCTCCGTCAGGCGACATCCTCAACAACCTCATCCAGGTCCAACACCAACGCCTGACATGGCTTCCATCACAGGAACAGGGTACTCATGAGGCACACTTGCCAACATTCTTCCCCAACACTCCATCCTGTTAGTGCCAAGAATCACGATACCTCAAGCAACGGCATAGCAACAACATGTTTCACACAGAGGAACCAATCCTCCAATGCTCAACGCAAACTCAGGAATCCACCCATAGCAACCAACGCTACGATCCTGAACCAGTGGGTCACAAGCCCACTAGGCTTCCGCTGCGCACTCTGATCCACGTGCACAGTCACAAATTCTAGAAAACACCACCCAACCGGCACTCGTCCTTCCGGAATAGCACCAGCACCCCCACACAGTAAGGGAATTGGGCACAACTCTCACAGGCAACCACCTTGCCAAAACACGGATCACGTCTCGCATGGATTTCATGGCACACAGAGGCCAACCAATCCGGACACATGATGCAAGACGGCAATCCTAGCCAAACACAATTCTCTCCAGCCAAAGGAGAAACCAAACGCACTTCCGACCAACGGAAGAACTCCACGCCCGACCTGATCTCGAATCTCGCGCACGCTGGAAACAGCACCATCCAGCACCAAGGAAAACCATCGCTTCCAACAGGTCAGCGCCTCCGACACACTCAACGAGTGTCACGTCAGACCACAATCACAGCATCTACCGATGCACCACCACTACAATTCCTCAAACTACAACGCACTGGGCCAAGAGCCGCAACACGAGTCATAATCAACAACCGTCGACGCTCATCCTCGAGTCCCAAAACTCACCGCGGAACCTTCACATCTGAAACCAACTCCAGGCTGAACACAATCCGTTCGCACACAAGAGCACAGGAGCAAGACTCACTGGGACACCACAGCCCAATCCTGCCCCGAAATTCGCAAGAATAATTGGGACTGACACGTCATTTCTGACGTCATAGAGCATGACAAGAACATCAGGCTCGATGAAACAACAGCTCATCGAGAAGATCCTCCGCTCACTCGAGCACACTTCTCGATCAGAGCACCCGGTCCGACACCTCAAACCACGACCTTAACACCTCAGGGGCTGGATAGGGCTCAAGCTGGAGTGGCCAAAATCGACAGCAGCTCCCTAAGAGTACACTCACGGCCACTTAACCACAAGCAATCCGCACCAGCCACCTGACCACGCTGCAGATACCCCGAACGGAGCACTGCGAGTTCACGCCTGCCAACAACCTCTACCCAACGCAGCACAACCAGGGTCACCACCGATGAGGGAGAAGGCTCTCAACCTTGATCCTTAGACCCCATGCTGGCACGAAAGCCGCGGACAACAACCACCTTCACAGCACCGCGCGGTGCACTCAAGCTCTCAAGCAAGAAACTAGGCGGAAAGCAAACACAAAACCCTAAGCTAGCTGCCGACTGTACTAGACCTTATAGACTCTGATCACTGCAATATTTCGAATTCCTATGTACGTCCACAACCATCGCTCTGATACCAGCTGTAACGACCCGAGAATCTGATTACCGGGAAAGACCCCTGAGACTCGAACTGCCGCCCACGAGCCGGGAGGGCTCAGAAGGGCTAAAAGGAGTGTGGAGGCACAAAGAAATAGGAAATAAAGTAGAACAATTCTACAATTAACAGAAATAAATAACAACAACTGCTACAACAGAGTCCAGTCCAACTGAAAGTACAGTCTAAAGTAGTAAAAATGTACCACATGTCGAGTGAACACTCGGCCCGACGAGCTGGCAACAGAGAACCTCCGAATAGCACCCTCAAACCTCGAGGAAGAACCGCCTCACCTGAAAAATAGGGATGAGTCTCTTAAATAGAGATTCAGTAGGGGTCCCGCGGAACCCCAACCGGAAACAACGGCGGTAGCGAAAGGGAAAGCTACAACTATAGTAGAAACAGAGAACCGGTGGCCGGTCAAAACTCGGCACTACAGCTACTCCTACTGTACCAGCAACACACCCCGATCTCACGGTCGGGGGCTACCAAACTACACTAGTACCGCTTACCGAAGTAAAAACCCACGGCAACCACGCCGTAGAGGCCTGTCTCCCAGGACACGGCCAACCTGGACACGATGTCCAAGGTGCAACCCCGACCACCCGGTCGCGGACACCTCACCAACAAAATGCAACCTCGGTAATGTAGACACGCCAAAATTGACGTTTTGTTGATTAAATCTCATGTCACTATGATAACGTCCCAAAGTGAACTTCAATATTTCTATAATATAAAGTTTTTCTTTTTTTTGTGTGTGTTTTTGTGATTTATTCCTGCATTTTGGTGATTAACGACTTCATTGGGGGTGTTATTTAAGTAACGGCCTTGCTTGAGGCGTGTTTTTAAGAAAGGACGACTTGTGTTATGGGCGTCAATTCTTGGTGTTATGCGAGTCCCACCCCGATTGAAATCAATGATTAACGTCCTTCCTCAGGGTGTGTTTTTAATCAACGCCTTTGCTTCAGGCGTCTTTTTGTAATTTTCAAATAAAGAAGTTTTTATTACCAAAATTGATTCTAGGAAATGGCGCCCTGATCCTGGTCGTGTTTTGATTTAACGCCCTTGCGGTAGGTCGTCAATTGTTGAATTGACGCCCTTCGGTAGGTCGTGTCTCACCCTTTCGTGTCCCTTAAACTCGTCTTTCCTGAAGAGTTCCCTGCCTTTCTTGGTCACCTTGCTCGATCTGGGAACTAGAGTCCTTGCCATTGATGATCACTGCATGTTCTTATCTTCCCAAATCTGTGTCTATCTGTGATCGAAACCCTATAAAAGAGTTCCCTAGTCGATCTCGCGCGAGGTTAGAAGAAGGAGAGAGAGCTGTTAGAAGCAGGGCTGTTGTCACAGAGGTTACGGTGTTGTTGGAATTGTTAACCCCGAATCAGAGAAAGCACAGAGAAGAGTTTCTCTTTTCATCCGCGTGATCTCTTCGTCATCTTCCCTCTACTTCCTGCTGCTCTGGTGGTTCTCCCCCTTTACTGTTTACAGGAACAGCGGGGGTTCCCTCTCCTTTGTTTGTATTTGTCTTCATCGTATCATCAACGTCCATCGTTTTCTTCTTTTGCATTAGTATTGCATATCTTCTTCCTCTCCCTAATTCTCTAGGGGTTTTAAAACCAAACAAAAAGGTGCGCATGCTATATTCTTATTTCATCATCATACTGTTTCTTGGATTGATACTACACTCACTCTCGGCTGATCCACTATTCTTTTATTTGTTTGTTCTTTGTTTAAGGTAATCAAAAGAAAGAACCCCCTTCATCGGCCGGCCGATAGAAGGTGGAGGAAGGAATCCACATCCATCCCGCATCCTATTATCACCAGGTATTCGCGATCATCTTTTCTTCTTATTGAGGTAACCCCTCTAGCGATCACTCTCCTTAGCAGCACCACGTGCTCTTTTACTCCCTTTTCATCATTATTCTTCTTATTATTCTTCATATTCTTATTATTATTCTTATTTTCCTTTAAGAGTGGATTTTCCATGATTCACAAATTGGCGATCACGGTGGGACTTCCACTGTTTTTCTTTTGATTACCATCTCCTTTTGGCACCCACGTGTGCCCTTTCCCCTTTGGCACCCACGCATGCCCTTTCCCTTTGGTACCCACGGTACCCCTCCTTTGTGCCCCACGGGCACCCTCCACTGTTCACACTGCACACTCCCCGGGATCAGCCAGCTTGTGATTAATCTATTGCTGTTTTTGAATTGACGCCTTTCACAAAGGCGCCTTTCTATTTAACGCCTTCATTGAGGGCGTCTTTTTTCTGTTTAACATCTTCCACGAAGGCGTCTTTCATCATATCTGCTGCTTCTGTGAATTTGCGCCCTCCTCTCGGGCGTCTTCTTATTTGGCAGCGCCTTGCACCAAGGCGCGTTTTTCTTCGATCTTGCGCGCCACTTATATTTGACGCCCTCTGTCAGAGGCGTCTTTATCATTATTTAGCGCCCCACATCAAGGCGTGATTTTGCATTGTCTGAGAGCCCCTCTCAGTGATTCACGACAGCCACGATGTCGTCTCTTTTGTTGGTAGCGACTGCCTCCAGGTCGCCTCTTTCCTGTGTGTTTACAGAGCCTTAATGTTTCTATCTATTCATGCTGGATTCATACTTACATTGAGTATTTGATTATATTGTTGTGATTGGCTTATCTTATATTACATTTTGTGGCATTTGGTTGAGAGACCTCCTCTCTCTACACTAGGATTCCACACATCTCTCTTGGAATCGGGACAACCCTCCCTTGAGCATTCCGTCTCTTTGGACCGAAAATCCCTTTTCCAAGACCTCCGTAAGTCCCCGCACCCGTGGATTCCCTCACGGACGCTGGGCTGGTTGTACCCTTGAAGTACCCGGAGTTTAGAGAACCTATCGTTGGTAAGAAGAGAGAGAACCTAGTTGACACGGAGGCTACACTTGGATCCAAACTAGGTTTCACTTTGCAAAGAGGAGTGAATTATTCTGTAATTTAACTCACTCTAATCTCAAACATAACACTAAAATCTTGCCTTCATCTCAACTTGTTTGCATAAATTTGGTTGGGTTGATTTGCTTAAGCTTATTTTGATTGGGTGATTGATTGTGTGATAATTCATTCATAAAGCTTTCTCTCTTTTTAAGCATGCAACTCCGTTCAGGTAAGATTATCAACATGGCAAGCTACGGATATTCCTATGACGATGTGGAGGAGAACGTTTTTGGTCAATCATATGAGGCTCCCCAAGATTCTATCTATCATGAAGGGAATTACCCTCCTCCTCATTCTCATTATCCTCAAGTTCATGTGGTTGATACCACTACTCAAGAGGTTGTGCCCTCTTCTCAGGCTTTACCCTCCAACACTTCGGGGAACCCTTCCCCATCCTTCAATGTTACCGATTTGATTAATGCTCTATCTCAATTAGATGACTCCCAGCGGCAGGCAGTTCAGGCCACTTTGAAAGGGAAGTCTGTTCCCTCTTCATCCTCCAATCCCCCTCCGGCCGAGAGTGGCCATCACCTCACTAATGACCAAGCGGTCTTGCACAAACCCCCCTCTTGTCCACCGACACCTGGTGCGGCCATGCCGGCCCAACAGGCGAGCTACTCAGCGGCTAGGCCCAAATTCTTTCAACCTCCCCAAATTCTAAGGACGCCTATGCCAAATACCTTCATTCCAAATTCGGCCCCGGTCGAGTCAGACACTAATGCTTTGCTCCTTCAGAAATTGGCTAGCATGGAAGAAAAACTCAACAAGGTTACTGCTGCCAAGAATGCCCCAAAAATCTCTCTGCCTACATTGCCAGTTTTTCACTTACCACCTTCTGAGATGCCGAACTTTCGGCGATACAATGGAACTGGTAATCCTTTTATCCATCTGAAGGATTTTATGTATGAAACGTCCTTTTGGCAGGGCAACAAAGCCTCATTGGCTTATTTGTTTAGAAGATCTTTAGAGGGGCCAGCCCTCGAATGGTTCTATTCCCTGGATCCGGCAGATGCTAGCGATTTCGATGTGGTTCAGAAGAAATTCTTGCAGAAATATAGGGACCGGGTTGGACCCTCCCTTTCAGTTACAGATTTGGTTGCAGAGAAAATGAAGCCCGAGGAGGACTTCATCATATTTGCTGATAGATGGTGGTCAATGGCCGAGAAGTTGAAAGATACCTTATCAGAACCGGAACAGGTTAAGATGATTATATCCAATGCAACCCCTCAGTTCCGGCATATACTGGCTATGAACAGATTGACCACCATGGAGGAGCTTTATGAAAGAGCTCGTTATATCCCGACCCAAATGAAAGATTCACCCATCATGGGCATGTTTGAGCCAAAACCAAGGTTGGTTAAAAAGAATACAAATGTCAACAATCACAACCAGAAAAAGCGGGATTTCAGACGGACGTTATCCGTCTCAAATCCGTCTGAAAATTCGTCGCAACACATATTTGTAACGGAATTCCGACGGATTTAAGACGGAACTCGACCGTCTGAAATTCTTAGTCACAAATTTGTGACAGTTAACTTTTCGGTCTGAAATTCCGTCTGAAATTAAGACACAAATAATTTCGGTCATAAATTCTGTCTAAATCTCATACGATAAAATTTCCGTATGTAACTATCAGTCTGAAATGATCCGTCTGTATTTCATACGGTTTTTAAGACGGATATATTATCCGTTGTAAATACCGTCCGTAATCCGTCTGAAATATTGTCTGAAATCCGTCTCTATTTCTGCCGGATATTACGACGGATTACTTTGTCGTCGTAACTTCCAACGACGGTTCCATATGCTTATTCGTCCTAAATCCGTCGGTGTTTGAAACGGAATTCACGACGGATATAAATTCCGTCTGAAATTACCGTCGCTATTCCAAACGTAATTTCAGACGGATTATAAATCCATCTGAAAAAAAAAATATGTTTTTTTAAAATTTTAAGTTTATTTATCTAATAAACCTGTTAAAAAAAATTATTGGAACTAACCACAAAAAAAAACTCAACATCAACGTACCCCAAATAAATAAACACCACCGAAAAAATCTCAACATCAACATAGATGTTCAAATAAATAAACACCACCAATAAAAAAATTCAACACCATGCTGACAAAATAAATACAAAGAAAAACACATTAACCCTGCTGATCCGTCTGAATAACATAAAACAAATATCATTAAACATTAAGAAATATCTGGTACATCGTCAATATCCTCATCATCCATATCGTCACTGCCCTGCTCATCTCCTCTGTCGCTGCCCGCAGAAGGATCCCCCTACATTAAAAAAATAATAACATTCATTCATAGATAAAAAAATTAGTGCGAAGAAATGAGCATAAATATAAATCAAACATATCAAATTGATAACTGCAGATTTTATAGATCAACTACTAGCTTGAAACAATATTTAGACCCCCGGACCCGACCTGATAGTTCATTTAAACTAAGTGTATTTTAAAACTAAACTTTTAGCGCCGAGCTCAAACCGGACATCCGATTTGGATTCCGCCAGTTCTGACAAGTCACTTTCATCTCCCCGGTTGTGTTGGAATGATCGGCACGGCCGTCCGACTTGTATTTCAAGTTTTTGACCCTCGGACCTGACCTGGGAGTTCATTTAAGCTAAGTTTATTTTAAAACTGAACTTTGAGTGCCGAGCTCAAACCGGACATCCGATTTGGATTCCGCCAGTTCTGACAAGTCACTTTCATCTCCCCGGTCGCGTTGGAATGATCGGCACGGCCGTCCGACCGGTATTTCCAATTTTAGACCCCCGGACCCGACCTGGTAGTTCATTTAAACAAAGTGTATTTTAAAACTGAACTTTGAGCGCCGAGCTCAAACCGGGCATCCGATTTGGATTCCGTCAGTTCTGACAAGTCACTTTCATCTCCCCGGTCGCGTTGGAATGATCGGCACGGCCGTCTGACCGGTATTTCCAATTTTAGACCCCCGGACCCGACCTGGCAGTTCATTTAAACTAAGTGTATTTTAAAACTGAACTTTTAGCGTCGAGCTCAAACCGGACATCCGATTTGGATTCCGCCAGTTCTGACAAGTCACTTTCATCTCCCTGGTTGTGTTGGAATGATCGGCACAGCCGTCCGACTTGTATTTCAAGTTTTTGACCCCCGGACCTGACCTGGGAGTTCATTTAAACTAAGTTTATTTTAAAACTGAACTTTGAGCGCCGAGCTCAAACCGGACATCCGATTTGGATTCCGCCAGTTCTGACAAGTCACTTTCATCTCCCCGGTTGTGTTGGAATGATCGGCACGGCCGTCCGACTTGTATTTCAAGTTTTTGACCCCCGGACCTGACCTGGGAGTTCATTTAAGCTAAGTTTATTTTAAAACTGAACTTTGAGTGCCGAGCTCAAACCGGACATCCGATTTAGATTCCGTCAGTTCTAACAAGTCACTTTCATCTCCCTGGTTGCGTTGGAATGATCGGCACGGCCGTCCGACCGGTATTTCCAATTTTAGACCCCCGGACCCGACCTGGTAGTTCATTTAAACTAAGTGTATTTTAAAACTGAACTTTGAGCGCCGAGCTCAAACCGGGCATCCGATTTGGATTCCGTCAGTTCTGACAAGTCACTTTCATCTCCCCGGTCGCGTTGGAATGATCGGCACGGCCGTCCGACCGGTATTTCCAATTTTAGACCCCCGGACCCGACCTGGTAGTTCATTTAAACTAAGTGTATTTTAAAACTGAACTTTTAGCGCCGAGCTCAAACCGGACATCCGATTTGGATTCCGCCAGTTCTGACAAGTCACTTTCATCTCCCCGGTTGTGTTGGAATGATCGGCATGGCCGTCCGACTTGTATTTCAAGTTTTTGACCCCCGGACCTGACCTGGGAGTTCATTTAAGCTAAGTTTATTTTAAAACTGAACTTTGAGTGCCGAGCTCAAACTGGACATCCGATTTAGATTCCGTCAGTTCTGACAAGTCACTTTCATCTCCCCGGTCGCGTTGGAATGATCGGCACGGCCGTCCGACTTGTATTTCCAATTTTAGACCCCCGGACCCGACTTGGTAGTTCATTTAAACTAAGTGTATTTTAAAACTAAACTTTGAGCGCCGAGCTCAAACCGGACATCCGATTTGGATTCCGTCAGTTCTGACAAGTCACTTTCATCTCCCCGGTCGCGTTGGAATGATCGGCATGGCCGTCCGACCGGTATTTCTAATTTTAGACCCCCGGACCCGACCTGGTAGTTCATTTAAACTAAGTGTATTTTAAAACTGAACTTTGAGCGCCGAGCTCAAACCGGACATCCGATTTGGATTCCGCCAGTTCCGAAAAGTCACTTTCATCTCCCTGGTTGTGTTGGAATGATCGGCACGGCCGTCCGACTTGTATTTCAAGTTTTTGACCCCCGGACCTGACCTGGCAATTCATTTAAACTAAGTGTATTTTAAAACTGAACTTTTAAAACTGAACTTTGAGCGCCGAGTTCAAACCGGACATCCGATTTGGATTCCGCCAGTTCTGACAAGTCACTTTCATCTCCCCGGTTGTGTTGGAATGATCGGCATGGCCGTCCGACTTGTATTTCAAGTTTTTGACCCCCGGACCTGACCTGGGAGTTCATTTAAACTAAGTGTATTTTAAAACTGAACTTTGAGCGCCGAGCTCAAACCGGGCATCCGATTTGGATTCCGTCAGTTCTGACAAGTCACTTTCATCTCCCCGGTCGCGTTGGAATGATCGGCACGGCCGTCCGACCGGTATTTCTAATTTTAGACCCCCGGACCCGACCTGGTAGTTCATTTAAACTAAGTGTATTTTAAAACTGAACTTTTAGCGCCGAGCTCAAACCGAACATCCGATTTGGATTCCGCCAGTTCTGACAAGTCACTTTCATCTCCCCGGTCGCGTTGGAATGATCGGCACTGCCGTCCGACCGGTATTTCAAATTTTAGACCCCCGGACCTGACCTGGGAGTTCATTTAAGCTAAGTTTATTTTAAAACTGAACTTTGAGTGCCGAGCTCAAACCGGACATCCGATTTAGATTCCGTCAGTTCTGACAAGTCACTTTCATCTCCCCGGTCGCGTTGGAATGATCGGCACGGCCGTCCGACCGGTATTTCCAATTTTAGACCCCCGGACCCGACCTGGTAGTTCATTTAAACTAAGTGTATTTTAAAACTGAACTTTGAGCGCCGAGCTCAAACCGGGCATCCGATTTAGATTCCGTCAGTTCTGACAAGTCACTTTCATCTCCCCGGTCGCGTTGGAATGATCGGCATGGCCGTCCGACCGGTATTTTCAATTTTAGACCCCCGGACCCGACCTGGTAGTTCATTTAAACTAAGTGTATTTTAAAACTGAACTTTTAGCGCCGAGATCAAACCGGGCATCCGATTTGGATTCCGTCAGTTCTGTCAAGTCACTTTCATCTCCCCGGTCGCGTTGGAATGATCGGCACGGCCGTCTGACCGGTATTTCAAATTTTAGACCCCCGAATTTTCTTAATTATTCTGAAGTAAATGAGTTTTAAAATTAATAATGAACATAATTGAGTAATTCCATCAAAATAAAAACTTGGCTAGAGACTCACCTGTGCGGGCTGTGCTGTGGTGGTGGTTGATTTCTGAGGGACCATTCCGCTCTGGGAGAGGAGGCCACTAATTGCCTGCAAGAATACTGACACTTGGCTAGAGATCTCTTGCTGGAAATGCTGCTGCTGCCGCTGCATATCAGAAATCTGCGATCGGACCATGTCCATCATGTCGCTGGCAGAAGCGCTGGGGGCAACGGAAGGTATAGTGAAGGCACTGCCACTGGAAGAAGTATAGCTAGAACTCGCACACGCTGATGTCACCGCGCTTGCGTCTAGGCTCTCCCCAAAACCATATATTCGGCCTTTCTTCGGTACGCCAGCTGCTGCCACCCACTCCACCGGATCGAACTCCGGCTGCTGCGTGTCTCCCTTCCCGTACTTCTCTGTCACTGCTTTGCTATATGTTTCCTACAAATTGAATAAAATAACTAGTCAATTTCATATGAATTACATGCCGATTTAAATGAACGGTACAAGTTACATATGTAGATAAACTTACCGCTGCTGACTTAGCTGTGTCACTCACAAAATCATTAGTCCCCTTCTTTTTGTGTGTTCTGTCGAACACCTTGAGGAACGACGGAGGTCGATTAAGCTCCACAGCCTGTTATACAATTCATAGTAAAAAAAAGTCAAATATTGGGATAAATTGTAAGAAGATAAATTGGTATATTACTTACCAATTTTTGTTTATGAGCCGCATAAGAGATGGACCCACTCGTATGCAAATTTGAACCTGGTTTTGACGCCCTGTTTGCTTTGGCTTTTTCGGACTTTTCTATCCACTTGGGGTCGGCAAAATGGTCACAAGATATCTCCCAATCCTCCTGCCTCATCCATAGAGGGCGATGCGCCTTCCACAATTGTCGGTCTTCACTCCCCCCACTCAATTTTTTAGCGTGTGCTCGGGCCTCATGTATTTTCCTCTTGTAACTTGAGAGCATAGTAGACTCCCAGGCACGACGACATCTCGCCGCGTCATGTCCACATGTGAATTGAAAAGACCGCTGTAAATCAATTGCTTTTCACACTTAGTATAAAGTTGTAAATAGACTTTGGGAAATACTTGAATTAAATGACGTAATTACTTACTAAGAACATGTTGTACAATGAATCGCGGACGGACATCGGAAAATCTCTGAAAGTGGAAGCTGCCCCGGGCACATGTGCCAACATGAGTTCGGTGGAATGATGGACAGCGCCGTGGGGTTCAAATTTCATACTGCAATTGCAAATGTCAAAATATTCATATTACACAGTTGAGGGCTAATTAATGTAATATAACCTTATAGATTTACCCGGATACCCAACACGGGCGACGTCTATCATGGGTCGTGCCTCCCTCGTGACAACTGCCGACATCGTCAAGGGGCTGACTGGTGGGGGTGGGCCCTGTACAAGTGGGAGGTGGTGGGAGGGCACTGAGACCTGCAAGAATTTATTGTCATGTGGAGTGATACATATACTGCGAACATATAATTAAAATATACATACCTGCAGCGGGAGGTGGTGGGGTTGGCGTATGCACAACATGTGGGAGGCCACTGAGACCTGCAAGAATTTATTGTCATGTGGAGTGATACATATACTGCGAACATATAATTAAAATATACATACCTGCAGCGGGAGGTGGTGGGGGTGCCGTATGCACAACATGTGGGAGGCCACTGAGACCTGCAAGAATTTATTGTCATGTGGAGTGATACATATACTGCGAACATATAATTAAAATATACATACCTGCAGCGGGAGGTGGTGGGGGTGGCGTATGCACAACATGTGGGAGGCCACTGAGACCTGCAAGAATTTATTGTCATGTGGAGTGATACATATACTGCGAACATATAATTAAAATATACATACCTACAACGGGAGGTGGTGGGGTTGGCGTATGCACAACATGTGGGAGGCCACTGAGACCTGCAAGAATTTATTGTCATGTGGAGTGATACATATACTGCGAACATATAATTAAAATATATATACCTGCAGTGGGAGGTGGTGGGGGTGGGGTATGCACAACATGTGGGAGGCCACTGAGACCTGCAAGAATTTATTGTCATGTGGAGTGATACATATAATGCGAACATATAATTAAAATATACATACCTGCAGCGGGAGGTGGTGGGGGTGGCGTATGCACAACAGGTGGGAGGCCACTGAGACCTGCAAGAATTTATTGTCATAAGTAGAACAAATATTGAAGAATTTAAATTAAAATATACATACATGATCCTCGAGTCTTTTTGCCACTGAGACCTGCAAGAATTTATTGTCATGTGGAGTGATACAAATATTGCGAACATATAATTAAAATATACATACCTGCAGCGGAAGGTGGTGGGAGTGGCGTATGCACAATAGGTGGGAGGCCACTGAGACCTGCAAGAACTTATTTTCATAAGTAGAATAAATGTTCAAGAATTTAAATTAAAATATACATACCTGTAGCGGGAGGTGGTGGCGTATGTACAAGTGGTGGTGAGCCGACACTTGCACCTATAAATAAATTCTTTTAAATTTGTAAATAAATAAAATATTTATATAGCTAACTTATTGATCAAATATACCTGTGTCTGAAGAAGATGGTAGCGAGGAGATAGTAGTGCCCCTCTCACTGCTAGATCTCCTCCCACCCCTACTACGACCTCCTCGCACCGTTTCCTTATTAATAACAAAACAATTAATACATATTAATCCACAATTATATAAGGCTAGACAAATGTTATTTAAAATTATGCTTAAAAGTAAGAATCTTCTTACTAAATTATCAAAACATGCCTCCCTCATGTTGATATATCTAGCTCAACTTCATCATCTTCGTCATCCATAGTAGTCTCATGAGATTCAAAATCTTCATCTTCATCTGATTCTTCCTCCCCTCTAACATCAACATTTAGCTCCGTCGGATCGACTTCTTCCACGCCATCTCGCGTACGTAATGACAGTGGCTCATCAGATTCGTCCATATTAAACCTAGAGGAACCGACAACGCCAACTTCGTCTGATTGATAATATTCAGCACGAGCAACCTCTGAGACATCTCCACTCATAGTTAACTCATAAGTGGGAAAGAGTTTTGAGTTAACCCTGCAAACTGCCCACCAATCTCTATTCTTGGATGATGGATAGCTTGAATAGTACACTTGCTGGGCCTGTGCGGCTAAAATGAACGGTTCATAGGTCTTAAGTTTAAACCTATGCTTGACATTGACAATCCCATAATTTGTGTCATGTAGAACAGAATTAGGATCAAACCATTGACACTTAAATATATATACATGATTGTCTTGTCCCAAATACTGAAGTTCTAAGACTTCTTCAATAATACCATAGTAGTCCAATTCCATTTCATTGTATAAATTTTCCTTCACACATACGCCGCTGTTCATCGTAGACTTATTTCGCCCATAATCCCTTGTATGAAATTTGTATCCATTCACAATATATCCCGGATAGGCACGTGTGTGGTTCGAGGGGGCATAACTTATCTGTTGTACTCTTTGATCAGTAATGAGACCTTGTTCAACCTATATTCAAATTAGAGTAGTTAAAATAATAACAATTACCTCAACATACGTAAATACAAACATATATATTCAGAGTTCACACTAACTCGGTTTCTTAGCCATTTGGAAAAAAACTTGTCGCGTTCTTTTTCAATCTCCACATCCTGGATATTTGGACATTTTTCAGCTAATTCTGAATCAAATTGTCTGCAATATAAATGTAGCACCCCGTAAAAAAAATGATTAAAAAAATTGATAAAGCCAATGTATAGACTTTGTGAAGTCAATGTTGTATAGACTTTGAGGAAGCCAATGTATAGACTTTGAGGATGTATAGACTTTGAGGAAGCCAATGTATAGAATTTGTGAAGTCAATGTTGTATAGACTTTGAGGATGTATAGACTTATGGAGTTGCTGGAAATGTGAATTAATATCTTACTCAACATAAGGTTCAATCTCGAGGCAATTCAAAAGAATATATATCTCAGCGGCATGCAACTCTCTATCTTCGAGCGTGCGAGTCAAGCAACGTCCGAACGCACGTCCAGGATGTTTAAATATGGAGAGCCGATCGGACGATTCATCCACTCCCCCATCATCATTACGTGGAGGTCGAGTACGACGAGTTTGAATCTCTGGCTCAAAGTACATAGAACAGAAGTTCGAAATTTCTTCAAGAATGTATGCCTCAACAATCGAACCCTCCACCTGTGCCTTGTTGCGAACTTTCATTTTTAATTCATGCATGCACCTACAACAACAAGTCAGATGGCAACAAAATGTAGCGGCTATGGACGACTTATAAGTTAACAAAAATTGTCACATACCTCTCAAATGGATACATCCATCGAAATTGTACTGGACCTCCGACGATAGCCTCATATGGCAAATGAACTACCAGGTGCTCCATCGAATCAAAGAATGCCGGAGGAAATATCTTCTCTAGCTTACAAATAGTTGTGACAACATCTTGTTCGATAGTTTGTACATCCCGAAGTCTGAGTTCAGATGCACATAAAATCTTGAAAAATTGACTCATCTCAGCTAGTGCTCCCCATATCTGCTTTGGCAACAAATCACGAAATGCAATGGGCAGTAGCCTCTCCATGAACACATGACAGTCGTGACTTTTCATACCATATATTTTCCCCTCATTAACATTCACACAACGGGCTATGTTGGATGCATATCCATCTGGGAATCTCAGTTGTTTCAACCACTGGCATACTTCCTTGATCTGTGTATCATGAAGCACATAAGTTGCTTTAGGCTGCACAGTTTTGCCATTGACACTTTGTAGTTCCAATTCTGGACGTCTACAAAGCATCTTTAAATCCATACGTGCTTTGGCGTTGTCCTTTGTTTTCCCTTTAACATTCATGATCGTATTGAACACATTATCAAAAAAATTATTCTCGGTATGCATGACATCCAGATTGTGTCGTACAAGAAGAGTTGACCAATAAGGTAATTCCCAAAAAATGCTTTTCTTGACCCAGTTGTGATCCTTTCCAAAATTAGGGAGTTGCCGTGTGCTACCAGACAATTGAACTACATCTGGTAAATTGTGCACCCGTGACGCCATATGTAGACCCGACACCCGTTGCAAGTCAGCTTCATCCATTTCAACAGTATTTTTTTTAAACGAGTCTTTTTACCTTCGAAAAGGATGGTCACTTGGTAGCAACCGCCGATGGCAATCAAACTAGCAGCTTTTCCCCCCATGTTTCAATACAAATGATTTGGTATCTTCCATACAGTAAGGACATGCTAGCCTCCCATGTGTGCTCCAACCAGATAGCATTCCATATGCAGGAAGTCACTTATTGTCCACATCAGTGCAGCCTTCATAATAAAATTTTTCTTCCTATATGCATCATAAGTAACAACTCCATCAGTCCATAAAAATTTGAGCTCATCAATCAACGGCCTGAGATATATGTCCAAATTTTTTCCGGGACTTTTTGGACCAGGAATTACTAGGGACAAAAACAGATTTTCTCGCTTCATGCACATGTGCGGCGGAAGGTTGTACGGTGTCATGAACACTGGCCAACAAGAATAAGCTGCCACTGAACCACCGAATGGATTAAAGCCATCTGTGCATAAACCCAATCGAACATTACGTGACTCCCTTGAAAAGACAAGATGAGTACGACTAAAGTGAGTCCAAGCTTCACCATCGACAGGATGACTGATTATATCATCGGCACGACGTACTCTTTCGGTGTGCCATGTCATATGCCGAGCCGTCTTTGAGGACATATACAGTCGCTGCAGCCTAGGCACAAGAGGGAAGTATCGCAACGCCTTGTAAGGTACATCTTTTGCCTTTGAATTGACCCCCCCCCTTAGGTTTGAATCTGTCATGGCCACAAACTGAACATGATATCTTATCTGCATCATCTTTGTAATATAACATACAATGATTCGGACATGCATCTATTTTCACATATCCAAGTCCTAAGTCATTGACCATCTTTTTTGCACGGTAAAAAGTTTCTGGCAACTTCTCGTCTCGAGGCAACATACTCTTGATCAAGAGGAGGAGACGGTCAAAATAAGTCTCACTGATGTGAAATTCAGATTTCAAGTTCAACAACTGTGACACTGCAGACAATCGAGTGTGATTTTCACAACCATCCCACAGCGGCTCATCAGCATCCCTAAGTAGTTCATAAAATCTTCCGGCTGTCTTATTCGGCACTTCATCGTGAATATTAAAACTAGGACCAGCAGCATCTACAACCATATCCACGTACCCACTTGTGCCTGCAATATTGTCGGGCTCATACCTCCCGAATTGCTCACCATGACACGTCCAATTCGTATAACCATCCACGAACCCTTTCGTGTACAAATGATGTTGCACATCCCATGTTGAACACCACCTCAAGTTTCTACAACTTGAACAAGGGCATCGAATGTGACCGTCGCGATCTATTGCTGCATTTGGATTCCCCAATGCAAATTGAATGAAACTCTCAACCCCAAGCTTAAAGTCATCTGACACCACCCGGTCAACTATTCTACGATACATCCATGAACGATCTGTCGACATTTTGCCTGCACCCAATAAATGACAATACACATCCTAACTTTCAAATCATTACTCATAATATTACACCCGACCCTTTCCTCACATCGTTCATCATAGACCATTTGCAGTTGGAAGAGGAATATTGATTAGATTATCACTTTTTAACCCATCCATGAAGGTTTGATCGCACAATCACTTACTATATGTGCTGCACGATTTGCTAAAAATTTCGGCATCATCTCCCCACACTTCTCCGATATACCAAATATATTTATTGATTTTGAAATTTTCTTAAACACTTACAAGTAAGTGGTTAAGAAAACACTCAAAATCAATAATGGTATATCAGAGAAGAGTGAGGAGACGCAACCGAAATTCTCAACAAACCATACAAACATATATAGTAAATGACTGCCTAAGTGCGATCAAACATTCACAGACTGTCCAAACGGGACAATTCAAGACTTTGAGGTAGATATATACATTCTCATAAATAAATGAGAACATACATATCAATCCCAAAGTCTTGAACGGGAAGGCACATTGACACGGTTTTAACGCGCTCTCCTGAGGTGCGTGTAATGTTAGGTCGCACCCACGCACCTCAACTCACAGGGAATACCCCATGCATTTATATAACATAAAATTAAATAACAACGCAATTATCATTATGCACATATCAAATTAAATAACACCCAAATTACAAAAATTTTCAAATGAATAACATCGAAGCAAAACAATCTACATTTTTGAGCTAAATTAACATCAAATTTCTATTAAAATCAGATTTAAAATTATATTTACATGCAATTAAAATCCACAAAGTTTTAAATCACAAAACGAATTTTTTGGGTATTTACCTATTGCTATAGAGAATTCTGATTTCTTTGCATTTATCCACATCTTTGTATATATGTACTACTTAAGATATGTGGTCATTCCATTTCTCTATATCTTCTTATCATCATAAGACAAGGTTCAAATGGGATCACTTTCAACCTCAGTGGAGCATGTACGGCCTCAAGAATGGTAGGACGTCCTTTTTGCATGAGAATTGCTCCCATGCCAGTTCCACTAGCATCACACTCGACTACAAAAGTTTCTGAAAAATCAGGCAAGACAAGAACTGGGGCAGTTGACATAGCCTCTTTAAGCTATAAGAAGGCTTGATGAGAAGATGGGCTCCAACTATAACTGTCCTTCTTAAGAAGACTGGTCAGAGGTGCAGCAATAAGACCATAGTTTTTAATAAATTTTCTGTAGTATCCTGTAAGCCCTAAGAATCCTCTCAAAGCCCTCACAGACCGGGGTACAGGCCAAGTACAAATGGCTTGTAGTTTAGACATGTCCATAGCAACCCCTTTTTCTGAAATAATGTGGCCAAGATACTCAATTTCTCTGACCCCAAACACACATTTAGACATTTTAGCATACAATTGGTTGTCTACTCATAGTGTCCCTCATGTGTTCTAAAGGCAGTTTTGTAAACATCATCAGGATGCATTCTAATTTGATGATAACCCGATCTCAAATCCAGCTTGGAAAAGTACTTGGACCCATGTAATATGAAATCCTGACCATTCAAGGAAAACTTCATGGACATTTGAGAAACGTTTAGGGTTATATCTCCAAGTAACTAGAGCCAAGTATTCCCCAAGATCACATCAACACTGCCAAGAGGAAGAATTAAAAAGTCTAAAGTAAATTACATGCCAGGCATCTTAAGGTTAACTCCAGGACACCAACCCTGTGAAGAGATTTGGAGACCTGCAGCTATTTTGACAGGGTGGGAATCAAAGTTTGTCACAGATAATCCCAACTTCTTTACAACATGGGGGTCCAAAAAATTATGGGTGCTCCCATTGTCAATCAAAACCAGGACAGACATGGTACCCATTTTCCCTAATACTTTCAATGTGCCCGGTGATGCTAAGTGAGTAACATATTGAGCTGACAGAGAGGGTTGTATGACAGGAGAGAATTCAATGAAGGGTTCTGGATCCACACTGTCTAAAGGAGCAAAATCACTATCATCCGGAATAAGATGCAGTAAAAAAAGTTTATGAGGTTGGCATGTGTGGCCTGGAAGCCATTTATCATCACAATTATAACATAGGCCTTTAGCCTTTCGTTCCTGCAACTGTTGTGTAGATAACTTTTTAACTGGTGGGTTTACTCCTTTAGGGGAGAATGCTGGCTGAGAGTTTGGAGTAAAAGGTTTCAGTGTCTGAGGTGCTGAAAAGATAAAGTGTGGTGAAGCTCGGCGTCTGGCAGTAAACATTTGTTCTTGAATTCTTGCCAACTCCATAGCATGTGATAAGGAATGGGGCATGAAGGAGCGAACTTCACAGGCAAGATCCTCTCGTAAACCACTCAGAAAAACACCCAGCAAATGCTTCTCAGAAAGTCCAGTTATTCTATTGTACATGGTCTCAAATTGCCATTGATACGCAGCTACTGTACCCACTTGTCTGAGTTTACTCAGTTGCCCATGAGAATCCACAGAAGAAACTGCACCAAACCGTGACTCTAACCCAGCTAAAAACTCATGCAAAGAAACAGATTCTTTAGAGCTAGAGAAATGCCAAAACCACTGTAAGGCCTCTCCATCCAAATAATAAGATGCTATAGTAACTCGTTGCGTATCCGGAACATTATTACAGTAAAAATAGCGATTAGCTTTGAATCGCCATTCAGCTGGGTCATAACTCCCATCAAATTTAGGGAACTCGTGCAACTTATGGCGAAAAGAACCAGGAATATCAGCCACAGCAGACAGAGAATTTTGGGATTCAAATTTCTCGAAGTTGGACTCCAAAGATTGCATCCGATTAGACATGACTCCAGCTAATCCATCAACCACTAACTAACAACTAATCCATCAGCCACTAACTAATAAAATGCAACAGGGATATCTAATTTAACTAACCCCGCTCAGAACTGAGTTATAGCTTCCGAGCTGGTTCAACGGTCTGCGACTCGGCCTGTCGAGCCACTCGAGACATGACACCCCCCTCCCACAAAGCTCCCCCTCCTCCCACCCGCCCTCCTGCTCCCACTGAGCTCCCCCCCACTGGAACCCTCTCGGATGCCCCTCCCCCCTCCCACGGAGCTCCCCGTCCCACCAAGCTCCACCCCCCTCCCACAGAGCTCCCCCCTCTCCTCTGTATGCTGAACAGTCGAGCAAGATCCTGCTTCAACTCATCATTGCCCGAAGACCGAGTGATATCTATTGATCTACCAATCAAAAAGCTGCTATCATTAGTGGAGTCACTAGAATTAAATGCCACATCTGGAACCCCAAAAGATTGAGAAACAATTGATGTTGAGAATTCTGCTTGAGTTTCCTTGGAGCCACTGGAATTGGAAATAATGTTGTTTGAAGTGAGATTAGTCTGATAGTCTTTGCCAGAGCTTATATTTTTTGCTAGTAAAGGATCACTAGGCATTGGTATCCCAAGAGGGTTATCAATGTCAACTCCAAAAAGGACATTGTTTCTCGGATCAGAAGTTGGAACTTCACTTTCCTGCATACCATCTGAACTAAAAATTAATGATTGTTGATTGAATGAAGGTTCTTTGATGGTGTTCTTGTAAACTCTGGCTATTTATTGCGTTTAGAATGTCACATGCCCAGGAAAGGAAAAATGCAGCTATCATCAAGTTCTGTCCGGGGCAAGACTAGGAACATGTGTAGCATTTCACACAAGCGATTTATTTTTTTTAAAAAAATAACCTGTGTATCGTTAAACTAAACCCATGGTTGTTCAGTCCAAATCAGTCTCCGTGGGTCCGACGAGTCTCCCCAGTCTAATTCAGTCCAAATTAATCAGGAAGAAGCTACCCAGGGAGATCCCAAGTGATGTGAAATTGTTCACAGTGGCCAATTTGGGCAGGGAGTGAGACGGTCACTTAGGCCACGGGTCCAAATTATCTATGACTCCGTTAGGTGGAGTTTGGCTGGATTTGTGGGGATGAGTTTTAAAATTCTACTCATTAAAATATCTGACATCTCTATCATTTTAATCAAATGTAGTATTAAGATCTTGACTTATGCGCCCTGATAGATTTTTGGAGGAGAATAAGACATGTTCAAACTGAGTCTATTTTCGGAATTTGCGATATCTCACTCCAACGAGTTTTTAGATAGATTCTACAAATTAAAATACATCCACCTAATGTTCAAACTAGATTTTACAAGAACAGCATCATAATGAGAGGGGGAGAGGGGCCACGGACAGGGGAAGAGAGGGCAGTGGAGGGGGTGGGGGAGGGCGGCCAGAGGGAGTGAGGGAGCGCGAGAGGGGAGAGGGAGAGGGAGTGAGGGAGCCGGACAGGGGAGAGAGGGCAGTGGAGGGGGTGGGGGAGGGCGGCCAGAGGGAGTGAGGGAGCGCGAGAGGGGAGAGGGAGAGGGAGTGAGGGAGCCGGACAGGGGAGAGAGGGCAGTGGAGGGGGTGGGGGAGGGCGGCCAGAGGGAGTGAGAGGGAGAGGGAGTGAGGGAGCCGGACAGGGGAGAGAG
Organism: Amorphophallus konjac; assembly: GCA_022559845.1. Classification (NCBI taxonomy): domain Eukaryota; kingdom Viridiplantae; phylum Streptophyta; class Magnoliopsida; order Alismatales; family Araceae; genus Amorphophallus; species Amorphophallus konjac. The sequence continues at coordinate 182,834,436 of CM040121.1, read as the reverse complement.
GGCAGTGGAGGGGGTGGGGGAGGGCGGCCAGAGGGAGTGAGGGAGCGCGAGAGGGGAGAGGGAGAGGGAGTGAGGGAGCCGGACAGGGGAGAGAGGGCAGTGGAGGGGGTGGGGGAGGGCGGCCAGAGGGAGTGAGGGAGCGCGAGAGGGGAGAGGGAGTGAGGGAGCCGGACAGGGGAGAGGGAGAGGGATTGAGGGAGGGGAACATGATCAGGAGAGAGAGAGGGAGAGCGAGGCCACTTACCGGCCGGCGGCGACGGCGACCATGGGAAGAGGATGATGGCGGCGACGGCGACCACGACCGTAAGAGGGAGGGAGGTTGGCGAATGGCGGCGACGGCGAGGACGGCGAGGACGGCGGGGTCTCCGGTGACGGCGGGGATGGCGGGGCCTCCGGCTACGGCGAGGACGGCGGCTCCGGCGGTGAAGACGGCTCCTGCGGCGACGACCGCAAGCAGAGGGCAGAGGAAGGAGAGAGTGAGAGGGAGAGTGGGGGGGTGGAAATGGGGCCAGGTGGAAGAGGTGGCAGGGAGGGGCGGGAAAGGCGGAATTTTCCGACGGAAATACGAACGGAACTTATTTCCGTCTGAAATTTCAGACGGATTATTTCCGTCGGAATATCCGTCCCAAATTTGCGTCGTATATAAAGACGGAATATATTTCGTCTATAATTATAGACGGATCTTCAGAGGGAGTCTGGTGTGTCCTTAATAACAACGGAATTTGTGACGGAAACTTATCCGTCACAAATACAGACGGATTTTAAGACAGAAAAATTTCCGTCTGAAACATCCATCTGAAATCCCGCTTTTTTTGGTAGTGAATAGCGGGCCCACGACTGAGGGCACCGTCATAAATGAGCAAGTTGGCGCGGTCGGCAACCCCACACCTTTTCGCCAATCTAACCCACGACCTCCGCCACCTCCATCACAAGGCACCCTCTTTAGTTCACCCCCACAACACCAATTTACTCCTCAACCTTCCTTTGCTCCACCACAAAACCAAGCGCCCCGCGTCGACCCTCCAGCTCCGCAACAATACCACCAAGTACTGCCACCCACTAATTATGGACCGCAACAACAACAGCAAAGGAGACCACTTGGCCCCAAAAGGGCCCATTATCCGCCATTGCCAGAAAGTCTCCCGGATATTTTCAATGCCTTAATGGCCGCCAACTTGCTCATGCTGCCAAAGGAAAGGGCAGCGTGGCCCGCTAATGTTGACACATCCCGCTACTGTGTCTTCCACCGCTCCCCTGGTCATAACATTGATCGTTGCTTCCACTTCAAGGATTACATTTATGATTTAAATGACCAGGGTGGCATTAATTGGGATGAGATGAGGTAGTTTATCGCCGCTATGAAAGAAAGGAGGCCTCCTCGGCAACAGCAGGCTCAGCAGCCACAGCAACCGGCTCCACAGCCACAACAGCAAGCTCGAGCACCTCAGCAAGATATGGGGATTGTCCACAACCCATTGCCGGAGCACCCACCAAATCAGCACGTGAACCCTGTCACATCTCTCCATGAGGTGGAGAGAGGACAGGGATGGCATGAAGAAAACGCCTCTGTCAGGGCATTGAATCATAATCCAAATCAACCTCCGCGCCATTTGCGCACCCTTCCGTCTTCTTCTACTCCCCAATTAAGCCGTTCCCTTTTGCGCCCCACCAACTCTCCAGCCTTGCCAACCCGATCTCTCCTTACCCGCTTACTGCCTCCGCAGCCTACCACGCAGCAAACTCCGCCATCCACCACCAACCCTTCACCTTCGCCGTCTAAACCACTCCTTATCCGCCCGTCGCCAACATCACCAACATCCACCACCACTACTCCTTCACCGGCAAGGATCCCCCTACCATCAGCTCCCCCATCTTTTATACCCAAATCTCTTCTCATTCCGCCCACTAACTCTTCTCACACTCGGGCACCCCTTCCTACTCCTACGCCTCCTGCGGGGGCTTCTTCCTTGAACTCCTCACCAACACCTCTTATGGGAGCTCCTCCTTCAAACACTCCACCACTTCTTAACGCCAATATACCCTCTTCTTCTTCCAACCCTCCTCCTTTACTTGCCCCGACAGAGGCACGACAAAACGTGGCACTGCTCCGCAGTGGACGGATGTTCCAGCGCCTCTTTCCCCAGAGGGAGCTAGAGCCCGCGCAGGGGCCTAATGAACAAGAACAGGAGCAAGAGTCAGTGCCAGGAACTCAGTATGATTTGCTAAAGCACTTGGACCGAACTCCAGCAAGAATTTCAATCCTAGAATTAATAAAAAGGTCCACCACTCACCAGCTAGCTCTGAAAGAGTATCTGCAAAAAGTTATGGTCAATGAAGACATCCCTGTTAAGCAGATAACTACAGTTTTGACGCCCGCTAGCAGTTAGCCGGCTATCATTTTTCATGAGCATGAACTCGCACCACTCCCAGCAAGGAAATACGCTCTATGCATCACAGTCGACATCAATAAGGTGGCTGTAAAACAATGCTTGGTGGACACTGGGGCATCCATCAATGTCTTGCCCCCTAGCACCTTGAAATTATGTGGCATTCCAGAGAACCAACTGCGGTCATCTACTATAACAGTCACAGCCTATGACAACACTAAGAAGCCTCCTCTAGGCATGGGAACACTGAAAGTCAGTTTGGGTCCAGCCACCATCACAGCAGATTTCCATATTTTGGACATGGATCCAACATTTAATGGCATTCTGGGCTGCCCCTACATTCAACAGCTCGATGCAGTGCCCTCTACAAATCATCAGTGCCTTAAGTTTCCACACAAGGGCCGCATCATCAAAGTTACCAGTATGCCAATTCTGCCAGAGGAAGATATACACTTGGCTTCATCAGTCTATTTGGCCTGCCAACAAGCCGTTGCTATCACTGCTAGACCTCTCTCACCCACGGCCAATGTCGCCCGAGACTGTCAGGACAGTTGCTATGACACCCTTGCCTTCCGAAGGGAAGAAGAAGAAAAGCATGATAAACACCCCTGGCTGGAAAATTCTAATGAAAATGGGGTATTAAAACGATAAAGGTCTGGGTGCCAGTTGTCAAGGCAGGACTAGGCCTATTAAGCCTCAGAAATTGATTACACGAGGCGGCCTAGGCTACAAAGGGCCGGGCAAAAATGAAGATGAACCATGGGCAGTTATGACATCCACCTTGAAGACAGATCACCAGCCGCTTACTTGGACATTGAAGACACATTTTGTCACGGGTGGCATTCAGAATCATGAGCAGACTACAATAATCACCTCCATTCTAGACTGTCAAGATGTTCACGCGAGACAGTTTGCTCGCCATATTGCACCATTGGCCACTTATAAGGCCCTGGAATCTCTAAGGCATGATAAAAGAAGGAAGATGGATGATCCAGAGTGTGATTGGTACAGATGGTTCGATATGTATGATATTACTATTGCCTTGAGCCGTCTCTTTATGCCAACTGATCCGGAATGGACGCCACTAATACATGAACTGATTGAAAAGCCGGCTGTGATTACAGATAAGAGGCAGTTGCTGAGTGACTACACTGACACTGGAGAGCCAGATGTTCTATATGAAGAAGGTTTTACAATAGATAGGCTGTGGGCCAGCCTCTTTTCCCTCACTTCTATGCATCAGTCTCTTCTTGTTTCCCTACATTCTCAATTGTTCTCTCTCGCGTGCCGAAACCGCCGCCAATTATGGTCAGCCTTTCTCCAGATTCACTAAAGATTTCTCTCCCGATTCCTCCCTTGCTCCTCGAGCAATTCTCCAAACTCTCCATCACACCCCCACGCGGGTCATCTCTGATTCAATCTTTCTCCAAACTTTCAATCTCCACTCCTCCTGCTATTCTCCCTTCACAATGCTTTCTTCTAGAAAAAGAAAATAAAAATGAAGTTAAAGATAAAAATGAAAAAAAACGTCAAAATTCCAACTCTTCAGTCCTCCATCTCCGTTGAGGAGACTTCTTATCTCTTTTCCGAGTGTGTCCCGACCCAGGGGCCACTCTTTCATGATTCATTGATAAATCCTTTCTTCCCCTCTGGTGAGGGGTCTCCTTCTGTATCACCTCCTGTATCCACTTTTTCACCTCCTTCCTTCAATCAAGCTAGTTGTTCTTCTTCTTCTAATAAAATTCATGGGGTAGATTTTCATAAGAAAGCCAAGGGTAAGTAGATTCCGCGTAGATTTCTGTTGGAGTTAGCCAGAAGATGCCAGGCTTGTTTAGCCCTTCCTGAATTCGTGGAGAATCCGATTATCCTGCCAGAGTCGGAATATGAGGATGCTAATGTTTCTTATGAGGGTTTAGGTGTCTATGAGATTATGAATGATGAAGACCCTGTTGAAGAGGGGGATGAAAGTTATGAAGAATATGAGGACGAGGCTGATGCTTTTACCAGTGGTATGAGGAGATTTGATAAACCATCAGCCTCTGTAGAAGAGCCTACCAAAGAAGTTAATTTGGGTATTGAGGAAGACCCTAGGATTGTCCTCATCAGTAAGAATTTGCCACCTTCCGAAGAGGAGGCGCTTGTTTTGGTACTTCAAGAATACAAGGACACATTTGCGTGGAGTTATGAGGATATGCCCGGATTGGACCCTACGCTCGTTGAACATCGGCTTACACTTAAGCCCGGGTCTGTACCGATCAAACAACGGTTGAGACGTTTCCACCCTAACATGGCTTTAAAGATGAAAGAAGAGGTCGACAAGCTTCATAAGGCTAGATTTGTTAGAGTTGTCCTCTACCCTAATTGGGTGGCTAACATCGTCCTAGTCATGAAGAAAGATGGAAAAGTTCGGATTTGTATAGACTTTCGGGACCTCAACCGTGCGTGTCCTAAAGATGACTTCCCCCTCCCTCATATTGATGTTCTGATTGATAATACGGTAGGATTTGAGACTCTCTCTTTCATGGATGGTTTTTCGGGTTATAATCAAATTCGCCTGGCTGAAGAAGATCAGGAGAAAACATCGTTCACTACGCCATGGGGTACATATTGTTATGTGGTCATGCCCTTTGGACTCAAGAATGCTGGAGCTACCTATCAGAGGGCTATGATGGCAATTTTTCATGATATGATTCATATTTATATTGAGGTGTATGTGGATGACCTGGTGGTAAAATCAAGGACAAGGATTGAGCATCCTAGGGTTCTAGTGGTGAGGACACGCGCCGCATCACTCGATGGAGCACACGGAGCACGCCGACATCTCTTTGGCTGGGCGACTACGGCATCTATTAGTGGAACTTCCTTCTCATTTGAGGCCATGTTGGGCCTAGGTTTGGTCCCTGCGTGGACACGTTATCTAGTTCTTTATATTAGCAGACTATGTGTAAAGGGAGTAGTGGGCTATCTTCTTATTATTGGGCTTGGCCTTGGCCCATAATTAATGGGCTTAGGATTAGGGTTTGGGGCGCACCCCTCATCCATCATCCTGGGTGGCTGCGCCACCTTCCCCCCCTTGCCCCCTCTACTTGCCTTTTTGGGCGCCCCCCTTGCCCCATTCCATCTCACCCCCCCTTTCCCCCCTTGGGCGCCCCCTCCCTTTGATCCCTCCTTGATTGGAGGAGGGATGGCCGCCCCCCCCCCCTTGAATGGGGAAGGGCTGGGTCGCACCCCCCCTTCCATTTGCGCCCCCCCTCCATGTGGCAAGGGTGAAACCCTAGCTTCCCCCCCCCCCCCGATATAAAGGCTTGTATTTTCTTTTGAGCATTATTATTGAATGAAATTGAAATAGCATTTGCTGAAGGTGGCTGCGCCCCTCCTCTGTTCCTCCTTGCTCCTGCGACGGGAGCAAGCTCGGGGTGTGACTCCCTATCCCTCGGTGCGACGCCGAGGGCCCCTTTCTCTTCTATCCCTTCTCAAGTTCTAGTTCGGTGTGCCCGGATTTCTCCTCCAAGAGCAGCGATGACCACCCCCTGTTCGTGAAGGCCTTGGGCGACCAGACCATTTTTTTGTGGATCTTCTACAAGTCGCCGACGCGTGCGAGGTGGTCTCACCTCATTCGGAGTTCGGCATCACCCGTGGCGATTTTCTCCGTGAGCGCGCACAGGACCCCCTCTCCCTGCGAGCCTGGTTCTGCCCGCCCCCTTTCAAAAATCCCACAGCACGGACGTCTGCGAATTTGGATGTGGGATCTTCACTGGTCATACCTCTCTTCGTCCTCTGTCCAACGCCGCTGACCTCGCCTCTATCCGACATCCGAGCTGCTCGTGGCGTCCATTCCCGTGAGGTCGCGCAGGTCTGCCCTGTCCACCCGGTGCCAGAACCACCTGCGGATTCCAGAGCTTGCTTCTCTCAGCCACGACCAGATCTGATCGATTCCTTCGGGCGGGACCTGCTGCTCTGCGTCCTCTTCATCCTCCAACAAGCAGAGCTCCGTTCGCCCTTTGGAGCTATTTCTGCTGATTTTTCCCGCTCAAGCGCTCAGTTCTGGGAGCAGAATCCTGTCGCAACTTGCAGGTGCGCCCCCGGCTTCCACGGACGGAATCTGCGTGCCCCCTTTGGCCGAGGCTTCCTCCCGTGACCTAGCTACGCGCCATCACTAACGGCGCCTCAATCGGACACCGGACCAGGTCGTGGGAGCTTTCACCGCGGAGTCACGCATTGCTGCGAACCTGCCGACCACCGTTCGGGTCCTCCTCGCGGCCAACCCTTCACCGAGTGCCGCCCGTCAGCCCGTACATTGGTAGCCCCGAATCTCTGCATGTAGCCTGTTACCTCCCTGCGAGGAGTGGGCACTTTATTGGGTTGTATTGATTGTTCATCCTTCGTGTATCGGGGTTGTCGATCTCGGCCGGGGTTCCTTCCCCACGCCCAGGCGTGGAGGTACGTGCGAAGCTCCTCACTGTTGGCATTTCGCTTTACTAGTATACTTTCTAGCATGCCGCGTGAGTGTGTGTAGGTTCCTAGCTAGCTTCTTATTCACCGCGTGGTTGTGAGTTGAGAGCACCCATTCCGTGGCCCTAGTCGAGCGCCGAGCTCGGACTAGATTCCCATAGGCGCACGGCGGCTCCTTAGTCGCTGAGATCCCCGCGCTTCCCTCATAGGGACGGTCGTTGGGCTTGAGTTTCTTGTTGAGAGACGCCTCCACCCAGAGGAACGCTACGGAGGTCAGCCGCCCGGCTTGCCTTTGGCGTGCGAGTGCTGGCCGCACTTGTTGCATTCGTAGGTCTTAGCCCATTTCAGTCCTGTCCCGCATCAAATTGGTATCAGAGCTTAGGGAACCAGTTTGTTCTTACAAATTGGGGTCTTAGGTCATTTGAGTCTTTAGGTTGTCAAGGGTGCAATTGAGGCATTAGATGTGTCTAAGTTGCATGTGAGTCATTAGGTTTGTTTTGGGTGCATTTGAGTCCGCTTTCTTCCCCTTTTTCCATCGCCATTTTGAGTCGTGTCTAGTCCCATCCCTTAGTTGTCCTACATGTCCCTTCCATAGTCCTAGGGCGAGCATGTGTATTTAGAGTCCTCAGGTGCATCATCATGGCTATCCCTACTTGGTCAACTCCATACAACTCGGCCCTCCACAAGGGTCCGACCGACCCTCTATTCCTGGACATCATTCTAGATGAGGACCTTCGCTTTGATGGATCGAGCCCTAGAGCCTATCTAAGGTGGGAGGCTAGCATGGGAAAATACTTTGAGAAGAATTGGATATATGGTGCCGCGAGAGTCAACATTGCCGAGGGACAACTTTCACCTCAAGCCGGAAGCGTGGAATCACATAGTGAGTCTTAGGGCAGGTTGGAGGCAAGAGCCCATACACTCTTGGGAGGAGATGAAGGTAGAACTTAGGAAGATCTACACTCCCCAACGCTCCCCCTCCTACTCGGAGACCCATAGCTCGAGGAGCACTACCACTCCTCCTTTCTCTCTCGGCCAGTCTAAGGCCACTATAAGGGCTCAACCTCTGCAACGCCCATCACCTCTTACCCCCAACCGAGCACATCATAGTTGGAGGAGCAAGGTGCCACCTGTGTGTGAGTCTAGGCCCGAGACTAAATCTCATGATTACCAGCAAGTCTCCCCGAATGCCCTTAACTTGAGAGATCTCCCCCTCGCAGAACTCCTGCAACTCTTTAGGGAGAAACTTGAAAGGATGGGCACTCCTATGGGATCACCGACTTCCCCTGGCCCACCCTCGAGCCAGGACGAAGTCGTGCCAGAACCTACAGGGGTTAGGGTCGACACTCTTAGCCCAACACCCATGATCGAGAGCCAAGGTCCCATCTACTTCATAGAGGATTCCCTTTCCCCACCTGAGGGAGATGCTTCGCCCTTCGACCCTCATCTAGGGCCTTTCTTGTCTCCTGAGGGCAAACTTGTCACTGGAGAGCCTCTAGCTAGCTGGTTGAGGAAGGGTCCCACTCTAGATGCTTCGATTCCTTGTTACCCACCCATGGAACCAACTCTACCGGTAGTACCCCTTAACTCCTTTCACACCACTTTTCGGTCCTTCTGCTTTCTTGAAAATGTGAAGGACTTCCTTAGGAGTTTAGATTATCAATGGGAGTTGACTTATATGTTGACCTTAGGGTCTGACCAACCCTATAGTCATAGCTTCACGCTCCCTGCTTTGGGGTCTATTACCTCGGTCTACACCATAGGACATATCACCTCCGAGATCCTTTTATTCTTTCCCATACCCGTGGAGATTGATTTTATCCCCTCTTATGGTGTCACGGTCCCGAGGGAGGAACCTAGCTTTCCTTGCCTCCCTTGTGAGCCCCTTGCCCCATATATTAGAGCGCCTGAAGGTGACCCTCTGCACCTGGGCGAATGTCGCACATGGGCAAGTATAGTGAAGGGACCTGTCGGGAGGGGTCATCATTTCTTTGATCCATTCGATCCCCTCCCTAGTGAGCCTCTCGACTCATATTCTCTTCCCCACCTAGTCGAGGAGGTATATCATCACACCCTATCCAAACCTGCTAGCCAACACCTCACCTTGCATACTTCCAGACGCCAGAGTTTAGGAGGCCAGGGACACATGTCTCACTCTCATGTTTCTCCATGTCCCTCATCATATAGGGGTAATGTCATGAGTGAGTTTGGGCAATCTAGTCCCCATGAGTCTACCACATTCAGTAGGACACCCATGCATGATAGATACAACTTTGGTTGTCCAGGTCCTCCCCGTGTTGTCCAATCATGTAGGAGTCATAGGCATGCTAGGTCTGTGTTTGGATGTTCAGGACCACCACTGCATTCACATAGGTATGAGTCAACACAGCTAGTTCAGAGTCTGCGTCATCACCACCTCGAGGCCAGCAACGCACGTTATAAGGAGTTAGCTGATGCGCATCGACGCACCCGTGAGTTCCGAGAGGGAGAGTACGTCATGATCAGGGTCAGACCTGAACGGTTTCCTTCGGGGGCCGTGAAGAAACTCCAGGCCCGCGGTGCTGGACCCTTTCAAGTCTTGAAGCGAATTGGGTCGAATGCGTATGAGATTGAGCTGCCAGACGACTATGGGATCTGTTCGACGTTCAATGTCTCAGATCTGGTGGCATATCGGGATCCCGCGGTGATTCCCAGTGAGCTTTTTGGGCCCTCCCCTCCTGTTGAGAGTATTACACCTACTGAGCGTCCACCTCTTCTAGCCCCATTACAGACACGCGAGCGTATAGATTGTATACTGGATGAGCAGGTGACCACGACCCGGAGCGGAGCCTACCAACGCTTCCTAGTGCGTTGGAGAGGGCGCCCTGCGACAGACGACGCCTGGATCACACGTGGAGAGCTGACCTGCTGGAGCGCTACCTGAGCGATCGTGACCCTTACTCGACGGGGTCGAGTTCTTCCCACCCGGGGAGAATTGGTGAGGACACGCGCCGCATCACTCGACGGAGCACACGGAGCACGCCGACATCTCTTTGGCTGGGCGACTACGGCATCTATTAGTGGAACTTCCTTCTCATTTGAGGCCATGTTGGGCCTAGGTTTGGTCCCTGCGTGGACACGTTATCTAGTTCTTTATATTAGCAGACTATGTGTAAAGGGAGTAGTGGGCTATCTTCTTATTATTGGGCTTGGCCTTGGCCCATAATTAATGGGCTTAGGATTAGGGTTTGGGGCGCACCCCTCATCCATCATCCTGGGTGGCTGCGCCACCTTCCCCCCCTTGCCCCCTCCACTTGCCTTTTTGGGCACCCCCCTTGCCCCATTCCATCTCACCCCCCCTTTCCCCCCTTGGGCGCCCCCTCCCTTTGATCCCTCCTTGATTGGAGGAGGGATGGCCGCCCCCCCCCTTGAATGGGGAAGGGCTGGGTCGCACCCCCCCTTCCATTTGCGCCCCCCCCCTCCATGTGGCAAGGGTGAAACCCTAGCTTTCCCCCCCCCCCCCGATATAAAGGCTTGTATTTTCTTTTGAGCATTATTATTGAATGAAATTGAAATAGCATTTGCTGAAGGTGGCTGCGCCCCTCCTCTGTTCCTCCTTGCTCCTGCGACGGGAGCAAGCTCGGGGTGTGACTCCCCATCCCTCGGTGCGACGCCGAGGGCCCCTTTCTCTTCTATCCCTTCTCAAGTTCTAGTTCGGTGCGCCCGGATTTCTCCTCCAAGAGCAGCGATGACCACCCCCTGTTCGTGAAGGCCTTGGGCGACCAGACCATTTTTTTGTGGATCTTCTACAAGTCGCCGACGCGTGCGAGGTGGTCTCACCTCATTCGGAGTTCGGCATCACCCGTGGCGATTTTCTCCGTGAGCGCGCACAGGACCCCCTCTCCCTGCGAGCCTAGTTCTGCCCGCCCCCTTTCAAAAATCCCACAGGATGGACGTCTGCGAATTTGGACGCGGGATCTTCATTGGTCGTACCTCTCTTCGTCCTCTGTCCAACGCCGCTGACCTCGCCTCGATCCGACGTCCGAGCTGCTCGTGGCGTCCATTCCCGTGAGGTCGCGCAGGTCTGCCCTGTCCACCCGGCGCCAGAACCACCTGCGGATTCCAGAGCTTGCTTCTCTCAGCCACGACCAGATCTGATCGATTCCTTCGGGCGGGACCTGCTGCTCTGCGTCCTCTTCATCCTCCAACAAGCAGAGCTCCGTTCGCCCTTTGGAGCTATTTCTGCTGATTTTTCCCGCTCAAGCGCTCAGTTCTGGGAGCAGAATCCTGTCGCAACTTGCAGGTGCGCCCCCGGCTTCCACGGACGGAATCTGCGTGCCCCCTTTGGCCGAGGCTTCCTCCCGTGACCTAGCTACGCGCCATCACTAACGGCGCCTCAATCGGACACCGGACCAGGTCGTGGGAGCTTTCACCGCGGAGTCACGCATTGCTGCGAACCTGCCGACCACCGTTCGGGTCCTCCTCGCGGCCAACCCTTCACCGAGTGCCGCCCGTCAGCCCGTACATTGGTAGCCCCGAATCTTTGCATGTAGCCTGTTACCTCCCTGCGAGGAGTGGGCACTTTATTGGGTTGTATTGATTGTTCATCCTTCGTGTATCGGGGTTGTCGATCTCGGCCGGGGTTCCTTCCCCACGCCCAGGCGTGGAGGTACGTGCGAAGCTCCTCACTGTTGGCATTTCGCTTTACTAGTATACTTTCTAGCATGCCGCGTGAGTGTGTGTAGGTTCCTAGCTAGCTTCTTATTCACCGCGTGGTTGTGAGTTGAGAGCACCCATTCCGTGGCCCTAGTCGAGCGCCGAGCTCGGACTAGATTCCCATAGGCGCACGGCGGCTCCTTAGTCGCTGAGATCCCCGCACTTCCCTCATAGGGACGGTTGTTGGGCTTGAGTTTCTTGTTGAGAGACGCCTCCACCCAGAGGAACGCTACGGAGGTCAGCCGCCCGGCTTGCCTTTGGCGTGCGAGTGCTGGCCGCACTTGTTGCATTCGTAGGTCTTAGCCCATTTCAGTCCTGTCCCGCATCATCTAGCTAAGGTCTTGCAAAGATCACGAGAGTATCAATTGAAAATGAACCCCAAAAAGTGCGTATTTGGCGTATCATCAGGGAAGTTGCTTGGATTCATTGTCAGCAAAAGAGGAATTGAAGTTGATCCTAACAAGGCGAAGGCCATTAGAAACATGTCTCCTCCCAAGAATTTGAAGGAAGTTCGAGGATTAATCGGGAGGTTGCAATTTATCCGCCGCTTTGTCTCCCAGCATTCACAAAGATGCATGCCGTTTTACGAGCTTACTAAGCCGGGGGTCAAGTTCAATTGGGATGACAAGTGTCAGGCAGCTTTTGACGGGTTGAAGGATTATCTGGCCAATCCTCCTGTCCTGAGGCCGCCGATTCCAGGCAAACCACTTATCCTCTATGTTTCTGTCCTGGATGACTCTGTAGGTGTTGTCTTAGCTCAAGTGGATGAAGAAGGTAAAGAGAGGGCAGCATACTATTTGTCTAAACTTCTAAACCCGTGTGAGCAGAGGTACTCAACCATGGAAAAGACTTACGCTGCTTTGGTCTGGGTGGTTCAAAAGTTAAAACACTATTTCTTAGCTCACGAGGTTCACCTCATTGCTCGCATGAATCCGATTAAATTCCTTCTTGAAAAATCTGTTCTTACTGATCGATTAGCACGCTGGCAAAGTTTCCTTTCACAGTTCGACATCACTTACATTCAACAGAAAGCAATCAAAGGCTACGCCATTGCCGAACATCTTGCTCACCACCCTCTACCCCGATTTGATCCTGTCAATTCAGAGTTTCCAGATGAAGAACTAATGTCCATTAATCAACCCCACGATCCTATGTGGACGTTACATTTTGATGGAGCTCTAAATTCCCAAGGAAGAGGGATCGGCATGGTTCTTTTAACACCAGAAGGGGTCACCATCCCATTTGCTGCTCGGCTTACTTTCCCTGTCACAAACAATATAGCTGAGTATGAGACTCTTCTGGCCGGTCTTCAAACCGCTCATCAATATGGTGTTACTCACTTGCGAATTATGGGTGACAGTCAGCTTATTCTGCGCCAGGTGCTTGTCAAGTGCCGCACTATCAATCCTAAGCTCAAGACCTACTAGGAACTTGCTTCAGCCTATGCCAAACTCTTCACCAAGTTAATCTTTGTTTATGTCCCTCGAAGCCAGAACATCTTAGCCGACGCTCTTGCATCTTTGGCCTCTGCTCTAGTCTTCCCTCCTGAGCGTGATTTTCATGTTCCTCTGATTCATCAGCGTGACACTCCAGCTATTAAGGATCGTGCATTCCTCGATATTAGGGATAAGGTGCTCGAGAAGGTCAGGCAGAAGGAAGCTCTTAAAGGCAAAGAGGTCATGCTTTTGGATTGGCAAGAAGAATTGGCTGACGAAGAGAAACCTTGGTATTATGAGATTGCCAGATATTGCAATGATCAGTCCTATCCCTAGGAGGCCACAGTGGAAGAAAGGAAAGCAATTAGAAGAGTGGCTCAATGTTATGTTTTAGTTGGAGGTGTGCTCTACAGAAGAGGGCTCACAGGTGTTTTATTAAGATGCCTCGACGATGATGAGTATTGGATGGTTGTGGAAGAGGTGCATTCAGGAGTGTGTGGTGGTCATGTGAACAGCCAGATGCTAGCTAAGAAGATCCTTAGATTAGGTTTCTATTGGCCAACTCTAGAAGAGGATTGCTCCATCTATGTTCGAAGGTGTGTTAAGTGCCAACTGCACGCCGACAAAATTCATTCTCCTGCTTCTTCACTCCATCCCATGTCCTCCCCATGGCCTTTCTCCATGTGGGCTTTCGATATCATTGGACCTCTTGGTGATTCGAACCTCCTGACCAAGCAAAAGTCGTTCATCCTGACGGCAACGGAATACTTCACTAAGTGGGTGGAAGCAGAAGCTTACGTGGAGATTAAAGCGTCAACATTTTACAAATTCATAATGAAGAACATCATCATGAGGTTCGGCATCCTGAGTACCATCGTCACCGACAATGGACCTCAATTTATCTCCCAAGAGCTCAAGGACCTCTGCAATAGGTATAACATTGCATTGCATCATTCTTCTCCCTATTATCCGCAAGGCAATGGCCAGGTAGAGGCCACTAATAAAGGTTTGATCAAAATCGTTAAAAAGACGTGTGAGGCTAATAAATTCTCGGATTGGCCAGACAAGCTAGTTGAAGCCCTCTGGGCCTATCGCACTTCCATTCGTACCCCCACTGGGCAAACCCCTTTCGCCCTTACTTATGGAATGGAGGCAGTAGTCCCTTATGAGATTCTCATTCCATCTTTGCGAGTACAATTGGACAAGGAACTCCCTATTGATGAGCGTCGCGATTCGCTCCTTGCTCAATTGGAACTCCTAGATGAGAAGCGTCTGGTCGCCGCTGAGCATGCGCGTGTTTATCAAAATAGGCTCTCACGTTTTTATCAAAAGAAAGTAATTGAGAGAAAATTCAAAGTCGGTGAGATGGTAATCAAGAGAATCTTTGTAAAGCCTGGTGGACCCCGCTCAAAACTCCAACCAAATTGGGAAGGACCTTTTGTTATAAAAGTTGTTTATCCTGGCAACGCTTACAAATTAATTAATACTGAGGGAGAAGAGCTAACTCACCCTTGGAATGGTTTGCATCTTAAGAAATACTACCCTTGATTCCAAAATCCAAAATATATATATATATTTCCAAAATCCAAAAAAATATAAATATTTCCAAAACCAAAATATATATATATATATTTCCAAAAACCAAAAAAATAGAAATTCTCCAAAAACCAAAAAGAATGAAAGTTTTCCAGATGGTTGCCACGGTTGTAAGGACGCAAGGTCCGAAAGGTTAAAATTCAGAATTCATTCACCCGTCTTGTTAGCTTAAAATGGGGTTGACACCCACACACACACCACACGCTTAAACCTCAAACTGAAGCGGTGCAAAATCCAACGGAAAGTCAAAACCTGACTAAAGGTGAAGACAATACCCGTTCTTTCCTTCTTCGGCCCATAAGGGAGGAAGGGACGCCTCGAGGTAGATACGCCAAGCCTACTCGCCGCTCTAGTAGGTGGAAGTCAGGGCCCAAAAGGAAACAAAATGCCACAAAAGCCCAAGTACAATTAGGTTTTTATTTATCAATGCAAATCAACTTCAAAGTGAAAGTCAAATGGTGAAAAGAAAAGCATGTCAAGAGGGTAAAGTCCCCGCAAGGAAAACTTTGGGCGTATGCATGCAATATAAAAGAGGCAAAAGGCAACAAAGTTTCCCTACGCCAAAGACCGAACCCCAACGGGCATAAGGGCAGGGGTGGTAGCTTTGCTTCGGGCATCTCAGAATCCTTTATGGGCTGCCTTATATTTTCTTCCATCTCTTTCTTTTTGATAAGTCATAAACCAGCAGAATGGTCCAGACCGACCTAGGAGATTGCACCGTGCGAAATCTCGAATATAAGTTAATCATTATCACGTCAACTCCCTTTTAATTACTCAAGAAAGGTTCATGAATTTTTAATGGTAACCGTGTAGGACCCACGGTCTGGGTAGCCTTGTCAACCCAATTTGGAAAACAAAAAAAAAATTTAATTAACGCCTTCGTTTAGGGCGCTTTTTATTTAATTCACGCCTTTATTCAGGTCGTCTCCTTCAAAATAACGTCCCCTCCCAGGTCGTCGCTTTCTCAAAATTTGAAAACATTTTCAAATTCATGCCGTTACCTTGGGCGTCTTTTATTTTAATAACGACCTGATCTAAGACTCATTTTTTGAAAAATAAAAAAAAATAAATATAAAAGGAAAAGAAAAGAAAAGAGGAAATGGGGTTTATTCTTCATGTGTGTGCTTGCATTATTGCATAGGGCATCTTGATTATTGTTTGCATACGTATGCTCGCGTGTTGCATCTCCCTTTATTGGTTATTTCATTTGCCTTATTCAATTAAAGGCTTGGCCCCTTGACCCGCTATCCAGGTCAAAATTAAAGGCACCCCTTGCTTATTGAGCAAGGGGCCAAGTCGAACAGCTGAATTAACATGTTTATCCAAGTGTGAACCACAGCTGCAGGTACGGGACAGAGTAAGGTAAAATAAAGAACGTGGAAAAGAAGCAAAATACACAAGTGCTCAGGTAACAAATATGTCAATCTCATATATATATATACATCATAAATATCTGAGTACAGGTGTGAGGGTGGAGGAGTACAAGTAAGTCTCTCAGCTCTCGCCTCCACCCTCCTATCTCCTACTCTCTACCTCGTCCTCGCCGTCCCGAGGAGGCACTGGTGGAGGAGACATGGGCTCCCGAGAAGAAGCTGGAACTCGAGCTTGGCCCCCTGCCTCACTCCTCTCTCGGAGAGAAGAACCCGCCACAAAGGTGGAGCTGGTGAAGGAGTACCCCGCAGCACGAGCTCGCTCACGCCCTCGCTGGAGACGCTCCTCAGCAACTCGTAGCCGCTCCTGAGAAAGGACCAGCTGGGTCCTCGAGTCTGCCAGCTCACGCTCGCGTACTGCCACCAGCTCCTGGTACTGAGCACGCTCTGACTAATGTAGCTCGTGGTGACGGGCACGGTCCGCCAAGTGCTGCTCCCCCTCTCGAGCGCGCTCTCGTCGCTCCAGCTCGAGGGCAACCCGCAGCTCTGCCACGTCCTGAGGCAGCTCCTCCCGTCGCCTCAGGGACCGCTCCAGCTCTGTAATCCACTGCTCGCGGATCGCCAGCTCTGTCCCGGCCAGGGCAGCCTGGGTACGTGCCGTCTGTAACTGTCTGGTCTGCAAACAGGTAAACAAATCATCAGTTCCACAGTTCAATAATTCATGAAATAAGCAACGCATGACGGAAAGTAAATCACTCACCTGGGCAGTCATCGCCTGCTGTCCCTCGCAGACGCAAGCAAGAGCGGCTTGAAGCTCCTCAGTCTGAAAAAAATGAATTTCATCAGTGCGCATTGAAATATAAGCAATAATTGAATGAGGTTTGAGTTTTGGAATTTACCCGTGAGGCGAGGTCGCGCTCTGCAGCCTCGGCCCGTGTGACCGCTCCTGCTAGCTGCTCTGCTAGTGCAATCACCTCTGCACTGGGTCCCCTCGAGCTGGAGGCTTCCCCTGTATCTCTCCCTACGGCTCCCTGCTGGGCACGCTGCATTCATTGAAATCATCAGTGGCTAATCATCAATAATTCAATAAAAATTCATTTGCATGTAGAAATAATTTAAACACTCACCAGGGTCTCGAGGTCGGCCCGTGTGGCGGCCAGCTGGTCCTCCAGGCCGTGTAGGTGGGCCTGGGCATCCATCGCCGCTATGTCCCGTGCATTCTGCATTTATTACATATTAGTCACATGATAGATACATAAGCATTTGCATTTTATTTAGAAATAATTACATTCATACGTACCCCTAGGACCCTCATCTGGGGTCGGCCGGCGTATACCTCCCAGTAGCGCCGGAGGTACTCGGAGCTGTCAGTCGCCTGGGAGGTGACTCAGGTCCCGCCTCGTCGCCAGTCGGTGTACTGCTCCTCGAACCGCACTCTCCAGTCGATCGCCTTCGTGCGACCGCGCGTCTTCTTCCCGATCCCTCGCGGTTCCCCAACCTCTATCCACTCCTGGTGTAGGCCCATGGTACTCATCACCAGTCTAAGTCGTAACGGCTCGATCTCGCTCAAGCAGTGAACCCAAAGCTCATGCTCAAAGCGAGGTCGCCCTGCTACGACCCATGGCTGGCCCTCGTCAGTCATCCCCTCGTAAGGCCTCCATCGCACCTGCATCCATGAACATGTATGTCATCTCATCATAATCATAATAAATTCAAAATAAAAAAAATGCATCATTCATACCAGCGAGGGAGGGAAGTCACGGAACTCTCTCCGTAGCACCCACAACTCGTAGCCGAGTGGGGCACCGAAAACCACTGGCAGCCAGCGCCGTGCTAGAGGGAAAGCACCCTCACCTCCTGGCCGTGGGTCAGCACGCCCCATAGGCATGTACAGATGGCTCCAAACCTGCATCCATGCATTGCATTAGTAAGGCATTCACATGCATAAAAAAAGAAAGGAAAATATATAAGTGCATACCTGAAGAAAAGGTGAGAAGCCACTGACAGTCATCTCTCGCCCTGTCCCCATGGACAGGTCGGCCATCATGTGCGCTAGCAGCGCCGCTCCCCAGGCGTATCTGCCAACTCCCTCTAAATCCTCGAGTA
Organism: Amorphophallus konjac; assembly: GCA_022559845.1. Classification (NCBI taxonomy): domain Eukaryota; kingdom Viridiplantae; phylum Streptophyta; class Magnoliopsida; order Alismatales; family Araceae; genus Amorphophallus; species Amorphophallus konjac. The sequence goes on along the minus strand of CM040121.1, from coordinate 182,816,394 downwards.
TCCCTAGGAATCGGCAGTTGATGACGTCGCCCTTTGTGCCGAGCAATAGCCTCCCGAGCAGCAGTAGTAGGAACCTCCTCAGGTCTCGGTCTGCCCTCTCCCTGTCGGCTGGGTCCTGGCAATAGACTGCCCTAGCCCCATCAATCAATCTCTGTAAGAATCGCTCTAAGGACTCCCCTGACCTATGCCTAGCGTCCCCTAAGCCCATCACTGTAGTCAGGTCGGTGCGGAAGATAGTCCTACACTCGCTAGGTGTCTCGTAGACCATCTCTAGCCCTAGCAGTCTCTCGGCCAGCCCTGTATAGTCTGGTAAGGTGATCCCGCTCACTGCCTCCCCATCTACCCTAAGTCCCGTGATCATATCCACCTCCTCTAGGGTAGGAACCATATGCCCCCAAGGCATCAGGAATGCCCGGCTAGTCCTATCCCATCTCTCCCTCAGAACCTGGATAAGTGGTAGGTCGGGTCTAACTGGCTCTATGCTAAGGAAGGCCCCAAACCCCATAGCATCTACCCTGGCTCTCTGGAACTCGGGGAGGCCATAATATGCTGCTCGGACCATGACCCAGGAGATCCGTGTCCTCATCAACCCCTGCACACATAAAGAAAGAAATTTTGGTTTAATTGTTCAATTATTCTTGTTGGAATTCACTTAATTGCCTTGGTTTGAGATGTTGATGTTTGATTTAATTAACGACCTACCCTAGGTCGTTGTTTATCTAAGAAACGCCCCGGTGGGAGGCGTGGTTCTGAGGTTAATTTCTAAATTCCTAAAAGGTTTTGAATAGACGCCCGTCCCAGGGTCGTCATTTCATTAAGTAACGCCCCTGTGTAGGGTGTTTTCTGTTTAAATGGATTTTGGGTTTTAATAATTTATTCTGGAATTAATGAAATGGACGACCATCCCTATGGTCGTTATCTGTTGAATCGACGCCCCGATGGGAGGCGTTGTTTTCCTGGGTTGTGAAAATAAAATTAAAACAGCATGCGATATAAATCATGGGAAAAATATATAATTGAACAAATGCACGGAATTAACCGCATGATTGATATAAAAAATGATAATTCAAATGGACGACATGCTCTAGGGCGTGTTTTCATGAGGTTAATTATTTTTCAGGAAATAAAAATGGAATTCACGACCAAAGGTTGGGCGTCTTCTTTTTAATCCACGACACCCCTGGGGGCGTCTTCTTTCTGAGTTGCAGGTTTTCCAGCCCGAGGGCTATGGAAATTGAGGTAAAAATGAAAAAAAAGTGGAAATTTGGGTTTAGGGGCTTACCTTTTGTTGTCTAGGCCCAGTCAACTCACCACGGAGTTGAGGCCTTGGTTGTCTTGGCCGCCGGAGTTGGCCACGGCGAGGCACGACCACCGCCGGGGCTTCTTCTTCTCCACCTTCTTCTTCTCCCCCTTCCTCTTCGTCTTCTCCTTCTTCATTCTCACCACCTTCATCGCCTTCTTCTTCTCCTTCATTCTCTTCTTCTCCTTCGATCCGTTCTTCCTCGTTGCCGGCCTCCGCCACCGGAGCCTCCTCGACTGCCGCCGTCGGAGCCTCCACGGCGTGATCTTCCTCCCCCAAGTCCACCACCTCCGGTGCGGCCACCCTCTGCCGCTTGAGACCGTCGGCCATTGCTTAGGGCTTGGGGGCGAGAGGGTTTGAGAGTATGAGAGAGAGGTAGAGAGATGGGGGAGGGTTTTTTTGGTTAGGGTTGCAGTAGGGTGTAGAAGAGAGAAAGAAGGAAAGATGACGAAGGAGGAAGAAGAAAGGAAGGAAAGTTAAGTCGAATGGTCAAAAAGAATTAACGACTTGAGGAAGGCCGTGTCTTAAAGAATTAACGACCGGCACCAGGGCGTTTCTTAATAATTGACGACATTTCTTAAGGCGTTATTTTTATTTGCATGGGGAATGATAACCGTCGTCAGACGCATTCAATGGGGATTGACTGATGTGATGGGAGTGATGATTACTGTTTCTGAGTAACGACTAGTCTTGAGGCGTTATTTATATGAAACGTGACTTTTCTGAAGGCGTTACTTTTAGAATTTCAACGAATACTTTTTGGAATATAAATCGAATTAACGCCTTGTCCTAGGACGTTATTCAGTTAACGCCCATTGGTGAAGGCGTCAGTTATGAGAGATCAATCATTGAAGACGACGTTGGCTGAGGCGTCACTTTGTGAATTAACGACACTGCTTGAGTCGTTATTTACAACAGAACCGCAAGTTATTGGAAGATTTGATCAGAATCACTGTGTTATTGGCTCAATCAGAAAATTATCATTGATCTATTGGAAGAAAAGATTACATTGCTTCAATGAGCTATTTTGGGCCTCAAGCTTCTTAAAGCTATTACATAAGACTTCCACTATTCTATGTCTTCTTCTAAGTTTTCCACAGGATGATGTGTCTTGTTGATTTTCCACAGAGCTTGGATAGTGGTGCATTCTTCCCCATCCTCATTACTGCCAAGGTCCCGTGTCTTGATCGGAGGGAGATGAGATGGATCTTCGAGTACTTGCCGTGGAAGCCCGAGTTGAGGAAGGCACCGGTGTGAGTTGTACAATATAAATTCTGAAGCGCCTATAAGTCTAAGGTCAGTACCGGGAGAAAATCTTGCACAGAGTTCTTGAGTCTTGAGTATTCCCGGGGCGCAAGTGAAGAGGTTCTTGGGCATTACTTTGAGGTGTTCTCTCCATTCCGCTCTCTTCTTAATCTGAGGAATCTGGTTCGTCACTCTATTGCTTATTCCTAATGAGCCGGTCATGTAAGAGAGTGGACTTTTTGAGAAGATTCTTGAGGATTGTTGGGCCTCATCACATGGATCAAACTTGAAGTGGAGATCTACCCAACTAGAGAGAGCTAGCATGCATCCGTAGATGGGCCTTCCCATCGCCGCTGAGGTAAGCCCACTATAGAGATAGGCTAGGATAGCCGGTCCAACTCTCTCTCCTTCCTACAAGCTCACTATTGCGCTTAATTGGGCCTCCTCTAGGAAATCCTCCGTGGATGGGAATAAGAGTGCTCCTGCTAAGCATACCACGAAGGCCTTCGCCACCCGTTCGATCTCTTCTTCTTCTTTAGCTTGATCCGCTCTCTTGTACACCCATGAGGCAAGCTTTAGAAGATTAATTCCTTTAGTGACCTTGATTTGATTCACTAAGTTTGGGCTAGGTATCAATGTGGTAATAGTTTATGTGAGGAGATTGGTCTTGGCATGATGGCCATCTTCTCTTCATCCCCTTGCTTCATCCTCTTCAAGCCCAAGATCAACTCTAATTCTGCCAATAGGATGGTGGCTTCAAAGGTTGAGAATAGGAAGGTGTGAGTGGAAGGGTGCCATATTTCAATTAGAGCTCCTATGGCAGCCCAATCTAAGTGGATTTGGTCATAGTGTTTTGCATGGGTTATTAGGCCTAGAAGATGCCATCTAGAGAGAAAGGCCCTCATATCTGAAGAAAACTTGGAGAGAATGAGAGGCAGCCACTTAATTTTGATGAATCTCCGGGCTCCTGGGATATTAGGATATTCCTGTGGAAAAGAAAGGAAACAGAAAGGACAAGCAGAGCAGTGGCTGAGAAGAATTGGAATAGCAGAACCAAAGAAAGATAAAACAGAAGGGACATCAACCAGTTAAACTTACCTGATTTAATGCAATGCGGTTGCTGATGTGCCCGTTGATCTCAGATAATCTGGGAGTTGAAATCTTGGATCTCTTGATGGCTCTCTCCATCTTCGGTCTGCAGGAAGGGCGGACAGTTGCAGTGCCTGTAGAAGGAACGGAAGAAGCAGAAGAAGCAAGATTCGATGAATTTGTTTTGATTGATCTAGAGAGGTTCCTTTTTTTTTATGGAGGTCTGAAGGGTCTTAAGGCTGTTCGGAGTTGGAAGATTGATTGCCATTAGGATTGGGTTTTGCTTTCGATTTGGAATCGGAAGCGTGTTGTTAATTAACGTCTTCTATTGGGGCGTCAATTGTTTAATTGACGACTTGACAAAGGTCGTGTTTTATTTAACGCCCCTGTATGGGACGTTTTATTCTTGAAACTCTCGGTGCATTTAACGCCTCAGTTGAAGGGCGTGTTTTATCTTTTGACGCCCTGATATCAGACGTCTTTCATGCTTTTGACGCCATTCCCTCCAGTCGAGATTTTATTTGCTCACATGATTAACTTCTCCATATGCTTTGATGAACTTAAGTGCTATTCTTTGGTTGGAATTGCTTTTTAATTAAGCACTTATGATCATATCTTGAGGGTTATTTCTGATCATTGTTATGAGGGCTAATGAATTTTCAAGTGCAGAAGAGTGCAGGCTTCGAGATGCTTGGATCATTGGTAGGAATAACATCATTCTATTTCTTGTATTTATTTCCTGTAAGCATTGTTACTATATGGTATTTTACGCTATTATAGCATATCAAGGACCTAGTGGTTCTGATGAACCTGGAATTTGAGTTCCCCTTCATCAAAAACAGTGATAATTCCAGGAGAGTCTTGATCACACGGATAGGCCGTTGAGTCATTAAAAGTTTGGGACGATGGTTCCACTTTCTGAGTTGAGGCGCGGATAAACGGGCTTCGGCTTAGTGTCAGCTCAGAGATCTGGATTCTTGACCAAATCTAGATGGCTTAGTAATATTATCCTTGATTATTTTCTATTTTTAGTTTGTTTTATCTTTTCCCTTTTAGCCCAGCATGCATCATGTAGGATTTTGAGCTTCATGACGAAAATCTTCATATTATGGTAATAATGAAGGTCACTCGCTCTTGATTGAGTTGACATGAGATATTCCACTCCAAATCAAGTACTTTGTTCTCTCCGAAGCCGCTCAGGCTAGTTCCTTGAAAATGTCCCTTTGCTGGATCTTCATCTCGATTCCCTTTATTTTTCTGCAAATCCACCTTGGTTGTAGCACGTCCACGTTGGCTGGTAACCGCTCTCCAATGGTGTCTCCCTGTCGTGCCCACGTGAACATTTCATTTACTTAGTTTAGTCTCCTTTATCCAGCAAATCGATGCTTCCTTGGAATTACCCGGAGTTGTTTCACTTTGAATCCTGGAAAGATTTCCAATGCTTAGTGTCTGAGGCGTGTCACATCACACCTTGGCATCTACTTAGCAGTTCGCTCCACTTCATTCCACTTCGTTTCACTTTCGTTTCATTTCGTCTCACTCCCTTCCAAAGCAGACGCCAAGGCGGGGCAGCTGTAGACACACCAAAATTGACGTTTTGTTGATTAAATCTCATGTCACTATGATAACGCCCCAAAGTGAACTTCAATATTTCTATAATATAAAGTTTTTATTTTTTTTGTGTGTGTTTTTGTGATTTATTCTTGCATTTTGGTGATTAACGACTTCATTGGGGGCGTTATTTAAGTAACGGCCTTGCTTGAGGCGTGTTTTTAAGAAAGGACGACTTGTGTTATGGGCGTCAATTCCTGGTGTTATGCGAGTCCCACCCCGATTGAAATCAATGATTAACGTCCTTCCTCAGGGCGTGTTTTTAATCAACGCCTTTGCTTCAGGCGTCTTTTTGTAATTTTTAAATAAAGAAGGTTTTATTACCAAAATTGATTCTAGGAAATGGCGCCCTGATCCTGGTCGTGTTTTGATTTAACGCCATTGCGGTAGGTCGTCAATTGTTGAATTGACGCCCTTCGGTAGGTCGTGTCTCACCCTTTCGTGTCCTTCTTAAACTCGTCTTTCCTGAAGAGTTCCCTGCCTTTCTTGGTCACCTTGCTCGATCTGGGAACTAGAGTCCTTACCATTGATGATCACTGCCTGTTCTTATCTTCCCAAATCTGTGTCTATCTGTGATCGAAACCCTATAAAAGAGTTCCCTAGTCGATCTCGCGCAAGGTTAGAAGAAGGAGAGAGAGCCGTTAGAAGCAGGGCTATTGTCACAGAGGTTACGGTGTTGTTGGAATCGTTAACCCCGAATCAGAGAAAGCGCAGAGAAGAGTTTCTCTTTTCATCCGCGTGATCTCTTCGTCATCTTCCCTCTGCTTCCTGCTGCTCCGGTGGTTCTCCCCCTTTACTGTTTACAGGAACAGCGGGGGTTCCCTCTCCTTTGTTTGTATTTGTCTTCATCGTATCATCAACGTCCATCATTTTCTTCTTTTGCATTAGTATTGCATATCTTCTTCCTCTCCCTAATTCTCTAGGGGTTTTAAAACCAAACAAAAAGGTGCGCATGCTATATTCTTATTTCATCATCATACTATTTCTTGGATTGATACTACACTCACTCTCCGCTGATCCACTGTTCTTTTATTTGTTTGTTCTTTGTTTAAGGTAATCAAAAGAAAGAACCCCCTTCATCGGCCGGCCGATAGAAGGTGGAGGAAGGAATCCACATCCATCCCGCATCCTATTATCACCAGGTATTCGCGATCATCTTTTCTTCTTATTGAGGTAACCCCTCTGGCGATCACTCTCTTTAGCAGCACCACGTGCTCTTTTACTCCCTTTTCATCATTATTCTTCTTATTATTCTTCATATTCTTATTATTATTCTTATTTTCCTTTAAGAGTGGATTTTCCATGATTCACAGGTAAAGCTACTAGCACCAATCTCACGACGCGAAAATCGACACACGTGCCACGGCGAAACAACCGGAACTCGACGGTCAACATGACCAAAACCCGAAGGTCGAAGTCACAGAGACTGACAGTCTGTCACTCCCAACTCGACAGGAGTACCTCCCACTAGAAGCACAGTCGGTAGCGTCCCCTGACGTCTTACACCGCACCGTAGGTGAACTGCCTGACGTGGTAGCACCTACCAGAGGCACGGACACCGAACAAGTAACCACAAAGCAAGTGACTAGCTGGGGTCACGCCCGTCAGCGTGGGTCCAATCGCCCCCAACCACGTGTGCACACACAAGCCGTCCGCCCCTGGCCTGGCCTCTAACTGGTTTTCCCCTCAGCCGAACTCTGGCTGCTAGACGCGGGCCCCGACGGAAACCAATCTAAAAACCGTCCTCATGGTAAGCCCGTACACCTACTCCCAGGTGAGACCAGCACACGCGTACTAGTGGGCTACGACTAGTGGAGGGTCACTGAAGGAGTAGACTCTCAAGTCAACGAAAAATCACGTCCAAACCTGACGAAGTACGGGGACCGTCCCACGTACCAGACCACAGTCAGAGAAGAAACGGGACTCACAGTCCACAAGGAAACGTAGAAGTACGGTTCCCAAGGCAGCTCACAGTTCGCCAAACCGAATCCCACTCTCAGGGAACAATGGGAAACCTCCAACTCTAGGCTGGATAACTGGACTCGCGGTCCAAGGCCACACACATGGCCCACACGGAAAGCACAGGAGCACGATTCTCAGGACAACGCACAAGCTGCCACACCGATAACTGGACTCGCAGTCCAAGGCCAAACACATGGCCCCCTCGGGAATCATCTTCCAGGAAAACTCATGGCATGCGGGGGAGACCCCACCGCACACACACCGATACATGGTGACTCGATCAAGCGTAACATAAAAGCCCGGGACACGAGGAGTCACCCGGACTCTCAAACCCACGGGCACGCTAAACGAGGTAGCACGGTCTTTCCGACACCCTCAAAACACGGACATAGAATCCCACGGGTGTCTGGGGCATTCACAAGACCGCAAGTCGACCACTAGGTTGCAACCGGGTCGACTAGGGACCTACACAACGCGAAACGATCGCGACAAGCACGAAGAACCACTTCGGCATAACACAGTGCCTGGCGGTCTATCTTTGGGCCGTCACAGCACTGTAACGGTCCAACACATGAGCGTTACACGAAACATGCAACATTGGCTGTGGCGCACCCACCCTGGGGTGTCACAGCCTCTAATGGACCAAGCCTAGTGCGTTAGAAGACAGACCAAAATAGGTTGTGACGCACACCCCTCGGGGCATCACAGCCTCTAACGGTCCTACCTAGGCACGTCAGAAGAATGGGCTGCGTCAGCTCTGACGCTCCCATACAGTGGCGTCACAGTACTCTGACGGTCCACCCCTGGTGCGTCAGAGACTCGTGACCCCCCAACGGTCCGAAAACACGAAAATAGACGTAGCGGTCGAACCCAGGCACGTCACACTCTCTGGCAGTTTATCGTGGGACCGCCAGAGCGACCAATGCCCTGCTGACAAAACAAGACCCTGTGACGCACCCTCCTTGGGGCATCACGGCATGTAACGCACCCACCCTGGGGCGTCACAGACTGTGACGGTCACTGGAAGGACCGTCACACCCGTCCGAGAGCGGACCGGTGGGAAACGACCCAAAAATCTGATCCATGCCCTGATCACCCCGGGTGATGGGGAAACAAAGGGGAATCCATCCCCATGCCCCTAGGCATGCATGTAAACCCCTCGATCGGCCAAAAACATGATGAAACGGTAGATCGGCCCACGAGCCCTAAAACATGGATTTTTCTAAAAAATCCCCGATTAGCCCGCTCGGCTCACCACGGCCTACGAAACTTGCAGAAAATGAAGAGCACGAGCTGGGGGTCCATCTCCCTACCTCCACCGAAGAAACGACGCGCCGTGGACACCGATCCACGGAGAAATCACTGTGAAACCCTCGCCGGCTCACGAACGCGCCCCCGAGCTTCCACGCGCCTCCATCCCCCGACCCTCGACCCATCCTCGCCGTCCTCCTCACCCGCGTCGCCCTGCCGCACCCCCGTCTCACTCCGTCGGCCGTCAGAGAAGAGAGGGTGAGAAGAGAGCGTGGGAGAAGAGAGAGAGGGAGAGAGTGAGAAATGAGAGGGGAGAGAGAAAGGGTTAATATATATAGAAAAATCCAAAAATTCTAGAAATTCAAAAAATTACGAAAAATTATCTCCGCGATCCTCGGGAGGAGCACAACGCAGTGGTAACGTCTTGGAGTCAGAGAACGTCACGGTTTGCCTTGCAAAGAGTTTCGAAGGCACATAAGGGAAAAGCACGTGTAAAGCACAAAATACACTCCGAGACCCACTAAAAATAACCGAAAAATATCCAAAAAATCTGGGGCATTACACTGTCCATGCAACCTTAACTAAAAGATAATAACTTTTATTGATCACCTGCCATTTTCATGCATTATTTACATGATAGCATGCTTTTCCCTTCAGTTTCATACTAGTTTGCATCTTTATTTGCCTTAGGAAAGGGCTCTGCAAGGCCGGGTTTACCTCTATCTGATGATAGACGAATAGCGGTCTAGCAGAAGCCGTGACCATAGTAGCGGTCGCCAGACAACCGCTATCTCCAGATAGCGGCTGTGGTGGAACCACGATTTGGCTTCTGTTCACCCGAAACAGTGACCAGATCAAGTTTCATGATTTTCTTGTTAAGCATAGTAGTATCTGAACTATACTTCGTGATGTTTATCTATTACGCTATAGCATGTTTTAAAAAGGGTTTATGTTTTATGCCCCAACATGATTCAAAAAGTTATTTTCCACATATGTTAATTTCACAAATAAGACTCTATAGTTTTGTACTAAAGGGATTTCTATTCTTTTTTTATGGAACTTCTTACACATCGATTCCTACTTCACTTTCGTTTTCTTTCTTTCTGTGTTACATATACATAGCCCGTACTCTAGTACGTTCGCTATTAGTCACTTGCACTTGATAGGAACATCCACTTGGACATTGAACGTCTCTCCGTTGGATATTCCTTCTGCCGGATAGGAATTCATGTTTCAAGGCCTCCGTAAGTCTCCGTGAGCCTGGGATTCCCATTAGGACGTCGAGCTGGTTGTACCCTAAAAACCCAAGAACTAGATGAGCACTTCGTGATTCTGTGATTTCCTGATTTCTCTGATACTTTTCCTAGTTTCTGGACTTGTATCGAGTTTCTGGATTTTTCTCAGTTGATAGCAACTAGTCCAGAACCGCTTTCTCAAGATAGCAGTTCTCAAGTAACCGTGATTTCCCATAATACGGTTTCCTTGCGATCACGTTATTCCAATGTGTTGGCAGTTTCTCAGTTGACCGATATCCCAGTTCAGTCGACCGATATTCTTATTTTCAGTCGACAAATCCTTAATTCAGTCGACTGAGTTTCCCTGGGTCAACAGACTTCTGATCGTGGCTTGTACCTGACCGTGTCCTCAAGATAGCGGTCGTCTTCCAACCACGTTCTATCAAACTTGCCCAGCCCAAAGGTCTGACCGAAGGGTTGATTCGTGTTCTGTTTGCAATCTCAGATGACCTCCTGATTGTCTGGAGTCTGAAACAGTACTTAATAAGTCATTAATGAACTATGAAATTAAATAAGATGTCATTATGCTGCAAAAATCTTTCCGTGGCATAATGTCCCATTAATTCATTCTTGACCTCTTTTTCAAAGAATTCGGTACGTTCTTGCCTTACTTACTATCGCCTCAAAGGTATTATTGAATTTGACATTCTTGGACGAACTTATTGACATTCTCATGGAAATAACTAGATTTATAACTTGAAGATGCAAGTGCGGACACGGACGGTGTCCAAGGGCTCCAGTCTAGCCCCCTCGGCAGATGGTCGAAAATATACTGAAAACCATGGGATATAATGATTACTGGCGTCGCATTGCTCTGGGAGTACTCTTTTAGAAACTAGCAAAATTCACGAGACAATTCATGAAATTTACATGCTTGCTTGAAAAGTACATTCTTGTTACATTCTTGTGCATAGCCTTCTTAAGGTTATGAAAAGTACATTCTAATGATTGATAGTACATTCTTGATTGAAAGACCAATTTATCTTACTAGATCATGCTCGTGTATTCTTGAAATATCATATCTTTTCAGCTAGTCTTGTTATTTGTTATTATTATTTTTACCGCATGATTTATTGCATTTTCTTTTCATTATCATACCTTCTAGAGCTAAAACATTAACATGTAAACTATGCCAACATGTTGACACGAAGATATCTACTGGGCAAGTGAACTCACTCCCTACTTTCTCCAATCTTTTCAGGAAGCTCTAGTGGATCGGAGTCAGATCGTTCAAGTGGTGATTCCGATAGCGAGTGAAGAATGAGAAAAGCCCTAGAAAATTTGTCTACATTGAGTCTATTATTTGATTCAGAATCATTCACTGTAATAGGTAGTGAAGTTGATCATGTCGATGTAATTTTTTATTTTCTTGAGTCTAGTGAGTCATGTTGTTAAGAGAGTCAATGTCAATTGTAAACTTTGATCATTATTCAATAAAGTTGAAGGGTTTTGATCTTATGGTGTTGCGTACATTATTTATGCTTTTTGGTATGAATGAATGTGGCGTTATGATTGTCTTGTTAGCTAGAGACTTACTTTGCTGATTGTTCATGTTCCCGACTTGTTTCCGCTATATATCTCGGGGTGTGACACCTCACGGGGAACACTTACACTAGGCTATTTTTGCTAAGGTGTTCAGCCACACCACAGGCACTCTTCTTTGTAAAAGTCCCAACTATTTTTGTTTAGGTGTTCAGCCACACCACGTGCACTTTTTCAACTAGAGTCCCAGCTGATTTTCTAGTATCAGCCAAACTCATAAGAAATTGACCTCCTATTGGTCCCTCTTGTCCTCGAGAAAGTGACTCTCCCCTCAAGGAGAAAAGTATCACTTTTCAAGTGGAGTTACATGGTGATTGCCTCTTAAATCGACAGATTGTGTACAGTTAATGCAGGTGGTTCAAGATTGTAAGATAAGAATGAAAAACAAGCAATCTTGAACTAAACGTTCAAAGGGGCCTTCTAAAGAGAAAGAATAGAGTAGCGCAAAAGGCTTAATGAAGAAGTTGAGAGAGGTGCCGCAGAGAGATTACAGGAGCTTCTTCTTCTTCGCAGATGCTTTTAGCAAAAGTGGAGTTGAGGATGGATTGAGCTTGTATTTCTCTCAACTCTACAATGTAGCCTTTTTGATGAAAACTTGGATTTCTCATATTATGCTCGCATCGAGTGTTATACATTGTGCATCCGGTCTGTTTCTTATATAGAAATTCCTTGAAAGATTCTGTTAGGCTCATTTTCGTAGCTATTAGGCTCAATTTTATGAACGTTAAACTCTTGCAGAAGCTCATTAGACTTAAGCATGTATTTGTCAGACAGAGCTTTCTTCTTCCTACGTTATTTGCCGTCATGTCTTTCTTTACAAAATATTAAGCTCTTTCTTCAAGTAGGTATGGTAGCAAATCTTCCTTTGACTTAGAGTCTTTCTCGTACTATGAGAAGATATGGTGCTTTTGGTGCCTATTCTACAGCAGAGTACCATTCTGAGGTATTTTTTTCTTTTTGTTTAGTTGTCACTCTGTAAGGAAGTATTTGTTTAGTCTATTCAGATAAATATTAAGTTAAAAATACTTCCTTCTTTCCTTCAATTCTGATATGTGTCTTGTACTGTTGTTTGGTCTACTTCTTCTTGAAAATAGACTAACAGAATTGACCTTTTCAGGCCTTTAGATAAGCCTATATATCATGAAAAGGGAAACAAAGCTTTCATGTTCTTTCTCAGCAATAAATGTGTACATGCTTTGCATTTAATGCATTTGAATTTTGAACTTTTGTTGATATAGTCAATTAGAAATGATTTTTTTACTGTGAATTGATCGACTAAGTTATCCTAGCTATTGTGATAGCTGATAACTTAAGTTATATGCAGATAGTCGATGGCGAGGTGAGATAGCCGTTGCTTTAGTCAGATAGTTGATCTCCAACGACTATGTTGATAGATAGGCGTTGAAGGTTTGAGATAGTCAATTGTCCAGTGACTATGTGAAGATAGGCACTGTTACTGTTCATGCGCCTATATAGTTTACTTTCATAAGATAGTCGATGGGTGCGCCTTTGTTTTAAGTGCACCTATCTAACTTTTAGTGCACTTATGTAGCTTTGCACTTATCTGAGCTCAACTCTTATTCTAGCGACTATGTTATCAAGATAGCTGCAAATATATTATTTTCAGCGACTATGTTATCATAGCAACTAAGTGAACAAGTATTTAACTTTGTAGTGTCTATATGAGGATAGCTTCATGATCCATCGCCTAAGTGGATTGATTGTGCCCCTAAGTGAAGCTTTTGCGCCTATGTGAATTGTGTCTTTATTTCTAACTCCTATGTTCATTATGCGCCTAAGTCAGGATTAGCGACTATATGAATGAGTTTTTAGCGCATATGTTCTTTTAGCTACAAGGTCTTAGAATCTTTGTTTTCCTTATGAACAATAAGAGTTTTGTCATAATTGACAAAGTTTTGTTATTACCAAAGCTAAGGGATTTAAGATAGTATTTGGATCTAGCCCACATGTACTCAACATCGGCTACTAGTCTCGACGTCATCTATCTCGCACCTAGTCTGCATCCTACTAACGGAATGGGCCACAACACCCAAGCCAGAACCATACTGGGCAATACCTCTACGCCAAGGCCCCACTGTGCTACACCCCTACGACAGTGCCCAACTGTGCCACACCTCTGAGTCAGTGCCAAACTATGTTTATGCCCCCATTCTCACAAACCCGGAGTCTGTATCTCCTCCAATGTCAAATGTGAACAGTCTCCAAACCTTACCACCAACCCCTACTATGTTGCGATTGTCGTTTCTTCTTCGTTGTTGCCCAGGTCAACCCCCCTCCCGACGTCATAGGCCCCTGGGTCACTGACTCTTCTTTTCGATAGTTAAACAAAGGTGTTCACGTCCTATGTAAATTAATACCGATTGTCGGTGAGGATGAGTCTTGCACCCGAACCCTACATCGCCTGAATACACCTACACCTGCGAAATTAACCTTGCACAAGTTATCCACACAGTTGTAACGCGCAACCACACACATGTCTACACCCACGTGCCGTGCCGATTCTATATATTTTTTGCAACCCGATTGGCACGTCCCCCGAGCACACACATGAAACAACAAACAAAAAAAATAAATCAATTTCGCACATGTCATCAAATAGTAAATTGAAGAAATGTTCGCAAAAATACTCTCCTTATAGGCTTATTTCATGAATTGTCTATCTCATTTTGATATTATCTTTAATAACCTGGCTACATCATAATACTTGTGAAATACCTCTATCATCAATAGCTGTTAAGGTTTGGTTAAAATCTCTTATTTAATCTCAGTTAGTCTTTAATCAAATTTGAAAAAGGTACAAAATTCTCTTAATCTCTCTTAAACTCTCCTATCACTTTATCTCTCTCTATATCCCTCTGGCACAATGTGTCAATCAAAATAGCATATTTTATAGATTGTTTTTTTTAATTTTAAATTTATGAATGAAAGCAGCATATTCTTTGGTATTTTTATAGATGTTAGCTGGTTTTCGGAACTATTGTATTTTATCATAAGAAAGTTATTAAAGTATACAAAAATAAGATAAATAATTTTACAATTAAACTTGTAAGAAGGATATGAAAAGATGATAAATCTTCAATCTTTTTGACGATGGTTTTTATGAAAAAAAGTATTTTTGATTATATATACGCATCTTCCACCACAAATTCCGGAAATGGACAAGCATTCCCATATTGGGTCTGGTAGTTCGCCTTCGCCCGGAAGATCTCGTCCCGGTTGCGGAATTAGGAAGGATTCAAAAAAATCGACCGTTAGAGCCCGGGGGGGGGGGAGAAGTAGCCGTTGTGTTTCCACTTATTATTGTGCTGCGTTCTTGTCTTTTCGGTGTTTCCTCTACTTCTTCTTGCCAGATTCTTCCTTCTCCACTTGCCCTCGCCCTAAAATTTTCGTCTCCTCCTCATTCTCTGCTTCTCGAACCAAACTCTCTCCTCCTCCTCTGATCGTTGTCCTCTTCTTCGGCAATAACCCATTTCCCCTGTTTCCATCGATAAAAAAGAGAAGAGAGGGGGCTCCTTCTCTTCGATCCGGCAGAAGAACACACGGAAATCGCCAGGGCAGAAGCGGGGAAAGAATGGCTTCCCGGACCCAGAACAAGGACATCATCACCATCAAGGGCTCCGCCGCCATCGTCAGCGAGTTCTTCGGTTCTCTCTCTCTTTCTCTCTCTCTCTCTCTCTCGTTGATTCCTATGAAGTCTACTGATTTTTCGTCCTTTTTCTGGGACTCGATGGACAGGCTATGCGGCAAACAGGTAAGATCCAAGGAACCCAGATGCTAATTCCATCTTCCATCTCTTCTGCATCGTTTCCCCCAAGATCAAAGGAAACCCCAGATTCATCGCCCCCTCCCCCAAGTTCTGCTTTCCTCTCTTCTATTCCATCCTCTAACTATCAGGGAATCGCCGTTGCAAGCAGCATCCTCTACAACCGAGGGGTCTATCCGGAGGAGTCCTTCGCCAAGGTGAAGAAGTACGGCCTGCCCATGCTGCTGACCCAGGACGAGGGCGTCAAGTCCTTCCTCGCCAGCCTCACCTCCCAATTGTCCGGTAACTTTCTGACAACCCCAAAATCTCAACCTCCCCCCCCCTCCCCCAAACAACTCTCGTTTCCCACATCTGATTGCTCGATCGCGTGGTGCATTTCAACTACCTATGAAGAGTGGTTGGAGGCCGGGAAGCTGCAGAGAGTGGTCCTCGTGATCATGAGCAAGGCCACCTCCGAGGTCCTGGAAAGGTGGAACTTCAACATCGAGACCGACGCCGAGGTCGTCGAGAAGGGGTACCGAACAAAAACCTTCCCCCATCTCTCCCTCCCCCCTCCTGTTTGTCCTTGTTCAGAGAATGTGGACGGGGTTAGGGTTTTCTGACAAATCAAACTCTGTTGTTGGTTGGTTGGTGGTGGTGGTGGTGCTGCTGCTGCTATTGAGTTTCCAGCGTCTCGAGGGAGAAGAGCGATAAGGAGATCATGAGGGAGATCCAGGTGATCATGCGCCAGATCGCCTCCTGCGTCACGTACCTGCCGTGCCTCGACGAGCCCTGTAATTCTGAGACCCCATTGTTGTTTTTGCTCCGGATTCCGTGGTCACAAGCCATGCAGTTTCACTGCTTGCGTTAATTCCTACTCACTGGAGATGGTATCCATGGTGGTGGCTTTTTTTTACTCAGGTGTTTTTGATGTATTGGCCTACACTGACAAGGATGTCGCTGTGCCCTTCACTTGGATCGAGAGCGACGCCAAGCTGATCAAGAACCCTCAGATGGTGAAACTGCATTCCTTTGATACCAAGGTCGACGATTGTTTGGGAGTGCTCTTGAGAGAGAGAGAGTAGTATATTCATCATTCGGCTTGGCTTTTCTCTCTGTTCTGACCTCACTGATCTCTCACTTTCTGTGCTTGTGCAGATCCACAAGGTGGATACACTTGTTTCTTACAAGAACGATGAATGGGACGAACAGTAGTAGCTAGCAGCATTTCACCCCCCAGTTGGGGGGGGGATAACATACATACAGGCATGTGGTGGACGGGGGTACTCCCCCCTAGCTTGACGTGTGTGAGCCTTTGTTTGTTGATTTGTTCATGTGATGAGAGCAATGGCAGGAGGAGGCCTTGGGTTTCTTTTATAGGAAGGTGGTGGTGTTATTGTCTGCCTGTTGGTGTGTGTTGCTTGGTGAATGGTGTGGTTGGAACGAAGGGGTGGCATCAGTGTGAATTGTTCATTCACATTCTAGTGTGAATTGTTCATGGCTTTTGTTGCGGCATTCCATGGAACATGAATAATTTTGGCTTATTTATACTTGTTCTCTTTCTTCATCATCATCTTACCTCTTTCTTTCTTTCTTTCTTTCTTTCTTTGTTTTTTTTTCTTTTTTTGTCTGATTGAAGTGCACTATCGCTGCTGCTCGATGATGGTTGTGGAAGCCAGTGTGGAGAACTGATTTAATCCAACCCATAATGCTATTTGGGACAAGTTTCAACAACATGGTGTGACTATTCAAGTTCATCCAGCATTAGTTCCTCTGCGGCATTCTTGTCGGGGGGGGGGGGGGGGGTGTGTCAAGCTATTCTGATTCATCATAGTACAAATTTTGCTAGGGACATGGCTAAGGGTTCTGTATGTAACGTGGCAAACAACAATCTTTTAATGAGTTGATTTGCTCACATTAGACCGTGACCACTCCTAAAATTGCGCGTCTGCAACTACAAATATCACAACATAAGTTGAGATATTTTTATTCAGAATTGTATGGCATGAAAATAATGAGTGATTTTATAAATTAATGTCCCGTTTATATTAAGTTCTAACTTTTTTTCTTAGATCGTCAATAAAAAGGATCCAATAAAAAGGATTTTCTGCAATTAAGCAGCAATATTTTAAGTATATTTAGGTTGGCTGTTGTCTGCTCTTCGTGAGTCTCTGCAACGTTGACACAAAGTTAATACGGAGATATAAGAGGTTACAAAGAAGCAATTTTCTTGTTTATCAAACCAAAATTTAGGAGCAATGGGGGAGTTTTTTTTACCACCTCTTGGTTATCCATGAGGAGCAGTAGGTGAACCAAAATCAAATGATCTCCTTTGGCACTGATTTGACATTTAACCTTTTTTTCCCTCATAAAGAACAACAATATTCATTGGATCCTTTTATAATTTGTGCACAATCATCACTTTGTTTGACATCGTTGAATCCACAAAATCGCGGTGTTAAAGATACATAGGCTCAGGGTCATAAGCACATGAACTATAATTTATTTAACCAATACGAGAGACTATTGTCTAAAAGGGGACTATATTCTAACATTCCCCCTCACGGTCAAGATGGGCCGTGGACATTAATCGAGTAGAGGTGATAAGAGAAGTTGGGCCAATATCATGCTCTGATACCATGGGACATTAATCAGGTGAAAACCATGCTCTGATACCATGTTGAATCCACAAAATCGTGGTGTTGAGATACACAGGCTCAGGGTCATAAACACATGAACCACAACTCATTTAACTAATACGAGACTATTATCCAAAGGGGACTATGTCCAAGTATTTCAACGGACATAATCCTAGAATACCCTCTTTTATTGTTATTAAAAGTAGTTGCTCGCCCATCTCCACACTTGGCGAGTCTTGGCAAACTTGTCAGCATATAGGTGGTCCCCCTTATGCTGGCTTTCCTGGCAAGCTTTTTTGCATAACCTTTGAGAGTCATTGGACACCAAGCTAAATACCACCTGGCACTGAAGTGCTTGAATTCCTGGCAAGATTTCCTTTAACTGATTCATTTTCTTCTACAGTAGGAACATGGTTTTGTCCTCCAAGGATCCACTATCTATTTTTTAGCTTTGAAAAATGCACTTTAAAATTTTTATTTTTTTTAATTTTCTGTCGTGTGAGTATACGTCATCTTAACTTGTGATATATATAAGTCACAATTTCATCGGACGGCCTAAAAAACTCTAAAAAAAAGTTAACATTAAATGAATAGTGTTGGGTCCATGAGCACATGGGCATGACATGACACAGCTGCACATGCGCAAGATAAAATGATGCAATGGTCTGCAAATAGAAGCTCTCCAATCAATCGAAGGCTGACTTACGATATATATATATATGAAGGATAAATTCAGAATTTTTTTAATCTGAACAGACTATTTTGTCAACTTTTTATGCATTTTATTGGAGTCAATATTCCACTAAAAATGTTGATACCATTTCTTATTTGCATGTGATATATGATGAGGTCGAGGATCTTACACCGCAACTTGTGGGCTTGAAATGATATGACTATGAATGAAGGTCAACTTTCAATTCCTAGTAAAAACTGGAAAAATTCCCCCAATCAAACAAAGGCAGCTCAGCTCTATCAGCTGCTGCTTTCAGAATTTCTGTTTTCACCGAAAAAAAAACGAAATGAGATTTTTGTAAGCATACCCTCCCCCGCCCCCCCGTAAGAGTTTATTTACAGGATCGTTACTTTTGCTTTTGTTTTCTTTTCAATAACCTCACTAGTCACTACAACACAATACCTTCAAACATAGGCTACTACTACTACTATCAATCATCTTTCTGTTAGCAATCGATCGAAATATCTCACTTAAAACTGATAATCATATTTACTCAATTTTTCTAAATGAATAAACTAAGTACTTTATATATATATATATATATATATATATAGATATATATATCTCCATCTCTTCCCTCCTCTTTGGTGCAAAACACCAATAAAAAAGATTCCTTTGCGGGAGTAAATTTTTTTGTCCAAATACTTAATTTTATGATGAGAAGGGAAAAATCTTCGTCACATGTTGAATGAAGGTTATAGGGGTATTTTTTTAGTATACTTTTGTTTAAAATATATATAAAAAGAGAGTAAATGTGTCGATTTTGTGAGGCTAGAAATCATAGAGAGGATGGATGTATTTGCAAGCGAGCATCCAAAAAGAAATCTACGTCATACACAGGGCTTTTGGACCTGAAAATTTGACAGCGACATAGAGGCTGGGTCTCTAGATATAGGGCTGTGGCCGGAGCATAGTAATAAAAAAAATAAAAAATCATATAAGTTTGAAACTGGGCCGGATCCAGTTCTATGTAGCTGGGCCTGCGGTTCAGGTCACGGGCTAGGGCTTAACCACCGGGCCTTTTCTAGGCCTGGGTTTCAGGTTGTGCGATCGGAGACCAGGCTATCCAATTAAAGCCTATCCAACCCTAACCCGAGCTGCCATTTGCCCCGCTCCGCCGTGCTTTTCGACTCCCCACATTTTTAGATTAAAAAGATTAAAAGGAGAGGCGTCGTAGGCTCCACTTTGTTTCGGGGATAAGAATAAGTCAAGTTAATCCATAGGGGCAGTTTATTCTGGGATAAATAAATAGTAATTCACTTTTTGATGATTAGTAGGTTAGTTAACCTAGATTAGGTATTCCACGGCCACGCGGGTTATGGTAATAAAATCCCGAATAACCTGAAGCAACTCGACTTTGATCGTACGAATTAGTTGATCCACATTGCCAAAACAACAACCGCGGTGTCTCTGACGTGCGGATAAGAAAGTGCGAATACGTAACCGACGAGAGAGAAAAGAAGGTGGGTCCCATCTTTTCTCCTCACACACAGTCGACGTTTGTCGGGGTGGGGTGACGTATTCGCGCCCACCCACCCCGAGTACGCCATCTCACCCGCGCGTCAGATACTTCCCCAAAAGAATAACTTAGAATCCAGCTAGTTCGAGTTATTCTAGGGATAACCCCAAATAAGGTGGCCCTACCCTGAATAACCTGACTGCCGCCCTTGCCCCTGCCACATACATGATGCGAGTAAAACAGAAGAGTAACACACACCGTCGAAATGTGCACTGAAAATGGAATGTAGAAATATTTCATTCCAAATCTGTAATTTTCAGTCCCAACTTGTATATTTCACTCAAACCTCGATCTGTTCCTCAGTCCCACGTTCTATTTTTTTTAGTGTTCTACATTCTATTTTTTTAATCCTATACTATATTTTTCAGATGTGTGGTTTATTTGTCAATCTTTCAAATGAGAGACCAAATGTATGACATCACGTGGATCATTTGTCACAGCCCAAAATTTTGAAGGGCATGATATTGCTGGTCCGACCACTCACGATCATAATACCACTTATTTAACAAATACCTATTGCCAAACAAAGTGGGGCAATAGATAAAAATATTACGTACATTTTTCAACCTCAATGTATTTTATAATTTTAATTTTTATTAATTAGAATAAATTCAATATTAGTTAATTGTATGGGTTTACAGACATGGTACTATATTAATTCTTTAGAACAAATGTTAGCTATAATAGAAATTAAATGCCATTCATAAACTTGTTTGTAATTCTCATTTGACCTTATACATTGTTCATATATATGCATATACCTATACATATATATATATACAGGTGGAGATCAACATTAATCAAGGTCAATATCATAATTATCATGATGGTTAAACTTGTGTGCAATATCTAATAAGATTGCAAGCATAAATTATAGTTTAATCAAAAGAAAACTTTTATGGAATAATTAATAATCATAAATTTATGAGAACAATATAATTAATATTGTAAACATATATATATATATATGGGTATATTGCCTTACTTGTAATTATGACAATTTCATATGTTGAAGATATATTTTTTCGAAGTTTAGGGAGAAAGGATCCTACCTTAATAACCGGTGTTTCTTTCCCTAGTGATGTGAACCCCAAGTATGATAAGAATTTTAATATTACGTAATAATAAATATCAAATTCTCGTGCACTACAAGACTATTGAGATCACGCAGAAATTATTTATTATAAATTATTGCTAAACCCTTCTGACTTCTTGGCCAAGGGTAAGAATCTCTCTCTCTTATGAGTATCTTAATTACATATGCACCCACACACTACAATCACTCTCTATATAACTCTCTCTCTCTCTCTCTCTCTAATTTTTCATTGGGAGAAGAGATAGTTCTCCATCTTTGTTTTATAGGTAGGGGAAGAAAAAAAGTGGTACATATTTTCCTTAAATATTAATTTAATATATATGTTAGATGAGAGTAGAGTAAACATCTCTTATATATGTCCGTTAAGATTTACAAGACATTTGCATGTATGGAAAATCATCGAGGAGAACAATCCTCATAATTCCTAGAATTTCAAAACATTGCATTTTGGGTCAATAACAATCTCCCTTTTAGATTGTAGGTGAAATACACATTTAGATAGATTCTTTTGTAGAGAGAGAATAAAGAGTTAAAGTATAAGCCATTTAATTCAATAATTTAATTAGTTTAATTTAAATATTTATTTTATTTTTAATGGGTTATTACATTCTCCTCCACTAAAAGAATTGGTCATTCAAATTTACACTATATTTGTGTAAGACTTGACAATTAATTATATTAAAGACTAACCTTCAAACAACTCTGGGTATTTATTGGACGTCGATTCTTTGAGTTTCCAAGTGACTTCTTTTCAACCATGATGACTCCGCTACACTTTTAAAAATAATATGATATACCATCTCAATTGATGATGCTTTCTATCGATTATTTTGAATTGATTTTTCTTCATAACTTTAAGTTCTTTTACAACTCTATTGGTTCAACTTCAATCACATGTGAAGGATCATACGTATATTTTTGCAGCTTGGATACATGGAAAATATTGTGAATGTTAGATAATAGACAAGAAAAAGTCAATTTATATGTCGCATCACCAATACACTCAAGAATTTCAAAAGGGTCGATATACCTTGGACTCAATTTACCATTTATTCCAAATTTCATGTGTCTCTTTGTTGGAGAAACTCTTAAAATACAAGATCTCCTACTTGCGACTCCAACTCTCACCTTCTATTATCAAGATAACTTTTCTCTTGACTTTGAACAGCTTTCAATGTCTTTCTAATAATTTTTATTTTCTCTGTAGTTTCTTGAACCATTTAAGGTCTTAATAATTGCATTTTGCCAACTTCTACCCAACATATAAGAGACCTACAACTTCTCCCGTATAGAGCTTCGTTAAGGGCCATCTGAATGCTTACTTGGTAAATGTTGTTATATGTAAATTCTAAAAGGTATCCACTCATGTCAATTGTCACCAAACTCTGGTACATAAGCACAAAGTCTATCTTCTAGTGTATGATTAGTTCTTTCTATCTGACCATCAAACTGAAGATGAAAACAGTACTAAAGTCCAAATGTATACTAAAAACCTTATGAAGTACTTGCTAAAATCTTACCACTTCTTTGACATAAAGAGCTGCAAAAAAATCTAGAGGCCACTTTTCTCTTATTGCCAGAAAACGAGTAGATTTTTTCAATCTATCAACTATGACCAAGATACCATCAAATCCACTCCATGATTTGGGTAAGTCAATAATGAAATCCATATTGATGCTGTCCCACTTCCATTCCGGTATGTTTAGAGGTTTCAATTTCCCTACAGGTCGATGGTGTTCTATCAACTATGTAGGTAACTACTAGGATGGCAATACAAACAATAAAAGGAGTAATATGCCATCAAATTTATTAAATAGATAGAGGTGATATAGGTAGCCAAGTGACAATCAGTGTTGGGGTACATTGACAAGAAAATCTAGATGAAACATAAAACTATGTAGAAGATAGTGAATGAAAGAACCATAATGTTAGCAAAATAAATGGAGAGCTGGCCCACAGTTAAAATCATGATAAATGTAACTCTGTCTGCTAAAACATTCAGGTTAAGAACACAACTTGCAGTGACTCGCAGGATCAAGAGGGTGCCATCCTAGAAATACTTGATGAAAGTCAAACCAAGGAATCAGTGATTAGGTCATTCTCCTTTCAGCTATGTACACCTAAGGACAGGGAGGGAGATGTATAGAACCAGTGGCTAGTCTACCTCTGCCTCCATACGCTTTGGCAGCCATTGGCACTAGGCACTAGTGCCCGTGGAGGTGGGGGTACATATAAGGATTTTGTGGTGGGTAGGCGATGGCCTCCCTTCCATTCCCATCTGATCCCTTATATCCCTGTTGGCCATCTGGGATACTAAATACATGTTGGCATCAAGAAGTTAAACAAAATGGCATATGTAAAAGAGGATAGATATCCCATTTTAAACCTTACTATCATGAAGTAATCTTATGTTATATTATTTATGTTATCTCCCAGTTTGATCTGGTACAACCTGGCTGAACTAGATGAGTCTTGGGTAATTCTAATCAGATTCAATGGATTCTGCTCAGAAGCACTTGGTTTTAGTACCCTGGCCAGGTAGCAATAGGCTAGAAAAACATTGAAAGCACCAATCATGACCAGGAAAAACATTAGAACAATGAAAGATGGTCTCACACCAAGCTTCATCAGATATTCCAAATCCAGGAGAAAATGTAGAGACCACTTAACAATGAGACGAATCAATTTCTCTGTTCTTCAAAAGTTTCTTCCTGTTATTCATTCTACGCCATTTATAGCTTTCATAGAGACCTCATGCCTACCCCCCCTTTTTTAACTGACTAAACACTACAAGGTGGTCGATGCCAATGGTAAAGCTGAGGATCAGGATTTCAGCTTTTTTACCATTATTGTTTTTCATTTTTCTTAAAAAAATAGCCAATGGCAATGGTAAAGCTGAAATCCTGATCTGCATTCCCACAAATGCCCTCCCACCCACCAACACCCACATGCCACATGCATGCAGATTCATCCTGACCATTGGTTAAATATGACGGTTAGTTATGCTTTTCCAATAGCTTACCTGCAATGTAGCACCCCGGATAATTCTAGATTTTTTCTAGAAATTAAATAAATTTAATTAAGCATTTAATATGGGCTTAAAAGGTTAAATAGGCTAATTAATAAATTAATAAATTAATAAATTAAAGCCTTAGGAATTAAGGCCCAATTATCAACCACTAATATGAGCCCACTTATAAAAGGCTTTAAAATCTAAAATTAGGCCTTTTGACCCAAGTCCAAACTCTAGAGACGTATTAGGGCAAGGTTCCCTAAATAAGATAAGGAGATAAGGAAGAGAATTGGACTAAAATTTAAATTTTGGAGAGAGAATCAGAAGGCGGTCAGTCGCAAGACCACCTTCTGAAGAAGGCGGTCCAGATTGGACCACCACCTAATTCTGTGAACAGAAACGGATAGCCTCGAGAAATTTAGATTTTCTATCTCCAAGATGGCCATGGATCGATGTAATCTAGTTAGGAAACGTATTAAGGACTCTTAGGGGATTGAATTGACACCCAAATGTAGACACGCTAAAATTGACATTATTTTGAGTATATTTTATATCGCTCTGCGATGCCCCATTTGACCCTCAAATCAGCTTATTTGAGTGGTTTTTCCCACTTTTTCTTGAATTTATCCTATTTTTCTTCATTTATCTCCTTTTTCCTATTTTTCTGGATTTTTTGGGCATTTATCTCTAATTTCTGAATTCACGCCCTCATCAGGGGCGTTTTTTTGAAACACGACATTGTCTAGGGCGTTTTCTCCCATTTTATCTATTTCTCCCCCATTTTATCTATTTTATGAATTTTCTAAATTCACGACCTGGGTAAGGGCGTGTTTTCTTCAAAACATGACTTAACCAAGGGCATTTCTTAAAGAAAGGATGACCTCAACTGAGGGCGTTAATTATTCTTGGTTTGACCGACTTCCCCATTTGAGCTCTTGAAATTAACGCCCTTCTCAGGGGCGTGTTTTTTAAAACATGGCTTTGATTAAGGCGTGTTTTACATTTTTCAAATATGGGGAGTTTTTATTGCTAAATTTAGTTTTTGAGAAACGCCCTTGTGCAGGGCGTGTTTTTGAGAAACGCCCTCTGGTCAAGTCGTCAATTCATTAATTGACGCCCTTACCTAAGGCGTGTTTTACCTTCTGGCTACGCGGCTCTTTCCCCAGAGAGTCCTTACTTCGATAGATGCCTACTTGGTTTGGGCTCTTGCTCATTCTTATCATTTCCCTCTTAGGACTCTTGCCTATGTTTATCTCTTCCTCAACCTATTTAATAGAGCCAATGGCTCTGTTGTTTGGTTGGACTCCTCTTCTTCGGTTCCCGTTTTTCTTCTTCCTCTTCTGTTGATTCTTCTATCGGATTCTTCTTCTGTTATCTTCTTCTACTTCTTCTATCTTCTGCTTCCTCTTTTCCTATCTTCTCGTTCTTCTTCTTTTTTTTCTCTTCTCCTTCTTCTGTTGTTTTCTTTTGTTTTGTTTCTATCTTCTTCTTCTGTTTGCAGGAACCGAAGGCAGGAACCGAAGCTTCCTTTTGGCTAAAGGAGGAGACCTCTTCTACAGTTAAAGCTTCATCTATAAAGTCTTCTCCCTATTGAGCATCCAAGCCAAGAAGGAGCAATCAGATTTTTCATCTCCTCTATTCTTTTATTCTTCTATTAGTTCATACATATTCATGCATATTACATCATTTTTTATTTAATCTTTATTCTCCATCATATTGAGAGCTCCTTAGTGCAACACTTGCACACCTCCCTATTTGCATATCATTCATCATATCTCCCATACCCTTTTGCATAGGGGTTTAAGGGCCAACACCCACAAGGTGTGTTCTTATACATGATTTTCATGTTCATCTTTATTATGAATTTGATGCTACACTCACCTTGGTTCTAATTCTTATTTTTATTGGTTGTTGTCTTTGATCTTTGCAAGGGTAATCAAAAAAGGAAGAACTCTCTTCACCGGCCGGCCGATCGGAAGAGAAAGGAAGCACTCACATCCCCGCACTTTTGAGGTATTTTTTGCGATCATCTCTCCCATGTTTTCATTATTATATTTTTGAGGCACTCGTGTCTCTGGCGATCACACACTCCACATTAGCACCTCGTGCTATTTTTATTGCTTTCACCCATATATTTATTGCTTTTTATATTTTTAAGTGTGGATTTTAAAAGAGATCTACAAATTGGCGATCACGGTGGGACTCTTTGTGTTCTTCTTTCATTACCCCTTTCCCCTTGGCACCCTCGCGTGCCCTTTTGATATTCATATTTGTTGATTGCATTGATTCTATGAGTGTTCCTCTGCTGTTGCTGGCCGCGAAGGATTCCTGGTCAAGATGAATTCACGCCTCTGGAAGAGGCGTTTTTATTGATTTAACGCCCTGACACAGGGCGTCTTCTTAATATTTTACGCCCTCTGCCAGGGCGTTTTCCAGCATACTTCCGGGTTTTCCTGCTTTATATTGCTGCCTGTGAATTCACGCCTTTCCCCAGGGCGTTTATTTGTTGATTAGCGCCTCCCATTCAGGCGTTTCTATTGATTTGACGCCCACTGCATAGGGCGTTCGTTTATTGGTAGCGCCCTGACCCAGGGCGTCCCTTGACTTGGTTGGCATCTGCCCGTGGCGTTTCACGCCCTACTGAAGGGCGCTTTTTCCATTGGTAGCGCCCTGCCCCAGGGCGTTTTCTTCCTGTGTTTTGCCAAACCCCTGTGCTTTCTTCATATCATATATTTTGCATATATCTGCTGCCAGTGTTTCACGCCTTGCCCAAGGGCGTTCTTTTATTTGTTAGCGCCCCTCATCAGGGCGTGTCTCCTGAGTTGACGCCCGCTGAATAGGGCGTCCGTTTATTGATAGCGCCTCACCCTAAGGCGTGTTTTCGCCAGCCCCTGAGCCCCTCACGTTGATTCACGACAGTCACATCGTCGTGTCTTTTTTAGTAGCGCCCCCTTCCTGGGCGTGTTTTTACTGTGGGTTTCCAGAACCCCCCGTTGTGGTTTTTCATGATATTTCATGCTTATTTTTGTTGATTGATCATATTATTGTGGTTGGCCTGTTTACCCTGTTGCATTCATATTTGCATTTGGTTTGGGAGCCTCCTCCTCTTCATTTGGATCCACACACCCTCTTGGAATCGGGACGACCCTCCATTGAGCATTCCGTCTCTTTGGACTGGAAATCCCTTTTCCAAGACTCCATAAGCCCCCGCACCCGTGGATTCCCTCAAGGACGCCGGGCAGGTTGTACCCTTTTGGAGTCCCGATATAGTTGGCCTAATACGTGGTGAGTGAGAGTTCCTAGTTGGCATTGGAGTTCAAACCATATTGAAACTAGGTTTCCCCCCCTTGTGTGAATCATTCAAAACTTTGATAAAATCCTTAATTCACCAAGGTTCAAACAAATCAAATCAAGATAACCATTCCAACTTGTGTGCTTATTTGCATAATTATTGAGAATTTTTGATTATATAATAGCTTACCATGATAGAAACATGTTCAATTCAATTCATGAGGATGCACAACCTAGCACTTCATATCCTCAATTTCAACATGTTAATCAGCATTCTCACCATTCTTTCAAGGGACCACGTCCTTATTCTCATGGTCATACCCAACCCATGGGCAATGTCCATTCTTATGGTCCCCCTCTTCAAGTTCGAGCCACTATTCCCTCGGGACCGTCTCCTCCCAATGACGAGAAGGTCTCTCGAATCATCCATGCATTAGATCATCTTACCCCTCAACAGATCCAAGCCCTTAAGGCTGCCGTTGAGGGTACATCTCATGCATCTCTCCCTCCTTCCAATTCTATTCGGGTGGCCCATCACCCATCTCCCTCCAATTCTACACGGGTGGCCCATCACCCACCTCCTCCTTCCAATCATATTCGGGTAGCCCATTACCCATCTCCCCCTATTCATTCTACTCGGGTGGTCCGACACCCGCCTCCTTCTATTCCTCCTCCCTCACGGCCCCGAGGCCCATTTATTCATTGCAATCCGGCCCATCCGGGTTCTTTTACGGGTCATACCGTCAACTCCCCTCCATGGCCTTTTTATGCGGCCCCTCCTCCTTCAAGGCCCTGCCAACCTTCTATTGTTCAAGTCACACCCCTCCAACAATCTCTTTTTGATAAGATTACTTCCATGGAGGAACAATTAAAGAGGGTCACGGTTCCTCCTACTCCGGTCAATCCTCTCCATGCCGCTTTGGACGAAATAACTAAGTTGGAGAGAGAATGGAAGGATAGGAGAGATGATTATGATGTCGGCATTCCAAGCGAGGAAGAACCGACAACTGAAGAATCCGAGGTAGTGTACGATGATGATGAAGCTCCGAAGGCACCCCTTCCGAGGTTCCTTAATTTCCCGCTCCCCCCGCTATCATTCGATGAACCTCCTGCTCAGGATGAAACCATCCCCGATCCAACCCCCATTTATGAGACTAGTTGGTGTTACGACGATGGGTCGATATTCCAATCATCCGCACCGGCGCCTATTGAGTCTCTTCCCATTCCCACTCCCACTCCTAACACTGCTCGCCCCGTCCGGCATTTTCTACGCACCAAACCTTCACCCATTAACCCTCCACCAACTACACCTCCACCCACTATACCATCAACCTTCACCCCATTAGCCACCGCTGGGCCTTCCATTATAAAACCTCCACCTATTAAGTCAGTAACCTCCACATCGGCCTACATTGAGCCTACCGTTAAACCTTCCCCAATTAGCCTCCCATTACCGCCACCTCGGCTTTCCATTATCCCTTTAAAACCCACATTGCCTATTCCTCCACCATATAGCCTTACGCCTTTACCCATGGTTAGTCTTGAGCAGGATCCACCCTTTTTTGCATACGAGCCAATCCCAACTGCTTCCGAGCAAAGGGAGAAACTCGACGTGTTTGAACCCCCGCTTACGCTCACCCATTTGCCAACACCTTCCATTATAACTCCACCATCCACGGAGCCTCCCGCCTCCGCCTCACCTCCCTTTGTTACTCGGAAGGGGCGTGCTTCTGCAGCTACTCGCGCCAAGGATAAGCAAAAGGCGGGCAAGAAGACTTTGGCCACGACTGTGCCATTTAAGATTCAAGAATTTATTTACCGGATGCCAATCCGGGTTATTGTGCCGCGCATGATCGAAGAGGCCGAGTCACCGCCACTGCTCAACAGATGCCAAGCGTTAACGCCGTATGAAGGCCGGGCAGGGCACCCTTTGTTCAAACCTTCGAATTCTGAATTCATTTACAAGGGGCGAATGCCCATTTTATTCAACATTCCATATTCATCACCATCAATGGGCAACATAATGCTTCCCGTTCCAACTCTACGACTCCCTCACTTTATTGATCTTCGCTTTCCAAAGGGGTTGTCATTTATTGAAGCTTCCTTTATTGGGCCAATTGGCCGTACATGTTCACTGCCATGGAGGGGCAGTTACCTTGATGCTAAGGGACCATCCCTTATTTGTTCCACTTTCTATTCATCCATCTCTATCACTTCTTCTTCATGGGCCATTCCCAGGGTTAAGAGGAGGATCTCGTCCTCTCGCCCTTCATGTTCTCCATATTCCTTGCATCTCATGCATTTTGTTGCATTCAGGCATTCACAGCATTCATCACATTGCATTCGCATACAATTGCATCTCCTGCTTCCCGGGTTTCCAAACCCGTATCTTCCTCATCTTCCGGCACCGCTGGATATTTCGCATTTCCCATCTTATTCATATTCATCTTTTTGTCCACTCCCCTTGGGGCATTGCGTCCCCTTTCCTGCTATTTCCCTGGAACCTCCAGGAATTTTATCCCTCCTCTTTGGGCATCTCGCCCTTTCTGATTCTACTCCTCCGGAACCTCCGGACTTTTCCCTTGGGCATCGCGCCCCGTTCCATTTGCTTCCTCCGGAACCTCCGGATTCTTCCCTTGTCCTTTCAGGGCATCGTGCCCCTTTCCATTTGCTTCCTCTGGAACCTCCGAATTCTCCGTCTTATTCTCTCTATCATCTTCCAGGGCATCGTGACCCTCCTGATTTCATTCCCCCGGAACCTCCGGACCATCCATCTTTCTTCCGATTCATCTTTCTACTCCTCCGGGACATCACATCCTTCATTTTCTTCTTCCTTTTCCATCATCTTTTTCCCTATTTTTCCCCAGGGCATCGCATCCCTTCTTTCAATATTCCTCCGGAGCCTCCGGATTCCTCCTATCATGATTCTCCTCCTCTGCCTCCGGACCCTTCGGATCCACCTCTTTCCATCTACCAATTTCTTCTTCTGATTCCTCCTAATTCTGGGTCTGACCCAACTTCTTCCACATCCACTGCTTTGGGCATTTGCCCTTTCTCCCATTGTTTTAGAGGCTTTAGTCCTCACTCATCCTTCTAATTCTTCACTTCTTCTGTAGACTGTTCCATGTGATCAGGGTCTCCGCGCCTTAGTGAGGGAGTTCTAGCCCTCGCCTCTTTTCCTTTTCCCCTTATTCATCTGAGTCTGGTTTGAGCACCACTCATTCTTGTTAAGCCACTCCCAAAATCTTTTGCTTCCAATCCTTTTGATTGCCAAAGAGGACGAATCCCACGATGATCAACCTCGCCTCTGACAACTGCTTCTACAAAGGTTGCAAGGTAACATATTGGCGTAAGTATGCATTTTGATGATATCATTTTCTCATTACTTCACGCATGATTTTCAAAATCAAGTGCTTCTTAACGAGTTTAAGAGTGGTGTTTTAAACCTTTATCTTAAGTTTTTGTTTAATTGAATCATTTCGAAAAAAGAGTCTTTAGGCTTGCTTCTGCAGCACCTTTGGTTATAAAAACCCCACACTGGGAATTCAACATTCTCTCCCCGCTTGTTAAGAGCAACCCTAGTTGGGCATTCCACACACTTCACGGCGTCCTTAGCCGGCTCCTTTGGTTAAAACACCGTCCCTACTTTGGCCATGCCATGAGTATATCTAAAAGTCTTTTCTCTTCTTCACTCGGCCGAATGCAGGGGCAAGAGACTGACGGATAAGATGACCAACCTTGGTAAATCCCAATACGAGAGGAGTCTCAAATAGGGACAGTCTTGACCCAGAAGAAAAATCAATATGAATTTCATTATATATTTCGCCAAAAGGGCTATTATGGAAATCAAATCAGAATTTTGATAATTGCAATTAGGAATTATGGCATGTCAAGAGTGGCAAAGTCCCCGCAGGGAAAACCCTGGTCGTATGCATGTCAAGGGTCTAAAAATCAAAGGCACAAAGTCCCGGCACAACAGACTACCTCTTTGAGGGTTAACACCTTGGAAGGAATTCAAGTCTTGATATCTCCCATCCTGCATAAAGCTTATCTCCAATTGTTCTTCTCTTCTCCCTCCAAGACCGAATGTTTCTCGGGTATGGCCTTGGTAGGGGCACCGTTGATCAAAGACGGTCGGTTATAGGGCGCCACCCTTCAATGCACGCCCGGCTTTGGGTAATTTTTAGCGAAAAGGGAAGGAACGTGGACCCCTAGTCAGTGGTTCAATAAACACCCTTTGATGCTGCATTTGCGATGTCTAAGCCAAAATCCATAAAAATTTGAATATCTTTCCAAAAGTACACAAAAATTTGCATATTACAAAATTCATAAACATTTGAAAATTTTTGAAAACTCATAAAAATTTGCATATTTCAAAACTCCAAAAAAAAATTTGCATTGTATTCTGATGGTGTTCTGCAGGAACCATTTTTACAAGGATCAAGAGCACGGGATGAGTCCTTTCTCCAATCATTGCTATCAAGCCGTTGATTCTTCCCGATATTATCATGCCACCCTGGGCATTTTTTTAATTATTCATCTCCAGATCTTTCAATCAAATTCTATTGATTATTCTTCTGATTATCATCTTGAGATCATTCAATCAAATTCCTGCTAATTTTTCATCTGATTAATTTTGCCGCTGGGCATTCCTCAATCTTTCAACTCCAAACTTTGATTATGCCAAGTTGACATCCTCCTAATGAAACAACAGACAATGATGTTTTGCAATGCAATGCTATTCATGCTAAACATGCTTCGCTGTGATTCATGCTTGAATGCTATCCACACCAAGCTTTGAGTGCTTTGAGGTCTATACTGTAATTGCTTATTGATGCTTATTCATGCTATGCTTAAATGTCTTATTCATTGTTTGTTATCTTTTATATCTTGGCTGATGAATTTTTGAGCGCAGGATAAGAAGCTCTTGATCCCACCGACTGGGCATCATCATCAAAGCCCCGCGGTGCCCGCACCTCATCTCTCAGTTCCCCCATACTTATTGCTCCACCATCTCTTCCTGTATGCATTTTTACTATATGTTACGTATGTTACTAGATTATATCAAGGACCTTGTGGCTTTGGTAAATCTGGGATTTGAGTTCCCCTTCATCAAAAATAATGATGATTCCAGAGGCATCTTAGTCACACGGATAGGCCATTGAGCCGTCCAAGACTGGGGACGATGGTTCCTTTTGTGAATTGGTGCGTGGATAAACGGGCTTCGGCTTAGTATCAGCTCGCAGAATCGGTTTCTTGACCCAGTCTGGGCAGTTTAACAATATTATCCTTGATTATTCTATATTTTTCGTTTGATTTAATTTTCCCTTTAAACCCAGCATGCATTCATGTAGGAATTTGAAACAATTGTTGAAAAATCATTCTGATAAGCTGTTTTTGAGGGTCAAATTGATCTTGATCTTCAATGTGAGATATTCCATGCCGAATTGAGTCCTCAGTTCATTTTGTCGCTGTTCTGGGTCATTTTCTCGAAAGCTCCTTGTTTGGATTTTTATCATCTTATTTTCAATCTTTTCCTTTGATCCACCATGGCTGCAGCACGTCCACTGGCTGGTAACCGCTCCCCAATGGTGAAATCTACAGGTTTGTGACCTGAGGTACTTCCACCGCGTTGGAAGTTGATCATTTATTTTATCTCCTTCGTGCACCGCGTGCGCATCTCCCCTTTTATCCAAACATTGTTGATTTCCTTGAATTTCCCGAGATTTGCTTCATCTCGTGCTTTTGATTTGATTCTCATCAAGTGATGTTGATTGCGTGTCTCATCACACCTTGGGATCTACTTTTCAGTTTGCTACGCTCCCTTGCAAAGCAGACGCCAAGGCGGGGCAGTTGTAGACACGCTAAAATTGACATTATTTTGAGTATATTTTATATCGCTCTGTGATGCCCCATTTGACCCTCAAATCAGCTTATTTGAGTGGTTTTTCCCACTTTTTCTTGAATTTATCCTATTTTTCTTCATTTATCTCCTTTTTCCTATTTTTCTGGATTTTTTTGGGCATTTATCTCTATTTTCTGAATTCACGCCCTCATCAGGGGCGTTTTTTTTTGAAACACGACCTTGTCTAGGGCGTTTTCTCCCATTTTATCTATTTCTCCCCCATTTTATCTATTTTATGAATTTTCTAAATTCACGACCTGGGTAAGGGCGTGTTTTCTTCAAAACATGACTTAACCAAGGGCGTTTCTTAAAGAAAGGACGACCTCAACTGAGGGCGTTAATTATTCTTGGTTTGACCGACTTCCCCATTTGAGCTCTTGAAATTAACGCCCTTCTCAGGGGCGTGTTTTTTAAAACATGGCTTTGATTAAGGCGTGTTTTACATTTTTCAAATATGGGGAGTTTTTATTGCTAAATTTGGTTTTTGAGAAACGCCCTTGTGCAGGGCGTGTTTTTGAGAAACGCCCTCTGGTCAAGTCGTCAATTCATTAATTGACGCCCTTACCTAAGGCGTGTTTTACCTTCTGGCTACGCGGCTCTTTCCCCAGAGAGTCCTTGCTTCGATAGATGCCTACTTGGTTTGGGCTCTTGCTCATTCTTATCATTTCCCTCTTAGGACTCTTGCCTATGTTTATCTCTTCCTCAACCTATTTAATAGAGCCAATGGCTCTGTTGTTTGGTTGGACTCCTCTTCTTCGGTTCCCGTTTTTCTTCTATCTCTTCTGTTGATTCTTCTATCGGATTCTTCTTCTGTTTTCTTCTTCTACTTCTTCTATCTTCTGCTTCCTCTTTTCCTATCTTCTCGTTCTTCTTCTTTTTTTTCTCTTCTCCTTCTTCTGTTGTTTTCTTTTGTTTTGTTTCTATCTTCTTCTTCTGTTTGCAGGAACCGAAGGCAGGAACCGAAGCTTCCTTTTGGCTAAAGGAGGAGACCTCTTCTACAGTTAAAGCTTCATCTATAAAGTCTTCTCCCTATTGAGCATCCAAGCCAAGAAGGAGCAATCAGATTTTTCATCTCCTCTATTCTTTTATTCTTCTATTAGTTCATACATATTCATGCATATTACATCATTTTTTATTTAATCTTTATTCTCCATCATATTGAGAGCTCCTTAGTGCAACACTTGCACACCTCCCTATTTGCATATCATTCATCATATCTCCCATACCCTTTTGCATAGGGGTTTAAGGGCCAACACCCACAAGGTGTGTTCTTATACATGATTTTCATGTTCATCTTTATTATGAATTTGATGCTACACTCACCTTGGTTCTAATACTTATTTTTATTGGTTGTTGTCTTTGATCTTTGCAAGGGTAATCAAAAAAGGAAGAACTCTCTTCACCGGCCGGCCGATCGGAAGAGAAAGGAAGCACTCACATCCCCGCACTTTTGAGGTATTTTTCGCGATCATCTCTCCCATGTTTTCATTATTATATTTTTGAGGCACTCGTGTCTCTGGCGATCACACACTCCACATTAGCACCTCGTGCTATTTTTATTGCTTTCACCCATATATTTATTGCTTTTTATATTTTTAAGTGTGGATTTTAAAAGAGATCTACACCAAATAGGATCCTAATTTCGATCAAAACGCTAACCCCAGATCGTACTCTATAAATAGGCCCAGTTTCGTTCTGTATGAACCCTAATTTTGGATCGCATGGTACGAAGGTATGGTGTTGTCTTTTCAAGTTCTGTATTTAGAAATTTTTATTCTCCTTAGTGTCTTCTAAACTCCCTCTAAATCTCGTGCTAGGAGAACAAGCCGTTAAGGAGATAGAACGCCTGGAAGTCGCTGGTTCCCCGCAGGATGGGCAGGAACGAGGGTGTTCTTCCGATGAGAAATTCAAGGTTTAAGAGCGAACCCAGAGGTAGCTTATCTCATGATCGGCATAAACATTAAGTTAGGACTAAAATCCCTCAAGTCTTGCTTATTTTCATGCTTTCTATGCAGAGTATTTCATGTTTTACTATGACCGCGCAATAGGGTTTATAGATCATGATGTCCATGTAATTTAAGTATAGATAAAATCATAAACCCATTGATTCATGCCCTTTCATATGTTAATTGCATACAAGCATGCTCTTTTCCTTCAGTTTTACGTTGGTTACATACTTATTTTTTATAAAGAATAAACCCTGCAAACCGGAACTGCGTCTGTGTGAGGATAGGATAAAGGCGGCCCACCCAGGACCGCCACCAAGAGGTGGTCTCTAGATGACCGCCACCTTCAAGAGGTGGTCTCCAGAGGACCACCACCTGACTATTGTTCCCTCTAAACAGCAACCAGATCGCCCCTTGTTATTTCATGTTCATGCTAGCTTCTACGTTATGTCTTGTTATATTTCGTTATGTTTATGTTTACTATTGTATCATGGATAAGTAGGTTCTATTTTTATGCCCCATCATGTTTAAGAACTTATTTTAAACTTATGCTAATTTCATCATGAGACCCTATAGTTTTGTATAAAAGGGATTTTCTGTTACACATCGCCCTTTTATTTTGACGTTGTCACTACTACTTTCTTTTCATTATAGAAACTTGTATATAGCCCGTACTCCAGTACGTTGCTATTAGATCACTTGCACATGATAGGAACACCTCTTGGACTTGAGAGCCTCTCCGTCGGATATTCCTCTTGTCGGACTAGGTGATCATGTTTCAAGGCCTCCGTAAGACTCTGTGAGCCTGGCATTCTCACTAGGACATTGAGCTGGTTATACCCTAAAAATCCAAAAGTCTAGAGAGCACTTCGTGTTTTCTGTATTTTCTGTGAATTGGCTTGATAGCGGCGAGGAAGAGACCGCTACCTGAAGATAACGGTCGACCCGTGACCGCTACTTGGTTTAGTCAACTTCAGATTGCGTCGACCTGTTCCTTGTTTTGTGTCGACTCCACCTGATAGCAGTCTTGACTTGACCACTACCTAAAGAAAACGGTCCCCCTAAGACCGCGTTATGTCAAACTTATTCCAACCCGGGGTTTGACCATAGGGTTAATCATATCTTGTTCAGATGGCCCTATGGCTATCTGATGCCCCAACACCTTATTCATTAAGTCATTAATGAACTACAAAACTATAGAAATGTACCGTTATGCTGTCGGAAGTCTTCCGTAGCATAATGTCCAATTAATTCATCCTTGATCTCATGATTTTATTTTGGTACATTCTTACCTTGATTTTGTTGCCATGAAACTATTGTTTGAACTGAACATTATTGGCCTAGTTTATTATTTCTCATGGAAGTAGCTTAATTTATAACTTGAAGATGTAAGAGCAGGCACAGACAGTGTCTAAGGGCTCCACACTCCCCCTCGTTAGATGGCCGGAAATATACTATAAACCATGGGATATGATGAACATTGGCGTCGCATTGCCCTGGGAGTACTTTTTTTTTTATAAATGGGTGAAATCTACGATGCAATCTCATTAATTTACATGCTTGCTTATTACATGACTTTCTAGTGCATAGCCTTTTAAGATTATGAAAAGTACATTCTCGTTACATACTAGTACATTCTCGTTATAAAAGGCCACATTATAATCTTGCTTGATCATACTCTCATATTGTCTCATATCCTTACACTTGTCTTGTTACTCGTTGTTACTTTGGTTTTATCCGTATGATTAATCGTATTTTCTTTATCTTACCTTCTAGAGCTAAAATGTTAATTACTTTAACATTGTCATCATGTTGATACGAAGATACCTACTGTGCGAGTGCGCTCATTCTCTACTTTTCTGATCTTTTTTAGGAAGCTCTAGCGTGTCAGAATCGGACTACTCAAGTGACGGGTCCGAGAGCGAATAAAGTACAAGTGAAGCCCTAGAAGTGTCATGAGTATGGTTATGCTAGTTGAAGTCGTGTCTATGTAATTTTTATTTTTATTGAGTCTAGTGAAATATCATGTTAGAAAAGGTAAAGTGTCATTGTAAACTTTTGATTATTATTCAATAAAGTGGAAGTTTTGAGTATATAATTGTGTTCACCTTTTTTTGCCCTCTGATTATCTTGCTAGCTCGAGGCTTTATTTGCCAGCTATTCACGTTCCCGAATCTCTTCCGCTGTACATATATCTCGGGGCGTGAGAGTTAAGTTGGTATCAGAGCCTAAGCTTAAGTAAGTCCTAGGAAAAAAAATCAAGTCCAAGGTTTAAGGACCCACACCTATGAACTAGAAAGAAATTTTCGAACCCATGTGAGATTGGGTAGAGCCCAAGATAAGATAGTTTATCTAAGAGTTTAATTTCTAGGTTACCCCTATTAATTCCAAAGAAAATAACTAATTATTTATTTTCTCAGGAACCTTACTTCTTCACAATGGCCGTTAACTGAGCAAACTGGGAAGCTATGCAGCAAACGGTTACGGGTCTTACCCAGGCCCTATAGACCGTGGCACAGGCTGGCGCGCGAGCTGGTGCTGGGGATCTTCATCGCAATTTTTAGAGTATGAACCCTGCACAATTATGGGGATCGTCCAACCCGGATGAAGCGGAAAATTGGATCGATGAAATGGACCATATCTTTAACATCATGCAATGTCTGGACTAGGAGAAGGTCATGTTGGCCACATTCCAACTAAATAAAGATGCTCGTACATGGTGGAAGGCCACCTCGGCTCATCTGCATAATCCACAACTTACTTGGGAGGAGTTTCTTGAGCTCTTCCGTGAAAAAGTATTTCTCGGAGCATGTTCACAAGAGGAAGGCGGCCGAATTTGCCTCTTTAAGGCAAGGCATGATGTCTGTGGCAGAGTATGAACTTAAATTCTCAAGACTAGCACCATATGCTCCACATCTTATCAGCACGGAGCTATTGAAGGCCAATTGATTCATGGATGGATTAAGGCCGGTGTTCGTCCAACAACTTGGGACCCAAAATATCTGAACTTATTTGGAGATGGTCTATAGGGTGCATTTATGTGAAAGGACCCTTGAGAAGGTCGAGAAGTTCAAGGGAAAAGATGAGGAGCCAAGCCGAAAACATGATAGGCAAGGAGAGAATGGAGATAAATTTAGCATCACATGAACTCATAACTCCCGGGATAACAAGAAGAGATCACACAACGGTAATGGCAATGGTAACGGCAAGAATAAACGTGTCAAAGAAGAGGAAAAGCAAGTCATGATAGCTTTCACATTTTGTGAGAAGTTCGGACACGCTACCGAAGAATGCTAGAAGCGTCTCGGTGCTTGTCTTCGTTGTGGCAGCCAGGAACATCGGATGCCCGATTGTCCACTCATAAAGGAACTGTAAGGTTCCACACAGCACCCTCGGACAACGCAGTGGATAACAAAAATTTCATTTGCCCAAACCCGACTGTATGGAATCCCAGATCCATGCTCTGATCGACGTTTTAATCACCCCAACCCCTAACTACGGGTTGCAAATTTATACCTTGCGCGGAACGACGCTGTCCGCAAAGCCCGATGCAGAATATCGACCTGCATAGATGCACGGCCTCTAGAGCTGATCCACACGGATCCTTGCACAGCGACAGTACCCCCCGACACGACCTTCCCCAACCCTTTCACCTTTTGGAGAGAGAGAGCAAGAGGGAGGAAGGAGGGGAGGAGCTAATCCTCTTTCTAATGGCCTTAATGCTTGATTAGCCAAGAGAGGAGAGGAAGCTCTCGTAACATGTCTATATATAGGATTTGGCCATTTTCTAAAAGAACCCATAAGGATCGAAATCGTATATATATCCTTTTATTATTGTACATATATATTAAGCCCTCTTTTAAACTCCTTTCTAAAAGGAATTAAAGGGAATTAATATATGTATTTGTACAGTAATAATCCGTCACCTAAGAATCCATTGTGTGTGATCCTCTAGGCCCTTAGTCACTCTAGTTTAAGGCCCATTAACTTCTAATTCTCAATTA
Source organism: Amorphophallus konjac (assembly GCA_022559845.1). Lineage (NCBI taxonomy): Eukaryota > Viridiplantae > Streptophyta > Magnoliopsida > Alismatales > Araceae > Amorphophallus > Amorphophallus konjac. The sequence goes on along the minus strand of CM040121.1, from coordinate 182,777,190 downwards.
GAAGTAAATTAAACTTATTATTCGCTTCTACTAGAGCCGAATAATAGTTTAATTTATTCCGAACCTTTGATCACGTTGGGTCAAGTAAATCCGCGTGATCCTAGAGGACGCCGGGTTTAAACCAGCCGGTCTGGTACCTGTAAGTCCACAGTTACCACATCGATATAATCTCTCGCTCCTTCTATGAGTCTGGTACGATCGAGGGTATGGTTTCTGTCAAACCCCATGATCGTGCCATTTGACTATGACCTCTTTAAAGTGTATGACGTCCGTTCTAAACAAACTCACACGACCCTGGCCAGGGATTTAACAGAGCGTCAATGTCATGACCCATTAACTGTCTGATATATACCCGACAGTGAGCGATCCCCTCTTGACCATTGATGATCTTCACACGTCTCCTGAAATGGTTAATGACTCAGTAAGTCATGACTTAGGGTTAAAGTCACTTAGCCAAGTAATTAAACCATTCCAGTCCTCGTGTAAGATCTGATCACTGTCTCAGGTCAAAGGACCAACGATGCTACTGAGACAGTTGGATCTTTAGTTGACATTAGGTATAATCAACCATCTGAAGATCCAATAGCGGATCAGTTCAGTGCACTTCCTCCCAGGACGTACACCTACACGTATGTGTTGGTGTCCCGCACCAATGACCATGAGACTGGTCACTGACACATCATGTGTACTGGTTTAATAGGTAATCAAAGTCCCTGAGTGATTATCCTCCAACCAGGAACAATTTAAGGTATGCGTCCATGTAAAGTCAGTCTCATGATCGAGATCCCATCTCGAGCTGACTTTACAACCACATATCCTAGGGACATCGTAAAGTAATACACAATCGTATATTTATGCTCAAATACCACTTTATTAATAATGAACAAGATCGTACAACTATTGGGCCTATCGGACCCGAAATTGGCCTGTAGCACACCAAGACTAACAATCTCCCACTTGAACTACAGCCAATTACCCACAACTTTGAGGCCCATCTTATCCCGATGGCGCTCAAATACAGTATGTGTCAAAGGCTTAGTCAGTGGATCTGCTATGTTATCTTCTGACGGTACACGCTCTACCGCCACATCTCCATGATCAACAATCTCCCGAATAAGGTGGAAGCGCCTGAGAATATGCTTCGACCTTTGGTGAGATCTTGGTTCCTTCGCCTGGGCGATGGCCCCATTATTATCATAAAATAATGGGATGGGAGTTGATATCTCGGGAACTACACCAAGTTCCAAGATGAATTTCTTCATCCAGACGGCTTCCTTAGCAGCTTCAGCTGTAGAAATATATTCTGCCTCCGTCGTCGAGTCTGTAGTCGTATCTTGCTTGGAGCTTCTCCAACTGACTGCCCCTCCATTCAACATGAACACAAACCCAGACATGGATTTGCAGTCATCTGGATATGACTGGAAACTAGAGTCTGTGTAAGCTCTAAGCTGTAGGTCCTCTCCTCCATAAAGCAGAAAAAGATCCTTAGCCCTTCGCAAGTACTTAAGGATGCCCTTTACTGCCATCCAGTGCTCTTCGCTTGGATGTACCTGATATCTACTGATAATGCTCAAAGCATTGGCAACATCAGGACGGGTACATAGTATTACATACATGATTGACCCTATCGCCGAAGCATAGGGTACCTTATTCATGTGTGCCACCTCTTCAGAAGTTTTAGGACTCATCCCCTTGGATAGGCAAATTCCATGTCTCATGGGAATGAGACCTCTCTTGAAATTTTTCATCCTAAACCTTTTGAGGATAGTGTCTATGTACATGGATTGGGATAACCCTAGCATCCTTTTAGATCTATCTCGATAGATCCTTATGCCCAGCATATAGGATGCTTCTCCTAAATCCTTCATGGAGAAGGTCTTGGACAACCAAGACTTAGTTGATGTCAACATTCTTACATCATTCCCAATGAGTAAGATGTCATCAACATAGAGGACCAAGAAGGTCACATAGCTCCCACTGACCTTCTTGTAAACACAGGGTTCATCTTCATTCTGAATGAAGTTGAAAGATTTGACAGCCTCGTCAAATCTTAAGTTCCAGCTTCGAGATGCCTACTTTAATCCATAAATAGACCTTTGAAGTTTGCATACCTTATTAGGATGTAGCTTGGAGGTGAATCCTTCAGGCTGTACCATGTACACCTTTTCTGACAGATTTCTATTAAGAAAAGCTGTCTTCACATCCATTTGCCAGATCTCATAATCCAGGTATGCAGCAATGGCGAGAAGGATTCTGATTGACTTAACCATGGCTACTGGTGAAAATGTCTCGTCTTAATCAATACCTTACCTTTGACGATATCCTTTCGCCACTAGTCTAGCCTTGTATGTGTCAATCTTGTTGCATCCCTACGCTTTTGATGATGTCTCACACTATAAATCAATCTTCTATCTCTAGAATAATACATGCTTCATCATGTAGGACTGTGCAGTTCATATAGTTGTCAGATAAATTTGCACTAATTGATCATGTCTACACACTGTCTGCATAGTCTGTACACTGATGGGTCGACCCCCCACCTCTGAAGGGTCGACCCCTCCTTTAATCTCCAAGTCCATACATTGAATTTCATATTCAAAGTATGTACATTGGTCCTCACCTGAAGTCCATACATTGAACTTAATTTTCAAAGTCTGTACACCCTCCGCTAAGCCTTCAGAGTCTGTACAGCCTTTCCTTGAGTTCAAGTCCATACAACGGCACTGTAGATTACATCTGAAGTGTATACAACCTTTCAAGGGGTCAAGTCTATACATTCTCCCGTTCATTTCAAAGTCTACACATCGCTCTTCATCTTCCAAGTCTATACACTCTGTTGAACCACAAGTCTATACATCATCTGCCATCTCAAAGTCAATACACTGTCCCTCGTCTCACACATCATGACCCAAAGTCTGTACAACCTCTAGTCACTGTACAAGTCCACACATTGGCTGCACTGCAGAAGTCTATACATTGGCTTGGGCATCCAAGTCTAGACACTGATTCCCTATTCATGTCTTGATTCGAAGTCTGTACAGCGAGCGGCATTCTTCAAAGTTTGTACAGCTAACGCCTTCATTGATTCCATGTCTGTACATCACTGTCTCAAGCTGCAAGTCTGTACAGAGTTCAGCTAGTCTATACATTCATTCACTGTAGCTGCATCGGTTCACCTGAAGTCTGTACATCGTCTCAGCCACCGTCTCATTCAGCGTCTCACGCTTACAAAGTCTATACACTGGTCGGTGGAAGCAAGCCTATACATTCGACTGTTCAGCCTGTGCTCAAGTCTGTACAGCCAGGGAGACCATTAAGTATATACACTCAATCACTGTAGCTTGCACGGGGTGAAGTCTGAACATTGGAATGGTTTTCCAAGTCTGTACATCCTTCTGTTGAAAGTCTAAGTCTGTACATCGGACTGGTTGAGCATGTCTGTACAGCGTTTGCATTTTCAGTAAGTCTATACATTGGGACTTCTACCTACGTTCTGAACTGAACTGAGTAAGTCTATACATTCCTCATATCTTTTACCTATGCTCAGTTCAGTAAGTCTGTACACTAGGAAATTTACTGACGTTGCTTTGCCTAAGTCTACACACTGTGAACCTTCAAGTCTGAACAGACTTCACTTGCTCAAGTCTATACGTTGTCCAGCTCTTTGGGAAGTCTACACATCACTAAGTCTAGACACTCAGTTATCCTTCAACCCTATACACTCGATATCACCTGCAAGTCTATACACTCTCAAGCTGTTCATACTTGCCTATATGTTGTTTTCAAGAGTATACACTCTCTCATTTGAAACACTTGCATAACTGCTGTTTCTATGTCTACACATTTGATGCCTTCAAGCATTGTTCTCTTCGAAGTCTATACATCAACGTCTATACATTGAAGTCCATACAGTGCATACTGTTGTGCTTCAAGTCTACACACTGCTCCTCTTCATTACAAGTCTTTACACTCATTCTCCTTCTCACGACCAACTCCATACATCCATTGTCTTGACTGCTGAATGAAGTCTACACATTGAGATCGCATGAACACTTCAAGTCCATACACTGAGCTCGCATGAAGAACTTCAACTCTATACACTCTCACACTGTGACACACTTGCCTATTTGGCATCCCTGAGTCTATACACTCGAGGGCCTCATACACTTCACAGAAGTCCACACATTTCATCTGTTGTGCTAAATGCATTATTCAGCTAGTCTATACACTGAGGTCACATGAGGACTCACAAGTCTATACACTCCCTCAGTGTACACACTTACTCATCTGCTATCCTAAAGTATATACATTCCTATCTGAGTGAACTAACTAATCACATTCTTTGTCTCTCCCTGTAGATGATTCAGGTCAATGATTGGACACGTGAACCGAGGATGATACCTGGCACGTGATCCTAGAATGCTCTGGAAAGGGAGGGAACGAGACTCCCTCGTATGAAGGCCTGAAACTCAGGTTGAATGCCATATAAAAAGTGCCTTCTACGATCAGATGAAGTGAACTGGAGAAAAAGCTAAAGAGCAGAATTCCTGAGCAGAAGAAGAAAAGAGAGAGAGCCTCCACGTTCCAGAAAGAAGATAGAGAGAAAATATTAGAGAGCATTGCTGTGAGAGAAAAGTATGAGTGAGAGAGAAGAGTCCAATTTGCTTCTTCGGAAGCTACATTTGTATTTGAGTTTTCTGAAACGATTTGTGTTCATCGTTGGTCTTGTTTACATTTCTGTTTTTCCTTTTATTTCTTCACATATCTGATCTCGAGTTGTTACCCTCCGATGTTTGGAGGAAGGGAGAGTTGCTCCGATTCCCCTCTGGGCTGCAGAGGTAGAGAGATCTGTGATCTCTGATTTTTGCCAGTGACGGGTTGTCATTAGCAGGTTCCCTCCGGATTGGAGGAAGGGAGAGGCATCTCCGGTTCTGGTCTTGCTGGTAGCAGGTCCAGGTGTCAAGCTGTGTGGCAGCACATTGTTCGCAGACTGAGTCTGCAGCTTTCTAGCAGTGGCTAGTGGAATCCTCACTCTAGTTGGAGTGAGGGGTGGATGTAGATTGTGGACTACAATCGAACCACCTTAAAATCTCTTGTCTCCTCTGTGGCTTGGTATTATCGTTGTGCTTTCCTTCTGTTCGGCTTTATGTTTGTGTGTGGACGGGCTCTTCCAATCGCACCTTATTATCCTGTCTCAGTTTCTCACTGCGTTAGCTGCATTATTTAGCCTTATCTGAAGGGTTGTATTTCGAAGTAGTGAGTTTCCGCTGAAGTTGTTCAAATTGGGAGTGATCTATTCATCCCCCCCTTCTATATCACTCTTCGTTGCGCTAACATTTGGTATCAGAGCAGGTTTGCATCATGTGGGCGAACGGTCAGGGAAATGCTAATGGTCCTAGAAGCTTCATGGCTGAAGGTCAATCCATTAGTCGCCCTCCATTTTTTTATGGTAATAATTATCTATTTTGGAAGAACAGGATGGAAGTGTTTATCAGAGCTCAGAGCCACAAGCTGTGGAGGGTAATCACGGTTGGCCCATATGATCTGCCACCGAACGAGGATGCGTGGACAGATGACCATGTCAAGCTATCTTCACTCAACTGGACGGCGCTGAACATCATCCAGTGTGCTGTTCACCCAGAGGAATGTGCCCGTATATCTTCCTACAGGACTGCCAAGCGAATGTGGGATGAGCAGCAATTAATCTACGAAGGTACAACTCAAGTGAAAGCCTCGAAGGTAAACCTCTACACCTCTAAGTATGAACTATTTAGGATGAATGTAGAGGAGAATATTACTGAAATGTATGCCAGGTTGTCCTTGATCACGAACACACTTAAGGGGCTAGGGAAGGATCTAGCTGAGGCAGACATAGTCAGGAAAATTCTTAGATCCTTATCCCCAGCATGGCACACTAAGGCCATCGTGATTGAAGAGTCAAAAGATCTGACGACCTTGACAGTGAATGAACTCATAGGATCCCTCATGACCTATGAGATGAATTTCAAAGGAGGTGGTGAAGGAAGTGATAGGAAGGCTAATAATGTAGCTCTCAAGGCATCCCGCAACAAGAGTAGCAGTAGCAGCAGAAGCAGCAGTAGTAGCGGTGAGTCTGATGGCTTCTCAGATCTCGACCAGAAGGAGCAGGCAATGCTCACTCGTCAGTTCAGTAAATTTTTAAGGAGAAAGGGGAAGACCTTTAGGAGGAAAAAGCCATACTCCTTTAACAAGAATGTTGAATCTACCAATTATAGGGATATAAATCCTAAGAGACTGACCTGTTATCATTGTAACAAACAGGGACACATGAAAGGCGAATGCCCAGATCTTCAGAAGAAGGGTCCCTACTTCCAGAAGAAGAACACAAAAGTGCAGAAGAAGAAGAAGCCACAGACGATGGTATGCACATGGAGCGAGGAGGAAGAAGATCCTGAAGATACTTCCTCAGAGGAGCATGAAGAAGGAATTTGCCTTATGGCAAACAGTGAAGAGGAGGTAACCAATGTTTTTGAAAATTTTACGATTAATGACTGGGAAGATGCTTATGCTGAGTTATTAGATAAGTTCAATTCTCTTAGTAAAGAGCATAGGGTTCTGAAAAGAAAATTTAATACTAATGTTGAAGAACAAACCCAGGTCAGTGAGGAAAATCAGAAACTAAAAGAGCAACTAGAAGAAGTGACCTCACTAAGAAAAGAAAATGATAAGCTCAAGGGAGAAAACCAAGAAAGTCAAAATCAGCTCAATGAACTCAAAATAAGAATTGAAGAAAGCTTGAATGAAAGTAGAGTGAACTCAGAAAAATATGAAGCTGTTAAGAAAGTCAATGGTGAACTTCTAAAAAATTATGAGTCCCTTCAAAAGGAGCTGGAAGACAAACAGAAAGTTTTGAAAAACTTTGTCCAAGGAAAATCTAGTCTGGATGCTATATTGGGGGCTAGGGTTAACTTCAATAAGGAGAGTCTAGGCTACGACCCAACTAACAAAAGACCCTTACAATTCAAAACCATTACCTTCTGCCCAGAGAAGGGAAAAGAAAAGCTGGACACTCCATCCAGCTCAAACAGCAGTAAGGGAACTCAAGGTCAGAAGGAAAGTCCTAAAAACAGTGCTGGCCAACCATTTAAGATGGGAATGAATTCTGTGAAGAATTTCACTAAGCCTACCAATCAGAACATAAATGGTAAATGGACCAAGCAAGTGGATCAGAAGAAAAGCTGGAATTACTACAATCAGATGGGTCCAAAGAGGACCTACTGGAGAAATGATCATCATCTTCAAAAATCTGTTGATCAACAAACTTACAGAAGATATCCTAGGAGTGGCAAGCCTAATGAATGGTATAGAACTTACTTCTCCAGACTAGCTGGACTTAATTTCAATAAACTAGAAATAAAGGTGCCAGGGAAATCCATGCTGAAGCAAATCTGGATTCCTAAACACTTGATTAGAGATTTGAATAATGTCCTTGGACCCAACTCATCTTGGGTTCCAAATCACTCTGCTTGATGTTATTTGTGTAGGTCGGCCTGGCAGCTGAAGAAAACAAGTGGTACCTCAACAGTGGCTGCTCCAGGCACATGACAGGTGACCGATCCAAGTTCAGCAAGATAGAGATGAAGGTAGGGGGTCTGGTCAAGTTTGGAGGAAAGAACAAAGGTAAGATTATTGGAGTTGGTACATTAGGTAAGTCTTCCACAAACTCCATTGAAAAAGTTCTACTTGTGGAAGGTCTTCAACACAACCTGATTAGCATTAGTCAGTTATGTGACAAGGGTCACAGGGTTGTGTTTGATGATAACTCATGCAAAATCTTTGAAATAAATTCTGATGTGGTTAAATTTGTAGCCAACAGGATTAATAATGTCTACATGGTAGACCTAGATGAGGAATCTGAATCTAATATTTGTTTATCTGCCAATTCTGAAAATGATGCTTTTGAATGGCATAGACGTCTAGGTCATGCTAGCTTTACTACTTTAAATAAATTGGTCAAGCATAATTTAGTGAGAGGCATGCCTAGAATAAAATTCAATTCTATTTCAAAATCATGTGATGCATGTGCTCTAGGCAAACAGACCAGGAACTCTTTCAAATTAAGATCTGAGCCATTGTCCTCTAGACCAATGGAACTCCTCCATATGGAGCTCTTCGGTCCTACTAGAACTCAGAGTCTTAATGGGAACAGGTTTGGCTATGTCATCATAGATGACTTCTCTAGATACTCATAGATCTTTTTCTTAGCAAATAAAAGTGATGCATTTCAAAAGTTTAACCTGTTTTTCAATAAGGTCAAACAAGAAGGAAAACACAAGATCTGTTCTATTCAATCTGACCATGGAGGTGAGTTTGAAAACTCCATGTTTTCTGATCTTTGTGAAAGAGAAGGACTAACACACAGATTTTCTTCTCCCAGGACACCTGAACAGAATGGAATTGTGGAGAGAAGAAATAGAACTGTGGTGGAGATGGCCCAAACCATGCTAATTGAAAGTCAATTACCAAGGAGGTTTTGGGCAGAGGCGGCCAATACAGCAACTTACATAATCAACAGGGCCATGGTAAGACCCATTCACAAGAAAACACCCTATGAGCTTTTAAAAGGTAAGAAACCAAACTTGTTACATTTCAGAATTTTTGGAGCAAAATATTTTATTCACAACAATGACAAGAAAGATTTAGACAAGTTTGAAGCTAAAAGCTCCCCTGGAATATTTTTGGGATATTCAGAAGTGTCTAGGGCATATAGGGTCTTCAACATAACAGACAAAAAGGTTGAAGAGTCTCCACACATTATTTTTAGTGAAAAGAAAGGTGTTTCTAACAATGAAAATCTTGACAGGGATTCCAATCATGATGGGGAATTCCTAGAAGACCAAGAAGAAGAGAACACTCAACCAAGTGGAACATCAAATCCTCCCAACCAGGAAGAGCCAAGAGAAGGAGGTGAGTCTTCAATAAATGTTAGATTTCTTAAAGATCATCCGATAGATAATGTCATAGGGAATCCTGAAGATCCTCTTCGGACTAGGTCCCATTTTAGGAATGTGAATAATGAAGACTTAATTACTTTAGTCTCACAAATTGAACCCAAATCAATAGAAGAGACCTGATCAAGCTTGGGTCAATGCCATGAGTGAGGAATTAGGCCAGTTCGAAAGAAATAATGTCTGGGAACTTATTCCAAGACCAGACAATGTCAACATCATAGGAACTAAGTGGGTGTTCAAAAATAAAATGAATGAAGATGGAATCATTTCTAGGAATAAGGCCAGATTAGTAGCCAAGGACTACTGTCAGGAATTTGGTGTAGATTTCGATGAATCCTATGCACCTGTTGCTAGGATGGAGGCTATAAGACTGTTACTTGCCTTTGCATGTTCAAAGAACATAAAACTCCAACAAATGGATGTTAAAAGTACTTTTTTAAATGGAGTCATTAAAGAAGAGGTTTTTGTTGAACAACCCCCTGGATTTCAATTTTCTCCTCAACCTGACCAAGTTTTCAGGTTAAACAAAGCCTTGTATGGTCTAAAGCAGGCTCCAAGAGCATGGTATGAAAGATTGACTGAATTTCTGATCAGCAAAGGCTACAAAAGAGGTAAAGTAGATCAAACTTTATTTACCAAAGGTACAAATAAAGATCTCCTCATAGTTCAGGTATATGTAGATGACATTGTGTTTGGATCAACTAAGCATGAACTATGTGTTGAATTCTCTAAAATGATGTCTACTGAATTTGAGATGAGTTTGGTTAGTGAACTAAAGTACTTCCTTGACTTGCAGGTACAACAGCTAGAGGATGGGTGCTTCATCAACCAGACCAAATACACAATGGAACTGTTCAAGAGGTTTGATATGGAAAACATGAAGCACATTACAACACCCATGGGTACCAATACCTCACTGGATGCAGATGAGACAGGTAAAGAAGTAAATGCCAAGCTCTATCGAGGTATGATTAGATCTCTTCTTTACCTAACAGCTTCCAGACCTGATATACAATTCAGTGTAGGAATGTGTGCAAGGTATCAGACTAGACCTACTGAATTACATTTAGCTGCAGTCAAAATAATTTTCAGATATTTGTCAGCTACTCATTCTCTTGGTTTATGATTTCCTGCATCACACACATTTGACTTAATTGCATACACAAATGCTGATTATGCAGGATGTAAACTAGACAGGAAAAGTACTAGTGATCATTGTGAATTCTTAGGTGGGTGTTTAGTGTCTTGGGGTTCCAAGAAACAACATTTTGTGGCCCTCTCCACTGCAGAAGCTGAATATGTGGCTGCAGGGAGTTGTAGAACACAAGTCATTTGGATTAAACACCAGCTTTAGGACTACCAAGTAGACCTGGGGTGCACACCTATCTTTTGTGATAATACCAGTGCCATTAATCTTGCCAAAAATCTTGTTTTACATTCACGCACCAAACACATAGAGATAAGGCATCATTTCATAAGAGATGAGGTTTCTAAAAATAATTTTGAACTAATTCATGTAGGCACAGATAATCAGATTGCTGACATCTTCACTAAACCTCTGGATAATGAAAAATTTACAACACTAAGAAGAGAATTAGACTTATACAAATTGTCTTAATTGTGTAGCCTGTTCTTTTTGTGAGGGGGAGTTCTGTATGATAGTTGGTTAGCTTTCAGAAATGCTGTGAGTGAGGGAGAGCTGGTTGAGCTGTGAGAAGAAGTGTTCTTTGACAAAGTTAAAAAGATTAACCAGATGTATGTCTTTGCTGGTTTTCATGACAGATCTAGTGTGGTTCTCTCAGACAGTAGAATGTCACTTAATTCTTAAGTCTATAAGTCAGTGATACTAAAGTCCAGTTAGAATCTTTCCTCTGGTATTCCTTCAGAGATCTGAATTAATAGTAAAAAGTATATCTTCCTACATTGTCAATGATTCTGGTTCAGGCCAAAACCTGTATGTCTTGATATCTGACCCAATCAGCTTGAAATCTAGACTTCAAGATTCACTTCAAGTAATAGTCCTTCTGGTATTGTTTTCAATCATTCCATCTCTTCAACACAAGGGCTTAATTAAACAAACATGTCTTGTTTTGGTCACTGAGAAACTAGGAGCTTCATCAATGAAATAAATATTTCTCCCATGTCATGAGGTGTCAAATGCTTAAAATGAATGAAAAAGTCATGACAGAGCAATGGTGACTTGCTGGTGAGTAACTAGGGATTCTGGCCTCTAATCAAGGTGTTTCCTCATGTCAAAAGCCACAGTTACTAACTCTGCTCCTTTTTAAAAAATAAAAAAAGGGGGGAAGTAATGAGATACTCACTCTGAGTAACTGGGGATTCAGGCCTCTAATCAAGGTGTCTCCCTAATGTCAAAAGAGTGAATTACTAACTTACTCGTTGATCTTCTTAAAAATCATCTCAACAAAAAATTCCTTATAGTTGTGCAACTAATGGATTGCTAGTCTTCAATACCTTGAGAACACCTCTTTGCCTTTGTCTCTTGTTGTCTTTTTGGATTGTTGACAGTTCAGCAATATCTGGCCATACTTGTTAATTCCTGCTCTAAATCATACTCCATGTATGCTGATAAACTTGTCTATCCTTCTATTTCTCTAGTGTGTACTGGAGTTCAAGAATCTTCACTTGAGTTTAGCACCTCACTTACTTTCTTAAGACTTGCTTGTGCCTTTCTGCCCTAAGAAGTTACTGTACTGTTTCTTCATGTCTCTAGCACTTTCATATATTCTGCATTTCCTTTTGCTGATGTCAAAGGGGGAGAAGGGTTTTGCAATATCAGTAGATCATTTATTATTCATGAGCTAAGGGGGAGATTACCTTTGGGGGAGATTACCTTGTCATGTGATGGCTTTATCAGAGAATGGGTTGTAGGGGGGCTGAGAGGGAGTGGTTTTGGAGAAAGAAGTGCTCTGCAGTAGTGTTTAATTTGGCTGTGCTTTCACTTGCCTTGAATTTGCTTTGATTATTGAAACTGCAGTTAATTTCTTGTTAAGCTTTGATACTACTTGATTCATAGTGTTGCCATCATCAAAAAGGGGGAGATTGTTGCATCCCTACGGTTTTGATGATGTCTCACACTATAAATCAATCTTCTATCTCTAGAATAATACATGCTTCATCATGTAGGACAGTGCAGTTCATATAGTTGTCAGATAAATTTGCACTAATTGATCATGTCTACACACTGTCTGCATAGTCTGTACACTGATGGGTCGACCCCCCACCTCTGATGGGTCGACCCTTCCTTTAATCTCCAAGTCCATACATTGAATTTCATATTCAAAGTATGTACATTGGTCATCACCTGAAGTCCATACATTGAACTTAATTTTCAAAGTCTGTACACCCTCCGCTAAGCCTTCAGAGTCTGTACAACCTTTCCTTGAGTTCAAGTCCATACAACGGCACTGTAGATTGCATCTGAAGTGTATACAACTTTTCAAGGGGTCAAGTCTATACATTCTCCCGTTCATTTCAAAGTCTACACATCGCTCTTCATCTTCCAAGTCTATATACTCTGTTGAACCACAAGTCTATACATCGTCTGCCATCTCAAAGTCAATACACTATCCCTCGTCTCACACATCATGACCCAAAGTCTGTACAACCTCTAGTCACTGTACAAGTCCACACATTGGCTGCACTGTAGAAGTCTATACATTGGCTTGGGCATCCAAGTCTAGACACTGATTCCCTATTCATGCCTTGATTCGAAGTCTGTACAGCGAGCGGCATTCTTCAAAGTCTGTACAGCCAACGCCTTCATTGATTCCATGTCTGTACATCACTGTCTCAAGCTGCAAGTCTGTACAGAGTTCAGCTAGTCTATACATTCATTCACTGTAGCTGCATCGGTTCACCTGAAGTCTGTACATCGTCTCAGCCATTGTCTCATTCAGCGTCTCACGTTTACAAAGTCTATACACTGGTCGGTGGAAGCAAGCCTATACATCCGACTGTTCAGCCTGTGCTCAAGTCTGTACAGCCAGGGAGACCATTAAGTCTATACACTCAATCACTGTAGCTTGCACGGGGTGAAGTCTGAACATTGGCATGGTTTTCCAAGTCTGTACATCCTTCTGTTGAAAGTCCAAGTCTGTACATCGGACTGGTTGAGCATGTCTGTACAGTGTTTGCATTTTCAGTAAGTCTATACATTGGGACTTCTACCTACGTTCTGAACTGAACTGAGTAAGTCTATACATTCCTCATATCTTTTACCTATGCTCAGTTTAGTAAGTCTGTACACTGGGAACTTTACTGACGTTGCTTTGCCTAAGTCTACACACTGTGAACCTTCAAGTCTGAACAGACTTCACTTGCTCAAGTCTGTACGTTGTCCAGCTCTTTGGAAAGTCTACACATCACTAAGTCTAGACACTCAGTTATACTTCAACCCTATACACTCGATATCACCTGCAAGTCTATACACTCTCAAGCTGTTCATACTTGCCTATATGCTGTTTTCAAGAGTATAGACTCTCTCATTTGAAACACTTGCTTAACTGCTGTTTCTATGTCTACACATTTGATGCCTTCAAGCATTGTTCTCTTCGAAGTCTATACATCAACGTCTATATTGAAGTCCATACAGTGCATACTGTTGTGCTTCAAGTCTACACACTGCTCCTCTTCATTACAAGTCTTTACACTCATTCTCCTTCTCACGACCAACTCCATACATCCATTATCTTGACTGCTGAATGAAGTCTACACATTGAGGTCGCATGAACACTTCAAGTCCATACACTGAGCTCGCATGAAGAACTTCAACTCTATACACTCTCACACTGTGACACACTTGCCTATTTGGCATCCCTGAGTCTATACACTCGAGGGCCTCATACACTTCACAGAAGTCCACACATTTCATCTGTTGTGCTAAATGCATTATTCAGCTAGTCTATACATTGAGGTCACATGAGGACTCACAAGTCTATACACTCCCTCAGTGTACACACTTACTCATCTGCTATCCTAAAGTATATACATTCCTATCTGACTGAACTAACTAATCACATTCTTTGTCTCTGCCTGCAGATGATTCAGGTCAATGATTGGACACGTGAACCGAGGATGATGCCTGGCACGTGATCCTAGAATGCTCTGGAAAGGGAGGGAACGAGACTCCCTCGTGTGAAGGCCTGAAACTCAGGTCGAATGCCATATAAAAAGTGCCTTCTACGATCAGATGAAGTGAACTGGATAAAAAGCTAAAGAGCAGAATTCCTGAGCAGAAGAAGAAAAGAGAGAGAGCCTCCACGTTCCAGAAAGAAGATAGAGAGAAAAGATTAGAGAGCATTGCTGTGAGAGAAAAGTATGAGTGAGAGAGAAGAGTCCAATTTGCTTCTTCGGAAGCTACATTTGTATTTGATTTTTCTGAAACGATTTGTGTTCATCGTTGGTCTTGTTTACATTTCTATTTTTCCTTTTATTTCTTCATATATCTGATCTCGAGTTGTTACCCTCCGGTGTTTGGAGGAAGGGAGAGTTGCTCCGGTTCCCCTCTGGGCTGCAGAGGTAGAGAGATCTGTGATCTTTGGTTTTTGCCAGTGACGGGTTGTCATTAGCAGGTTCCCTCCGGGTTGGAGGAAGGGAGAGGCATCTCCGATTCTGGTCTTGCTGGTAGCAGGTCCAGGTGTCAAGCTGTGTGGCAGCACATTGTTCGCAGACTGAGTCTGCAGCTTTCTAGCAGTGGCTAGTGGAATCCTCACTCTAGTTGGAGTGAGGGGTGGATGTAGATTGTGGACTACAATCGAACCACCTTAAAATCTCTTGTCTCCTCTGTGGCTTGGTATTATCGTTGTGCTTTCCTTCTGTTCGGCTTTGTGTTTGTGTGTGGACGGGCTCTTCCAATCGCACCTTATTATCCTGTCTCAGTTTCTCACTGCGTTAGCTGCATTATTTAGCCTTATCTAAAGGGTTGTATTTCGAAGTAGTGAGTTTCCGCTGAAGTTGTTCAAATTGGGAGTGATCTATTCATCCCCCCCCTTCTATATCACTCTTCGCTGCGCTAACAAATTTGTCCATCTGCTCCAATTTTCTTTTTGAAAATCTATTTACAGTCGATAGGGATTTTCCCTTCGGGTACATCAACTAAGTTCCAAACTTTGTTGGTGTACATGGACTGGATTTCTGAATCCATTGCCTCTTGCCATTTCTCGGAGTCCGCACTACGGATTACATCCTGGTACGATTGAGGATCTTCATCCTCATCGATACGTACCTTAGAGGACTCCTCTGAGACATGTCCAACATATCTCTCAGGTTCTCTCGGTAGTCTACCAGATCTCTATAGTGGCAGTGTTTCACTCTGAATAGGATCAACCGATACAGTCTCATCTAATGAGTATGTGTCTACGGGTTGTGGTTCTTGGACCTCGTCTAATTCTATCTGGCTCCCACTATTTTTCTGGAGTAGATATTCTCTTTCTAGAAATATAGCTCTCTTAGCCACTAAGACCCTTTGCTCAGAAGGGTGATAGAAGTAATATCCAAACGTCTCCTTTGAATATCCCACAAACCTACACTTATCGGTTCTCGACTCAAGCTTATCACTATCGTTCTTCTTTACATGAGCAGGACACCCCCAAATTTTAATGTGATTAAAATTTGGTTTCCTGCCCTTCCATATCTCATATGGTATAGAAGGAACAGATTTACTTGAGATTCTATTCAATAAATAAGCCCCAGTCTCTAATGCATAGCCCTACAGAGATAAGGGTAGTCCTGACATAGAAATCATGGATCAGACCATGTCTAACAACGTCCTGTTTCTCCTTTCGGATACACCATTATGTCGTGGTGTATACGGTGGAGTCCATTGAGAAACAATTCCATTCTCTTTAAGATAAGAAGTGAATTCATGACTAAGATATTCACCTCCTCGATCCGATCGAAGAGCCTTAATACTCTTGCCAGTCTGTTTCTCTACTTCATTCTTGTATTCCTTAAACTTCTCAAAGGCTTGTGATTTATGCCGCATTAAATAGGCATAGTCATATCTCGAGAAGTCATCAATAAAAGAAATGAAATAAAGGTGACCCCCTTTTACCTCCATGGACATGGGTCCACACACATCCGAGTGTATGAGCTCGAGAAGGTCAACTGCCCTCTCACCATGTCCACTAAAGGGAGCCTTGGTCATCTTCCCCATGAGACACGACTCACAGGAGTCAAATGGCTTGTATTTGAATGAATTCAAATACCCATTTGAGTGTAGGTGAGATACTCTTTTCTCGCATACATGACCAAGCCTGCAATGTCATAGATATGCAGAATTCACTTCATCAGCATTGGAAACTTACATAACATTAGAACGTGTATCTAATACATAAAGACCATTGACTAATGAACCATTGGCTATAACCAAACCATTATTCATTATAGAGCACCCAGTGCTATTAAAAGCCAATGTATATCCAATGTTATACAAATCAGAGATTGAAATAATGTTCTTAATAATATTAAGAACATAATAACAGTCATTCAACTCTAGAATGACTCCTGAAGGTAAATTGAGGCGTGCAGTCCCGACAGCTTTGGCAGCAACTAAAGCTCCATTGCTCATCCTCAGTTCAATCTCCTTTTTACCCAGCCGCCTTCTATTTGCCAGCACCTGCACAGAATTGCATATATGAGATGCACATCTAGTATCCAATACCCATGATGTGGATTCTATATATGACAAATTAAGGTCTATGATAAAAATACCTTCATTTAGAATTGCCTTGTAATTCCTTTTCCAATACCCTGTTTCCCCGTATCGAAAACACTTGTCCTCTTTTTCATTCTTCTTGCCCTTCCCTTTGTCAACTTTGGCGAGTTACTTACCCATGGCCTTCTTCTTTCCCTTCCCTTTGTCACCTTTGGTGGATATCTGGGTGGCCTCTCTTTTCTTGTTGGCCTGACCAACAATCATTACAGAAGAAGATGGTTTATCTTTCTGCATAGTTCCTTCAGCATTCTTTAACATGTTGAGTAGCTCCGGGAGAGTTGCATCAATTCTATTCATGTTAAAGTTTATGATGAAGGAAGAAAAAGAATCTGACAATGACTGGAATATAAGATCAATGCACAGTTCAAGATCCAACTTGAACCCCAGTGCATTGAGTCTCTCAATCCACTCCATCATTTTTCAGTACATGAGCCTGCACTGAAGCACCCTCTGACATCCGTGTCCTGAAAAGCTTCTTGGAGATGTCATACCTCTCAATCCTACCCTGCTCCTCGAAGAGCTGGCGTAGATTAAGAAGTATGCTTCTACAATCAGTCTTTTCGAATTGCCTCTGCAGCTCGGGAGTCATAGAGGCCAACATGTAACATTGGGCAAGGGAAGAGTCTTCAGACCATTTGGCATAAGCCATTAACTCGCCCTCGTCAGCATCGGGAGCTGGCTCAGAATGAACAGTGTCCAACACGTAAGCTATTTTTTCGGCGGTGAGGACTATGTGTAGATTACGCAGCCAATCCGAGTAGTTCGGTCCAGTCAGTCTGTTGGCATCCAAGATGCCGCGGAGGGGGTTGGACGACGACATTGTAATCTGGATAAGAAATAAAAAATAACTTAGCATGTGTTCAAATTCTAACTTAGATGTGGTTTTCTATCTTAATTAGTCCCACTATTTTTCAATTGAACTATATAACCCTCAGTATATAGAACGGGAGATCAGCGAGATCATCCTAGTGGGTCGGAATCCTAACGAGACTGAGGTACGACCTTGTGGAAAGCACAACAAATCCATAAAATGAAGATGTTCATTCACTCCATAATGATGGAGGGCCACGACGACTCCTAGAGCCACGCTTACCAAATCTAAAATTTAATCGTGAGGGAATTTTGATTTTATCTTGATCTCATCCTAGGTGGTAATATAAATATATCCAATATATTTACCGTACCTAGTAGTTTGCACAAAATAAATGCATCCAATGCAGAAATTAAATCGCAAGTGATCATGGACTTTAACCCTAATGTAACTAAGACATCCGGCCCGCTTCCGAAGCAGCTGGATCGCCCTCGTCAGGTGTGCTCCGCGCTTTCAAATTCCGACGCCGCAATAATTACAACTTTTACATGGCACGCAGGCTGAAAAAATTAAATTACATGTGACTCAAATTCCAGCAGCCCTTAGGGCGAGTACAACATTAAGGGAGATAGAAGTACATAGGAATTTTAACAGAGAGAGAAAGGAGGTTCGCAGACCCCAATTAATTACATTAACCAAGTCCAAGATCACTTGCCAACCCATTCATTCAAAATCAATCAAGGGTTATTTTCTGAAAATAATCATTACTTTTGGATTTAAAATGGGATGTGCAAACAAAAATAGGCTAGCTTTGTTTAATTTTAAAAATCGAAGCAGGATTAACTAAAATTAAACATATAAGCAAGCCAATGCAAGGTAAATAAAGCATACAATGTAAAGAACCAACATTTATAACAGGGGCATACATATTTGAATCTGATTCAAATAAGTTAGATAATTAAGATAATTATTTAAATTTAAATTTAAATTTAATTATCCAATAATCAAATTAAAACTAAAATTTTAAACATGACAATCATTTAAATTTTAATTCAAACTAATTATCTAATAATTTTGTTTGAAAGTAAATTTAAATAATGCAATTATCCTCAATTATCAATATTCTAAAATTCAAAATTTGAATTTAATAATTATCTCATAATTAAAAATTCAAATAATTGAATTTTATACATTTAACTTCAATGAAATTCAAATTTTGAATTTACTAATTATCTAATAATTAAAATTTTGAAAATTGAATTTTACTGAAGTAACTTCAATTATTACTAATTTCTCTCAAGGTAAATAGTAATTATCTCAACTTAGTAAATTCAAAAGGGTTAAATAAAATTTAACATTTGACATTTACTATTGAGATAACACAATTTAACTTTTAAGATAAAAATCGCATTAATTTACTGTGCATTTATATTTATATATATATGTATAACACTTAAATTAATTAACAGTAAAAAAAATTTTATGTCGGCCACGGCCGCCCACGCGGGACGCGTGGGCGGTCACGCCCGCAACGCGGGCGCCCGCCGGCGTGGCGGGCCGCGTGCCCGCCACGCGGCGCAGTAGCGTGCGGGCGCCGCCCGGCGCCAATTTTTTTTTTTTTAAATTTTGCTCTAGAGATGCCCAGCATCCTGGCAGAAGAGAGATGCCCGGTATCTCCTTCTACTAATAATAATTGAAGATTTTAATTCCCCTACAAACATGGTTCTATACGGCGATAAAACACCGACCAGAGCGCGAACCTGCCTCTGATACCACTGTAAGGTTCCACACAGCACCCTCCGGTAACGCAGCAGATAACAAAAATTTCATTTGCCCAAACTCGGCTACATGGAATCGCAGATGCATGCTCTGATCGACGTTTTAATCACCCCAACCCCTAACTACGGGTTGCGTATTTATACCTTGCGCGGAACGACGCTGTCCGCAAAGCCCGATGCAGAATATCGAGTCGCACAGATGCACGGCCTCTAGAGCTGATCCACACGGATCCTTGTGCAGCGACGGTACCCCCCGGCACGACCTTCCCCAACCCTTTCACCTTCTGGAGAGAGAGAGCAAGAGGGAGGAAGGAGGGGAGGAGCTAATCCTCTTTCTAATGGCCTTAATGCTTGATTAGCCAAGAGAGGAGAGGAAGCTCTCGTAACATGTCTATATATAGGATTTGACCATTTTGTAAAAGAACCCATAAGGACCGAAATCGTATATATATCCTTTTATTATTGTACATATATATTAAGCCCTCTTTTAAACTCCTTTCCAAAAGGAATTAAAGGGAATTAATATATGCATTTGTACAGTAATAATCCGTCACCCAAGAATCTATTGTGTGTGATCCTCTAGGCCCTTAGTCATTCTAGTTTAAGGCCCATTAACTTCTAATTCTCAATTAGAAGTAAATTAAACTTATTATTCGCTTCTACAAGAGCCGAATAATAGTTTAATTTATTCCAAACCTTTGATCACGTTGGGTCAAGCAAACCCGCGTGATCCTAGAGGACACCGGGTTTAAACCAGCCGGTCTGGTACCTGTAAGTCCACAGTTACCACATCGATATAATCCCTCGCTCCTTCTATGAGTATGGTACGATCGAGGGTATAGTTTCTGTCAAACCCCGTGATCGTGCCATTTGACTATGACCTCCTTAAAGTGTATGACGTCCGTTCTAAACGAACTCACACGACCCTGGCCAGCGATTTAACGGAGCGTTAATGTCATGACCCATTAACTGTCTGATATATACCCGACAGTGAGCGATCCCCTCTTGACCATTGATGATCTTCACACGTCTCCTGAAATGGTTAATGACTCGATAATTCATGAATTATGGTTAAAGTCACTTAGCCAAGTAATTAAACCATTCCAGTCCTCATGTAAGATCTGATCAATGTCTCAGGTCAAAGGACCAACGATGCTACTGAGACAGTTGGATCTTCAGTTGACATTAGGTATAATCAACCATCTGAAGATCCAATAGCGGATCAGTTCAGTGCACTTCGTCCTAGGACGTACACCTACACATATGTGTTGGTGTCCCGCACCAATGACCATGAGACTGGTCACTGACACATCATGTGTACTGGTTTAATAGGTAATCAAAGTCCCTGAGTGATTATCCTCCAACCATGAACAGTTTAAGGTATGCGTCCATGTAAAGTCAGTCTCATGATCGAGATCCCATCTCGAGCTGACTTTACAACCACATATCCTAGGGACATCGTAAAGTAATACATAATCGCATATTTACGCTCAAATACCACTTTATTAATAATGAACAAGATCGTACAACTATTGGGCCTATCGGACTCGAAATTGGCCTGTAACACACCATTACTAATAGGAACAACCCTCGAAGAATAATGGAGGACATAGGCAACAAGGTCGTCTCAATGCTGTCATGGGTAATGAACCTACAAGGGAAGGTAACGTGGATGAAGGTATTATCCTAACCCATTCGCATCCGGCTTTTTTCTCATTTGATACCCAGAGCTATTTTAGATATAAGTAAAATGCACTTTCCAAAATCCCATGTGAAGAATTTGGGGATCAAATTCTCTTTAAGTGGGGGAGGGTGTAGCACCCTGGATAATTCTAGAATTTTTTAGAAATTAAATAGATTTAATTAAGCATTTAATATGGGATTAAAAGGTTAAATGGGCTAAGTAATAAATTAATAAGTTAAAGCCTTAGGAATTAAGGCCCAATTATCAACCACTAATATGCGCCCACTTATAAAAGGCTTTAAAACCCAAAATTAGGCCTTTTCGCCCAAGCCCAAACCCTAGAGACGTATTAGAGGAAGGTTCCCTAAATAAGATGAGGAGATAAGGAAGAGAATTATACTAAAATTCAAATTTTGAAGAGAGTATCAGAAGGCGATCAGTCGCAAGACCACCATCTGAAGAAGGGGTCCAGACTAGACCACCACCTGATTCTGTGAAGAGAAACAGATAGCCTCGAGAAATTTAGATTTTCTATCTACAAGATGGCCATGGATCGATGTAATCTACTTGGGAAACCTATTAAGGACTCTTAGGGGATTGAATTGACACCCAAATAGGATCCTAATTTTGATCAAAATCCTAACCCTAGGTCGCTCTCTATAAATAGGGTCCGGTTTCGTTCTGTGCGAACCCTAATATTGGATCATGTGGTACAAAGGTATGGTGTCATCTTTTCAAGTTCTATATTTAGAACATTTTATTCTCCTTAGTGTCTTCTAAACTCCCTCTAAATCTCAGGCTAGAAGAACAAGCCGTTAAGGAGATAGAACGCCTGGAAGTCGCTGGTTCCCCGCAGGATGGGCAGGAATGAGGGTGTTCTTCCGGTGAGAAATTCAAGGTTTAAGAGCGAACCCAGAGGTAGCTTATCTCATGATCGGCATAAACATTAAGTTAGGACTAAAATCCCTCAAGTCTTGCTTATTTTCATGCTTTCTATGCAGAGTATTTCATGTTTTACTATGACCGCGCAATAGGGTTTATAGATCATGATGTCCATGTAATTTAAGTATAGATAAAATCATAAACCCATTGATTCATGCCCTTTCATATGTTAATTGCATACAAGCATGCTCTTTTCCTTCAGTTTTACGTTGGTTACATACTTATTTTTTATAAAGAATAAACCCTGCAAACCGGAACTGCGTCTGTGTGAGGATAGGATAAAGGCGGCCCACCCAGGACCGCCACCAAGAGGTGGTCTCTAGATGACCGCCACCTTCAAGAGGTGGTCTCCAGAGGACCACCACCTGACTATTGTTCCCTCTAAACAGCAACCAGATCGCCCCTTGTTATTTCATGTTCATGCTAGCTTCTACGTTATGTCTTGTTATATTTCGTTATGTTTATGTTTACTATTGTATCATGGATAAGTAGGTTCTATTTTTATGCCCCATCATGTTTAAGAACTTATTTTAAACTTATGCTAATTTCATCATGAGACCCTATAGTTTTGTATAAAAGGGATTTTCTGTTACACATCGCCCTTTTATTTTGACGTTGTCACTACTACTTTCTTTTCATTATAGAAACTTGTATATAGCCCGTACTCCAGTACGTTGCTATTAGATCACTTGCACATGATAGGAACACCTCTTGGACTTGAGAGCCTCTCCGTCGGATATTCCTCTTGTCGGACTAGGTGATCATGTTTCAAGGCCTCCGTAAGACTCCGTGAGCCTGGGATTCCCATTAGGACGCCGAGCTGGTTATACCCTAAAAACCCAAAAGTCTCGAGAGCACTTCGTATTTTCTACATTTTCTGTGAACTGGCTTGATAGCGGCCAGGAGGAGACCGCTACCTGAAGATAGCGATCAGCCCGTGACCGCTACTTGGTTCAGTCAACTTCAGATTGCGTCGACCTGTTCCTTGTTCTGCGTCGACTCCACCTGATAGCGGTCTTAACTTGACCGCTACCTCAAGAAAACGGTCCCCCTAAGACCGCGTTCTGTCAAACTTATTCCAACCCATGGTTTGACCCTAAGGTTGATCATATCTTGTTCAGATGACCCTATGGCTATCTGATGTCCCGACACCTTTTTCATTAAGTCATTAATGAACTATGAAACTATGGAAATGTACCGTTATGCTGTCGGAATTCCTCCATAGCCTAATGTCCAATTAATTCATCCTTGATCTCATGATTTTATTTTGGTACATTCTTACCTTGATTTTTTTGCCATAAAACTATTGTTTGAACTGAACATTATTGGCCTACTTTATTATTTCTTATGGAAGTAGCTTGATTTATAACTTGAAGATGCAAGAGCAGGCACGGACAGTGTCCAAGGGCTCTACGCTAGCCCCTCGACAGATGGCCGAAAACATGCTATAAATCCTGGGGTATGATGAACACTAGCATCGCATTGCGCTAGGAGTACTTTTTTTATAAACGGGTGAAATCCACAAGGCAATCGCATTAATATACATTCTTGCTTATTACATGACTTTCTAGTACATAGCCTTTTAAGGTTATGAAAAGTACATTCTCTTTACATGCTAGTACATTCTTGCTATGAAAAGCCACATTATAATCTTGCTTGATCATGCTCTCATATTGACTCACATCCCTCCACTTGTCTTGTTACTCATTGTTACTTTGGTTTTATCCGTATGATTTATCGTATTTTCTTTATCTTACCTTCTAGAGTTAAAATGTTAATTATTTTAACATTGCCATCATGTTGATACGAAGATATCTACTGGGCGAGTGTGCTCATTCCCTACTTTCTCAATCTTTTTGAGGAAGCTCTAGCGGTTCGGAATCGGACTACTCAAGTGATAGGTCCGAGAGCGAATAAAGTGCAAGTGAAGCCCTAGAAGTGTCATGAGTCTTGTTCTATTAGTTGAAGTCGTGTCTTTGTAATTTCCCTTTTTATTGAGTCTAGTGAAATATCATGTTGGAAAAGGTCAAGTGTCATTGTAAACTTTTGATTATTATTCAATAAAGTAGAAGTTTTGAGTATATAATTGTGTTCACCCTTTTTTGCGCTCTGATTATCTTGCTAGCTTGAGACTTTATTTGCCGACTGTTCACGTTCCCGAATCTCTTTCGCAGTACGTATATCTCGGGACGTGACTGTGAGCGACATCACGCGGATATGCCGGGGGAGGCGAAGCGGAGCGTGTGGGCTCGTTTGGCTGTAACACAGAAAGAAGAGAGAAGAGAGAAGAGAGACCACCACGGGAGATTACTCCGGCGGGGCGTGCGGGACAGATGCAATATAATAAGATATGGGGATTAAACGGCCATAGTGGGAAATGACTCTCCGCGACCTCGGGGGATGGGAAAAGTGTAGAATTTAAGTGACAATGATTTAAACGGCCATTGCGTGAAGTGACTCGCCGCGGCCTCGAGAATATGAGCAGATATGAGAAGAGTACATAATACAAGTAACAGGAATTTAAACGGCCATTACGGAAAGTGACTCGCCGTGACCTCGAGAATATGAGCAGATATAACGACAACACAGAATATCAATGACGGAAATTCAAACGGCCATTGCGGGAAATGTCTCGCCGCGGCCTCGAGGATATAACAGATATAAGGAACAGAATATAATAGACAGAAATTTAAACGGCCATTGCGGGAAATGACTCGCCGCGGCCTCGATAATATAACAGATATAAGAAATAGATATAAGAACAATGCATAATATAAGTGACAGAAATTTAAACGACCATTGCGAGAAATGACTCTCCGCGGCCTCGAGAATATGATGTGATCGCCAAGGGTCGGAGACCCCAAAATAAAGAAAGTGATCGCGCCTACCTCAAAAGCGGGAGATGGCCGGTTGCTTCTTCCTCTCCCTTCGGCCGGCCAATGGAGAGGACTTTCCTTGGTTACCCTTGCAAAAGAGAAACAAACACAAAACAAGTGGATTAGAAAAGATGGCAGTGTAGTATTAGTCCCTTGATGAAGAATAATAAAATCATGGCAAGACACACACCTGGTTGGTGTTATTTTTAAACCCCTCTCGGACACGAGTGGGAGGAAAATGCTATGATGAATGGGGGATCGTGCAAACGTATATAATAGAAGACTCCCTTATGAAGGGAGACAGAGAATGCGAGATAATGAATGCAAAAGAACTACGGAGAAAAGGGGAGAGAATTGACTTATTGAATGTGCCGATGGCGGGATCCGGCGGAGCTTCGGCAGCGTAGGGATGACGTGGAAGCACAGTAGACGAAGGCGGCCTTCCTCTCGCGAGCGCGAACACCCAAGAAGCTGGCAGAACCTCCCCCTACAAAAGACTCACGGGTTAGAAATGGGATCCGGCAGAGTCTCGCCTTCCTCTGTCGGATCTGAAGCCCCTTCCCTTCGAGGGAGGGGGTCCTCTATTTATAGAGGGCAGGTGGATTGAGGCGTCCAGGGGACTGGACGCCTCAATATGGGGGCGTCCAGGACCCTGGACGCCTCCAACAATAAATTAATATTTTTTTTATTTTTTATTTTTAACCTTTTTCTGAAGGCGTCCAAGAGACTGGACGCCTCCATGTCCGCCCACCGGAACTCCGCCAAAAGCCGTATACAGTGGGTAAAGTGCGTGGTTTTGGTGGATACCCGTGACTCACGAGTGGGCGCGTCTAGCTGGCAATACTTCCTTATATTTTGGATTTTTACACAACGTCAAATCGGACGGCGGATCGGGCTTGTCCGGATGCAGGATATGGGGGCGTCCAGGCCCTTGGACGCCTCCATCAACATATTTTTAATTTTTTTATTGTTATATTTTTTCCATTTTTCATTGATAGAGGCGTCCGGGGTCCTGGAGGCCTCCAAGAAAATCTGCCGGATCCCCCCCCCCGAAATGCCGTCGACAGCTGACCGTCAGACATCTTCCTGATTTCGGAATCTTCTGATACGTCCGATTGGTAGTGATGCCGTCCGTATGCTACATGATTTCCGTAATGAGACGGTTTTCGGATGCCGAAGGAGCGTTACGTTACCCACTCAAAAGGTGAAAGATGACTCAAGAATGGGAAGCACTCAAGCGATTCAAAATGTGAAAGACACTGCGGGGCGTCATATAGTAATATGAGATTTTCTCATGGTGATGTCAGGAATAGCATGTCTACAGCTGCCCCGCCTTGACGTCTGCTTTGCAAGGGAGTGACACGTAAGGAATGGTATTGAAGTGAAGTGAAATGGAGTGGGAATGGACTAAAAAGTTGACGCCAAGGTGCAATGGGACACGCTTTTGACATTACTGTTTAGAATTTTTCCCGTAGTTTTGCTAAGGCGACCTTGAAGAAGGTCTTCTAAATTTGACGATTACTTGGACGAAGATCAAACAAGGGAGGGGGAGATGTGCACTCAGGCACGAAAATAAAAGAGACCAACTTCTCGGTGTGGAAGTACATGGGTCGTAAACCTGCAGGTTTCACCTTTGGGGAGCGGTTACCAGCCAATGTGGAAGTGCTGCAGCCAAGGTGGGTCAAATAGAGTAAAAAGCAAAGGAACATCTGAGGGTCAGTCCAAACAAGGGTCTCTTTTGGGAAGAGCAGCGTAGGGCCGTCTCAAGGAAACTCCGTGTTTTATTCGGAGTGGAATATCTCATATTTGTAAGAATTGAAGCATAGTGGTTGTCACAATTGAATCACTTTGAATGATCTTCCACAATAAAATCAAAGTC
The DNA here is from genome assembly GCA_022559845.1 of Amorphophallus konjac. NCBI lineage: Eukaryota > Viridiplantae > Streptophyta > Magnoliopsida > Alismatales > Araceae > Amorphophallus > Amorphophallus konjac. The sequence goes on along the minus strand of CM040121.1, from coordinate 182,750,492 downwards.
CTATATGAATGCATGCTGGGTTTAAAGAAAATTTAAAACAAACTAAACTAAAAAATAGCCAAGGATAATATTATCAATTTGTTAAGAATGGGTCAGGATACCGGTTCGGTGAGCCGACACTGAGCTGGGGCTCGTTTATCCGCGCATCAACTCACTGAACGGAACCATCATCCTCACGCTATCACAAATTAACGGCCTATCCGTACGACCTAAATTCTTCTGAAATCATCACCGTTTTTGTTGAAGGGGAACTCAAATCCCAGATTCGTTCGGGTCGCAAGGTCCTTGACATGTTCTAATAGCGTAAATATCATATAATATGATGCATGACATGGTGGGACCAATCACCGAACGGTGGTACACAAGGTGGGACAGTGGCATCCGTTAGTAAAACCTACACAGATTAATAACATCAGAAAGCAACAGAATCACACCACAGTACAAGGGAGATCTAGACAAAACGTCGATGACTAACCACTGATATGACGCATTTCATCCTTTAGCACCTCTCCTTTCCTATAAATGCTCCCCTTAGGCTAGTTTAGCCAAATGCACTAAGGAGTGGGCTTAGAAGCTTTAAGAGGAGGAGAAGAAATCCGAGGGTTTCAGGATGGAAGGCGAGTCTTCCTGCCTTATGAAGAGGAGCAGGCCTAGCAGCGAGATCAGGCGACTTTCCGACCTCGAAGGTCATCTGAGTGGGATGATCCAGTCGCATATGGTAAGTTGATTTATTTCAAATTCTCCTCGCGAACTCTCTTTTCACTTCTTTTCCTTGCTTGTTTTCTTTTTCTCTTCCAGCCATACCCTCTTTTCCCAGGCCCGAGGAAGTTTTCCAAGGTGCCGTGGAATCTAAAACTCACTTCCAATATCTCCATGGCATGAGGGCCATAATAACGAAGTGGCATCTGCAAGGGCTCCTTATTCACGCCAAGCATTACGAGAGGATTCGCATGGACTGTGCGGCTATGGGCGCATTGGTGGAGATCTGGCATCCCCAGACCCACACTTTCATCTTCCCTACCTTCGAGGCGACCATCCTTCTCGAGGAGGTGGAACTTATGCTCGGACTGAAGAAATTCAAGAGTGACGGGAGGATAAGGGTTATGCGGATGCTGACAAGGGTGACTTCCGAGAGTGTCCTTGGAAGCTTCATGCCGCCTGGTGCTGCGAGGAAGGGCCAGACTCAAAAGGGAATTGATCTGCAAAAGCTCACGGAATGGGTCATGGACGTCCTGAGAGGGTCACCAGACGATGACCACTTGGAAGGAATCATGAAAGGGTTTACCATCTGTTTGGCGGGTGCTCTCCTGTTCCCTTATACCGATAACATAGTGGAGGAGGATCAATTGAGTGCCATCTGCGGGATTTGGAGTGGAAAGAGGGTGGGACCCACCGTCCTTGGCTACCTTTACAGTGGCCTTACTACCTCCAGCATGGGTAAGCCTCCTTTCGGTTGCGCACTTCTTCTGAATTGCTGGATTGATTTGCACTTCAAATTTGACCACCGCGAGGGGATGCCAACTACTTCGAAGCTCTTCCAACAAAGCCTCCTTTATCACATAGCCGATGTGTTAGGCTTCGGTGGTACCATAGCGAACCGTGTTCCGTGGCTGCGGAAACGTGAAGACTGGCGTTCTCACTTCAGAACCATGATGCAAAGCTTTTTTACTTGTGCACCGGCATGCCTACTCTCACGCGACCTCCTCACGAGGTCTTCTCCCGGAGCTGAACTCCAACTGATTGGTGCGACGGAGTTTGTTCTTTATAATGCACATCGGTGCTGCATCCAAATCGGAATTCCACGCCACTCGTTCCCACCGTTAACCGGCATCGTTCCTTTGAAGAAGAGGGAGTTGGGCACGGAAGCGGATGCCAAGAAAGTGAAGATTATCAAATCATCATGGAAGATAAGCACTTTGGGAAAGGCGTTAGGGCATGTGGAAGAAGTGCGCGAACTGTGGAGAGCTTATGTAACCGAACTGGGGAAATTAAGGCCCGAAGCATCTAAACCCCTGATGTAGCCCACTCTATTTTGAATGAAATAAAATGTGGGGTTGTGTGCAAAATTGGTTCCATTTTTTTATTTTTTATTTTTTTAACATTACCCCACCCTCTTCACTTTATGATGTACGACTGCCTATTTGTTATGTGAAATGGAATGGTTTCTTCTATTGCTTGGCTACCTTGTGTGCACTTTCCCTTTCCCATGCTTCTTCTCTCACACCTGTTCTTTCGAGGTACACTTCACGAGACCTCACCCTGAAAAGCGGGGAATTACGCCTTGCGCGGAGGGATGACATTTCTCTCTTTTTGGAGGCGTCTAGGCGCGAGGATGCGTCTCAAGCTCTTGAATTCGAATTTAAAGCGCCGGGCGGCCCTCCTTCCGTGTCTCACCCGCAAACGAGCCCGCATCCCATCGAGATTTGCTCGCCTATCTTCGTCTTCTTCCACTCTCGATCGATGGAGTTTGGTGGGCCAAATCGTGGTGAAGGGAGAGAGGGGCGAGGAACTCCTTGCCCGAGGAGGGACGCGCAAGAGCACGAAGAGGCATCCATGGAAGAGGAAGGGCCCCTTCGGGCACTTGAGGGACCCGAGGGGCCCGATGGCACGGAGGGAGGTGAACACGGCCTGGTAGGTCCTTCAATATCCTCCTCTTTGATCCATTTTGAGTTTGGAGCGAGCCATGTGAGAGGGGGAAAGGGTTCGGCGAGTGTTGCACTCAAATGATGGACGCATCCTTGATAGGAGATGCGTTCTTGTTGTTTGACGTAAGACCCTCCTTTCCTGATGTAGGGCATGGCAAGGACCCCGGGCTTGGCCGATGAATGGGCGAGCGCGGATGAGCCGAGCCGTGTCAGGAAGGAGAGTCGCGGCAAGACGAAGCTCGAGGACTGGCACATACGTCTCCCTGGATAGCAAGGGAGCGTACTGGTGCAGGATAGCGCCGACTTCCTGCAGCAGCAGAGAGAGAGTCATGTGGGACCTCTCCAATCCGGGGATGCGCGTGACATCAACGGCTTGCGTGCCCAACTAGCAGAGGCTAGGCGGCAGTTGACCGTCACTCAACAGGAACTAGCGATCTTGGTAAGTTAAGTATTGCATTTTTTTATTTAATTTTTTTTGTTTTAAATTTAGAGCTTAGCCGATGGCCGTTGTTTGTTTGTTCCAGCGTGCCCAGCAGGCAGTGATGGTAGGAATGGCTGGCGGCGCATCTTCCAGCTCCTAGGCCCCTTTTCTCAAGATTGCCTCCCTCCGAGAGCAACTTGCCGATGCGGTGACCCGCGCGGCTCGGGCTGAAGAGGAGCGTGACGCCTGGGTGGCGACTGTAGCGGAGCTGCGACGTCACAGTGAGGAGAGGCCACATCAGGACATCCTAGAGTTGAGGGTGTTCCTCTAGGTGGCCAAGAGAGAGGCGGAAAGAGAAAGGCTAGAGAGGGAGAAGGAGAGAGAGGGCAGAAGAGCCATGGAGGCCAAGGTGAGGGAGCTCCAGCTAGGCCTTCGAGCTATGGGACAGAGGCTAGAGAACATGAAGGTAAATTATGAGAGGGCACGTGAATTCGGGGAGCGACTCCGCCAGTCCGGCCAGCTCCATATGGGTGGCTTCTTTGCTACGCTAGGGTAGCATCAGCGGGTCGCTGCTGCTGAGCAGGCGCCATGAGGCGAGGCGAGTGCTACTGTAAGGGGCTCCAGAAGGCCCTTGAGGGACCCTCATCTTAGGGGGGAGCAGAGGGACGCCTAGAGGGATGAGCGTAAGTGTGATGGGAAGAATTAACGGGTTGGTGGTCCCACCTTTCCTTTTGTGATGTTCATGACTGTAGTGTTCATGATAGCTTATGTAGACCTATGAATGGAATGATTTGTGTCCCCGTTGCTCATTTGTCCTCTTACGCGTTCCATCCTTCCTACGCTTCTTCTCTTTTACATTGTCTCCATGTGATGTGCTCGTCGAGACCCCGCCCAAAATAGGGAATCGTATCTTGCTCCGACCACCTTTCGCACGGAAATCTACCACCGAAGTCAACAATGATGGCTCTAGCCACTTTTCCCGAACGACCTTTCAATCTTCCCGGATGACCTCTACAAAATGACAAGGCGTCCCTAGGCTACGTAGGGAGAGAGTGTCACATTACACCATCCAATCAATTACCCTGCGCGAGCGGTGGGGTGACACATGGGACTGCAGGGCTGGTGCCTTATCACAAGGGTTATCGTTAATAGTGATGGAGGCAGTCTTGGCTCGCACTTCTCCCATTCCCATAAATACCTCCCCTCTTTATTCTCCCAGGGACATCGAAAGCCATCTTGAAGAGTAGGGGCTTCCACAGCACGGAAGAGCTAAGAGTTTTAAGACTTGGGATGGAGGCCGTATCTTTCCATTCTTCGAAGAGAAGTAGGTCTAGTGGTAGCAGCTCTCGGAGACTCTCGGAGCTTGAAGGGCACCTCAATGAAAGGACCCAATCGCAACTTGTAAGCTGAGCTTGCTCATCTCTTCTTCTAGTCTTTCTTCCTCCCTTCTAACAAAACCCCTCCTTGTGTATGCGCAGGCTGTGATGAAATCACACATTCCATGGGAGTTGGTAGTGGCCGCATACCGGGGTCTCCCAGATTTTCAGAAGGCCAGGCTAGACGTGATGGGGCTTGGAGTCTTTCTTCGGATCGAGCCAATCAGGCTCGACCTCTCTCTCATTCAAGCGTTGCGTGAAAGGTGGGATCCAATGAGCCGTGCCTTCTTGATGCCTTGGGGGCACATGGTGCCCAGCCTGGAAGATGTGGTCCGAATTACATGCCTAAAAGTGGATGGTGAGGCACTGACCGGTATCACATACTCCGACTACAGGGAGGCTGCTCAGAGGTTACTAGGGTGGACCTAGATGATCGCAAGAACATGTCCATAGCCAAGACGCCTATCACTGAGACACTGGGGCTTACTGATGTTCGTCCTCGTGATGATGAGTCCTCGGAAGAGTTTATGGAGAGAACTGAAAGGGGATGCCGCGCCGTCTACTACGTAGATGCGAGCAATTGGGAGAGGGCCAACATGGATTTGAGGAGATTCCTCTTCTTCCTGTTGGGGAAATTGTTGCTGGGCTCGAAAGGAGACATCATTCATTGCCGCTTCTTAGAGTTCTTGGTAGACCCTGAGAAAGTGGGATGATATGCTTGGGGGGCAGCCATGCTAGCGCATCTATTTGCGGGTCTATCTGAAAGAGCAGATCAAGAGGTAACAGTGAGTGGTTTCACGCCGTTCATCTAGGTACCCGACTTCTCTCTTAGCTTCAACTGCATCTCTTTTTGATGATGTTCATAACACATGACAAGGCAGTAGTGGAGCTATTATTATCTTCCAATGGGAAAGGCTCATCATTGGCGCCCGATGACGGTGCCGTTGGCGAGGAGGTGGCAGCCCATCATGAGCCCGGCCCCTGTGTCCTACCAGTTGATGGTGATAAGACGCGAGTTGCAAGAGTTCCCTGCAGCAATGGTGGTTATCAATCGCCATCCATTTTATTTTTGTGTTGTTTTGTCCTTCTCGTAAATAGAAAGATTTGCCTGACTTAGGTGATCTGGAGGCCTTATGCGGGCATGACCGACGCCGATCAGCCCTGGGTCATAATGAGCTGTGCCCGGTTCAGACGCGACCTCTGGATGCACTTTTTATGAAATTGAGCCACTTCGGCTATGATTGGCCATGAGGACTTTAGGGCTTGCCCAAGAATGGGTGGACATGACTACCACACCACGTGTCGGGAGGAAGACGCGTGGGCCGGCGACCTCCGTTGATTGGAGAGTGCGGTTCCCTGAGCAATACGAGGATTGGCAACGGGGTGGCACTCCCGTGGAGTCACATGCTCAAGACAGCGAGGATTATCTACCCCTCTATAAGGCGATGTATGCAAAGCAACTCCATCCTGAAGGGACTGTGGAGGTGAACAACATTTTTTTCCTTTCTTTTTTTTATTATGTTTTTTTTTATTATGTTAACCTATGTCCTGGCCACAGGATGTGTTGTGCCCCTGGTTTTGATGATGACAACTATGAGATGTGTATGTTGAATTCAACTTAAAATGTTGAACTAAATCTTGATTCAGTAACGCATGCATTTGGTTCATTTTTGATGCAAGAAAGGAACAAGGTCGACGCTGTGAGTTCAAGGCGTCCACGCATCTGTTGAAGAGGCAAAATCATAAGTCACTGATATAATCTCAGTGCGTCAATGCCACACTATTGCAGCGTCGATGCATCAGCTTAAGAAGCAGAGGCACTCACAGATCTACTTCACTGCGTCAACGCCACAGTAGAGCAGCGTCGACACAGCAGTTCAAAAGGCAGAATTATGGTTCACTGGAATACCCCAGTGCGTCAACGCTACAGCATGATAGTGTCGACGTAGCAGTTCACTCTGAGATGAAATTGGCTCTGGGTTAGCTAAGTGGGTTGACGCAGTAACCCAATGCGTCAACGCATCCACCTACGAACTTAAAGCTTTGTGGACAGTTCAAGGCAGCGTAAACCCCTTGGTCACCATGGGTTGACGCCATCTGAAATCTTTCATAAAATTAGTTGGGTGGACCCCAGTCATTAGTGACGTCAAAGGCCACATCAGCCAAAAAGTGTTTCGATCTCATTTTTCATTCGCGATTCCAGAATGCTCTGAAGAGATCAATCAGTGGGCTAACCAGAAAATCTGGTTGGGGCCCACTAGATGTATATATTACATGGATCTGGAAGTGAGCGCGGGAACCTGAACATCGAAGAAGGTTTTTGGAGATTTCGAAGCTGTTGCAGACTAGGCTGAGCAAGAGAAGCTCACGAGAAGAACTGGGGAGTTCATCTTCTTCCTGATGGCGATCTGCTGAAGACCTGAGGAGATCTAGGAGCAGTGATCTATTACAAGTTCATCTACATTTCAGAAGGAGAAGATCAGCTGATCGTTGAAGCTTCTTCTCCCAGATTTCTAAATTTAAGCCTGAGATCCAGTAGCCTCACAGATATGAGATTGTTCCTTCATTACTGAGTGATTTTGTTTATTGTTTGTCTTTTCAATCTGAACTCTGTTACATTGTTTCTTCCTCGTACTGGTTTGAGTAGAGGGAGGGGTTTGATCTAGCAGATTGTGCTTGGATCAAGGGCGTTTGGGCATGTTTGCCTGCAAGCTGTTCGTCAGCGGTTTAGAGGATCTTTCCTCTGGTTAAGCCAAGTTGTAATGCTCAGCATTGTTTGAGGAAGTAGTTCCTCGGTGAAGCTAAGCTGTAAAGCTCAGCAGGGATCCTCACTGATTTAGTGAGGGGTGGACGTAGGTCTCAACAGGGAGACCGAACCACCATAAAAATCTGTGTTCCTCTTGTGGTTTGCTATTCTCACATTATCCACCTATCATTAGATGTTTGATTAGGCACGATCTTCATACAATCTATTTACTGAACTTTTAATTAGTATTCTGCTTTCTAAAGTGAGTGTGATCTTGCATTAATTTTTCGAAGGCTCAACCTATTCACCCCTCCCCTCTAGTTTGACCTTCCACCTAATCCAACACGTGGTATCAGAGCTTGGCTCTCTTGTCAAAGGTCTCACATCCCAGAGAGATTTAGTGGAATGGAAAACAAGGGGCTCATGCCTGAAGGGTATGTAGTGAATAGGCCACCCTTCTTTGATGGCACTAACTATGCTTACTGGAAAAATCGGATGCAGGTATTTCTGAGAGCTCAGGACCATGAGATTTGGAGAGTCGTGAGCAAGGGACCATATCAGTTAGAAGGAGATGAAGAACCGTGGGTGAAAGAGCAGATTCGGAAGTCTAACGTCAATTGGCAAGCTATGAACATCATGCAATGCTCATTGCATCCCATGGAATTTTCACGAGTATCCTCATGTGCCAGTGCCAAGGAAATGTGGGACAGACTTCAAGTCATCTATGAAGGTACGTTAGAGGTAAGAGAGACAAAAGCCAATATGTTAATTTCTAAATATGAAGCTTTTAGAATGAAGCCAGAGGAAAATATATCTGAAATGTATGCTAGACTAACCCTATTAGTGAATGGTCTTAGAGGTCTGGGAAAGGTTTACACTGATTACGAACTGGTCAGGAAAATTCTTAGATCCCTAACTCCAGTTTGGCACACCAAGGCCACTGTTGTTGAGGAATCTAGGAACCTTCCTACCACTACCCCTGATGAGCTTATCGGATCTTTGATGGCTTATGAGCTGAACCTCAAAAGGACAGATGAGGATGTGAAAAAGAAAAAGCCTCTTGCATTGAAGGCAGGACCAAGTAGCAAGGAGAGCTTAGATGACAGTCATTTATCTACCTCAGATAATGACTCAGGTGAGATAGCAATGCTCACCAGGAAATTCAGGAAGTTTCTAAGGAAGGAAGGTAAATTTAGAAACAATAGAAGACTAGAGGCAAGAAAAAGTTCAAAATTCAAATCAGAAAATTCAAAGAAATCTGACAAGGTTGTTTGTTATAAATGCAGGAAACAAGGACATATCAAATCTGAATGTCCAGAGAAGATGAAGAAAGCTCAGCCAAAGTGGAAAAATAAAAAGCCCAAGGCCATGATAAGTACGTGGAGTGACGAGGAGAAAGATGAAGATGAAGAATAAAGCACTTTTGAAGAAGAGAGTGATGTTAAGCTGTGCTTCATGGCTAAGGATGATGAGCAGGATGAGGTAACTTCTTCCTTCGAAAACTTCTCTTGCAGTGATTGGGAAGAAGCATTCAATGAATTGTTAGATAAGTATGAATATGTTAAGAAAGAAAATAAATCACTCAAGAAAAAGAAAAATCTGACTAGTCAAGAAAATTCATTGAATGAGAAAATTAGGTGCCTAGAAGCTGAAATTACTAGTTTAAGAAAATCTCTTGATGAAAGTGACCAATGTAGAGATCAATTAATAGAGATGAAGATAGAAAACGAATTTCTTCTGAAAGTGCATGATGAATTGAAATTCAGAATGCAAAAATTGGAGAGTGATGTAAAAATTGCTGTAGAAAAATATGAAGCCATTCAAGGAGTAAATCAGGAACTCCAAGAAAATTTGAAGAAACTGGAAGATGAGAATTCAAGTAAACAAGCCTCTCTTGAGAAATTAACACAAGGTAAAAATAATCTTGAAGCTATCATGGGAATAAAAAGTAATTTTGGAAAAGAAGGACTTGGTTATAATCCAACCCAGAAGAAGAATCTAGGAGCTAGATTTATAACATTTGTCTCTGAACAAGGTACATCTGAGCAGAGCCAAATGGTTGAAAAGAAGTCTTGTGAGAAAAATCAAGAAGAAGTAAAACAGACAGATGAAATCAGAAAAGAAAAGGGCAAAGAGAAAATGAATACTACCTTAAATGCCAATCACCATAAGAATGTGCCTAAGCTCAGAAGTAAACCATCAGGTCAGCCTATAGACCCTAGTTCATCAACCCAACATCAGACTTATAGAAATTTAGGGAGTCATAGGTCTGGTACAAGACAGTTGCGTCAACGCACTGGGTATCCTGCATCCACTCAACCCATGTCCCAGGGGTTCTAAAGAAATAATGCTAGAACAAACCATTGGCCGCGTCATCGCAGTGTCCATACTGCGTCAACGCATACACCCTTCCCGGGTGGGTATTCTTTCAGAAACATGAGAATGAGTCGACGCAGCCACTACAGTGCGTCGACGCACCCTATGTACTAGAACCCATATGACAGAAAGGTTAGGTGGATGAGTCAACGCAATCATGTGATAGGGTCTACGCAGCGAACCTTCATCCCTTCAAGAATTCAATATTCCTCTAGAACTTCTCATCCTAGGTTCCCCAATGCTTCTTGGAGTCACAATAACTATTGGAATGGGAACAAGAATAAAACTTCATACTTCTCTAACAACAGAAATGGTTCAAAAAGGTCATTCCAAAGGGTACCTCAACCCAATCAGAAAAATTTCAAATCTATGACTCCCACATCTCAAAAACCCTCAAAACAACAGATTTGGATTCCCAAAAGTATGCTGTCTTACTTGACACAATCATATGGTCTGATGGGACCCAAGTGTATTTGGGTTCCAAAATCTCTTGTTTGATGTGATTTACAGGAGTGCCTTGCAGCTGTACACAATAGGTGGTACCTTGACAGCGGCTGCTCAAGGCACATGACGGGCGATAAGGCAAAATTCTATCTCCTAGTTGAGAAAGAAGGAGGACATGTCACGTTTGGGGGGAACAATAAAGGTAAAATAATTAGAAAAGGTAAAGTTGGCAAAACTCTTCTGAACTCTATTGATGATGTGTTACTTGTTGAAGGATTAGAATACAATCTTCTTAGTATAAGCCAACTGTGTGATAGGGGGCACAAAGTTGTGTTTGATTTCCATGCATGCACCATTATTGAAAAGCAGTCTGAAACTGTCAAATTCTCTGGAAAAAGAATAAATAACATGTACATGGTAGATTTAGATGATCCTGCTCATAACAATCTTTGTCTAGCTGTGAATAAAAGTGAGATGGCTTGGCTATGGCATCGTAGACTAAGACATGCTAGCTATAGTGTCATGCATAAGTTAGCCAAATTCAGCATGGTGAATGGTCTGCCTGATATTTCATTTAAGTAAAATGACAAAATTTGTAATGCATGCACTCAAGGCAAGCATACTAGGAAGTCATTTAAATCCAGAATTGAAAATCAATCTTCTAGACCTCTTGAACTTGTTTACATGGATCTGTTTGCACCCACTGGAACAGCAAGCTTGAGTGGAAATAAATATGGATTTATTTTGGTAGATGACTTTTCTAGGTTTACTTGGGTATTCTTTTTAACTCATAAGAATGATGCATTTGAAGAATTTCAGACATTCTTCAGGAAAGTTCAGCAGGATGGTAAGTATAATGTTTCATCTATCATGTCAGATCATGGAGGAGAATTTGAAAATTTAGAATTTGATGGTTTTTGCAGGGCAATGGGAATATCTCACAAGTTCTCATCTCCAAGAACTCCTGAACAGAATGGAGTGGTGGAAAGAAGAAACAGAACCCTTGTCGAGATGGCTAAAACAATGTTGATCGAAGGACAACTCCCAAGGAAGTTCTGGGCAGAGGCGGTAAACACAGCTTGCTACATTGTAAATCGGGCAATGGTAAGACCTCTGTCCAAAAAGACTCCATATGAATTGTTGAAAGGTAAGAAGCCCTCTGTTCTACATTTCAGAGTTTTTGGATCTAAATGCTTTGTTCAAAATAATCACAAACGGGACTTAGATAAATTTGAACCTAAGAGTGAACCAGCCATATTTCTAGGATATTCAAATCACTCTAGGGCCTATAGAGTCCTAAATGTCAAAACTCAATCTGTTGAAGAATCTCCACATATTGTCTTCGATGAAATGAATGTCAGGTCTGAAAATGAACAATCTTGCAGGGACAAAGATGATGGGGAGTTTCTTGAAGAAAAGAAAGAACAATACACTCAAGAGGAAGAGCCAAGGTCAAATGAGAATCTAGCAGAATCAAGCACTAGAGGTAATGCAGATGCTAATGAAGGTAACTCTCTGACCAATGTTAGAATGTTAAGAGACCACCCTATATCAAGCATTATTGGTAATCTGCATGACCCTACCAGAACTAGATCTCATTTTAGAACAATTGAAGAAATGGATAATTTGGCTCTTATATCTCAGATTGAACCTAAAAATGTAACTGAAGCCCTGAAAGATGATTACTGGATAAATGCAATGCATGAGGAATTAAATCAATTCAAAAGAAATAAAGTGTGGCACCTTGTGCCAAGACCCAATGAACTTTCAGTAATTGGAACTAAGTGGGTCCTTAGAAATAAACAAAATGAAAATGGAATTGTGATAAGAAATAAAGCAAGACTGGTAGCACAAGGATATAACCAAGAATTTGGCATTGATTTTGAAGAATCCTTTGCACCAGTAGCTAGATTAGAAGCTATTAGATTATTACTTGCATATGCATGTTGTCATGGAATAAAACTCCATCAAATGGATGTAAAAAGTACATTTCTTAATGGTTTAATAAAAGAAGAGGTGTATGTTGAACAACCCCCCGGTTTTGAATCTATAGACTGCCCTGACCATGTTTACAGATTAGACAAAGCTCTCTATGGGCTCAAACAGGCACCTCGAGCATGGTATGATAGACTCAGCTCATACCTCACTGAGAAAGGATATTCAAGAGGTAAAGTGGACCAAACCCTATTCACCAAGGTAAGAAATAATGACATTATTCTGGTTCAAATCTATGTTGATGATATAGTCTTTGGATCCACTAAACCAAGCATGTGTGAGGAATTTGCAAATTTGATGACCACAGAATTTGAGATGAGTCTAATAGGTGAGCTTCAATTTTTTTCTAGGTCTACAAATCACCCAAAGCAAGGATGGATGCTTCATCAACCAGGCAAAGTACATATCTGAATTGTTGAAGAAATATCAAATGGAGAATCTTAAGGCAATCAGCACTCCCATGAGCACCAATACAAGTTTGGATGCAGATCTGAAAGGTAAATCAGTAGATGCAAAGACTTATCGAGGTATGATCGGATCACTCCTCTATCTTACTACATCTAGGCCAGACACACCATGGACTACATAAGAAGGTGGAGGAATCTCCGTGAAAGGTGTCGGCATCCGCCAAGCTACGGGGACTATGTTCAAATCTGCAAAGAAAATTTGAGAATAAAAATTCTATGATATGTCATTGACATTAAAGTCACGACCTTTGAACAATTAAGACATTGTGGCTGATGTCGAAGCAGTTCTGGCGAAGCTTTGTTCGACTTCTACAGACTTGAGCCAAAAGAATAAACCAACCAGCAAATACTCGGCGCAAGAAGAAATTTGCACCTCAAATTTTGAAGTCTTCGAGCAACAAAAGAAGGAAATGAAAGAGGCAACCAGTCTTTCTTCCGCCAAGCTGGCAAAACAAGGGTCCTCATTACGGAGCAGAATGATGAAACCATACTCCTTTCCGAAGGATAAGACTAGAACTCTTTTTGAGTGGGCCTTTGAATGCGGCAAAATGGTGCTCCCGCAACCGAAGGAACCAGGGGATTTCGCAAGGAAGGGCGATCCACGCTTCTATCCTTATCACCAAACAGCATGACATCCCATTGAGGATTGCTATGTGTTCAAGGACATCATCGAACGCCTGATCCAGAAAGGTGAATTATAGATGGGCGAATACAAGGTGGATCCACCGCGCCCTCATCAAATGCCCGTCTTCAAAAGAGCAGCCCCACGCAGCATCACTCCCCCAGCTGCTCCTCACAGATTTGGCTAAAGTCAACATTTAGTATCATCCCGCATCTCAAATGCGGGTGTCTCTAAACAAAAGAAAAAAATAAGAAAAGAAAGAAAAGAAAAGAAAAGAAGGAAAGGAAATAGCATGTTCTGGGGGTAGGCACCAAAAAAAAATGAATGAAGGAGGCCTTGATGACTGCATCTGCTAGGGGAAATATCACTCCCCTCACGGCTTAGTCCGTACCAATAAGAAACTTCCATTGTGGGATCGGTATGGTGGAGCGAATGATGCGGGACGGGACCACAGACACGACAAGCTCGCGATCGTCCCTTAACGAGGGAAGCGTCGGACGTGCGCGGTTGAGAAACCGACAAGAGCTAGGGTGGTCGGCTCTCTCTTTCGTGCCCGGATCGGGTCACGGGACGGTAACGCTCTCCCTCGCAGCAGCTGTGATATAAATAGAAAGCGAGCTAATTACCCTATCATGCTCTCTAGCAGCAGCATAAACAAGCATATATGAAATTAAGTAAAATGCCAAGTAAGGGAGCGAATGCGATACCTCCACGCGCTCGGCGTGGGGAAGACGGACCCGGCCGAAAACTCGTACTCCTGGGAAACTTAACACACAATAATTACAGCAATGGGAACATGCCCACTCCACGCAGGGAGGTAAAGGGCTATACAAATGGGCCCGGGAGGACCGAATTCGGGTTGACGGGCAGCTTCGGGTGTTGATTCGGCTACACGCGTGTTCATGACCGTGGGGCCCACGTGCTGTCCGGAGGGGCCGTGTGGGACCCGGTGGTACCGCTATAGTGGAGACACTTGGAGAAGCGCTCCCCGGGCTGGTGGCACGCTGGTTCGCCGACCGGAGGCCGGGCGGCTCCGTTCGGCACCGGTCGGAAAAACCGATCAGAAATCTGCCAGTTCTGTATTTCAGCGCGCGCTCCGGCGAGAACGGACGCTGCGATCAGCACCGGTGTCGGAATGCGACGAGATCAAAGCCGTTGGAAAGCTGCTTTGAAGTACTACAATCTAGAGGCCTTCAAAAAAATTCACCAGATTTGTACTTTGTGTTGGCGAATCCAATTTTGTGTATGTATGTGTGCTCATTTTCAGTCTGATCCTAAAGAATCCCACTTGAGCTTTGTCAAGCGTATCTTTTGATACCTTGCTGGAACTCGAGATTTAGGGATTTGGTATCCTGCATCTTGCACTTTTGATCTCATATCATACTCAGATGCAGACTATCCTGGATGCAAACTTGACAGGAAAAGCACAAGTGGCTATTGCCAATTTTTGGGAGGGTGTTTGGTTTCTTGGGCATCCAAGAAACAACACTCAGTGGCACTATCCACTGCAGAGGCAGAATATGTCACTGCAGGGAGTTGTGGCACTCAAGTGTTGTGGATCAAACACCAACTCCAATATTATCAAACTGATCTTGGATGTGTCCCAATATTGTGTGATAACACAAGTGCCATTAACCTGGCAAAGAACCCCATCCAGCACTCTAGGACCAAACACATAGAAATTAGGCATCACTTCTTGCGAGATGAAGTTAATAAAGGAAGCTTTAAATTGATTTTTGTAGACTCAGAACATCAACTAGCTGACATTTTTACCAAGCCTCTGAATAATGAAAGATTTTCTTGTCTTAGGAGAGAGCTTGGCTTGTGCAATCCTCATCTTGATGCCTAAATTGATTGCTTGTATTCTTCTTTGAAACCTGTTTGGTTAACTGTGCCTAGGAATAGATTGATTACTTGCCTTGCTTGAGTTGAAATTGCATGCTTTCTAAATAAGTCACAGATTTAGGGGGAGTTTAGTTTTGAGCATTTTTCTTTAAGGAGCACATGATAAATAAAAAGCCATCATGTCAACAATTGCATCTTCATTCATATTTTCAGTCATGCTTGAATGGAGGGAGAGTTTGCATTAGTTCTTACTTGCTAAGGAGTGCAATTCTGTCCCTTTAGCTTAAGTGATCTGGGAATCTGAAGAGTGGTTAATAAGCCTGAGTTAACGCTGTTGCAAGACTGCGTCAACGCACTGACAGAAACTTTCTGGAAACAGGCTGGAAGTTGAATTGACTGGTTGAGTGAGTTAACGCAGTCACCTGGTTGAGTTGACACACTGACATAAACCTGGTGCAAATCAGTTCTAGAATTAATTGGATTACGTCAGAAGGGTTAACGCAGCACTAGAGTTGGGTTCTCACATATCTCATTATGTTGAAATCTTCTAGTACCTCAGTTTGTCTGAAACTTGGAGTCGTCTTTTCAACCTCTCATCAACCTTGTTTCTTCTATACTCAGTTCTTCATCTTGTAGTGAAGTACCACTCAATCTTCAGTATGAGGGAAGTTTCTTGAGATCTGAAATGTGAATTGATGTCATAGATTCAGGGGGAGCTAAAGTGATAATTCCTTTATAAGAGGTGGTGATCTTTATTGACTGGCTCTATGCAGTATTAATGGTTGGAGATCTATAAATCTTTTGTTCTTTGAATGCTAAAATCCTTGAACATAAAAGTGCTTTGCATATGGAATAGTCATGGAACTACTTAATAAAATTGGGAACTCATCCATTCTTGAACTATGATGATCAAAAGTAAAGAGACCACTTTGTGCAAATGAATTTAATATCTGTTGTATTGACTTTAAACTCAGAATAGGTTTAATAAGAGCTGAAGAAACAAACCCTATGCAATGTATATAAATATCTACATGGAATAAATTGCAGAGCAATGGCAAGCTTTCGCTGAGAAACTATCTCTATGCACCAAAGAAGTGCTAAGGAGCATGTCATGAAGTGAGCTATTATCTCTGTGTCAAAAGAAAAATAATTCATTGCAGAGCAATGGTAACTTTCCACTGAGAAACTACCTTCATGCACCAATGAAGTGCTAAAAGGCATGGCATGATGTGAGTGACCAACTCTGTTTCATTGGAGCAGAATAGTTAGCTATGCTGAGTAACCGAGAACTCTGGTGTCTGATAAACATGTGTACCCGTGTCAAAAGGCTAGCTACACTTGACTGCAAATGAGAATTTAAAAATTATATCTATGGGTGGTTGACCTGAAGCTCATATAAAAGCCTATGGAGTTCATCTTCAATACTGGTTAAATTCACTTCTCTAAGGGTCTCTTGAAATTGAACATTCTAGGGAAAATATTTGAGAAAGTTCCAAGTGTGCAAATTGTTCTATTCTATTCCAAAATCATGCTCTTCTTGTTCAAGGATTTATCTCAAATTCTTAAGATTGTTTTACTCCACATCATTAAATGAATTAGGGGCTCTCATCATTTCTCATCATATCTCTCATAAGGGAACTTGAATTTTATCAATTAAAAATCCCTGAATGTAATTTCATCTTTTCATAATTTCAATGTCGTTAGAATGCCTAAATATTATGGGTCTTCACTATTTCTTGTCTACTTAACACTACATTCATGACTCGCTTTGGTGGCGTCGATGCAGTGCCTCACTGCGTAAACACAGCCATTCAATAACTCCAATTTCTTCCCAGTCCGGTTCAGCACAGTGAACCGATTCACCCTTTTGAATTGAAAATGAGTTGTCACCTTCTTTAAAACCCCGTAGCGTAAACGCTGTCATCTACTCAGCTCCTTCCAAAACCTAGTGGGCTTCTACCTCTCCGAATCTCTCAGTCCTTTCTCCTCAGCTCCTTCTCTCAATTTTCTCTCATGTTCCCGTTTGATTCTCGCTACCATGGCGCCTCCGGAACAAGTGAAGAAGGGTCTAAAGAGAAGAGATCCCATCTTTGCTACGGGAAAGATTGAGCCTCGAACAAAATTTCAATCTGCTCAAGAGAAGTCACCATCTCAGTCAGTTCCATGGATAGATAAAGGGAAAGAAAAGAGCTCGCCAGGAAAGACAAGGGCAGTGAAGCAGAAGGAGACTCACGTTGTTCCCGTGGCAGATCCTCCAGAGGAGATACCCTCTCCTTCCTCTCCACGGAAACGAAAAGGAAAAGAGATAGAGCCATCTCTTCGACAACGCCGTCTACATCCAAGCCCGCCGACCAAAAAGAGAAAGCTTTCTAAATCAAGGGTCGAGGAGCAGTCCACATCTTCAACTGCTGCGAAGGGGAAGCAAGGTGCGGACAACTCACATGCAAGGTCTTCTGATCCCTCTCTCACCATCAATGTGGAAGAACCTCTGAAAGTCCTTATTCCACGGTATATTGTTGCTACCGATGTTGAGATGCTTGAGGTTTTTCCGTAACTATTCCCTACTTTGGATTATCAGGGTTGGTGGTCTTTCGTTACAAATCATAAGATTTATTACCCCACCCTAGTTAGGGAATTTTACCACAATTTGAAGTATGAACCTCAGATCCCCAAAATTTCTTCAACTGTAAGGAATGTTAGTTTCGAATTGACAAACAAACTGTTTGCCAGAGCTTGGAAAATACCAATGAATGGTGTTCAGCTACACAGTTTTTAGTTTGATGAACATGCAGCTTATGCTCTTCTGACTGATAAACCCAGTGATCCTACAGACGTCAGGGAGACTTTTTTATCTAGTCTTAAAGCAAACAGGTTCCCTCCATTCAATAGACTGCTCCACCAAATCTGTACATCCATGATAACACCTCAGTGCAGTGGTAGGGAACGGGTCACTGAGATGCAGAGATTTTTACTGTATTGCATGCAGAAAAAGATAAACATTTCATTGTCAGATGTAATCATTCAGACTATGGGATCTTGCTTAACACAATCTAGGACACTCCCATATGCTACTCCATTGACTGCCATATTTAGAAAAGTTGGAGTAAATTTTGGAGATGAGAAGAAACTGAATATTCCTAAAGGGAACGTATACTGCCTCTCTTACATTCAGAAATTCATGGGATTTAAAGTCATAAATGGAAAGCCAGTCAGGGTTTTGCCAAGTCAGAAACCTGTATCTACTTCAGTGGAAGCTGGTCAAGAAGTGAGAACTGAAACACAAGATCAGCAAGAGGCCAGTCTAAACAGAATGGAAAGACCAGAGGCTAGGGCAGATAGACCTGAAGCCAGTTCAGCCAGAATGGACTACCAAGACCTCAGAAATATCCAAGATGATTACAATGTACAAGATGATACTCCTGTGTTTCCAGTTGCTTCCAGAGAGCTTGTCATTGTACAAGGTCCTCTTCCAGAACCCTCTCCACCAAGGGGACCTGCATCTACTTCTGAGGAGATTCCAGCTAACTTTCAGCATGATGCTGGTATGCCTGATTTGTCTGGCATCAATCCTACACTCATTCAATTTTTGGAAATGAAATTGAAGAGCATTGACTCTTCCATAATGCACCTAAGCTTAACAACGGATATGAGGCTGTCACACCTTGAACAGAAATTAGACAGCAGATGGGAAAAGTTTACACGTTATAAATTCAAGTCAGACAAGAAGCTTCATGAATTTATGGAATCTCTTCTTCAAGCTTGTCAGAAAGCTGGTTCAGTCATGCGTAATTTACAAAGCTTGCATCACCAATGTTTGAACAGGTTACAGAGTGTACAAACATACAACTATGATGTCAAGGAAAATCAATCAAAGCTGAATCTGAAAGATTCTACCCTGATAGACAAGAATTTGATGTTCAGTGAAACGATTCAAAACTTGTTTGAAAAGATTACATCTTTTGGTCAGGACCTTGCTAAACTGTTTGAACGAACCACTCTAGTCGGTGATGAAGTTGTGGATGTGTTGCATATTCTAAAAGAAAACTTTCCACCCACAATTGAAGATCAGCATGATGTGTACTGCCCTCCACCAACAGAAGCCTCCTCTTATGCACCTGAATGGGGATCTCAGCAGAAAGCTCAGGTGGACTATCTGTTTGATATATTACACAACTGGTTTGATGGTATCACTACCAAGGTCCAAGAATACCACAAGTTCGTGGTGCACAGAGATCAGTTGCTTTCTGAAAGGATGGACACTATGGCAGCATCCATGGCTCAGCTTCAGCAACAGTTGGATATTGTATCTGCAACTGTCCTTCAGTCTTCCTCATCTACTCCCCTTCCTGATGATGCCAAAGGGGGAGAGAAATGAACTCAAGTTGGAGTCTAGTCTAGAATTGCATTGCATCTGCATCAAAGCTGCATCAAATGTGATGATTGAGTAAAGTTTTTGTTTCTTTTACATATTTTGTGAAATGTTCAAAAGAAGTCGTAACATGTGAGAATCTCCAATTTTTGTTAGAAAAGCCTCTCTATTTTTCTGTTTGATGTAAAACCTTGAGCTTAACTGAATGACACAAACTGGTGTGTTAGCCTCTTAAGTGAACTCTGATGTAGGATGAGACCAAGGACACGACAAGCTCGTGACTGCCCCTTAACGAGGGAAGCGTCGGATGTGCGCGGTTGAGAAACCGGCTGTGAGCTAGGGTGGTCGGCTCTCACTTGTGCCCGGATCGGGTCACGGGACGGTAACGCTCTCTCTCGCAGCAGCGGTGATATAAATAGAAAGCGAGCTAATTACCCTATCATGCTCTCTAGCAGTGGCATAAGCAAGTATATATGAAAATTAAGCAAAATGCCAAGTAAGGGAGCGAATGCGATACCTCCACGCGCTCGGCGTGGGGACGATGGGCCCGGCCGAACTCGTGCTCCCGGGACAGTTAATACATGAATATTACAGCAATGGAAATATGCCCACTCCACGCAGGGAGGTAAAGGGTGACACCAGGGGCCCGGGAGGACCGAATTCGGGATGACGGGCAGCTTCGTGTGTTGATTCGGCTACACGCGTGATCACAACCGTGGGGCCCACGTGCTGTCTGGAGGGGTCGTGTGGTACCCGGTGGCGCCGCTATAGTGTGGACACTTAGGGAAGTGTTCTCTGGGCTGGCGGCACACCGGAACGTCACCCGGGGGTCGGGCGGTTCCGATCGGCACCCGTCGGGTTTGCTGTCCACGGACTGGTGGTTGCTATTTTACAGCGCGCACTCCGGCGAGAATGGACGCTGCGATCAGCCCCGACGTCGGATCGACACGAGACTGGCGCCGTTGGAAAGCTAGCTTGAAGTTCTTCAACCTAGGCCTAAAGATCTGGCCTGGATCTGCTCGGATCTTGACTTATGGAATTTTCAATCTTCTGTTGTACAGTTCCTGAAATCATAGGTCAGCAGAGAACTTCCCTGTGGATTGCTTTTGACCGTGAGGGAGACGTTCGAATCAGGGGTTGTGTTCTTCTGAAAAGGTGTTGGAATTTGAGCTGGAAAGACAGAAAAATTGGTTTGGACCCGTTTGGATGTATCTATGAGTTTCTGTGATTTGTTTAGTGGACGAAGGTCGGATCTGGAAATGGGCTGACAACACTATAGCTTCGGTAGAACATGAATTCTTAAAAGTAGGTAGAAGGATGATAAAAATGTAATAAAAATTGTGGTGGTAGGGGACGATGGACAGAACGCCCAGGTAAATTGGGAGGTCTAAAAAAAATCAAAAGGGTGGTTGAAGGTGGAGAACTCAGGGTTACTATCACTGTAGACAGTGACAGAACAGATCTGAGATTGAGAGTTGAACGAAATGGTAAGAATATGAAACGGTGGATTTTGAACTTCAAGTTTTTTGTGGAGAAGGGGCTAGAAGATAGGAACCAACCCTCAAAATTTCAAATCGATCAGAACGCGTGGCTGGCTTCAGGAATTCTTGAACTACACCTCTGTCCAGCAGGATAGAAACTTGATGACGATTCCACGGCGGCTCGAAGGCGGCACGAACGGCGGCGGCGGCGGCACAGACGATCACCGAAGGTTGAGAGAGGATGATAGAAGAGGGATACACTCTAGATATTGGGTTGGGGAAGGAAGAACAGCAAGGGAGGAGAGAGGGGCGCACCAAGCTCCTTGAACACTCACAAAAATTCTGATTTTTCCATTCAATTTCTCATGAAAAATACAACATTATATAGACTAGGTCTCTAACTAATTCTAGACCCTTGGATCAAGGGTTGATGAGTGAAGGGCTGGGATGTGGTTTGAACAACCACAATAAATCACAATAAAATACAAGGTTCGCCCCCCCCTTTAAGAAGACAAATTTGAATTGTCTTCTTTATTTAAATCTAGGTCCAAGTCCAAGGTTGGACCATGGACCAGCCCCCTTGGGCCCGGGAGTCCAAGTGGACCAATAAGGAGGAGGGAGGGGGCCCCTGCAGGGCCTACATGCACTTTTGCAAAGAAACCCAATGGCTTTTTGCAAATAAACCCACTAAGACCTACAATTGTGTACCCATATATCACAAGGGTATACATACAAATATAAAAGGACGTAAATGTGAACACAATGTGAGCGGGCTGACGTTGATGTCCCCATCAATTCTCCCCGGGTGGGAGGAACTCGACCCCGTCGAGTAAGGGGTGCTGCTGCTCGAATAGCACCGGCGGATCCGTCACCGAACCAAGTAGCGCAGGTATACTCCACTCCAAGTGATCGGCACCTGCTCATTCCATATATACTCGATATGCGAACTACTATGGCTAAAGGTGGTCACTCCGAAGGGCACTCTCAAAAGGAAGGAAACAGCTCGAAGACTCACTTGGAATCACCGCTGAGTCCCTATAGGTGACTGATCCGGGTATAGAAGTAGAACTGATCCCATACTCATCAAGTGAGTCCAATCACCTCTTACTCATAAGAGAACGACAACGAGCTTGCACAAGACACATGCAGACTCACCATGCACTAACACACGTATGCAAACCACACAAACAATCGACTCAAAACACACCACTCAAAACAAACCACACAAGGAAAACACACCGACTTATGCATGACTCTAGACGAAGGTGGTAGCATCAAGCCCACTAGGTGGCTGCATCCTGGGCGGCAGGAGAGCCGTCCTGCTCTTCCCCTCCCAAGGCATAGTACTCCTCGGCTAGTGCCTCATCGGCCTCGTAATCAACACACTCAGGCTCGGGAGGTACGGATCTTCCAACACCTAAGGCTAGGGTGGTGCGAGCGGGACACTCGCTGGCAATGTGGCCAAACCCATGACAGTGGAAACACTGCACTCTCGACCAACTACTCTCTCCTATAAAAGGGGCCTTACCCTTATCATCCCGTCGAGTAGGGGGTGTAGGCAGTAATGGGGGAGATGTAGGTGCTTTGGACAATAGTGGAGGGGGTGCCGGTGCCAGAGGACGGGTTATAGAAGCCGGGGAACGGGCAACGGGCGCCAGTGGTTGGGGTGGAAATAGATCCCGGGGTGGAGGAGGACGAGGCCGTGTAGCGAAGTGCTCCTGACGGGTGGACTCCTGAGGTCGAGCCATGGGAGGCCGCTGATGTGGGCCTATGGAGTGACGGGGCTCGGCACTACGGAGAGGGGTGGGGCCCAACCGATGGCTAGACTCGAACTCTCCCTCAAATTGCTCCATCTCGAGAGCAACCTGGTATGCCTCTTCCAACGTCTTGGCATTGCGGCGGAAAAGCTCATACTGGTAGTGTGGCCGCAAACCACGTCGAAAGCGAGACACGGGCATGGTACTCTCCTCCGTGACACCACATCGTAGAAAGTACTCATCAAACTCCGCGATGTATTCGGAGACGGACCGGTCTCCCTGGCTAAGACTTTGCCATCTATCGATGAATCGCTGGCGGTATGTGGGAGGAAGGTACTTTTGCCGAAGTTTATTCTTCATCTCGGCCCATGTGTCGATCGGGGGTTCTAACCGCTGAAGTAGCAGGCTCTCCACATTCTTCCAATAGGTTTGTGCCTGCCCCATGAGTTTCATGGTGGCGAATCGGACCCTTCGACGCTCTGACATATCATACCACTCAAAGTAACGGTCCATGCCGAACTCCCAATCTAGGTAGACTTTCGGATCCAAAGACCCGTAAAAAGCGGGAGGCTCCGCTCGCACGGTCTTAAGGACCCTATCATCATCCTCATCTCATTGTGGATGAAAACCACGACGGTGTTGACCATATCCCTCATAGGCATTGTCGGAACCATAGTCCTCGAGACCAAGGTCACGGTGCGGTAGTTGGGGAACCCGAGGAAGGGCGGGTGGAGGAGCCTGTGGTGGCTGGTTTTGGGCCGCGGGAGCGGCCTGGACTTGGGCCATGGGAGCGGGTTGGACTTGGGCCGTGGTGGGAGGAGGTGCGGGTGGGCCTTGGGCTGCCCCTGGAGGGTCCCCGTGTGACATCCTATCTAACCGCCCAACGAGGTCTTGGACCGACCTGTCGGAGGTCTCCAAGCGCCCCTCCATGGCTCTAAGGCGACCATCCATATTATCGGAGAAATTCCGAAAGTTAGCATCGGATTGGTCCAACCTAGTCATAATGGCCATCATCGCCTCTTGTAGGGAGTGGAAGTCTCCCGAGGTATCCCGTGGGTTGGCCATAGGTGGTGGTGGGGGTGAGTACTGAGTACCCCGACGAGTGGGCATGCAAACACACCGACTAGAAGACGCCGACTAAAGCAAAACACACTAATGCAAAATGATGCGCTTAGACTTAACCAAACCGCGGTACGCGGCGGAGATAATCGACCCGAAGGTCACTCGCACAAGTGTGCGGCCTTCCCGATAGGCGTAGCCTAACGTTCGGACAACACCTTTTGATATACCGGGTTATTGGGATGCGATGCAAAAGACACTTTTTTTTTGTTTTAAAACAATGATGATCCTAGACTCGACTTAAACCGACTAATGACTCGATGTAAATGACACACTTTTTTTTTGACACCCTAGACTCAAACTCGCTCTGATACCAAATTGATGCGGGACGAGACCACGGACACGACAAGCTCGTGACTGCCCCTTAACGAGGGAAGCGTCGGATGTGCGCGGTTGAGAAACCGGCTGTGAGCTAGGGTGGTCGGCTCTCACTTGTGCCCGGATCGGGTCACGGGATGGTAACGCTCTCTCTCGCAGCAGCGGTGATATAAATAGAAAGCGAGCTAATTACCCTATCATGCTCTCTAGCAATGGCATAAGCAAGTATGTATGAAAATTAAGCAAAATGCCAAGTAAGGGAGCGAATGCGATACCTCCACGCGCTTGGCGTGGGGATGACGGGCCCGGCCGAACTCGTGCTCCCGGGACAGTTAATACATGAATATTACAGCAATGGAAATATGCCCACTCCACGCAGGGAGGTAAAGGGCGACACCAGGGGCCCGGGAGGACCGAATTCGGGATGACGGGCAGCTTCGTGTGTTGATTCGGCTACACGCGTGATCACGACCGTGGGGCCCACGTGCTGTCTGGAGGGGTCGTGTGGGACCCGGTGGCGCCGCTGTAGTGTGGACACTTAGGGAAGTGTTCCCTGGGCTGGCGGCACACCGGAACGTCGCCCGGGGGTCGGGCGGTTCCGATCGGCACCCGTCGGGTTTGCTGTCCACGGACTGGTAGTTGCTGTTTTGCAGCGCGCGCTCCGGCGAGAATGGACGCTGCGATCAGCCCCGACGTCGGATCGACACGAGACTGACGCCGTTGGAAAGCTAGCTTGAATTTATTCAACCTAGGCCTAAAGATCTGGCCTGGATCTGCTAGGATCTTGACTTATGGAATTTTCAATCTTCTGTTGTATAGTTCCTGAAATCACAGGTCAGCAGAGAACTTCCCTGTGGATTGCCTTTGACCGCGAGGGACACGTTCGAATCAGGGGTTGTGTTCTTCAGCAAAGTTATTGGAATTTGAGCTGGGAAGACATAAAAATTGGTTTGGACCCGTTTGGATGTATCTATGATTTGATGTGATTTGTTTAGTGGATGAAGGTCGGATCTGGAAATGGGCTGACAACACTGTAGCTTTGGTAGAACATGAATTCTTAAAAATAGGTAGAAGGATGATAAAAATTTAAGAAAATTGGTGGTGGTAGGGGACGATGGAAAGAACGCCCAGTTAAATTGGGAGGTCTACAAAAAATCAAAAGGGTGGTCGAAGGTGGAGAACTCAGGGTTACTGTCACTGTAGACAGTGACAGAACAGATCTGAGATTGAGAGTTGAACGAAATGGTAAGGATATGAAACGGTGGATTTTGAACCTAAATTCTTTTTTGGAGAAGGGGATAGAAGATAGGAACCAACCCTCAAAATTTCAAATCGATCAGAGCTCGTGGCTGGCTTCAGGAATTCTTGAACTACACCTCTATCCAGCAGGACAGAAACTTGATGACGATTCCACGGCGGCTCGAAGGCGGCACGAACGGCGGCGGCGGCGGCACAGACGATCACCGGAGGTTGAGAGGGGATGATAGAAGAGGGATACACTCTAGATCTAGGGTTGGGGAAGGAAGAACAGCAAGGGAGGAGAGAGGGGCGCACCAAGCTCCTTGAACACTCACAAAAATTCTGATTTTTCCATTCAATTTCTCATGAAAAATACAACATTATATAGACTAGGTCTCTAACTAATTCTAGACCCTTGGATCAAGGGTTGATGAGTGAAGGGCTGGGATGTGGTTTGAACAATCATAATAAATCACAATAAAATACAAGGTTCGCCCCCCCCCCCCCCCCTTTAAGAAGACAAATTTGAATTGTCTTCTTTATTTAAATCTAGGTCCAAGTCCAAGGTTGGACCATGGACCAGCCCCCTTGGGCCCGGGAGTCCAAGTGGACCAATAAGGAGGAGGGAGGGGGCCCTTGTAGGGCCTACATGCACTTTTGTAAAGAAACCCAATGGCCTTTTGTAAATAAACTCACTAAGACCTACAATTGTGTACCCATATATCACAAGGGTATACATACAAATATAAAAGGACGTAAATGTGAACACAATGTGAGCGGGCTGACGTTGATGTCCCCATCAAACTCTTTGTTTGATCTGAACTTCCTTGTTTGATCTGAATAATACATCTTTATTTAGATGCAATGACATTCACCTCATAGTTGCCATCATCAAAAAGGGAGAGATTGTTGTGCCCCTGGTTTTGATGATGACAACCATGAGATGTGTATGTTGAATTCAACTTAAAATGTTGAACTAAATCTTGATTCAGTAATGCATGCATTTGGTTCATTTTTGATGCAAGAAAGGAACAGGGTCGACACTGTGAGTTCAAGGCGTCCACGCATCAGTTGAAGAGGCAAAATCATAAGTCACTGATATAATCTCATTGCGTCAACGCCACACTATTACAGCGTCAACGCATCAGCTTAAGAAGCAGAGGCACTCACAGATCTACTTCACCGCGTCAACGCCACAGTAGAGCAGCGTCGACGCAGCAGTTCAAAAGGCAGAATTATGGTTCACTGGAATACCCCAGTGCGTCAACGCTACAGCATGATAGCGTCGACGCAGCAGTTCACTCTGAGATGAAATTGGCTCTGGGTTAGCTAAGTGGGTTGACGCAGTAACCCAATGCATCAACGCATCCACCTACGAACTTAAAGCCTTGTAGATAGTTCAAGGCAGTGTAAACCCCTTGGTCACCATGGGTTGACGCCATCTGAAATCTTTCATAAAATTAGTTGGGTGGACCCCAGTCATTAGTGATGTCAAAGGCCACATCAGCCAAAAAGTGTTTCGATCTCATTTTTCATTCTCGATTCCAGAATGCTCTGAAGAGATCAATCAGTGGGCTAACCAGAAAATCTGGTTGGGGCCCACTAGATGTATATATTACATGGATCTGTAAGTGAGCGCGGGAACCTGAACATCGAAGAAGGTTTTTGGAGATTTCAAAGCTGCTGCTGACTAGGCTGAGCAAGAGAAGCTCACGAGAAGAACTGGGGAGTTCATCTTCTTCCTGATGGCGATCTGCTGAAGAGCTGAGGAGATCTAGGAGCAGTGATCTATTGCAAGTTCATCTACATTTCAGAAGGAGAAGATCAGCTGATCGTTGAAGCTTCTTCTCCCAGATTTCTGAATTCAAGCCTGAGATCTGGTAGCCTCACAGATCTGAGATTGTTCCTTCATTACTGAGTGATTTTGTTTATTGTTTATCTTTTCAATCTGAATTCTGTTACATTGTTTCTCCCTCGTACTGGTTTGAGTAGAGGGAGGGGTTTGATCCAGTAGATTGTGCTTGGATCAAGGGCGTTTGGGCATGTTTGCCTGCAAGCTATTCGTCAGCAGTTTAGAGGATCTCTCCTCTGGTTAAGCCAAGCTGTAATGCTCAACATTGTTTGAGGAAGTAGTTCCTCGGTGAAGCTAAGCTGTAAAGCTCAGCAGGGATCCTCACTGATTTAGTGAGGGGTGGACGTAGGTCTCCACAGGGAGACCGAACCACCATAAAAATATGTGTTCCTCTTGTGGTTTGCTATTCTCACATTATCCACATATCGTTTGATGTTTGATTAGGCTCGATCTTCATACAATCTATTTACTGAACTTCTAATCAATATTCTGCTTTCTAAAGTGAGTGTGATCTTGCATTAATTTTTCAAAGGCTCAACCTATTCACCCCTCCCCTCTAGTTTGACCTTCCACCTAATCCAACAGGATGTTCGCGACACTATGATAGCAAACCTATAAGCTCGCCTGATAGGCACGGAGCGGCAGTTACATGATACTCGCGTCGCCTTGAGTTCTTCGGTAAGCCTACATACACACGATCATAGACCGAGATTTCTGACGTTAGGTCCTTAGTGTCACCTTATGTGTGCTGCAGCGCGCCCTGCTTGATGCGGCTTCCTCAACAATGGGGGCGGATGGTGTCTCTTCAAGTTTGTGGATCCCTACTTCCGAACTCGATTTGCTTCATGAGCAGCTTGCTCATACTACGCAGCGAGCCGCGGAGGCTGAAGGAATGCTTTCCACACAGGTGAGAGTCTCGCCATTGAATTTCACTTATTCGTGCCTCCACATATCTAAAATGATGGTTATGGTAGACGAAAGAGGTGCAAGATGCACTTGCTCGCACCGCGTAAGGGGAAGCTAGAATAGCGGAACTGGAGGAAGTGTTGCGGCATCGTTCAGACGATGGCTCTTCTCGAGATGCCAAGGAGCTGAGGATCACCCTTCAGCTGGAAAGGGAGGACCGAGAGAGAGAATGCACGGAAAGGGAAAGAGACACCGAAAGATGGAGATCCGATAGATTGGCTGAGAGGGAGGAGCGTAGGGCCATGGAGGCCCAACTGTTTGAACTCCGAACCAGCCTCGGTCTTGCTAAACAATGGCTGAGAGATGGTGAAGAGCGCTACCGTAGAGCATGAGAGCGTGGCTTTCGTGTTAGTAGCTTCTTTGCTGCCCCTGTCGATCGACGGGGAGCAGAGACGGGAAGAGGGGTACAGAGCAGTAGAGGCACCGCCTCGCATGGTTTAGCAACACCCTCCAGGATTCTCCGCCTGGAGAGTGGAGAAAGGGGTAACACTGAGAGAGAGGATGAAACTTAATGTACAATTCCTAGAAGGGAATAAGGAAAGAAATGTTCTGTTTCTTGTCTCCTACCTTCGTGCCTGCTCTTCAACCCTGTACATGTGGCTTACAGAAACAAGTCAGTTTTTCCATTCTGACTCGGCCCCTTGCTCAGAGAGCGGGTGATTGCTTTAAGACTAGCCTTGATAACGAGTCAAGGGGCCAATCCCTTATCAATTAAGGCAAAAGTAAAGATGATGAATGCAACATGC
The DNA here is from genome assembly GCA_022559845.1 of Amorphophallus konjac. NCBI lineage: Eukaryota > Viridiplantae > Streptophyta > Magnoliopsida > Alismatales > Araceae > Amorphophallus > Amorphophallus konjac. Next base: position 182,721,708 of record CM040121.1, on the reverse strand, counting down.
GTACACACAGATGAGAACGAGAATGTAAAAGTGTAGCACACAAATGAGATCACACGGATGCAAAATTTTTTATATATTATATTTTATATTTTTTTGGGTTTTTGACATAAAGGACACTAGTTATGACAACCGACATGGTTCTCGGATCATGGGTGTTTAGATCGTTCTTAAGTAGCCTAAAGCAGGGTTAACGTGCTCCAAGGGAATTCTTACTTGTGGACTCACCTGACGGCGTCTTCCGAGGGCCACTTCAAATTCTTTTTTTTTTTGGATTAATACCTAGCGACCAATCTTATGGCACCTGACTCTTATGGAGACAGGGTTTCTTACTAACCTCCCAGGTATCCTACGTGCACATCTAGATTGATTTGGGCCCCTAGACTCCTCAAATGATAATCCTGCCAGTTAAGACTTAACATGATGACAAAACCGTCATGCCATGCTTAGGCTCCCAGTTGCTTCCGACCGCAAGGATACACCGAAGAAGTGTTCGAGGTAAAAGATTTATCCGACCCGGGTCTATTTCCTCACAACTCTAGATGGTATATGATAGAACACCTTGGAACCCTAACGGTCAACCACGCGATGTTGACCCGGAATCAGACGCCGTCGCACCTATTGGTGACGCGCTTGCATTGACCTAAGCCCGAGGTTGAAGTAAGAAACCACCGAGGTAGTAGATAGAGGTCTTGACCGGCCAGAAACACCGAGACTCCTTCGCGGCGATGGCTTTCACTTTTCGAAGTAGACAATTATATATGTGTTTTGCTAAAACGAGGTCGCTTGCCTTTGCGGGGCGCGCCTTTCAGGATTTCCACTGAGCTTTCATCTTTGAGGGGAGAAAGAAGAGTACGGTGGGGGAAACCTTCCAAGAGGACCGACAAAACCGTTAATCCGACGAGCTAACCGGGACCTACTCGACCTTTCCCTTTTGAGTGACTTCGGACAAATCCTCGAATAGACTTATGTTGCCCCTTTGTAGAATTTCCTATGTTTGGGGGTTTCGTTTGTCGAAATCAGGCACGGTCACGACCAACTTTTGACTTTGATTCTTCTTCTTCTTTTTTTTTTTGAGGGAGACACGATGATTTGATATGTAGGAATCCCTCTTGTATGCCTGTGGGGACACTGCCCTCTTCTCGTGCTCTGACTCGGGTTTGAGGAGATGAATCCTACTCTCGTCTTCAGGGTATGATATTTTGGTTCCCTTATGCTCAGCGTTTTAAGGGCGCCGGCTGTCTCGTTGGGCCGAGAAAGGAGAGAACAAAGATTACGGCTTTCCTAGAGACCTTCGAGTATGGCCCCACAAGAAGCAATACGACCAATTTTTTGCTAAAACAGCTGCGTGTGTTCGTTACCTTCTTTTAATGGGCATAAGCCGACATGACCGGAAAGGAATCTCCGCGGTTCTGGCTAGCCAAGACCCGAGACCTACCGAGCCTTAATGGGTCCTAACCTACATGAAGGACAGATGCAAAGACTTGACTGCATGATGAAAACTAGGCACTCTTTCTCTTTTTTTTCTTTTTTTTTCTTTTTTTTTGTTTTTTTGAATCTTCCCTCGAGTTCCGCTTCGTTTGATCCCAAAAACGGTGTGTGAGAGTGTGCGCAGGTTAACCCTGAGTTAGACTACAAAGACCGAAGAGTGGCTTTCCAATTTCGATGGTCCTCGTACCATGCTAGTTGTTACACTTATCTAAGGGTAGTATTTCTTAAGATAAAGCCCGTTCCAAGGGTGGGATAACTCGGTCCCTTCGGCATTGACTAGCTTGTAGGCGTTGCCAGGGTACACGACTTGAATCACATATGGTCCTTCCCAATTGGGTTAGAGTTTAGAACGCGGCCCTCCAGGTTTGACAAAACTTCTTTTCACGACCATCTCGCCAATTTTGAATTTTCTCTCAATGACCTTCTTTTGGTAAAAGCGAGTGAGTCTATTTTGATAAACACGTGCATGCTCGGCAGTTCTCGTCTAAGAGTTCCAATTGGGCAAGGAGTGCATTATGACGTTCGTCGAAGAGAAATTCCTTACCCAATTGTAACCTGAGAGAAGGTATCAGAGTCTCGTACGGGACTACCGCTTCCATCCCATAAGTAAGGGCAAACGGAGTCTGCCCGGTGGGGGTACGGATTGAGGTGCGATAGGCCCATAGAGCTTCGATAAGCTTCTCTGGCCAATATGAGAACTTACTAGACTCGCATGTTTTCTTTATGATTTTGATCAATGTTTTATTGGTGGCCTCTGCTTGGCCATTACCTTGTGGGTAATAAGGTGATGAATGATGCAATGCGATTGCGTACCTTTGGCAGAGGTCTTGAAGATCCTGAGAAATGAACTGTGGCCCATTGTCGGTGACGATTGTGCTTGGGACGCCAAACCTGGTGAGGATGTTCTTTCTGATGAACTTGTAGACTGTTGACGCCTTGATTTCTGCGTAAGCTTCGGCTTCGGCCCATTTGGTGAAGTACTCCGTTGCAGTGAGAATGAAAGATTTCTACTTGGTGAGGGAGTTAGAATCACCTAGGGGACCAATGATGTCGAATGCTCACATGGAGAAAGGCCATGGGGAGGATACTGGATGAAGTGAGGAAGATGGTGAATGAATCTTGTCGGCATGAAGCTGGCACTTGACACACCTACGGACATAAACGGCACAATCCTCTTCCATAGTGGGCCATTAAAAGCCTTGCCTAATGATCTTCTTAGCGAGCATTTGGCTATTTACATGGCCACCGCACACACCTGAGTGTGCTTCCTCTACACATTTCCAGACCTCATCGTCATCAAGACATCTTAATAGAACACCCGTAAGGATTCTCCTGTACAGTAGACCTCCAACCAATGTGTATTTCTGGGCCACCCTTCTTATGGCCTTCTTATCATCTATGGTGGCTCCCTCAGGGTAAGACTGATCTTTACAATACTTGACAATTTCATAGAACCATGGTTTCTTCTCGTCAGCCAGTTCTTCTTCGACTTCTGCCAACATGATCTCCCTTTTCTCGAGAATTTCTCCCTCCTAGACCTTCCGTAAGACTCTTTCTTTGATTCTTAGGAGGTACGGGTCTTGAACGGCAGGGATAAGACGCTTGTAGAGGGTGATGGATTCAAACCATACACCTAGAGGGAATCTGAAAGATGAGGCTAAGGAGGCGAGGGCATCGGCCAGAATATTCTGTTCGTGAGGGACATGGACAAAGATCAGTTTGGTGAAGAATTTGACATAGGCGGAGACCAACTCCTGATAAGGCTTGAGTTTATGATCAAGGGTGCGATACTTGGTAAGCACCTGGCGGAGAACCAGTTGACTATCACCCATGACTCATAATTCAGTGATATAGAAGGAATGGGCCAATTCTAGACCAGCTAGAAGAGCCTCATACTCAGCAATGTTGTTGGTGACTGAAAATGCGAGGTGAAATGCCTCTGGGATGGTAACGCCTTCGGGCGTTTGAAGGACAATGCCAATACCCTTCCCTTGGGAATTCAGAGCTCCATCAAAATATAACGTCCACATTGGCTCATCAGATTGGGTGATGGACATTAGTTCCTCATCTAGAAACTCTGATTGGACAGGATCGAGCTTGGGAAGAGGATGGTGAGCAAGGTGCTCGGCTATAGCGTAGCCTTTAATTGCCTTTCGCTGGATGTAGGTGATGTCGAATTGGGATAAGAAACTTTGCCAGTGTGCTAGCCTATCAGTAAGGACGGATTTCTCCAGAAGGAACTTGATAGGGTTCATGCGAGCAATCAAATGGACTTCATGAGCCAGAAAGTAATGCTTCAATTTCTGTACTACCCAAACGAGGGCAGCTCAGGTTTTCTCCATGGCAGTGTACTTCTGCTCACAGGGGTTGAGGAGTTTGGACAGGTAGTAGGTTGCCAGTTCCTTGCCTTCTTCATCGACTTGCGCGAGGACGGCTCCCACAGAGTCATCCAAGACTGAGATGTAAAGGATCAGAGATTTTTCTAGTTTGGGTGGAATGAGAACGGGTGGACTAGCTAGGTATTCCTTTAACCCTTCAAAAGCTTTCTGGCATTTAGAATCCCAGTGGAATTCTACTCCCGACTTGGTCAACTCGTAGAAAGGCCTACACCTTTGTGAGTGCTGAGACACAAACCGACGAATGAATTGTAACCTCCCAATTAAACCTCGAACTTCCCTCAATTTTTTGGGAGGCGGCATGTCTCTGATGGCCTTAGCTTTGTTGGGATCTATCTCGATCCCCCTTTTACTCACAATGAAACCCAGTAATTTGCCCGATGACACACCAAACACACACTTCTTCAGGTTCATTTTCAATTGGAACTCCCTTGATCTTTGCAACACCTTGGCCAAAACTTTCGGATGTTCCACCCTAGTTCTTGATTTCACCAATAAATCATCCATATACACCTCCAGATATATATGCATCATGTCATGAAATATGGCCATCATAGCTCTTTGGTAAGTAGCTCCAGCATTCTTTAACCCAAACGGCATGACCACGTAACAATATGTTCCCCATGGTGTAGTGAATGATGTCTTCTCCTGATCCTCTTCGGCCAAACGAATTTCATTATATCCTAAAAATCCATCCATAAATGAGAGGGTCTCATAACCTGCTGTGTTATCGATTAACACATCAATGTGAGATAAGGGAAAATCATCCTTTGGACACGCACGGTTAAGGTCCCGGAAGTCGATACAAATCCTGACTTTTCCATCATTCTTTATGACCGGGACAATATTCGCCACCCACTGAGGATAAAGGATGACTCTAATGAACTTGGCTTTGTGGAGCTTGTCGACCTCTTCTTTCATTTTTAAAGCCATCTGAGGGTGGAAACACCTTAACCTTTGTTTTACCGAGACGGACCCTGATTTTAGAGTTAAGCCATGTTCAACCAAGGTGGAATCCAGACCCGGCATATCCTCGTAGCTCCATGCAAATGTGTCCTTATACTCTTTAAGAACCTCAATTAATTCCTCTTCTTCAGATGATGGCAAATTATCACTTATGAGGATGATCCTAGGGTCTTCCTTGGTTCCCAAATTGATTTCTTTGGTGGACTCTTCTACGGCGGCTGACGGCTTGTTGAATCTCCTCATCCCACTAGCATATGCGCCAGCCGCATCCTCATATTCTTCATCCCCTTCTTCAATAGGATATTCTTCATCGGTGATTTCATAAACCCCATATCCTTCATCAATCACACAATTATCCTCACATTCTATCTCCGGTAGTTGGATGGGTTTTTCTAGCAACTGAGGGATGGCAAGAAGGGCTTGACACCTGGTGGCTAAATCCAAACGGAATCGACGAGGGATCTGCTTACCCTTGGATTCTTTGTGGATACTACCCTTGACTCATTATTCCTAGGTTGACTGGGTTGTCCTACGCATGAAGAAGAAGCTAAAGAAGATGCCGAAGAATGTACAGGGAAGGACCCCTCAGAGGAGGGGTAGAAAAGGTTGCTCATAGGACCTTGGATGGGTGGCCCGCAGGGCGGGACGCACTCGTGGGAGATGTAGGAGGTTTCCTCAACAATGATGTGTTGTTGAAGAGTTTGAAAATTGACTTTTTTTTTCGTTTTCATTTTTGATGACAAAACAATGAAAAGAAATCGGAGGAGGGAGAAAGGTGATTATGGCTAAAGGATTGGGAGGCTCGTAGAGCAGGTCATGATTAAAGACCCGAAGCGGGTCGAGAAACCCGCACAGGTATGTAAGTAGAGAAGGGGATCTGGGAAGATCATCAGATAACCGTCTGGCCCAGGAAGAAGACAGCAACAAAGGCTGTGACGAGTGAATGGAGAAGATGACGGCTAATGAGTCGTCAGTGGTGATGGTGATGGCGGATGAAGATCCGCTGGTGACAGGGTCCTTCTGGCGAGGACGAGGATAGTTTGGAACCTTGGCAACAGTAGTGATATTCTTTGGCATTTCGGAGATCAATGGTGGTCCTTCAAGCTGTGGAGGTGAGAACATCCTTTCCAGTGCAACGGAAATGTCCCGTATATCAAACCACTTGTCCCATTCGCATTCTGGATCTTTGATCTTACCACTTTTGGTGACCCTCGAATATTTTTCAGCCGAATATACAGCATGTGATCCCCCATGTGCTTCTTGCGGGTAATCCCCCATCTGAATAACGGGCCCTTTGTTGAAGTGGTTTGATAGGGTCCACGTGAGGGGCTTCCAATCCGCCTTAAGTGATCCTTTGAAGCCTAGGCCAAACCTGCGGTTCGGCCAGATCTCCTTTGACGGTTTCAGCCTACCTTGTAGTTGCACGCCCAAACCTCTGCCCTGCTGATAGCCGATGTTCCTCATAATCTCCCAACCTTTGCAATGAAAAGGGAGATATGGTGTTGTCGCCTTGATCGACTTCTTTGGTGCTAGCGGAATGTGAGATGAATCACACACATCCAGCAGCAATAATATGGGTCGATGAGACGGCCAAACAGAGGGCAGAGAGGTGTTGATAGCATCCACCGTGTGAAGGACAGGTGTACTGACCACTTTAATAATTCTCCCATTGTAAGGAAACTTTAAGCACTGATGGTTGGTGGAAGGCACATCATCCATGGCTTCAATGTAGGGGCTACCCAGTATGGCCTTGAATGTGGGGTCCATGTCGAGGACATGGAATTCCGTGGAAACTGACATGGGGCCTAGCTCTGCCCTCAGGATAATCATCCCTTGTCGCGGCCTTTTGCTATTGTCATAAGCTGTGACTGTGATTGAGGAAGGTCTTATCTGTTCCTCGTCGACCCCACACAACTGAAGGGTGCTCATGGAGATCACATTTATGGATGCACTCGTGTCTACAAGGCACGGGTTTATGGATACCCCATTAATTTTTATTGAAATGCACAACGCATATTTCTGAGCTTCCTTGGGAGTGAGCTCGTAGTTGTGAAACATGATGGCCAGTTGTGTGTCTGTTGGTGTCAGGACGGCTGAAATCTTCTCTACAGGGAGGTCTTCATTCACCATGACCTTTTGAAGATATTCCATTAAGGCTGCCTGATGGGATGTGGACCTTTGAAGTAGCTCGAGGATGGACATCCGAGCGGGCGTCTTATCCAGGTGTTTTAACAAATCATACTGTGTTCCAGGGACGAACTTTTCTGGCTGCTATCTGTCCTTTTCTGGCTGAGACTGCTCGGGGTCCTGACTATTCTGAGGAAAAACCGTATGGAAAATCCTTCCACTCCGGAGCACCATTGCCTACGGTTTTTGCACCTCGACGGGATTAGGTGTGGGTTTAAGCAAAGGTTTGAGGGGGAGTGGTAGAGGGATGGTTGGCGAAGCGATGGGAGCGGGGACTCTAATGAGGGGTTTGCTAGGTGGAGGCACAGTGGAAGTAGAGAGGATCTCATGTGGGTCGTGGAGGATAAGAGGCTTAGAAGGTGGAGGTAAAGTGGACGTGGATGAGGCCTGAGACGGGTAATGATTTTGAGATGGGTGATGGGTGATGAGTGGTTTTGAAGGCATTAGTGGAGGTATGGTAGAGGTAGGCAGGGCCTCATACGGACGGCAGATAATGAGTGGTTTGGAAGGCATAGGGGTAGCGGGGGTAGATGGCGAAATAGAGGGATGAGAGAGAATGAGAGGAGGTGAGGGTATGGCGGAGGTGGATGGCTAACAGGTCATGGGTGAGTTAGTAGGAAGGGTGCGGATGAGAGGGCGTGATGGTACTGGGAATGGTGGAGGCGGTACTATAGGTTGTAATGCGGGTTGATGAGAGAGAGGTGCTACCCGGGCAAGGCGAGGGGGTTTCATGACGATAGGGTTGGCGGTAGCTAAGATGGAGGTGCTTTCCGAATGCCAACCTTGCTCTCTCCCGACTTCTGGAAAGGAGGAGATGGGGTTGACCTGGTGATTGGGCTGTTGGTGCTCCGGCAATGGATTCTGGATTATGCCCATGTTGGGCTGTTGTTGTTGTGCCTGCTGAGGCTGTTGTTGTTATTGTGGTTGTTGCTGTGGCTGCTGTTGTAGTTGCTGGAACTGTGACCTAGGAGGAGGTCTCCTGGCTTTGAGAGTGGCGATGTATCGCCTCATTTCATCCCAGTCAATTCCGCCTTCATCATTCGTATCGTGGATGTAATCTTTAAACTGCAAGTAGTTGTCTACTGTGTGTCCTGGCTGCCTGTGATAGACGCAGTATCTGGAGGTATCAACATTTGGGGGCCACACGAGCCTTTCCCTGGGTAGGATGAGTGTATTTGAGGCCATGAGGGCGCTGAAAATATCTGCTAGAGTTTCTGGCAATGGTGGGTAATAGGCTCTCTTGGGACCAATCGGCCTCCTTTGTTGCAGTGGGGGGCCATAATTCCCTGGGGGTGGAACTTGGTGGTACTGAAGTGGCAGTTGTTGTTGCTGGGGTCGGGGTTGTTGCTGGGGTTGAAGTAGTTGAGGCATATTGTTCTGGGGTGAATTGTTTTGGGGTGGAGGACGAGAGGAGAAAGGACCTTGTTGGAGGGAAAGTCGGGGCATTTGTGGAGGCCTTGGGTTGAGTGCATAGTTGGCGTTGTTGACTGCACACACCTGCTCATTTGTTACCACCCCTTCTGTCGCTCGACTTGGGACACCAGTGCCTATCTTTATGATCACCTTGGGCTTCGGCGGCTCAAACATGTGCATAATGGGGGAGTCTTTTAACTGGGTCTGGACATACCGGGCCCTTTCATAGAGTTCCTCCATTGTGGTAAGCTTGTTCATGGCCAGGACGTGCCTGAACTGTGGGGTTGCATTGGACACAATCATCTTTACTTGTTCAGACTCTGAGAGGGTATCTCTTATTCTTTCTGCCAGGGACCTCCATCTGTCGGCATAGCAGACAAAATCTTCGTCGGGCTTCATTTTCTCGGCCACTAGGTTGGTAATGAAAAGAGAGGGACCGACCCTATCCCGATACTTTTGCAAGAATCTTCTTTGCACCGTATCAAAGTTCTTGGCCTCGCCAGGCTCCAAAGAGTGGAACCACTCTAGCGCAGGACCATCCAATGATCTCCGAAAGAGATATGCCAGGGATCTCTGGTCATTTTACCAATAGAAGGATTCATACATGAAGTCCTTGAGGTGAATAAAGGGGTTGCCAGTGCCATTGTACCTGCGGTATGTGGGCATTTCGGAGGGAGGAAGATGGATCACCGGAAGGATTGGCAAAGCAACCTCCTGGGTGGATTTCACGTCCACCATTTTCTTCAAATTCTAAAACTGTTCGTCCATTCTATTGAACATGTTGAGGAGCGATTGGGCGAGCTCCTCTGGAGGTGAAGGTGGCAACTGCCACTGGGGAGGAAAATGTCTCCCGGAGACTTGAAGGGGAAACCCCGAATGAGAGGGAGCTACCGGACCGCCGGTAGTTGGCCCCGGCTAGAGCGGTATGTGCGGAACATCAAGGGTTTGAGATTGTGAAGGGAATTGGAACGAGGGTGGTTGTTGGCTTGCCTGCCCTTGAAGCGAGGGAGACTGGATGGCTTGCACCAGTGAAGGAGATGGGATGGCCTGCACCGACTCTTGGAGGGGTGCGATGGCTGGAGTTGACTCCTGGGGGGCGGGAGAAACAGATTTCCCTTTCAGAATGGCCTGGAAGGCCCGGAGCTGCTCAGGGGTAAGCTCCGTGTTAGCGAGGACACCTAGCAAAGAGGAGATGTCCTGTGGAAGGGATGTGTCCCCTGCGGTAACCTGCACCTCATGTGAGGGCTCATAAGAAGGACCCGAGTCCATAGCATGGACTCGCGACTCAACTGATTGACCACGACCAGGGTGGTTCTCCTCAAAAGGCTCGTGAGCCATGCTCAAAGTTCTTCCAGAACGCAAAAATATACACCAACAAGCAGATAGCAAAGATTATCAAACAAGTGAATACCTTTACGCCCTCTTTTTTTGGTTTTGATTTTGATAATTTTTTTGTGTTTTTAACCAGATCTGAAGTTCACACAAAAATAGGGACCCTAGTTAGTTTTTGTTTCACCGCCGTGTCAACTAGGGTCTCTCGTCTCACCACGATTGGGTCGACTAACTCCGGGGAACTTCAATGGTATAACCAGCCCAGTGAACGAGGAGGGAATCCTTCACTGTCGGTGACTTACGGAGGTCCTGGTGGAGGAGATTCTGGTCTGTCGAGAGGAATTCCCGAACGGAGAGTCCTTCCTTCACCGAGAGAGGGTGATCCTTAGAAAAAATAAAAAAAAACTAGAAAAGGGGTAGATGCATGTGATGAAGTGCTGAACAGATATACAGAATATAAGAAAACAACATAGATAACAAAGATATAATCAACACCCAATGAATTACAAGGGACTAGGGGCGAAGTGCACGAGGTGCACGAGGCGAAAGTGCTACTATGAGCACAATTGGAGCGCGTGAGGGCACAAAAGTGGGGGGGGGGGCACAGGCGGTGCCAAAGTTGCAAGAGTCACCAAGGGAAAGCGAAAGTCGTCCCACCGTGATCGCCAATCTGTGAGCGATGTCACGCGGATATGCCGGGGGAGGCGAAGCGGAGCGCGCGGGCTTGTTTGGCTGCAACACAGAAAGAAGAGAGAAGAGAGACCACCACGAGAGATTGATCTGGCGGGGCGTGCGGGACAGATGCAATATAATAAGATATGGGGATTAAACGGTCATAGCGGGAAATGACTCTCCACGACCTCGGGGGATGGGAAAAGTGCAGAATTTAAGTGACAGTGATTTAAACGGCCATTGCGGGAAGTGACTCGCCGCGGCCTCGAGAATATGAGCAGATATGAGAAGAGTACAGAATACAAGCAACAGGAATTTAAATGGCCATTGCGAGAACTGACTCGCCGCGGCCTCGAGAATATGAGCAGATATAACGACAACACAGAATATCAATGATGGAAATTCAAACGGCCATTGCGGGAAATGACTCACCGCGGCCTCGAGAATATAATAGATATAAGGAACAGAATATAATAGACAAAAATTTAAACGTCCATTGCGGGAAATGACTCGCCGCGACCTCGAGAATGTAATAGATATAAGAAACAGATATAAGAACAATGCAGAATATAAGTGACAAAAATTTAAACGGCCATTGCGGGAAATGACTCTCCGCGGCCTCGAGAATATGATGTGATCGCCAGGGGCCGGAGACCCCAAAATAAAGAAAGTGATCGCGCCTACCTCAAAAGCGGGAGATGGCCGGTTGCTTCTTCCTCTCCCTTCAGTCGGCCGATGGAGAGGGCTTTCCTTGGTTACCCTTGCAAAAGGGAAACAAACACAAAACAAGTGGATCAGAAAAGATGGCAGTGTAGTATTAGTCCCTTGATGAAGAATAATGAAATCGTGGCAAGACACACACCTGGTTGGTGTTGTTTTTAAACCCCTCTCGGACACGAGTGGGAGGAAAATGCTATGATGAATGGGGGATCGTGCAAACGTATATAAAAGAAGACTCCCTTATGAAGAGAGACAGAGAATGCGAGATGATGAATGCAAAAGAACTACGGAGAAAAGGGGAGAGAATTGGCTTATTGAATGTGCCGATGGCGGGATCCGGTGGAGCTTCGGCAGCGTAGGGATGACGTGGAAGCACGATGGACGAAGGCGGCCTTCCTCTTGCGAGCGCGAACACCCGAAAAGCCGACAGAACCTCCCGCTACAAAAGACCCAAGAGTTAGAAATGGGATCCGGCAGAGTCTCTCCTTCCTCTGTCGAATCTGAAGCCCCTTCCCTTCGAGGGAGGGGGTCCTCTATTTATAGAGGGCAGGTGGATTGAGGCGTCCAGTCCTAGGGCAGGTGGATTGAGGCGTCCATAGGATTGGACGCCTCAATATGGAGGCGTCCAGGACCCTAGACGCCTCCAACAATAAATTAATATTTTTTATTTTTTTATTTTTAACCTTTTTATGAAGGCGTCCAGGAGACTGGACGCCTCCATGTCTGCCCACCGAAACTCCGCTGAAAGTCGTAGACATTGGGTAAAGCGCGTGGTTTTGGTGGATACCCGTGACTCACGAGTGGGCGCGTCTAGCTGGCAAGACTTCCTTATATTTTGGATTTTTGCACAACGTCAAATCGGACGGCGGATCGGGCTTGTCCGGATGCAGGATATGGGGGCGTCCAGGCCCCAGGACACCTTAATACTGAGTCGTCCAGGCCCTTGGATGCCTCCATCAACATATTTTTATTTTTTTATTGTTATATTTTTTCCATTTTTCATTGATGGAGGCGTCCAGGGTCCTGGACGCCTCCAAGAAAATCTACCGGATCCCCCCCGAAACGCCGTCGGCTGCTGACCGTCAGACATCTTCCTGATTTCAGAATCTTCTGATACGTCCGATTGGTAGTGATGTCGTCTGTATGCTGCATGATTTTTGTAATGAGACGGTTTTCGGATGCCGAAGGAGCGTTACGTTACCCACTCAAAAGGTGAAAGAAGACTCAAGAATGGGAAGCACTCAAGCGATTCAAAATGCGAAAGCCACTGCGGGGCGTCATATAGTAATATGAGATTTTCTCAGGGTGATGTCAAGAATAACGTGTCTACAGTGACCTAGAATCATAATTATAAATGTTTCTAGTTACACATCATGCATTTGGATCCATGCAAGTGGATCCAGATGTGCTGCTAGTCGCGAAGGCATCCTCACTTTAGTTATATATTTGAGGTTGCTACATCTTGTGTACAATTTGGTGATTTTAACTCTGTGTAACACCAAGTCATTGCTTTCCATGCTGGTATAGCTGGATAATGGACAAAGAGCTGTGGGGAGGACTACAGGATAGATACATACATACATACATACGCCACTGTTCCGGGGGGCTGAAGTCACATGGTTATCAAATGGCGCCTATAACAGATCTAGTAGACATCTGAATGATTGCTGCAGATAACTTGCATAATTAATCTTGGGTGATCTGCATGGTGTAGACACACCATTTTTGGCATTGCCGTGAGTTAATCCCGTATTATGCCACGATGCCCCAAAGTGGTTTGCACATTTGATTTATGTGAGTGATTAGCATTTTTTTAGGTTTTACAAAATAATAATAATAAATATAAAAAATTGAGAAAATGTTATAAAAATATATATATAAAATCAAAAAAAACTTATAAAAAATAAAAAAAAGTGAGAAAAGGATATAAAAATACTAATTTTTTTTAAATATATACATATATAGTTTGTACATAAAAAGGGTTGAAAAGTAAATAAATAAATAAACATAAAACCCAAAAATAATTATATATATATATAAGATTGGAAATATATATATGTATATATATGGTTACAAACTAAATCATAAATTACCATCTTAATTTTAATCCCTTTCTACAATTAACCCCATCTCCCTAATTTCTCTCTATCCCAACACGCATTCCACCCATTCCTCTCTCACGTCTTCTTCTGTATCTCTCTCTCTTCGTATCACCTTCCTCCAATCACCCCCGAGGGAATCTTATCCCTCCTCTCACTTTGTCTCCCATTCCCTCACTCTCCTCCTGATCTCCTGGTCCCTCCCACCTTCTCCCTGTCTCCCACTTCCCATTCTCAACAACTCCAACTCTGACGCTCTCATTCTCTCACTTGATCCTACTCCCCAAAGACTTCACCCACTCCCTCTCTTCTCCACGCAGCAGACCCCCCACTCTCATTCTCTTCTCCCAACCACTCCCCACGGCAGAGAACCCAGGGTCTCCACTCCCATCTCACCCACTCCCCCTCTCCACTCTCCTAGACTCTTCACGATCCTTTTCACTCACTCTCCATCTCCCCTTTCCACTTCCCTTAACCATCTCCTCTCCACTGCAAACCCATGTCCGCAGCATCTCCGCCCGGCCACCACATCCATCTCCCATGGCAAACCTCTATCTCCATACCGCCGTTGCCGTCGTCCACTTCGTCCACCAAACCTCCCTCTCACACACCCATATACTCTCCCCCTCACTGCACTTCACCTTCCCTCACTGCTAAGCCACCTTCTAGCAACCCCCTGCGCTCCACTTTCACTCCCCCGGTTGCACCCACCGTCGCCACTAAACCTCCCCATCCCACTCCCTCTGCTCTCCCTTCTCTCCCCATACCTCGCCAACCGAACGTGACTCGCCGTCGAACCTCTCCTCACCTCTCCACCCCTCTGCCAGCCTCCGCAAGCCGGCCACCTCCCCCTCTCTCACCATCGCCCTCCTCCATGCACGCCGTTGACTCCCTCCCCTCCACTCTCTCTTCCTCCCCCATCCACCCGCCGTGAAGCTTCCCCACGGCAGCCACGACCGGCCCCTCCTCCCTGCCATAGCCTCTCCACCGACGCCCCACGTCGCCAGTGTTCACCTTGCTGGCGAGTCCTCCTGCTGCAACCGTGAGTCCCCCATACCTGCATTGCCACGCCGGAGAGCCCTCCGCGAGCCCCCAGGCTACCACCTCCGCTTCGCCGTCAATGCCTTCGGACGCCGCCGTCATCCTCGTCGCCATCACCTCTGTTGCATGCGCACCGACGTCGCCGCCGCCCACCACTGCTGAGCTCATCGCCGTCTACCACCTCCCCTCCGGCTGTTGCATGTCTGCCCGTCGGCCACCGCTCGTCACTGCCATCCCACTCCCTCACGCAGCATCTCTCTCCCTCTCACATTCTCTCTCCCTCGATCTCTCTCATCCCTTTCTCTTTTTATTTTTTTTATTACTCTCTCTCACCCTCTCTCTATTACTCCCTCTCTCTCCTCTCTCCCTGTTTCTCTCTCCCTATCACTTTCTCTCTCTCTCTCCCCCTTCGATCTCTCTCTTCCCCTTGTGATCTCTCTCTCTTTCTCTCTTTTTCTCTCCCTCTCTCCCTCTCTCACGTGCCTCTCACCCCCTCCTCCCTCCTTCTCTCTTTCTATTTTTCCCTCTCTCGATCTCATTTCTCTCTCTCCATCTCTCTTTTTTATTTTATTTATCTTCTCTCTCTCACCCTCTCCCTCTCTCGATCTCTCACCCCTCTTTCCTTTTTTTATCTTTATTTTTTTATTCTCTCCACCCTTCCTCTTTCCATTTTTCTATCTTTCCCTCTTTGTATATATATATATACATATATATATATATATATAATCTTATTATCCATTCTATTCTATTTTATTTCTTTTATTCTTGTACTTTCTTTTACTTTAAAAAAAAGATAAAAAAAGGATCTCTCCCTCGATCTCTCTCTCTCTATTTCTCCTTTTTAGGGCGTCACCGACACCAGGAAGGCCCTGCCGTGTTTTCAGACGTCGGAGTGTACGAGAAGCTGTTGCGTCTTGCCATATGCTAGTGCTATCCTCATCTTGGAGAAGCTCATCCAAAGCCCGCCAATAGCATCCGCAATAAGCTTTCTTATCTCCCTTGTCCTGTTTAATTTTTAAACGCATTGCATGCATCATTTGTCGTCCATAATGCATTTCTCTCTTTGAGAGAACGTTGTTCGTCTCATCATCGTTTCATTTCGTACCCTTTGTGTCCAAAATGGGTTTCAAACCACACCAACCAGGTGCGTATTTGAAGATGATTACATCGCCTGCTTTCATTTCAAGGGACTGATACTATGCTCTTCCGACTCTAATCCGTTTGCCATTTGTTACGTCTTTTTTTTTGTTTTGCAAGGGTAACCAAAGGAAGCCCTCTTCATCGGCCGGCCGAAGGAAGAGGAAGAAGAATCCACATAATCCCTTTGCTCGGAGATAAGACGCGATCATCCCCTTCCATTTCGAGGTACACTACCTCTGGCGATCACACCCCCCTTACTTTCTTTTTTTTTAGTTCTTTGTTTTATCCTCACCCGTGCGGAGGATCATTCCCCGTGGCGGTTCCCCTCCCTATTTAATTTATGTTTAAAACACGTTGACGGAACTAGTTCCTCGCGGAGGTTTTATTTTGTAACTTTCATTCAAACCCTGTTGACGGAACTAGTTCCTCACGGCGGTTTTATTTTATAATCTTCATTCGAACCCCGTTGACGGAACTAGTTCCTCACGGAGGTTTTATCTTCTGCCTTTCATTCGAACCCCGTCGACGAAACTAGTTCCTCGCAGAGGTTTTATCTTCTGTCTTTCATTTGAACCCCGTTGACGGAAATAGTTCCTCGCGGTGGTTTTATTTTATAATCTTCACTCGAACCCGGCTGGATGGAACAAGTTCCTCGCAGAGGTTTCCTTTCATAATTTTCATTCTGTCATTCATTCCCATTATTTTTATCTTTGCTATAAAAATCCCACAAAGACCAACGTCTAGTGGTGGTTGGTTGAACGTGTATATACTTATTGTTGTATATATATTTCTATAAAAACCCCGCAAAGACCAATGTCTTGTGGTGGTTCGCTCTTTCTATATTACTGTTATGTTCTCCTATTAAGTGATATCTTGCTATAATTCTGGTTCGTTCTGTTCGTATTATTGTTATGATTTCATGATGAGTCACATTCTGTTGTAATTTGGTATTCCTATTTTGATTGTCCCCCCATTCCTAGAGTCCCAATATATCTTATCCTAGCATCCGGTATCTTTAAAGCTACTCCCGAAACGACAGGCTATGCCTGTTGAGGAGGTAGTTAGCTTGCGTGAGAAGATCTTTGGATCTCTATCTCCGCCCCGTGCCGGAAGGTGGGTAAGTCTAGATTTCTCGTGTTCCACTAGAACACTTCCTTCAGGTCGTGTTTTCCACTACATTTCTCATACTACCCTGTAATTCATCCTCGTCCCCTTTTCTTCTCTCTCCTTGGTACGATCATGTCATCTACATCTCTTGGCGATCACGGTGGGACCTCTTTTGTTTTATCTGGTTACCCAAATATTTTCGGCACCCACGTGTGCCCCTCCACTCGGCACCCGCGTGTGCCCCTCCTGATTGCACCCGTGAGTGCTACATTCGTGCTCCTAGTAGCACTCTTGACATCGGCACCCACGTGTGCCCCTCCACTCGGCACCCGCGTGTGCCCCTCCTGATTGCGCCTGCGCGCTACATTCGTGCTCCCAGTAGCACTCTTGCCATCCCAGTTTCATCCCTCATGCACCACGTGCATTACTCCACTGTCCCTTGTGAGATCTGAAGAGGTTCGCGTCGTTACGGAAAAAGAGTGTTGCGATGTTTGTTTAATTTCTTTTGTTCTATATATTTATTGTCTGTTTATATATCTCTTGTTAAATTCAGCACTGCATTGCATATCATCTCCCCTTTATTTTATTTTTATTTATTTTTTCTAAGGATCACTCTTTCTCGGTGAAGGAAAGACTCTCCGTCGGGAATTCCTCTCGACGGACTAGGATCTCCTCCATCGGGACCTCCGTAAGTCCCCGACATCGAAGGATTCCCTCTTCGTTCACTGGGTTGGTTGTACCACTGAAGTTCCCTGGAGATAGTCAACCCATTCGTGGTGAGTCGAGTGTCCTTAGACGACACGCGGAAATCAATATTGCAACTAAGGTCTCTCCTGTGGTGTGAACATTAGACTAGAAAAAAGAAAAAAAAAGAAAACAAAAAAAAAACAAAAAAAGGCGTTAAACATCAACTTGTTTGTTAATCTTTGCTATTGGTTTGAGTGTGTATGTTATTACGTTCCGGCAAAATCTCGCATTCCGAAAAAGATCAAGAAATGTCCGGGAACAGTCAGAATCCGACCCCGAGTCACCAGGGGACACATGTCCATGCTGAGGACGCAGGTTCCTCCTATGAGCCCTCATATGAGGTGCGAACCACCGTTGGGGAAACATCCCCGCCGCAAGATATTTCCTCCCTGCTAGGTGTCCTCGCGAACACACAACTCAATCTCGAGCAGGTCCGAGCCTTTCAGGCCATCCTAAAAGGGAAATATGTTGCTTCTACTCCCCAAAACCCAACACCAGTTGCTCTCCCTACTCAAGAACCTGCACAGGCAATCCCTTCCTCCTTCCCTCTCGCGCAGACAAGTCTGCAACCTCCCTCTTTCCAATTACCTCCCTAGTCTCAAGTTCCACCAATTCCTCATACAACATTTCAGTCAGTTTCATTTACTGACATACCACAACGTCCCTTTCATCCGGAATTCCCTTCTCAGGCTTCCACGAGGCCTCAGTGGCCACCACAACCTGCTCCTTACGATGAGGTCACTCAATCTCTCCTTCATAGGCTGAACAAGATGGACGAACAATTCCAAGATTTCAAAAAGATTATGGATGTCAAATCTACGCCTGAGATATCTTTACCAATCCTTCCGGTATTCCGTCTCCCTCCTTCTGAAATGCCAACGTACCGATGGTACACCGGCACAGGCAACCCCTTCATTCATCTAAAGAACTTTATGTATGAGTCCTCGTTTTGGCAGAACGATCAAAGATCCCTGGCATATCTCTTCAGGAGATCATTGGATGGCCCTGCCTTAGAATGGTTCTATTCCCTAGAGCCGAGTGAGGCTGAGAACTTCGACGTGGTGCAACAGAAATTCCTACAGAAATATCGGGATAGGGTCGGTCCCTCCCTTTCTATTACCGACCTAGTGGCCGAGAAAATGAAGCCGGACGAAGATTTCGTCCAATTTGCCGATAGATGGAGATCCTTGGTAGAGAAAGCGAGAGACCCCATTTCGGAATCGGAACAAGTGAAGATGATCGTGTCTAATGCCACTCTGCAATTCAGACACGTCCTGGCAATGAACAAGCTCACCACTATGGAGGAACTATATGAGCGGGCCCGCTATATCCAAACACAGCTGAAAGATTCCCCCCTCATGCATATGTTCGAGCCACCAAAGCCAAGGGTGTTTAGGAAACTAAGCACTGGTGCCCAAGGTGGGGTGACAGAAGGGGTCGTAACGAATGAGCAGGTGAGTGCGGTTGGCAATCCCAACCAGCAAGCCAACCCCAGGCCTCCACAAGTCCTACAACTCCCCTTCCATCAGCACCAACAAGGTCAGCAACCCTACCATCCTCCCCCACAAAATAACCTCCTCCAGAACAATATGCCTCAACCCCTCCATCTCCAACAACAACAACAGCGACCTCCTCAATATAATCAGGTTCCACCACCCGGGGACTATGGCCCCCAACAACAGAGGAGACCGATCGGCCCTAGGAGAGCTCACTACCCACCTTTGCTGGAGTCCTTGCCGGACATCTTTAATGCTCTCATGGCTGCTAATGTACTCACCTTGCCTAAGGAAAGTGCCATATGGCCCTCAAACGTTGACACTTCCAGATATTGTGTTTTCCATAGACAGTCGGGTCATACAGTGGAAAACTGTTTCCATTTCAGAGATTATATCTATGATATGAATGATGGATATCAAATAGATTGGGATGAAATAAGGCGATACGTCACCATGATGAAGGCCAGAAGACCTCCTCCTAGACAACAGCAACACAACAGCAACAACAACAACAACAACCACAACAACAACAACCTCAGCAGGCACCACAGCAACATCCAAACATGGGCATCCTCCAAAATCCATTACCGGCGCACCAACAACCCAACCACCAAGTCAACCCCATCTCTTCCTTCCCGGAAGTTGGAAGAGGGCAAGATTGGCATACGAAAGGCAGCTTTATCCTTGTCGCCAATCATGTTCCTAACCAACCTCTATGCCTTATCAGTTCCGCACCTATCTGTCCTCGACCCGTAGCATAACCTGCAACAACGCCTCACCCATTTTCACCGCCATCACGTCCTCTCATCCGCATCCCTACTGTTAACCTCCCACTGAGTCGCCAGCAAACACCATCCACCTCTACCATAACCCCTTTACCCTCGAAACCCCTCATTACCCATCGCCCATCTGGGGCCCCATCAACCTCTACTATACCTCCACCTTCCAAACCCCTTATCATTCACCGTCCATCTGAGACCTCATCCACTCCCACCATACCTCCACCTAACAAACCACTCATCAGAGCCCCTACATCTGCCATCACCCCTGCTTCGTTAACTGTTCCTCCACCAATACCCCTCGAGCCCCTGCTAAATCTCATACCTAACCTCATGGAGGTGCCACCAAACCCACAAGCCATGGTGCTTCGTAGTGGAAGGATGCTCCATCAGATTTTTCCCTAAAACAGTCAGGTCCCCGAGCAGTCTCAGCCAGAGAAAGACACCGAAGAACAGCCAGAGGAGTCTATCCCCGGGACACAATATGACCTGTTGAAACACTTGGAAAAAACACCAGCTCGGATCTCCATTCTCGAGCTAATCAAGAGGTCGAAAACCCATCAGGACACCTTGATGGAATATCTTCAGAAGGTTATAGTAAATGAGGATCTCCCAGTGGAGAAGATCTCGTCGGTATTGACGCCGACTGATACACAACCGGCTATTATATTTCACCACCATGAGCTTGCCCCCAAGGAGGCTCGAAAATATGCTTTGTGTATTGCAATAAAGATCAATGGGGCATCTATAGACCCATGTTTGGTGAACACTGGTGCATCTATAAACGTGATCTCTATGCGCACCCTCCAATTATGTGGGGTTGACACGGAACAGATAAGGCCTTCATCAATCACGGTTACGGCCTATGACAATAGCAAAAAGCCACCAATGGGGATGGTCATCTTGAATGTAGAATTGGGCCCTGCATCAGTCTTTGCGGAATTCCATATCCTTGATATGGATCCCACATTCAAGGCCATACTAGGCCGCCCTTACATTGAAGTTATGAATGCTGTGCCTTCCACCAATCATCAGTGCTTAAAGTTTCCATACAAGGCTTGGATTATCAAGGTAAATAGCATGCCCATCTTTTCTACAGTAGATGCTATTAATACCTCTTTGCCCTCTGTTTGGCCGACTCATCGGCCAATTCTTTCACTACTAGATGTGTGTGACCCTTGCCGAGCCCCTTTAACACAAAAGCCGTTTCCAACACCAAAGTCATGTCACCCTTCCCATTCTAAGGGATGGGAGATCATGAGAAACATTGGCTACCAACAGGGCAAAGGCTTGGGTGCACAATTACAAGGGAGACTGAGGCTGCCAAAGGAGACAAAGTTAACCCTTAGAGCCGGCCTAGGCTTTGAAGGGCCACTTGAAGTATATGAGGAACCTCTTACATGGACCTTGTACTCTCATTTCAAGAAGGGGCCGGTTATACAGTTGGGGAATTACCCGCAAGAATCACATGGGAAATTGCAGATTGCCTATTTAGCTGAAAGTTGCTCGAGAGCTACAAAGAAGGGGAAGCACGGTGACCCGGACTGTGAGTGGAACAAGTGATTTGATATACATGATATTTTCATTACGCTACAGCAGATGTTCTCGCCTCCGGACTTAGAGGGGCCACTTTTGATCTCCGAGGTGCCAAAAGATGTCGTTGACATTGTTAAAACTCCAAGTTTTCCTCGCCAAGAGGATGTTGCCATTGACGGATCGCTTTCCGTCACTCTATCTAATCATTCTCCTCAACCGTTGCTGCTGACTCTTTCCTGGGCCAGACGTTTATCTGATGATATTCCCAGGTCCCCTTCTCTACTCACATTCTTGCGCGGGTTTCTCAGCCCGCGCCAAATTTTCAACCATGATCTGCTACATGAGTCTTACAACCCCTTAGCTATAGTTCCCTTCCCTCATTCCCTAATTTCTTTCAATTATTTTGTAATTGAAAATGAAAATAAAAAAAAATGTCAATTTCCAAATTCCTCAACAGTGCATTTCCTTTGAGGAAACCTCCTACATCTCCCACGAGTGCGCCCCGACCTACGGGCCACTCATTCAAGGTCTCCTGAGCGACCTTCTTTACCCCTCCACTGAGGGGTCTCTTCATGTACATTCTTCAACTTCTTCTTCGTCTGTAGAACAAGTCGGTAAGGTTAGGAATAACGAGTCAAGGGTAGTACCCAGAAGAAAATCTAAGGGTAGGCAAATTCCTCGCCGATTTCTTCTAGATTTAGCCAATAGGTGCCAGGCATGCCTAGCGATTCCTCAACTGCTAGAAAATCCCATCCATCTGCCGGAGTTAGAATGTGAGGAGGATTGCACAATTGATGAGGGATATGGAGTTTATGAGCTCATAGATGAAGAATACCCTATTGAAGAAGAGGACGAAGAATATGAGGACGCAGCTGACGCATATGCTAGTGGAATGAAGAGGTTTGACGAACCATCAGCCGCTATAGAAGAGCCCACCAAAGAAATCAACCTGGGAACCGAGGAAGACCCTAGGATCATCCTCATAAGTGATAATTTGCCGCCATCTGAAGAAGAGGAATTGATCGAGGTTCTCAAGGAGTATAGGGACACGTTCGCATGGAGCTATGAGGATATGCCGGGATTGGATTCCACCCTGGTCGAACACCGCCTAACGCTAAAACCAGGGTCCGTCTCGGTAAAGTAGAGGTTAAGACGTTTCCACCCCCAGATGACTTTGAAAATGAAGGAAGAGGTCGATAAGCTCCACAAAGCCAGGTTTATTAGAGTCGTCATATATTCTCAATGGGTGGCAAACATTGTCCCAGTCATGAAAAAAGATGGAAAGGTGAGAATATGTATCGATTTCAGGGTCCTTAACTGCGCGTGTCCAAAAGATGATTTCCCCTTGCCTCACATCGATGTGTTGGTTGATAACACGACTGGCTATGAAACTCTCTCGTTTATGGATGTATTTTCAGGATATAATAAGATCCGTTTGGCAGAAGAGGATCAGGAGAAAACATCATTCACCACACCCTCGGGAACTTACTGTTATTTAGTCATGCCATTTGGCTTGAAAAATGCTGGAGCTACTTATCAAAGGGCTATGATGGCAATATTTCATGACATGATGCATGTGTATTTAGAGGTGTATGTGGATGATTTACTGGTGAAATCCAGGACTAGGGCATAACACCCGAGAGTTCTAGCTAAGGTGCTGCAAAGATTAAGGGAGTTCAATTTGAAAATGAATCAAAAAAAGTGCGTATTTGGTGTCTCGTCGGTCAAATTGCTTGGTTTCATTGTGAGTAAGAGGGGTATTGAAATAGATCCCAACAAAGCTAAAGCAATTAGGGATATGCCACCTCCGAAAAACCTAAGAGAAGTTCGAGGGTTAATCGGAAGGTTACAATTCATTCGTCGATTTGTGTACCTTTCTACAAGTTGACTAAGTCAGGAGTAGAATTCCTTTGGAATTCTAAATGCCAAAAAGCTTTTGAAGGATTGAAAGAATATCTGGCCAATCCACCGGTCCTAATTCCACCCACGCCAGGTAAACCTTTAATCCTTTACACCTCAGTCCTGGACGACTCCGTGGGAGCTGTCCTAGCACAAGCCGATGAAGCGGGCAAGGAAAGGGCGACCTATTACTTGTACAAACTCCTCAACCCCTGTGAGTAGAAGTACACGGCTATGGAGAAAACTTGTGCTACCCTTGTCTGGGTAGTGCAGAAGTTGAAACACTACTTTCTAGCTCATGAAGTCCATTTGATTGCCCGAATGAACCCTATCAAGTTCCTTCTAGAAAAATCTATCCTTACGGATAGATTAGCACGCTGGCAAAGCTTTCTTTCTCAGTTTGACATCACCTACATTCAGCAAAAGGCGATTAAGGGGTATGCCATAGCTGAGCATCTCGCTCACCATCCTCTTCCCAAATTCGATCCTGTCCAGTCAGAGTTTCCAGATGAGGAACTAATGTCCATCAACCAATCAGATGATTACATGTGGACGTTACATTTTGATGGAGCTCTAAATTCCCAAGGGAAAGGAATCGGCATTGCCCTCCTATCGCCTGAAGGCCTTACATTCCCACTGGTATACCAGCTCAAATTCTCAGTTACCAACAATATAGCTGAATATGAAGCTCTTCTAGCTGGCCTGGAACTCGCTCATTCTTTTCGTATCATTGAATTATGAGTCGTAGGTGATAGTCAACTCATTCTTCGCTAGGTGCTCACCAAATATCGCACTCGCTATCTTAAACTCAAGCCATACCAAGAACTCACTACTGCCTTTACCAAACTGTTCGCTAAACTGATCTTTGTCCATGTCCCTCGTCATCAGAATATTCTAGCCGATGCCCTCGCCTCGTTGGCATCATCTTTAAGGTTCCCTCTAAGAAGGTGGTTTGATTCCATTTCCGTCTACAAGCGTCACGCCCCTACAATCGATGATGCTTCCTACGTAGATATCAAGGATAGGATAACAAGGAAGGTCTTACATGAAGAATTCTTTGAGAAGAGGGAAATCATGTTGGCAGAATTAGAAGAAGAATTGGCTGATGAGGAAAAGCCATGGTTTTACAAAATTACCAAGTATTGCAAAGATCAGTCCTACCCTAGAGAAGCCACATCGGAAGATAGAAAAGCCATAGGAGAGTGGCACAGAGATACGTGCTGGTCGGAGGAGTGCTGTACAAGAGAAGTCTTACTGGTGTTCTTCTAAGATGTCTCGACGAAGAGGAGATCTGGAAATGCGTCAAGGAAGCACACTCTGGTGTGTGCGGTGGCCATGTGAATAGCCAAATGCTTGCCAAGAAAATCCTTCGGCAAGGCTTTTACTGGCCCACCATGGAAGAGGATTGCGCTGTCTATGTCCGCAGGTGTGTCAAGTGTCAACTTCACGCCGATAAAATTCATTCCCCATCTTCTTCACTTCATCCAGTATCCTCTCGGTGGCCTTTCTCCATGTGAGCTTTCGATGTCATTGGTCCTCTTGGTAATCCTAACTCCCTCACTAAGTAAAAATCATTCATCCTTACTGTCATGGAATACTTCACCAAATAGGCCGAAGCCGAAGCTTACGTGGAGGTTAAAGCATCAACAGTCTGCAAATTCATCATGAAGAACATCATCGACAGGTTCGGCATCCCAAGCACAATCATCACCGACAATGGGCCGCAATTCATTTCTCAGGACCTTCAGGACCTCTGCAAAAGGTATAAGATTGCATTGCATCATTCATCACCTTATTACCCACAAGGTAATGGCCAAGCAGAGGCCACTAATAAAACATTGATTAAAATCATAAAAAAGACATGTGAGTCAAACAAGTTCTTGGATTGGCCAGAAAAGCTGATTGAAGCTCTATGGGCCTATCGCACTTCAATCCGTACTCCCACTGGGCAAACTCCGTTCGCCCTTACTTATGGGATGGAGGCGGTAGTTCCGTATGAAATCTTAGTTCCTTCTCTCAGGGTACAGTTGGACAAGGAGCTTCCCCTCGACGAACGTCGTGATTCACTCCTTGCCCAATTGGAACTCTTAGATGAGAAACGGCTGGCCGCTGCCGAGCATGCATGTGTATATCAGAACATACTCACACGTTTTTATCAAAAGAATGTCATTGAAAGGAAATTTCAAGTCGGTGAAATGGTAGTTAAAAGAATTTTTATAAAACCTGGTGGGCCGCGTTCTAAACTCCAACCCAATTGGGAAGGACCGTACGTGGTTCAGGTTGTGCATCCTGCCAACGCCTACAGGTTAATTAATGCTGAGGGGATCGAGTTATCCCACCCTTGGAATGGGCTTTATCTTAAGAAGTACTACCCTTAGATAGGTGTACATAGTGTCAAAAATATATGAAAAATAAAAATAACCAAAATAGAAAAAAAATGAAAACAACAAAAATATGTATATACAACAATAAAAAAAAGAAAAAAAAAGAAAAATAATAGAAAATTCAAAATGCCAATGCCTGGAGACCACTATGTAGTTAAGTCATTGCATTCAACCTCCATGTTAAGACAGGGCCTATTAAGACTTGGTAGATTTCGGGTCTTGGTCTGCCAGAACCGTAGAGATTCCTGTCCGGCCACGTCGGCCTATTCCCGCTCAAAGGGAACCAACATGTACATACTTACGTGTTTTATTCAAAAATCGGTAGCATCACCTACGGTGGGGCCTCACCCAGAAAGGCCCCAAAAGGCCGTAATCTTTATTCTCTTCTCTTCGACCGAATGAGACAGCCGGCGCCCTTAAAACGCTGAGCACGAGAAACTGAAACTCAAACCACTTAAGGCAAGAGTAGGATCCATTTTCTCGAGCATCGGTCAGAGCACGAGAAGATGGCAGTATCCCCACAGGCATGCAAAAGGGATTCTACAATGTCAAATGACTATATTTCCCTCAAAAAAATGACAAATCAAAATCAAAAGAAAAGTCTGGTCGTAACCATGCCTGATTCTGATAAATGAAACCCTTCAAAGTGTAAAAGTCCAGAATCCACAAAAAGGGGTAATGAGATGTAAATGCTCGAGTTTTGGTCTGAAATTGCCCGAAAGGGGAGAGTTGAATAGACCCTTATTGGCTTGCCGAGTTAACGATGTTGTCAGTCCTCTCAGGAGGTTTGTCCCCCTACACTCTTCCTTCTTCCCCGAAGATGAAAGCTTAATGGAGTATCCGAAAGGTTAGACCCGCCAAGGTCTGCAACCCTGTTTTAACATACTCACATAGTTGTCTACTTTGAAGAAGCAAAAGCCACTGCTGCGACAGAGTCTTTGTGTTTCTGGCCGGTCAAGACCCTTGTCTACCATCTTGATGTTTTCTTATCTAACCTCGGGCTTAGGTCAATGCAAGCGCGTCACCTATGGGTGCGACGGCATCTGATTCCGGGTCAGCGTCGCTGTGGACGCGGGATTTTTCTCTCTCTTTTTTTTTTTAAATCTGGTTTGATTTTTATTTATTATTTCTTTTATTGATTTATTGGTTTAGTTAATTGGCGTGCCAGTCACATGTGTGACGATTTCATTGTGCGCTCGATCTGACTTGGTCAGTCGATTGTGAAGTTCGAGTCGGGACCAAAAGTCCGCCATACCATAAAGGCTATGACGTTAATTACGCCCTTCCTAAGAAGGACAACCCTTGATTAAACGCCAAAATAGGAGGCCACTCGGGGCGGCTAGAAAAACGAAGTGCATGATATTGAAGCTATTATTATTCTAAGGAGGTAACTGGGTAAACGATAGGTTATTAAATCAGCATGACCCCTCTGTGTAGGTCGTGCCGGGTAGAGATAGGACACCGTCCGCGCAGCGACGGGGCAGGGTCCGGACAGTCATCGGGGACATGTCCCCCTTCACGTTTCTCATCCGGCCAAAGGCCTCACAGTGTTCATATTCCCCGAAGGATTGGGCCGGACGGGAGGTGCATGACGTGTACTTCCCGAGGCTTATCGGGGTTAAACATCGGTCGACATTTCGGCAGCATCTCCCCATAATCTGGATTATGCCTAGGGGAGAATAGGCTATCACCCACGGAGTGCCGGGATGAAGGCCGAGAAAAAGAGGGAGCGAACCTCCCACACTGCATATGTATGCCCTGGGGCAATGTCTGACTCTTCCCTTATAGAAGCCGGTGACACTCATGCAGTGGCAGAGCTCACTTTAGCTAAAAGGGGGGTGCTCAGGGATCCGGTGCGGATCAATGGAACATAAGGGAGTCTGGCTCCCTTCGATTTATCCCCGGGACAGGTCTGGTGACTCATGGGCATCCCTGGGTGGGTTTGATCCAGGCGCCGGGGGTTCAATTGAGTGGCAAAGTAGGCTCTCGGGGCAGCTTGGATGTGCATATAGGTTCCCGGCGCGAAACAGCGTGGCAAGAAGGGTTTTCAGCGCGAGGGCCAAACAGCCATGGGTTCCCGGCGCCAATGGCAAGGAGACCAGGGGGCTCCTGGTGCTAGTGGCAAGGAGGCAAGGGTTCTCGGTGCCACTATGAGGAGGCCAAGGAGGCTTTTCGGCGCAAGGGCCAAACGGCCATGGGTTCCCGGTGCCAATGGCAAGGAGGCCAAGGGTTCTCGGTGCGGGCTTCCCGACGCGATGAATAGCAAGCCAAGGAAGCTCCCGGCACAGGCTTCCCGGCGCGAGGAAGAGAAGGCCAGGGAGGCTCCCGGCGTGGGCTTCCCAGCGCGAGGAGAAATAGTGAGGTGGGGTGGCTTTTCGGCGCGAGGTAAAACAACAGGGAGGCTCCCGGCGCGCTAAGGAGATAGGGTCTCGGTGCAAGAAGGCTTGCGCCGAGGGCTGTTCATCCGTTTTACTGTTTGTGGAGCCGAGACAGACGAGGGCACCGAGATGAATTTAGGGTTTTACGGCACTCTGTTTTCGGATTTGTCGGTGCATCAGGGGTTTCCTGGCGGTTCAGGCCAAGGTGAATGGGCTCTATGGAATCAAAACGTATGGATTCATCGGGTTTCAACTGATTTTGGTTTATGTTTCAAAAGAAGGCCAGGAGCTGAGGGGAATTGGGGAAGAAAACCCGAACATAAGGAGCCTCTGTCACCATTACTTATGCAGAATTCCAGGAGGATGGCTTGATGTTATCATTCGTCGTCCTGGGAACCAAGAGATATCTGTCTCTGGTCCAGAAACGACTCTGATGATGTCGATAAGCAAACCGGGCATAAGAAACTCCGAAATCTCATAGATGCGAATCGTCATGTGGCTTGGCTTTGTTCCGAAGGCCAAGGGATGGCCTGTCCCTGGCTCTGGAACAAGCGCATGAAAGCATCTCCGAGAAAGAAAACGCAGACGAATAATCAGACTGGGGAGGAGAATAGGGGGGGCAAACCTTCACAGAGACAATAGCAGGCGACAATCACGGCCTGTTCCATTCATTTATTCATTCGGACATGACTATTACATCCATGCATCAGAGGGGCGGAGTACATAGAAGAAAATTGTAAACAAAGACTAAGTCATGTTCTAGCGGCATGAAAACCGATTACGATGTCGCAGAATACATCAGAAGAAGAAGAAGTAGCATCAATCGAAATTACAAGAAGATGAAATATAGAAATGGGGGGGGGGGAGGGCGGAGCATTGACTCCTCTCCCTCCCCGGTGCCCACCTTCAATCAGCTTCGGACCTTCTCTCTGCCTTCTCCTTTGGTCTCTTCTCTATTTTTTTCAGTGGAGGAGGCTCTCTTCTTCCTTCTGGCGGTGGTGAGGGTGAGGATCTTCTGAGCTTTTGTCCCTCTGTCCCTTTTCATTTTTCGAAGGGGTGGGTTTTTATCGACCCGATCCTCTTACCCTCTCGGGGGGTGGAAGTCGGCGCGGCACTCTGCTCGCAGCAGCTCCCGGCGCGTCGAGTGGCCTCCTGTTGAGGTTTCCAGCGCCGCTCCCGGAAGCCCATCTGGCCGGCCCATTTAGGGCTTTTAGGCCTCACACGTGCCTTGGCTTTTCTTAATTCTTTAAACTGATATTCATCGTAACTAGAGAAGGTCCAGTATTAGTGACGTAACTTTGTTGAGATCATCTTGAGATTTCATCAGTCAGCAGACTGGGATTTCATCAGTGCTGTCGTGTTTGGATGACGATAACACCGGACATCAGCTTTAGCCCGAGGAGGCTTTAGCCGGGTAATGGTTTCAGTGGTAATTCTTCCGTGGTTCGGACCTTGCCGGAATCTTCACAATCTTCATTTGCTGGTTCTGGCTTTATCTTTATCTTTGCTCACATCTCATCTATCAACAAATCAATATCTGACTTGATATGACGTGTCATCTGCAGACCTTCATACGAGGCCGTAGTGTAGCTCTTGTTAAAGTGTGCTAGGGGGTTTCATCAGTCAGGTGACTGCTATTTCATCAGCGCCGCCATCTGACTGGCAATGGCACCGGACCTCAGCTTGGCCGGGAAAAGGCTTCAGCCGGGTAGACGGTTGATGAGCTTCGTCATTGATCTTTCACTGTTGGTCTAATCTCCTTTTCAATTCTGCTTCTGCCCTTGCTCATTTTCAAGGTGTCAACAAATGCCCCCCACCTGCGGGCGGCGTAAGCGCAGAATAAGCGGCACGAGGTCTGCAGGTGCCCTTCATCATTCGAGGGTATCTTCCTCAATTTCTTTCTGTCATTGTTATTCAGCTTGTTCATGTTACTGTAACAATATTGTGCATATATCTTTCATTTTCATGTTTTTTTTTATCTCCATATTTTCCAACTGCCTTTTGACTTCTCGGCGCTAGAATTGGGCTACTTCTCGGCGTGACCCTCTCGGCGCAACTGTTGTCGGCGCGGGCGTCTTCGGCAAGGGCCTTCTCGACACGGGGTCCTCAGCGGGCTTCTCGGCGCGGGGTCTTCAGCGGGCTTCTCGGCGCGGGGTTATTGGCGCGCCTCCCTTCTTCCGGCCGACGGAGGGTTCTCGGCGCGCTTTCCTTCGCGCCGAGAAGCCCCTCCTTCCCTTTCTTTTTAACCCCCCCGAGAGGGCTTTTACCCTCATTTCTTACCATCCCTTCTCTCTCTTCATCTCGGCGGCAGTGGTGATCTTCCCCGCTCCGAGAGCCTTGTTTCATCTCCCCCCCTTTTCGACCGATTTAGTCTCGGGTAGGTTCGTTATACGGGACTAAGTCCCCTTTTATGTTCGGGATCACTCCCTCTTGGTGGGTGACTCCCTATCTTTCTTTGGGCAGACCCCGGACAAGGGGAGATGCTGCCGAAATTTATTGAAAATTGTTTGCCTCATTGTTACATGCCCATTCATCCTTCTGATGCTTATCTTCTCATCTTTCCCTGACCACAGGTGCTGACATGGCTTCCGGTGCTTCTACTGCGGCTTCCATGACTGCGGGGGCGAGTTCATCGGCTCAACCGGACATATCTCGGGCTTCAGTCAACTGGCTGAATGTGACTAGTCTGAGCTTCGGCTATAACCAGATCGCCACTGTTGATGAGTCCTCTGATTTCGAGACTGACACAGTGCCGTCTTCCGGAGTCTATTCTTCCACAGAAGGGATTGATTTCAGAAGGGCTGCCGACTACCGTCCGGACCTGCCGAAGGATCGTCATCTGCTGCCATTTATCCAGACCTTCACCATAGGCGGAATGAGGGATTTCCTGCTTACTCGGTCTGTGGAAGCGGCAATACTGGCTGACAGAGACAGCATGAAGGTTCTGTTTATCGAGCCCGAGCTATATATCTCCCAGGCGAGCAGAGGGACTGGAATGCCGTGCTGGGCATTTCTGAATTAGAGCCGGAGAAGAAGATGCTGACCCGGGCTCCAGAGTTTACCCCGGCAAGGTGGGATCATGCAGCCGGTCGTGTCCATCGGGAGAAGCCCAACTTTGGACTTTTTCTAGCTCCTGTGAAGTGGGGTTATAGGGACGAGCCGTTCATTCTGAACTGTCTGGCCGTTCAATTCAAATATCAGCTGGCTGCCGGCTGGTTTGGGGACGCTAAAGTGACAGACGCCCATCTCTTCAAGGTAGGCGCAGTGGAGTTTACAGAATTTGTCTTGAAGGAATACGCCCCTTTACTGATTAGAGCTGGGGTATATCATAGTGTATTTGCCTCCAGGTTCCGCTATCCCATCTCTCGGGGATTATGTTGCGGCATGCTTGAAGTGTTCTGCCCACAGTTCAATACATTCTATACAGCAGAAGGTGAGACTTCTCTCGATCTTTGGAGTCTTGCGCAGCTTTCAGGCCTGCCTATAGATGGGGAGCCATATGAAGAGGTCTGTCTAGACGACCTCGTAAAGGACGCCTCTGATGGAGAGGGCAGATATTCTTTTGGCTACGTATATCGGTACTTGATGAAGGCTTATCGGACCATTTGTCTGTCCTATAGCAGGGGATCTTCCAAAGGATATCAACCCCGGGAAAAGAGCAGCAGGTTGAGAGTCTGTGTAAGACAGTAGATACAATACTTCTTCGGGGGTCCCTTGA
This sequence comes from Amorphophallus konjac, assembly GCA_022559845.1. Classification (NCBI taxonomy): domain Eukaryota; kingdom Viridiplantae; phylum Streptophyta; class Magnoliopsida; order Alismatales; family Araceae; genus Amorphophallus; species Amorphophallus konjac. The sequence goes on along the minus strand of CM040121.1, from coordinate 182,690,210 downwards.
AGTATACAGACTTCCCTTCCGTGGGACCGACTCCCAGTAAGCAGATCAGGGCCCCTCGTTATAAATCAGCATTGCCGGCTTCACAGCGCCGAGCAGGTGTAGATGGCCCAAACCCAGCAGGGGTTGACCCCATTACTCATTGTGCAGCTTATCTGACCTTCTGGCTGTGCACTTTCGCTCTCCCCCAAGGGGACGAGATGATTATCAGACCGGAGGCTATATATCCGGCTTGTCAGATGGCCTGGGGGATGAGACTGTCTCTGTGCCCGGCGGCTTTGTGTTTAGTTTACAAATCGCTGGGAGATTTGCATAGACATCGGGTTCCCCGTTCTTTACGGACTGTAGGTCCATTTCATTTCTTCAATGCTTGGGTTTGCAGCATTTTCGCCGAGCTGGCCCCAAGAACTTTGCAGTCAGACACACTGCTCCCTCGGATGATTGAGTTTGCTAGCATCGAACCTGGCCTTTTCTCAGAGCAGTTGTTTAAGATCAGGGGCCGGTTGACAAAAGTGCCTGTAGATGCTCCTGGTAGCATTCATTTTTGGAGCTTGGCAGCAGGCTCAGCTCCCTTAGTAGACCCTCAGAGGGAATGCAGAATGGAAGAGGTAGAAGTTTATATCCATCCGGTTTCGGGGGCCAATGCCACCCGGCCCATATTAGAACCAGAACTGGTAAGGTGGGCTATGGCTATCCGACCCAGTGTATTGGTCTTCAGGAAGGGAGGCTTGCTCATCTTGGAGCCTTATTACCCATTCCGTTTTAGCAGAAACTTCGGCTACGATCAGCATATTCCTTCATCAGCTGCTCAGTTTCCTTTGGACAGCCGTGCCAAGCATGGGTCCTCCATTGCCAGTGACGGTCGGATATGGTGGGATTTCTTTCATCGCCGAGAGGGCGTAACTTTCAGGATCCCGACCGTTTCTAATCGTACTCCCCGGGTCACCTCAGAATACATCAAGTGGTGGAATACCCGCACCAATTTTTATAAGGATGGTAGAGGCACCTTCTGGGATGTGGCCGAGCGCTCTTTCTTAAAGCGGCAATCAGGGCCTGTATTTGAGATTGATGAGGTTCATCTGAAAAGGCTCTATTCACAGCATCCGAGGGAGGCGGACACATACATTGCCAAGCGTCGGTCCTTAAAAGAGGAAGGCTCTGAGATACCCACTCCGGTATTTTCTGAGATCAATGAAGATGCTTTTACAAAAGACCTGAGGCAGATGGGCCACATAGGGAGTATTCAGGTGGAGGCGCGGTATCCATTTCCCCTGGAGGAGCCTCTCCCGACAGCAGCCCCCTGGAGAGGCCCGGTAGATAGATTTCACCCTTATCGGACATTTGTGCGGAGGGAAGACCGCACCAACACATATTATCAGCACACTTCTTGGCTTTTCGTGCTGCTGAATGTTCACGGGCTGTCAGTAGAGAACCCGATAGCCGACATTCTGAATAAGCCACTTTTTATCTCTTTTCATTATGTCGACGGCTGGTGCATGGATTACCTCAGCCTGCTTTATTGCCTTGACTTCCACGGCCACAAAGATTTAGCTGCCCTGACGGAGAAATGCCAGACCATAGGTGACGTGTGCTGGCTCGTGAAGGAGGCTGCTTCCCGCTCGAAGGAGGTGGCTTATCTGTATTGGCCGCTTTCCACCTTCTATGACGGCCCAGCAGGTATGACCCTTCCTGTGTGCTCATGGCATCTTTCTTTTATTGTTGTGTTATGCATCTGTCGACTATGACTGCCTTTCTTGTGTCTTGCACAGATAGACCGGACATAAAACGGCAGGGCCTTTACAGGAAGATTATTGCTCAGGCTGAAAAGCCTGCTTACTTTGAAATTCCTGCAGCGGCACCCACGACCACTCCCCTTCCCCCGGGCAAGAAGAGGAAGCCTTCTGCGGTGAAAACTGCAGTTGTCAAGGCCAAGAGGGCCAAAGTTGTTCGGGTCCAGCAGTCAGGTCCAGTTGCGACGGATGCCGGGACCCCTCTTCCAGACATCCCCTCTTTTGACGAGTTTAGGTCTCAAAGGGAGGCTGCCCAGGAACCTGCCGAGAGCAGCGATAAATATCTTGCAGATGCAATCTTCATTGTTTTCTTGACTGTTCTTTTAAGGCGTCCTTCGAGACTGAGCTTCTCTTTATCTGATACAGCCCCGGAACAGGTTGCAGTGCCTGCGGAAAGGGACACGAGGCTGCCTTCTCCTACCCCGGCTGGCGAGGAGGAGGGTAAATGTGCTTTCTCATCTTTTCTCTTTATACTTTTTGTTGTTATTCTTTTTCATTGTATCACTCAGAGTTCCCCCTTTTGTTGAGGTGACAGTCAGGGAGCCGACTGGGGCTACGGTAGCAGTGGGAGAGTCGTCTCAGCCGCAGGAAAGTGAAAGGACTCAAACAAAACAGAGCCCTATTCCGGCCAGACGCATAATCACCTGGTCTGCATCCCGGCATGCTCTAGAGGCAACCTCGCAGCACATAGCTAGAGTGGAGATATCCTCGGGCAACTCCGAGACCGTCCCTGATAATGAGGAGGAAGTGAATTTTACCGGCAGCGAATAGGAAATCCAGAAATCAGAAACCCTGCCTGTATTTGCAAAAGGCCTCCCGCCCTTTCAGCCTCCTAAACTGCTGATGCTAACTTCTGAGGAGGAATTGCAAGAGGAGTTTGCCGGGCTTGACACTGAGGTCGACATAACCCCTCCATTTGTTGCTTCAACTACGGAGCTTTCTCCTCTTTTGTATCATCTTGAGGATATAGACCCCACTTTAAAGGTGAGCTTCTTCTCTCTTTTTTATTTGCTGTTCTAATCATTTTCTTCCATCCATTGATGAGTATCATTCTGCTTTGTCCTCAGGACTCTGTCACTACCAGCTCAGATGCGGCCGCAGTCTCCATGGATGTCTCATCTGCAGATTTGATCATCATCCCTGCTTTACCTTCAACTTGCATGGAAATTTCTGAGGTTATTCGCCCCGTGCCAGTGAGAATACACTCTTCAACGGACTTAACATCACTGGACTTGGGATCATCAAGAGAGATTTCCATCCTTGTCAGGGCCTCATAGTTCAGAGCCGAAGTAGACCCAGCCAGAAGCTCCGCTTTTATACCGACCGCCATAATGTCGATTACGCCCGAATCAGCAGTCCCTGCCACAGTGGCTATAGAGACTGGATCTCCGCCTCTACAGACTGGGGACCTTTCACCCCCATTATCAGAAAGAGTAGCTGAAGATGAAGCCCTTATTCAGGAGACTCATGAAGAGATAGCTTCATCATTTATTGGTTCTCCCTCCGCAGGTGTTCAAGCCATAGCTCCCGAAACAGCGGTAGAGGAGGAGGCTTCAGCTCAGCCGGAGAGCACAGAGAGGGATCGGCCAGTTCTTCCAGCTGATTTGCCATCTTCGTCCTCTCAGCCGGATGTTGCACTGTGGGCAGACATTGATGGCGAAGTGACTTTCGACGTAGCTCCAGCCCCTTCTCCTGGCTTCGCTTCATCCGAGAGTTTCGTCTGGCAAAATCTGGACATGCTGCGCCAGCTGGTGGAGTCCCAGCCCGGACTGACTTATCTGCGGCTGAAGAAGATAGCCGAGCGTTTCACCGCCGGTCTGCAGGCGATGGGCTATCCCATGAAAATATGGGCCCAGCGGGTTTTATTGTTGCTAAAGTTTGTAAATCGCCAGGACTTCTTGGCGCATATTATGTCTGACAGACTGACAGCTTTTAAGTTGTAAAGGAAGGAGTGCAAATCTGAGCTGGAGAAGACGGACTCTGTTCTTCAGGAGCGCCAATGCCATCTGCAGTCTCTGGCGCAGCGGGAGCAATTCGTGCGCAGCCGGATAACCATTCTGGAGGCTGAACTATTTGACCTCCGGGCTGAACTGCCGCAGATAACAACTTCTCGACCGCAGCTTGCGGAGGAAGTAGCTCTGTTGGAGGGGCAGGTGGCATCCTTTCGGGACGAGTCTGCTCGGCTACAGGAGGAGGAGGCTCGACTTCATGAGCTGGGGGCTACCCCGCATGTAGGGCTTCTGGCCTTTGAAGACATATTCCGGCGCCCGTGACTATTTGTTTCCCCCTTCTTGTAATACAATTCCCCCCCAGGGGCCCTTCTTGTATTCCCTTTTTTTTTATTCAATGAAAAGGAATCTTTATACCAGTCTCATATGTGGTTTGTTCTTGACGATCGCACCGTCAATATACGACGATTTGGCAGCGGTTTCAGCGGTCCCTATGGGAATAGCCCGTACCTAGCAGGAGAGCGTCCACCCTTTCAGAGAAAGGATGGGGAACTCGCTCCACCGTGCGATGGTATCCGGAGGGTGCCTAAACCCAATCCTGGGGGTAGCTGAATAAAAGAGGTTTAGAACATCGTTTGGAACAAACGGATGGCTCACCTCGGACAGGTTTCAAAGCTGGTCGGGGCAATGTATCAAATGACCAGTGACGGATTTTATCATCGATATTGGGTTTATATCGACGCAAAGGAATTTCATAAGTTTCATCAGGATAGACGTAAGGTCTAAACTGGGTAGACTTGATCACAGGTGGGACGTGAAAAGGGTATGTGGTTTTCATCAGGACAGACGCAAAATCTGAACTGGACAAGTTTTCATCATTGATCGGGCAATGCACCGATCGACCAATGGTTGGTTTCATCATCGATATGGGGTTTATATCGATGCAAAGGGATTTCATAAGTTTCATCAGGATAGACGTAAGGTCTAAACTGGACAGGGTTTCATCATTGATCGGGCAAGGTGTCGGTCGATCAATAGCTGGTTTCATCATCGATATTGGGTTTATATCGATGCGAAGGAATTTCATAAATTTCATCTGGATAGACGTAAGGTCTAAACTGGACAGGGTTTCATCATTGATCGGGCAAGGTGCCGGTCGATCAGTAGCTGGTTTCATCATCGATATTGGGTTTATATCGATGCAAAGGAATTTCATAAATTTCATCCGGATAGACGTAAGGTCTAAACTGGACAGGGTTTCATCATTGATCGGGCAAGGTGTCGGTCGATCAATGGCTGGTTTCATCATCGATATTGGGTTTATATCGATGCGAAGGAATCTCATAAGTTTTATCAGGATAGACGTAAGGTCTATTCCAACAGGTTCTATTGCGGGTGGGACTTTGCCAAGAAATACATAGGTTTCATCGGGATAGGCGTAGGGTCTATCCTGGTAGGGTTTTATCGTTGACCGGGCAAGGAGCCGATCAGTCAAGGGATGGTTTAGGAGTTTGATCAGGACAGACGTAAGGTCTGAACTGGCCAGGATTTAATAGACTGGTGACCAATTTTATTGTCGGTGGGACATGTGAAAAGAGGGTATGTAGATTTCATCAGGGTAGACGTAAGATCTACCCCGGAAAGGCTTTATCATCGGCGGGGTGTAGAGCCAGATGACCGACGGAAGGCCTCATCAGTGAAGGGGAGGTAAAGGCAACGTGCCGGTTGGCATGTGAAGAGGCGAGATCTCGCGCAGGATCCTGAGCGGGCTATGGATCACCAGAAGATGAATCTGCAAGAGAGGGAAACATATCAGAGGGCCCAGGGGATCTCCCTGGGGCAAAACCCTCCGATGGCTAAGTCAGTAGAGCTATGGTGGAAGCAATAATGGGGGGAGGAGAGAGCTGATGCGCGAGAATCCTCTCCACCAAAGGGTGAAGCGAATCGTGCTCAGGAGCTTAGGGTGTGTGAATGCTTAGTTCATCTTACCATCTTCCGGAGGGGATCCCTTGCTTAAATAGTGCGCCGCCTTCAGGAGTCCTGTAAGCTGAGGGGTTCCCGGCGGGAGTTACGTCTTTAACGGGGGATTTCATGGCCTGATCGTGGGAACGTTATCCCCTTGGAGTCCGGTGGCTCCCCTGACTCTCCCGCTGGCGGAGGACTCTGAACGGCTGCACCTGCAGATAATCAACCGGCCTTACCGAGCCTCGGGGATGCTAGCTCATGTCCGAGCGATAGGCATGGCCCGGCGAGGGTGGGGTCGGACAGGTCGGCTGGAGCCTATCTCTCTCGGACGGGGAGAGGGCTTTAGGCCGGACCTTCCTCGGGACCTGACCGTTGTCTCGGGCCCTCCGAGCCTAGAAGGCCGCCGGGGAGAGTTAGTTCCTCGAGTCTTATTTATTGGACTTTTCTCCCTAAGTGGGCCCTGTGGGCTATCACTCGGGTGGGCTCGCCCGGTTGGACCTTGTGGGTCTTGTTGGGCTGCCTTTGTGGTGGGCTGCGGAAATCCCCCTCTCCACTTGTCCCCCTCCTACTCCCGAGCCAAGGAGGCTCGGATGAGTATTTTTTCGAGGCTTTGGACCGGCGTGGCTCAGGTGGGTGGAATTCCATTTGCGTTATGGAGCCGCTTATAGCGGTCGCCGAGGCCCGTAATGATGATCCTGACGGATTCGAAACGAAGGGGCCCCCCTTTTCTCGGAGCACGGAACGGCGCGCCGCCACCCTCAGGGGTTTATAGGGGGCGCTGTTCATCGTTCTAGGCTTCCAGGGTTTTAGGATTTCCTTGCTTCTTGATGCGCCGTGAGAGCACAGCGGAGACGCGGAGCCTTGCGGCGGCGTTCGAGGAGTTGGCGAGGATAACCACAGAGGCGGTCCAGCAACTTCCTTCTCCCCCGGAGTCTTCAAGCTCGTACGAGGGATCTCTTCCCGACTCGATGGCGGATCAGAGTCCGGAGCTTGTGCCGGTGAGGCGGGAACCCGTCCCCAACTGTAGTGAGTTGGGGGAAGTGGAGGTGCGGAGGCTGGAGCATCATTTCCGCCTACCTCTCAGATACAGCTTCATCGCCGCCACTCCATACGAGACGAGTCTGGATGATCGCGATGAGCTCATTTGCACCATTCTTCTGGCTTGGAAGAGTGGATTTCGACTTCCTTTCAATCCTTTTGTGCTGCAGCTTCTTAATTTTTTCCGGTTGGCGCCTATTCAGTTGGTGGCCAACTCCTATCTTCTTCTTTCGGCCTTCAGGATTCTTTGTCGTCAGCGCGACATTTTTCCTTCTTTGGACCTCTTCCACTTCTTTTTTGAGTTGAAGGCGCACCCGTCGGCGGGGAAAGGCTTCTACTTCATTCAGGCGCGGAGGAATAGGAGCTGCATCTCGCTTGCGACGAAGGACTCCTCGCACAAGGGGTGGAAGACCCAATTCTTCTGGGTGAAGGCGGTGGCGACGGACGAGATCTGGAGATGCCGGACCTCGCCCAACTTTCACCCGAATCTGCCCCCTCGCCAGGAGGAGTTCCCTCCCCACGTGGAGCAGCAGGTTGCCCGTCTGCTGGAGAACCGTCAATCGACCGAGGAGCTGGTGACGCCGGAGAACATCGAACGGTGTCTTCTCTCGCGGTTGACGTCGACGGGTATGGCTCTTGAGGCTCTTTTTCGGGGGTGGTAGCTCTTTTCCTCCTCTTGACTGGGGCTTCTTCTTGTTGTAGACGTGAGGCGGGAGCCTCTGGAGGAGGCGGCCGAGGTCATCGATCTGGGAGACGACTCGGCAGCCGATGAGCCCGATGTCTCGGTGGGTCGCGTCCATGCCCGAGATAAGGGCAAGGGGCGGCCCCCGAGGGGACTTCTGGATCGACCGGCCTGAAGCGCAAAGATCCCCTGGCGGGGAAGTTGCGGGAGGACGCGAAGGCCAGGAAAAGGGCCAAGAAAGCCGGTTTTCCTACCGCCGTCGGGGGCGATTCTGGCTCGGCCGTGCTCCCCCCTCGGGGGTAGGATGGGGCCGACCCCTCCGGGCTGGCTCTCCCATCGCCGGGCGAGAGGGGGCCGAGGAGACCAGGGGCCCCGCAGAGGGAGGTGATGGGTCGGCTCTCCCCTCTGTGGGGGCAGAGGGGGCCGATGCCGATGTGGCCGGTGCTGGGACCGAGGGATTGGTCAGCACGGATGGGGGTTCGCCCGCGAGGGCGTCGCAACCCCAAGTGCTGGCAGTTGCTGGTGCGGTTGATCCCGCGGTGCCGGTCGAGGGTGGGGGTTCGCCCGGGGAGGCGTTGCAACCCCAACCGACCGTGGCGAGCGGGGCGGTCAGCTTCGCTGCCCGAACAGGGTCTTCTGGCGGGGTGCCCAGGGTGGAGCAGTCCCCTTTGCCGGAACCTCTGGTCAGGCTCGGTATCTCGGGCGACTTGTACCGGCTCTGCCGGTCGATCGCCGAGAGGACGAGGGGGGGAGAAAGGCGCAGCACTCCCGCCGGGGTCCTTGATATCATGATGGAGGGCGGCCTGGTCATAGCTCGGACAGCGGCCGTGATGGCAGAGGCGCACGCCCGGACGGAGGCCGAGCGGTCGAGGCTCGCCTGGACCCTTGGTGGATGCGAGGGGAAACTAGCCCGGCTCGAGGGGGAGCACGAGGGGCTCCGGTGGGAGTTCCTTACATTCAGGGAGTTGGCGCGGTCGAGCCGACGAGAAGCCAAGGCGCTGGCCGAGCAGCTAGCAAGGGCCCGAGAATCGCTCGAGAAGAAGAGCAAACGTCTAGAAGATGAGCGTCAACGTCACATCGAGCTGGACGGCCTCTGGGAGCTTGAGCGTGGCGAGCTGCAGGATCGGGCGGAGGACGCGGAGCGCCTTCGCGCTGAGGCCGAGGCGGACCGAGCCCGGGCGGAGGGTCGGACGTTCGAAGCCGAGCGGAGGATGACTGAGCTGGAGGAGCGTCTGGCGAGGGCGGAAGAGCATGCGGCCGAGGCGGAGCGGGCTCGGGACGGGCAGGTCGAGGCGGAGGTGATCGAGCGCTACAAAGGCTCGGAAGTTTACTCGGCCGACCTGATTGAAGCTGCCCTACCCTACTACGAGGTAGCGCTCCACCGGGGTGCCCGAAAGGGATTCAGGCAGGGCTATCGCCGGGCGATGAGCTATGCCAATGAGCACCTTGCCGGGGGTGATTTTCCTTACGGCCAGAGTTATGACTCAGATGAGTCAGTTTCCAGCTCCTCATCCTCGGTCGGGGAAGAACAGGAGGAGTCACCTCCAGCGGGGTCACCAACTCCGGAGGCTCCAGGAGGGCTCACGATCGAGACAGTTCTCGCACAGGCGAGGTCAGTGTCCGGGCCGGCCGTCACCGAAGGCACCGGGGGTGACGCGTCCCCTACTGCTGTTCCCGAGCTTCAAAGTGGGCCCGAGGCCTGATGTATTATGCTTTATTTTGCCCCTTCCCCTTTTTGTATGTTTTTCCTTTTGTAAGAGGATTTCTTTATGGGAGGCAATAAAGGACTTACTTCGTTTGATCGTTATCTTTGCCGTGATTTGGCTGGCGTATCGGGGGCAGTTGGAAGGTGCCGATATTTTCTGCACCGTTCTCGCATGCCGATTCGGGAGACTTCCGGCGGGGCGTCCTTTCATGCCACCATGCTTTGAAAGTCGAGACGCTTCGCGAATCCCGCTAGGGCGGGGGCCGAGGAATTGGAGGTGACCTTCTAAGGGAGGTCCTATAGCGTGTTTTCGAGGGGGGAGTCATTTAAGGCGCGTGGCCTCCTTTGGCCTATAAAAAGGACCGAAGGGTGCTCCTTCCCTTTTAACACTTAGGACTCTCGCCGGCGGTTTGCTCTTGTTCCCTCGTTTTCGCTCTGCATTGCGCCGCCGCGATCGGAGCATGGAGGACCCTTCAGAAGATGACGCCGCAGATGACGGGGAGCGGCTGGTTCCAGCTGTCCTGGAATATCGGTCGGGTCCCACGGTCGCCGCGCGTGCATGAGACGGGTCTGACGGTCGCCGCGCGGATCTGGAGAGGGCTTCGACGTGCGGGGGTACGCCGTTTGCCTCCTCTTGGCTCCGGCGAGGCTTCCGGGCGGACGCCGAGATGGAGGGCGGATGGGGGAGTTAGGGATGCCGGCCGCCATTCCCCTCCGTGGGAGGGGAGGAGGCGGCTCCAGTCCCTTCCTCACCCCTGTCCGCAGCCTCTTTGTCTCTCTTTTGTTCTTCATTTCTTTCACTCTTCGGGGGCTGCTTGCTTTCTGTTCGCCTCCAAAGAGTTGGTAGTTTGGCAGAGAGGAGACCTTCACGGCGCTCCTTTTTCCAGGTTGTTGCCAACTTGGAAGGTAGCCTTCCTCGCGTGAAAGGTGGCCTTCTCCTTGCTGTCCCTCTGTCACCTTTGTCACAGTCCACCCGAGCCAACTGGGTCGACCATCTCTTGTCCGAGCCAGTTTCTACGCGAGACAGAGTCAGTGGCTGGATGCGAGAAGGTCAAGATCGGGTCGGTCGGGCGATGGCCGTTTGCCGCGGTGCTAGATGGATTTTTGCTTTTCACTATGTAATGTACTGGCAGTTGCCTTTCTGATGTACCAACAGTTATCTTGAATGAATGCAAAAAAGGGGGGTTTATTTTACCCGATTTGTCGATACAGTCTTCAGAAATAAAATCTGCGTAGTGTGGTTGCGTTCCATGTCCGGGGAATGGGTTCCCCTTCCATTGTGGCTAACCTGTACGCACCTTTCCCGAGCGTCTTGATCACTCGGTAGGGGCCTTCCCAGTTGGGGGATAGCTTGCCCGCCGCCTCCAGTGGTCGAGAGGCTTCGGTCTTCCTGAGGACGAAGTCCCCTGGTTGGAATTGTCTGCCTCGGACCTTGGTGTTGTAGTACCGAGTGAGGCGGCGCTGGTATTCCGTAGCTCGGACGTTCGTGATCTCTCGGAGTTCGTCTGCCAGGTCGAGGTTCTCGAGCAACTTCTGCTCGTTTGCCTCGGGCGAAAAGCTGATCACTCGGAGAGACGGATTGGCGATCTCTAACGGAACGACGGCTTCGGTGCCATATACCAGCTGAAAAGGGGTCTCACCGGTTGCCGTCCTGGGGGTCGTTCGGTGCGACCATAGTACGCTAGGCAGTTCCTCGAGCTAGCTACCCTTAGCCTTGCCGAGTCTGGTTTTTATGCCCTTCAAGATGGTCTTGTTGGCATTTTCAACCAGCCCGTTGGCTTGAGGGTGGGCAACCGATGTGAAGTGGTTGCGGATATTTAGGTCGGCGCATCTGTCTCGGAAGTACCGAGAGTCAAATTGCCGCCCGTTATCACTCACTATCACTCGGGGGATGCCAAAGCGACAGATGATCGATTTCCATACGAAACCCCAGACGACTGTCTCGGTGATCCTAGCTGTTGCTTCAGCCTCGATCCACTTGGTGAAGTAGTCGATGGCGATGATGATGAACTTCTTCTGGGATTGAGCCGTTGGGAATGGCCCAAGGATGTCGATCCCCCACCGAGCGAAAGGGTAGGGCTCGGTAAGGGTGATAAGTTCCGTGGCCGGCTGATGGACCAAATGGTCGAACCGCTGGCAACGGTCGCAATGTTGTGCGTAGGCCATGCAGTCGCGCTGCAGGGTCGGCCACCAGTACCCCTGTCTTAGCAGGATTCTGGCCAGCGACCGACCTCCTGAATGTGCTCCGCACAGGCCTTGATGAATCTCTTCAACAGCTTGGCTTGCTTCGTCGGGACCGAGACACTTCAGAAGGGGCCCAGAGAACGATCTTCGGTAGAGAGCGTTGTCGAGGATGACGAAGCGCCGGGCTTGGTACTTCATTCGGCGGGCTTCCCGAGGGTCGGAGGGCTCCCGAGAGTCCCGTAGCCAGGACAGGTAGGGGGAGCGCCAGGTCAATGGCGAGGAGCTCCAAGTCTATGCTCGGGCGCTCTAGCTCTTCTAGGAGGACCGATCGTGTACCTTCCGGGTCTAGGGAGGAGGCCAGTCGGGAGAGGGCGTCCGCCCGAGAGTTTTGCTCCCGAGCTATTCGGACTACCTCGAACTCCTCGAACTGCTGGGCCAGGCTCCGGAGCAACTGGAGGTATTTGATCATAGGTACCTCTCGAGCTTCGTACTCGCCATTGACCTGGCTTGCAACTAGCTGGGAGTCAGTGTGGATCCTGACTCGCTCGGCCCCCAATCGTCGGGCCATGCGGGCTCCCGAGATAAGGGCCTCGTACTCGGAAGCATTGTTGGACGCCAGAAAGTTGAACTTTAGGGCGTATTGGAACTCTATTCCTTCGGGGGACCTTAGGAGGATCCCTGCGCCGCTACCGACCGAGTTGGATGATCCATCGATGAATAGCTCCCAGGTTGGCCCGGTTGCTGTCGGAGGCCTGTTCTCGACCGGAACGGTGCTCTCGGCGATGAAGTCGGCGAGTGCTTGTCCTTTGATAGCTGATCGCGGCCGATACGAGATGTCGTAGGCCCCGAGCATGATGGCCCATTTGACGAGTCACCCCGAGGCTTCGGGATGGGCCAGAATCTTCTTCAGTGGCTCGCCGGTTAGCACGGTGATGGGATGCCCCTGGAAGTAGGGTCGGAGGCGCTTTACGGAGGTAACCAACGCTAGCACGAGTTTCTCAGTTGCGGGGTACCTCCGCTCGGCCTCGCCGAGCACCTTGCTGGTGTAGTAGACCGGCCTCTCGACTCCTGAGTCATTTCTGACTAGGACCGAGCTGACCGTTGATGGCGTCGCCGAGAGATAGAGCAACAAGACCTCGCCCGGGACGGGCTTGGAAAGCACCGGGGGCGAAGCCAGGAACTCTTTGAGCTCGGCGAATGCTGTTTGGCATTCCCCATCCCATGCGAACGTAGCAGATGCTATCTTGGGCCCCCTCATCAACTTGAAGAAGGGCAAGCATCGTTCGGCCGCACGGGACAGGAAACGACTGAGAGTAGTGACACGCCCCGTCAGGCGCTGGACGTCTTTAATGCATGTGGGCAGGCGCATGTCCAGGATGGCCTGGACCTTGTCGGGGTTGGCTTCGATCCCTCGCTGAGTGGCTAGGAAACCCAGGAACTTCCCGGATCTTACTCCAAAGGTGCACTTGGCGGGGTTGAGCTTCATGCTGTACTTCAGGAGGGTGCCGAAAGTCTCGGCGAGGTCGGTGAAGTGGTCTTGGGCCCTCGGGGTCTTGACGAGCATGTCGTCGATGTAGGCCTCGACGTTCCGACCTAACTGTCCCTCGAACATATGGTTGACCAGTCGCTGGTATGTGGCTCCAGCATTCTTCAATCTGAAGGGCATCCGGGTGTAGCAGTACACACCGTAGTCGGTGATGAAGGCGGTCTTCTCGACATCTTCAGGGCTCATTCGGATCTGATGATAACCCGAATAGGCATCCAGGAAATTGAGTATCTCGTTGCCCGAGGTTGAGCTTGTGCGTCACAGTCTCCTCTGGTATACCAGGGAGTTGATCATCGGGCCAAGCAAAGATCCGAACATACTCAGAAAGAAACTCCTTGTATTGCTGATGTTCCTCTGGTGGTAGGTCGGCACCGATCCTTACTCCTAGGGCCGGGTCGTCGTTCAGGAATACCGTTAATAACTCGCCACCGGGCTCGGTGGTCACGGCTCTTCCTTCGACTCCCCTGGGGCCCTTATCCTTCCCGTCCGGCCTCGAGGCTTCCACCGAGATATTGTAGCACCTTCTAGTCGTGGCCTGGTTACCTCGGACTTCCCCCAACCCATTTTTGGTGGGAAACTTCATTTTTTGGTGATAGGTAGATGGTACGGCCTTTATTCGGCTGAGAATTTTTCGACCGAAAATGGCGTTGTACGCTATCATACCTTTAATCACTATGAAGTCCACTATGACCGTAATGGTTTTGGGTGGGGTGCCGATAGTGACTGACAGGCTTAGGGCTCCCTCGGGGTAGGTGGCCAGGCCATTAAACCCGCAAAGGGGCGTTCGGATCGGGCGGAGTTTGGATGGGTCTTCCCCCATCTTGAGAAAACAGTCATAAGATAATACATCGGGGGCGCTCCCATTATCAACCAAATTCCTATCTACATTACAGTGATTTATCGTGGCCGAGATAACGAGGGCATCGTCATGCGGGGTGCTCAGCCCTTCCAAGTCTTGGTCGGAGAAGACTATGACCTGGGGCTCCATCGGCGGGCCTCTGGGGGGCTCTAAGGCTCGGCTGGCTCGCTCGGCATGACGTTTCCTCCCTCGGCTGGTGTCGCCGCCTGATGCCGCTCCTCCGGAGATGACGTTGATATGGACCCCTCGGGGGGCGTTGTCGATCTCCTCTGCGGCGCCTCGGTCTTCTTTGTGCCCGGTCGTGAACCGGGCTAGGTGCCCCAGACGGATGAGGCGCTCGATCTCGTCCTGGAGCTGATGGCAATCTCCGGTGTGGTGCCCGTGGTCGCCGTGGAACAGGCAATGCCTGTCCCGCTTGCGGTTCTTCGACCTCATTGGCTCGGGCTGGCGGAGAAGTCCCGAGTCTTTGATGTCTTCATAGATCTCGTAGACTGGCGCGGTCAAGGGGGTTTACCGCTCGTACTTTCTTTTGCGCTCTCCTTCTCGATCGCGCTTCTTACTCGAGCCAGGATTTGGCTCGGAGGTCCACTTTTTGTCCCCCTCCCGACCCGAGCCGGTTGCATCTCGGAAGGCGCTGAGTACTTCTTCGCACTCGGCGTGGCGCAGTGCCAGAGTCACTAGCTCGGCAAGGGTCGAGGGAGGGTGGAGGACAAGCTCGCGGCGGAGATTCTCATCCCGGGTGCCCCCGGTCAGTGCGGTTGTGGCTGAGGCCACATCCAGGCGGGGGATCCTGAGGGCTTTCGATTTAAATCGGTGGACGTAAGTCCGGAGCCTCTCCCCTTGCGCCTGTTTGAGGGCCAGGAGCCCCGCTACTGACCTTGGGGGGGCGCTACCGGCGAAACTCTCCTTGAAAATTCGCCCGAATTGCCTGAAGTCTCGAATGGACCCAGGGGCGAGGGCCCGGAACCATGCCTGAGCACCTTGGACCAGGGTGGCCATGAAGGCTCGGCATTTGATGGATCCGACGTTCCATGAAGAGTCACCAGGGCGTCGAAGCTATCGTAGTGGTCAGCTGGGTCGCCCTGGCCGTCGTAGAGTTTGAAGGTTGGAATGGAGGCTCTGGGAGAGACCTCTGCCTTCAATATGTACTCGGGGAAAGGGGATTTCTCCTCATCCTCCGAGAGAGAGGTCTTCTGCAGGGCGCGGAGGGCACGCTCTTGCTCTGCGAACCGTCTCTCGAAATCTCGCAGCCGGAGGGACAGCTCTGGCTGCAGTCGCACAGTGGGGCTGGGGGGGGGGGGGCGTCTTGGCGATCTCCCGGGGCACTAGTGCCCGGGCGCGGCGGCCTCGCCCCCTGCTTCCCTCTCCTCGGCGTGGAGGAAGCCTCTTGCTCCGCAGGCGGAGTTGCGAGGGTCCTCCGACGTCGTTGCGGAGGAGCTGTCGGCCGCGGAGGGTGAAGCGGCCTCCGGCGGTGTGCTGCGTCACACTCCTTCGAGGGGGACTTCCTGACGGGGCGCGGGACCTTGCGTCCCTGGCCGCCTGGGCCCTCATGAGCTCCACGAGGATGTCCATCTTTTCGTTGTGGGCCTGGAAGGCGTTGGCGCCGCCGTCGAGGGGTGCCCCTGTCTCCGCCGGGGGGGGTGGTGGCCTGTTGGTGGGGATGCTGGCGTTGGAGGGGGGGCTCTGCGAGACCCTAGAGGGGGCGCCTCCTGCCGCTGCCACAGCCTTACCTGCCCCACCGGCGGATCTCCTCCCTGAGCTTCTTCTCACCATCTCGACTTTGCGTGCGTTTCCCACAGACGGCGCCAGATGAAGAGGCGAGATCTCGCGCAGGATCCTGAGCGGGCTATGGATCACCAGAAGATGAATCTGCAAGAGAGGGAAACGTATCAGAGGGCCCAGGGGATCTCCCTGGGGCAAAACCCTCCGATGGCTAAGTCAGTAGAGCTATGGTGGAAGCAATAATGGGGGGAGGAGAGAGCTGATCCGTGAGAATCCTCTCCACCAAACGGTGAAGCGAATCGTGCTCAGGAGCTTAGGATGTGTGAATGCTTAGTTCATCTTACCATCTTCCGGAGGGGATCCCTTGCTTAAATAGTGCGCCGCCTTCAGGAGTCCTGTAAGCTGAGGGGTTCCCGGCGGGAGTTACGTCTTTAACGGGGGCTTTCATGGCCTGATCGTGGGAATGTTATCCCCTTGGAGTCTGGTGGCTCCCCTGACTCTCCCGCTAGCGGAGGACTCTGAACGGCTGCACCTGCAGATAATCAACCGGCCTTACCGAGCCTCGGGGATGCTAGCTCATGTCTGAGCGATAGGCATGGCCCGGCGAGGGTGGGGTCGGACAGGTCGGCTGGAGCCTATCTCTCTCGGACGGAGAGAGGGCTTTAGGCCGGACCTTCCTCGGGACCTGACCGTTGTCTCGGGCCCTCCGAGCCTAGAAGGCCGCCGGGGAGAGTTAGTTCCTCGAGTCTTATTTATTGGACTTTTCTCCCTAAGTGGGCCCTGTGGGCTATCACTCGGGTGGGCTCGCCCGGTTGGACCTTGTGGGTCTTGTTGGGCTGCCTTTGTGGTGGGCTGCGGAAATCCCCCTCTCCAGCATGGAACTTCTGAATTACCACATTACCGACCCAAGCGCCCTTTCGGGTTTTCACCGGAGCTAGCCCCCTCTTGCTTTTGCCCACGCGTCCTTTCGGATTTTCACGTGACGGGGTACCCGATTTTGCCTGCAGTGCCCTTTCGGGTTTTCACCACAGCTGGGTTTTAGCCATTTTTGCCCTTGTTCAGAATGCCTGAACAAGTCTGGCGGGGTATCTCTATTTTCAACCCCATTTTTTTTTATATATATACTTTTTGTCGTTTTCTTTCTCTTTTCTTTTTCATTGTCTTTTCTGGGACCAGAACTTTCATCCTATGGACCATGGCGCCATATGTTTATTGTGGACACACGATCATTGATGTGGGTGCCAACATCAATGCAAAGAGAAGTAGGGTTTCATGATCTATCCAGACGAAAGGTCCGAATCGATTTAGAGGATATAAGTAGCAGCTCGGGCACGAGGCCGCTTGCTGAGAATATGAGTTTCATCGTTAATGTGGGGTTTAACATTAACGCAAGGGAATAGAGTTTCATGATCTATCCATACGGAGGGTCTGAATAGATTCAAAGAGCAGTGTTGTGCTATGTCAGAGCAGACGGAAGGTCCACCCTGGATGGATTTTAGCGTCGATCAGGCAGCGTGCCAATCGATCGATAACAGGTTTCATCATTGGTATTGGCTCATCCCAATGCAAGGATTTCATATGTTTCATCAGGATAGATGTAGGGTCTAAACTGGATAAGGTTTTATGGCGAGATGCCGATCGATCAATGGCGGGTTTCATCATCGGTATTGGATTTATACCAATGCAAGGAGTTCATGGATTTCATCAGGATAGACGGAAGGTCTAAACTGGATAGGTTTCATCATAGATCGGGCAGTGTGCCAATCAATCAACAATAGGTTTCATCACGGCGGGACGTAAAGAGACCTGTAGATCTAGTCGGAATAGACGCAAGGTCTAAACCGGACAAGGTTTTATCGCTGATCGGGCAAAGTGCCGGTCGATCAGTATCAGGTTTCATCATTAGTATTGGGTTTATACCAATGCAAGGATTTCATAGGTTTCATCGGGATAGACGTAAGGTCTAAACCGGACAGGGTTTCATTGTTGATCGGGCGATGTGCCAATCGGTCAACAGCAGGTTTCATCGCGGTGAGACGTAGGATAGGTTTCATTGGGATAGACGTAAGGTCTAAACCGGGCAGGGTTCATCGTAGTGGGTCTTAGATAGAAACAAGTGGAAGTGTTTTATCATAACAGACGGAAGGTCTATCCCGAGGTGGGCTTATTATCGAGGGAATTTTTCTCGAGCAATACATGACGGCTTCAACAGAATAGACGTAAGGTCCATTCCGGATGGGTTTAATTGTTGATCGGGCAAGGCGCCGGTCGATCGACGAGGAATTTTATGGTGGGAGGTGAGGCTTTCTTTGGAATCACCACATTACCGACCCAAGCGCCCTTTTAGGTTTTCACCGGAGCCGGCCCCCTCTCACTTTTGCCCACGCGCCCTTTTGGGTTTTCACGTGGCGGGGTACCCGATTTTGCCTGCAGTGCCCTTTCGGGTTTTCACCACAGCTGGGTTTTGGGCCATTTTTGCACTTGTCCCTAATATAGGGGCAAGTCTGGCGGGGTATCTCTATTTTTAACCTCATTTTTTTTTCTTTCTTTTTCTTTCCCTCCCTTTTTAGAAGGTGACAGGTGGGAATGCCACAAGCTTAAGATGAGGGCAGCTTGGCTAGGGCGGAGTGCCGCTTGACCGGGAAATGGGTGTAGCTCAGCTAGGGTGGAGTGCCGCTAGGCCAAGGAAAGGGGTGTAGCTTGGCTAGGGCGGAGTGCCGCTATACCAAGGAAGGGTAGCTTGGTTAGGGCGGAGTGCCGCTAGACCAAGAAATAGGTAGCTTGGCTAGGGCGGAGTGCCGCTAGACCAAGAAATAGGTAGCTCGGCTAGGGCGGAGTGCCGCTAGGCCAAGGAAAGGGGTGTAGCTTGGCTAGGGCGGAGTGCCGCTATACCAAGGAAGGGTAGCTTGGTTAGGGCGGAGTGCCGCTAGACCAAGAAATGGGTAGCTTGACTAGGGCGGAGTGCCGCTAGACCAAGAAATAGGTAGCTCGGTTAGGGCGGAGTGCCGCTAGACCAAGAAATAGGTAGCTCGGTTAGGGCGGAGTGCCGCTAGACCAAGAGATGGGTAGCTCGGTTAGGGCGGAGTGCTGCTAGACACAGAAATAGGTAGCTCGGCTAGGGCGGAGTGCCGCTAAACCAAGAAATGGGTAGCTCGGCTAGGGCGGAGTGCCACTAGGCCAAGGAAAGGGGTGTAGCTTGGCTAGGGCGGAGTGCCGCTATACCAAGGAAGGGTAGCTTGGTTAGGGCGGAGTGCAGCTAGACCAAGAAATGGGTAGCTTGGCTAGGGCGGAGTGCTGCTAGACCAAGAAATAGGTAGCTCGGTTAGGGCGGAGTGCTGCTAGACCAAGAAATAGGTAGCTCGGTTAGGGCGGAGTGCCGCTAAACCAAGGAAAGTGTAGCTCGGTTAGGGCGGAGTGCCGCTAGACCGGGAAAGGGGTAGCTTTGCCTGATCACTCGGGGAATGCCGGTTGTGCCGCATGATACAGCTTTAGATGTCTTCCGTTGAGTGGGGAGAATTGGATTTCCCCTCGATGGTTAACAACCACGTAGGCCCCTCCTTCGTAGACCCTCTGTATCACATAAGGACCTTCCCAGTTAGCATTTAGCTTTCCTTTTGGGTTAGACGCCATGACTTCTTTTTTCTTGACCATGACAAGGTTGCCTTTCTTGAATTCTCGTCCTCTTACGAGTTTGTTAAATGCAGTGGCCATGCGGGCCTGATACATTTGGATACTCTTCTGGGCTCAGAGGCGCTTCCCTTCCAATTTAGCCAGTTCTTCTAGTCTTCTTTCTGCATTGGTCTGTTCGCCAGGGGCCAGGCCATATTGGACTGCCACTTTGAGTGACGGGACTTCTAGCTCTAGCGGAACCACTGCCTCTGAGCCGTATACCAGCGAGTATGGTGAGCACCCTGTAGGTGTCTTGAAGACGGTGCGGTATGCCCACAGAGCTTCATACATTCTCTCTTCCCAGTCCTTCTTATTGGAACCGACGACCTTAGCCAGCAAGGTGCAGAGAGTCTTGTTAAAAGCTTCTGCCAATCCGTTTGCCTGTGGATTGTAAGGAGTGGAGGTCCTCCATTCGATCTTATACTTCTCAGTAAGCCGATAGACCTTCTGATTTCTGAAATGACTTCCATTGTCAGATATTTGGGTATCCCGAACCGAAAGATAATGTTCTGCTTGATGAATCTGGCGACCAGTTCACCAGTCACTTCTCTTAATGCTATAGCCTCCGCCCGTCTGGAGAAGTAATCTGTTATGGCCAGTATGTACTTATGTCCGGCCGAGGAAGTCGGCAGTGGCCCGACTACATCAGTTCCCCATTGTGCAAATGGCCAGCTGGGAATTGTAGGGTGCAGAGTTGTAGGAGGCCTTCTAGGCACAGTAGCATGCTCCTGGCATTTCTGGCATGATTTTGCAAATTTACAGCAGTCTTCAAACATGGTGGGCCAATAGTAGCCCAGCTTCTTGATTTCTACCTTCATCTTGGGACCAGCCTGGTGGGCACCTGCTGTCCCAGCATGTATCTCTTTCATCGCTTGCCAGGCTTCCTCAGTGGACAGACAGCGGAGTTGAATCTTCTTGCGTGCATCTGCCATTATTCGGAACAAAATTCCATTCCTGAGTTCATAAGAATCTTTGATTCTCAGGAGTTTCATCTTTTCTTCTCTTATCTGCGGCAGTTGTTGGTGTAGAAACCACTGTAGTAGGTGCTGTCTCCAATCAGGCGCTTGTTCTGTGCTGATGGTGGCAACTTCGTTTTCTTCGGGGCACCCTTCTAGCATACTGGGGACTTGCCGCCGGTTCATGACGACAATGTTCAGTGTCTTATTTGGTGGGACTGCTAGTGAGCTGGCCAGTTTTGCCAGTGCATCAGCCTGGGCATTGTGTCCACGGCCCACATGCTTGAGCTCAATATGGTAGAACCTTGCCATGAGGCGCACAGCTTCTTGGTGGTAGGGATTCAGTTCTGGCTTCCGCACTTCGAACTCCCCTTGGATCTGTTTTATTATCAGCATCGAATCCCCGAATACTTGAAGCATTTGGATACCCATGTTGAGGCTAACATATAGCCCGATTATCAGAG
This sequence comes from Amorphophallus konjac, assembly GCA_022559845.1. NCBI lineage: Eukaryota > Viridiplantae > Streptophyta > Magnoliopsida > Alismatales > Araceae > Amorphophallus > Amorphophallus konjac. The sequence goes on along the minus strand of CM040121.1, from coordinate 182,669,684 downwards.
CTTCATACTCGGCCTCATTATTGGTGCATGGCTTGTTTATAGAATAGGAAGTATGCATGACCTCCCCTTCTGGTGATTTCAGCACAATATCGGCTCCAGCCCGTATTCTGGTCTTTCCATCGGAGTCTGTCTATCAAAGAATAGTTGCCACATAACTGACTGGGTCTGGCAGGCCTCGAGTGTCTCATCATCGGGTAACTCAGTCCCTAGCATATCATTTTTCGGCACAGGATGCTCTGCGAAGAAATCAGCTACGGCCTGTCCTTTTATCGCCCTCTGGGGTGTATAGGTAATATCGAATTCCATCAGGATCACTGCCCACTTGCCCAACCGGCCCTTCAGTACTGGCTGAGTCAATATGTATTTGAGCGGGTCTGCTGCAGATATCAATCTGACTTCATGTGACAACATATAGTGTCGGAGCTTTTTGACAGCAAAGACTAGTGCCAAGCAGGTCTTCTCTATGTAGCTGTAGCTTTCTTCAGTTCTAATCAGCCTCCTACTTAGGTAGTACAAGGCTTGTTCTTTGCCTTCTTCATTTATCTGTGCTAGCATTGCCCCCAGGGAACAGTATGTGGCTGCGATATACAGTATCAAGGGCCTGCCCTTAATTGGTGCCCCCAGCACCGGAGGGGTCTTGAGGTATTCTTTCAGCTTCTCAAAGGCTTCCTGACAGCCATCATCCTAGAGGAACGGCACATCTTTCATCATGAGCTTGTGAAAGGGGTCCCGACATATTTGATATAAATCGTCGGATATAGGCCAGACGCCCTTGCAGAGATCTCAGCTCGGACAGGTTCCTTGGCGGAGGGAGCTCCTGGATAGCTTTAATCTTGGACGGGTCACTTTCAATGCCCCTATGACGGATAATAAACCCGAGGAATTTTCCACTGGACACGCCGAAGGCGCATTTCATAGGGTTCATTTTGAGCTCATATTTGCGCAACCTCTGGAACACCATCCTCAAGTCTTGCAAATGGTCTTCTCTTCTGCTGGTTTTCACCACCAGATCGTCAATGTAGCACTCTACTTTCTTGAAGAGCAAATCATCAAAGATCTTTTTCATGGCTCTTTGGTAGGTAGCGCCGGCATTCTTGAGGCTGAACGGCATCCTTTTATAGTGAAATATCCCCTTCGGAGTGCGGAATGTAGTGTGCACTCTGTCTTCTTCAGCAATCCAGATCCGGTTGTATCCGGATGACCCATCCATAAATGATAGGGCCTCATGGCCATTAGTTGCATCGATCATCACGTCAGTGATTGGCACCGGGAAATCATCTTTCGGGTAAGCCTTATTAAGGTCCCGGAAATCAACACATATTCTGATCTGCCCATTCTTCTTCTTTACGGGCACTATATTGGCCAGCCATGTAGTATACTGGTTTTCTTCAACAAAGCCTACATCAATTAGCTTGTCAACCTCTTTGTTAATCTGATTTATTAATTCAGGGCGCATTCTCCTGGAAGGCTGCTTTACAGGGCTAGCCTCTGGGTTTATTGTCAATCGGTGCTGTGCCACATCAGAACTCAGCCCCGGCATTTCATCATATGTCCATGCAAAGTAGTCTCGGAATTCCTTCAAAAACTGTATATACTGTTCCCTGGTAGCTGGCTCCAGCAGTGCACTGAGGAACGTCGGCCTTGGCTCATCTGCGGTTCCCAGATTTATTTCTACAAGCTCATCGACGGTGGCCTGACCTCCATCTTCGACCTCGGGCGGGGCTTCTTGCAAGTCAATGAAGCCTCCCGGGATATAATCTTCTTCAGTTTCATGATTTTCTGTTTCATCACACTGTTCATCAGCGGTTGTTGGCTCATCATATACGGCCAATATTGCTGTATTCTGTTCAGTATGCCCCGAGGACATAACCGGGTCAGCAGGAAACTAGAAGACGGAGTCTTCCGCCCTTAGAGGCTCTTCTGATGCAGACTCCCATGAGATATCATCATTCTGTAGGGCCCGGACTTCTTCTAGGATGCGCTCAAACTCCAGGCATTCCCTCAGCTCTTTGGCTGCTTGATCCTCATCTGGGATTCCCATGTCGAACTTTGCTTCAGCATGGAATAGATCTTCTTTGCAAGGTAGGTCTTCCCAGCACCAATCTTTCTTTGCTTCATCAGACGTCCCCGTCTCCGGCTGACTATCTGGGGCTTCATTATTCATTATGGATTGATAAATGATTTCTTCATCTTCCGAGGGGTACTTGTCATATCCTACCTCGGGAGGGTCTTCATGCTGGTAGGAGACAGATATGACATCCACCTCAGCTTCATAGTATTCTTCAAGGGTATAACCCAATCCTGGGTGCTGAGTGATCCTCCTCAGTTCTTTATTATCCCGAGGCGGATCCCATAGCTCCTGGAACGCCTTCTTTTGGGCAACAGGTTGTAGTAATGGCATCTGCATCTTAGAGAACATCTAAAAAACCCGTCGGGTAGTATAATCTAAGCCTGTAATTGGCACCATCTGGTTTGCAGCCTCTTCAGGGACCATGCAGTCTTGATCATCTTCCTCGACTGACTCCCCAGTGTAGAATATGGTAGGAGGCTCACAGAAGCGAGAGACTTCCATAGTCTTTAGTGGTAGCACCGTCTGGTACTCAAGGCTGACGATGGGTTTAAATAAACCCTGCGGCACCTTCACTTGTGTGTACTTTTCTTTCATTTCTTCATTGATATCATCCGGGTGAATGCTAGGAGGAGTGATCCGAGCAAAGTCACCGGCATAAGAGATGTGCGATACCTCATGCTTTTTAATATAGCCCTTTGGTGGCGGTGGAGACCAATTTCTTGCCTTCGTCGTCGATTTTTTCTGGCTGACCACAGCCTCTTTCTCTTCATCCTTTTGCGACACCTCCGTGTAGTAGGATGCATCGAGCATATGGCACTCGAATACTTCGAAGGGATGCAGATCCGCAAACACCCTCTCTTCTTTTCCTTCATGGCAGTATTTAATGCATTGATGTAGCGTGGACGGCACTATCTGATATTCATGCAGCCACGGTCTCCCCAGCAGGGCCTTATATGTGGTGTTGGAGTCGATTACATAGAATCGTACCACGGTAGTGAGATCCCCCAATGTGAGGTTAAAATCAGCCACCCCAAGGGGCGTCTCACATTTCTGGTTGAATCCCGCAATTTTCATGTCTCTGACCTTGGTAAGCTGCAGATCAAAGTAATATTTTTGGTAGATGCGGTATGGGAGAATGTTCACGGCAGCCCCGGGATCTATTAGTATCCTGCTCAGTGGCTGACAGTTCAGGGAGCCCCTCATATACAGCGGTCTGTTATGACAGGAATTCGGAATCAGCATGTCATCCTCTGTGAATGTAACTGACGGCCCAGAATTCACTTCTGTCAAGAGTGCTTCATATTGTGCCGGCGACTGCAAGGCATCAACAATTGCTTGGCGAACCTCTTCACTCAGAGAGAGGATCTCCCAGATGGAGAATCTAGTAGGGAGCTTCTTTAGCATTTTCATGATTCGGCTGCCCACCCTGACATTAGACAGTCTCATTTCTTCCGCCCATCGGGGTCTTGGAGGTTCATGTAGTGCCCTTGGCCTCTGCTGACCAGTGCTGGCTTCAACCTCTGGACTGACTTCTTGGGGGGCTTCTTCTATAGCAACGGCCCCTGGTGCCGTCAGAGGGTTATCCCCTTCTTCCTCATTCTGCTTGTAGGCTGCAGACGCCGATTACTGAGGTCTCTTGCCTTTATCCGGCCCAGCCTGTATCGACTGCCCATTTTCTAGACTAGATAGAAATTCCAGAAATGTTGGAGTTTGACCTCCTTTCTTCTTTTCCTGGTACAAGCTGGCAGGGGGAGGAACCTGGACACCTCGTACCTCCGGTTCGGGAATCTGGTAGGGTTGTTCCCCCCTGAACATAATGTTATGATTAGCTGGTGGTGGGCGCCCCCACCTTCTTCCGGAGTGTGTTGCATGTGCTGAGGTTGAGGCCTCGGCATGGTTGGCTTCTAGCGGGGCATTTGATGTTTCATCCTCATCACCCTCCCCGGGCGAGGTGAAGAGTGCCGACAGGGTGTTGCATTGTACTGTCACGACCCTTTTTCCCTTCTTGGAATTGGGTCGTCTCTTCTTTTTCTGGGAATTTGGCTTTATTGGCCCCTGCCCCCAGAAGGGTTCAGTCTCAGCTTTTTCTTGTTCTGCCTCTGACTGCTCTTTAATTTTCAATTCTTCGAGCTGTTCCCAGAGTATACAGTCTTTCACCAGCAGGTGCCCGGACTTCTTCTGTTCATATTCATCGAGCCCATTAATATGCTGCTGTAAACGCCTGGCTGCAGGACTTACTTCCTTATGTGCAGGTAGGGGGACTTGTCTTCTCCGGTTATGAGTGGGGATCCGGATGACTGGCCCCGTCTCAGCTGTGCGCCATACTGGATTTACTGGAGGCGGTTCAGGTCTTGGTGTGACACCGCGGATAACTGCTCCATTGGTATTGGCTGCGGGAGTCTTCCTTCTGTTCTTTATGGGTTTCATCTGCCATCCTTCCTGATCCTTCAGTGGGGTGAGGAAGCAAGCTTCATAAGTATGCCTGGTACATTCTTCAACGGCCTCCTTAGGCAGCTGCTGGTAGATTGAAATCATATTGGCGGCCATTTTTAATCCCGGAGGCTCATGTGGACGAGGTGGCTCTACCTGGTAATCTCCCAGCTGTAGCTCGCCCTTTTTGACCATGCCTTCTATAATATCTTTGAAAACATAGCAATCTTCAATCGCGTGCCCCAGCGCACGGTGATATGGACAGAACAGCGGATCACCTTTCTTTGCCGCGTCATCAGGTCTCTTTGGTTCAGGCAATGTTACCTTGTTGAACTTGTATGCCCAGTTGAATAGTGCGGCTGTCTTATCTTTCGGGAAAGAGTACGGCTTTCTCATTTTGTTTATCAGAGAGCCCTTATCTTTTCTTTCTACTGTGTCTACTGGCGGGGGAGCTTCATCTGCCCCCTTCTTCCCTTTCTGTTGCTCGAAGGTTCTGAAATCGACGGTGTTGGCCTCAGAGTGCGATGGTCGTCGATCATTAGATTTCCCTTTTGGCACAGTTGGAGCATTGGCCGTCGGACGCTTAGACAGGAACGTCTCGACCTCCGCCACTATATTGTTCAGCCGGTCAAATGTTCTGACATCTGCACCAATCATCTTTTCCAGTACCTCTCTCCTGAGGCTCTGCTTACATATTTGCACTGCATCTTCTTGATGAGGAGGTCTTCTGCATCTCATAGCTAAGTTCCTCCACCTTTTGATGTAGTCTAGTGCTATTTCATCTTGCTTTTGCCTGGTTGCATATAGTTCTGCTATTGTAATTTCTCTTTCCGTGACGTGAAATCTATCGCGGAACTTTCTTTGCATATCAGGCCAATCGGTCACTGACCCAGCCGGCAGGCTTGAATACCATTCAAAGGCTATCCCGGTGAGGGATGAGCCGAAGAACTTAAGCAGATAAGCTTCATCAGCTGCCAAGTCACCCATGATTGTGGTGTAGTAAGCTACGTGCTCCCTGGGAGAGCCCTGGCCATTAAACTTTTCAAACTTTGGCGGCTTACTGACGCCTGGAGGTAGTCTCTTAGCAGCATACTGGGGAGGATATGGTACCTTATGTACATCGTAGGTACTAGCATCATCGCCAGTCTTTTCAGATAGCTTCATCTCCACAATCTTTTCAATCATCAGCTTCTGGGCTATGGCCGGATCTATGTTTTCCGGGAAGAAGTGAGCTTGTTGCTGACCGTAAGGAGTTGTCATCACAGTTGCGTGCAAGGCAGGCGCGGTGGGCTGCGTCTGAGATGCAGAGGGCTGAGCTACCGTCTGCTGCAGAACGGGTTGGCTCAGTGCTTTGCCCTTATCAGCCGGAAGAGGATTAGCTGGAATAGCCATTTCTGTTGAACTGGCAGTCTGCCCCACAGGCTCGGCTTGGTTGGAGACCGGTGTAGCTTCATGCCTCTCATTTAGCTGTCTTCTGAGAGCATTGATCTCTTGTTGATATCTTCTAAACATCATCTGGATCATGGGATCCAGGGTTGATGGGATCTGTAGATCTTCTGAAGTCCCTTCAGCATCATCAACGAAGGGATTGTCTTCCTCTTCCGCTGTCACCACATTAACTGTCATGGTGGTGATCTTGCGGGTTTCATCATCAGTTTTCATCTTATCTTTCGCCGCTTGGCCTCTTCTTGTGACAGGCCCGGGTCTGGCTGCCAGCCTGAGTAGCTCGTCCGGTTGAGTTGGTAGCATGTCTTACCTCCTGACAAGTCCAGCCATGTTATAGGTGAAGATCTGCGTCTTTCCCTTCTGCCTGTAGACTTTTCTTTTTGCCTGGTCAGGGTATTTGAGTTGGTCAAAGACCGATATTCTTTCTTCAGGTTCTTCCCCACACAGGTCTTCTTTCCCATATCCGGCCCTACGGCCTTCCCCATAATCATTGGAATCGGAGGAGGAGACTCCGAGCATCACTTCTTGACGGGTTTCCTCCTCTTCTTCATCCACGGTGCCCAGGGCACGGGATAATCTTTGCTGACCGAGGGCAGAGTTCCCCAGGTAGTGGAAGTAGTTTTGAGCCACTTGCTTCATCTCTTCTTGATTGTGCCTTCGTGGCTTTGGTTGGAGCATCAGTCTTTCCTGGCTCTTCAGCTGATAAGCCAGTCTCCCCACCTGAGCAGTCAGGTGCTCGGCTTTGCAGTATTTGAGTATATCGGCCTATCTGGCGCAGGCTCTTGGTCTTCTTAGAGCGACAGCAGCGACTGGTTCGCTTATTCTCATTTCCTTTATCTCCCTGAACCTTCTACTCCCATCCTGGCAGTAGTTGGCAGCAGCAGCATAATTCTTTCTTTCCCATCTTTTGCCCCCAGCCATGGGGTGGGTGACCGTTAGGTCTTCCTTCTGCTCATATCTTCTGCCCCTTATCCTGGGGCGAATAGTAGTCAGATTTCTTCCTTCATTCTCTTCCTCATCTCTCCTACCCCGAGCCCTGGGGTGAACAGCAGCAGCATTTCTCATGTCTCTTCCTTTTCCTCTTCTGATTCCTATCCTGAAGCGAGCAACAGTAGTGTCAGCAATGTTTTCTTCATCTTAAGCTGGGGCCCAGCTCTGGGTCTTCTTCTGCCGCCAGATCTGCCTGAACTTGGGCGGCTTTGGTGCCAACGGCCTTCGGTGCTCTTTCTCGACGTCGGCCCTCCTAGTAGCCAGAGTTTGGAATCTGTTGGTGGTGGGTACTCTTGGGACGACCACATCTGGGTTGACCTCCCTCGGGTGGCCGTTGAGGTTCGTCCGGATTCCTCCGATCAGCATTGTCTTTCCTGAATTGGATATCCGGCGTCCCGCAACAATGGATCGGGCTCTCCTGTCGGATCTCCTTCTTCTTCCAGCAGCAGAGGGTGCGCCCCTTTTCGCCTCTTGATGGACGAAGCAGGCCACGACCTCAGGAGTATCCTGCATCCCCCGGCTCATTTTGGGGATGGTAGCTTGTGGCAATGTCTCGACAACAGTCTTTTGTTCCTGGTTGTCGATCTCGAGCAAGTCAGTGAAGATGAGGCCCAAGCAGTTGGGCATCCCGACAGCAGGCGACATCGATCCGAACGCAAGAGGTACCGCCAGGTAGCCCTCTTGAACATGTACATCGACCACTTATTGATCAAAGTGTACAGAGATGATTCCAGCCGTCATTGTAGCTTCCTGAAAATCGAGAAAGCACACAAAATCAGAAATTTGAGGGGGGGCCCACTGGGCCTCCTATTTTGGCGTAGAGATGAAGGGAGACTTGGTCCCACCGGGCGTGCCAGACTTGTGGACGCGGGATTTTTCTCTCTTTTTTTTAAATCTGGTTTGATTTTTATTTATTATTTGTTTTATTGATTTATTGGTTTAGTTAATTGGCGTGCCAGTCACATGTGTGACGATTTCATTGTGCGCTCGATCTGACTTGGTCAGTCGATTGTGAAGTCTGAGTCGGGACCAAAAGTCCGCCATACCATAAAGGCTATGACGTTAATTACGCCCTTCCTAAGAAGGACAACCCTTGATTAAACGCCAAAATAGGAGGCCACTCGGGGCGGCTAGAAAAACGAAGTGCATGATATTGAAGCTATTATTATTCTAAGGAGGTAACTGGGTAAACGATAGGTTATTAAATCAGCATGACCCCTCTGTGTAGGTCGTGCCGGGTAGAGATAGGACACCGTCCGCGCAGCGACGGGGCAGGGTCCGGATAGTCATCGGGGACATGTCCCCCTTCACGCTTCTCATCCGGCCAAAGGCCTCACAGTGTTCATATTCCCCGAAGGATTGGGCCGGACGGGAGGTGCATGACGTGTACTTCCCGGGGCTTATCGGGGTTAAACATCGGTCGACATTTCGGCAGCATCTCCCCATAATCTGGATTATGCCCAGGGGAGAATAGGCTATCACCCACGGAGTGCCGGGATGAAGGCCGAGAAAAAGAGGGAGCGAACCTCCCACACTACATATGTATGCCCTGGGGCAATGTCTGACTCTTCCCTTATAGAAGCCGGTGACACTCATGCAGTGGCAGAGCTCACTTTAGCTAAAAGGGGGGTGCTCAGGGATCCGGTGCGGATCAATGGAACATAAGGGAGTCTGGCTCCCTTCGATTTATCCCCGGGACAGGTCTGGTGACTCATGGGCATCCCTGGGTGGGTTTGATCCAGGCGCCGGGGGTTCAATTGAGTGGCAAAGCAGGCTCTCGGGGCAGCTTGGATGTGCATATAGGTTCCCGGCGTGAAACAGCGTGGCAAGAAGGGTTTTCGGCGCGAGGGCCAAACGGCCATGGGTTCCCGGTGCCAATGGCAAGGAGGCCAGGGGGCTCCTGGCGCCAGTGGCAAGGAGGCAAGGGTTCTCGGCGCCACTATGAGGAGGCCAAGGAGGCTTTTCGGTGCAAGGGCCAAACGGCCATGGGTTCCCCGCGCCAATGGCAAGGAGGCCAAGGGTTCTCGGCGCGGGCTTCCCGGCGCGATGAAGAGCAAGCCAGGGAAGCTCCCGGCATAGGCTTCCCGGCGCGAGGAAGAGAAGGCTAGGGAGGCTCCCGACGTGGGCTTCCCGGCGCGAGGAGAAATAGTGAGGTGGGGTGGCTTTTCGACGCGAGGTAAAACAACAGGGATGCTCCCGGAGCGCTAAGGAGATAGGGTCTCGGCGCAAGAAGGCTTGCGCCGAGGGCTGTTCATCCGTTTTACTGTTTGTGGAGCCGAGACAGACGAGGGCGCCGAGATGAATTTAGGGTTTTACGACACTCTGTTTTCGGATTTTTCGATGAATCATGGGTTTCCTGGCGGTTCAGGCCAAGGTGAATGGGCTCTGTGGAATCAAAACGTATGGATTCATCGGGTTTCAACTGATTTTGGTTTATGTTTCAAAAGAAGGCCAGGAGCTGAGGGGAATTGGGGAAGAAAACCCGAACATAAGGAGCCTCTGTCACCATTACTTATGCAGAATTCCAGGAGGATGGCTTGATGTTATCATTCGTCATCCTGGGAACCTTGAGATATCTGTCTCTGGTCCAGAAACGACTCTGATGATGTCGATAAGCAAACCGGGCATCAGAATCTCCGGAATCTCATAGATGCGAATCGTCATGTGGCTTGGCTTTGTTCCGAAGGGCAAGGGATGGCCTGTCCCTGGCTCTGGAACAAGCGCATGAAAGCATCTTCGAGAAAGAAAACGCAGACGAATAATCAGACTGGGGAGGATAATAGGGGGGGTAAATCGTCACAGAGACAATAGCAGGCGACAATCGCGGCCTGTTCCATTCGTTTATACATTCGGACATGACTATTACATCCATGCATCATAGGGACGGAGTACATAGAAGAAAATTGTAAACAAAGACTAAGTCCTGTTCTAGCGGCATGAAAATCGATTACGATGTCGCAGAATACATCAGAAGAAGAAGAAGTAGCATCAATCGAAATTACAAGAAGATGAAATACAGAAATGGGGGGGGGGGAGGGCGGAGCATTGACTCCTCTCCCTCCCCGGTGCCCACCTTCAATCAGCTTTGGACCTTCTCTCTGCCTTCTCCTTTGGTCTCTTCTCTTTTTTTTTTCAGTGGAGGAGGCTCTCTTCTTCCTTCTGGCGGTGGTGAGGGTGAGGATCTTCTGAGCTTTTGTCCCTCTGTCCTTTTTCATTTTTCGAAGGGGTGGTTTTTTATCGACCCGATCCTCTTACCCTCTCGACAGGTGGAAGTCGGCGCGGCACTCTGCTCGCAGCAGCTCCTGGCGCGCCGAGTGGCCTCCTGTTGAGGTTTCCGGCGCCGCTCCCGGAAGCCCATCTGGCCGGCCCATTTAGGGCTTTTAGGCCTCACACGTGCCTTGGCTTTTCTTAATTTTTTAAACTGATATTCATAGTAATTGGAGAAGGTCCAGTATTAGTGACGTAACTTTGTTGAGATCATCTTGAGATTTCATCAGTCAGCAGACTGGGATTTCATCAGTGCTGTCGTGTTTGGATGACGATAACACCGGACATCAGCTTTAGCCCGAGGAGGCTTTAGCCGGGTAATGGTTTCAGTGGTAATTCTTCCGTGGCTCGGACCTTGCCGGAATCTTCACAATCTTCATTTGCTGGTTCTGGCTTTATCTTTATCTTTGCTCACATCTCATCTGTCAACAAATCAATATCTGACTTGATATGACGTGTCATCTGCAGACCTTCATACGAGGCCGTAGTGTAGCTCTTGTTAAAGTGTGCTAGGGGGTTTCATCAGTCAGGTGACTGCTATTTCATCAGCGCCGCCGTCTGACTGGCAATGGCAACGGACCTCAGCTTGGCTGGGAAAAGGCTTCAGCCGGGTAGACGGTTGACGAGCTTCGTCATTGATCTTTCACTGTTGGTCTAATCTCCTTTTCAATTCTGCTTCTGCCCTTGCTCATTTTCAAGGTGTCAACAGTCGCGCGGTTGACCGTTCGGGTTCTAGGGTGCTCCATTATATACCATCTAGAGTTGTGAAGAAATAGACCCGGGTCGGGCAAATCATTTACCTCGAACACTTTTTGGGTGAATCCCTGTGGTCGGAAGCGACTGGGAGCCTAAGCGTGGCATGACGGTATTGTCATCAGGGTAAGTCTTGATCGGCGGGATTATCATTCGAGGAGTCTAGAGGCCCGAATCAACCTAGATGTGTGCTTAGGATACCTGGGAGGTTAGTAAGAAACCCCTGTTCTCATATAGGTTAGGTGCCATATAGGTATCTACCAGGCGTTAGCAACTAAAAAAAAAATTGATAAAAATAACAAAAATAGGAAAAATAGGAAAATGTAGATATATGTAAAACAGAAAAATGATAAAAAATAAAACAACAAAAAATGCAAGAAAAATAAAAAAAATTACATTCTGCATGATCGCATTTGTATGCAACATTTCACTTTTAAATTTTCGCTTGCATTTGTATGCCTGTGTGTCACATTCACCATTTCACATTATCTTGCCTTCATTGATAAAGGCTTGGCCCCTTGACCCGTTATCAAGGACAGATCAAAACGAACCTCGCTCGTTGGGCAAGGGGCCAAGTCAGAGCAGATATTCTAACTTGTTTGTTTAAGTGATGTGTGCAAGAATTCGAGAAAGCAAGAAAGAGGTAAGAACCCAAGAATCAAACATTTTATTCCTTTCCAAAATAAAAAAATTACATCAAGTTCCACCCTCTCTCTCTGCATTACTCGACCCGCCGCTCTCCGGGCAAGACGCTCTGGAGGGTGTTACCCAACTATGAAAGGTGGTATTCCTACCGCTCTGTACTGCTCTTTCTATTCCTACACCCCGGCATCGATCTGCGGGGGTAGTGAGGAAGCTACTAACACGAAAGCCACGCTCTCGTGCTCTTCGGTAGCGTTTCTCGCCATCCTTCAGCCAATGCTCGGCGAGGCCGAGACTGGTCCTCAATTCAAATAATCGGGCCTCTAAGGCCCTCCTCTCCTCTTTCTCGGCCAATCTCTTGGCCTTCTCTCTTTCCCTGTCCCTTTCTCTCTCCGCTCGTTCTTTCTCTCTGTCTTCCCTTTCTAGCTGAAGGGTGATCCTTAGCTCCACAGCGTCTCTAGAAGAGTCGTCATCAGGACGACGCCATAGTTCCTCTTTGATGTGACACACTAAGGGGGTATGCAGCAAACGGACAAGGGTCCTTGGACCTATTCCGCAAACACAATCACAAAGCAACAAAGTCCTAGATTGGGGCCGAATCGCCGTCGCACACACACGAGCCCGGGGTGACTAAGTGATGCTAAGTGGAGGTGATGGATCAAGACCCTTGCTGGTAGAGTGCCAGCAGGGCTAGGGTTGCCCTCCCGAAGGTACGAGGCCCACACTTAAGGGGCTGGCCGGGTGCCAATTGGGGCACTAGGTCCCTCTCTCTCACAGCCCACGGTGACCGCTCGTAAGTGGAACACGCGGGGTCGGGCGCTCTCTCTCTTGCTCAATGGAGCAAATTCCATGGATATTAAATGAACAAACACCAATAATGGAGCAAAGGTCAGAGCTTACCCTGGTTGGTTTGAAGAAATCAACCCCGTTCGAAGACGAGGGCGAGCGGGGAAGTGTGGGTTCCCCGCACACTGCGGCGATGAAGCTTGACCCTGTTTAATAGTTACAATCACTACGCCTCACATAGGAGGGTGGACTTGGGGTGGGGATTTCAGTATTACAGATCAAAAACTACCTCCGCACAGGGAGGGGCGTTAAGCCAGCCAGGCGGGGAGGGAAGGTTTGCTCGAATCGCGGCGTCGGGGCACCTTGCCGGTTCTGCCCGGTTCTGGGACAGCAAGATAGGGGGTCGGTGTAGTCGCCGCTGTGAGCTCTCCCGGACTCGGAACTCGATGAGACTGGTGCTGATACGACGCTGACAGACCCAGGTACGCTTGTGAATTTTGGTGGGCGGTTCCTGCGTCGCCTCTGGTCTGAGTGGACTCTGGAGCAGGTACCGGCGTTCTGGTTCAGGCAGGTCCAGAGGGTTGCAGCTTCTTGTAGAAGGTACCGCGGTCACTCCCGAAGTCTGAATGAGGAGAGACCAAGTCGAGGACGTCCGTGGATGAGTCTTCTTCGAGCAGCAACCAAGAACAGCACCAGAGGATGTCGGGGTGGTGAGGAGGAGTCCGTTGAGTGAGGCAGTGTCGGGGCAGGACCCAAACGGACTGTCTGCACACCCGGGGGATAAAAATTGGAACAGTCACTTCCTGATGCCGAACGGGACGCCGCTTGTTGGTGGTGGTGGATGACTCGTGGTAGCAGCTCTCACCCAAGTGGCGCCTCCAGAAGTTGAAGGGTGTGGCCGTGGGAACTCCTGCAAGTCACTTCTGGTTGCAGACTGGACTGGATCTGCACAGTTGGCGAAGAACGGCTCTCCCAGGCAGCTCCGACCTCGGATTGAGACGAAACTGCCTCTCCTGCGAAGATGACTGGGAGAGATTTCCGTCGATGTAGGCCACGCCCCCAGGAGCTCCGGGATGGGGTCGCGGGCGGCACTGCAACAGGGTGTCGATCTGCAGGGCTTCAGCTGCACACTGATTTGAAGAGAAAAGAGTAAGGGGGGGTCTCTTTGGTGGAAGGGTAGGGAATATGGTTGCTTTAATGGTGGGGAATGGTTGGGAGGTGGCAAGGGGAGGGGAGGGAGGAAGGTAGGGGCGGAGCTAGCAGGGGAGAGGGGTTGGTGCACAAGTGGCCAAGGGGGTGGAGGTGGGTGCGAAATGGCTTGGGGAAATGGGGGGAAATGGCCTTTGAATTGGGTGGAGGATTGAATGATAGTGTTAATGGATGCCTAGGGAAGGGGAGGGGTTTCCTTGGGGAGGGGAAGAGGTGCTTGGGAGAGGGGGATCCTCTCTTGGGAAGATGGAAGGTTGTATGGGGAAGGGTTGCTTGGGGAGTGGTGGGAGCAAATGGGGTTTATGAGTCTTGGGAGGTGAAGGGTTGTGTTTAATGGGGTGGGGCTGATGTGGCAAGTGGGGGAGGTGAAGGGGCAGGTTCGCCCAAGGGAGAGAGAGAGAGGAGGAGAGAGAGAGGGGTTCGCCCTCTTTAGTGTGAGAGAGAGAAGAGAGAGCTAGAGAGAGAGAGAGAGAGGAGACAATGCTAGTGGATAACTTTACTCAATACTTCATTAGTCATCTCAAGTGGAGTTGGGGCCTTATTTATAGGGATCCCAACATTTACAAAAAGTCCCTGAGATAAGTGCTAAAAGTAAATAAGCAAGAGAAATGGGGAAGGGGGAGGGCGCCCCTGGGCCAGGCCCACTTAATTGGGCCCATACAACACACTAGCCCACATGATGACATAACTTAGGTAAATAACAAGATAACCTAGGGACTTGACTCAAAACAAAAGTAAAATACATCAAAATGACTCAAAAACAAAGGCAAAATACATCAAGATGACCCAAATAGTAAGCCCCAATGTCGAAGTGGACCCGCCTAGACGTGGAGCCGCAACCTACCCATCTCCGGGAGGGAGAGAGGTGTCGAGCCAGAGGGATCCATGGGTGATGTCCCCATCAACTCCCCCGGGCTGTGAAGAGCTCGACTCTGTCGAGAAAGGGTCCACTCGGCTGCGATAACGCTCCAGGAGGTCGGGGTCTAGCTGCTGAAGATCCTCCCTGCTCACCCATGAATCATCTGAAGGGGGCCGGCCCTTCCACCTGACCAAGTATCGCTCGTATGCTTTGCTCCGGGTGACAGTGACCTGTTCATCCAATATCTGCTCTACATGCTCACGTTGGCCCCTCTGGGCTGGTGGAACTCTCTCATGGGTAGTGGCTCTCTCAAGGGGTGGAACAAGCTCAATTTTCTTACTAGGTGTCACCGTGGGACCCCTATATGGCACCTAGTCAGCCACATTGAATGTGTGACTTACTCCGTACTCCTCGGGGAGGTCCAACACGTAAGCATTTGTGCCGATCCTCCTCAGAACCTGGAAGGGACCTGATCCACGCGATCTCAGCTTGGAGACATTCCCAGGGAAAAGTCTCTCAGTTCTCACCATCACAAAGTCACCTACACAAAATTCCTGGTGGCATCGGTG
The DNA here is from genome assembly GCA_022559845.1 of Amorphophallus konjac. Classification (NCBI taxonomy): domain Eukaryota; kingdom Viridiplantae; phylum Streptophyta; class Magnoliopsida; order Alismatales; family Araceae; genus Amorphophallus; species Amorphophallus konjac. The sequence goes on along the minus strand of CM040121.1, from coordinate 182,654,662 downwards.
GGAATCGGCCGACCTTTTATACACCTCATTGCTTTTGTTGATGTGTTTGCGGATTTCCTCATGCAATTCTTTCATGTGTTGGGCAAAAGACTCAGCACTAATTGACACCCAAGCATGTGTAGGCAAAGGAATGAGATCTGTAGGCTTTCTAGGCTTGTACCCATGCACGGCTTCAAATGGGCTCATCCCTATTGACCTATTCACTGAATTGTTGTACGCAAACTCTGCCTGGGGTAGAATAAGATCCCAATTCCCTGGGCGATCCTCAACAAGACACCGAAGGAGATTTCCAAGACTCCGATTGATGACCTCGGTCTGGCCATCTGTTTGAGGGTGATAGGCCGTGGAAAATTTAAGAAGGGTCCCCATTAGGTGCCAGAGGGTCTTCCAGAAATAGCTGGTGAATTTGACATCCCTATCAGAAATGATGGTTTTGGGTAGGCCATGGAGGCGAACTACCTCATCGAAGAATAGGCGGGCCACATGGGAGGCATCAGAGGTTTTAGAACAGGGAATGAAATGGGCCATTTTTGAAAATCTGTCCATCTATGATAAAGATGGAGTCATGTTTCTTCTGAGTTCTAGGTAGGCCTAAGACAAAGTCCATGCTTAAATCCTGCCATGGACGATTAGGGACAGGGAGTGGGGTGTATAGGCCAGTGTTCTATTTTATATGTTTGGCTGAGGCACATATGCGACACTATCCCACAATTTTGGCTACATCCCTCTTGAGACTTGGCTAGTAGAACTGACCCTCAACCATAGCAATAGTCTTGTGCACCCCAAAATGTCTAGCCAGGCCTCCTGCATGCAACTCCCAGACTAGGAAATCTCGCAGGGAGGTTCTAGGTATGCAAAGTCTATGGCCTTTGAAGATGAACCCGTCCTCTAGGATGAAACTTTGGTGTTCCCTAGGCGATTAGGTGGTCAGGGCGGTATGGATAGGCCCAAAGTCCGGGCAATCAGGGTACTCATTTTTGACTCTCACAAACCCTATGACTTCCACCCGAATGGTAGCTAACAAAGAGACCCTCCTGCTGAGTGCATCTGCGGCACGATTCTCACTCCCAACCTTATGCTTGATCACAAAAGTGTAGGACTGGATGTATTCGACCCAACGGGCATGTCGGGCATTCAATTTCTGTTGGGAGTTGAGATATTTCATGGCCTCGTGGTCAGAAAATATGACAAATTCTTTGGGCAAGAGATAATGCCTCCAATGCCGGAGGGATTGGACCACGACATAAAATTCTTTATCATAGGTGGAGTATTTTACCCTGGCGTCACACAATTTCTCACTAAAGTAGGCCACTGGGTGTCCCTCTTGGCTGAGGATCCCGCCAATCCCTACCCCGGAGGCATCACAAGTCACCTCAAAGACCTTGGAAAAATCGGGGAGGCATAATACCGGGGCTTGGGTCATCCTTTCCTTGAGCTCTTGGAAGGCCCTAGAAGCAGACTTGGTCCACACAAACGTCCCCTTTTTTAGTCAATCTGTGATGGGGGCAGTGACCATGCTGAACCCACGGATAAATCTCTGATAGAAGGTGGCCAACCCATGGAAACTCCGGACCTCATGGAGAGTGCGGGGCTCTGGCCAGTCAAGGATAGATTGGACCTTTTCGGGGTCCATGGACACTCCCTTGGTGGAGACCACATACCCAAGGAAAGTGATGGATTCGGTCATGAAATGACATTTTCCCAAGTTGGCAAAGAGACTCTCTTTCCTAAGGGTAGTGAAGATTTGCCTAAGATGGTTGAGGTGGGCTTCCTTGGACTGGCTGTAGATAAGGATATCGTCAAAATAGACCACTAGGAAGACTCCAATGTAGGGTCTAAGGACCTCTGTCATAAGGCGCATAAAGGTGCTTGGGGCATTTGATAGCCCAAAAGGCATCACTAGCCATTCATAGAGTCGATCTTTGGTTTTAAAGGTTGTTTTCCATTCATCTCCTGGTCTTATCCTAACCTGGTGGTAGCCACTTTTAAGATCTATTTTGGAAAAAATGGTGGCTCCGGCTAGCATGTCGAGCATATCGTCAAGCCTAGGTATGGGGAACCTGTATTTGACGGTAATCTTGTTGATGGCTCTGCTATCGACACACATTCGCCATGTCCCATCCTTCTTGGGTGTGAGAAGGGCCGGGACAGCACACGGACTTTTGCTAAGACGGAGAAAGCCTTTCCTAATGAGTTCCTCCACCTGCCTCCTCAATTCAGCATGCTCCGTGGGGTTGAGGCGATAGTGGGGAAGGTTTGGGAGGGTGGCTCCTGGGACGAGATCAATAGCATGTTGAACATCCCTCATGGGTGGTAGTTGATCAGGGAGCTCATCGGGGAACACATCCTTAAATTCTTCCAAGAGAGGGTGTATTTCCACGGGGTGGGGGTTGGAGGGAGTTGGCTCTCCAAGGCATAAGACTACCGCACACAAGGGTGTCCCTTGAGCTACTTCTTCTTCCAGCTCTTTTCTTGTGATGAGATGTAGGCCTTTGGTTTTTCCAGTTGGCTCTTTTTGGGTAGGTTCTTGGAGGGCTGGTTGGGTTGGTGGGGTTGGGGCCTCTGGATTTTGAGGTGACTTAGGTTGAGGTGAAGGGAGAATCCCTTTGGAGGGGGTTTCCTTCCGTGGTGGTGATGGGTGGAGGCGGATGGTTTTCCCCTCATGTTCAAAGGTGCATGTGTTCGTCTTCCCAAATATGGTTGCATTGACATCATAAATCCAAGGCCTCCCTAGCAGGATGCTCCCTACTTCCATGGGTATAATGTCACACCAAACGTGTCCTTGATAGGATGAGAAGGTGATGGGTACAAGGCAACAAGTGTTGACCGGGATGGAGTGATTGTTAACCCAAGAGACCCGGTATGGTTTGGGGTGGGGTGTGGTAGTAAGCCCAAGAATCTTGATGGTGTCAGGAGACACGGTGTTGACACAACTCCCATTGTCTAGGATTACTTTCCTAACATGGCTCCCCATCTTGAGATAGGTGTGAAAAATGGAGGTCCTACGCCAATCTTCTTCTTGTGGCTTTGTGAGGGTGCACCTAATCACACCTAGGTGGGAGTCCGTGGGAGGAGGGTCGTGGTCTAAGCCTGTTTCATAGAGTTGCTCTTCATACTCCTCTTCCCAACCTAAGGCAGCCTCATACTCCTCAACCGTACTCTCTTGCTCTCCTTGGAGCGGGGTAGGCCCTCCTTCAATGATAAGGCTGGACAATCCTTTGGATGGACATTGGGAGGCGATGTGGCCATAACCATGACACTGAAAGCATTTCACCGTGCTACTCCCTGGTGTTGTTCTTTTGGGGGGTTCCTCTCTTCGGGGAGGAGGGCTGGGTGGAGTAGCCCTTGTAGGGGTGGGATTGGTTGGCAGTTGGTAAGGCCGAGAAGGAGTTCCCCCACTGGGGATAGGGGTCTTCAATAGGGGTGGAAGGTTGGGTCGGGGACCCATATTTTTGGATTCAGCTGGGCGGGGAGAGGAAAATTTAGGATTCCTAGAAAATCTCTCCACATCACGGGCTATTTCATAGGCTATTTCAAGGCTATGCACGTCCCTCATGAAGAGCTCCCGTTTGATGTGGGGTAGAAGACCGTCTCTAAATCGGGACAGAGTGACGGCCGGTTCCTCGACGACTCCACACCTTAGGAGATAGGAGTCAAATTTTTCAATGTATTCCTCCACAGTCTTACCTTCCTGGGTATGACTTTGCCACTCATCGAGGAGTAGTTGACTATAGGAATTGGGAAAGTATTTGCTCCTGAGTTGTATCTTCATGTCAAGCCAATTGTCATTGGGTTCTTCCCTCCTAATCCTCCTTTGGCTTTCTACCTTTAACCAATAGGTTTTGGCTAGTTTGAGAAGGTGCATCTTAGCCAACCTAACTTTCCTTTCCTCGGTCATTGGATACCAATCAAAGTATTGGTCCATGCCATGTTCCCACTCTTCATAGGCACTTGGGTTATGGGCCCCATCAAATTTTGGAGCCTCTACCTTAATCATCCTTAAGAGGAAATCGTCTGGATCCTCTCGGGGTCGCCTCTCATTGCGCCGAGGTTGTAGGGGCCTCTCATGCTCATGGTAAAAGTCATTCTCTAGGTCTTCCCTATCAAGTTCAGCTCGTGGAGGGGGAGATCTTTGGGCATGGTTTCTAGGTGGGACCCTAGCTTCCTCAAGTCTCTCCAGACGGATGGAAAAACCATCTAACCGTTCCATGATGGTATCAAGGACAACATCAAACCGATCCATCGGATCTTGGGGTGCCTCCCTAGGGATGTCTTGGTTGCCTTGGGAATTGGAATTCATAGGGGGAGCCGAGGATGAGGGGTCGGCCGGATACAAGGCACCACTATGGGTAGACATGCACAACGAGGAGATGAACGACTCACGGGTGATGACAATGCAATGGCCTTAGGACCTAGGCTTGTAGAGACAAGTCTAAAACTTGCTCTGATACCACTTGATGTGACACACTAAGGGGGTATGCAGCAAATGGACAAGGGTCCTTGGACCTATTCCGCAAACACAATCACAAAGCAACCAAGTCCTAGATTGGGGCCGAATCGCCGTCGCACACACACGAGCCCGGGGTGACTAAGTGATGCTAAGTGGAGGTGATGGATCAAGACCCTTGCTGGTAGAGTGCCAGCAGGGCTAGGGTTACCCTCCCGAAGGTACGAGGCCCACACTTAAGGGGCTGGCCGGGTGCCAATTGGGGCACTAGGTCCCTCTCTCTCACAGCCCACGGTGACCGCTCGTAAGTGGAACATGCGGGGTCGGGCGCTCTCTCTCTTGCTCAACGGAGCAAATTCCATGGATATTAAATGAACAAACACCAATAATGGAGCAAAGGTCAGAGCTTACCCTGGTTGGTTTGAAGAAACCAACCCCGTTCGAAGACGAGGGCGAGCGGGGAAGTGTGGGTTCCCCGCACACTGCGGCGATGAAGCTTGACCCTGTTTAATAGTTACAATCACTACGCCTCACACAGGAGGGTGGACTTTGGGTGGGGATTTCAGTATTACAAATCAAACACTACCTCCGCATAGGGAGGGGCGTTAAGCCAGCCAGGCGGGGAGGGGAGGTTTGCTCGAATCGCGGCGTCGGGGCACCTTCCCGGTTCTGCCCGGTTCTGGGACAGCATGACAGGGGGTCGGTGTAGTCGCCGCTGTGAGCTCTCCCGGACTCGGAACTCGATGAGACTGGTGCTGAGACGACGCTGACAGACCCAGGTACGCTTGTGAATTTTGATGGGCAGTTCCTGCGTCACCTCTGGTCTGAGTGGACTCTGGAGCAGGTACCCGGCGTTCTGGTTCAGGCAGGTTCAGAGGGTTGCAGCTTCTTGTAGAAGGTACCACGGTCACTCCCGAAGTCTGAATGAGGCAAGACCAAGTCGAGGACGTCCGTGGATGAGTCTTCTTCGAGCAGAAATCAAGAACAGCACCAGAGGATGTCGGGGTAGTGAGGAGGAGTCCATTGAGTGAGGCAGTGTCGGGGCAGGACCCAAACGGACTGTCTGCGCACCCAGGGGAGAAAATTTTGAACAGTCACTTCCCGATGCCGAACGGGACGCCGCTTGTTGGTGGTGGTGGAAGACTCGTGGTAGCATATCTCACCCAAGTGGAGCCTCCATAAGTTGAAGGGTGTGGCCGTGGGAACTCCTGCAAGTCACTTCTGGTTGCAGACTGGACTGGATCTGCACAGTTGGAAAAAGAATGGCTCTCCGAGGCAGCTCTGACCTCGGATTGAGATGAAACCTCCTCGCCTGCGAAGACGACTGGGAGAGCTTTCCGTCGATGTAGGCCACGCCCCCAGGAGCTCCGGGATGGGGTCGCGGGCGGCACTGCAACAGGGTGTCGATCTGCAGGGCTTCAGCTGCACACTGATTTGAAGAGAAAAGAGTAAGGGGGGGGTCTCTTTGGTGGAAGGGTAGGGAATATGGTTGCTTTGGTGGTGGGGAATGGTTGGGAGGTGGCAAGGGGAGGGGAGGGAGGAAGGTAGGGGCGGAGCTAGCAGGGGAGAGGGGTTGGTGCGCAAGTGGCCAAGGGGGTGGAGGTGGGTGCGAAATGGCTTGGGGAAATGGGGGGAAAATGGCCTTTGAATTGGGTGGAGGATTGAATGATAGTGTTAATGGATGCCTAGGGAAGGGGAGGGGTTTCCTTGGGGAGGGGAAGAGGTGATTGGGAGAGGGGGATCCTCTCTTGGGAAGATGGAAGGTTGTATGGGGAAGGGGAAGGGTTGCTTGGGGAGTGGTGGGAGCAAATGGGGTTTATGAGTCTTGGGAGGTGAAGGGTTGTGTTTAATGGGGTGGGGCTGATGTGGCAAGTGGGGGAGGTGAAGGGGCAGGTTCACCCAAGGGAGAGAGAGAGAGGAGGAGAGAGAGAGGGGTTCGCCCCCTTTAGTGTGAGAGAGAGAAGAGAGAGCTAGAGAGAGAGAGAGAGAGAGGAGACAATGCTAGTGGATAACTTTACTCAATACTTCATTATTCATCTCAAGTGGAGTTGGGGTCCTATTTATAGGGATCCCAACATTTACAAAAAGTCCCTGAGATAAGTGCTAAAAGTAAATAAGCAAGAGAAATGGGGAAGGGGGAGGGCGCCCCTGGGCCAGGCCCACTTAATTGGGCCCATACAACACAGTAGCCCACATGATGACACAACTTAGGTAAATAACAAGATAACCTAGGGACTTGACTCAAAACAAAAGCAAAATACATCAAAATGACTCAAAAACAAAGGCAAAATACATCAAGATGACCCAAATAGTAAGCCCCAATGTCGAAGTGGACCCGCCTACACGTGGAGCCGCAACCTACCCATCTCCGGGAGGGAGAGAGGTGTCGAGCCAGAGGGATCCATGGGTGATGTCCCCATCACTCTTCCAGCTCGGCTATTCTAGCTTTCTTCTGGGCGGTATGCGCGAGTGCCTCCTGTGTTTCTTTCTCCTGCCATACATATCATCTCAGGCATATGGCAATGCTTGAACAAGGGATATTAGATAGTGAAACCCTCACCTGTGCAGAAAGCATCCCTTCTGCCTCCGCATCCCGCTGTGTGGCATGAGCAAGCTGCTCATGGAGTAGATCCAACTCTGAAGTAGGAATCCATAAACTGGAAGAAACGCCATCTGCCCCCATTGCCGATGAAACTGCATCGAGTTGGGCACGCTGCAACACATATGAGGTGTGGTGCGGACACCCGAGCAGTTGAGCGGCACGACACGCCGAGCCACCGGTACCGCACACGGAGCACGACTCGAGCCACCTCAGCGTCCATCTGGCTCGGAGACAGCCTGGAGACTCCGTCTTGAGCCTCCCCATTTATCATATTTAGTTAGCCTTTATGTGTGTGTAATTTATGTTTATTTCATTGTATTCGGTATGTAATTATGAGTGTACGAGGGGCTTATTTGTAAAATGGGACCCCTGGGCCCCACGGGACCCCCAGGCCCCATCCCATTAAGCCACCTCAGCCATGGGCCCCATGTGGGGTCAGTCAACATGCCAAATGGAGGCATCTAGAAGTTTGAATGGTAAAAGGCACATGGGAGACAAGTGGACTTCAAAGTCCAAGGTGGCTACCGACTTGTCCCCCCCTTGCCACCAAAGTCAATAGGGCGCCCCCTTCCCCTTATTTTTTATTTTAATTTTTGTGGAATGGTCACATGCCATCCCAGCCCTCCATCTCACACCCCTAGATCCAATGGTGGAGGATGGATTAGATGGGTGACATATATATGCTTGTATTTTCCCATTTTCATGAATTAATGCCATAAGAATTGTGAAATTTGTTGGAGCATGGCCTAGGGCGCCCCCTTCTCCTCTCCCTCTTCCCCTTGAAGCTGTGAAGGCTTCCTTCAGGTGGTGAGACTCCACCCTATCAGTTCCGGTCGCCGCCGCCGCCGCCACGTGCCGCCACCACACCATCATCGCCATCAACGGAGTTCTACTTGCGCAGTACCACAGCAGCTTGTTCGAAATTCACAGGTCTTCCCCGAGCTCAGTTGGCTACCAAATTTGGAGGAGTTGTTCCTGGGATGTTCCTCTCCACCAAAAAAAATCAGTCCAGCATTCAGATCACGTTTGCTAATTTTTGATTTCTGTCCACTCTTTCATTTTGGTTCTGCTAGAATTCTGTCCAGGTTCACCTCCGTCCTGAGTTTCATGTCTTAGATCCACTTTTTGATTTCTGTTAGTTCGCCCAATTTTACTGGGGGTTCCATCCATCCACCCCTTCATCCACAATTTTTATCAATTTTTGATTCGCCTATCTTATATTTTCTAAAATTCATTCTCAGACCCATCTACAGTTCTGTCCACCTGTTCCCAGATCCAACCACCAGTCACCCCAAAAATCCAAACAAATCGCATTCACCTCCAAATCAAATCCTAAAAATAGTTCCAGTTCCGTGGTTTGATTCCCTACAACTCCTAAGAAGATCTCAAGAGCTAAATCTGAGGTTCACTAGGCGGTCAACGGTGGTTCTCAGACAAGTGCCCTGTAGATCTGAGATTTCGGTTACTGTACAACAGGGACTTGTAAATTTAATAAAGTTCTGATCCGACCAGATCCAGCAGATCTCTTTGGGTCTAGGTTGAAGCATTTGAAGAGAGCTTTCCAACGATAGCTCATGCGTCCCGATCCGACGTCGGGATTGACCGCAGCGGCCGTTTTCGCCGGAGCGCACGCCGGAAAATAGAAATCAAAATCCGTGGGCAGCTAGTTCATCAATTGGGAATCGGGGCCAATCGACCCCCGATCGGTGTTCCCGACCGACCGCCGTCCGTGGAGGCGCGCCACCAGGGGTCCCCGTCACAGTGGGTCCCACCCCCGCAGATCCGGAGGACAGCGCCGTCCGTGGGCCTGTGGACGCAGGATTTTTCTTCCGGCTTTATCTAGTTTGATTTTTATTTGTTTTATTTATTGATTTATTGGTTTGGTTAATTGGCGTGCCAGTCACATGTGTGACGATTTCATTGTGCGCTCGACTTGACTTGGTCAGTCGATTGTGAAGTCTGAGTCGGGACCAAAAGTCCGCCATACCATAAAGGCTATGACGTTAATTACACCCTTCCTGAGAAGGACAACCCTTGATTAAACGCCGAAATAGGAGGCCTCATAAGGCAAACAGATATTCATATGCACCATTTTAAACTTCATACCAGGGCCAGGAAGGCGGGTAAGATAATAACAGCAACCACAGAAACAGACGATCAGTGGTTCAAAAACTGTGTGTAGGGGAAAGGGGAGAAAGCGGATTTAAATCACAGGCAGACTGAGCTGTAACCACGATGGGGTTTTAAAGCATCGATCAACATTTCGACAGCATCTCCCCATAATCTGGATTATGCCCAGGGGAGAATAGGCTATCACCCACGGAGTGCCGGGATGAAAGCCGAGAGATAGAGAGGCCGAACCTCTCGCATTACACATGTATGCCTTGGGGCAATATTTGACTCTTCCCCTATAAGAGCTGGTGGCATTCATGCATTGGCAGAGCTCACCGGAGCTAAAAAGGGGTGGGTTGTCATAATCCCGACACGAACTGATGGAACATAAGGGAGTCTGACTCCCTTTAATTTTATCCCCGGGGGGGGGGGGGGGGGGGGGGTTCTGGTGACTCGTGGACATCCCTGAGTGAGTTTGACAGGGGAATCGGAGGCTCATTAGGCAGCAGAGCAAGTTTTCGGCGCACCTCAAACATATGTATAAGTTCTTGGCACCGAGACAAGGAAGCCAAGGAGGGGTTCCCGGCGCGAAGGGGAAGATGCCATGGGATAGGTTCCCGGCACGCAGGGGAGAAGTCAAGGGGGTTCCCGGTGCGGGCTTCCCGGCGCGATGAAGAGCAAGCCAGGGAGGCTCCCGGCGCGGGCTTCCCGGCGCGAGGAAGAGAAGGCCAGGGAGGCACCCGGCGCGAGGAAGGGAAGGCTAGGGAGGCTCCCGGCGTGGGCTTCCCGGCACGAGGAGAAATAGTGAGGCGGGGGGGGGGGGGGTTTCGGCGCGGCCAAAACAATAGGGTTCTCGGCGCGGGAAAGCTCACGCCGAGGGCTATTCATCGGTTCTACTGTTCGTGGAGCCGAGATAGATGAGGGCGCCGAGATGTATTTCGGGGTTTTACGACACCCTGTCTTGGGGTTTATGGATGATTGAGGGGGTTTTGCTGGTGATTAAGGCCAAGATTGACGGGCCCTGAGGAGTCAAAAATGGATGTGTTTATTGGGTATCGACCAGCTTTGGCATGGGTTTTGAAGGAAGTCCAAGGACAGAGGGAAATGGGAAAGAAGAACTGAACATAAGGAGCCTTTTTCACCATTACTTGTGCAGAATTCCAGGAGGATGGCTTGATGTTATCATTCGTCGTCCTGGGAACCAAGAGATATCTGTCTCTGGTCCAGAAACGACTCTGATGATGTCGATAAGCAAACCAGGCATCAGAAACTCCGGAATCTCACAGATGTGAATCATCATGTGGCTTGGCTCTGTTCCGAAGGCCAAGGGATAGCCTGTCCCTGGCTTTGGAACAAGCGCACGAAAGCATCTTTGAGAAAGAAAACGCAGATGAATAATCAGACTGGGGAGGGGAATAGGGGGGCAAACCTCCACAGAGACAATAGCAGGCGACAATCGAGGCCTGTTCCATTCGTTTATTCATTCGGACATGACTATTACATCTATGCATCAGAGGGACGGAGTACATAGAAGAAAATTGCAAACAAAGACTAAGTCATGTTCTAGCGGCATGAAAATCGATTACGATGTCGCAGAATACATCAGAAGAAGAAGAAGTAGCATCAATCGAAATTACAAGAAGATGAAATACAGAAATGGGGGGGGGGAGGGAGGAGCATTGACTCCTCTCCCTCCCCGGCGCCCACCTTCAATCAGCTTCGAATCTTTCTCTCTGCTTTCTCCTTTGGTCTCTTCTCTCTTTTCTCAGCGGAGGGGGGGGGAGCTCTCTCCCACTCTGTTAGTCTCTTGGAGGTGGTGATGATCCTCCTCCTTTCTTGCTCGAGGGGAAAGGGGGTTTTATAACTGTATTTTGTATCTTCTCGGCAGGCTTGTCACGGCGCGCCTCAACTGAGGGGCTTCCCGGCGCGCAGGACTTCCGCTTCTCGGCGCGGCTTTTGGGCTTCGACAAGAGGATCCCGACACCACATTATAGGCCCACTTAGGCCTTTTAGACTAGGCCTCTTAATGGTCCTTCAAGTGCATCAGCACCCAAAAGGGCCCTCCATTGGTGACATAGTTTCTATTGAGATCATTCATAGGTTTTTTTCATCAGTCGGTAGACCGGGGTTTCATCGGTGTTGCCATCTGAATGATGACAAAACCGGACATCATTTCATTGGCATCGTCACCGGAACGGTGACAAGACCGGACATCAGCTTTAGCCTGGAAAGACTTCAGCCAGGTGACTGCTATTTCATCAGTGCCGTCGTCTAACTAACAATGGCATCGGACATCAGCTTGGCCCGGAAAGGACTTCAGCCGGGTAGATGGTTGACGAACTTCGTCATTGATCTTTCACTATTGGTCTGATCTTCCTTTCAATTCTGTTTCTGCCCTCGCTCATTTTCAAGGTGTCAACAAATGCCCCCCACCTGCGGGCGGCGTAAGCGCAGATTAAGCAGCACGGGGTCTGCAGGTGCCTTTCACCATTCGAGGGCATCTTCCTCCATTTCTCTTTGACATTGTTCTTTGGCTTAATCATGTTGCTGCAGCAATATTATGCACATGTATCTTTCATTTTCATGTTTTTCATCTCCATATCTTCTGATTTTATCGTCAGCACTTTGGAGCCTTCTTGGCCTTGCCTTGGGCTTCTCGGTGCGAGGTATGACCCTTCTCGGCGCGGGGCTTCTCGGCGCGGCCTTCTCGGCGCGGGGGTTCTTCAGCGGGCTTCTCGGCACGGCCTTCTCGGCGCGCCTCCTTTCTTCCGGCCGACAGAGGGTTCTATTGTTGTTAAAGTTCATACATCGCCGGGACTTCTTGGCACATATTATGTCTGACAGACTGGCAGCTTTGAAGTTGCAAAGGAAGGAGTGCAAATCTGAGCTGGAGAAGACGGACTCTGTTCTTCAGGAGCGCCAATGCCAACTGCAGTCTCTGGCGCAGCGGGAGCAATTCGTGCGCAGCCGGATAACCATCCTGGAGGCTGAACTGTTTGACCTCCGGGCTGAACTGCCGCAGATAACAACTTCTCGGCCGCAGCTTGCGGAGGAAGTAGCTCTGTTGGAGGGGCAGGTGGCATCCTTTCAGGACGAGTCTGCTCGGCTACAGGAGGAGGAGGCTCGACTTCATGAGCTGGGGGCTGCCCCACATGTAGGGCTTCTAGCCTTCAAGGACATATTCCGGCGCCCGTGAATATCTACTTCCCCCTTTTTGTAATACAATTCCCCCCTCAGGGGCCCTTCTTGTACTCCCATTTTTATTCAATGGAAAGGAATCTTTATACCAGTCTCATATGTGGTTTGTCTTTTTCTATGTGGTTTCATCACTTTGGAAAGTGGGGTAGTGGTTCTAGCAGTCCCTCATACGAACGGCTCGTATCTGGCAGGAGAGCGTCCACCCCTTCAAAGAAAGGATGGGGAACTCGCTCCACCGCGTGACGGCCTTCGGGGGGGTGCTTTAACCCGAATTCTGTTGTTGGTAGCAAACGTCCTTCTTTGGCCATATGTGCCGCAAGGGAGACTGTTTGCAGGAATGTGAACGAAGAGGCTCAGAGCATTATCCGGAACGGGTGAATGGTCCATCCCGGCAGGTTTCAAAGCTAGTCGGGGCAATGTGCCAATCGACCAGTATATGATTTCATCATCGATATTGGATTTATATTGATGCAAAGGGGTTTTATAGGTTTCATCAGAGTAGACGTAAGGTCTAGACTGGGTAGAGGTTATCGCAGGTGGGATATTAAAGGGTGCGCAGTTTTCATCAGGACAGACATAGGGTCCGAACTGGATAGGATTTCATCATTGATCGGGCGAGGTGCCGGTCGATCAATAGCTAGTTTCATCATCGATATTGGGTTCATATCGATGCAAAGAAAGTGTTATAAGTTTCATCAGAATAGACAAAAGGTCTAAACTGGCAGGGTTTTAATTGGACATGGTTTCATCACTGATCGGGCGAGGTGCCAGTCGATCAGTGGTTGGTTTCATCGTCGATATGGGGCTTATATCGACGTAAAGAGTTTCATAGGTTTTATCAGTATAGACGTAAGGTCTAAACCGGACAGAGGATTTCATCATTGATCGGGCGAGGTGCCGGTCGATCAACGGTGGGACGTATGTAGAGGTGTAGGTCTCGTCAGGACAGACGTAAGGTCTATTCCAGCGGGTTTTATGGCGGGTGGGGCTTTGCCAAGAAATACATAGGTTTCATCAGGATAGGCGTAGGGTCTATTCTGGTAGGGTTTCAATTGTTGACCGGGCAAGGAGCCGATCGCTCAAGGGAAGGTTTTAGGAGCTTGACCAGGACAGACGTAAGGTTTGAACTGGTCAGGCTTTATCAGACTGGTGACCGGTTTTATTGTCGGTGGGACATGTGAAAAGAGGATATGTAGATTTCATCAGGGTAGGCGTAAGATCTACCCCGAAAAGGCTTTATCATCGGTGGGGCATAGAGCCAGATGACAGACGGAAGGCCTCATCAGTGAAGGGGAGGCGAAGGCAACGTGCCGGTTGGCATGGGACTTCTGAATTACCACATTACCGACCCAAGCGCCCTTTCGGGTTTTCACCGGAGCCAGCCCCCTCTTGCTTTTGCCCACGCGTCCTATTGGATTTTCACGTGGCAGGGTACCCGATTTTGCCTGCAGTGCCCTTTCGGGTTTTCACCACAGCTGGGTTTTAGCCATTTTTGCCCTTGTCCAGAATGCCTGAACAAGTCTGGCGGGATATCTCCATTTTCAACCCCATTTTTATATATATACTTTTTTTTGTCATTCTCTTTCTCTTTTCCTTTTTCATTGTCTCTTCTGAGACCAGAACTTTCATCCTATAGACCATGGCGCCATATGTTTATTGTGGACACACGATCATTGATGTGGGTGTCAACATCAATGCAAAGGGAAGTAGGATTTCATGATCTATCCAGACGAAAGGTCCGAATTGATTCAGAGGATATAAGTAGCAGCTCGAGCACGAGACCGTTTGCTGAGAATATGAGTTTCATCGTTAATGTGGGGTTTAACATTAACGCAAAGGAATAGAGTTTCATGATCTATCCAGACGGAGGGTCTGAATAGATTCAAAGAGCAGTGTTGTGCTATATCAGAGCGGACGAAAGGTCTACCCTGGATGGGTTTTAGCGTCGATCAGGCGGTGTGCCAACCGATCGATAGCAGGTTTCATCATTGGTATTGGCTCATACCAACGCAAAGATTTCATATGTTTCATCAGGATAGATGTAGGGTCCAAACTGGATAGGGTTTTCATCGTTGATATTAGGCAAGGTGCCAATCGATCAATGGCAGGTTTTATCATCGGTATTGGATTTATACCAATGCAAGGAGTTCATGGATTTCATCAGGATAGACGGAAGGTCTAAACTGGATAGGTTTCATCATAGATCGGGCAGTGTGCCAATCGATCAACAGCAGGTTTCATCACGGCGGGATGTAAAGAGACTGTAGATTTAGTCGGAATAGACATAAGGTCTAAATCGAACAAGGTTTTATTGCTGATCGGGCAATGTGCCGGTCGATCAGTATCAGGTTTCAGTACTGGGCTTATACCAATGCAAGGATTTCATAGGTTTCATCGGGATAGACGTAAGGTCTAAACCGGACAGGGTTTCATTGTTGTGGGTCTTAGACAGAAACAAGTGGAAGTGTTTTATCAGAATAGACGGAAGGTCTATCCCGAGGTGGGCTTATTATCGAGGGAATTTTTCTCGAGCAATGCATGACGGCTTCAACAGAATAGACGTAAGGTCCATTCCGGATGGGTTTAATCGTTGATCGGGCAAGGCGCCGGTCAATCGACGAGGAGCTTTATGGTGGGAGGTTAGGCTTTCTTTAGAATCACCACATTATCGACCCAAGCGCCCTTTCGGGTTTTCGCCGGAGCCAGCCCCCTCTTGCTTTTGCCCACACGCCCTTTCGGGTTTTCACGTGGCGGGGTACCCGATTTTGCCTGCAGTGCCCTTTCGGGTTTTCACCACAGCTGGGTTTTGGGCCATTGTTGCACTTGTCCCTAATATAGGGGCAAGTCTGGCGGGGTATCTCTATTTTTAACCCCATTTTTATTTTCTTTTATTCTCTTTCTCTCCCTTTTTAGAGGGTGACAGGTCGGAATGCCACCAGCTTAAGATGAGGGCAGCTTGGTTAGGGCGGAGTGCCGCTAGACCGGGAAATGGGTGTAGCTTGGCCAGGGCGGAGTGCCGTTATACCAAGAAATGGGTAGCTCGGTTAGGGCGGAGTGCTGCCAGACCAAGAAATGGGTAGCTCGGTTAGGGCGGAGCGCCGCTAGACCGGGAAAATGGTAGCTCGGTTAGGGCGGAGTGCCGCTAGACCAAGGAAAGGGTAACTTGGTTAGGGAGGAATGCCACTAGACCAAGGAAATGGTAGCTCGGTTAGGGCGGAGTGCCGCTAGACCGAGAAAAGGGTGTAGCTGGGCTAGGGCGGAGTGCCGCTAGATCGGGAAATGGGTAGCTCGGCTAGGGCGGAGTGCCGCTAGACGAAGAAAGGGTAGCTTGGCTAGGGCGGAGTGCCGCTAGACCAAGGAAAGGGATAGCTCGGCTAGGGCGGAGTGCCGCTATACGAAGAAAAGGGTATCTCGGTTAGGGCGGAGTGCCGCTAGACCAAGGAAAGGGTAGCTTGGTTAGGGCGGAATGCCGCTAGACCAAGGAAAGGGTAGCTCGGTTAGGGCGGAGTGCCGCTAGACCGGGAAAATGGTGTAGCTTGGCTAGGGCGGAGTGCTGCTATACCAAGAAAAGGGTATCTCGGCTAGGGCGGAGTGCCGCTAGACCGGGAAAGGGGTAGCTTTGCCTGATCACTCAGGGAATGCCGGTTGTGCCGCATGATACAGCTTTAGATGTCTTCCGTTGAGTGGGGAGAATTGGATTTCCCCTTCGATGGTTAACAACCACGTAGGCCCCTCCTTCGTAGACCCTCTGTATCACATAAGGACCTTCCCAGTTAGCATTCAGCTTTCCTTTTGGGTTGGACGCCATGACTTCTTTTTTCTTGACCATGACGAGGTCACCTTTCTTGAATTCTCGTCCTCTTACGAGTTTGTTGAATGCAGTGGCCATGCGGGCCTGATACATTTGGATACTCTTCTGGGCTCGGAGGCGCTTCCCCTCCAATTCAGCCAGTTCTTCTAGTCTTCTTTCTGTATTGGTCTGTTCGCCACGGGCCAGACCGTATTGGACTGCCACTCTGAGTGACGGGACTTCCAGCTCTAGCGGAACCACTGCCTCTGAGCCGTATACCAGCGAGTATGGTGAGCACCCTGTAGGTGTCTTGAAGACGGTGCGGTATGCCCATAGAGCTTCATACATTTTCTCTTCCCAGTCCTTTTTATTAGAACTGACGACCTTGGCCAGCAAGGTGCAGAGAGTCTTGTTACAAGCTTCTGCCAATCCGTTTACCTGCGGATTGTAAGGAGTGGAGGTCCTCCATTCGATCTTATATTTCTCAGCAAGCCGATAGACCTTCTGATTTCTGAAATGACTTCCATTGTCGGATATTATTCGGCTGGGGATCCCTAACCGGAAGATAATGTTCTGTTTGATGAATCCGGCGACCAATTCAACAGTTACTTCTCTTAATGCTATAGCCTCCGCCCATCAGGAGAAGTAATCTGTTATGGCCAGTATGTACTTATGTCCGGCCGAGGAAGTTGACAGTGGCCCGACTACATCAGTTCCCCATTGTGCAAATGGCCAGCTGGGAACTATAGGGTGCAGAGTCGCAGGAGGCCTTCTAGGCACAGTAGCATGCTCCTGGCATTTCTGGCATGATTTTGCAAATTTACAGCAGTCTTCAAACATGGTGGGCCAATAGTAGCCCAGCTTCTTGATTTCTATCTTCATCTTGGGACCAGCCTGGTGGGCACCTACTGTCCCAGCATGTGTTTCTTTCATCGCTTGCCAGGCTTCCTCAGTGGACAGACAGCGGAGTAGAATCTTCTTGCGTGCATCTGCCATTATTCGGAACAAAATTCCATTGCTGAGTTCATAAGAATCTTTGATTCTTAGGAGTTTCATCTTTTCTTCTCTTATCTGCGGCAGTTGTTGGTGTAGAAACCACTGCAGCAGGTGCTGTCTCCAATCAGACGCTTGTTCTGTGCTGATGGTGGCAACTTCGTCTTCTTCGGGGCACCCTTCTAGCATACTGGGGACTTGCCGCCGGTTCATGACGACAATGTTCAGTGTCTTATTTGGCGGAACTGCTAGTGAGCTGGCCAGCTTTTCCAGTGCATCAGCCTGGGCATTATGTCCACGGCCCACATGCTTGAGCTCAATATGATAGAACTTCGCCATGAGGCGCATAGCTTCTTGGTGGTAGGGACTCAGTTCTGGCTTCCGCACTTCGAACTCCCCTTGGATCTATTTTATTATCAGCATCGAATCCCCGAATACTTGAAGCATTTGGATACCCATGTTGAGGCTGACATATAGCCCGATTATCAAAGCTTCATACTCGGCCTCATTATTGGTGCAGGGCTTGTTTATAGAACAGGAAGTATGCACGACCTCCCCTTCTGGTGACTTCAGCACAATACCGGCCCCGGCCCGTATTCTGGTCTTTCCATCGGAGTCTGTCTCTGTTCTAGATGCTCCATCAAAGAATAGTTGCCACATAACTGACTGAGCCTGGCAGGCCTCGAGTGTTTCATCATCGGGTAACTCAGTCCCTAGCATATCATTTTCTGGCACAGGATGCTCTGCGAAGAAATCAGCCACGGCCTGTCCTTTTATTGCCCTCTGGGGTGTATAGGTAATATCGAATTCCATCAGGATTACTGCCCATTTCCCAACCGGCCCTTCAGTACTGGCTGAGTCAATATATATTTGAGCGGATCTGCTGCAGATATCAATCTGACTTCATGTGACAACATATAGTGTCGGAGCTTTTTGACAGCAAAGACCAGTGCCAAGCAGGTCTTTTCTATGTAGCTGCAACCTTCTTCAGTTCTAATCAGCCTCCTACTCAGATAGTATAAGGCTTGTTCTTTGCCTTCTTCATTTATCTGTGCCAGCATTGCCCCCAGGGAACAGTATGTGGCTGCGATATACAGTATCAAGGGCCTGCCCTTAATTGGTGCCCCCAGCACCGGAGGGGTCTTGAGGTATTCTTTCAGCTTCTCAAAGGCTTCTTGACAGCCATCGTCCCAGAGGAACGGCACATCTTTCATCATGAGCTTGTGAAAGGGGTGGCATCTTCCCGACAGATTTGATATAAATCGTCGGATATAGGCCAGACGCCCTTGCAGAGATCTCAGCTCGGACAGATTCCTTGGCGGAGGGAGCTCCTGGATAGCCTTAATCTTGGATGGGTCAATTTCAATGCCCCTATGACGGACAATAAACCCGAGGAATTTTCCACTGGACACGCCGAAGGCGCATTTCATGGGATTTATCTTGAGTTCATATTTGCGCAGCCTCTGGAATACTACCCTCAGGTCTTGCAAATGGTCTTCTCTTCTTTTAGTTTTTACTACCAAATCATCAATGTAGCACTCTACTTTCTTGAAGAGCAAATCATCAAAGATCTTGGTCATAGCTCTTTGGTAGGTAGCGCCGGCATTCTTGAGACCAAACGGCATCCTTTTGTAGTGGAATATCCCCTTCAGGGTACGGAATGCAGTGTGCACTCTATCTTCCTCAGCAATCCAGATTTGGTTGTATCCGGATGACCCATCCATAAATGATAGGGCCTCATGACCAGTAGTCGCATCGATCATCACTTCAGTGATTGGTACTGGGAAGTCATCTTCCGAGCAAGCCTTATTAAGGTCCCAGAAATCAACACATATTCTGATCTGCCCATTCTTCTTCTTTACGGGCACTATATTGGCTAGCCATGTAGTGTATTGATTTTCTTCAACAAAGCCTACATCAATTAGCTTGTCAACCGCTTTGTGAATCTGATTTATTAATTCAGGGCGCATTCTCCTGGAAGGCTGCTTTACAGGGCTAGCCTCTGGGTTTATTGCCAATCGGTGCTGTGCCACATCAGAACTCAGTCCCGGCATTTCATCATATGTCCATGCAAAGCAGTCTCGGAATTCCTTCAAAAACTGTATATACTGTTCCCTGGTAGCTGGCTCCAGCAGTGCACTGAGGAATGTCGGCCTTGGCTCATCTGCGGTCCCCAGATTTATTTCCACAAGCTCATCGACGGTGGCCTGACCTCCATCTTCGACCTCGGGCGGGGCTTCTTGTAAGTCAATGAAGCCTCCCGGGATATAATCTTCTTCAGTTTCATGATTTTCTATTTCATCATACTGGTCATCAGCGGGTGCTGGCTCATCATATACGGCCAATATTGTTGTACTCTGTTCAGAATGCCCCGAGGACGTAACTGGATCAGCAGGAAACTCAAAGACGGAGTCTTCCGCCCTTAGAGGCTCTTCTGATGCAGACTCCCTTGAGAGATCATCATTCTGTAGAGCCCGGACTTCTTCCAGGATGCGCTCAAACTCCAGGCATTCCCTGAGCTCTTTGGTTACTTGGTCTTCATCCGGGATTCTCGTGTCAAACTTTGCTTCAGCATGGAACAGATCCTCTTTGCAAGGTAGGTCTTCCCAGCACCAATCTTTCTTTGCTTCATCAGACGTCCCCATCTCCGGCTGACTGTCTGGGGCTTCATTGTTCATTATGGATTGATAAATGATTTCTTCATCTTCCGAGGGGTACTTGTCATATCCCACCTCGGGAGGGTCTTCATGCTGGTAGGAGACAGAGATGACGTCCACCTCAGCTTCATAGTATTCTTGAAGGGTATAACCCAATCCTGGGTGCTGAGTGATCTTCCTCAGTTCTTTATTATCCCGAGGCGGATCCCATAGCTCCTTGAACGCCTTCTTCTGGGTAGCAGGCTACAATGACGACATTCGCATCTTAGAGAACATCTGCGAAACCCGTCGGGTAGTATAATCCAAGCATGTAATTGGCACCATCTGGTTTACGGCCTCTTTAGGGACCATGCAGTCTTGATCATCTTCCTCGACTGACTCCTCAGTGTAGAATATGGTAGGAGGCTCGCAGAAGCGAGGGACTTCCATAGTCTTCAGTGGTAGCACCGTCTGGTACTCGAGGCTGGCGATGGGCTTGACTAAACCCTGCGGAACCTCCACCTGTGTGTACTTTTCTCTCATTTCTTCATTGATATCATCTGGGTGAATGCTAGGAGGGGTGATCCGAGCAAAGTCACCAGCATAAGAGATGTGAGATACCTCATGCTTTTTAATATAGCCCTTTTGTCACGCCCCGAGCGCGGAAGATACCCGGATATGCGTGACGAGTTTATATCAATCATGCCAATCAGAGTAGTAGTGTATTCGACACAAAGACAGAGATGCGCAAATAGAAAGATAACCCAATCCTTATTATTAATAGGCTATTACAAATCCAATACTTTGTTTAATAAAAAGAAAAGTACATAGTTGACTCAAGAAAATAGGAAAAAGACTAGATGACACTTGGACAAGCTCTAGCTCTTTCACTCGGAACTTTTCCCATCCGTTTGAGTCTCGTCATCGGACTTACCTGAAAAGTAAGGGACAAACACGGAGTGAGCGAACGCTCAGTAGGAAATTATATCTCAAGCACTAGCAAGGGGTTTAAGTAATTACATCTTTCATGAATGTACTATAGCTATGCATGCTCGCATGAAACGACAAGATAGAGAGAATATCAATAAGGTAACAAGTTGAACTAGTCATGAACTTTCAAGAAAAGATAACAAGATATTCAAGCAAGTACTTTTATCATGTCAAGAACTTTGGCGATCATGTATCAAGCAAGCAAGTAATTACCCTTTTTCGGGTCACGCAAGTCATGTCAAGTCAAGTACGATTCAAGTACAAGATTTTGTGTGGAATGTCCAATCAAGCTAGTCATGCACTCGGTATAATGCCAGATACCTTATCATTAAAACTCCCATGGGCACAAGTACTTTCGGGTGCTCCTCCCAGGACCAGATCGGGCCCTATATGCGCAGGCATTTATCATGTATTTCGACATCCACTCTTGTATATATATAGCCAATACGGAATTTCAATAATCAAGCTCCTGTAGGATAACTTTGAGAGAATAGAGTCCAAAAATATGACATTGGACATAGCTAGGCGATAATCACGGTAGAATCACGACGATCGATAAACTAGGTGGAATTAGGTTCCCTTACTCGGGTACCATGACCAGTATGGACTACCATTCTTTATATAGAATTGTGGTCCACATGAATAGCACATCAAAGGCAAGATACCCTCATTCTTATCATAGAATTGAGGTCCACAAGAACATCGGAATATGGCATGATATCATCATCCCATTGGGAGATTCCCATGATATATACTTTGTATAATCATAAGGGCCGGTATACCATGTTTTTTTAGAGTGACATGGCAAAAATTGTGTAACGGGTTTTTAGGGTACAACCAGCTCAGTCGACCTTGAGGGAATCCAAGGTACGAGGAGTCTTACGGAGGTCTCTATGACTAACTCGCTAGTCCAAAGGAACGGAATGTCCAATGGAGAGCTTGTATGTCAATGAGAGTTGAGGGTGATCGATAGAACAACATGAAAACGTGGGACTATACTCACGGAGTGGAGATATAGTGCCGATATACATATATATAAATATAATGAAAACCCTCGGTTAGCAGTAACAGGTAAAAACATTTTTACAGAAAATAACGACTTTGATTAAGTCACTACTTAAGTAAATAACGCCTTAAATAAGGGCGTTTACATGCATTTCCAATTTTGTAGAAATTTCCATAATTCTGTGTTTTATCAAAAACACGCCCTAGACAGGGGAGTTTTATATAAATTTGACGACATATACAGTGGTCGTCTATTTCTTAATTTTCATTTTTGCAAGATATCAATTTCTGTAGTTTAACATGAACGCGCCCTAGGAAGGGTCGTAAATTTTTAAAATCACGCCCTACACAGGGGCGTTATCACCGTGAGAGACGGCCTAGTCCAGGTCGTGAATTCAAGGAATTTACAATATTTCAGGAAATAAAATTTCAAGAGACAGGAGACATGGTCATGACAGGAAAATTAGCAGGAATTCACAGGTAGAGTCATGCAAGATATTAGAATCGATATTTCATATTTATTGAATTTTAAACAGGATCAATTATTAATTACATGCGATTTTCATGAAATTAACGCCTATAGGGTAGGGCGTCAAATCTTAAATTGACGACCTAGTGCAGGTCGTTTCTAAAAGTAGCGCCCTAGACACGGGCGTCTCTTTCAAAAAATATTACAGAAAATATATTAAAGCCAGCAGAAAACTATACTACATGTATGTAATGCCGGTATATATATTAAATCACTTGTTTGGGCTACGTTGCTTGAGAAAACCTACCTTTAGTTGATCTGAGAGTTTTTGATTGAAGACTTTCTGAAGAATCGGACAGCAGCTCTAGTATATATATATATATATATGTTCCTCCCATGAACCGACTTGCACCAGAAGTAGAGATGTCAAAGCGAAGGACTCAGAGGAAGAGTTGAACTGAAGAAGATCCACGTTCTTCACTTGTCAACCTGCCGTAGGACCCTATAGAATATACGGAAGATATTAGCTCCTTTGCAATGATCATCTAGAGGCAAGGAAGAAGAACTTACACCCGGATGAAGAACCTACGTTCTTCAATTGACCTGCAGGTTTCCTACAAAAAGAAGAATCATTTAAAATTCTTCATATTGGGAGGAAAGCAGGAGGAAGAATCACGGTTTATTACTTACCATAGCAGAGGGGATCGATCAAATGGATTTAGGGTTTGGTAATCAAAGGTATTTATAGGATTTTGGGTGTCCTATTAGAGTTAGTGTTCTAGTGGAAGTAATGCTTCCAATATAGAGTCCTTACTGTCACGCCCCGATGCGGAAACTCGGGACGTACAGTTAGGGACAAGCGAGCAAGAATATAAATAATTCCGAACCATTGCAACCATTGCACAAAAGGTTGGAAAAGATAATCATCAGAGTTTTATTGATAATAAAGTTGAGTACAACTGGGTAGAACAACTATATCCAAATAATATTCAAAATACTAGAACAACCTCTCACTAATACTAAGGGTACAAACTGACTCAATCAACTAAAACTAACACTCGAGTCACTCCAGTCAATCCCCAATATGATCATCACCTGGAAAGGGGGAAACAACAGTAGGAGTGAGCTAACGCGCTCAGTAGATAACCATAAGCAGATATAAGTGATTAACCAATTATTACAGTTTATATGAATGCAGTAAATAAAGAATGACGATACGATAAATGAAACAATGTAAAGAAATATCTTACAAGGTCAAGAAATATGACAATTACCACAAGTAATGAACAAGTAAAGCAAGTAATAATAGAGAATTGGCCAGTATTCAAATATGTTACACATGTAACCAAATAACCACGCACGATTCAAGTATCAAGAATTTGTTCTAGACGTAACATGTCAAGTCAAGTATTCGGGTGCAATGCCTCACCCTGTCACAAACATCCCATTGGGCTCACTATCTTTTCGGGCGCTCTCCCCAAGACCAGACCGGGCCCTTATGATGCGTTGGCATTTATTTCGTTTGGATCTACGATCCCCCATCTAGACATAGTCATTTATGGCCAATATAATCAGTAGAATTTCTGTCAAGTACAAGATGTAAAGGACGACACTTGTCTCCTTTGATTCAAGAGTATAAACACGACGAGAAACCCAAAACTGAGGGTAGTCGTACGGCAAAACACCGGGCCGTACTCACGCGAGTAACGAGTCACGGAGTCAAGAATGAACGGTTGACAGTAAGCCGTTCGAGAGAAGAGAAGTAAGTTCCGAAGAACGAATATACGGACCGTACGAGGCCGTATTCCAGATATACGGTTCTAGAGAATCCGTATTAAGTATAAGTGATAGTAATTCTAATCATAAACTAAATTGTGCAAAATGGCTACCGGGTCACCAATGACAATTAAACCAATCAGATTATGGTTCAATGTCCAATGGTCGATTTTGGGCTCAAATATGACCGAAGATTAACCAAGGATAATCGGTCATTTATCGAGTTAAAACGATAACGATCGGGCCATTTAAAAGACATACGGTATACAATATACCATATAAGCCAAAAATTTGCCCATTTATACTCAAGTAGTGAAACCAGCGATTAAATCATGTAATCCACTGTTTAACCATGGATAAAATTATCTCACGGTAAAAATTCATCCCACGGTAAAAATGGGAATTTACCGGATAGAGTGTCCGGTTCAAATTATAATTTAATCGGCCAAGACTTGCCATAAGTCAGCCATAGGTTAATGGTCTACGGTGATTTTACAAAATTTTACCACGGTAAATTTTTAACCAAATTACATGCGATTTACTAAGATTAATCATCATGATTTAACAATTAACAAAAGTAAATATTGCATATAACTGAAATTTAATCATCTATTTACTCTATATATATATATATTTTTGTTAAATGGGTTAATCATCTTACTGATTAATACTGATTAACGTTGCTTATATCTACTTCTGATGCTAATTTCATGCTAAATTGAATTATAATCTTCTTACTGATTAACACTTAACACTGATTAACGTTGCTTACACTAATTTAACACGTGATTGTATCTGATTCTGATGCTAATTACATGCTAAATCGAATCACTTATGCTAATTACATGCTAAATCGAATCATAATCTTCAATAATTTGATGTCAAACTAATTTAACAACGTGCTCTCTCATTCTATGTATTTAAACTTGAAGTTCGGCCTTGGTTACCTACCTTAAATCGAAGAATAAGGAAGATACGGAAGAAGAAGAACAGTACTCCTCCTAAGCTTAAGCTTCCTGCGATTTCCTTCCAGCATCAACTTAACAGAGATAGGAAATAGGAAGAGGCAAAGCCTCCCTATTTATAGATGACAGAAGGTTATAGATGACAGAAGGAGAAACGTGAGGCTCCTTCCAAGCAAGGTGGACACGGCGCTGCGGGTGGCCAGAAATGTTGACGACGCGTTTAAGCCGACTAAACACGTTTCCACGTGTTTTTGTTTAGATAAAGATTAAGCTTAATTAGCTTAATAATATTTAGCTTAGCTTAAACAGGTTTAAACTAGAACCTCCAATTAGTCTTACCTAATGATTTTTAATGAGTTAGTCGAAGAAGACAAAAATGTTACATAACTAATCAGAAACCCATTTATTATTTTTATGGATTTTTTTTTTATCATGAGGTTGAATTTTTAATCGTACTAATCTTAGGATGAAAATATTAATTAATGTAATTTCATCGGTGTGGTAGATAGATCGAGTTACGGATTTTTACTAAGAATACTCAAGATGACAAAGTTGCTAATAACAATATGCTCTATCAAATATGATTTTTATAGATTTTTCTAAGGTAGTCGTATTTTCGTGTGAATAGTGTTTTCCGCATTTTTAAGTCAGGCTTGAATCACTGATTAAGCCATGTAAATGATTTTATTAGGGTCAGGCACAGA
Source organism: Amorphophallus konjac (assembly GCA_022559845.1). Taxonomy (NCBI): domain Eukaryota; kingdom Viridiplantae; phylum Streptophyta; class Magnoliopsida; order Alismatales; family Araceae; genus Amorphophallus; species Amorphophallus konjac. The sequence continues at coordinate 182,628,975 of CM040121.1, read as the reverse complement.
AGACCAAAGCGTTTACCATGGTGTTTACTAATTAACTACTATTTTTTTGGAATTTTTATATGATAGTCAAAATCTTTACTATTTACTATTTGCCACAACACTATTCAAAATTTACTATTCACGAAATTTAATATTTTGTACAGAAAATCGGGGTCTTACACCCTCCCCCACTTAAAGAATTTGGTCCTCCAAATTCACTGAACCAAAAAAACAGTAAGGGAATAAATAGCTCACCTTAGAATAAATTGGGATACCGCTTCCGCATAGCGTCCTCGGATTCCCAGGTGGCTTCCTCGGTTCCACGCCGACTCCACTGAATCTTGACCATTGGTATGGAACGATTCCGAAGTTGTTGTTCCTTCCGATCCAGAATCTTCACTGGTATTTCTTCATAAGTAAGATCCTTCTTTAATTCAAAATTCACATGTTGAATAATATGACTAGGGTCGTACACGTACTTCCGTAGCATAGAAACATGGAATACGTTATGTACGCCAGATAATTGAGGAGGTAAAGCCAATCTATAAGCGACTTCACCCACTCGATCAAGGATCTCGAATGGACCAATATACCTCGGGCTTAGCTTGCTATGAATACCAAATCGTCGAATACCTCTCGACGGAGAAACCTTCAAAAATACATGCTCACCAATCTGGAATTCCAAATCTCTTCTTCTATTATCAACATAGTTCTTTTGCCTTGATTGAGCCACAAGTAACCGGTCTCGGATAATACGAATATTCTGTGATGATTCTGAGATAAGATCCGGTCCAAGCCATTGTTTCTCACCAACCTCATCCCAACATAAAGGAGAACGACAGCTCCTTCCATACAAAGCCTCGAAAGGTGCCATCTGTATGCTGGATTGGTAACTATTGTTGTAGGCGAATTCTATCAATGCTAAATGATCGCTCCAACTACCACCGAAGTCGATCATACAAGCTCTCAACATATCTTCCACTATTTGATTAGTTCTCTCGGTCTGTCCATCTGTCTGTGGATGAAATGCAGTGCTAAAATTCAGACGGGTACCAAGAGATTCTTGCAATCCTTTCCAGAAATGAGATGTAAATCTCGGGTCTCGGTCAGACACAATGCTGACGGGAATACCATGAAGTCTAACCACTTCCTTTAGATATAATGCTGCTAGAACATCGACTGTCCACTTGGACTTAATAGATAGGAAATGAGCAGACTTAGTTAGTCGATCAACAATCACCCATATTACGTCAAAACCACCTCGAGTCTTAGGAAGACCCATGATGAAATCTATGCCAATACTCTCCCACTTCCATTGTGGTATATCAAGTGGTTTCAATTTACCTGCCGGTCTGAAATGCTCGGCCTTTACTTGTTGACAAACCAGGCATCTACTCACGAAATCTGCAATTTCTCTTTTCATATTCGGCCACCAAAAAGATCTTTTCAAATCTTTGAACATCTTAGTGCCTCCCGGATGGATAGTATATCGGGATCTATGAGCTTCTTCAAGAACCCGATTCTTTATGTTTGCCTCATCCGGTACACAAGTTCTTCCTTGAAATAATAATCTTCCATCGTCGGCTATTGAGAAATCAGGTCTGCTACTCAAGCTTTTCTTAATCTTGACTATCTCGGGATCAATATCTTGCAATAACTTGATTTCCACCAAAAGTTCGGGCTTAAGTTGCATCTGGGAAATCAAAATCCGATCATTATCGATATTGATATCCAGACTAGCCATCTGATCCAGTAACTTCCATTCTTGTAACATAAGACTGGATAACTTAGCCACAGGCTTCCGACTTAAAGCATCAGCCACCACATTGCCTTTGCCCGGGTGATACTCAATGGAGAAGTCGAAATCCTTTATATACTCCAACCATCTTCTCTGCCTCATGTTCAATTCCCTTTGAGAAAATAAATATTTCAGACTCTTGTGATCTGAAAATACCGTGAAAGATTCACCATACAAGTAATGCCTCCAAATCTTTAATGCAAATACCACTGCTGCCAATTCCAAATCATGAACTGGATAATTAACTTCATGCTTCCTTAACTGCCTAGAAGAATAGGCAATTACCTTGCCATGCTGCATAAGCACACAGCCTAAACCAATACCAGAAGCATCCGTGTATACCACGAAACCACCCTCACCAGAAGGTAAGGTTAAAACAGGTGCAGTAGTCAAACGATCCTTTAGAGTTTGAAAACTCCGTTGACAATCAATTGACCACACAAACTTAATCTCTTTGCGGGTTAACTTTGTCAGAGGTACCGCAATCTTAGAGAAATCTTGAATAAACCTTCGATAATAACCAGCTAGGCCAAGAAAACTCCTCACTTCAGTAACACTGGTTGGTTGTTCCCAATTCTTTACTGCTTCCACCTTAGAGGGATCAACAGAAATTCCATCTTTGGTAATAATATGTCCTAAAAAGGACACCTCTTGTAGCCAGAAATCACACTTGCTAAACTTAGCATATAACTGGTGATCTCTCAATACTTGCAAAGCCATCCTCAAATGCTCGGCATGTTCTTCTTCACTCTTAGAGTATATTAAAATATCATCGATGAATACCACAACCCACCGATCAAGATAGGGTCGGAACACACTGTTCATTAACTGCATGAAGGCTGCCGGTGCATTCGTTAACCCAAAAGACATAACGACGAATTCAAAATGACCATACCGGCTACGGAAAGTAGATTTATAAATATCCTCTTCCTTAATCCTCAACTGATGATATCCAGATCGAAGATCGATCTTAGAAAAATAAGAAGCACCCACTATCTAGTCAAATAACTCATCAATCCTCGGCAGTGGATATTTGTTCTTGACAGTTAACTGATTAAGTTGCCTATAATCGATGCACAATCTCATCGAACCATCTTTCTTCCGAACAAACAATACAGGAGCTCCCCAAGGGGAAACACTCGGACGAATAAAACCCTTCTCGAGCAATTCCAATAATTGCTGCTTTAATTCCTGTAATTCCGCAGGAGACATACGATAAGGGGCCTTAGAAACAGGAGACGATCCAGAAATAAGATCAATAGAGAATGTCACTTCATGCTGAGGCGGAAGTCCTGGTAACTCCTCTGGAAAAACATCCGGAAAATCTCAGACAATAGAAATGTCCTTAATCTCACTCTGCTGCTCAGGGGACGTATGAACAAAAGCCAGAAAAGCTTTACATCCACGCCTCAATAATTTATCAGCACGAAGAGTTGAGATAAGAGATATAGAACTCGGGTGTTCAACTCCCTTGAAAGATAATCCGGGGTGTCTAGAAAAAGACACGGAACAAGAACTACAATGAACATTGGCCTCATACCGAGCCAACCAATCAGCTCCTAGGATTACATCATAATCCTTCATGTCCATGCAAATCAAATCAGCCGGGAAATTCTGATCACTCACCATAACCTTACTAGAATGATAGTAATGCTGAATAGCTGAACTAGAACCAATGGGGGTTGATATTTCTAACGGAGATCTCAACAAAACAGGTTCCACAGATAAAGTCTTAGCAAATCTCCGTGAAATAAAAGAATGTGTTGCACCAGTATCAAATAGAACGAAAGTTGGCAAGTCGAATATAACAAGAGTACCTTCGACGAGTCCACCATCTTTGGCGATATCTGCTTCCTTAGCATGGAGAGCTTGGAGCCTGCCCTGAGGCTTCTTGAAATTCAGAGGTTTTGCTGGGATAGCTTGCTCTGATAATAAAGGACAGTTTGGGATACGGTGCTCTTTACTTCCACATCGCAGACATGCGCCTAGCTTGCGCCAACAATCTTCCATCTTGTGACCAGGACGATCACAATACTTGCAAATACCCTTGAAAGGTACCGAAGAAATAAGCTTCTTGTCTTCTTGTCTCGGCATCTTGCCTTTCCACGAACCAGATCCAGAACTAGAACCAGAACCAGTAAAGGATCTTTTCTTGCTAATGTCAGTGCCAGGCCTAACATTCTTGAGTGCCTTCGGTTGCTCTTTCTTGTTACCACCACGAATTCTTTCGGTCATTTCCAAGGTATCTTCCAATACTTGTGCTTTCCTCACCATCTCGGAATATGTAGTTATTTCCAGTGGTTCCAATTGATTAATATAGTGAAGCCGAAGACCATTGAGAAAACGCTTCGCCTTCATTCTCTCAGTCGAAATGAGATGTCTCGCATATCGAGAAAGCCGTGAAAATTGAGCTTCATATTCTGATACTGATAGACTTCGCTGCTTCAGGACTGCGAATTCCGCGGCCTTCTTTTCTTGCACGCGATCAGAAAAATATTTGTCATTGAAATATTCCTCGAATTCCTCCCACGAGACTTGTTGATCACCGAGAGTCGATTTAACAGACTCCCACCAAGCACGCGCATCACGCTCCAGTTGGAATATGGACAAAAGAACACGCTCTTGGTCGGTGCATTGCATGACCTCAAAAATCCTTGCCATCTCGTCGAGCCAATTCTCGGCTTCATCGGGATCAGTCGAACCAGCGAATCTAGGTGGGTTCATTCCTCAGAAATTCCGGTACAAATCACCGGTGCCATGAGCTGCGCCATGAGGTGCCGCTCCAGCTCCTGCCTGAGCCAGTGCATTCAAGGCTTGCGTAAGTCCTTGAACTGTACGCTGCAAGTTCCTCATCTCAGCACGATTGGCTGCCATTATCAGTTAAGTACCTATAAAATAATTACTCGGATTATTTATGAGAGAAGAATTTATGAGAGCAGAACTTCTTGAAGAGAAGAGAAGATCTAGAGAAAAGATTACGATTACGGCTAATGACTTAACCCAGATTTCTACCCATTCTCACAAGGTCAGGTTTTCTTAAACTTAGCCCTAGAACTTATAGAACCTATACCTTAGAGAGAAGAGAAGAGACTAGACTCTAGGTCTATGCGACTTGGCTCTGATACCAACTAAACTGTCACGCCCCGATGCGAAAACTCGGGACGTACAGTTAGGGACAAGCGAGCAAGAATATAAATAATTCCGAACCATTGCAACCATTGCACAAAAGGTTGGAAAAGATAATCATCAGAGTTTTATTGATAATAAAGTTGAGTACAACTGGGTAGAACAACTATATCCAAATAATATTCAAAATACTAGAACAACCTCTCACTAATACTAAGGGTACAAACTGACTCAATCAACTAAAACTAACACTCGAGTCACTCCAGTCAATCCCCGATATGATCATCACCTGGAAAGGGGGAAACAACAGTAGGAGTGAGCTAACGCGCTCAGTAGATAACCATAAGCAGATATAAGTGATTAACCAATTATTACAGTTTATATGAATGCAGTAAATAAAGAATGACGATACGATAAATGAAACAATGTAAAGAAATATCTTACAAGGTCAAGAAATATGACAATTACCACAAGTAATGAACAAGTAAAGCAAGTAATAATAGAGAATTGGCCAGTATTCAAGTATGTTACACATGTAACCAAATAACCACGCACGATTCAAGTATCAAGAATTTGTTCTAGACGTAACATGTCAAGTCAAGTATTCGGGTGCAATGCCTCACCCTGTCACAAACATCCCATTGGGCTCACTATCTTTTCGGGTGCTCTCCCCAAGACCAGACCGGGCCCTTATGATGCGTTGGCATTTATTTCGTTTGGATCTACGATCCCCCGTCTAGACATAGTCATTTATGGCCAATATAATCAGTAGAATTTCTGTCAAGTACAAGATGTAAAGGACGACACTTGTCTCCTTTGATTCAAGAGTATAAACACGACGAGAAACCCAAAACTGAGGGTAGTCGTACGGCAAAACACCGGGACGTACTCATGCGAGTAACGAGTCACGGAGTCAAGAATGAACGGTTGACAGTAAGCCGTTCGAGAGAAGAGAAGTAAGTTCCGAAGAACGAATATACGGACCGTACGAGGCCGTATTCCAGATATACGGTTCTAGAGAATCCGTATTAAGTATAAGTGATAGTAATTCTAATCATAAGCTAAATTGTGCAAAATGGCTACCGGGTCACCAATGACAATTAAACCAATCAGATTATGGTTCAATGTCCAATGGTCGATTCCGGGCTCAAATATGATCGAAGATTAACCAAGGATAATCGGTCATTTATCGAGTTAAAACGATAACGATCGGGCCATTTAAAAGACATACGGTATACAATATACCATATAAGCCAAAAATTTGCCCATTTATACTCAAGTAGTGAAACCAGCAATTAAATCATGTAATCCACTGTTTAACCATGGATAAAATTATCTCACGGTAAAAATTCATCCCACGGTAAAAATGGGAATTTACCGGATAGAGTGTCCGGTTCAAATTATAATTTAATTGGCCAAGACTTGCCATAAGTCAGCCATAGGTTAATGGTCTACGGTGATTTTACAAAATTTTACCACGGTAAATTTTTAACCAAATTACATGCGATTTACTAAGATTAATCATCATGATTTAACAATTAACAAAAGTAAATATTGCATATAACTGAAATTTAATCATCTATTTACTCTATATATATATATTTTTTGTTAAATGGGTTAATCATCTTACTGATTAATATTGATTAACGTTGCTTATATCTACTTCTAATGCTAATTTCATGCTAAATTGAATTATAATCTTCTTACTAATTAACACTTAACACTGATTAACGTTGCTTACACTAATTTAACACGTGATTGTATCTGATTCTGATGCTAATTACATGCTAAATCGAATCACTTATGCTAATTACATGCTAAATCGAATCATAATCTTCAATAATTTGATGTCAAACTAATTTAACAACGTGCTCTCTCATTCTATGTATTTAAACTTGAAGTTCGGCCTTGGTTACCTACCTTAAATCGAAGAATAAGGAAGATACGGAAGAAGAAGAATAGTACTCCTCCTAAGCTTAAGCTTCCTGCGATTTCCTTCCAGCAGCAACTTAACAGAGATAGGAAATAGGAAGAGGCAAAGCCTCCCTATTTATAGATGACAGAAGGTTATAGATGACAGAAGGAGAAACATGAGGCTCCTTCCAAGCAAGGTGGACACGGCGCTGCGGGTGGCCAGAAATGTTGACGACGCATTTAAGCCGACTAAACACGTTTCCACGTGTTTTTGTTTAGATAAAGATTAAGCTTAATTAGCTTAATAATATTTAGCTTAGCTTAAACAGGTTTAAACTAGAACCTCCAATTAGTCTTACCTAATGATTTTTAATGAGTTAGTCGAAGAAGACAAAAATGTTACATAACTAATCAGAAACCCATTTATTATTTTTATGGATTTTTTTTTATCATGAGGTTGAATTTTTAATCGTACTAATCTTAGGATGAAAATATTAATTAATGTAATTTCATCGGTGTGGTAGATAGATCGAGTTACGGATTTTTACTAAGAATACTCAAGATGACAAAGTTGCTAATAACAATATGCTCTATCAAATATGATTTTTATAGATTTTTCTAAGGTAGTCGTATTTTCGTGTGAATAGTATTTTCTGCATTTTTAAGTTAGGCTTAAATCACTGATTAAGCCATGTAAATGATTTTATTAGGGTCAGGCACAGAAGACCAAAGCGTTTACCATGGTGTTTACTAATTAACTACTATTTTTTTAGAATTTTTATATGATAGTCAAAATCTTTACTATTTACTATTTGCCACAACACTATTCAAAATTTACTATTCACGAAATTTAATATTTTGTACAGAAAATCGGGGTCTTACACTTACCCTAGTAGATACTTACTAGATTAGCTTAATCCTTCCCAGGATAAGCTCTTGGTTCGAACGGAACCGGAATGTAATTAACGACCTAGGTCAGGGCGTCGCATTTTAAATTGACGCCTTCTCATAGGGCGTTTCTTAAAAGGCGCCTTGTATAAGGGCGTTTCGTGTTTAAAAACACGCCCATGAAAGGGGCGTTTCTTTTACTTGCCCAATTTGGTCGCGTGAGAATTGACGACCGCACGTGTGGGGCGTCCTTTCTTTAGGCACGCCTTATATAGAGGCGTTTGTTTTAAAATTAACGCCCTACTGAGAGGCGTTATTTGGTTTTGGGTTTTAATTTATCCGTTTAAGCTTCTTCCCATTATCTTTACTAATTCTTTGATTCATTTAGGGAAATTTTAATTTATTTTAACCCTTTATTTATAAGGGTTGCTACACCCTCCCCCACTTAAAAGGAATTTGGTCCCCAAATTCGACTATATATATATAAAATGTGGAGAGTATAGAGTATATACCACTTAGAATAATTCGGGAAATCGTTTCCTCATGGACTCCTCGGTCTCCCATGTTGCTTCGTGTTCAGCGTTCTTATTCCATTGCACCTTAAGCATGGGAATAACCTTATTCCTGAGAGCACGTATTTCACGTTCTAAGATCTTCATAGGCTTCTGTTTATATGTGAGATCCTTCTGTATTACCAGGTCTCCATGTTCAATAATATGCGAGGGATCGTGCACATACTTCTTCAGCATAGAAATGTGAAACACATTATGTACTTCGGACAATTGAGGAGGTAATGCGATGCGATAAGCAACCTCGCCAACTCTTTCTAGAACTTCAAAAGGTCCGATAAATCTTGGCGTAAGCTTGCCCTTAATACCAAATCTTCGTATTCCGCGTCCCAGTGATATCTTAAGAAATACATGATCTCTGACTTGGAATTCAAGATCCCTCCTTCTTGTATCAGCATAAGCCTTTTGCCTTGTCTGGGCCATTTGTAGTCTTTCCCTGATCAATTGTATCTTCTCGGTAGTATCCCTTACCATGTCTGGACCTAACAGTTGTTTCTCTCCAACTTCATTCCAGCATAAGGGTGATCGGCAACTTCTCCCGTATAGGGCTTTGAAAGGTGCCATTTGAATACTTGCCTGGTAGCTGTTATTGTATGCAAATTCAACTAGAGGCAAGTGATCGTGCCAGCTTCTTCCAAAGTCAATGATGCATGCTCTAAGCATATCTTCAACAACTTGGTTAGTTCTCTCGGTCTGACCATCCGTTTAAGGATGAAAAGCTGTACTAAAATTTAGTCTTGTCCCCAACGAATGTTGTAATCCCTTCCAAAAATGAGAAGTAAATCGGGGATCTCTGTCAGACACGATTGTGACAGGAATACCATGTAGTCTGACTATCTCTTTGATATATAATGCAGCTAAGACATCAATTGACCATCGACTCTTGATTGGCAAGAAATGCGCCGATTTAGTCAATCGATCAATAATAACCCATATTCCATCATGTCCTCCTTTTGATTTAGATAGACCCATGATGAAATCCATACCAATCTCCTCCCACTTCCATTTGGGAATATCTAGCGGATGTAGCTTTCCAGCAGGCTTTTGGTGTTCCGCCTTGACCTGTTGGCATGTGAGACAGCGCGATACGTAGCTCGCGATTTCCCTTTTCATGTTGGGCCACCAGAAATTCCTTTTCATATATTGGTACATTTTGGTTGATCCAGGATGAATCGTGTACCTTGATCTATGAGCTTCGTCTAAGATCTTCTTCTTTAATTCGGGACAGTCCGGTATACAAGTTTTGTTCCTAAATAACAATCTTCCTTCAGAAGTTATTTGGAAATCGGATTGTCCTTCTAATCTGTCCTTTATTTCTACCAATGCTGGGTCATCACCCTGAAGTGCCTGTATCTCAAATAATAAACCTGACTGTATACTCACATGAGATAAGGTGACACTATTGCAATCTGTGTCCATGTTTATATTAAGCATTGAGAATTGCTCCAGTAACTTCCATTCTTGTATCATACAATTGGCTATCATTACTCTCGGCTTTCGACTAAGGGCATCAGCAACAAATTTACCCTTTCCGGGATGATATTGTATATTGAAGTCGAAGTCCTTGAGATATTCCAGCCAACGTCTTTGTCTCATGTTTAGCTCTTTCTGGGAGAAGAGATATCTGCGACTCTTGTGATCGGAGTATACAGTAAACTGTACTCCATAAAGATAGTGTCTCCAGATCTTCAGTGCAAATACCACCGCGGCCAGTTCTAAGTCATGGACGGGGTAGTTTTCTTCATGTTTCTTTAGTTGACGTGAAGAGTATGCTATAACCTTCCCTTGTTACATTAGGACACATTCGAGGCCAATGCCAGAAGCATCAGTGTAAACCTCGAATTTTTCTCCTTCTATTGGTAGAACTAAGACTGGAGCTGTAGTGAGATGATCCTTGAGAGTTTGGAAACTTCTTTCACATTCCTCACTCCATTCATATCGGATCTCCTTGCGAGTTAACCTTGTAAGGGGCACGGCGATCTTAGAGAAATCTTTGATGAATCACCGATAATAGCCTGCAAGGCCTAAGAAACTTCTAATCTCGCTAGCATTGGTTGGTTTTTCCCAGTTTCTAACAGCTTCGACCTTTGACGGATCTACTGATAATCCATCTTTTGAAATCACATGTCCTAGAAAAGCCACTTCTTCAAGCCAGAATTCACACTTGCTGAGCTTTGCATATAATTGATTTGTCCGTAATATTTGTAAAGTAATCCTCAAATGTTCCTCATGCTCTTCCTTAGTCTTGGAATATATCAATATGTCATCAATAAAAACCACCACGAATTGATCTAGATAGGGCCTGAATATGCTATTCATTAACTGCATAAAGGCAGCAGGGGTATTTGTTAGTCTAAAAGGCATAACAACGAATTCATAATGGCCATACCTGCTTCTGAATGCGGTCTTATGAATGTCATCATCTTTGATCCTTAACTGATGATATCCTGATCTGAGGTCAATCTTCGAAAAATATTTGGATCCAGAAATTTGATCAAATAATTCATCGATTCTCGGCAGTGGATACTTGTTCTGATTCAACTGTCGATAGTCGATACATAGCCTCATGGATCCATCTTTCTTCTTTACAAACAGTACAGGTGCTCCCCATGGGGAAGTACTTGGTCTAATGAACCCTTTTCGAATTAGTCCCATCAATTGTTCCTTCAACTCTTTGAGTTCAGTAGGTGACATCCTATAGGGTGCCCTTGAAACAGGACCAGCACCAGGGACTAAGTCAATGGTGAAGGCCACATCCCTTTGAGGGGGTAATCCCGGCAACTCTTCCGGAAACACGTCCGGGAATTCTTGTACTACTGGAATGTCTTCTAACTTAGTGTCCTTTGTTTCCTTAACTATGACAAATGCAAGGAAAGCTACACATCCCTTCCTGACGAGCTTGCTAGCTCGGAGGGCCAAAATAAGAGGGGAATTACTCCGACTCTTGGGGTGAGTAAAGACTAATTCTGGAAAATCTTTGAAAGCAATTTGGCTATTGCGGCAATCAACCGTTGCCTGGTATTTGGATAACCAGTCCGCTCCCAGTATAACATCATACTCCTTTAGATCGAGGCATATGAGATCTATAGGTAAATTCCTACCTTGAACCATTACCTCACAGTTTTGGTAGTGATGAGTAATATCATTTTCACTTCCAAGAGGAGTGGTTAGAACTATTTTTATCCATTCTGGTTCTAACGGTAACGGGTCGGCAAACTTCTTAGAAATAATGGAATGCGATGCACCCGTATCAAATAAGACATAAGCACTTTTGGAACAAACTGTTAATGTACCTTCTACCAGTCCACCTTCTTCTTGCTCGGTCTCCTTTATTGCATGAAGTCGAGCGTTCTTTGTCACCGGGCGCTTACCGTCTCCGGCTTGGTCCTTAAGTAACGGACAGTCGGGAATCCGATGTTCGCGGCTCCCACAACGGAGACATGCTCCTAATTTCCTCCAGCATTCTTCGGTCTTGTTGTAGACACGCCAAAATTGACGTCTTATTGATCAAATCTCATGTTATTATGTAAACACCCCAAGTGGACTTTAATATTCCTATAATATAAAGTTTTTCTATTTTTCATGAGTTTTCTGCATTTTTCCTGCATTTTTGTGAATCACGACTTGACTAAGGGCGTTACTTTTTAAAGTAACGACCTCTTATAAGGCGTTTTCAAAGAAAGGACGACCGTATGTGAGGACGTCAATTCCTGGTATTATCTGTTAATTTTTGGAATTATCTATTTTCAAAATAAAAGGCATTTTGTGAGTAACGCCTTTCCTCAGGGCGTGTTTTGAAGAAACGCCGTTACCTTAGGCGTGTTCCGTTCATTTCCAAACAGAGGAAGTTTTCATTTCCAAAATTAAACCCAGGAAGAAACGGCCTTTCCTAGGTCATGTTTTAAGAAACGCCTCTGTGCAGGTCGTCAATTTATAAAAAGACGCCCTGATTCAAGGCGTGTTTTCACTCCAGAGTCCTTCTTTTTCCGTCTTTCCCCCACAGTTCCCTGCTATCCTTGGACTCTTGCTCGATCTTAATCCTTCCTTGAATGCCTCATTACCCATTCTTATCATTACCTCGTTTGATCACATCCGATTGAAGCTATAAAAGAAAACATCATTCGCTCGTAAAAGAGGTTGAAGATCTTAAGTATTCAATAGGCACCCTGAGCATTTAGAGGTTAAGAAGATTGAACAAGCACGCAGGGCTTCCTCCTTTGGCTTTTCATCATCCTGCTGCATCCGTCCCGCGTCTTCCCGGTTGCACCTTACTCTCGTCAGGGAGAGCAGGGCTACATATTGTTTTATTTTGTTTATTTCATTCTCATCACATTATCATCACTGTGGCCTCTTGTCGTTAGTTCTTTTACTGCATTTAGCATGTTATCTCCTTCCCTAGTTCTCTGCTAGGGGTTTTAAAAAAACAAAAAAAGAGAGGTGCGCATGTTGACGTCTTTTCAGCATTTTATGTTGGTTTTTTTTTGAATGATACTACTGCATTTTGGTTGATCCCCCTCTATTTTGTTTGTTTTTTTATTGTCTTTTTACAAGGTAATCAATCAAGAAAACCCACTTCATCGGCCGGCCGATTGGAGTTGGAGGAGGAAATCCGCATTTATCCCGCATCCCACTCTTCACCAGGTACACGCGATCCCATTTCTTCTTATTGAGGTAAACCCTCTGGCGATCACAACTCCCCTTTTGCACCTCGTGCTATATTCTTTATCACATCATATACATGTTGTCATCATTGTTATTTATTTTTCACTCCCAAAAGTGAGGATTTTTAATCCGATCTACAAATTGGCGATCACGGTGGGACGCCCACTGTTTTCTTTGTTGATTACCATCACCATTGGCACCCTCATGTGCCCTTTCCCCTTAACACCCTCGTGTGTCCTTTCCCCTTAGGCACCCTCGCGTGCCCTTTCCCCTCGGTACCCTCGGTACCCTTTCCCTTGTGCCCCTCGGGCACCCTCCATTGTGCACCCTGCATACACCCCGGATCAGTCAATTGCTGCTTATTAACGCCTTCGACAAGGGCGTCTTTTGATTTAACGCCCCTCACAGGGACGTGTGTTTATTAATTAACGCCCCCTTCAAAGGCGTGTGTTCATTGCATCTGCTGGCATTGTGTTCACTAGTTATATCGTCTGCTATTTAGCGCCCCTCACAGGGACGTGTTTCATTTATTAACGCCCATCTCCAGGGCGTCTGTTTCCATAACTGCTGTCTGCTACATCCTTATCATTGCCTGTGAATTAACGCCCCCTTTCCAGGCGTTTCATTTATTATCAGCGCCTTCCATCAGGGCGTGTCTCGGAGTTTTGACGTCCTCAGTTGCAGGCGTCCTTTCTTTATAACGCCTCACCTCAAGGCGTGTTTTTCCTACCGTCTGTGAGCCCCTCACAGAATTTACGACAGCGACGCTGCCGTGTTTTCATTTTATCACGACCTACTGCAGGGCGTGTCTTTCCTCTTGCTGTGAACACGACCTTCCCAAAGGCGTGTCTTTACTGTTCTTTTCACAGATTGGCTATTATTCATTGCTGGGCATTCGTCTTGATACTACATTGCTGCTTGGATTGTCTTGATTTGTTGGCTTGGTTGAGAGACCTCCTCTCTCTATCCTAGGATCCACACACCCTTCTTGGAATCGGGACGACCCTCCATTGAGCATTCCGTCTCTTTGGACCGGAAATCCCTTTTCCAAGACCTCCGTAAGTCCCCGCACCCGTGGATTCCCTCACGGACGCCGGGCTGGTTGTACCCTCGAAGTACCTGGAGTTTAGAGAACCTATACGTTGTTAAAAGAGAGAAGAACTTAGTTGACCCGGAGGTTGCACTCGGATCAAACTAGGTCTCATTTGGCAAAAGAGTGAACTTTCACAAATAGTCCACCCTAAATTCAAACATCAAACATTAAAATCTTGCGTTTCTTGCCAATCTTGTTTGCATAAACATAGTTGGGTGATTTGATTGCTTTGTTTGGATTGAATATTTTGTGATAATTCCTTCATTAAACATCCTCTCTCTTAAGAATGAAACTCCGTTCAGGTAAAACCATCAACATGTCAGGCAACGGTTACTCTTATGATGATGAGAATGAGAACATATTTGGTCAATATGAGGACCCTCTCCAAGATTCTGTTTATTATGAGGGGAACTACCTTCCTCCTCACCCCCATTACTCACAAGTCCATGTGGTCGATACCACCATCCATGAGGCGGACCCTTCGTCTCAAGTTCCATCTTCCAACACTTCGGGGAACCCTTCCCCATCCATCAATGTCACAGATTTGATCCAAGCTCTCTCCCAGTTGGATGACTCTCAGCGACAAGCCATTCAGGCCGCTTTAAAGGGGAAATCTGTCCTTTCATCTTCCTCTAATCCCCCTCCGGCCGTGAGTGGCCATCAGATTGTTAATGACCAGGCGGTCTTGCATCCCCCTTCCTCTCGTCCACAAACGCCTACTGCAGCCATGCCGGCCCAGCAGGCGAGCTATTCGGTGGTTAGGCATCAATCCTTCCAACCTCCTCGGATTCTACGAACGCCTATACCGCATTCTTTTGTTCAGAATCAGGCCCCAGTCGAGCCCGATACCAACACTCTCTTGCTTCAGAAGTTGGCCAGCATGGAAGAGCAGCTCAAGAAGGTTACAGCAACTAAGAATGCTCTGGAAATTTCTCTTCCTACGTTGCCAGTGTTCCATTTACCACCTTCTGAAATGCCGAATTTCCGGCGATATAATGGGACTGGTAACCCATTCATTCATTTAAAGGATTTCCGATATGAGACTTCTTTCTGGCAAGACAATAAGGCCTCCCTGGCCTACTTATTCAGGAGATCTCTTGAGGGGCCAGCCCTCGAATGGTTCTATTCTCTGGAGCCAGCTGATGCCGGTGATTTTGATGTTATCCAAAGGAAATTCTTGCAAAAGTACAGAGACCGGGTGGGACCGTCCCTTTCTGTTACAGATCTGGTCGCTGAGAGAATGAAGCCTGAGGAAGACTTTATTGTATTTGCTGACAGGTGGCGGTCTATGGCCGAGAAATTAAAGGACACATTGTCGGAACAAGAGCAAGTAAAAATGGTCATTTCTAATGCAACTCCTCAATTCCGGCACATTTTGGCCATGAATAGGCTGACAACTATGGAAGAGCTCTATGAAAGAGCTCGTTATATACAAACACAAATGAAGGATTCGCCCATCATGGGCATGTTTGAGCCGAAGCCTCGGCTGTTTAAGAAGAATACAAATGTCAACAGCGGGCCCACAACTGAGGGCACTGTCACAAACGAGCAGGTTGGCGTAGTTGGCCACCCCCACCACCAGTCAAACCCACGACCTCCGCCACCTCTACAGCAAAACCCCCATTTTACCTCCGCTCCACAACGCCACTTCACACCCCAACCTTCTTTTGCTCCATCACCGAGCCAAGCGCCTCGCACCGACCCACCAGCACCACCACAATACCATCAGGTCCCCCCACCTTCTAACTATGGCCAACAACAACGGAGACCACCGCTTGGCCCCAAGAGGGCCCATTATCCGCCACTCCCAGAGAGTCTCCCTGACATTTTTAATGCTTTGATGGCCGCCAACCTGCTCGTCCTACCAAAAGAAAGAACGGTGTGGCCCGACAATGTTGACACATCCCGTTACTGTGCATTTCACCGCGCCCCTGGTCACAACCTTGATCGTTGTTTCCATTTCAGAGATCATATTTATGATTTGAATGACCAGGGTGGCATTAATTGGGATGAAATGAGGCAAGTCATCGCCACCATGAAAGAGAGAAGGCCGCATCGGCAACAGCAAAACCAGCAACAACAGCCAGCTCCGCAGCAAGTCCAGCCACAGCAAGCTCCAGCACCCCAGCAGGATATGGGGATTGTCCGTAATCCATTGCCGGAGCACGCCCCTAATCAACACGTGAACCCTGTCACGTCTCTCTACGAGGTGGAGAGAGGACAGGGATGGCACGAAGAAAACGCCTCTGTCGGGGCATTCCACCATGATCCAACCCAAAATCAAACTCCGCGCCTTTTGCGCGTTCCTCCTTCTCCTTCTAGTCTCCTATCAGGACGTTCTCTTTTACGCCCCGTCAACCCACCTACCACCACCAATTCCACGGCCTTGCCGGTTCGCTCTCTTCTTAACCGCTTACCACCACAGCAACCTACCATTCCACCTTCCACCACCAATCCTACATCTGCGCCCTCCAGGCCACTCCTACTCCGTTCACCGCCAGCACCCGCTGCCCCCTCTACCACTCCTACACCGGCAAGAGTTCCTCCACCATCAGTACAACCACCTTTTGTGCCACGATCTCTCCTTATTCCACCACCTGCCAATACCCCTCGCATTCGGATATCCCTTTCTTCTCTCACGCCTCCTGCGAGGGCACCTTCTTCAAATACTCCTCCCGTGCCTCCCGCGGGGGCATCTTTATTAAACACCACTACTACGCCTCCTACGAGGGTGCCCCTTTCATTGAATTCCCCTTTGGTATCCCCTAGCAGGATCTCTGCTACCGACATTCCTTCCTCCTCTTCCAACCCTCCTCCTAATATTGCCCCGACAGAGGCGCGTCAAGGCGTAGCGCCGCTCCGTAGTGGACGGATGTTCCACCGTGTTTTCCCACAGAGAGAGATAGAGCCCGTGCAGGGGCCGCAAGAGCAAGAACAGGAACAAGATTCAGTGCTGGGAACTCAGTATGATCTGTTAAAGCACTTGGATCGCACTCCAGCCAGAATCTCCATCCTTGAATTAATCAAGAGGTCCACCACTCATCAGCTGGCCCTGAAGGAATACCTGCAGAAGGTCATGGTCAATGAGGACCTTCCAGTTGAACAGATAATTACAGTCTTGACACCTGCTAGCAGTTAGCCGGCAATCACATTCCATGAACATGAGTTAGCACCTCTACCGGCAAGAAAATATGCCCTGTGTATTACGGTTGATATCAACAAGGTGGCTGTTAAGCAGTGTTTGGTAGACACCGGTGCATCTATCAATGTGTTGCCTCCAAGCACTCTGAAGTTATGCGGTATCCCTGAGAGCCAGATTCGGCCATCCACCATTACTGTCACAGCATATGACAATACAAAGAAACCCCCTCTGGGTATGATTACTCTTAAAGTCAGCTTGGGTCCAGCCACCATTACGGCAGATTTTCATATTCTGGATATGGACCCGACCTTTAATGGCATCTTGGGTCGCCCTTATATTCAGCAGCTTGATGCAGTGCCCTCTATAAACCATCAGTGCCTTAAGTTTCCGCACAAGGGCCGCATTATCAAGGTGACCAGCGTGCCGATCTTGCCAGAGGAGGACATTCATGTAGCTTCATCAGTTCCTTCTATATGGCCAGCCAACAAGCCGTTATTATCTGTGCTGGACGTTCCCCACTCTCAGCCGATGCTATCTGAGACTGTTACAACAGTTGCTATGACACCCCTGCCTTCCAAGGGAAAGAAGAAAAGAAAAATATGATGAATACCCCCGGCTGGAACATTCTGATAAGAATGGGATATCAAGATATCAAGATGGCAAGGGCCTGGGCGCTAAACTCCAGGGCAAGATTAGGCCCATTAAGCCTCAAAAAGTGGTTGCACGAGGCGGCTTAGGCTACAAAGCACCGGGCAAGAATGAAGGAGAGCCGTGGGCTGTCATGACATCCACCTTCAAGCCAGATCGCCAGCCGCTCACCTGGACTTTAAAGACACATTTTGTCACCGGTGGCATTCAGAACAATGAACAGACTACCATCATTACATCACTGCTTGATTGTCAAGATGTGCACGCTAGACAGTTTGCTCCTCACATTGCCCCATTGGCCACTTACAAAGCCCTGGAGTCGTTAAGGCCAGATAAAAGAAGAAAAATGGGTGATCCGGAATGTGACTGGTACAGGTGGTTTGACATGAATGACATCACTTTCTCTTTAAGCCGCCTGTTCATGCCGACAGATCCAGAATGGCCGCCATTGATTCAAGAACTGATTGAAATGCCTGCCGCAATCACAGATAAAAGGCAGATGTTAAGTGACTACACAGATACGGGGGAGCCAGATGTCCCCTTTGAAGAAGGATTTTCCGTGGATAGGCTGTGTGTAGCAACCCTAATAAATGAATAATTGAAATGAATTAAAACATATATATTACAGAAGTAAAATATATAAAAGGAATAGGGTTAATTGGACGAAATAAGAAAAATTAAAAATAACGCCTCTTATTAGGGCGTTAATTCAAAAAGAAACGCCTCTATAAAAGGCGTGACTAAAGAAAGGACGCCCACACGTGCGGTCGTCAACTCTCACGACCAAATAGGCAAGTAAAAGAAACGCCTCTATCTTGGGCGTGTTTTAAAACACGAAACGCCCTTTTTCAAGGCGCTTTTTAATAAACGCCCTTATGCAAGGCGTTAATTCAAGAATACACGCCCTGACCTAAGGCGTTAATTCCATTCGTGAGCCGTTCGAACCCAGAACTTATCCAGGGTAAGTGATAAGCATTAGAAAGAGTTCAAACGTGGTAATGACTCTATCATAGAAGTATTACTTCCACACAATCACCAACCCTACTAGGACATCCAAAATCCTATAAAAACTCTCGTTCATTTAAACCCTAAACCTATTTGATTCGTTCGTCTGCAGAGGTACGTAAGAGGAGCATTCCTTCTTATTTTCCTTAAAATCCCTACGTCTGTTACATGAAGAACTAACAGTTCTTCATCTTCTTCTGTTACAGGTTAAGAAGCCCTACGTTTTGAAGAAGCATAGTTCTTCATCCGGGTAAAAAGAATTATTTACCTTCGTATGATGTTCATATCACAAAGAAACTGATACAGTTTCTTTATTTTCTTATAGGATAACTGCAGTTCTTCTTCTACAATCAAAGCCATCGTCTTCTTCCATCAACCAATAGCCGTGGTCTTCAGGAGCCTAACCGAGCATCATCCTCTGCTAGTCAAACCCCTCACAGTCATCTTCAAATCCATTATTAAGGTAGGTTTTCTCAAGATACTGTAGCCCAAATAAAATTAGTGAAAGATATTATATAAGCATGGCATGCATACGGTCTATATACATATGGTTTCGGTGTGTTTTCTGAATTGTTTGAAAGAGACGCCCTGGAATAGGGCGCTATTTTAAAATAAACGACCATAACAGCGGTCGTCAATTTATTAAGAAACGTCCTGTACACAGGCGTTAATTTTACGAGATCATGACTTAAGCATGTTAAGAACGGATTATATATGAAACCTTGATTATTAATGCATGATCCTGTCTCCAAATCTAGTGTCCTGCAATTTCTTGTATTCACGGCCTGTACAAGGTCGTTTTCCCACGTATTAACGCCTTATCATAGGGCGTGACTTTAAAAGTAACGCCCCTTACTAGGGCGTGTATATGTTAAAATCTTGAAATTCACGACTTGGACAAAGTCGTTTTCCCTATGTAAACGCCCCATCATAGGGCGTGAATTAAAAATAAACGCCCCTTACTAGGGCGTGTATCTGTTAAAATCCTGAAACTCACATATTCTGTAAAATGGAATTGAAAGTAACGCCCCTTCCAAGGGCGCGTTTTTGATAAATTTCTGAGAATAATTATATCCTGTCGAATATGTAAATGATGAGACGCCTGCCCCTGCAGTCGTCAACTTTTAAGAAACGCCCCCAGGAAAGGCGTGTTTTTGATAAATTAATGAAATAATGGAAATTCTGCAAATTGGCAATATATGTAAACGCCCTTCAGTTAGGCGTTAATTACTTGAGACACGACTTGACCTAAGTCGTTATTTTACTGTAAACTGATTTTTCCTCTGATTTGCTAACCGATGGTTTATATATTATACATATATATATATACCGGCACTATTCTCCACTCCGTGAGTATAGTCCCACGTTTCATGTTGATTTATCGACCACACTCAACTCTCATTGACATACAAGCTCTCCATTGGACATTCCGTTCCTTTGGACTAGCGAGTTAGTCATAGAGACCTCCGTAAGACTCCTCGTAGCCTTGGATTCCCTCAAGGCCGACTGAGCTGGTTGTACCCTAAAAACCCATTACACGATCCTTGCCATGTCAATCTAAAAGAAACATGGTATACCGGCCCTTATGATTATACAAAGAGTATATCATAAGAAATTCTTGATGGGATGATGATATCATGCCATATCTTGTCATTCTTGTAAACCCCAATTCTATGATAAGAATGAGGGTATCTTGCTTGATCTAATATTCATGTGGACCTCAATTCTATATAAAGAATGTCCATATTGATTTGTCATGGTACCTAAGTTAAGGGAACCATAATCTACCTAGTTTTATCGACATCGTGATTATACCGTTATTATCGCCATTCTATGTCCTTTGTCATATTTTGGACTCTATTCTATCAAAGTTGTCATACGTGTCTACAAGCTTGATTATTGAAATTCTATATTGGCTATATAAACAAGAGTGGATGTCAAAACACATGATAAATGCCTGCGCATATAGGGCCCGATCTGGTCCTGGGAGGAGCACCCGAAAGTACTTGTGCCCATGGGAGTTAAAATGATAAGGTATCTGGCATTATACCGAGTACTTGACTTGCTTGATTGGACATTCCACACATATCTTGTACTTGACTCGTACTTGACATGAAATGAAATGCGTGGCCCGAAAAAGGGTAATTTACTTGCTTGATACATGATAGCCAAAGTTCTTGACATGACTCGATAATGGTACTTGCTTGAATATCTTGAATAACTCGTATCTTGTTCATGAAAGTTCATCTTATTTCTTTGATATTACATTCTCTCTATCTTGTCGTTTCATGCGAGCATGCATAGCTTTATTGCATTCATGAAAATGTAATTACTTAAACCCCTTGCTAGTACTTGAGATATAATTTCCTACTGAGCGTTCGCTCATTCCGTTTGTCCCTTTTTACTTTTCAGGTAAGTCCGACGACGATGGAAGTCAATCGGATGGGAATGGTCAAGAGTGAAAGTGATAGAGCTTCTACAAGTGTCGTCTAGTCTTTTCTATAGTTTCTTGAGTCAACTATGTATTCTTTTCCTTTTTATTTAACAGAGTATTGGATTTGTAATAGTCTATCCATTATGAAATAAAGGATTGGGTTATCTTGCTATTTTGCGCATCTCTGTCTTTGTGTCGAATACACGACCACTCTGATTGACATGATTGATATAGACACGTCGCGCATCTCTGGGTATCTTCCGCGCTCGGGGCGTGACAGTCTTTGTGGTATCAGAGCCTAAGGTATTCAATTCCTAGGAAACCCAAGTCCAAGGATAGGTTTCAAAACCTTTAACCAAGTGAGAGTGGGTAGAACCAAGGGTTAAATGATCAATGAGTCCTTTATAAGATCATAGTGATATAATACTAACATAGCTATTGTAATTGTAGGATAATGGCTGCCGAACGTGCTCAATGGCGCAACATGCAGCGTACCCTTCAAGGGATGACCCAAGTGCTACAACAGGTAGCACAAGGTGGTGCTCCACGAGCTGGAAGCTTACACCAAGCATTCAAGAATATGAATCCCCCGAAGTTCATGGGATCGACCGATCCAGACGATGCCGAGCATTGGGTTCGGGAGATTGAACGTATATTCCGTGTCATGCAATGCACGGATCAGGACAAAGTCTTATTAGCTACTTTCCAGTTAGAAAAGGATGCTAGATGCTGGTGGGAGTCGATTGAAGCTACAATTGACCCAACTCAAGTTACATGGGGAGAATTCGTTGAATATTTCAACGCCAAATATTTCTCTGATAGGGTCCAGGAAAAGAAGGCCGCCGAATTTGCCGCATTAAAGCAAAGATCTTTATCGGTGGCTGATTATGAAGCACAGTTCTCTAGACTGTCTAAATATGCTAAGCATTTAATTAGCACGGAAAAGATGAAAGCCCGTAGATTTCTTAATGGGCTTAGGCCCCACTACATTACTCAACTGGCGCCTATGGATATTCAAGTTTATACTGAAATAGTGCGCCGAGCTCAGTTGCTTGAAGATGCCACGGAACTATCTGATAGGATCCGTGGGAAAGACAAAAAGGAGCAAGTCACAAGTTCGGGTTCTTTTAAACCCAACTTTAAGAAGAGGCCCAATAATGGAGGTTCTTCCTCTCAAGATCAGAAGTTCAAGAAATCCAAGCCTTTCTCTATCACCACTACCCCTTCAAACGTAGTATGCAAGCATTGTGACAAGGCTGGTCACAAAACAGAAGAATGCTGGAGGAAATTAGGAGCATGTCTCCGTTGTGGGAGTCGTGAACATCGGATTCCCGATTGTCCATTAATGAATGACCAAGATGGTGAGGGTAAACGCCCAGTGACAAGGAACGCGCGTCTTCATGCAATCCAAGAGACCGAACCAGAAGAAGAAGGCGGATTGGTGGAAGGTACATTAAAAATTTGTTCCAAATATGCACATGTCTTATTTGATACAGGTGCATCGCATTCCATTATTTCCAAGAAGTTTGCTGACCCATTACCTCTAGAACCAGAATGGATGAAGATAATATTGTCTACTCCTCTCGGAAACGAGACGGATATCACACATCATTACCAAAATTGTGAGGTATTGGTTCGAGGAAAGAATTTTCCTATTGATCTTATCTGCTTAGATCTAAAAGAATATGATGTTATACTAGGAGCAGATTGGTTATCCAAATACCAGGCAACGGTTGATTGCCGTGATAGCAAGATTGTTTTCAAGGAATTTTCGGAACTGACTTATACTAGTCCTAAGAGTCGAAGCAAATCCCCTCTTATTTCGGCTCTTCGAGCAAGCAAGCTCGTCAAGAAAGGATGTGTATCCTTCCTTGCTTTTGTCACTAATAAAGAAGCTGAGGAAACCAAGATAGAAGACGTTCAAGTAGTACGAGAATTCCCAGACGTATTTCCGGAAGAACTGCCGGGATTACCCCCGCAAAGAGATGTGGCCTTTACCATCGACTTAGTCCCTGGTGCTGGTCCGGTTTCAAAGGCACCATATAGAATGTCCCCTGCTGAACTCAAGGAGTTGAAGGAGCAGTTGATGGAACTAATCCGAAAAGGGTTTATTAGACCAAGTACTTCCCCATGGGGAGCACCAGTCTTATTTGTAAAGAAGAAGGATGGATCCATGAGATTGTGTATTGACTACCGACAGTTGAATCATCTTACTATCAAGAACAAGTATCCACTGCCGAGAATCGATGAATTGTTTGATCAGATTTCAGGATCCAAATATTTCTCCAAGATTGATCTCCGGTCGGGATATCATCAACTAAGGATCAAGGATGATGACATTCACAAGACCGCATTCAGAAGCAGGTATGGCCATTACGAATTTGTTGTTATGCCTTTTGGACTAACAAATGCCCCTGCTGCCTTTATGCAGTTAATGAATAGCATATTCAGGCCTTACTTGGATCAATTCATAGTAGTCTTCATCGATGATATATTGATATATTCTAAGACTAAGGAAGAACATGAAGAGCATTTGAGGATTGCATTGCAAGTCTTGAGGACAAATCAATTATATGCTAAACTCAGCAAATGCGAGTTCTGGCTTGAAGAAGTGGCTTTTCTCGGACATGTCATATCCAAGGACGGTTTATCTGTGGATCCGTCAAAAGTTGAAGCTGTGAGAAACTGGGAGAGACCCACTAATGCAAGCGAGATCAGAAGTTTCTTGGGTCTTGCAGGCTATTATCGGCGATTTATCAAAGATTTCTCTAAGATCGCCGTACCACTTACAAGATTAACTCGTAAGGAGATCCGATATGAATGGAGCGAGGAATGTGAAAGCAGTTTCCAAACTCTCAAGGATCATCTCACCACAGCTCCAGTCTTAGCCCTACCAATTGGAGGAGAGAAATTCGAGGTCTACACTGATGCTTCTGGCATTGGCCTCGGATGCGTTCTAATGCAACATGGGAAGGTCATAGCATATTCTTCTCGTCAACTGAAGAAGCATGAGGAGAATTACCCCGTCCATGACTTAGAATTGGCCGCGGTAGTATTTGCCCTAAAGATATGGAGACACTATCTCTATGGGGTACAGTTTACTGTATACTCCGATCACAAAAGTCTCAAATATCTATTTTCGCAAAAGGAGCTGAACATGAGACAAAGACGTTGGCTAGAATATCTCAAGGATTTCGACTTCAATATACAATACCATCCCGGAAAGGGTAATTATGTTGCTGATGCCCTTAGTCGAAAGCCGAGAGCGATAATAGCAAATTGTATGATACAAGAATGGAGGTTACTTGAACAATTCTCTGAGCTCAATATAAACTTGGACATGGAATCCAAATTTGTCACACTATCCCATGTAAGCATACAGTCAGATTTGTTATCTGAGATACAAACACTTCAGGATGATGATCCCATGTTAGTAGAAATCAAAGGCAGATTAGAAGGACAATCTGATTTTCAACTAACTTCTGATGGAAGGCTATCGTTCAAAGATAGAATTTGTATACCCGATTGTCCGGAATTAAAGAAGAAGATCTTAGATGAAGCTCACAGATCAAGATACACTATTCATCCTGGATCAACTAAAATGTACCAAGATGTAAAGAGGAACTTTTGGTGGCCCAATATGAAAAGAGAAATAGCGGACTATGTATCACGCTGTCTCACATGCCAACAGGTCAAGGCGGAACATCAAAAGCCTGCGGGAAAACTACATCCTCTAGATATTCCTAAGTGGAAATGGGAGGATATTGGTATGGACTTCATCATGGGTTTGTCTAAATCTAAAGGAGGACATGATGGAATCTGGGTTATCATTGATCGATTGACTAAATCGGCACATTTCTTGCCAATCAAAAGCCGATGGTCGATTGATGTGCTAGCTGCACTATACATTAAAGAAATAGTCAGGATACATGGAATTCCTGTCTCAATCGTGTCTGATAGAGATCCCCGTTTTACTTCTCATTTTTGGAAGGGATTACAACATTCGTTGGGGACAAGGCTCAACTTTAGTACTGCTTTTCACCCACAAACGGATGGTCAGACCGAGCGAACTAATCAAGTTGTTGAAGATGTGCTGAGAGCATGCATTATTGACTTTGGAGGAAGCTGGCATGACCACTTACCTTTAGTTGAATTTGCATATAATAATAGCTACCAAGCTAGTATCCAAATGGCACCTTTCGAAGCCTTATACGGAAGGAGTTGCCGATCTCCCATATGTTGGAACGAAGTTGGAGAAAAACAACTATTAGGTCCAGACATGGTAAGGGATACAACCGAGAAGATACAAGTAATCAGAGAAAGATTACAAGTTGCTCAGACAAGGCAAAAGGCTTATGCTGATACCAGGAGAAGAGATCTTGAATTCCAGGTTGGAGATCATGTATTTCTTAAAATATCCCCTGGACGCGGCATACGAAGATTTGGTGTTAAGGGCAAGCTTACGCCAAGATTCATCGGACCGTTTGAGGTACTCGAAAGAGTTGGCGAGGTTGCTTATCGCATCGCGTTGCCTCCTCAGTTGTCCGAGGTACACAATGTATTTCACATATCTATGTTGAAGAGGTATGTACACGATCCGTCACATATTATTGAGCATGGAGATCTGGTGATCCAGAAAGATCTCACATATGAACAAAGGCCCTTGAAGATATTAGATCGAGAAATACGAGCTCTAAGGAATAAGGTTATTCCCATGATCAAGGTGCAATGGAATAAGAATCCTGAACGCGAAGCGACATGGGAGACCGAGGAATCTATGAAGAAACGATTTCCCGAGTTATTCTAAGAGGTATATGTCCTACACTCTCCGCGTGTATAATTATATATATATTGAATTTGGGGACCAAATTCTTTTTAAGTGGGGGAGGGTGTAGCAACCCTAATAAATGAATAATTGAAATGAATTAAAACATATATATTACAGAAGTAAAATATATAAAAGGAATAGGGTTAATTGGACGAAATAAGACAAATTAAAAATAACGCCTCTTATTAGGGCGTTAATTCAAAAAGAAACGCCTCTATAAAAGGCGTGACTAAAGAAAGGACGCCCACACGTGCGGTCGTCAACTCTCACGACCAAATAGGCAAGTAAAAGAAACGCCTCTATCTTGGGCGTGTTTTAAAACACGAAACGCCCTTTTTCAAGGCGCTTTTTAATAAACGCCCTTATGCAAGGCGTTAATTCAAGAATACACGCCCTGACCTAAGGCGTTAATTCCATTCGTGAGCCGTTCGAACCCAGAACTTATCCAGGGTAAGTGATAAGCATTAGAAAGAGTTCAAACGTGGTAATGACTCTATCATAGAAGTATTACTTCCACACAATCACCAACCCTACTAGGACATCCAAAATCCTATAAAAACTCTCGTTCATTTAAACCCTAAACCTATTTGATTCGTTCGTCTGCAGAGGTACGTAAGAGGAGCATTCCTTCTTATTTTCCTTAAAATCCCTACGTCTGTTACATGAAGAACTAACAGTTCTTCATCTTCTTCTGTTACAGGTTAAGAAGCCCTACGTTTTGAAGAAGCATAGTTCTTCATCCGGGTAAAAGAATTATTTACCTTCGTATGATGTTCATATCACAAAGAAACTGATACAGTTTCTTTATTTTCTTATAGGATAACTGCAGTTCTTCTTCTACAATCAAAGCCATCGTCTTCTTCCATCAACCAATAGCCGTGGTCTTCAGGAGCCTAACCGAGCATCATCCTCTGCTAGTCAAACCCCTCACAGTCATCTTCAAATCCATTATTAAGGTAGGTTTTCTCAAGATACTGTAGCCCAAATAAAATTAGTGAAAGATATTATATAAGCATGGCATGCATACGGTCTATATACATATGGTTTCGGTGTGTTTTCTGAATTGTTTGAAAGAGACGCCCTGGAATAGGGCGCTATTTTAAAATAAACGACCATAACAGCGGTCGTCAATTTATTAAGAAACGTCCTGTACACAGGCGTTAATTTTACGAGATCATGACTTAAGCATGTTAAGAACGGATTATATATGAAACCTTGATTATTAATGCATGATCCTGTCTCCAAATCTAGTGTCCTGCAATTTCTTGTATTCACGGCCTGTACAAGGTCGTTTTCCCACGTATTAACGCCTTATCATAGGGCGTGACTTTAAAAGTAACGCCCCTTACTAGGGCGTGTATATGTTAAAATCTTGAAATTCACGACTTGGACAAAGTCGTTTTCCCTATGTAAACGCCCCATCATAGGGCGTGAATTAAAAATAAACGCCCCTTACTAGGGCGTGTATCTGTTAAAATCCTGAAACTCACATATTCTGTAAAATGGAATTGAAAGTAACGCCCCTTCCAAGGGCGCGTTTTTGATAAATTTCTGAGAATAATTATATCCTGTCGAATATGTAAATGATGAGACGCCTGCCCCTGCAGTCGTCAACTTTTAAGAAACGCCCCCAGGAAAGGCGTGTTTTTGATAAATTAATGAAATAATGGAAATTCTGCAAATTGGCAATATATGTAAACGCCCTTCAGTTAGGCGTTAATTACTTGAGACACGACTTGACCTAAGTCGTTATTTTACTGTAAACTGATTTTTCCTCTGATTTGCTAACCGATGGTTTATATATTATACATATATATATATACCGGCACTATTCTCCACTCCGTGAGTATAGTCCCACGTTTCATGTTGATTTATCGACCACACTCAACTCTCATTGACATACAAGCTCTCCATTGGACATTCCGTTCCTTTGGACTAGCGAGTTAGTCATAGAGACCTCCGTAAGACTCCTCGTAGCCTTGGATTCCCTCAAGGCCGACTGAGCTGGTTGTACCCTAAAAACCCATTACACGATCCTTGCCATGTCAATCTAAAAGAAACATGGTATACCGGCCCTTATGATTATACAAAGAGTATATCATAAGAAATTCTTGATGGGATGATGATATCATGCCATATCTTGTCATTCTTGTAAACCCCAATTCTATGATAAGAATGAGGGTATCTTGCTTGATCTAATATTCATGTGGACCTCAATTCTATATAAAGAATGTCCATATT
The DNA here is from genome assembly GCA_022559845.1 of Amorphophallus konjac. NCBI lineage: Eukaryota > Viridiplantae > Streptophyta > Magnoliopsida > Alismatales > Araceae > Amorphophallus > Amorphophallus konjac. The sequence continues at coordinate 182,600,648 of CM040121.1, read as the reverse complement.
GATTTGTCATGGTACCTAAGTTAAGGGAACCATAATCTACCTAGTTTTATCGACATCGTGATTATACCGTTATTATCGCCATTCTATGTCCTTTGTCATATTTTGGACTCTATTCTATCAAAGTTGTCATACGTGTCTACAAGCTTGATTATTGAAATTCTATATTGGCTATATAAACAAGAGTGGATGTCAAAACACATGATAAATGCCTGCGCATATAGGGCCCGATCTGGTCCTGGGAGGAGCACCCGAAAGTACTTGTGCCCATGGGAGTTAAAATGATAAGGTATCTGGCATTATACCGAGTACTTGACTTGCTTGATTGGACATTCCACACATATCTTGTACTTGACTCGTACTTGACATGAAATGAAATGCGTGGCCCGAAAAAGGGTAATTTACTTGCTTGATACATGATAGCCAAAGTTCTTGACATGACTCGATAATGGTACTTGCTTGAATATCTTGAATAACTCGTATCTTGTTCATGAAAGTTCATCTTATTTCTTTGATATTACATTCTCTCTATCTTGTCGTTTCATGCGAGCATGCATAGCTTTATTGCATTCATGAAAATGTAATTACTTAAACCCCTTGCTAGTACTTGAGATATAATTTCCTACTGAGCGTTCGCTCATTCCGTTTGTCCCTTTTTACTTTTCAGGTAAGTCCGACGACGATGGAAGTCAATCGGATGGGAATGGTCAAGAGTGAAAGTGATAGAGCTTCTACAAGTGTCGTCTAGTCTTTTCTATAGTTTCTTGAGTCAACTATGTATTCTTTTCCTTTTTATTTAACAGAGTATTGGATTTGTAATAGTCTATCCATTATGAAATAAAGGATTGGGTTATCTTGCTATTTTGCGCATCTCTGTCTTTGTGTCGAATACACGACCACTCTGATTGACATGATTGATATAGACACGTCGCGCATCTCTGGGTATCTTCCGCGCTCGGGGCGTGACACTGTGGGCCGGCCTTTTCTCCCTCACTTCTGTGCATCCATTGGTGTTGGCTTCTCTCTATTCCCGTTGGTTTGGTCACGTGCCGCGACCACCACCGATTACTATCAACTTGTCTCCCGATTCAATTCAGATTTCCCTCCCGATTGCTCCTTCGCTCCTCGAGCGATTTGCTGAAGACTCCATCTCGCCCCCGCGTGGGCCATCTTTGATTAAATCTTTCTCCAAACTTGCAATTTCCACTCCACCTACTATTCTCCCTTCACATTGCTTTTTACTTGAAAAAGAAAATAAAAACAAAGGAAAACATGAAAACGAAAAAAAAACGCCAAATCTCCAATATTCCAATCCTCCATTTCTTTTGAGGAGACCTCCTACTTTTCTCCCGAGCGCATCCCAACCCAGGGGCCGCTCTTCCAAGATTCCTTGGTAAATCTTTTCTCCCCCTCTGGTGAGGGGCCCTCCCCTGTATCACCTCCTGTATCCACTTTATCACCTCCTTCTTTCCCTTATAATCAAGCTAGTTGCTCTTCCTCCCTTTCTTCCTCTTCTTCTAATAAAAATCATGGGGTAAATTCACACAAGAAGGCCAAGGGTAAGCAGATTCCTCGCAGATTTTTGTTGGAATTGGCCATTAGATGCCAAGCTTGTTTAGCTCTCCCTGAGTTTGTGGAAGATCCAATTATCCTGCCAGAGTTAGAAATTGAGGATTCTATCGCTTCTGATGAGGGTTTGGGTGTCTATGAAATCATGAATGATGAAGACCCTATTGAAGAGGGGGATGAAAGTTATGAAGAATATGAGGACGAGGCTGATACTTTTGCTAGTGGTATGAGAAGATTCGACGAACCATCAGCCTCCGTAGAAGAACCTACCAAAGAAATCAATTTGGGTACCGAGGAAGACCCTAGGATTGTCCTCATTAGCAAAAATTTGCCGCCCTCCGAAGAGGAGGCGCTCATCTTAGTTCTTCAAGAATACAAAGACACGTTCGCATGGAGTTATGAAGATATGCCTGGATTAGACCCTGCGCTTGTTGAACATCGCCTTACACTTAAGCCAGGGTCTGTCCCGGTAAAACAACGGTTGAGGCGTTTCCACCCTAGCATGGCTTTGAAAATGAAAGAAGAGGTCGATAAACTCCACAAGGTTAGATTCGTTAGAGTCGTCCTTTATCCCAATTGGGTGGCTAACATTGTCCCAGTTATGAAGAAAGATGGAAAAGTTCGAATTTGCATAGATTTCCGGGACCTCAACCGGGCGTGTCCTAAGGATGACTTCCCCCTCCCTCATATTGATGTGTTGATTGATAACACGGCAGGATTTGAGACTCTTTCTTTCATGGATGGCTTTTCAGGCTATAATCAGATTCGCCTGGCCGAAGAAGATCAAGAGAAAACTTCATTCACTACACCATGGGGCACATATTGTTATGTGGTCATGCCCTTTGGACTTAAGAATGCTGGAGCCACTTATCAAAGGGCTATGATGGCAATTTTTCATGACATGATTCATATTTATATTGAGGTGTATGTGGATGACCTGGTTGTGAAATCAAGAACAAGGATTGAGCATCCTGGGGTTCTGGCTAAGGTTTTGCAGAGATCATGAGAATTTCAATTGAAAATGAACCCCAAGAAGTGCGTATTTGGCGTTTCTTCAGGGAAGTTGCTCGGTTTCATTGTTAGCAAGAGGGGAATTGAAGTTGATCCCAACAAGGCAAAAGCCATTAGAGATATGCCTCCTCCCAAGAATTTGAAGGAAGTCCGAGGATTAATCGGGAGGTTGCAATTCATTCGCCGCTTCGTCTCCCAGCACTCGCAGAGGTGTAGGCCGTTCTACGAGCTTACTAAGCCGGGAGTCAAGTTTAATTGGGATGACAAATGTCAGGCAGCCTTTGACGGATTGAAGGATTATTTGGTCAATCCTCCTGTCCTGAGGCCGCCAGTTCCAGGCAAGCCACTTATTCTCTATGTTTCGGTCCTGGATGACTCCGTAGGTGCTGTCTTAGCTCAAGTGGATGAGGAAGGTAAGGAGAGGGCAGCATACTACTTGTCTAAACTTCTTAACCCCTGTGAGCAGAGATACTCAGCCATGGAGAAGACTTGTGCAGCTTTGGTTTGGGTAGTTCAGAAGCTAAAACACTACTTCCTAGCTCACGAGGTTCACCTCATTGCTCGCATGAATCCAATCAAATTCCTCCTTGAAAAATCTGTCCTCACTGATCGATTAGCACGCTGGCAAAGCTTCCTTTCTCAATTTGATATCACTTACATTCAGCAAAAAGCTATCAAAGGTTATGCCATTGCCGAGCATCTTGCTCACCACCCTCTCCCCCGCTTTGATCCTGTCAATTCAGAGTTCCCAGATGAAGAATTAATGTCCATTAATCAATCCCATGATCCTATGTGGACGTTACATTTTGATGGAGCTCTTAATTCTCAAGGAAGAGGGATCGGCATGGTTCTTTTAACACCCAAAGGGGTCACCATTCCATTCGCAGCTCGGCTCACTTTTCCCGTCACCAATAACATAGCCGAGTATGAAGCTCTTTTGGCCGGTCTTAAAACCGCTCATCAATATGGTGTCACTCATTTACGAATTGTCGGTGACAGTCAGCTTATTCTGCGCCAGGTGCTGGTCAAGTGCCGCACCATCAATCCTAAGCTCAAGCCCTATCAGGAACTCACTTCAGCTTACGCCAAACTCTTCACTAAATTGATTTTCGTTCATGTCCCGCGTAGCCAGAACATCTTGGCCGACACACTTGCTTCCTTAGCTTCCGCTTTAGTCTTCCCTCCTGAGCGTGATTTTCATGTCCCCCTGATTCATCAGCGTGATACTCCAGCCATTAAGGATCGTGCTTTTCTTGATATTAGGGATCAGGTGCTTGAGAAGGTTAGACGGAAAGAAGCTCTTGAAGGCAAAGAGGTCATGCTATTGGATTGGCAAGAAGAGTTGGCTGACGAAGAAAAGCCTTGGTATTATGAGATTGCCAGATACTGTGATGATCAGTCTTATCACGAGGAAGCCACTACAGAAGAAAAGAAAACAATAAGAAGAGTGGCTCAACGTTATACTTTGGTTGGGGGTGTGCTCTACAGAAGAGGGCTCACCGGTGTTTTATTGAGATGCCTCGATGATGATGAATCTTGGAAAGTTGTGGAAGAGGCGCATTCTGGTGTGTGTGGTGGTCATGTGAACAGCCAGATGCTAGCTAAGAAGATTCTTAGACTAGGTTTCTATTGGCCCACTCTAGAAGAGGATTATTCTATCTATGTTCGAAGGTGTGTTAAGTGCCAACTGCACGCCGACAAGATTCATTCTCCTGCTTCTTCACTCCATCCTACGTCCTCCCCATGGCCTTTTTCCATGTGGGCTTTTGATATCATTGGACCTCTTGGTGACTCGAACCCCCTGACCAAGCAAAAATCATTCATTCTCACGGCAACGGAGTACTTCACCAAGTGGGCGGAAGCAGAAGCTTACGTGGAAATTAAAGCATCAACCGTCTGCAAATTTATTATGAAGAACATCATCACGAGGTTCGGCATCCCAAGCACCATCGTCACCGACAATGGGCCTCAATTTATCTCTCAAGATCTCAAGGATCTCTGCAACAGGTATAACATTGCATTGCATCATTCTTCTCCCTATTATCCGTAGGGCAATGGCCAAGCAGAGGCCACTAATAAAACCTTAATCAAAATTGTTAAGAAGACGTGCGAGGCTAATAAATTTTCGGACTGGCCAGACAAGCTGGTTGAAGCTCTTTGGGCCTACCGCACTTCCATTCGAACCCCCACTGGGCAAACTCCTTTCGCCCTTACTTATGGAATGGAGGCCGTAGTCCCTTATGAGATTCTTATCCCCTCTCTGCGAGTACAATTGGATGAGGAACTCTCTATCGATGAACGTCGTGATTCACTCCTTGCCCAATTGGAACTCCTAGATGAGAAGCGTCTGGTCGCCGCTGAGCATGCGCGCGTTTATCAAAACAGGCTCTCACGTTTTTATCAAAAGAAGGTAATTGAGAGAAAATTTAAGGTCGGTGAAATGGTAATCAAAAGAATTTTTGTAAAACCAGGTGGCTCTCGTTCAAAGCTCCAACCAAATTGGGAAGGGCCGTTCATCATAAAAGACGTTTATCCTGGCAATGCTTATAAACTGGTTAATGCTGAAGGAGAGGAATTAACTCACCCCTGGAACGGTTTGTGTCTCAAGAAATATTACCCCTGAACAAAAAAATCCAAACAAAATTTGAAAACTTCCCAAAAAAAAAAAATCCAAAGAAAATAGAAATCTCCCAAATAATCAAAAAAAAATCGAATATTTTCAAAATCAAAAACAAAAAAAGAGAGTTTTCTTTCATGGTTCTCCTTTTTGGGCTGACATGACAGGCAAAGGTCCACGGTCCGAAAGGTCAAAATTCAAAATCCATTCATCAGTCTTGCTAATTTAAAATGGGAGTTGACCCCGCACACACTACACACTTTACTCTTGAGCTCAAGCAGTGCAAAATCTGATGGAAAGTCGAAACCAGACCAAAGGCGAAAGACGATATCCATTCTTTTCTTCTTCGGCCCACAAGGGAGGAAGGGAGGTCTCGAGGTAGACACGCCAAGCCTATCCGCCGCCCTAGTAGGAGGAAGTCAGGGCCCAAAAAGGAACAAATGCCACAAATAGCCCAAGTACAATTAGGTTGTTCATCAAGTTCAAATCTATTCAATGCAAATCAATTCCAAAGTGAAAGTCAAATGGTGAAAAGAAAAGCATGTCAAGAGGGCAAAGTCCCCGCAAGGAAAACCTTGGGCGTATGCATGCAATATAAAGAGGCAAAAGGCAACAAAGCGTCCCTACGCCAAAGACCGAACCCCAACAGGCATAGAGTAGGGGAGGTAGCTTTGCCTCAGGTATCTCTGAATCTTTTGTGGGCTTCCTTATACCTTCTTTTTTTTATTTTTGGAAAAGTCATGAACCAGCAGAATGGTCGAGACAAACTGAAGAGAATGCACTGCACGAAATCTTGTGTATAAGTTTAACCATATTCACGCCAATTCCCCTTTTAATTATTCAAGAAAGGTTAATGGATCTTAGATGATGACCGAGTGGGGCCCACCACCTTAATTTCTTTGTCAGCTCAATTTGGGAGGAATAAAATTAACGCCTTTGTTCAAGGCGCTTCAATGTTAATTCACGCCTATCTTAAAGTCGTTTCTTTAAAAATAACGCCTCTTGGAAGGTCGTGTTTTCAACAAAATTCAAAAAAAATCTTTTCACAGTAACGCCGTCTCCGAGGGCGTCTTTTACTTGGGTAACGACCTAATCTAAGGCGTGTTTTTCAGAAAATCCCTAAAAAAAATATATACATATACTGAAAAGAACAAAAAATAAATTCTTCATATTGCATGAGTTGCATTCTTGCCTGGACATCTTTTAATTATTGTTTACATATGTGTGATTGCATGAGGCATCCCCGAGTTTTGATTATTTCATTTTGCCTTATTAAAGGCTTGGCCCCTTGACCCGTCATTTAAGGTCAAAATATTGCCACCCCTTGCTTATTGGGCAAGGGGCCAAGTCGAACAGATGAATTAACCTGTTTTATTCAAGTGAAAACCGCAGCTGCAGATACAGGGCAAAGTAAAACAAACACGAGGGACGTGGAAAGAAAAAGTACACAAACACAAGTCCACAACCATACAAGTACTCAGGTAACAAAAGCTCAAATCTCATATACATATATATATCATCATGTCTATCATGTACAGGTGTGAAGGTGGAGGAGTACAAGTACAAAACTCTCAGCTCTCACCTCCACCTTCTCTACTCTCCTGCTCTCAACCTCCTCCTCACCGTCCTGAGCTGGCACTGGTGGAGGCGGCATAGGCCCCCGCGAAGAAGCCGGAACCCGAACGTGTCCCCCTGCCTCGCTCCTCTCTCGGAGGGAAGAACCCGCCACGAAGGTGGAGCTGGTGAAGGAGTACCCCGCAGCCCGTGCTCGCTCACGGCCTCGCTGCAGCCACTCCTCGGACACTCGCAGCCGCTCCTGGGAAAGGATCAACTGGGTCCTTGAGTCCGCCAGCTCACGCTCTCGTGTCGTCAGCTGCTCCTGGAACCGGGCACGCTCCGCCTGGTGCTCCTCCCGCTCACGAGCCCGCTCCTCGCGCTCCCGAGCACGCTCCCTCCTCTCCAGCTCTAGGGCAACTCGCAGCTCGGCTACGTCCTGAGGAAGCTAACTGCGTCGCTGCAGGGTCCGCTGAAGCTCTGCGATCCGCTGATCGCAGATCGACAACTCGGTACGTATCGCCTTCAGCTGAGCAGCCTACAAACAGGTAAACAAATCATCAGTTCCACAGTTCAATAATTCATGAAATGAAATAACAACATGTGACTGAAGGTAGATCACGCACCTGTGAGCTCGTCGCTCGGAAGCCCTCATCTACGCAGATAAGAGTGGCTCGAAGCTCTTCAGTCTGTAAAAATGAATTTTTATCAGTGCACAATTTATATCTAATCATTATTTGAATGAGGTTTCGAGTTCAGAATTTACCCGTGAAGCAAGGTCACGCTCCGCCACCTCGGCTCGCGCTATCGCACCAGCCAGCTGCTCCGTCAGTGCAGTCACCTCTGCACTAGGCCCCCTCGAGCTGGAGGCCTCCCCCGGATCTCTCCTCGCTGCTCCCTGCTGGGCACGCTGCATTCATTAAGACCGTCAGTGGCTAATCATTAATTCAACAAAACACAAGAATTCATCTGCATATAGGAATAATTTAAACACTCACCAGGGTCTCCAAGTCTGCCCGTGTGGCAGCTAGCTGGTCCTCCAGGATGTGGAGGTGGGCCTGTGCATCTATCGCCGCTATGTCCCTCGCATCCTGCATTCATTACATGTTAGTCGCATAATAGTTACATAAGCATTTGCATTTAATTTAGAAATAGGTGCATTCATACATACCCCTAAGACCCTCATCTGAGGTCTGCCGGCGTGAACCTCCCAGTAGCGCCGGAGGTACTCGGAGCTGTCAGTCGCGTGGGAAACGACTGTGGTCCCGCCACGCTGCCAGTCGGCGTACTGCTCCTCGAATCGCACCCTCCAGTCGGTCGTCTTGGTGCGACCGCGGGTCTTCTTGCCAATCCCTCGAGGCTCTCCGACCTCGATCCACTCCTGGGGCAGGCCCAAGGTCCTCATCACCAGCCGAAGCCGTAACGGCTCAATCTCGCTCAAGCAGTGTAGCCACAGCTCACGCCCGAAGCGAGGTCGCCCCGATACGACCCAAGGCTGGCCCTCATCTGTCATCCCCTCATATGGTCTCCACTGCACCTGCATTCATGAACACGCATCATTATCATTTCATCATATTCAAATAAACAACAAAAAGAAACGCATATCATTCATTCATACATACCAGCGAGGGAGGGAAGTCGCGGAACTCCCTCCGTAGAACCCACAACTCGTAGTCAAGTGGGGCACCGAAGACGACGGGCAACCAGCGTCGCGCCAGAGGGAAGGATCCCTCAGCTCCTGGCCGTGGGTCAACGCGCCCCATCGGCATGTATAGGTGGCTCCACACCTGCATCCATGCATTGCAATTAGTACTATATTCACATGCATCATAATAAAGAAAAGATAAGAAATGAGAAATTGCATACCTGAAGAAGAGGTGAGAAGCCACTGACGGTCGTCTCACGGCCTGTCCCCGTGGACAGATCAGCCATCAAATGCGCCAGCAGGGCCGCTCCCCAAGCATATGTGCCAACCGTCTCCAGATCCTCAAGGATGCGTAAGAAGCGGCAGTTGATGACATCGGCTTTCGTCCCCAGCAATAATCTCCCGAGCAGCAGCAGCAGGAACCTCCTCAGGTCTCGGTCCGCTCTCTCATGGTCAGTCGGGTCCTGGCAGCATGCCGCTCTCACCCCGTCAGTCAATCGCTGTGCAAACTCACCTAAGGTCTCCCCCGACCTATGCCTGGCATCTCCTAGACCCATCGCTGTAGTCAGGTCCGTACGGAAAATGGTCCTACACTCGCTAGGTCCCACATAGACCATCTCAAGCCCTAGTAGCCTCTGGGCCATCTCCGTATAGTCAGAATAGGTGAACCCACTCACGGCCTCACCATCTACCCGTAAACCTGTGATCCTGGCCACATCCTCTAAACTAGGAACCATATGCCCCCAGGGCATCAGAAAAGTCCGGCTAACCCTATCCCATCTCTCCCTCAAAACCTGGATCAGTGCTAGGTCAGGTCTAAAAGGCTCGATGGATAGAAAAGCCCCAAACCCCATGGCCTCTACCCTAACCCTCTGGAAGTCGGGGAGACCCTGGTATGCTGCCCAGACCATGACCCATGAGATACGGGTCCTCATCAACCCCTGCATGCATTAAAAGAGAATTATTTGTCTTAATTGTTTGAATATCCATGTGGAATTACATTTGATTTGGGCTAAATATTGAATGTTAGCATTTTGGAATTCACGGCCTTCCTCAGGTCGTTTCTTGATAAATTCACGCCCCTGTGGGGGGCGTTTTTCTGAATGAACTTTAATGTAACGCCCTTGATGAGGGCGTTTTTCATGTTTATCACGCCCCGTCCTAGGCGTATTTTGGTGGCTGTTTTTGCTATTTCTAAAACATATTTATAATCACGCCTCGTTGTTGGGCGTTTCTTGTTGAATTAACGCCCTGCTTCAGGGCGTTTTCCTAAAGGTGATTAATTTTGAATCGTTAACGAATGAAGCGACGCCCTCTGGTTTGGGCGTCTCTTGTTGAATTAACGCCCTACTGGAGGGCGTGGGTTTCTCAATTTAACAGAAAATCAAATAACTGACAGCATGCGAAATAATTCATGAAAATATTTTTGGAAATTGTTTAGTGAGCATGGAATTCATGAAAAATCATAAGTTTTAAGAAACGACATGCTTCAGGGCGTTTTTCATGAAGGATAATTAAATTTCAAAAATTAAAAATAATTAACGCCCTGGATCAGGGCGTTGCGTTTGTAAGTAACGCCCCCGTGGGAGGCGTGTATTTTCTGAGTTGCAGGTTTCATGCCCGAGGGCTATGGAAAAATCAAGAAAAAATATAAATAAAATAAAAAAAATGGAATTGGGGAGGGGGAACTCACCTTCTTGTGTTTTTGGGGTTGTGGCCGAGGCAGTGGTCGTCTGGGCCACCGGAGTTGGCCCCGGGGAGCGACCGCCGCCGTGGGCGGTGGTCCTTCTTCTTCCTCATCTTCCTCATCTTCTTCTTCTCCACCTTCTCCAACTTCTGCATGATCTGTTGCTTCGCCCGTTGCTCCGTCGGCCTCGTCGCCGCCGGCCATCGCCGCCTCTTCTTCGAAGGCCACGACGGCGAGCTCCTCCACGGAGATTTCTCCCTCTTGGGCATGGGAGGCGTCGAGATCAACCACATCAGGGGCGCTAACTCTTTGGCGTTTGGCCATGGCTAGGATTTAGGGGGAGTGAGATTGAGTAAGATTGAGAGAGTGAAGGAGGAGATTGAGAGAGAGGAGGGCTTCGGTTAGGGTTTGCAGAGAAAAGGGTGAAATGAGAATGGAAGGAGGAAGAAGAAGGGGCCCGACGGCTTTTGGGTTTCGAAAAGAAGACACGCCCTAATGGGGGGCGTTTATAATGGAATTCACGTCCATTCCTTGGGCGTTTTATGAAAGTTAACGACGATGATTAAGGCGTTAATTTCTTTTGCATGGGGAACGATAACCGTCGTCAGACGCATTGAATGGGCGTTGATTGATGTGAGAGAAGTCATCATTGCTCTTTGAAGTAACGCCTCCGGTAAAGGCGTGTTACACTTTAAACGTTACCAAGGAAAAGGCGTTATTTTTGAGGAGTCAACGATTATGTTCTTTTGGGTTTGAATCTAGTCACGCCTTGATTTAGGTCGTTATTTAAGTTACGCCCACTATTGTGGGCGTCAATTGTTGATGATGGGCCGATTAAGACGCCTTGAGCTAAGGCGTGTATTTTGGAATTCACGGCATTCTTAAAGGCGTTATTCACAACAGAAACACAGGTTTTTGGATGATTTCGATCATAATCACAGTGGCAGTTGGCTCAATCAGAAAACAATCTTTATTACTATTTTGAAGAAGGAACTACAATGACTAATGAGCCACTTTGGGCCTTAATTTTCTCAATGAAATTACATAATTTTTCCACTGTTCCTTGTCTTCGTCCAAGTCTTCTACAGGTTGATGAAGCTTGCTTAGCCTCCATAGAGCTTGAATGGTGATAACCTCCTCTCCATCTTCATTGCTGCCTAGGTCTCTTGATCTGATTGGAGGAAGATGAGAGATGTCTTCTAAGTGTTGCCTTGGAAGCCCAAGCTGAGGAAGGCACCGGTGTGCATTATATAAGACGAAGTCCGAAGCACCAATAAGACGAAGGTCCGTCCCGATGGAGAAGCGTGCACGAAGCTCCTGCATTTTGAATACACCCGGGGCACAGGTAAAAAGATTCTTTGGCATTACCTTTAAATGCTCCCTCCAATCCCCTCTCTTCTTGATTTGAGGAATCCGGTTGGTCACTCTATTGCTTATGCCTAATGAGCCGGTTATATATGAGAGCGGGCTCTTTGAGAAAATTCTTGAGGGTTGTTGGGCTTCGTGGCATGAGTCGAATTTGAAGTGTAGATCAACCCAGCTTGAGAGTGCTAGCATGCACCCGTAGATGGGCCTTCCCATGGCCGCTGATGTAAGCCCGCTATAGAGATATGCTAGGATCGCCGGTCCAACTCTCTCTTCTTCCCATAAGCCCACCACTGCACTCAATTGGGACTCCTCTAGAAAGTCCTCCGTGGATGGGAATAGGAGTACTCCTGCCAAGCACACCACGAAGGCTTTGGTCACTCTTTCTATCTCCTCTTCCTCTGTAGCTTGACCCGCTCTCTTGTACACCCACGAGGCGAGCTTCAAGAGGTTAACTCCTTTAGTGACCTTGATTTGGTTCACTATATTCGGGCTAGGTATTAACGAGGTTAGCAATTCATGGGAGGAGATGGGCCTTGGCATGATGGCCATCTTTTCTTCTTCTCCGCGTTTCATCCTTTTCAAGCCTAGGATCATCTCTACTTCCTCCAGCAAGATGGTGGCCTCAAATGTGGAAAATAAGAAAGTATGGGTGGAAGGATGCCATGTTTCAATCAATGCTCCTATGGCAGCCCAATCTATGTGGATTTGATCATAATGCTTGGCATGGGTTATCAACCCCAAGAGATGCCATCTGGCTACATATACCCTCATATCTGATGTGAACTTGGAGAGGATGAGGGGCAACCATTTGATTTGGACATATCTTCTAGCTCCCGGAAGATTTGGATAGTCCTGTGAAGAACAGAATACATGCGGTAACAAGCATGGGCATATGCAACGTGAAAGGAGAATTCGGCAGAAGGAGCATCGCAAAGCAACGGGCAGAAGAGAAAGCTTACCTGTTTCAAAGCAATACGGTTGCTTATGTGTCCTTGTATTTCAGAGATTCTAGGAGTAGAAATCCTAGGTTTCTTCAGTATTCTGTCCATCGCCGCCTGCAGTTGAGAACAGAAGCAAGAAGTAGAACGAAAGGCCTGCAGAGAAGAAAGAAGGAAACAGTTCGGTTGCAGAGGAAATTTTGATGATTTGGTTAAGGAAAACTGTTGTTTTATAAGGATTTGAAGAGTCCTAAAGAGTCCCGAAGATAGAAGTCTGATTGGGTTAAGGACTCTGTGCTTGATTTGGAAACGGAGGATCGGGCTAAATTCACGCCTTGTGTAAGGGCGTGTATTTTTGATTTGGCGACCTTATACTGGTCGTGTTTTATGTAACGCCTTTGATGAGGTCGTGTTTCTTCCAAGCTTTCTCTGTTGGTTACGCCTTATGAAAGGGCGTATATTTTGATGTGACGACATGTTGCATAGTCGTGTCTTGATGAGGTCGTGTTTCTTCTAAGCCTCCTTTATTGGTGACGCCTTTGAGTAGGACGTGTTTTAACTATTAACGACCTATGGTACGGCGTCTTTCATGCTGTTAACGCCCTATTCTTAGGCGTGTTTTATTGGCCTACGTTTTTCCCCTCCACGCTTTTGATGAACTTAAGTGCTATTATTTGATGAAATTGTTTATGATTAAGCACTTATGATCATGTCATGTTCTGAATTGATAAATGAAGTCTAATAAGTTTCAAAGTGCAGAAGTTTGCAGGATTCGAGGCGTTTGGATCGCTCATAGGAGTAACATCTTGTCACCTTGTATCGTTTCTTGTAAGCATTGTTACTGTATGATATCTATGATATTATAGTATATCAAGGACCTTGTGGTTCTGACGAACCTGAAATTTGAGTTCCCCTTCATCAAAAAAAAAAAACAATGACGATTTCAGGAGAATCTTGATCACACGGATAGGCCGTTGAGTTGTTAAAAGCTTGGGACGATGGTTCCACTTTCTGAGTTGATGCGCGGACAAACGGGCTTCGGCTTAGTGTTAACTCAGAAATATGGATTCTTGACCAGACCTAAACAACTTAGCAATATTATCCTTGATTATTTTCTACTTTTAGTTTGTTTTAAACCTTTTCTTTTAGCCCAGCATGCATCATGTAGGATTTTGAGTTTCATGCTGAAAATCTTCATATTATGGCGATAATGAAGTTCACTCGCTCTCGATTGAGTTGACATGAGATATTCCATTCCAAATCAAGTACTTCGTTCTATTTGAAGCCATTCAGGCTGATTTCTTGAAAGTATCCTTTTGTCGGATCTTTATCCCAATTCTCTTTACTTTTCTGCAAAATTTACCTTGGTTGCAGCACGTCCACATTAGCTGGTAATCGCTCTCCAATGGTCTTTCCCTGTCGTGCCCGCGCGCACACCCTTTATTTATTTAGTTTGATCTCATTTTATCCAACAAATCGATTGTTTCCTTGGAACCACTCAGAGTTGTTTCACTCAGAATCTTGGAAAGATTTCAAATGCTTAGTGTCTGAGGCGTGTCACATCACACCTTGGCGTCTCCTTATCAGTTCGTTCCACTTTATTCCTTTCATTTCACTTCACTTCATTTCCGTCTCACTCCCTTGCAAAGCGGACGCCAAGGCGGGGCAGCTGTAGACACGCCAAAATTGACGTCTTGTTGATCAAATCTCATGTTATTATGTAAACGCCCCAAGTGGACTTCAATATTCCTATAATATAAAGTTTTTCTATTTTTCATGAGTTTTCTGCATTTTTCCTGCATTTTTGTGAATCACGACTTGACTAAGGGCGTTACTTTTTAAAGTAACGACCTCTTATAAGGCGTTTTCAAAGAAAGGACGACCGTATGTGAGGACGTCAATTCCTGGTATTATCTGTTAATTTCTGGAATTATCTATTTTCAAAATAAAAGGCATTTTGTGAGTAACGCCTTTCCTCAGGGCGTGTTTTGAAGAAACGCCGTTACCTTAGGCGTGTTCCGTTCATTTCCAAACAGAGGAAGTTTTCATTTCCAAAATTAAACCCAGGAAGAAACGGCCTTTCCTAGGTCATGTTTTAAGAAACGCCTCTGTGCAGGTCGTCAATTTATAAAAAGACGCCCTGATTCAAGGCGTGTTTTCACTCCAAAGTCCTTCTTTTTCCGTCTTTCCCCCACAGTTCCCTGCTATCCTTGGACTCTTGCTCGATCTTAATCCTTCCTTGAATGCCTCATTACCCATTCTTATCATTACCTCGTTTGATCACATCCGATTGAAGCTATAAAAGAAAACATCATTCGCTCGTAAAAGAGGTTGAAGATCTTAAGTATTCAATAGGCACCCTGAGCATTTAGAGGTTAAGAAGATTGAACAAGCACGCAGGGCTTCCTCCTTTGGCTTTTCATCATCCTGCTGCATCCGTCCCGCGTCTTCCCGGTTGCACCTTACTCTCGTCAGGGAGAGCAGGGCTACATATTGTTTTATTTTGTTTATTTCATTCTCATCACATTATCATCACTGTGGCCTCTTGTCGTTAGTTCTTTTACTGCATTTAGCATGTTATCTCCTTCCCTAGTTCTCTGCTAGGGGTTTTAAAAAAACAAAAAAAGAGAGGTGCGCATGTTGACGTCTTTTCAGCATTTTATGTTGGTTTTTTTTTGAATGATACTACTGCATTTTGGCTGATCCCCCTCTATTTTGTTTGTTTTTTTATTATCTTTTTACAAGGTAATCAATCAAGAAAACCCACTTCATCGGCCGGCCGATTGGAGTTGGAGGAGGAAATCCGCATTTATCCCGCATCCCACTCTTCACCAGGTACACGCGATCCCATTTCTTCTTATTGAGGTAAACCCTCTGGCGATCACAACTCCCCTTTTGCACCTCGTGCTATATTCTTTATCACATCATATACATGTTGTCATCATTGTTATTTATTTTTCACTCCCAAAAGTGAGGATTTTTAATCCGATCTACACTTGTGACCAGCCTTGTCACAATGCTTGCATACTACATTTGAAGGTGTAGTGGTGATAGAGAAGGGCTTGGTCTTCTTGAATTTTTGATCTTGAGAGGAAGAACCTCCATTACTAGGCCTTTTCTTGAAGTTGGGTTTGAAAGAACCCGAACTTGTGACTTGCTCCTTCTTGTCTTTCCCACAGATCCTATCAGATAGTTCCGTGGCATCTTCAAGTAGCTGAGCTTGACGTACTATTTCAGAATAAACTTGGATATCCATAGGCGCCAGCTGAGTGATGTACTGGGGCCTGAGCCCATTAAGAAACCTTTTAGCCTTCATTTTCTCCGTGCTAATCAAGTGTTTGGCATATCTGGACAATCTCGAGAACTGTGTCTCGTAATCAGCTACTGATAGGGATCGTTGCTTTAATGCAGCAAACTCAGCAGCTTTCTTCTCCTGGACTCGGTCTAAAAAGTATTTAGCATTGAAATATTCTACAAATTCTTCCCATGTAACTTGATTAGGATCGATGGTTGCTTCAATAGACTACCACCAGCATCTAGCATCCTTTTCTAACTGGAAAGTAGCTAATAAGACTTTGTCCTGATCCGTGCATTGCATAACACGGAATATACGTTCAGTCTCCCGAACCCAATGCTCGGCATCGTCCGAATCGGTCGATCCCATAAACTTCGGGGGATTCATGCTCTTAAAGGCTTGGTGTAAGCTTCCAGCTCGTGGAGCACCACCCTGTGCTACCTGTTGTAGCACTTGAGTCATTCCTTGAAGGGTACGCTGCATGTTGCGCCATTGAGCACGTTCGGCAGCCATTATCCTACAATTACAATAACTATATTAGTATGTGACTACATTTAGAAACCAGTACTCTATTTTTAACTTTAACCCTTGGTTCTACCCAATCTCACTGGTAAAAGGTTTATACTTATCCTTGGACTTGAGTTTTTCCTAGGAATTGAATACCCTAGGCTCTGATACCACAAAAACTGTCACGCCCCGAGCGCGGAAGATACCCAGATATGCGCGACGAGTTTATATCAATCATGCCAATCAGAGTAGTAGTGTATTCGACACAAAGACAGAGATGCGCAAATAGAAAGATAACCCAATCCTTATTATTAATAGGCTATTACAAATCCAATACTCTGTTTAATAAAAAGAAAAGTACATAGTTGACTCAAGAAAATAGGAAAAAGACTAGATGACACTTGGACAAGCTCTAGCTCTTTCACTCGGGACTTTCCCCATCCGTTTGAGTCTCGTCATCAGACTTACCTGAAAAGTAAGGGACAAACACGGAGTGAGCGAACGCTCAGTAGAAAATTATATCTCAAGCACTAGCAAGGGGTTTAAGTAATTACATCTTTCATGAATGTACTATAGCTATGCATGCTCGCATGAAACGACAATATAGAGAGAATATCAATAAGGTAACAAGTTGAACTAGTCATGAACTTTCAAGAAAAGATAACAAGATATTCAAGCAAGTACTTTTATCATGTCAAGAACTTTGGCTATCATGTATCAAGGAAGCAAGTAATTACCCTTTTTCGGGTCACGCAAGTCATGTCAAGTCAAGTACGATTCAAGTACAAGATTTTATGTGGAATGTCCAATCAAGCTAGTCATGCACTCGGTATAATGCCAGATACCTTATCATTAAAACTCCCATGGGCACAAGTACTTTCGGGTGCTCCTCCCAGGACCAGATCGGGCCCTATATGCGCAGGCATTTATCATGTATTTCGACATCCACTCTTGTATATATATAGCCAATACGGAATTTCAATAATCAAGCTCATGTAGGATAACTTTGAGAGAATAGAGTCCAAAAATATGACATTGGACATAGCTAGGCGATAATCACGGTAGAATCACGACGATCGATAAACTAGGTGGAATTAGGTTCCCTTACTCGGGTACCATGACCAGTATGGACTATCCTTCTTTATATAGAATTGTGGTCCACATGAATAGCACATCAAAGGCAAGATACCCTCATTCTTATCATAGAATTGAGGTCCACAAGAACATCGGAATATGGCATGATATCATCATCCCATTGGGAGATTCTCATGATATATACTTTGTATAATCATAAGGGCCGGTATACCATGTTTCTTTAGAGTGACATGACAAAAATTGTGTAACGGGTTTTTAGGGTACAACCAGCTCAGTCGACCTTGAGGGAATCCAAGGTACGAGGAGTCTTACGGAGGTCTCTATGACTAACTCGCTAGTCCAAAGGAACGGAATGTCCAATGGAGAGCTTGTATGTCAATGAGAGTTGAGGGTGATCGATATAACAACATGAAAACGTGGGACTATACTCACGGAGTGGAGATATAGTGCTGATATACATATATATATATATAATGAAAACCCTCGGTTAGCAATAACAGGTAAAAACATTTTTACAGAAAATAACGACTTTGATTAAGTCACTACTTAAGTAAATAACGCCTTAAATAAGGGCGTTTACATGCATTTCCAATTTTGCAGAAATTTCCATAATTCTGTGTTTTATCAAAAACACGCCCTGGACAGGGGCGTTTTATATAAATTTGACGACATATACAGTGGTCGTCTATTTCTTAATTTTCATTTTTGCAAGATATCAATTTCTGTAGTTTAACATGAACGCGCCCTAGGAAGGGTCGTAAATTTTTAAAATCACGCCCTACACAGGGGCGTTATCACCGTGAGAGACGGCCTAGTCTAGGTCGTGAATTCAAGGAATTTACAATATTTCAGGAAATAAAATTTCAAGAGACAGGAGACATGGTCATGACAGGAAAATTAGCAGGAATTCACAGGTAGAGTCATGCAAGATATTAGAATCGATATTTCATATTTATTGAATTTTAAACAGGATCAATTATTAATTACATGCGATTTTCATGAAATTAACGCCTATAGGGCAGGGCGTCAAATCTTAAATTGACGACCTAGTGCAGGTCGTTTCTAAAAGTAGCGCCCTAGACACGGGCGTCTCTTTCAAAAAATATTACAGAAAACATATTAAAGCTAGCAGAAAACTATACTACATGCATGTAATGCTGGTATATATATTAAATCACTTGTTTGGGCTACGTTGCTTGAGAAAACCTACCTTTAGTTGATCTGAGAGTTTTTGATTGAAGACTTTCTGAAGAATCGGACAGCAGCTCTAGTATATATATATATATATATGTTCCTCCCATGAACCGACTTGCACCAGAAGTAGAGATGTCAAAGCGAAGGACTCAGAGGAAGAGTTGAACTGAAGAAGATCCACGTTCTTCACTTGTCAACCTGCCGTAGGACCCTATAGAATATACGGAAGATATTAGCTCCTTTGCAATGATCATCTAGAGGCAAGGAAGAAGAACTTACACCCGGATGAAGAACCTACGTTCTTCAATTGACCTGCAGGTTTCCTACAAAAAGAAGAATCATTTAAAATTCTTCATATTGGGAGGAAAGCAGGAGGAAGAATCACGATTTATTACTTACCGTAGCAGAGGGGATCGATCAAATGGATTTAGGGTTTGGTAATCAAAGGTATTTATAGGATTTTGGGTGTCCTATTAGAGTTAGTGTTCTAGTGGAAGTAATGCTTCCAATATAGAGTCCTTACCCTAGTAGATACTTACTAGATTAGCTTAATCCTTCCCAGGATAAGCTCTTGGTTCGAACGGAACCGGAATGTAATTAACGACCTAGGTCAGGGCGTCGCATTTTAAATTGACGCCTTGTCATAGGGCGTTTCTTAAAAGGCACCTTGTATAAGGGCGTTTCGTGTTTAAAAACACGCCCATGAAAGGGGCGTTTCTTTTACTTGCCCAATTTGGTCGCGTGAGAATTGACGACCGCACGTGTGGGCGTCCTTTCTTTAGGCACGCCTTATATAGAGGCGTTTGTTTTAAAATTAACGCCCTACTGAGAGGCGTTATTTGGTTTTGGGTTTTAATTTATCCGTTTAAGCTTCTTCCCATTATCTTTACTAATTCTTTGATTCATTTAGGGAAATTTTAATTTATTTTAACCCTTTATTTATCAGGGTTGCTACACCTTTGGTGGCGGTGGAGACCAATTTCTTGCCTTCGTCGCCGGCTTTTTCTGGCTGACCACAGCCTCTTTCTCTTCCCCCTTTCGCGACACCTCCGTGTAGTAGGATGCATCGAGCATATGGCACTCGAATACTTCGAAGGGATGCAGATCCGCAAACACCCTCTCTTCTTTTCCTTCATGGCAGTATTTAATGCACTGATGCAGCGTGGACGGCACTATCTGATATTCATGCAGCCACGGTCTCCCCAGTAGGGCCTTATATGTGGTGTTGGAGTCGATTACATAGAATCGTACCACGGTAGTGAGATCCCCCAATGTGAGATTAAAATCAGCCACCCCAAGGGGCGTCTCACATTTCTGGTTGAATCCTACAATTTTCATGTCTCTGACCTTGGTAAGCTGCAGATCAAAGTAATATTTTTGGTAGATGCGGTATGGGAGAATGTTCACGGCAGCCCCGGGATCTATCAGTATCATGTTCAGTGGCTGACAGTTCAGGGAGCCCCTCATATACAGTGGTCTGTTATGGTCAGAATTCGGAATCAGCATGTCCCCTCTGAGAATGTAACTGACGGCCCAGAATTCACTTCTGTCAAGAGTGCTTCATATTGTGCCAGCGACTGCAAGGCATCAACAATTGCTTGGCGAGCCTCTTCACTCAGAGAGAGAATCTCCCAGATGGAGAATCTGGTAGGGAGCTTCTTTAGCATTTTCATGATCCGGCTGCCCACCCTGACATTAGACAGTCTCATTTCTTCCGCCCATCGGGGTTTTGGAGGTTCATATGGTGCCCGTGGCCTCTGCTGCCCAGTGCTGGTTTCATCCCCGGGGCTGATTTCTTGGGGGGCTTCTTCTATAGCAATGGCCCCTGGTGCCGTCAAAGGGTTATCCCCTTCTTTCTCATTCTGCTCGTAGGCTACAGACGCCGATTGCTGAGGTCCCTTGCCTTTATCTGGCCCAGCCTGTATCGACTGCCCATTTTCTAGACTAGACAGAAATTCCAGAAATGTTGGAGTTTGACCTCCTTTCTTCTTTTCTTGGTACAAGCCGGTAGGGGGAGGAACCTGGACACCTCGTACCTCCAGTTCGAGAATCTGGTAGGGTTGTTCCCCTCTGAACATAATGTTATGATTAGCTGGTGGTGGGCGCCCCCACCTTCTTCCGGAGCGTGTTGCATGTGCCGAGGTTGAGGCCTCGGCATGGTTGGCTTCTAGCGGGGCATTTGATGTTTCATCCTCATCATCCTCCCCGGGCGAGGTAAAGAGTGCTGACAGGGTGTTACATTGTACTGTCACGACCCTCTTTCCCTTCTTGGACTTGGGCCGCCTCTTCTTTTTCTGGGAATTAGGCTTTATTGGCCCCTGCCCCCAGAAGGATTCAGTCTCAGCCTTTTCTTGTTCTGCCTCTGACTGCTCTTTAATTTTCAATTCTTCGAGTTGTTCCCAGAGTATACAGTCTTTCACCAGCAGGTGCCCGGGCTTTTTCTGCTCATATTCATCGAGCCCATCAATATACTGCTGTGAACGCCTGACTGCAGGACTTACTTCCTTATGTGCAGGTAGGGGGACTTGTCTTCTCCTGCTATGAGTGGGGATCCGGATGACTGGCTCTGTCTCAGCTGTGCGCCATACTGGCTTTACTAGAGGTGGTTCGGGCCTTGGTGTGACACCGCGGATAACTGCTCCATTGGTTTTGGCTGCGGGAGTCTTCTTTCTATTCTTTATGGGTTTCATTTGCCATCCTTCCTGATCCTTCAGTGGGGTGAGGAAGCAAGCTTCATAAGTGTGCCTGGTACATTCTTCAACGGCCTCCTTAGGCAGCTGCTGGTAGATTGACATCATATTGGCGGCCATTTTTAACGCCGGAGGCTCATGTGGATGAGGTGGCTCTACCTGGTAATCTCCCAACTGTAGCTCGCCCTTTTTGACCATGCCTTCCATAATATCTTTGAAGACGTAGCAATCTTCAATTGCGTGCCCCAGTGCACGGTGATATGGACAGAACAGTGGATAACCTTTCTTTGCCGCGTCCTCGGGTCTCTTTGGCTCAGGCAATGTTACCTTGTTGAACTTGTATGCCCAGTTGAATAGTGCGGCTGTCTTATCTTTCGGGAAAGAGTATGGCTTTCTCATTTTGTTTCTCAGAGAGACTTTATCTTTTCTCTCTGTTGTGTCTGCTAGTGGGGGAGCTTCGTCTGCCCCCTTCTTCCCTTTCTGTTGCTCGAAGGTTCTGAAATCGACGGTGTTAGCCTCAGAGTGCGATGGTCGTCGATCATTAGATTTCCCTTTCGGCACAGTTGGAGCATTGGCCGTCGGACGCTTAGATAGGAACGTCTCGACCTCCGCCACTATATTGTTCAACCGGTCAAATGTTCTGACATCTGCACCAATCATCTTTTCCAGTACCTCTCTCCTGAGGCTCTGCTTACATATTTGCACTGCATCTTCTTGATGAGGAGGTCTTCTGCATCTCATAGCTAAGTTCCTCCACCTTTTGATGTAGTCCAGTGCTGTTTATCTTGCTTTTGCCTGGTCGCATATAGTTCTGCTATTGAAATTTCTCTTTCCGTGACGTGAAATCTGTCGCAGAACTTTCTTTGCATGTCAGGCCAATCGGTCACTGACCCAGCCGGCAGGCTTGAATACCATTCAAAGGCTATCCCGGTGAGAGATGAGCCGAAGAACTTAAGCAGATAAGCTTCATCAGCTGCCAAGTCACCCATGATTGTGGTGTAGTAAGCTATGTGCTCCCTGGGAGAGCCCTGGCCATTAAATTTCTCAAACTTCGGCGGCTTACTGACGCTTGGCGGTAGTCTCTTGGCAGCATACTGGGGAGGATATGGTACCTTGTACACATCGTAGGTACTAGCATCATCACCAGTCTTTTCAGACAGCTTCATCTCCACAATCTTTTCAATCATCAGCTTCTGGGCTATGGCTGGATCTATGTTTTCCGGGAAGAAGTGAGCTTGTTGCTGACCATAAGGAGTTGTCATCACAGTTGCGCGCAAGGCTGGCGCGGTAGGCTGCGCCTGAGATGTAGAGGGCTGAGCTACCGTCTGCTGCAGAACGGGTTGGCTCGGTGCTTTGCCCTTATCAGCCGGAAGAGGATTAGCTAGAATAGCCATTTCTGTTGAGCTGGCAGTCTGCCCCACAGGCTCGGCTTGCTTGGAGACCAGTGTAACTTCGTGCCTCTCATTTAGCTGTCTTCTGAGAGCATTGATCTCTTGTTGATATCTTCTAAACATCATCTGGATCATGGGATCCAGGGTTGACGGGATCTGTAGATCTTCTGAAGTCCCTTCAGCATCATCAACGAAGGGATTGTCTTCCTCTTCCGCTATCACCACATTAACTGTCATAGTGGTGATCTTGCAGGTTTCATCATTAGTCTTCATCTTGTCTTTTGCCGCCTGGCCTCTTCTTGTGACGGGGCCTGGTCTGGTTGCTAGTCTGAGCAGTTCATCTGGCTGTGTCGGTAACATATCCTGCCCTTTGACAAGCCCGGCCATATTGCAGGCAAAGATCTGCATCTTTTCCCTCTGCCTGTAGACTTTCCTTCTCATCTGATCGGAGTATTTGAGCTGGTCAAAGACTGATATTCTTTCTCTAGCTTCTTCTCTATGCAGACCTTCTTTTCCATACCCGGCTCTGTGGCCTTCTTCATAGTCATTGGAATCGGAGGAGGAGACTCCGAGCATCACTTCTTCAAGGGTTTCTTCTTCTTCATCATCCATGGTGCCCAAGGCACGGGATAATCTTTGCTGTCCGAGGGCGGAGTTCTCCAGGTAGTGAAAGTAGTCTTGAGCCACTTGTTTCATCTCCTCTTGATTGTGCCTTCGTGGCTTTGGTTGGAGCATCAATCTTTCCTGGCTCTTCTGCTGATAAGCCAGTCTCCCCACCTGAGCAGTCAGGTGCTCGGCTTTACAGTATTTGAGTGTACCGGCCTGTCTGGCGCAGGCTCTTGGTCTTCTTAGAGTGACAGCAGCGACTGGTTCGCTTATTCTCATTTCCTCTTCCTCCCTGAACCTTCTACTCCCATCCTGGCAGCAGTTGGCAGCAGCAGCATAATTCTTTCTTTCCCATCTTTTGCCCCCAGCCATGGGATGGGTGACCGTTAGGTCTTCCTTCTGCTCATATCTTCTGCCCCTTATCCTGGGGCGAATAGTAGTCAGATTTCGTCCTTCATTCTCATCTCTCCTACCCCGAGCCCCGGGGTGAACAGCAGCAGCATTTCTTATGTCTCTTCCTTTTCCTCTTCTGCTTCCTGCCCTGAAGCGAGCAACAGTGGTGTCAGCAATGTTTTCTTCATCTTGAGCTGGGGCCCAGCTCTGGGTCTTCTTCTGCCGCCAGATCTGCCTGAACTTGGGCTACTTTGGTGCCAACGGCCTTCGGTGCTCTTTCTCGATGTCGGCCCTCCTAGTAGCCAGAGTTTGGAATCTATTGGTGGTGTGTACTCTCGGGACGACCACATCTGGGTTGACCTCCCTCGGGCGACCATTGAGGTTCGTCCAGATTCCTCCGATCAGCATTGTCTTTCCTGAGTTGGATATCCGGCATCCCGCAATAGTGGATCGGGCTCTCCTGTCGGATCTCCTTCTTCTTCCAGCAGCAGAGGGTTCGCCCCTTTTCGCCTCGTGATGGACGAAGCAGGCCACGACCTCAGGAGTATCCTGCATCCCCCGGCTCATTTTGGGGATGGTGGCTTGTAGCAATGTCTCGACAACAGTCTTTTGTTCCTGGTTGTCGATCTCGAGCAAGTCAGTGAAGATGAGGCCCAAGCAGTTGGGCATCCCGACAGCAGGCGGCATCGATCCGAACGAAAGAGGTACCGCCAGGTAGCCTTCTCGAACATGCACATCGACAGCTTGTTGATCAAAGCGTACAGACATGATTCCAGCCGTCATCGTAGCTTCCTGAAAATAGAGAAAGCACGGAATCAGAAATTTGAGGGGGGGCCCGCTGGGCCTCCTATTTTGGCGTAGAGATGAAGGGAGACTAAGTCCCACCGGGCATGCCAGACTTGTGGATGCGGGATTTTTCTTCCGGCTTTATCTAGTTTGATTTTTATTTGTTTTATTTATTGATTTATTGGTTTGGTTAATTGGCGTGCCAGTCACATGTGTGACGATTTCATTGTGCGCTGGACTTGACTTGGTCAGTCGATTGTGAAGTCCGAGTGGGGACCAAAAGTCCGCCATACCATAAAGGCTATGACGTTAATTACGCCCCTCCTGAGAAGGACAACCCTTGATTAAACGCCAAAATAGGAGGCCTCATAAGGCAAACAGATATTCATATGCACCATTTTAAACTTCATACCAGGGCCAGGAAGGCGGGTAAGATAATAACATCAACCACAGAAACAGATGATCAGTGGTTCAAAAACTGGGTGTAGGGGAAAGGGGAGAAAGCGGATTTAAATCACAGGCAGACTGAGCTGTAACCACGATGGGGTTTTAAAGCATCGATCAACATTTCGACAGCATCTCCCCATAATCTGGATTATGCCCAGGGGAGAATAGGCTATCACCCACGGAGTGCCAGGATGAAAGCCGAGAGATAGAGAGGCCGAACCTCTCGCATTACACATGTATGCCTTGGGGCAATATTTGACTCTTCCCCTATAAGAGCTGGTGGCATTCATGCATTGGCAGAGCTCACCGGAGCTAAAAAGGGGTGGGTTGTCGTAATCCTGACACGAACTGATGGAACATAAGGGAGTCTGACTCCCTTTAATTTTATACCCCGGGGGGGGGGGGGGGGGTTCTGGTGACTCGTGGACATCCCTGAGTGAGTTTGATAGGGGAATCGGAGGCTCATTAGGCAGCAGAGCAAGTTTTCGGCGCACCTCAAACATATGTATAAGTTCTTAGCGCCGAGACAAGGAAGCCAAGGAGGGGTTCCCGGCGCCAAGGGGAAGATGCCATGGGATAGGTTCCCGGCGCGCAGGGGAGAAGTCAAGGGGGTTCCCGGTGCAGGCTTCCCGACGTGATGAAGAGCAAGCCAGGGAGGCACCCGGCGCGGGCTTCCCGGCGCGAGGAAGAGAAGGCCAGGGAGGCTCCCGGCGTGGGCTTCCCAGCGCGAGGAAGGGAAGGCCAGGGAGGCTCCCGGCGTGGGCTTCCCGGCGCGAGGAGAAATAGTGAGGCGGGGGGGGCTTTTCGGCGCGGCCAAAACAATAGGGTTCTCGGCGCGGGAAAGCTCACGCCGAGGGCTATTCATCGGTTCTACTGTTCGTGGAGCCGAGATAGATGAGGGCGCCGAGATGTATTTCGGGGTTTTACGACACCCTGTCTTAGGGTTTATGGATGATTGAGGGGGTTTTGCTGGTGATTAAGGCCAAGATTGACGGGCCCTGAGGAGTCAAAAATGGATGTGTTTATTGGGTATCGACCAGCTTTGGAATGGGTTTCGAAGGAAGTCCAAGGACAAAGGGAAATGGGAAAGAAGAACCGAACATAAGGAGCCTCTGTCACCATTACTTGTGCAGAATTCCAAGAGGATGGCTTGATGTTATCATTCGTCATCCTGGGAACCAAGAGATATCTGTCTCTGGTCCAGAAACGACTCTGATGATGTCGATAAGCAAACCGGGCATCAGAAACTCCGGAATCTCACAGATGTGAATCATCATGTGGCTTGGCTCTATTCCGAAGGCATAGGTATAGCCTGTCCCTGGCTCTGGAACAAGCGCACGAAAGCATCTTCGAGAAAGAAAACGTAGACGAATAATCAGACTAGGGAGGGGAATAGGGGGGCAAACCTCCACAGAGACAATAGCAGGCGACAATCGAGGCCTGTTCCATTCATTTATTCATTCGGACATGACTATTACATCTATGCATCAGAGGGACGGAGTACATAGAAGAAAATTGCAAACAAAGACTAAGTCCTGTTCTTGCGGCATGAAAATCGATTACGATGTCGCAGAATACATCAGAAGAAGAAGAAGTAGCATCAATCGAAATTACAAGAAGATGAAATACAGAAATGGGGGGGGGGAGGGCGGAGCATTGACTCCTCTCCCTCCCCGGCGCCCACCTTCAATCAGCTTCAAATCTTTCTCTCTGCTTTCTCCTTTGGTCTCTTCTCTCTTTTCTCAGCGGAGGGGGGGGGGAGCTCTCTCCCACTCTGTTAGTCTCTTGGTGGTGGTGATGATCCTCCTCCTTTCTTGCTCGAGGGGAAAGGGGGTTTTATAACTGTATTTTGTATCTTCTCGACAGGCTTGTCAAGGCGCGCCTCAACTGAGGGGCTTCCCAGCGCGCAGGACTTTCGCTTCTCGGCGCGGCTTTTGGGCTTCGACAAGAGGATCCCGACGCCACTTTATAGGCCCACTTAGGCCTTTTAGACTAGGCCTCTTATTGGTCCTTCAAGTGCATCAGCACCCAAAAGGGCCCTCCATTGGTGACATAGTTTCTATTGAGATCATTCATAGGTTTTTTTCATCAGTCAGTAGACCGGGGTTTCATCGGCGTTGCCATCTGAATGATGACAAAACCAGACATCATTTCATTGGCATCGTCACCGGAACGGTGACAAGACCGGACATCAGCTTTAGCCTGGAAAGACTTCAGCCAGGTGACTGCTATTTCATCAATGCCGTCGTCTAACTGACAATGGCATCGGACATCAGCTTGGCCCGGAAAGGACTTCAGCCGGGTAGATGGTTGACGAACTTCGTCATTGATCTTTCACTATTGGTCTGATCTTCCTTTCAATTCTGTTTCTGCCCTCGCTCATTTTCAAGGTGTCAACTGGGCCCCGCGGGCCCGTAGATGCTGCCGTTCGGAAAGCACGAAAATGCGGAGTTCGGCACCGCCAGGCGACATCAAGATGCTGCCCATCAACCCGAGTTGCGTGATTCCCGGACCCCACATGTGACCTTTTACCTCCCTGCGTGGAGTGGGTTGACTTAGTGTATTGCTGTAATCATTGTTAACCGGGAGTCCGTAATTCGGCCGGGGTTGTCTTCGCCACGCCGGGTGCGTGGAGGTATGGTCTTAACTTCTCGGCATTCGCTTGCTAGTTTAGTATATGGTCTTTTTTCGCTGCCGAGAGCGATAGGTGCTAGCCCGTGTGTTCATGTCACCGCTGTGAGAGTGAGAGTGACCCGTCCCGCGACTCGATCCGAGTCCGGAAGTTGAGTCGGACTACCCTTGACCTCCGCCGGTTCCTTAACCGCGCACGGTCCGCGCTTTCCCCCGTTTGGGATGACGAGTGAGCTTCCACTTCTGTTAGCGACGTTTCGCCACTAGGAGCTCGTAGTGTCGGGCTTAGTGTCTCCCTGGTGTGTGTTGCTGGTCGTGTCTTCATCTAGAGTCTGAGGGTGGCACCATATAGTGTCGTCTCCCGTGTCCGTCCCGCATCAGTTTGGTATCAGAGCGAGTCGTGTCTAGGTTAGTCTTTGCATAAGTCTTGCATGCATCGTGGTCTAAGCCAAGTCTAGGATCATCATTATTTTCAAAACAAAAAAAAGTGTGTTTTAAATTGCATTTGCACCCTTTATTCGGTATCTTAAAAGGTGTTGTCCGAACGTTAGGCTACGCCTACCGGGAGGTCGCACACTTGCGGGAGTGATCTTCGGATCGATTAACTCCGCCCCGTACCGGATATTGGTTTAGGTGTAAGTGCATCATCTAGTGAGTGTTTGCAATAGTTGGTGTCTTATAGGTCGTGTGTCGGTTGCATGCCCACCCGTCGAGGTATCCAATACTCGCCACCACCACCTATGGCGGATTCCCGGGCCCGTAGCTCCGATGAGTCCTCGACGGCCGAGATGTTCCGAGCCATTATGGAACGTCTTGACACGCGTATGGATGGTCTTAGTACGCGTATGAATGGCATAGGAACGCGTCTAGAAGGGCAGATGAAAGCCCTCGAGGATCGGGCCGAGTCTTCGGATCAGTCCATCCAGGGTCTAGTTGGGAGAACTGCCATCCTAGAGAGAGGCCTAGTAGCGGCGCAACCCGTGCCAACGAACGGCCAACAAGAGCCGGTGCAGTGACCCGATGTGCCAAGGGCTCAGGTGGAGGATGTCGGGAGGCAACAGGCGCCTATAGTGGATGATTATGCTTCCGACAATGATCAGGGGGTAACGGTCATCGTCATCAACGATGGAATCGTGATGACGAGGATGACGACCGCATTCTTAGGGGTGTGCGTGCGGACCCTCCCACTTTTAGTGGGTCCTTGGACCCTAGGGTGTATTTAGATTGGGAGGCCGGCATGGACCGGTACTTCGAGTGGTTTGAGATGACGGACCACCGAAGAGTCCGATACACAAAGATGAAGCTGCAAGAGCAGGCCCAAACTTATTGGATCAATGTGGAGAGCCTGCTCAACCAGCGACGTCAACCCCAAATCGGTACTTGGGATGATATGAAGATCAAATTGAGGGAGAAGTACCTTCCCACCTCATATCGCCAACGTCTCATAGACAAGTGGCAAAGCATCTCCCAAGGGAACCGATCCGTGACCGAGTACACCGCCGAGTTCGATGAGTATTTGATGAGGGCATCACTCACGATTCCCTCTAGCTTGGCACCTCTCTCCCTCCCGGAAGCAGCTAGGGAGCAGCCCTTCTTCTGGATTGGACCTTAGTGCTTACCATTGGGTCATCTTATTACTTTCTCCTTTTTACTTGAGTCATAATCATGTAATTTGCCTTTTATTTGAGTCTTGTACCTAGGTTATCCAGTCATTTCCCTAAGTTCGAGTCTCCTTAGGCTACGGTGCTTGCTATTGGGCCTATTTCTTTGGGCTAGGCCCATGGGCGCACCTCCCCTTCCTTGGTTATCTGTTAGTATGTTAAAAGTCAGGGTCTTATATGTAAAAGTGGGTTTCCTATAAATAGGACCCCAATCTCTCTTTTGAAGGTTAATGAAGCATTGAGTATTATTATCCACCAGTCTTATTCTCTCTCTCTAGCTCTTTCACTCTCCCTCTACTTCTCTCTCTCACTTAAGGGGGCTGATGAGGGCATCTCCCGACACCCCTCTAGCTTTGATCGCCTGCACACTCTTGATATGGATTGATCATGATCTACACTTGTTATCTTCATTTCCCAAGTTTCATTTTATGTATTTTCTTTTTATTGAGTCCTATCTTATGTATTTTCCTTTATTGAGTCATATGGTTTTAGTCCATTTCCCTTGTTATGTTTAATTGGGCCTTATTACTTTAGTTATGGGCCCATAGGATTGAGTCTAGGATATGTTCGGTCTTTTATCTTATTGTCAAGGGTATTTTGGTCATGTAAAGAATGGTTGCCTATATATAGGCCCCATCTCTCCTCTTGTATTCAACTTTTGATGAATATTGAAGAAAACCCTTTCAAACTCTCTCAATATCTCTCTCTCTCTCATTATCTCTCCATTCTCTCTCCTCCTCTCTCTAAATTTCGAAATTCACTCTCTCTCCTCCCTCTCTCAACCACTTCCAACCCCCACCTACCTCCATTAACTCCCCACAACTTCCCACAACCCCTCTTTAATCCTCACCTAGTCCCAAGGAAGTTCCACCACTCAAAACCCCACCCTCCAACCACCACCTACCCCTTTCACTTCCCTAAGCATATCTCCACCTTCCCAAGGCTGAATTAACTCATTCCAAAGCCCAAATTCGAACCTCCCCTTCCCTCCTTGCTCCCTAGGTCGCACCCCTCCTCTCCCCTCAAGCCAAGTTCACCCCCTCCTCTCTTCTCCACTCCAGCTTTGTGTGCAGGCTGACCTGCAGTTTAGCACTCTGTTGCAGTGACGTCCACGACTGCATCCTGGTTCTGCTGGTGGTGTGGCCTAACTTTCTGGAAAGGCCTCCCTGTGCTCTTCGCAGGCGAGGTGGAATCACTCCATTCCGAGTTCGTGGCCGTCCGTGAAGGCTGTTCTTCCCCGACTGCGCAGAACCTCTCAGACCAGGAGCCAGAGCGGCAGAGAAGACTCTCCCACGACGAGCCTTGAAGGAACAAGTCTTCAGGGTCTTCAACAAAGTTCTTCCTCCCCCTGTTAGCATCCAGGAACAGAAGGCAGAATCCCGTTCGGCATCCGACAACCAGAGATACCAATTTTCTACCACAACCACGCCGGTCTGCCTCCTCACAGTCTGCCCCGACCACCATCCACTTCTCTGGAAACCCAGCTCATCTCCGACATCAGAAGACTTCCCCATTTGTTTTGCTGCAAAGTAGACTCGTATACGATTCCAACGAGTCCAGCGGTGCCAGATTTGGAGCTCAGGAGCGACCGTGCCCGCTTCTGCAACCTGCCGTTTCAGACTGAGCTCGGCCAGAGACCAGAGCTGCATCCATCTTCAAGTCGCCGGAACAGTCAGCCCCCAGATCAGAACGTCGTCCAAAAAATTCAAGCCACACCCCTCTCCGGTTAGCAAGCTTTTGGCGCAAGTTTCATGAGATTCCAAGTTCGGTGGAATTATTGGCAGCATCGACATCGGCCCTCTGTCCAGAATTATAGAAGCTAGGCAGAATCGGCAAAGCTCGGAAAGTCGACTCTATCTCGCTCGTTCCCCTCCCCGCTTGGCCGGCTGAAGGCCCCTCCCTGCGTGGAGGTAATTTTTGGTTGTAATACATTAACCCCCACCCCAAGATCCCCCCCTTGCAAGGGGCGTAGTGCTGTACCTCTTCACATTTTCAGGTCAAGCTCCATCGCCGCGGCGATCGGGTGTATACCCTCGCCTCCCGGCGCGCCCTCGTCTCCGAACGGGATCGGTGTCTTCACACCGATCAGGTGAGCTTCTGATCACACCCTTGTAGCTTCATTTCTGCAAATGTAGTATTGCCTTGAATGCCCGTCGGACGGTAAGAGAGTGCTCGGAATTCATTTTAAGCAATATCGTGCCCACCGCGGCCCGTGAGTGAGTGCCACCCCACACCCCGCCTTGCGGGCCAGCCACCCACAAAGTTGGGACTCCCTGGCCCATTGGAGGTCAGCCTTAGCATTGTAAGTCCATTAGGACAATTGGGTCCCGCCTCGGACCCTCACCATCATCTCCCGGACCCACCGGGTGAACGTGTGAACCGAGTGAGCAGAAATCGTCGTTGTGAGAATCATTGAGCGCTTGTATGCTTGCGGGTCTAAGTCCTAGGGTCACCTTATCATATTTAGTGGTCTTTGGGCTGTGCCACATCAAGTGGTATCAGAGCGGTCATAGGCTTGTCCTTACAAGTCTAGTCTTGGGTCACACTAAGTCTTTCATAGGTGCATCCGCACACCCTTGCATAGCCCACCCAACCTTGCATGACCACTCGTAGTGGTACTCGCTTTCAACCCAATACTACATCTTCCAATCCCACAATGAATCCAAAACCCCAAGGGATGCCTACCACTAACACTCATGACTTCAACTACTTCATGAAAGCCTTGACCTATGCCAATGAGCGACTTGATAACATATCGGGCCGACTCAACCAACTTGGAAAAAATAGGCCCGCCCTAAGGACGGACGATAGGATGGCCCCTTTCCCACTTCCCACCTTTGATGGGACCTCACCTAGCAAATATTTAGATTGGGAAGCTACAATGGACCAATACTTCAATTGGTATCATATTTCCGAGGATGAAAAGGCATGGGTTGCCAAAATACAACTAACCAAAAGGGCTCAAACTCATTGGTGTAAAATTGAGGGCTTAAGGATAATTAGACGGGAAGCTCCCCTCACCACATGGGAGGACATGAAGGATCAACTAAGGGCTAGGTATGTGTCCCCTTCCCACTCGGATCACCAAAACCCAAGGAGCACTCCCACTCCTCCCACCCCACCCGTCCAAACCCTTATCACTAAAACCCAAGTACCTAAGACCTCCACCTCCCCACCTAACCCCATGAGGTCCCCCACATCCCAACCAAAACCCCCTTCCCTAACCTACACTAGTCAAGCCCCTTTAGCCCCCACTTCCACCCCAAGTGATCCCAAGGGCAAGAGACCCCTAACCAACCCAATTCCCTCCATGGTGACCACCACTCATCCAACCCTCACCATTAAAAACCATGTGGACACCATGTCCACCCCTCCACCAAGGCCCATAATGGCCACCACCCCAAAACCCAAAACCCCTCACCCAATCCACCTCCCGCTTCCTACACGAATCTTACCCCAAATTAGGCCTCCACTACTTCCACTCCCAAGTCCAACCCATGTCCGACCTTGCTCACCTCCTCGAGTGCGCCATGCCTCGACTAACACCAACCCACCCACCATAGACCTTCCTACCCCATTGTCCTTAGGAGTTGCAACCCACACACCTACCCAAGTGGAGAGGGATACCAATTCGGATCCACCTCCCAAAATCAAGGAAATCCAAGAGCCATACAACTCACCCACCCCTCCTAACCTAGTTCATCAAGAGCTATACACCCTTCCCCATGACACCATCACCATAGATAAGTCCATATTCCTATGGCTCAAGCGAGGCCTCACCATTCCTAGTTTACAACCAAGCCACCTACTCATGGGACATCAATCCCAACTCATTCCCACTCAGCCTCATGTCACTTATCAAACCTCCTATTGTGTAGAAGATTTGGGAGACTTAGTGGCCTACCTACATTGGCAAGTCCACTTGACCGATATGCTAGCCATGAGGCCATCAGAGTCTAGCACCATTAGCTTAGCTTACCCCACCATTGGCTCCATCACTTCCATCTACACCAATGGCCAATTTACAAGTGAGATCATACTCCTTCTTCCCATGGAGGAGGAACCCATCCTAGTCTACTCCCCAACCATTGAGATCCCAAGTACTTTGATTAGCCAACCCATTAGCAACCTTGGCCCAATTATCTTAGAGAGAGATGATTCGCCATTTGAGGACCTTGAGAACATGGAGTACCCCTACCTAGGTGACCCTTACCATAATCCCTTTGACCCTTTTCTATGGGAGCCTAAATCTCCATGTGACCCACTTTCCCTACTCACCACCCACCTCACCTTACCCACATCGCCCATGTCGACCCAAACTCCTCCCTTCCTAGAATCGGGTTACAACATGAGAGCCTTGACCTTAGGCAACAAACACCTTGGGATTGATGAAGTGCCCCACCCCATAACCACGTTCGTAGATCCCTTCGACCCATTCACGTGGACGTTCAAAAGTCATCCCACATCTATGCACATGGAAGTCACCTTTGGGATAAACATGCATGTGTCCAGGCCTACCACACCATTTGACATGATTCATAAGTCGGATACATTCATCCACATCACCCACATGTCAAGTAGGCAGCATAAGTGGACCATATTCGGATGTATTGGCCCACCTTCATTCATCATGAGTCTTAAGCATGATAGGAGCATACATGGATGTCCGGGTCCCCCGACATTTATCACACCCATGCATAAAAGGTTCATCTATGGATGTCCCGGCCCTCCTAAGACTACCACAGTCTTCATAGCATCAAAGTGTGATCGGTCTACATTTGGCTGCCCAGGTCCACCTTAGCATACGCATTCTCGCAAGCATATAGGAAGGATCAATGAGACTTACAAAAGGCGGGCAGATGCTCATTGGCGCCACTACGAGTTCCAAGTGGGAGACTCGGTGATGGTGAGGACGGAGCAGCTCCTTCCGGGACCTGCCTCCAAGTTGAGGGCACGGGGTTCGGGACCCTTTCGAGTTCTACGACGACTTGGCAGCAATGCTTATGAGCTTGACCTACCAGAAAGTTATGGGGTGCACCCTACCTTCAGTGTGGCGGAACCTGGTACCCCACAAAGGCCCCGCGGTGGAACCCAGTGAGGAGCTTGAGCCTTTACTCCCCCTTATGAGAGACACTCCCGGAGGGACTCCACTTTCTAGCTTGAGAGACCGACGAGAGCAGGTAGAGGCAATACTGGATGAGCAGAGTATCATTACGAGGCACAGGGTGTATCAGCGCTATCTGGATAGGTGGAAGAGTCATCCCCCGATCGAGGATACATGGGTGAGTCGGGAGGATTTGATATGCTTGGATCCCGACATGATGGAGCAGTACGACAGCCAGGCAGACCCATACTCGACAGGGTCGAGCTCTCCCCACCCCGGGGGATTTGATGAGGGCATCTCCCGACACCCCTCTAGCTTTGATCGCCTGCACACTCTTGATATGGATTGATCATGATCTACACTTGTTATCTTCATTTCCCAAGTTTCATTTTATGTATTTTCTTTTTATTGAGTCCTATCTTATGTATTTTCCTTTATTGAGTCATATGGTTTTAGTCCATTTCCCTTGTTATGTTTAATTGGGCCTTATTACTTTAGTTATGGGCCCATAGGATTGAGTCTAGGATATGTTCGGTCTTTTATCTTATTGTCAAGGGTATTTTGGTCATGTAAAGAATGGTTGCCTATATATAGGCCCCATCTCTCCTCTTGTATTCAACTTTTGATGAATATTGAAGAAAACCCTTTCAAACTCTCTCAATATCTCTCTCTCTCTCATTATCTCTCCATTCTCTCTCCTCCTCTCTCTAAATTTCGAAATTCACTCTCTCTCCTCCCTCTCTCAACCACTTCCAACCCCCACCTACCTCCATTAACTCCCCACAACTTCCCACAACCCCTCTTTAATCCTCACCTAGTCCCAAGGAAGTTCCACCACTCAAAACCCCACCCTCCAACCACCACCTACCCCTTTCACTTCCCTAAGCATATCTCCACCTTCCCAAGGCTGAATTAACTCATTCCAAAGCCCAAATTCGAACCTCCCCTTCCCTCCTTGCTCCCTAGGTCGCACCCCTCCTCTCCCCTCAAGCCAAGTTCACCCCCTCCTCTCTTCTCCACTCCAGCTTTGTGTGCAGGCTGACCTGCAGTTTAGCACTCTGTTGCAGCGACGTCCACGACTGCATCCTGGTTCTGCTGGTGGTGTGGCCTAACTTTCTGGAAAGGCCTCCCTGTGCTCTTCGCAGGCGAGGTGGAATCACTCCATTCCGAGTTCGTGGCCGTCCGTGAAGGCTGTTCTTCCCCGACTGCGCAGAACCTCTCAGACCAGGAGCCAGAGCGGCAGAGAAGACTCTCCCACGACGAGCCTTGAAGGAACCAGTCTTCAGGGTCTTCAACAAAGTTCTTCCTCCCCCTGTTAGCATCCAGGAACAGAAGGCAGAATCCCGTTCGGCATCCGACAACCAGAGATACCAATTTTCTACCACAACCACGCCGGTCTGCCTCCTCACAGTCTGCCCCGACCACCATCCACTTCTCTGGAAACCCAGCTCATCTCTGACATCAGAAGACTTCCCCATTTGTTTTTCTGCAAAGTAGACTCGTATACGATTCCAACGAGTCCAGCGGTGCCAGATTTGGAGCTCAGGAGCGACCGTGCCCGCTTCTGCAACCTGCCGTTTCAGACTGAGCTCGGCCAGAGACCAGAGCTGCATCCATCTTCAAGTCGCCGGAACAGTCAGCCCCCAGATCAGAACGTCGTCCAAAAAATTCAAGCCACACCCCTCTCCGGTTAGCAAGCTTTTGGCGCAAGTTTCATGAGATTCCAAGTTCAGTGGAATTATTGGCAGCATCGACATCGGCCCTCTGTCCAGAATTACAGAAGCTAGGCAGAATCGGCAAAGCTCGGAAAGTCGACTCTATCTCGCTCGTTCCCCTCCCCGCTTGGCCGGCTGAAGGCCCCTCCCTGCGTGGAGGTAATTTTTGGTTGTAATACATTAACCCCCACCCCAAGATCCCCCCCTTGCAAGGGGCGTAGTGCTGTACCTCTTCACATTTTCAGGTCAAGCTCCATCGCCGCGGCGATCGGGTGTATACCCTCGCCTCCCGGCGCGCCCTCGTCTCCGAACGGGATCGGTGTCTTCACACCGATCAGGTGAGCTTCTGATCACACCCTTGTAGCTTCATTTCTGCAAATGTAGTATTGCCTTGAATGCCCGTCGGACGGTAAGAGAGTGCTCGGAATTCATTTTAAGCAATATCGTGCCCACCGCGGCCCGTGAGTGAGTGCCACCCCACACCCCGCCTTGCGGGCCAGCCACCCACAAAGTTGGGACTCCCTGGCCCATTGGAGGTCAGCCTTAGCATTGTAAGTCCATTAGGACAATTGGGTCCCGCCTCGGACCCTCACCATCATCTCCCGGACCCACCGGGTGAACGTGTGAACCGAGTGAGCAGAAATCGTCGTTGTGAGAATCATTGAGCGCTTGTATGCTTGCGGGTCTAAGTCCTAGGGTCACCTTATCATATTTAGTGGTCTTTGGGCTGTGCCACATCAGGGGCGAATCCCTCTCTCTCTCTTCCCCCTTCTCTCTCTCTCCCTTGGGCGAACCTGCCCCTTCTCCTTCCCCCCCCCTTGCCACATCATCAGCCACATCACCCTTCCACCCTTTCACCTCCCCAAGGCCCATAACTCCCATCAATACTTCCACAACCCCAAGCAACCCTTCCCATTCCCCATACATCCTCTCAACTTCCAAGGCACCCTTCCCTCTCCCCCAAGCAACTATTCCACTCCCCCACACCCCCCATTCATATCCCTAGGGAGCTAAACCCCATAACCCCCCCCCCACAAGTTGTGCACCCCCCTCCCATCTCACCCCCCCTCCTGGCCTTGGCCGACCACTCCATCTCCCCTCTCCTAGCTGCGGCCCCCCCTCACCCCTCCACCACCTCAGACCTCCTCATTCCCTGCTCCACCCCTCTCACCATTCCTAAACATCCCCCCCCCATCCACCATCACCATCCCCTTCCCACCATTGCTAGCCTCCACCTCCATTAACCTAGTTCCACCTCCATCCCTTTCATTTGGCCCAAGTCTGCAGGTGGCAGAGAAAAGGGCAACTTGCAGAAGCACCCACGGATTCATACGGCGTCGTCTGAAGGCATACCATACCAATCTGGAAAGGTCGTCCAGTTAGCTTTACAGGCGAGGTGATCTCATCCCGTTCCAAGTTCGGGGCTGTCCAGGAGAGCCATTCTCCTCCGACTGCGCTGGGCTTCCCCTGCAGAGTACCATAACCCGGTTCAACGCTGCACAACGCCAAACAGCAGAAGATTCAGACCACGAGCCCTTCAAAAAACTTCTTCCTCCCCCAGTCCTCTATCAGGAGCAAGAAGCAGAACTACATTCGGCGTCCGGAGGCCAAAGTTCCTATTTTTATCCCTTGACTGGTCGGGTCTGCCTCCCACAGTCTGCAGTGACCTGTCTTCACTCTTCTGAGTCTCCCCATCCTCTCCGGCGTCAGACGGCCGCCCCATCAGTTTTTCCGCGCAGAGGGTTCGTCCACAGTTCCAGAAACTCCAACGGTTAGTGATTCGGAGTCCGGGAGCGGTCGGGGCAACCTCTGCAAGTTGCTGTCAGAAACAGTAAGCTGCTGCGCCCAGTTTCAGTCACTCTGTTCGAAGCTCGACCCGGACTAGCAGCTGCAGCAGAAGAAATCAATAAAATTCTGTTTCATCCGCGTGCCAGATACGAAGATTCCCACGCTGGTCTTGCCTCCGGAAGAATTCGGGAACGCGAACTACAGCCCCAGGACCGACCGGCAGTCAGTCATCACAACCTGCTAGTGGAAACAGCCCCGGCTTCCCTCTTCCGTTCTCCGGCGATTCTCCCTTCCCCGCCTGGCCGGCTTACCGCCCCTCCCTGCGTGGAGGTAGTGTTTGCTTGTAAAACTTACTTCCCCACCCCTAGTCCAACCCTCCTATGTGAGGAGTAGTGAATGTAATTTTGAAATAGGGTTCAAGCTACACCGGCGCAGTGTGCGGGGAACCCACACTTCCCCGCTCGCCCTCGTCTCCGACCGGGGTTGGTTTCCTCAAACCAACCAGGTGAGTCTCTACCCTTGCTCATTACTTTTGTTCATTTCATATCTGCAAAACTTATCTGCTGGTCGGTGTGAGAGTGCCCGACCCCGGAGCCACCAACCCTTGTGTGGTCACCGTGGATAATAGTGAGCGAGTGACCTAGTGCCCCCAAGGCACCCGGCCGCCCTTGTTTGTGGGCTTCATATCCTCGGGAGGAATAACTTTAGCGGTGCTGGTCCTCTAGCCAGCCAGGCGCTTTCTCCACAATCTCGACTCGGCATCACCGAGTCACCCCGGGAAACGTGTGCGTGCGGTGTGACGGTGACTCTCAAGTTGCTCCCAATCTTGTGGTTGTGATTGCGAATTAAGTCCAAGGGTTCATTTTTGCTTGCTGCATATTTGTGTCACATCAAATGGTATCAGAGCAAGTTTTAGACTTGTCTCCACAAGCCTAGGTCCTAGGGCAATTGCATTACCATCCCGTGTCGGTCACCTTATCTTTGTGCATGTCCACCCGTAGGGGTACCATATACCAGACCGATACTTCCGATCCACCCATGGATTCCAATTTCCAAGGCAACCAAAACATCCCTAGGGAAGCTCCCCAAGCTCCTACGGATCGACTTGAGGCTGCCATTCAAGCCCTCACGGAGCAAATGAATGGTTTTTCCACCCGATTAGAGAGATTAGAAGAAGCTAGGGCCCCACCTAGGAATCATGTCCAAAGGGCTCTTCCTCCGCGGGTTGAACATCAGAGGGAAGACCTAGATAATGAGTGGTATCGTGAGCAAGAGAGAGCCTCACAACCTCGGTACCAAGAGAGGCAACCACGAGAGGATCCGGATGACTTCCTCTTAAGAATGATCAAGATAGATGCTCCGAATTTTGATGGGTCCCATAACCCAAGTGCCTATGAAGAATGAAAGCATGGCATGGACCAATACTTTGATTGGTATCTAATGTCCGAGGAGAGAAAGGTTAGGTTGGCCAAGATGCACTTTCTCAAACTAGCCAAGACATATTGGTTAAATGTAGAGAGTCAAAGGAGGATAAGGCGGGAGGAACCCATTGACACTTGGCTTGACATGAAAACCCAACTCAGAAGCAAATACCTTCCCAATTCCTATAGCCAACTCCTCCTTGACGAGTGGCAAAGCCTTACTCGGGAAGGAAAGACCGTGGAGGAGTACATTGAAAAGTTTGACTCCTATCTCTTAAGGTGTGGTGTCGTTGAGGAGCCGGCCGTCACCCTGTCCCGATTTAGGAATGGCCTCCTACCCCACATCAAACGGGAGCTTTTCATGAGGGAAGCTCATAGCCTTGAAGTTGCCTATCAAATAGCCCGTGATGTAGAAAGGTTTTCTAGGAACCCAAGGTTTGCCCCCCCCCAAGGGCCCGGGACCCCGTCCCAACCTGCCTCCTCTGTTGAGAACACCTCCTCCCAGTGGGGGAACCC
Organism: Amorphophallus konjac; assembly: GCA_022559845.1. Lineage (NCBI taxonomy): Eukaryota > Viridiplantae > Streptophyta > Magnoliopsida > Alismatales > Araceae > Amorphophallus > Amorphophallus konjac. The sequence goes on along the minus strand of CM040121.1, from coordinate 182,561,022 downwards.
CCACTCGGCCCTACCCCCAGCCAACCAATCCTATCCCCACAAAGGCCACTCCACCCAACCCTCCTCCCCGAAGGGAGGAAGCCTCCAAAGGGAAGACCCCAGGGAGTAGTGCGATTAAATGTTTTCAGTGCCATGGTTATGGCCACAGAGCCTCCCAATGCCCTTCCAAGGGGTTGTCGAGCCTTGTTATTGAGGGCGGACCTACCACATCCCAGGAAACCCATGAGAATACTATTGAGGAACACGTGGCTGCTTTAGGGTGGGAAGAGGAATACGAGGAGCAATTCTTTGAGGAAGGTGTAGAAGATGACCCCCATTCCACCCACCTAGGGGTGATAAGGTGCACCCTTACCCAACCTCAAGAGGACGACTGGCGGAGGACTTCCATTTTTCACACCTTCATCAAAATCAGGAACCATGTTAGGAAGGTCATCCTAGACAACGGAAGTTGTGTCAACGCCGTGTCCCCGGACACTGTCAAGCTCCTAGGGCTTACCCCAACACGCCACCCCAAACCATATCGGGTATCATGGATAAACAACCACTCCCTACCCATCAACACATGTTGTCTTATCCCCATCACCTTTTCATCCTACCAAGGACAAATATGGTGTGACATCATACCTATGGCTGTAGGAAGCATCCTACTAAGGAGACCTTGGATATATGATGTTAATGCTACCATCTATGGGAAAACGAACACATGCACCTTTGAACATGAGGGGAAGACCATTCGCCTCAACCCTTCCCCACCCCGAAAGGAACCACCCTCCAAGGGAATTCTCCCTACACCACCTCAAAGCCCAATGGTCTCATCACCCCCAACCCAACCAACAAGTCAACCGTCCACCCATGAGAACCCCACCAAGGGCCTACACCTCATCACTAGATAAGAACTCGAGGAAGAGGTAGCTCTCGGAACACCCGTATACGCTGTAGTCATATGCCTCGGGGAACCCACCCCCTCCAACCCTCATCCCGTGGAAATCCACCCTCTCTTAGAAGAATTCAAGGATGTGTTCCCCGAAGAGCTCCCCGATCAACTGCCACCCATGAGGGATGTCCAACATGCTATTGACCTTGTCCCAGGGGCCACCCTCCCAAACCTTCCCCACTATCGCCTCAACCCCACTGAGCATGCTGAATTGAGGAGGCAAGTGGAGGAACTCATTAGAAAAGGCTTCCTCCGTCTTAGCAAAAGTCCTTGTGCTGTCCCAGTCCTCCTCACACCAAAGAAAGACGGGACATGGCGAATGTGTGTCGACAGTAGGGCCATCAACAAGATCACAGTCAAATATAGGTTTCCCATACCTAGACTTGACGATATGCTTGACATGCTAGCCGGGGCCACCATTTTTTCCAAAATAGATCTCAAAAGTGGCTACCATCAGGTTAGGATAAGGCCAGGGGATGAATGGAAAATAGCCTTTAAAACCAAAGATGGGCTCTATGAGTGGCTAGTGATGCCTTTCGGGTCAAATGCCCCGAGTACCTTCATGTGTCTCATGACGGAGGTCCTTAGACCTTACATAGGAGTCTTCCTAGTGGTCTATTTCGACGATATCTTTATCTACAGCAAGACCAAGGAAGCCCACTTCAACCACCTTAGGCAAGTCTGCACTGTCCTTAGAAAAGAGAGTCTCTATGCCAACCTAGGAAAATGCCACTTCCTGACTGAGTCCATTACTTTCCTTGGGTATATGGTTTCCACTAAGGGAGTGTCCATGGACCCCGAGAAGGTCCGAGCTATCCTTGACTGGCCAGAACCCCGCACCCTCCATGAGGTTAGGAGTTTCCATGGTTTGGCCACCTTTTATCGAAGATTCATCCGTGGGTTCAGCACAGTCACAGCCCCTATCACCGACTGCCTTAAAAAGGGGACCTTTATGTGGACCAAGTCGGCTTCTAGGGCCTTCCAGGAGCTCAAAGAGAGGATGACCCAAGCCCCAGTATTATGCCTCCCTGACTTCTCCAAAGTCTTTGAGGTAACTTGTGATGCTTCCGGGGTAGGAATCGGCGGAATTCTCAGCCAAGAAGGACACCCAGTAGCCTACTTTAGTCAGAAGCTGTGTGACGCCAGGTTGAAATACTCTACCTATGATAAGGAATTCTATGCGGTGGTGCAATCCCTCCGCCATTGGAGGCACTACCTCTTGCCCAAGGAATTTGTCATATTCTCCGACCATGAGGCCCTAAAATACCTCAACTCCTAGCAGAAACTGAATGCCCGGCATGCCCGATGGGTCGAGTACATCCAGGCCTACACATTTGTGATCAAACATAAGGCCGGAAGTGAAAACCGTGCTGCTGATGCACTCAGTAGGAGGATCTCCCTGCTAGCTACCATTCGGGTAGAAGTAATAGGGTTCGATCGGGTTAAGGAAGAATACCCAAACTGTCTCGACTTTGGACATGTCCATGCCGATCTAATCACCCTTTCACCCCAAGAACACCAGGGTTTTATCCTAGAGGACGGATTCATCTTCAAAGCACATAGACTTTGCATCCCTAGAACTTCACTGCGGGATTTATTAGTCTGGGAATTACATGCAGGAGGCCTGGCTGGGCACTTTAGGGTTCACAAAACCATTGCCTTGGTTGAAGGACAGTTCTATTGGCCCAGTCTCAAAAGGGATGTGGCCAAAATTATGGGGCAATGTCACACATGTGCGACTGCTAAGCAAGTCAGACAGAACACGGGCCTATACACCCCTCTACCCGTCCCGGATCGGCCATGGCAGGACCTGAGCATGGATTTCGTGTTAGGGCTACCTCGGACCCAGAGGAAACATGACTCCATCTTTATTGTAGTGGACAGATTCTCAAAAATGGCCCACTTCATCCCCTGTTCTAAAACCTCTGACGCCTCCCATGTGGCCCATCTGTTCTTTGATGAGGTGGTCCGCCTCCATGGCTTGCCCAAGACCATCATTTTAGATAGGGACGTCAAATTCACCAGCTACTTTTGGAAGACCCTCTGGCATCTAATGGGGACCCTGCTTAAATTTTTCACGGCCTATCACCCTCAAACCGATGGCCAGACCGAAGTCGTTAATCGGAGCCTAGGAAATCTCCTACGGTGCCTTGTTGAGGACCACCCTGAAAATTGGGATCTCATTCTACCTCAAGCCGAGTTTGCATACAATAATTCCACCAATAGGTCCATAGGCATGAGTCCTTTCGAAGCTGTGCATGGTTACAAACCCAGGAAGCCAACAGATCTCATTCCCCTACCCCCTCATGCTAGGGTAACCATCACTGCTGAGTCTTTTGCACAACACCTTAGAGAGTTGCATGAAGATATTCGCAAAAACATCCACAAGAGCAATGAGATTTATAAGAAGTCAGCTGATTCCCACTGCCGCCACCAAGAATTCCAAGTTGGTGATTTTGTGATGGTGAGAACTGAGAGGCTATTCCCTGGGAATACCTCTAAGTTGAGGTCTCGTGGAGCCGGCCCCTTCCAGGTGCTGAGACGACTTGGCACCAATGCTTATGTGTTGGACCTCCCTGAAGAATACGGAGTAAGTCTCACATTCAATGTGGCTGACCTGGTACCCTACAAGGGCCCCACGGTGACACCCAGTGAGGAGATCCAGCCTATTCCACCCCTTGAGAGCGCCCCCACACTTCAGAGAGCTCCACCCAACTTGAGAAACCAGCATGATAAAGTGGAGCGGATATTAGATGAACAGGTCACCAACACAAGGAGCACGGCGTATGAGCGATACCTGGCCAGGTGGAAGGGACGACCACCCTCGGACGATGCCTGGGTCAGCCGGGAGGATCTCCAACAGCTGGACCCCGATCTTCTAGAGCAGTACCGCAGCAGGGAGGGCCGTTACTCGACAGGGTCGAGCTCTTCGCAGCCCGGGAGAATTGATGAGGGCATCACTCACGATTCCCTCTGGCTTGGCACCTCTCTCCCTCCCGGAAGCAGCTAGGGAGCAGCCCTTCTTCTGGATTGGACCTTAGTGCTTACCATTGGGTCATCTTATTACTTTCTCCTTTTTACTTGAGTCATAATCATGTAATTTGCCTTTTATTTGAGTCTTGTACCTAGGTTATCCAGTCATTTCCCTAAGTTCGAGTCTCATTAGGCTACGGTGCTTGCTATTGGGCCTATTTCTTTGGGCTAGGCCCATGGGCGCACCCCCCCTTCCTTGGTTATCTGTTAGTATGTTAAAAGTCAGGGTCTTATATGTAAAATTGGGTTTCCTATAAATAGGACCCCAATCCCTCTTTTGAAGGTTAATGAAGCATTGAGTATTATTATCCACCAGCCTTGTTCTCTCTCTCTAGCTCTTTCACTCTCCCTCTACTTCTCTCTCTCACTTAAGGGGGTGAACCCCTCTCTCTCTCTTCCCCCTTCTCTCTCTCTCCCTTGGGCGAACCTGCCCCTTCTCCTCCCCCCCCCTTGCCACATCATCAGCCACATCACCCTTCCACCGTTTCACCTCCCCAAGGCCCATAACTCTCATCAATACTTCCACAACCCCAAGCAACCCTTCCCATTCCCCATACATCCTCTCAACTTCCAAGGCACCCTTCACTCTCCCCCAAGCAACTATTCCACTCCCCACACCCCCCATTCATATCCCTAGGGAGCTAAACCCCATAACCCCCCCCACAAGTTGCGCACCCCCCTCCCATCTCACCCCCCCTCCTGGCCTTGGCCGACCACTCCATCTCCCCTCTCCTAGCTGCGGCCCCCCCTCACCCCTCCACCACCTCAGACCTCCTCATTCCCTGCTCCACCCCTCTCACCATTCCTAAACATCCCCCCCATCCACCATCACCATCCCCTTCCCACCATTGCTAGCCTCCACCTCCATTAACCTAGTTCCACCTCCATCCCTTTCATTTGGCCCAAGTCTACAGGTGGCAGAGAAAGGGGCGACTTGCAGAAGCACCCACGGATTCATACGGCGTCGTCTGAAGGTATACCATACCAATATGGAAAGATCGTCCAGTTAGCTTTGCAGGCGAGATGATCTCATCCCGTTCCGAGTTCGGGGCTGTCCAGGAGAGCCGTTCTCCTCCGACTGCGCCGGGCTTCCCCTGCAGAGTACCAGAACCCAGTTCGACGCTGTACCACGCCAAACAGCAGAAGATTCAGACCACGAGCCCTTCAATAAACTTCTTCCCCCCCAGTCCTCTATCAGGATCAAGAAGCAGAACTACATTCGGCATCCGGAGGCCAACGTTCCTATTTTTCTCCCTTGACTGGTCGGGTCTGCCTCCCACAGTCTGCAGTGATCTGTCTTCACTCTTCTGAGTCTCCCTGTCCTCTCCAGCGTCAGACGGCCACCCCGTCAGTTTTTCCGTGCAGAGGGTTCGTCCACGGTTCCAGAAACTCTGACGGTTCATGATTCGGATTCTGGGAGCAGTCAGGGCAACATATGCAAGTTGCTGTCAGAAACAGTAAGCTGCTGCGCCCAGTTTCAGTCACTCTGTTCGAAGCTCGACCCGGACTAGCCGCTGTAGCAAAAGAAATCAAGAAAATTCTGGGTCATTCGCGTGCCAGATACGAAGATTCCTACGCTGGTCTTGTCTCCGGAAGAAATCGGGAACGCGAATTACAGCCCCGGGACCGACCGGCAGTCAGTCATCACAGCCTGCTAGTGGAAACAGCCCCGGCTTCCCTCTTCCGTTCTCCGGCGATTCTCCCTTCCCCGCCTGGCCGGCTTACCGCCCCTCCCTGCGTGGAGGTAGTGTTTGCTTGTAAAACTTACTTCCCCACCCCTAGTCCAACCCTCCTGTGTGAGGAGTAGTGAATGTAATTTTGAAATAGGGTTCAAGCTACACCGGCGCAATGTGCGGGGAACCCACACTTCCCCGCTCACCCTCGTCTCCGACCGGGGTTGGTTTCCTCAAACCAACCAGGTGAGTCTCTACCCTTGCTCATTACTCCTGTTCATTTCATATCTGTAAAACTTATCTGCTGGTCGGTGAGAGAGTGCCCGACCCCGGAGCCACCAACCCTTGTGTGGTCACCGTGGATAATAGTGAGCGAGTGACCTAGTGCCCCCAAGGCACCCGGCCGCCCTTGTTTGTGGGCTTCATATCCTCGGGAGGGACAACCTTAGCGGTGCTGGTCCTCTAGCCAGCCAGGGGATTTCTCCACAATCTCGACTCAGCATCACCAAGTCACCCCGGGAAACGTGTGCGTGTGGTGTGACGGCGACTCTCAAGTTGCTCCCAATCTTGTGGTTGTGATTGCGAATTAAGTCCAAGGGTTCATTTTTGCTTGCTGCATATTTGTGTCACATCAGTATTACTTACGGTGTGGGGTCACGGAAGAGAGCACTATGACTATATCCCGCTTTCTAAGAGGTTTGCGGCCCAATTATCAATATGAACTCTTTCGCCGCAATGCAACCACTTTGGAGCAGGCATATCAGATAGCTCTCAAATTGGAGCAATTCGAGGCCGAGTTCCAGTCACCCCATCGGTTGGGCTCTTTTCCCCTTCGTAGTGTCGAGCCCCGTGGCTCATCTGGCACGTATCCGAGGGCCCCCATGGCTCGACCTCAGGAGCCCGCTCGTCCCGAGCCGTTTGCTCCTAGGCCTCGTCCTCCACCCCCGAGGGACCTTCCTCGTCCCCAGCATCTTATAGCCCCACCCATAGCCCATCCACCGGCACCCGTACCTCCTGCACGTCCTTTGTTGCCTACGCCTCCTATCCATCGGGAGGATAAAGGTAAAGGACCTATGATTGGGGAGCCTAGTGGATCACGGCAGCAGTGTTATCGCTGCAATGGGTTTGGCCATTTCGCCAACCAGTGTCCCACCCACCCATCTCTTCACATTGGGGACACACAGGCCGAGGATACCACCCCTACGGGCCTCGAGTTAGTCAGCTATGAGGCCGATGAAGAGCTAGCTGACGAGTACTATGAGATGGGAGGTGAGGCCTAGGATGCCCTGCATTTGGACGATACCCACGTGGGGGTCGTCAGATGTATCCTCACCCAGCCACAGGTCAGTGATGACTGGCGACGGACTACTATCCTTCATGTATTCTGTAGGCTGGGAAAGTAAATTTGCAAGGTGGTCATCGATAGCGGGAGTTGTATCAATGCAATCTCCACGAACGATGTCACTCGTCTTGGTCTCACACCCGTAGACCACCCTTTCCCCTATCAGGTATCATGGCTGGATACCACTTCCATTTCGGTCAGGCTGCGGTGCTTGGTCCCGCTGCAGCTCCACTCCTACCATGACGAGATCTGGTGTGATGTTATCCCCATGGAAGTGGGCAGTATCATTCTTGGTAGGCCATGGTTATTTGACCGGGATGCCATGCTCCATGGCCGGTCAAACACCTGTACCTTCGACCACACTGGCCAGCGGGTCACCCTCCAACCCGTTCGGCCCAGGAGCCCATCAGTCAGGGGTCCTACTGGCCCTAGTACTCCGAAGCCTTCCGTTCCCGGGCCTAGTACCCCATCCCCAGCTCGGGCTATGACCGTTACCTCTGGCCCAAGAGAGCCCTCGACGAGGAGATTGATGATGATTAGCTCCCGGGAGATGGAGCAGGAGCTTAGTCAGGGCTGTCCGGTGTTTGCCATTACGATCCGAGAGGTGGAGCGGGACTCCAAGGGTGAGCTCCCACCCGAGGTTGTTCCCATTCTGCAGGAGTATGCTGATGTCTTTCCCGATGAGCTTCCTGAGGGACTCCCACCTATGCGGGATATTCAGCATGCCATCGACCTTGTTCCAGGCTCTTCTTTGCCCAACCTTCCTCATTATCGCATGAGTCCCACGGAGCAAGCCGAGCTTAAACGGTAGGTCGATGAGTTAGTGCAGAGAGGGTCTGTTCGGGACAGCATGAGTCCATGTGCTGTACCCGCATTACTCGCCCCGAAGAAGGATGGCACGTGGAGAATGTGCATTGATAGTCGTGCCATCAACAAAATCACCATGAAGTACAGGTTCCCTATTCCCCGCCTTGATGACATGCTGGACATGATGGCAGGTGCCACTATCTTTTCGAAGATCGATCTTAAGAGTGGCTACCACCAGGTGAGGATTAGGCCAGGTGATGAGTGGAAGACCGCATTTAAGACCAATGCCCCTAGCACTTTCATGCGGCTCATGACTCAGGTCCTTCGACCTTTCATTGGAGTCTTTGTAGTGGTGTATTTTGATGATATCCTTATCTATAGCCGCACCACAGGGGGCCACTTAGACCACCTTCGGCAGTCTGTCTACTTCTTCGGCGAGAGCAGCTGTTTGCGAACCCACAGAAGTGTGCCTTCATGACACCTCAGCTTACCTTCTTGGGTTTCATTGTGTCTAGTACGGGGGTCTCCGCCGATCCGGAGAAGGTCCGGGCCATTGTTGAGTGGCCGGAACCCCATACCGTTCATGATGTCCGCAGCTTTCATGGTCTTGCGACGTTCTATCGTCGCTTTATCTGCGGATTTAGCTCCGTCACCGCCCCGATCATTCCATCCGGAAGGGCACATTTGTATGGACGAAGGCCGCATCTGCCGCCTTCAAGGACATCAAGGAGCGCATGACCCAAACACCTATCCTTCGATTGCCTGATTTCTCGAAGGTGTTTGAGGTCTCTTGTGATGCGTCGGGTGTTGGGATTGGAGGAGTTTTGAGTCAGGAGTCCCACCGGATCGCATATTTCAGCGAGAAGCTGAATGATGCGAAACTGCGATATTCCACGTATGATAAAGAATTCTACGCAGTTGTTCAGGCTCTTAGGCATTGGAGGCACTATCTTTTGCATCAGGAGTTTGTCCTATACTCCGACCACGAAGCATTGAGGTACCTCCATTCGCAAAAGAAGCTTAACTCGCGTCATAGTCGTTGGGTCGAGTATCTCCAGCAGTTCACCTTTGTGCTGAAACATAAGGCTGGAGTAGAGAACAAGGTGGCTGATGCCTTGAGTCGGCGAGCATGTTTGCTTACCACCATGAGTGCCGAGGTCATAGGGTTAGAGAAGATGAAGGAGGCCTATGTTGATTGTCCTGACTTCGGTCAGATTTTTACCACTCTCCAGGCCGGACCCTCGAGAGACCTTGATGAGTATGTGCTTCAGGAGGGTTACCTCTTTCGAGGTAGCAGGCTATGTGTTCCCCGAACTTCGGTTCGAGATTTCTTAGTGTGGGAACTACATGCGGGAGGTCTAGCTGGCCACTTTGGTCGGAACAAGACTATTGAGGCAGTGGAGCATCGATTTTATTGGCCGAGCTTGAAGCGCGATGTTGCTAACATCGTGGCTCAGTGCCGTACCTGTGCTACGGCCAAGATGAAGAAGCAAAGCTCCGGCCTTTATACGCCTCTTTCCGTGCCTGATGCCCCGTGGCAGGATGTTAGCATGGACTTTGTTTTGGGATTGCCACGTACCTCCAAGAAGCATGATTCGGTCTATGTGGTGGTTGACCGTTTCTCGAAGATGGCCCTCTTTATTCCTTGCTCGAAGACTTCAGATGCTTCGAGGGTAGCCCGCCTTTTCCTCACGCATGTGGTGTGCAAGTTCGGGTTGCCTCGCACTATAGTGTCTGACCGTGATGTTAGATTCACTTCCTACTTTTGGAAGACACTATGGCATATGATGGGTACTCACCTCAAATTTTCCACTGCATATCATCCCCAGACAGACGGTCAGACCGAGGTGGTCAATAGGAGTCTGGGAGATCTTTTGAGGTGTCTAGTTAAAGACCGCATTGGGGATTGGGTGTTGCATCCCTATGGTTTTGATGATGTCTCACACTATAAATCAATCTTCTATCTCTAGATTAATGATGTTTCATCATGTGAGTGAGTACATTTCATTTGGTTGTCAGATAAGCATGCTATCTTGATTCTATCTACACTGTTTGGTTAATATGAACAGTAGTGGGTCGACTCATCAGCAAGGGTGGGTCGACGCATCAGAGCATTGATAGCTTCGGCATAAAGTCTATACACCAGCTTGATTCACTTAGTCTGTACATTGACTTATCCTCTTCTAGTCTGTACATCGGGCACTTTCTAACTGAAGTCCATACACTGGTCTCAATACTCAAAGTTAGCTCAGCTCAACCCTATACATTCTTCCAAGCTTCAACTCCATACATTGGAATTCAAAGCTTCACGTCTATACACTGGCTGCTGCATTCTCTTGGTGTCTAAACACCCGATAGTGTAAGTCTATACATCGCCCAGTGTCATGTTTGCATAGTATGTACATCGCCTGTTTTACACAATCAAAGTCTACACATTGCTTGTCAACAGGCTCGCACACACTAAAGTACATACATTGCACTATGTCTGAACACTGGTTCAGAGATAGCTTCAGCCAAGTCTATACATCGTCTGGTAGTCTTCATGCTAAGTATATACACTCCTTGAGTCCAAGTCTGTACATCGTTCATTGTCTAGAAATCTTGAAGTCTGTACATCGGACTGCTTCTTTTAAAGTCTACACATTGGCTCGTTCACTTCTGCAAAGTATGTACATTAGACTGTGGCAAAGTCTATACATTCGGTTCCTTGGGCAAAGTCTATACATTGCTTAGTCTGCACATTGCCTTCAGCCCAAGCATTCAAAGCCAAGTCTATACAACACCAAGTCTGTACACTCCTCATCTGTTCCTACGCTTGGCCAAGTCCATACATTCAACTTTTCCCTACGCTTTCTAGGCCAAGTCTGTACACCACTAAGTGTGTACATTGCATGCTGCTCAAACGTCCAGTGTCTTCAAAGTCTGTACAATGTCCGTCTCAGCCAGCGTCTCATGCTGCGTCTTAGGCAAGTCTGTACATCGGCCTCTTTCGTTCAAGTCTATACATTGAACTGTTCTTCAAAGTCTGTACAGCATCTGTCTCAGCCAGCGTCTCAAGTTGCGTCTTAGGCAAGTCTGTAGATCGGCCTCATTCGTTCAAAGTCTATACATTGAACTGTTCTTCAAAGTCTGTACAGCGTCCGTCTCAGCCAGCGTCTCATGCTGCGTCTTAGGCAAGTCTGTACATCGGCTTCACTCGCTCAAGTACACACATCCATAGTAGTTCATCAAGTCTATACATTCACTTGAGCTTCACCAAGTCTGTACAACGCTGAAGTCTTCACAAGTCTGTACAATGCTTGAGCTTCACAAAGTCTATACATCGCTTCAAGCGATTCAAGTCTATACAAACTGCCTTTACATTCAGAGTCTGTACATCGGTTCATCAGCCGATCGTTTCATTCAGAAATCTCCAAGTCTGAACAGCCGAGTGTCTAATGCATCGTCTCACTCTGGCAAAGTCTATACAGTACTCACAGCACATTGGTTCAAAGTCTGAACACTGGCTCAAGCATGTCGAAGTATATACATCTCCGTTGGGGTTCAAGTCAATACATTGCTCACCGTCTTATTAAGAGTCTCACACAGGTTCCAAGTCTGTACATTGGTTAGGCTTCGTGAAGTTTATACAGTGGTAGAAGCTTTGTAATGTTTACACACTGGTAAGGATCGTTTGCATTGTTCACAGTCTATACACTGCCATTCATTTGCATTGTTCATAGTCTATACACTACCATTCGTCTGCATTGTTCATAAGTCTATACACTGCCTTCACACATGCGCTTCTTTCATTAAGTCTGTACACTCTCTCACGTTGTACACACTTAATCAGTTGAAGGTTCTGAAGTATATACATTCATGCTAATAGCCTGAACTAACTAAGTCTATACATTCCACCTGTCTGTCTGCAGGCGATTCAGGCTGATGATTGGGCACGTGAATCGAGGTTGGCACCTGGCACGTGATCCAAGACAACAGCCACACGACACGTGGATGGCAACCTGGTCAGGATGCTGCCATGTGGTCAAAATTCAAATGATCTGGCCAAAAGTGCATGGGCGGGAACCTGGCAGCCACACGCCAATATCTGCTATAAATATAGAGCTTCATCCTTCAGTAGAAGCTTGATCGTGAATAGAGAAAGCAAAAGCCATTGGTGAGAGTTTGCACGATCCAGAAAAGAAAAAGAGCAGAGAGTTCCAGATCTGAGAGGAGTTTGTTCGAGAGAGAGAGCAGTGTGTGTGGATTGATGAATTGCTTCATTTGAAGCTACATTTGTATTAGATTTCAGAACTGATCTCTTCTTCATTGGTTTTTGTTTCTACTTTGCTTTCGTTTTATTTTGTTCATTCTTCTGATTCGAATTGGTTTCCCTCCGGTGTGTGGAGGAAGGGAGTATTACTCCAGTTTCCCTCTGAGTTGTAGAGGAAGAGAGATTGGTGATCTCTGGTGGTGTTAGTGACTGGTTGTCATTAACAGTTACCCTCCGGTGTGTGGAGGAAGGGAGAGGATTCTCCAGTTGTGTTCTAGCTGGGAGCTAGAACAGGTTTCAAGTTCTGTGGGTAGCAGAACTTGGTTGAGGGATTTGTTTCCCTTGGTGTTCAAGCTGTGTGACAGCATGTTGTTCGCAGACTGAGTCTGCATTGATCTAGCATCGTCTAGTGGAATCCTCACTCTAGTTGGAGTGAGGGGTGGATGTAGATTGCGGACTACAATCGAACCACCTAAAAAACCGAGTGCCTCCTCTGTGGTTTGCTATTGTTATCTGCGCTCTTCATCTGCTTGTCTCTTTGCTTCCATGTGATCAGTTCTTCATTCTCATTTACATTTCTCTGTGTACGGTTTAAGGAGGTGCGTTAGCAGTAGAATTTATTTTCCGCCTAAGTTTCTACAAATTGGGAGTGATCTATTCATCCCCCCCCTTCTATATCACTCTTGCTGCGCTAACATTTGGTATCAGAGCAGGTTTACGCCATGTGGACGAACGGTCAAGGAAATGCTAGTGGTCCTAGAACCTTCATGGCCGAAGGTCAATCCATTAGTCGCCCTCCTTATTTTGATAGTAGTAACTATCTGTTTTGGAAGAACAGGATGGAAGTGTTCATCAGGGCTCAGAGTCATAAACTGTGGAGAGTAATCACGGTGGGGCCATATGATCTGCCACCAAACGAGGACGCTTGGACAGATGACCATGTCAAGCTCTCCTCACTCAACTGGACGGCGCTGAACATCATCCAGTGTGCTGTTCATCCAGAGGAATATGCCCGTATATCTGCATATAGAACTGCCAAGCGAATGTGTGATGAGCTGCAATTGATTTATGAAGGTACAGCTCAAGTGAAAGCCTCGAAGGTAAACCTCTACACTTCTAAGTATGGAATGTTTAAGATGAATGCAGATGAGAATATAACCGAAATGTATGCCAGGTTATCCTTGATCACTAACACTCTTAAAGGGCTAGGGAAGGATCTTGCTGAGGCAGATATAGTCAGGAAAATCCTTAGATCTTTATCCCCGGCATGGCACATTAAGGCCATTGTGATTGAGGAGTCAAAAGATCTGACTACCTTGACTGTGAATGAGCTCATAGGATCTCTTATGACCTATGAGATGAATTTCAAAGGAGGTGGAGAAGGAAGTGATAGGAAGGGTAAAACTGTAGCTCTAAGAGCTTCCCGTAACAAGGGTAGCAACAGTGGGAGCAGCAGCATTAGCCCCGAGTCCGAGTCTAAGCTTGAAGGTCTGTCAAATCTCGACCAGGAGGAGCAGGCAATGCTCACTAGACAGTTCAGAAAATTTATGAAGAAAAAGGGAAAGACCTTTAGGAAGAAGAAGCCACACTCTTTCAACAAGAGTGCTGAATTTACTAGTTACAGGGATAGAAATCCTAAGAGACTAACTTGTTTTAATTGTAACAAACAGGGACATATGAAAGGTGAATGCCCAGACCTCCAAAAGAAGGGTCCCTATCTTCAGAAGAAAAACATAAAGGTGCAGAAGAAGAAGAAGCCACAGGCAATGGTCTGCACATGGAGCGAGGAAGAAGAAGACCCAGAAGAAGCTTCCTCAGAAGAATATGAAGATGGAATTTGCCTTATGGCAAACAGTGAAGAGGAGGTAATAAACGTTTTTGAAAATTTCTCAATTGATGACTGGGAGGATGCTTATGGTGACTTGCTAGATAAATTTAATTCTCTTAGCAAAGAGCACAGAGTTCTGAAAAGAAAATTTAACACAAATGTTGAAGAACAAACTCTGGTCTGTGAGGAAAATGAGAAGCTAAAAGAACAACTAGAAGAAATGGCCTCACTAAGGAAAGAGAATGATAAGCTCAAGGGAGAAATTCAAGAAAGTCAAAAATAGCTCAATGAATTCAAAACTACAACTGAAGAAAGCATGAATGAAATTAGAATAAACACAGAGAAATATGAAGCTGTGAAGAAGGTAAATGCTGAACACCTAAAAAATTCTGAGTCCCTTCAAAAGGAGCTGGAAGACAAACAGAAAGTCTTAGAAAAGTTTGTCCAAGGAAAGACTAGCCTAGATGCTATACTAGGGACTAGGGTCAATTTCAATAAGGAAGGTCTAGGCTATGACCCAACCAACAAGAGACCCTTGCAATTCAAGACCATCACCTTCTGTCCAGAGAAGGGAAAAGAAAAGCTGGACACACCATCCAGCTCAAACAGCTCTAAGGAAACTCAAAGTCCTAAAGAAAACACAAAAACCAGTACTGGACAACCATTTAAGATGGGAATGAACTTTATGAAGAATAACATTAAGTCCACTCACCAGAACACAAATGGTAGATGGACCAAGAAAATAAATCAGAATAAGAGCTGGAATTACAACAATCAGATGGGTCGAAACAGGACCTACTGGAGAAATAACTTTCATGGTCAAAGATATGCTAATCAACAAGCCAACAGGAAATTTCCTAGGAATAGGAAGACTAATGAATGGAATAGAACTCACTTCTCCAGTTCAGCTGGATTCAACTTTAATAAACCAGAAAGGAAGGTGCCAGAGAAAATCATGCTGAAACAAATCTGGATACCTAAACACTTGATCAGAGATTTGAACAATGTCCTTGGACCCAACTCATCTTGGGTTCCAAATCACTCTGCTTGATATATTTGTGTAGGTCGGCCTGGCAGCTGAAGACAACAAGTGGTACCTCGACAGTGGCTGTTCCAGGCATATGACAGGAGACCGATCCAAGTTCAGCAAGATAGAGATGAAGCCAGGGGGTCTGGTCAAGTTTGGAGGAAAGAACAAAGGTAAAATAATTGGAGTTAGAACAGTAGGTAAGTCTTCCACAAATTCCATTGAAAAAGTATTACTTGTGGAAGGGCTTCAACACAACCTGATTAGCATAAGTCAGTTATGTGACAGGGGTCACAGGGTTGTATTTGATGATAGTTCATGCAAAATCCTTGAAATAAATTCTGACATGGTTAAATTTGTAGCCAACATAATTAATAATGTCTACATTGTAGACTTATATGAGAAATCTGAATCTACTATTTGCTTATCTGCCAATTCTGAAAATGATGCCTTTGAATGGCATAGACGTCTAGGTCATGCTAGTTTTTCAACTTTAAATAAATTGGTCAAGCATGATTTAGTTAGAGGCATGCCTAGAATTAAATTCAACTCAATATCAAAAGCATGTGATGCCTGTGCTCTAGGCAAACAGACCAGAAACTCTTTTAAATTGAGATCTGAGCCATTGTCTTCTAGACCAATGGAACTTCTTCATATGGACCTTTTCGGTCCAACTAGAACTCAGAGTCTTAATGGAAACAGGTTTGGCTATGTCATCATAGATGACTTCTCTAGATATTCATGGATATTTTTCTTAGCAAATAAGAGTGATGCATTTCAAAAGTTTAATCTGTTCTTCAATAAGGTCAAACAAGAAGGAAAGTACAAGGTTAGTTCTATTCAATCTGACCATGGAGGTGAGTTTGAAAATTTCATGTTTACTGATCTTTGTGACAAAGAAGGACTAACTCACAAGTTTTCTTCTCCCAGGACACCTGAACAAAATGGGATTGTGGAGAGAAGAAATAGAATAGTGGTGGAGATGGCCCGAACCATGTTGATTGAAAGTAAATTACCTAGAAGGTTTTGGGCAGAAGCGGCCAATACAGCAACCTACATAATCAACAGGGCCATGGTAAGACCCGTACACAAGAAAACACCCTATGAGCTTCTAAAAGGTAAGAAACCAAAGTTGTTTCATTTCAGAATTTTTGGAGCAAAATGTTTTATTCATAACAATGATAAGAAAGATTTAGACAAGTTTGAAGCCAAGAGTTCACCTGGAATATTCTTAGGTTACTCTGAAGTGTCAAGGGCATATAGGGTATTTAACATATCAGATCAGAAAGTGGAAGAGTCTCCACACATCCTTTTTAGTGAAAAGAAAGATGTTTCTAATGTTGAAAATCTTGACAGGGATTCTAATCATGGTGGAGATTTTCTAGAAGACCAACAGGAAGAAGAGAAGACTCAGCCAAGTGGAGAAACAAATTCCCCCAATCAGGAAGGGCCAAGAGAAACATGTGAGTCTTCAACAAATATCAGATTTCTTAAAGACCATCCTTTAGATAAAGTCATAGGCAATCCTGAAGATCCTCTTCGGACTAAGTCTCATTTTAGAAATGTGAATAATGATGACTTAATTGCGTTAGTCTCACAAATTGAACCCAAAATAGTAGAAGAGGCCTTAGCTGATCAAGCTTGGGTCAATGCTATGAGTGAGGAATTAGGTCAGTTTGAAAGGAATAATGTCTGGGAGCTTGTCCTAAGACCAGATGGTATAAATATCATAGGAACCAAGTGGGTGTTCAAAAATAAGATGAATGAAGATGGAATCATCTCGAGGAATAAGGCCAGATTAGTAGCCAAAGGCTACTGTCAGGAATTTGGTGTAGACTTTGATGAATCCTATGCACCTGTTGCTAGGATGGAAGCTATAAGATTGATGCTTGCCTTTGCATGCTCAAAGAATATAAAACTCCAACAAATGGATGTTAAAAGTGCCTTTTTAAATGGAGTCATTAAAGAAGAAGTTTTTGTTGAACAACCTCCTAGATTTCAATATTCTCCTCAACCTAACCAAGTTTTCAGGTTAAACAAAGTCTTGTATGGTCTAAAGCAGGCTCCAAGAGCTTGGTATGAAAGATTGTCTGAATTTCTGATCAGCAAGGGCTATAAAAGAGGTAAAGTTGATCAAACTTTATTTACCAAGGGCATAAATAAAGATCTCATCATAGTTCAGGTATATGTAGATGACATTGTATTTGGATCTACTAAGCATGAACTATGTGATGAGTTTTCTACCATGATGTCTGCTGAATTTGAAATGAGCTTGGTTGGTGAACTAAAATATTTTCTTGGATTGCAGGTACAGCAGCTAGAAGATGGGTGCTTCATCAACCAAACCAAATATACAATGGAACTATTCAAAAGGTTTGGCATGGAAAACTTAAAGCACATTACTACACCCATGGGCACCAATACCTCATTGGATGCAGATGAGACAGGTAAAGAAGTAAATGCCAAACTTTATCGAGGTATGATTGGATCACTCCTCTACTTGACAGCCTCTAGACCAGATATACAATTCAGTGTAGGAATGTGTGCAAGGTATCAATCTAGACCCACTGAATTACACTTAGCCGCAGTTAAAAGAATTTTCAGATATTTGTCAGCTAGTCATTCTCTTGGTTTATGGTTTCCTGCATCTCACACACTTAACTTAGTAGCATACACAGATGCTGATTATGCAGGCTGTAAACTAGACAGGAAAAGCACTAGTGGCCATTGTGAATTCTTGGGTGGGTGTTTAATATCTTGGGGCTCCAAGAAACAACATTCTGTGGCCCTCTCCACTGTAGAAGCTGAATATGTGGCTGCAGGGAGTTGTGGAACACAAGTAATATGGATTAAACACCAGCTTCAGGACTACCAAGTAGACCTGGGGTGCACACCAATTTATTGTGATAATACTAGTGCCATCAATCTTGCTAAAAATCCTGTTTTGCATTCTCGAACCAAACACATAGAGATAAGACATCATTTTATAAGAGATGAGGTGTCTAAGAATAATTTTGAACTGATTCATGTAGGCACAGATAATCAGATTGCTGACATATTCACAAAACCTCTAGATAATGAAAAATTCACCACATTGAGAAGAGAATTAGGCTTATACAAATTATCTTAATTATGAAGCATGTTTTTGTTGTGAGGGGGAGTTGTGTTTGTCTGATGTTTAGCCTTCTTTCATGCTGATTTAAGGGGGAGGTCAGAATGCTTACTGGTTAGCTTTCAGGAATGCTTTGAGTAAGGGGAAGCTTTGAGATTATGCTGAAATGTTTTATTGAGGAATGCTATGTCTTAGGGGGAGCTGAGTTGTGATGTGAGAAGAGAAGTTCTTTGACAGATTCAAAAAAAAAAAAGGCTGTCCAGATGTGTAATTTTGCTGGTCTTGCATGACTGATCTAGAGTGGTTCTCTCATATAGTAGTGTCACTTATCTCTTAAGTCAATAAGTCAGTGACTCTAATCTCCAGATTAGAATCTTTCCTTTAATACTTCTTCAGAGATCTGGACCAATTGCATAAAGTATATCTTCCTACATTGTCATTGATTCTGGTTCAGGCCAAAAACTTGTATGTCTTGATATCTGACCCAATCAGCTTGAAATCTAGACTTCAAGACTCAATTCAAGAAATAGTCCCTTTGGTATTATTTTCAATCATTCTATCTCTTTAACTCAAGGGCTTAACTGAACAAAAATGTTCTATTTTGATCACTGAGAAACTGGGAGCTTCATCAATGAAATGAATTTTTCTCCCATGTCATGAGGTGTCAAATGCTTAAAATGAATGAAAAGACATGACAGAGCAATGGTGGCTTGCTGGTGAGTAACTGGGGACTCTGGCCTCTAATCAAGGTGTTTCCTCATGTCAAAAACCACAGTTACTAACTCTGTTCCTTAATAAAAAAAAGGGGAGGAAGTAATGAGGTACTCACTCTGAGTAACTGGGGATTCAGGCCTCTAATCCAGGTGTCTCTCTAATGTCAAAGGAGTGAACTACCAACTTACTCATTGATCTTCTTGAAAATCATCTCCAACAAAAATTCCTTGGTGTTATGCAACTAATGGATTGCTTGTCTTCAATACCTTGAGAACACCTCTCTGATTTCGTCTCTTGCTGTCTTGTGGGATAGTTGAATGATCAGCTATATCTGGCCATATTTGTGAACTCCTGCTCTAAATCATCCACTATGTATGCTGATAAACTTGTCAATCATTCTACTTCTCTATTGTGTACTGGAATCTAAAGAATCTTCTCTTGAGATTAGAAACTCACTTATTCTCTTAAGACATCCTAGTGACTGTCTACACTATGAAATTACTGCTCTTCTTCTTCATGTTTCCAGCACTGTCATACATTCTATAGTTTTTTTTGCTGATGTCAAAGGGGGAGAGAAGTTTGCAATGTTTGCAATTTCAGTGAGAAGTTCTGCAATATCAGTGAGTCTTGGATTTGTTTTGAGTTTTGGGGGAGTCATGTTGCTTCGTGGAAGATATGGTTATAAGTTGTGGGGGAGATGAGAGTGTGTTGTAGGGATTATATAATTCATCTGCATGTGCATGCCTTGAATTTACTTTGTTTGTTGTAGCTGATATAAATCTCTTGTTGAAACTTGATATTGCTTGATTCATAGTGTTGTCATCATCAAAAAGGGGGAGATTGTTGCATCCCTATGGTTTTGATGATGTCTCACACTATAAATCAATCTCTTATCTCTAGATTAATGCTATTTCATCATGTGAGTGAGTACAGTTCATTTGGTTGTCAGATAAGCATGCTATCTTGATTCTATCTACACTGTTTGGTTAATATGAACAGTAGTGGGTTGACTCATCAGCAAGGGTGGGTAGACGCATCAGAGCATTGATAGCTTGGGCACAAAGTCTATACACCAGCTTGATTCACTTAGTCTGTACATTGACTTATCCTCTTCTAGTCTGTACATCGGGCACTTTCTAACTGAAGTCCATACACTGGTCTCAATACTCAAAGTTAGCTCAGCTCAACCCTATACATTCTTCCAAGCTTCAACTCTATACATTGGAATTCAAAGCTTCACGTCTATACACTGGATGCTGCATTCTCTTGGTGTCTAAACACCCGATAGTGTAAGTCTATACATCGCCCAGTGTCATGTTTGCATAGTATGTACATCGCCTATTTTACACAATCAAAGTCTACACATTGCTTGTCAACAGGCTCGCACACACTAAAGTACATACATTGCACTATGTCTGAACACTGGTTCAGAGATAGCTTCAGCCAAGTCTATACATCGTCTGGCAGTCTTCATGCTAAGTATATACACTCCTTGAGTCCAAGTCTGTACAGCGTTCATTGTCTAGAAATCTTGAAGTCTGTACATCGGACTGCTTCTTTTGAAGTCTACACATTGGCTCGTTCACTTCTGCAAAGTATGTACATTAGACTGTGGCAAAGTCTATACATTCGGTTCCTTGGGCAAAGTCTATACATTGCTTAGTCTGCACATTGCCTTCAGCCCAAGCGTTCAAAGCCAAGTCTATACAACGCCAAGTCTGTACACTCCTCATCTGTTCCTACGCTTGGCCAAGTCCATACATTCAACTTTTCCCTACGCTTTCCAGGCCAAGTCTGTACACCACTAAGTGTGTACATTGCATGCTGCTCAAACGTTCAATGTCTTCAAAGTCTGTACAACGTCCGTCTCAGCCAGCGTCTCATGCTGCATCTTAGGCAAGTCTGTACATCGGCCTCTTTCGTTCAAGTCTATACATTGAACTGTTCTTCAAAGTCTATACAGCATCCGTCTCAGCCAGCGTCTCAAGCTACGTCTTAGGCAAGTCTGTACATCGGCCTCATTCGTTCAAAGTCTATACATTGAACTGTTCTTCAAAGTCTGTACAACGTCCGTCTCAGCCAGCGTCTCATGCTGCGTCTTAGGCAAGTCTGTACATCGGCTTCACTCGCTCCAGTCCACACATCCACAGTAGTTCATCAAGTCTATACATTCACTTGAGCTTCACCAAGTCTGTACAACGCTGAAGTCTTCACAAGTCTGTACAGTGCTTGAGCTTCACAAAGTCTATACATCGCTTCAAGCGATTCAAGTCTATACAGACTGCCTTTACATTCAGAGTCTGTACATCGGTTCATCAGCCGATCGTTTCATTCAGAAATCTCCAAGTCTGTATAGCCGAGTGTCGAATGCATCGTCTCACTCTGGCAAAGTCTATACAGTACTCACAGCACATTGGTTCAAAGTCTGAACACTGGCTCAAGCATGTCGAAGTATATACATCTCCGTTGGGGTTCAAGTCAATACATTGCTCACCGTTTTATTAAGAGTCTCACACAGGTTCCAAGTATGTACATTGGTTAGGCTTCGTGAAGTCTATACAGTGGCAGAAGCTTTGTAATGTTTACACACTGGTAAGGATCGTTTGCATTGTTCATAGTCTATACACTGCCATTCATTTGCATTGTTCATAGTCTATACACTACCATTCGTCTGCATTGTTCATAAGTCTATACACTGCCTTCACACATGCGCTTCTTTCATTAAGTATGTACACTCTCTCACGTTGTACACACTTAATCAGTTGAAGGTTCTAAAGTATATACATTCATGCTAATAGACTGAACTAACTAAGTCTATACATTCCACCTGTCTGTCTGCAGGTGATTCAGGCTGATGATTGGGCACGTGAACCGAGGTTGGCACCTGACACGTGATCCAAGACAACAGGCACACGACACGTGGATGGCAACCTGGTCAGGATGCTGCCATGTGGTCAAAATTCAAATGATCTGGCCAAAAGTGCGTGGGCGGGAACCTGGCAGCCACACGCCAATATCTGCTATAAATATAGAGCTTCATCCTTCAGTAGAAGCTTGATCGTGAATAGAGAAAGCAGAAGCCATTGGTGAGAGTTTGCACGATCCAGAAAAGAAAAAGAGCAGAGAGTTCCAGATCTGAGAGGAGTTTGTTCGAGAGAGAGAGCAGTGTGTGTGGATTGATGAATTGCTTCATTTGAAGCTACATTTGTATTGGGTTTCAGAACCGATCTCTTCTTCATTGGTTTTTGTTTCTACTTTGCTTTCGTTTTATTTTGTTCATTCTTCTGATTCGAATTGGTTTCCCTCCTGTGTGTGGAGGAAGGGAGTATTACTCCAGTTTCCCTCTGAGTTGCAGAGGAAGAGAGATTGGTGATCTCTGGTGGTGTTAGTGACTGGTTGTCATTAACAGTTACCCTCCGGTGTGTGGAGGAAGGGAGAGGATTCTCCAGTTATGTTCTAGCTGGGAGCTAGAACAGGCTTCAAGTTCTGTGGGTAGCAGAACTTGGTTGAGGGATTTGTTTCCCTTGGTGTTCAAGCTGTGTGGCAGCATGTTGTTCGCAGACTGAGTCTGCATTGATCTAGCATCGTCTAGTGGAATCCTCACTCTAGTTGGAGTGAGGGGTGGATGTAGATTGCGGACTACAATCGAACCACCTAAAAAACCGAGTGCCTCCTCTGTGGTTTGCTATTGTTATCTGCGCTCTTCATCTGCTTGTCTCTTTGCTTCCATGTGATCAGTTCTTCATTCTCATTTACATTTCTCTGTGTACGGTTTAAGGAGGTGCGTTAGCAGTAGAATTTATTTTCCGCCTAAGTTTCTACAAATTGGGAGTGATCTATTCATCCCCCCTTCTATATCACTCTTGCTGCGCTAACATTGGGATCTCATTTTACCTATGGCTGAGTTTGCATACAATGATTCAGTGAATAGGTCTACCGGCATGAGTCCATTTGAGATTGTCACAGGTCGTAGGCCTAGGAAACCCGTTGACCTTGTCCCCATGCCTATCCATGCTAGAGTGTCGGAGTCGGCCGAGTCGTTTGCTAGGCATGTTAGGAGTTTGCATGACGACATCCGTCGTCACATTGAGGCCAGCAATGCACGGTACAAGGAGTTATCCGATGCCCACCGACACCACTGAGAGTTCCACGAGGGCGAATATGTCATGATCAGGGTAAGACCTGAACGATTTCCCTCTGGAACCGTTAAGAAGTTGCAAGCTCGCGGAGCCGGTCCCTTTAGAGTGTTGAAACGAGTTGGATCCAATGCGTATATTGTGGACCTGCCCGAGGAATATGGTATAAGCTCTACCTTCAATGTATCGGATCTTGTTGCATATAGGGACCCAGCGGTGATCCCTAGTGAGCCTTTTGAGCCATCTCCTCCCCTTGAGAGTGATCCCACACCTGAGTGTCCACTTCCACCTCCAGCCCCTTTTTCACAGTAGCGTGAGCATATAGATCGTATACTGGACGAGCAAGTGACAGTTACCAGGAGTGGATCTTACCCACGCTACCTAGTGCGATGGAGAGGACGGCTCGCTACTGAGGACACATGAATCACACATGGCGAGTTGCAGCGGATCGATCTGGACCTTCTGGAGCGATACAGGAGCGATGCAGACCCTTACTCGACAGGGTCGAGTTTCTCCCAGCCGGGGAGAATTGGTGCGGACACCCGAGCAGTTGAGCGGCGCGACACGCCGAGCCACCGGTACCGCACACGGAGCACGACTCGAGCCACCTCAGCGTCCATCTGGCTCGGAGACAGCCTGGAGACTCCGCCTTGAGCCTCCCCATTTATCATATTTAGTTAGCCTTTATGTGTGTGTAATTTGTGTTTATTTCATTGTATTCGGTATGTAATTATGAGTGTACGAGGGGCTTATTTGCAAAATGGGACCCCTGGGCCCCACGGGACCCCCAGGCCCCATCCCATTAAGCCACCTCAGCCATGGGCCCCATGTGTGGTCAGTCAACATGTCAAATGGAGGCATCTAGAGGTTTGAATGGTAAAAGGCACATGGGAGACAAGTGGACTTCAAAGTCCAAGGTGGCTACCAACTTGTCCCCCCCTTGCCACCAAAGTCAATAGGGCGCCCCCTTCCCCTTATTTTTTATTTTAATTTTTGTGGAATGGTCACATGCCATCCCAGCCCTCCATCTCACACCCCTAGATCCAACGGTGGAGGATGGATTAGATGGGTGACCTATATATGCTTGTATTTTCCCATTTTCATGAATTAATGCCATAAGAATTGTGAAATTTGTTGGAGCATGGCCTAGGCCGCCCCCTTCTCCTCTCCCTCTTCCCCTTGAAGCTGTGAAGGCTTCCTTCAGGTGGTGAGACTCCACCCTATCAGTTCCGGTCGCCGCCGCCGCCGCCGCCGCCACGAGCCGCCACCGCACCGCCATCGCCATTAACGGAGTTCTGCCTGCGTAGTACCACAGCAGCTTGTTCGAAATTCACAGGTCTTCCCCAAGCTCAGTTGGCTACCAAATTTGGAGGAGTTGTTCCTGGGATGTTCCTCTCCACCCACAAAAATCAGGCCAGCATTCAGATCCCGTTTGCTAATTTTTGATTTTCGTCCACTCTTTCATTTTGGTTCTGCCAGAATTCTGTCCAGGTTCACCTCCGTCCTGAGTTTCATGTCTTAGATCCACTTTTTGATTTCTGTTAGTTCGCCCAATTTTACTGGGGGTTCCATCCATCCACCCCTTCATCCAAAATTTTTATCAATTTTTGATTCGCCCATCTCATATTTTATAAAATTCGTTCTCAGACCCATCTACAGTTTTGTCCACCTATTCCCAGATCCGACCACTAGTCACCCCAAAAATCCTAACAAATCTCATTCACCTCAAAATCCAATTATAAAAATAGTTCCAATTCCATGGTTTGATTCCCTACAACTCCTAAGAAGAGCTCAAGAGCTGAATCGGAAGTTCACTAGGCGGTCAACGATGGTTCTCAGACAAGTGCCCTGCAGATCTGAGATTTCAGTTACTGTACAACAGGGACTTATAAATTCAATAAAGTTCTGATCCAACCAGATCCAGCAGATCTCTCTGGGTCTGGGTTGAAGCATTTGAAGATAGCTTTCCAACGATAGCTCATGCGTCCCGATCCGACATCGGGATTGACCGCAGCGGCCGTTTTCGCCGGAGCGCGCGCCGGAAAACAGAAATCAAAATCCGTGGGCAGCTAGTTCATCAATTGGGAATCGGGGCCGATCGACCCCCGATCGGTGTTCCCGGCCGACCGCCGTCCGTGGAGGCGCGCCACCAGGGGTCCCCATCACAGTGGGTCCCACCCCCGCAGATCCGGAGGACAGCGCCGTCCGTGGGCCCCGCGGGCCCGTACAAGCTGCCGTTCGGAAAGCACAAAAACGCGGAGTTCGGCACCGCCAGGCGACATCAAGATGCTGCCCGTCAACCCGAGTTGCGTGATTCCCGGACCCCACATGTGACCTTTTACCTCCCTGTGTGGAGTGGGTCGACTTAGTGTATTGCTGTAATCATTGTTAACCGGGAGTCCGTAATTCGGCCGGGGTTATCTTCGCCACGCCGGGTGCGTGGAGGTACGGTCTTAACTTCTCGGCATTCACTTGCTAGTTTAGTATATGGTCTTTTGCTCCTACCGAGAGCGATAGGTGCTAGCCCGTGTGTTCATGTCACCGCTGTGAGAGTGAGAGTGACCCGTCCTGCGACTCGATCCGAGTCCGGAAGTTGAGTCGGACTACCCTTGACCTCCGCCGGTTCCTTAACCGCGCACGGTCCGCGCTTTCCCTCGTTTGGGACGACGAGTGAGCTTCCACTTCTGTTAGCGACGTTTCGCCACTAGGAGCTCGTAGTGTCGGGCTTAGTGTCTCCCTGGTGTGTGTTGCTGGTCGTGTCTTCATCTAGAGTCCGAGGGTGACACCATATAGTGTCGTCTCCCGTGTCCTTCCCGCATCAAGGTGACATTTAAGTGGTTAGCGCCATGAATCTCAAATCATACCAGGAGCATGTACATACACACTTACTGATGAACCCAGAGCCGCACGGGTGTCACTCAACTCTTGCTTCGTGTCTGCCAAACGAGCTCCTAAGTTCGTTATTATGGTGTCACGGGCATCCTACAGTTATGGCTCATGAGTTCATAAAAAAATGCACAAAAAATATAGAAAAAAATCTAAAAGATAAAAAAATGTTGTTTTTATTCACCTCCACAAGCCCTCCAAGCTGGAGCCTCTCCACATACATTGCCCTGTAGAGCTGTAGGTAATCCTCACTATCTTGTGCCTGTGATTCCACGAGCGTGCCACCCCGCTGCCAGTCTTCGTACTGTTCGGGGAAGCGCACCGTCCAATCAACACAAGTTGCCGGCCCGCGTGTCTTCTTTCCGACACGGGGTGATGTGGTCATGTCTACCCATTCTTGGGTCAGCCCTAGGGTCCTCATGGCTAATCGCAGCCTAAGTGGCTCAATTTCATTCAGACAATGGAGCCAGAGGTCCCGTCTGAACCGGGCGCGGCTTCTAATTACCCACGACTGGTCGACATCGACCATGTTCGAGTAAGGCCTCCAGTTCACCTATGATGGGTTGTACATATCTTCTTGGTTAGCCAAAATACAAAAAAAAAATGATAAAAAATGAATAACAAAAAAAATCCTACCATCGCTATAGGAAACTCCTGCAGCTCCCGTCTTAACACCATCAGTTGGTAGGATAGAGGTGCTGTGCTCATGATGGGTTGCCACCGCCTAGCCAATGGGATCATCACTGGCCGCCAGTGCCGAGCTCTCCCCGTTGGAAGATAATAGTAGCTCCATAGATACGCCGTCATGTGTCCATTGGCATCAGTAAATACAAAAAAAAAGCATAAAATAAAAAAAAACAACAAAAAAGGGGAAATCTTTTACCTGGATGAAGGGCGTAAACCCACTTATTGTCACCTCCCGGTCCATCCTTTACTACAGACATGTAAATAGATGTGCCAGCACGGCAGCTCCCCAGGCGTATTGTCCTACTCTCTCCAAGTCCACGAGCAGCTCTAGGAAGCAACAATGTAT
Organism: Amorphophallus konjac; assembly: GCA_022559845.1. Classification (NCBI taxonomy): domain Eukaryota; kingdom Viridiplantae; phylum Streptophyta; class Magnoliopsida; order Alismatales; family Araceae; genus Amorphophallus; species Amorphophallus konjac. The sequence continues at coordinate 182,534,245 of CM040121.1, read as the reverse complement.
GTTGTCTCCCTTGGATCCCAGTAGCAACTTGCCCAACAGAAAGAGGAGGAACCTCCACAAGTCCATATTGGTCCTCTCCCAGTTGTTGGCATCCACGCAGTATACAGCACGGGCACCCCTTTCAGCCGTCTCCATGAATTCCTCCAGGGACTCGCCATCCCATGGATGAGTGTCAGTAAGCCCTAACGCCTCCATGATGGAGGCCCTTGCTACTGACCTATTCTTCCGACCATCTAGGTCCAACCCCAGTAGCTTCCGGGCACCTTCTCGGTAGTCCGCATAGGTGACACCAGTCACTGCCTCGCCATCCACTTTGAGGCCCGTGATTCTGACCATATCTTCCAGACTGGGCACCATGTGCCCCCACAGCATCAGGAATGCCCGACTCACCGGGTCCCATCTTTCGCGCAGTGCTTGGATCAGGGCGAGATCGAGCTTGATCGGCTCGACTCGGAGGAGGGCTCCGAATCCCATCATGTCTAGTCGGGCCTTCTGAAAGTCTGGAAGGCTCCGATATGCAGCCACCACCAGCTCCCAGGAGATGTGTGACCTCATCATACTCTACAAAAATGAAAGAAGTTGGAAAGAGGTACATTGCTAAGAAGAGGAGAAGAAGAATGAAGGAAGAAAGGAAAGGATTCACTTACGAGCTGCGATTGGGTCCTCTCACTGAATTGCCCTTCGACCTCTGAAAGTCTCCGAGAACTGCTGCCGGATCTGCTCCTCTTCGAGGAGCGGGAAGACTCACCTTCTGCTCTGAAGCTAGATTCGCCCTCCATCCTAAAAATTGAACAACTCTTACCACCTCCTTCTTACAAACTTTCACTCTTCAACTCAGCTCTCACGACTTTGGTGTTTTCGAGTCAAGTGAAAGGGGAGGTATTTATAGGATTGGAAGACGTCTGAGGTAGCAATCGCCATTATCCTCGTAATAGGGCATCTTCTTTTCAGTCTCATATGAGCAGAGAAATGGCACGTCCACCTGCTCCCCGCTCACTGAGGGGAATTCTAATTCTTGGTAGGCACGTGATTGACTGTAATGAAAAAGAAAAAGGAAAGGAATGCATATGTCAGGAGGTTTGAATTGTCGCACGAGGATGAAACTAAGAGTCGTCATTATTGTGCATCCGTCGAGAAGTTTGAATTGTCGCAAGCGACTGGAACTAAAAGTCACCACTGTCAACTCCGATGGACGATTCCCACAGAAAAGAAGGGATGCATCTGTCGGGAGGTTTGAATTATCACGCGAGAATGGAGCTCAAAGTTGCAATTGTTGAAAATTTTCGCATGCATCTTTCGGGAGATTTGAAATCTCGCATAGAAATGGAGTTAAAAGTCACCGTTGCCGACTCCGACGCATGACTCCCGTTGAAAACATGGCCACAACCAGACAAGATTTCCCCATTTCAGGGCAAAATCTTGTCAAACACACCACATGGGCACAACGTGGAAGACACGAGGCGTAAGGGAGGAGGAACGCACAAAGGGCAGGCAAATCACCCGAACGCGACCCATTTCGTACGTGAGTCTATATAAGGTGCCATGTACACCATATAACATGGTGGTGGGTATACAAGCAACTCACATTACCCTCCTAGTCATCTCTCTTCTCCCTCCTAAGGCGAAGGTCCCTGTAGGGAGGTCTCCTTGAGCTCTGCGACGTAGCAATCGTCGCGTCGCGCATGCCCACCCTCTCTGGCGGTGCTCCTCGCCGTCCTCCAGCCTCTCTCGCAACCCCGATGGTTGCGAAGCTCTCGAACCCGAGGCCGTTGGCTGAGCTACCCTCTGCTCTGTCGGTGGAGACTGCACTAGCCCCAGGAGCTCCTCTACCGTGAGCTCTCCTCCAATATGCAGTGACCCTGAGGAAGCGATGTGCCCAGTCGCTGTTTCTCTCAGAGCTCCATCGCCCGGGACTCCAGTGCCCTCCTCTCGTACCAACCTCGATGCCGCTCTATCCTCGTCTCTCTCCTTACTCTCTCCCGCTTTACCTCTCTCCTCGACACCTGGAGAGAAACCTTAAGCTCTAGGACGTCTCAGGGTGACTCCTCATGCTGTAGTCGCCCCGATCCTCCAGCTCCTGTCCGGGGATGGTCAGCTGTCGCCTGGCGTCCATCATTTTAGCCGTCTCTATGAAAAGAAAAGGGGAAGGGGAGATTCGAAGAGCATGCAATGACATTAAGGCTTGGCATTTACTTTAAAACGAGATACATTAGGGTTTGGGCACCTCAGGCCTCAGTTTCCCGAGCTCCATTACATGAGCCTTCCATAGCTCCCGATCCTCACTCACAGACACCATCATCTTCCGTGGAACGCTTGCCTTCCATGCTGCTTTGATCGCTTTCATGTCTATTGCATCACCCTCTATGCCTAGCTCCCTTTCTTTAATCAAAGGAAGGTTGGATAGTGTAGGAAAAGAATGTCGAGGAAGACCGATTTGTAGGCAACATCGGTGCGAGCTGTAAAGAACAAATTTGGTTGCACCTATAAGCTGGAGTTCCACATCAGGATGAGATCTCGTGAGAAGCTCACGCGAAAGTAGACATGCTGGCGTGCAAGTGAACATATTCCGCGCCAAGGTGTTGAAATGAGCATGCCAGTCTCCGCGTGTCTTCAGCCGGGGCATGCGATTGACCACCTTGCCGCTAAAACCCAATACATTAGTCATGTGATAAAGGGGGCTTTGTTGGAAGATTCTGGAAGTAGTTCGTGCCTCCTCACAGTGATCAAATTTGAAGTGAAGATCGATCCAGCAATTGAGAAGAAGCATGCACCCATAGGGGGGCTGGCCCATGCTAGAAGCCGTGAGACCACTGTAAAGGTAGGCGAGGATGGCTGGCCCCATTCTTTTGCCCTCCCAAAGTCCGCAAATCGCGTCCAATTGATCTTCCTCCACGATGTCGTCGGTATAGGGGAAGAGGAGAGCTCTAGCCAAACAGATCACGAACCCTTTCATGAGTCCTTCTAAGTGTTCATCACTTGTCAATCTTTCCAAAGCGCTCATGGTCCAGTCTGCGAGCTTTTGTAAGTTGATTCCCTTCTGGGTCTGAACACCTTTAATGGCTCCGCAGGGCATGAAGCTCCCCAGAAGTTCCTCAGAGGATACCTTCCTCCCCATGGGCAAAATTTTTATTTTGCCATCATTCCTGAATCTTTTTAAGCCAAGCAGGAGTTCCGTCTCCTCCAGAAGGATCGTCGATTCAAAAGTAGGAAAGACGAAGGTGTGAGTTTCAGGGTGCCAAACCTCTACCAGTGCACCCATCGCCGCCCAATCCATGCAAATCTTGTTATAATGTTTGGCGTGAATGACCAGGCCTTGAAGATGCCACTTTGAAATAATAACCCTCATGTCGATATTTATGTTGGCTGTGAGCTTCGACAGCCACGGCAGCTTGGAGAATTTTCTCGGGCTCGGAAAGAGAGGATACGGCTAGAAGGAAAGCAAAGAAAAGAATGAAGGGGTAAGAAAGAACTCATATAGGAAACATAAAGGAAAGATCCAACTCACCATCTGCGAGCAAATTCTTTCACTCAGATGACCTTCAATCTCGGTTAATTTCTTGAATTCGTGGTCGACCCTCCCCCTCTTGGTAGGACGGGAAGGTTCACCCTCCATATCCAAAGGCCAGGATCTCTCCTTTCCCATCCCAAAGGAATCCACTTCACCGAAACCACCTTTGATGGCATTTGGCTAAGGAGTATGGGAATACTTATAGGAGAAAAGGAGGTAAAAAGCTAAATGTAAATAGTGAGTTACCATTATGAATTTTGACCGGAGGAATCTTGTTTGATTTGCATTGTGTCTTCGCCGGCTTCTTGGTGTGCGGATCTCTTTGTACAGTGGAATGCAATTCCATTTCTTATGCAATAATTGTGTGCTAACGGTTGATTGCAGGTATCAAAAAAAAGGAAAAAAGAAAGAAAAAAAATAAAAAATAAAAAAAATGGGATATCAATGTCTCACCCCCAGTCATTTCGGTGATTGACCCCATTACGTCATGCATCTTACTATATAATATCTACGCTACTAGAGCATGTCAAGGAACTTATGCCTTGAACGAATCTGGGGTTTGAGTTCCCCTTCAACAAAAATAGTGATAACTCCAGAGGAGTTCAGGACGTACGGATAGGCCGTTAGGTTGTGATAGCTTAGGGATGACAGTTCCGTTCGGTGTTTTGGTACGTGGATAAACGGGCCCCAGCTCAGTATCGGCTCATCGGATCGGTATCCTGACCCAGTCTTAACAACTTAACAATATTATCCTTGGCTATTTTCTACTTTTAGTTTGTTTAATTTTTCTTTTAAACCTAGTATGCATTCATGTAGGACTTTGATGTCATTGTGAAAGATCATTCACTTAACTTGATTGTGAGAGCCGCTGTGCTTAAATTCTTGAATAGTACGAGATATTCCATTCTGAGTCGAGTACTCAGCTTCCTCGAGACTATCTTGGGTTGGTTTTCCCAGAAGAGATATTTTTTTGGATTTATTAACCATCTTTTTTTATTCCACTGGACCCACCTTGGCCGCAGCACTTCCACATTGGCTGGTAACCGCTCCCTAAGGTGAAACTTGTAGGTCTACGACCCAGGTACTTCCACGCAGAGAAGTTGGTCCCCTTTCCTGTTCGGGCCCGAGCGCACGTTGTCTCCTTCCCTATTTCCATCCAAACAATCGTTGATTTCAGAGGAACCTCTTCAGGGTTGTCTCGTTGAAACCTTGGAAAGATTCCAATCACGTGATGTTGAAAGCATGTCTCATCACACCTTGGCACCCACTTTTCAGTCCACTCCACTGTGTTTCAATACACTCCATTCCATTCCACTACGTGTCCTTCCCCTACAAAGTGGACGCCAAGGCGGGGCAACTGTAGACACGCCATTTTTGGCATTACCGTGAATAAATCCCGTATTATGCCACGATGCCCCAAAGTGGTTTGCACATTCGATTTACGTGAGTGATTAGCATTTTTTTAGGTTTTACAAAATAATAATAATAATAATAAATAATATAAAAAATTGAGAAAATGTTATAAAAAATATAAAAAAATCGAAAAAGCTTATAAAAAAAAGTGAGAAAAGGATATAAAAATACTATTTTTTTTAAATATATACATATATAGTTTGTAAATAAAAAGGGTTGAAAAGTAAAAAAAATAAATAAACACAAAACCCAAAAATAAATATATATATATATATAAAAGATTGGAAATATATATATGTATATATATGGTTACAAACTAAATCATAAATTAACATCTTAATTTTAATCCCTTTCTACTATTAACCCCATCTCCCTAATTTCTCTCTATCCCAACACGCATTCCACCCATTCCTCTCTCACGTCTTCTTCTGTATCTCACTCTCTCTTCGTATCACCTTCCTCCAATCACCCCCGAGGGAATCTTATCCATCCTCTCACTTTGTCTCCCATTCCCTCACTCTCCACCTGATCTCCTGGTCCCTCCCACCTTCTCCCTGTCTCCCACTTCCCATTCTCGAAAACTCCAACTCTGACTCTCCCATTCTCTCACTTGATCCTACTCCCCAGAGACTTCACCCACTCCCTCTCTTCTCCACGCAGCAGACCCCCCACTCTCATTCTCTTCTCCCAACCACTCCCCACGGTAGAGAACCCAGGGTCTCCACTCCTATCTCACCCACTCCCCCTCTCCACTCTCCTAGACTCCTCACGATCCTTTTCACTCACTCTCCATATCCCCTTTCCACTTCCCTTAACCATCTCCTCTCCACTGCAAACCCACGTCCGCAGCATCTCCGCCCAGCCACCACATCCATCTCCCACGGCAGACCTCCATCTCCATACCGCCGTTGCCGTCATCCACTTCGTCCACCAAACCTCCCTCTCACACACCCATATACTCTCACCCTCACTGCACTTCACCCTCCCTCACTGCTAAGCCACCTTCTAGCAACCCCCTGCGCTCCACTTTCACTCCCTCGGTTGCACCCACCGTCGCCACCAAACCTCCCCATCCCACTCCCTCTGCTCTCCTTTCTCTCCCCATACCTTGCCAACCGAACGTGACTAGCCGTCGAACCTCTCCTCACCGCTCCACCCCTCTGCCAACCTCAGCGTGCCGGCCACCTCCCCCTCTCTCACCATCGCCCTCCTCCATGCACGCCGTTGACTCCCTCCCCTCCACTCTCTCTTCCTCTCCCATCCACCCGCCGTGAAGCTTCCCCACGGCAGCCGCGATCGGCCCCTCCTCCCTGCCGTAACCTCTCCACCGACGCCCCATGTCGCCGGCGTTCGCCTCACCGGCGAGTCCTCCTGCTGCAACCGTGAGTCCCCCATACCTGCATTGCCACGCCGGAGAGCCCTCCGCGAGCCCCCGGGCTACCACCTCCGCTTCACCGTCAACGCCTTCGGCCGCCGCCATCGTCCTCATCGCCGTCACCTCTGTTGCATGCGCACCGACGTCGCCGCCACCCACCACTGTTGAGCTCGTCGCCGTCTACCAGCTCCCCTCCGGCTGTTGCCTGTCTGCCCACCGGCCACCGCTCGTCGCTGCCATCCCACTCCCTCATGCAGCATCTCTCTCCCTCTCACGTTCTCTCTCTCTCGATCTCTCTCATCCCTTTCTCTTTTTATTTTTTTATTACTCTCTCTCACCCTCTCTCTCTTACTCCCTCTCTCCCTCTCTCCTCTCTCTCTCTCTCTCTCTCTCTCTCTCTCTCTCTCTCTCTCTCTCTCTCTCTCTCTCTCTCTCTCTTTCTCTCTTTTTCTCTCCCTCTCTCTCCCTCTCTCACGTGCCTCTCACCCCCTCCTTCTCTCTTTCTATTTTTCCCTCTCTCAATCTCATTTCTCTCTCTCCATCTCTCTTTTTTATTTTATTTATCTTCTCTCTCTCACCCTCTCCCTCTCTCGATCTCTCACCCCTCTTTCCTTTTTTTATCTTTATTTTTTTATTCTCTCCACCCTTCCTCTTTCCATTTTTCTATCTTTCCCTCTTTGTATATATATATACATATATATATATATTATCTTATTGTCCATTCTATTCTATTTTATTTCTTTTATTCTTGTACTTTCTTTTACTTTAAAAAAAGAGATAAAAAAAGGATCTCTCCCTCGATCTCTCTCTCTATTTCTCCTTTTTAGGGCGTCACCGACACCATGAAGGCCCTGCCGAGTTTTCGGACGTCGGAGTGTACGAGAAGCTATTGTGTCTTGCCATACGCTCGTGCTATCCTCATCTTGGAAAAGCTCATCCAAAGCCCACCAATAGCATCCGCAATAAGCTTTCTCATCTCCCTTGTCCTGTTTAATTTTTAAACGCATTGCATGCATCATTTGTCATCCATAATGCATTTCTCTCTTTGAGAGAACGTTGTTCATCTCATCATCGTTCATTTCGTACCCTTTGTGTCCAAAAGGCGTTTTAAACCACACCAACCAGGTGCATATTTGAAGATGATTACATCGCCTGCTTTCATTTCAAGGGACTGATACTATACTCTTCCGACTCTAATCCGTTTGCCATTTGTTACGTCTTTTTTTCGTTTTGCAAGGGTAACCAAAGGAAGCCCTCTTCGTCGGCCGGCCGAAGGAAGAGTAAGAAGAATCCACGTAATCCCTTTGCTCGGAGATAAGACGCGATCATCCCCTTCCATTTCGAGGTACACTACCTCTGGCGATCATACCCCCCTTACTTTCATTTTTTTTAGTTCTTTGTTTTATCCTCGTCCGTGCGGAGGATCATTCCCCGTGGCGGTTCCCCTCCCCATTTAATTTCTGTTTAAACCCCGTCGACGGAACTAGTTCCTCGCGGAGGTTTTATTTTGTAACTTTCATTCAAACCCCGTTGACGGAACTAGTTCCTCACGGTGGTTTTATTTTATAATCTTCATTCGAACCCCGTCGACGGAACTAGTTCCTCACGGAGGTTTTATTTCATGTCCTTCTGATGCGGGACGAGACCACGGACACGACAAGCTCGCGGTTGTCCCTTAGCAAGGGAAGCGTCGGACGTGCACGGTTGAGAAACCGGCAAGAGCTAGGGTGGTCAATTCGCACTTTCGTGCCCGGATCGGGTCACGGGACGGTAATGCTCTCTCTCGCAGCAGCGGTGATATAAAATATAGCGAGCTAGGTCCTAAAACATGCTCTCTAGCAGTGACATATAAAGCATATATGAGATAAAGCAAGATGCCAAGTAAGGGAGCGAATGCGATACCTCCACGCGCTCGGCGTGGGGAAGACGGACCCGGCCGAAAACCGTGCTCCCGGAACAGTTAATACATAAAGATTACAGTAATGAGTTATTGCCCACTCCACGCAGGGAGGTAAAGGGCTACACAATGGGGTCCGGGAGGACCGAATTCGGGTTGACGGGCGGCTTCTCGCGTTGATTCGGCAACACCCGAACTAGTGACGGTGGGGCCCACGTGCTGTCTGGAGGGGCCGTGTGGGACCCGATGGCACCGTTGTAGTGGAGGATGCCTGGAAGGGCGCTCCCTGTAGTGGAGGCGCGCTGGTTCACCGGCCAGAGGCCGGGCGGCTCCGATCGGCACCGGTCGGAACAACCGGCCACGGATCTGCAGCTTCTGGGTTTCAGCGCGCGTCCCGGCGAGAACGGACGCGGCGATCAGCCTCGATGTCGGATCGACACGAAACTGGCGCCTTTGGAAAGCTAACTTCAAATCCTTCAATCTAGGCCTGGAGATCTTGTCTGGATCTGCATGGATCTTGGCATTAATGAATTTTTGAGTTGCTGTTGTACAGTGACCGGATTCTCTGATCTGCAGAGAACTTATCTGAGAACTGCCTTTGACCGATATGTGAACGTCCGAATCTGAAGTGGTGGTATTCAGCACAGTTGTAGGAAATCAAGCTAGGAAAACGGACATAGTTTTTATGAAAGGTTTGGAGGTGGCTGTGATTTTTTCTGATTTTTGAACTAGAAGGTGGTCGGATCTGGAACTTCGCTGAAAGCACTGTAGCAGAGATAGAACATGAATTTTGCAAAATGGATAGAGGGCGGATCAAACATCAAGAAAAATGGTGGATGTAGGGGATGATGGAGAGAACTCTCAGTAAAATTGGTAGCCCTAACAAAAATAAAAAAAGAAGGTCGGAGATGGGAAACTCAGAGCTGCTGTCACTGTAGACAGAGACAGGACAGATCTGGGAGTGATTGAAGACCGAAATTGCAAAAATATCAAACGAAGGATTTTTGACCTGAATTGTTTTGTGGATTATGGGATGGAAGATAGGAGCACACCATAAAAATTACAAACCACGAAGAGGCCGTGGCTGGTATCAGGAATTTCGGGAAGACACCTCTGTCTAGTAGGACAGAAAACTGAAGACCGATTCGCGACGGCTCGAAGGCGGCACGAACGGCGGCGGCGGCGGCACAGATGAAGATCAGAGGTTGAGAGGGGGAGATAGAAGATTGATACACTCTAGAACTAGAGGTTTGAGGAGAGAAAACCAGGGGGAGAGGAAGGGGGCGCAAGGAGCTTCCAAGTTTCACATAAATTTTCTGAATTTTCACTAATTTTCACATGAAAATACATGGTTTTATATGCTTCCAACCAAATCCAACCTCCACCCTTAGATCTGGGGATGTGAGATGGATGGTCTGGATTGCATGCCATCAACACACAAAAAATAATAAACTAATAAGAAGAGAGGGGCGCCCCCTTGACCAAGGGTAGAAGGTTGAATGGGGTAGTTGGCCAACCATGGAATCTTGACCCATTTAATCCCATGTGTCCATATGACCAGCCCACCCTTCTAGATGTCCACCTAGGAAGGTTGACCAGCCCCACAAGGTGACATGGACCAATGGGAAAGGGCTGAGGGCCCCCCAGCTGGACCTACTGCATAACTGTATAAAAACCCACACAATCCATGGGAATGACTCATTGGCTTATAAAGCCTTACATTTGCGTACACATTTTCCCAAGGATATAAACACAAACTAAAAGGACATAAATGCAAAAGAAAAAGTACATGCTCGGCGTCGATTCCCATCACCTTCATTCTAACCCCGTCGACGGAACTAGTTCATCGCGGAGGTTTTATCTTCTGTCTTTCATTCGAACCCCGTCGACGGAACTATTTCCTCGCGGAGGTTTTATCCTCTGTCTTTCATTCGAACCCCGTTGACGAAACTAGTTCCTCGTGGGGGTTTTATCTTCTGTCTTTCATTCGAACCCCGTTGACGGAATTAGTTCCTCGCGGCGGTTTTATCTTCTGTCTTTCATTCGAACCCCGTTGACGGAACTAGTTCCTCGCAGCGGTTTTATCTTTTGTCTTTCATTCGAACCCCGTTGACGGAACTAGTTCCTCGTGTGGGTTTTATCTTCTGTCTTTCATTCGAACCCCGTTGACGGAACTAGTTCCTCGCGGCAGTTTTATCTTATGTCTTTCATTCGAATCCCGTTGACGGAACTAGTTCCTCGCGGAGGTTTTATCTTCTGTCTTTCATTCGAGCCCCGTTGATGGAACTAGTTCCTCGCGATGGTTTTATTTTATAATCTTCACTCGAACCCCGCTGGATGGAACAAGTTCCTCGCGGAGGTTTCCTTTCATAATTTTCATTCTATCATTCATTCCCATTATTTTTATCTTTGCTATAAAAATCCCACAAAGATCAACGTCTAGTGGTGGTTGGTTGAACGTATATATACTTATTGTTATATATATATTGCTATAAAAACCCCGCAAAGACCAATGTCTTGTGGTGGTTCGCTCTTTCTATATTACTGTTATGTTCTCCTGTTAAGTGATATCTTGCTATAATTCTGGTTCATTCTGTTCGTATTATTGTTATGATTTCATGATGAGTCACATTCTGTTGTAATTTGGCATTCCTATTTTGATTGCCCCCCCATTCCTAGAGTCCCAGCATATCTTATCCTAGCATCCGGTATCTTTAAAGCTACTCCCGAAACGACAGGCTACGCCTGTTGAGGAGGCAGTTAGCTTGCGTGAGAAGATCTTTGGATCTCTATCTCCGCCCCGTGCCGGAAGGTGGGTAAGTCTAGATTTCTCGGGTTCCACTAGAACACTCCCTTCAGGTCGTGTTTTTCACTACCTTTCTCATACTACCCAGTAATTCATCCTCGTCCCCTTTTCTTCTCTCTCCTTGGTACGATCTCGTCGTCCACACATGGGATTCAAATGAGTCCTTACTGAAATTAGTTTTCAGCGAGCATTGTCACCACTTCATGTGCGATACCCAGATCACCTTTACCTACAGTGAAATCTTAAATGAATCTAGCTTCTCTTGTTTTGTTCCATGTAGCATTTAGTGGTTTACATCCTACCAGATATAGAAGGCAAGACGAAAGGATCCCCTCTCAGAGACTTCCAATGTAGCAACCCTGGTAAAATAAAAGGAAGATTTCAAGAAAAATTAACTAAATGATAAGAACCAAAATGAATAAATAATAAGTCAAATGTAAATAACGCCTCTCAACAAGGCACAATTTTAATAAGAAACGCCTTCACCTGAGACGTTAATTCAAAAAGTGACGCCTATACTGAGGGGCGTCAAATTTCAAAAACGTCCAAAACGAATAAAAGGAAAGGGAAAGAAACGCCCTCTTCTTGGGCGCGAATTGTAAAAGAAACGGCATAGGTCAAGACGTCAAATAAAATGCATGCCCTAACCTAAGGCGTTAATTACAAATGTGTTCCATTCGAACCAGGAGACTATCCAGGGTAAGTTTTAGGTTTGCTACGTGTTCGATTGATTATGGTAAGGACTCTATCAAGGAAACTAGAGTTCTAATCAAAGTTCTAACCCTAAGAGTTTCCTGAAATCCTATAAATACCCCTCCAATCGAACCCTAATAGCTATTTTGTCGAAGGAAGGCCTGCTACTGCTGTCTCATGCGTGAAGAACAGGTTTGTTCTTCTTCCTCTGCCTTCAGTCAGAGAATATGAAGATTTTTAATCGTTCTTCATCTTCTTCTTCTGTAGGTTGTCTACAGCAAGTAGTAACTCTCTTGTCTAGCTGAAGAACGTGGGTTCTTCATCAACATCGTTTTCCCGGAAGACTCTGTTCAGAACAGAGTACAGTTTTATTTTCACAACCTTCACGTATCTTCACCAGATCATCATCATGTAGGTTTTCTCAAGAATTGTAGCCCAAACCACCTTAATAACATGGGGATAATATATGTATTTCATGCACATAGTTTTCACTGCGTTTTATGAAGTTTTCTGTGAAATTGTAAGAGGCGACCCTGACCAGGGCGCTAATTCAAGAACTGACGCCCGATGGACGAGGCGTCAATTTCAGATAATTAGTAATTACTTATGTTTAAAATTGAATATCTATGAAACCATGAATCTAATTTAATGCATGATCATAAGCCTCGAACCCTGATATTTTTCTTGTCCTGATCATATAATTAATTTCCTGAAAAATTATTATCTTTGAAATTTCCACTGATTATGTTAAAAACCTGGAAAGGGATGAATTAACGACCCTTAATAGGTCATCTTTTATTAAAGAGACGCCCTACACAAGGGCGCGAATTTGTATTAACAACTTTTTATGAGTCACTAGTTCACCAAAGGACCAGCTGGGAATAAAGTGATGTTAAATGGATAACTAACGACAGCCACGATGTCGTTTCTTTATGAAATAACGCCCCTGAATAAGGCGTGTTTTATTGAAAATACAGAATTAAGGAAACCTCAGTATAACAGAAATATATGATGGATGACTGATACAGAAGTCGTCAAATTGAAAATAAACGACCCCGTCAAGGGCGTTAATTTGTTAAGTAGTGACTTAGGTTAAGTCGCTAATTCCTGTGCGATTATTTTATATTGTTTTCTGTGAACCAAGGGTTTTAAATATCTATATATATATTTATATGTATGTATATATCGGCACTATATTCCATTCCGTGAATATAGTCCCATGTTCCACGACGTTTACCGATTACCCCTCAATTCTCGGTGATAGATGAACCCTCTATCGGACATTCCGTTCCTTTGGACCGGTGACTTTATCATAGAGACCTCCGTAAGTCTCCTCGTAGTCTTAGATTCCCTCAAGGCTGACTGAGCGGGTTGTACCATAAAAACCCATTACACTATTTTGCCATGTCACTCTATAGAAACATGGTATACCGGCCCTCATGATATACTATGTGGATATCATGAGAATATTCTTAATAGGATGTGGAAATCATGCCATTATTATGATGTTCTTGTGGACCTCAATTCTATATCAAATGGGTGACCATCTATATATGGACACTTAATTGTCATGGTACCCAATTAGGGAACCAAATTCCACCCAGTTTTAATCGATATTCGGGATTATACCGTTATCATCATCCTTATGCATCATGTTCAACTTTTGAACTCTACTCCATCAAAATCTATCTTGAATTTCCACAAGCTTTTTCTTGAAATTCCATATTGGCTATACTATAAAGTGGATGTCTAGATCTATCTTTAATGTTGTGCATATAAGGGCCCGATCTGGTCCTGGGAGGAGCACCCAAAAGTACTAGTGCCCATGGGAGTTGTAACGATCACCTTGTCTTGCATTGCACCGAAGTACTTTTTCTCTTGATCTTTGGCATTCCACACACACACTCTCTCTTTCTTGCGTGCGTGACTCGACTTGCGTGACTTTACTAGCGTGGCCCGACACGGGCAAAGTACTTGCGTGAAATAGCCAATAATCTATAAAGTCTCTCATGAATATCTCTTGTTTAAGACTCGCTTGGATGTTTTATACGACGTGTTATTTTATTGATTAGTTATTTCTACATGCCTAGCCGTATTACATTTGCATGTGAAAAATTATAATTACTTAAACCCATTGCTAGTTCTTGAGATATAATTTCTTACTGAGCGTTCGCTCACTCAGTGTTTCCTTATTTTCAGGTAAGTCCGAGGATGACACTCAATCGGATGGGGAAGGTCAAGAGTGAAGAGATTAGAGCTCTCCGTCTATTCAAACGTCTACTAGTCTTATCTTTCAAATTTCTTAAGTCAATCATTATACTTTTCTTTTTATTGGGTCTTAGCACTTTCATTAAGTGAATTGTAATAGAAGTACTTTTGAGGTTGTGATTGAATAAAAGGATTGAGTTATCCTTACTTATGCGCACTCTATGTTTGTGTTGAATACACTAATACTCTGATTGACATGATCGATATAAACTCGTCACGCATCTCCGAGTTCCTTCCGCGCTCGGGACGTGATAGTTTTGTGGTATCAGAGCCTAGGGTATTCAATTCCTAGGAAACCCAAGTCGAAGGATAAGTTTGAACCTCTAACCAGTGAGATTGGGTAGAACCAAGGGTTAAAGTCAACCTAGAATTAAAAGCCTTTTTAATGCCATCACATACTAATATAGCTATTGTAATTATAGGACAATGGCTGCCGAACGTGCTCAATGGCGCAACATGCAACGCACTCTTCAAGGCATGACCCAGGCACTTCAACAAGTGGCACAAGGAGGTGCACATCGTGGAGCAGGAAATCTCCACCAAAGCTTCAAGAACATGAACCCTCCTAAGTTCGTGGGATCCACTGATCCAGATGATGCCGAGCACTGGATCGGAGAGACGGAACGTGTCTTTAGAGTCATGCAATGTTCGGACCAAGAGAAGGTCCTGTTAGCCACATTTCAACTAGAAAGAGATGCCCGATGCTGGTGGGAGTCGGTAGAAGCCACATTAGATCAAGGACAAGTTACTTGGGAGGAGTTTGTTGAACATTTCAACAATAAATATTTCTCAGATTGAGTTCAAGAGAAGAAAGTCGCTGAATTCGCCGCACTTAAGCAACGATCTTTGCCAGTGGCTGAATATGAAGCGCAGTTCTCAAGGCTGTCTCGGTACACTAAACACTTAGTTAGTACTGAGAAGATGAAAGTTCGAAGATTCCTTAATGGGCTCAGGCCCCAATATATCACACAACTGGCACCAATGGACATACAATTCTATTCGGAGATGGTTCGACGAGCCCAATTACTAGAAGATGCCACGGAACTATCTGATAGGATCCGTGGAAAAGACAAGAAGGAGAATGTTACTAGCTCCGGCACCTTCAAACCCAATTTCAAGAAAAGGCCAAGTAATGCAGGTACTCCCTCCCAGGAGCAAAAGTTCAAGAAGACCAAACCTTTCTCCATCACCACTACACCTTCTAAGGTGGTATGTAAGCACTGTGATAAGGCCGGGCACAAGGCCGAAGAATGTTGGAGGAAACTGGGAGCGTGTCTCCATTGTGGGAGCCGTGATCATTGGATTCCCGACTGTCCCCTACTCAATGATCAAGCCGGTGACGGAAAGCGCCCGGTGACAAAGAATGCTCATCTCCAAGCAATTAAGGAGGCGGAACAAGACGAAGGCGGACTAGTAGAAGGTACACTGAAAGTTTGTTCCAAGTCTGCACATGTCTTATTTGATACGGGTGCATCACATTCTTTTATTTCCAAGAAGTTTGCTGACCCACTACCTATGGAACCGGAATGGATGAAAATATTTTTATCTACTCCTCTCGGAAACGAAACCGATATTACTCACCATTATCAAAACTGTGAAGTCTTGGTAAAAGGAAGAAATCTTCCTATCAACCTCATATGTTTAGACCTAAAGGAATATGACGTCATATTGGGAGCAGACTGGTTATCTAGGTATCAGGCAACTGTGGATTGCCGTAACAGCAAAGTTACTTTCAAGGACTTTCCAGAACTAGTCTATTCTAGCCCTAAGAGTCGGAGCGAGTCACCTCTTATTTCGACTCTCCGAGCTAGCAAGTTAATAAGGAAAGGATGTGTATCTTTCCTTGCATTTGTCACCATTAAGGAGACTAAGAAGACTAAGCTAGAAGACATCCCAGTTGTGCAAGAATTTTCGGACGTGTTTCCGGAGGATTTGCCTGGATTACCCCCACAAAGAGAAGTGGCCTTCACCATCGACTTGGTCCCTGGTGCTGGACCAGTTTCTAAGGTACCATATAGGATGTCCCCTGCCGAACTCAAGGAGCTGAAGGAGCAATTGATGAAACTTCTCAAGAAGGGATTTATTAGACCAAGCACTTCCCCGTGGGGAGCACCTGTGGTGCGGACACCAGAGCTAGTCGCCGGTACCAGAAGCGTAGCATGCCGACTTCCTTGTGGTTGGGTGACAGCACGGAGCTTTCGTCGGAGCTTTGACATTTTATGTATTTACTTTGAGTGTATTAGTGTGTATTTTTATTTTAACTTCTAGTCGGGTCAAGATTGTAATATGGGCTACTCTTCATGTAAGGGGTCCAACTTCTAAATTGGGCCTCAAGACCATTAGGAGCCCAATTGGACCTTCAAGAAGACTTGGACCAAGGTTAGTGGGTGTCCTTTGGTGCTCCTTGTCCCCCATGCTTGTCCCCCACCTACACTTGGACCAAGGTTAGTGGATGTCCTTTGGTGCTCCTTGTCCCCCCATGCTTGTCCCCCACCTACCCTTGACCAATATTAGTGGATGTCCTTTGATGTTAGTGGATGTCCTTTGGTCTAGATCTAGGGTGTGTCTATTTATAGTCTCTTGTATCATTTGTGGAAAAACTAATGAAGAAATGAAGAATTCAAGAGAATTATGCTTGGTGTGCATCCCCCTCTCTCTCTCTCTCTTGTTCTTGAGTGTTCTTCCCCCTTTCTTCCTCAATCTCTTCTAGATCTGAGTATAGATCTTCTATCTCCCCCTAAATCTCTTCCTCATCTCTTCTACTACCTGCTGGGATCGTCCATCGCTGCCACCGCCGCCGCCGGAGCCGCCAGCCAGCCGCCACAGCCCCGCCACCGAGCTGCTGTCCCGACCGGCGACCTGCAGATCTGAAGCTCAAAAAAGAAGCCGTAACTTTTGATCCAACCGTTGGATCGAGCTGAACTTTTGATGGTTTGCTTCCCCTCGTCTCCCCTAGTTCCAGTTAAATTTTCGTGTCGATCGGAGTCCGTTTGCCCCCCTTCCCCGCCACTTGTTCGCCCCCCTCTCAGTCTGCCCTGATTGCAGCCTGCGGGATAGATCTTGGGAGAGGATTTTCCCCACCCATCAAACGAAGTCCAAATCCAGCAAAAGACCTATGTGCGTTTTCCTATCCCTCCCATCTACCCATCATAAAAATCCTAGGTCCTAGATATTTCATTTGAATCCCGTTCAAGACTGAAGAACAGAGAGTTCCACTTCTGTCCCCGAGATCTGTCTGTCCGAACCAGAAAAGGGGTCATGTTGCAGAAGTTTTAATTTCAGATCTGACCGTTGGATGAAGCTGAGTTTCCAGTATGTCGAAGAGCTCTGAGTCCTCTATCCAACGGCGCTAATCTCACTTCGATCCGACTTCGGATCTGATCGTGGTGACCGTTTTCGTGGAGGCGCGCCGGTCTGGCCAGAAAGGGGCTGCGAGATAGCCTTGGGGGACTAATTCCCAATAAATCCCCCGGGCCACCGTCGGCGACCACCGCTCCCGGGGACCGACCCGGGGCACCCCAGCAGTGACCCCTCCGGTCGCCACCGCCAGAAGACGCCAGGAAGCCACTGCCCAATAGCCGGGCCCACTTGGAGCCTTGTGGGCCCCACGTGAGCGCCACCGCCGCGCTGTCCGGAAACCCCAAATTGCAGCCCGCCAACCCCTGAAACGGCGCTCCCGGATCGCTGTTGTGGCCTTTTACCTCCCTGCGTGGAGTGGGCCTTAGTCATTTTACTGCTGTAATTAAGTTAGTTTGTACCGGGAGTGACGGTTCACGGCCGGGACATCTTCGCCACGCCGTGAGCGTGGAGGTACACCCGCCGCCCAGTAGTTTAGTTTGCTTATTTAGTATGCAATCTACTGCCGCTGCATGTGTGTATTTGCTTTCCTAGCTAGTTATATTTTCGTCACCGCTGTGAGTGTGAGAACGAGAACCCGTCCCGTGACTCATTCCGAGCACGAGAGTGAGTTGACTACCCCAGTCTCAAAGCCGGTTTCTCAACCGTGCACGATCGTCACGTTTCCCTCGATGGGGCCGACTGTGAGTAGTGCTTCTTGTTTGGGGCTAGTTCGCCTCTTCTGAAGCTCGTTCGGTGCCGCGTCTTAGTGTGTTGCTGGTCGCGTCGTCTGTCTAGCCGAGTCTCGTAGTCGTCCCGCGTCAAATTGGTATCAGAGCAGGTTGAGTCTAGGGTAGTCTTGTTTAAAAACACAAAAAAAGAGTCATTTAAGTCAAAGGTCCTCAACTTGCATCGGTCCATCCATATCAGTCTAGTGAGTCACCCTTAGTTCTCTTTAGGCCTCACTGCATGCCCACCCGTGGAGGTGCCCAGTACCATCGCCCTGACACTATGGGTGAACACCGAGGCGCCAACCCGGGAGGCCGTTCCCTGGAGGACATGATAGCTCTACTCATGGAGCGCATGGATAGGTCCGAGCAAACTCTTAGGGAGCATACCGAGCGTATGGAGAGCCGATTCAAAGCCATGGAGGACCGCGCTGAGGCTTCTGACCGATCTGTCCAAGGACTGGTTGGAAGGTTAGAGAGTGTGGAGAGAACCCCTCGCCGAGACCTACCCGGCATTCTCCCGGCCCCTCAGGCACATGTTGCCCAGCCCGTGGCTGCTGCCCAGCCCGCGCCTGCTGCCCAGCCCGCGCCTGCTGCCCAGCTCGCACAACCTAGGGCTGAGGAGCAACGGCAACGTGCCCCCCATTTTGAGGACTACGAGTCCGACAACGATTACGGGGGAAATGGCCGACGCCGACATGGTCACCGACCACATAGGGATGATGAGGACGAACGGATCCTCAAGACCGTCCGTGTGGACCCTCCCACGTTTGATGGGTCCAAGCCTTTGGAACCCAAGATCTATCTTGATTGGGAGGCCAGCATGGACCGGTACTTTGAGTGGTTCGAGATGACGGACCATCGGAGGGTCAGATATGCCAAGATGAAGTTGTTGGGGCAAGCACAGACTTACTGGAGCAATGTAGAGAGCTTGCTCTTTCAGCGTCACGAGCCTCAGATAGGTTCTTGGGATGAGATGAAGGACAAGCTTAGGCGTAAGTACCTTCCTGCCACATACCGTCAGCGACTTATTGATAGGTGGCAGAGTCTCTCCCAAGGGGACCGATCCGTGTCAGACTACATCGCGGAGTTTGACGAGTACTTTTTACGCTGTGGAGTTACGGAGGAGAGCACCATGCCTGTATCGCGCTTCCGTCGTGGTTTGCGGCCCCACTACCAATATGAATTATTTCGCCGCAATGTTACCACCTTGGAAGACGCATACCAGGTTGCTCTAGAGTTGGAGCAGTTCGAGGTGGAGTTTGCTCCCGTCCAGCGCCCGGGGTTCACTTATCAGCGTGGGACCGACCCTCGTACCACGCCTACCTCCTATAGCCGGTTTCCGGTGGCCCGTCCCTCTGAACCCCCTCGGCAGGACCCCACTGCTCCTAGGCTCCGCACTTTCCCTCCGAGGGACCCTCCCCCTCGCCCGCAGGCACCCATCCCTGCCACTCGGCCTTATCAGCCCGCCGTACCAGCTCGGCCTCTTCTTCCTACACCCCCAGTCCATCGAGAGGACAAGGGTAAGGGGCCAATGATTAGTGGAACATCTCAGGGCAATGGGCCACGAGACCGTTGCTACACTTGTGGTGGAGTTGGTCACTTTGCCAGCAAGTGTCCCACCCGGGGAGCACTTGTTATTGCCAACACGCCGGCCCGTGACCCCACGCCTGAGTTGGTGCCAGTCAGCTACGAGCCGGACCAAGAATTGGCCGAGGAATTCTTTGACGAGTTATTGGAGGGCGAGCAGGTTGATGTCCCTGGTACCTCGTATCAAGATGACGTACATTTGGGTGTAGTCAGGTGCATCCTTACCCAGCCTCAGGTGAGCGACGACTGGCGTCGCACCACCATATTCCACACATTTTGTAGGCTGGAAGGGAAAGCTTGCAAGGTGATTATAGATAGCGGGAGTTGCATCAACGCTATCTCCACAGGCACCGTCAAGCGCCTTGGTTTGACGCCCGTGGATCACCCTGCACCTTACAGAGTTTCTTGGGTGGATTCCACTTCCATCCCGGTCAGACTGCGGTGTCTGGTGCCGTTGCAGTTCCAGGCGTACCATGATGCGATCTGGTGTGATGTACTACCTATGGAGGTGGGTAGTATCATCCTTGGTAGGCCTTGGCTCTTTGACCGAGATGCCACCCTTCATGGTAGGTCTAACACTTGCACCTTTGACCATGATGGCCATAGGATTACCCTCCACCCAGTCCAGCCGAAGGACCCATCTATCCGCGAACCAGCTGGCCCCAGCACCACAACCACTTCTGGTCAGGGGAAGGTCGGTCCGCCCACTTTGTCCTCGGCACAGGCATCCACCTCGTCGACTACTCCTAGCAGAGTGGACCCTCCACCCAGGAGGTTGATGATGATCAGTCCGAGAGAGATGGAACAGGAGGTGACCGGGGGTAACCCCATTCTAGCTGTCGTTGTCAGGGGCATAGAGGATGTCGCCCCTAGGTCAGAGGATGAGCATCCCCCAGAGATAGCCGCAATATTGCGGGAATTTTATGATGTCTTCCCCGAAGACCTCCCTGGAGGCCTTCCACCTATGAGGGATATCCAGCATGAGATCGACCTCGTCCCGGGCTCATCCTTGCCCAACCTTCCCCACTATAGGATGAGTCCCACGGACCATGCCGAGCTACAGCGGCAGGTCGAGGAGTTGATGAGTCGGGGATCTCTTCGGGACAGCAAGAGCCCTTGCGCTGTTCCCGCATTATTGGCCCCGAAAAAGGATGGCACATGGAGGATGTGCGTTGATAGCCGTGCGATCAACAAGATCACGGTGAAGTATCGTTTTCCCATTCCCCGATTGGATGACTTGCTTGATATGATGTCGGGAGCCACTATCTTCTCAAAGATAGACCTTCGTAGTGGCTATCACCAGGTGCGGATCAGGCCTGGGGATGAATGGAAGACGGCATTCAAGACCAAGGATGGTCTTTTTGAGTGGTTGGTTATGCCCTTTGGGCTTTCCAATGCCCCTAGCACCTTCATGCGGTTGATGACCCAGGTCTTACGCCCTATGATAGGGGTCTTCTTGGTCGTCTACTTTGACGACATTCTCATCTACAGCCGCACTAGGGAGGATCACTTAGACCATCTTAGACAGGTCTGCATTGTGTTGAGGCGTGAGACTTTATACGCCAACCCGAAGAAATGTGCTTTCATGTCTGATCATATCACTTTCCTTGGGTTTATTGTGTCGAGAGATGGAGTCTCCGCTGATCCGGAGAAGATTAGGGCCATCCAGGAGTGGCCCGAGCCCCGCACACTCCACGATGTTCGGAGTTTCCATGGCCTAGCGACGTTCTACCACCGCTTCATTCGTGGCTTTAGTTCTATCACTGCCCCAATCACTGATTGCATAAAGAAGGGGGCATTTGTATGGACCAAAGCCGCAGCCACAGCATTCCAGGACATCAAGGAGCGTATGACCCAGGCACCTGTCCTTGCACTTCCTGATTTTTCTAAGGTGTTTGAGGTCACATGTGACGCTTCTGGGCTAGGCATTGGTGGAGTATTGAGTCAGGAGTCCCACCCCATTGCATTCTTTAGCGAGAAGCTTAACGATGCCAAACTGCGCTATTCCACTTATGACAAGGAATTTTACGCAGTCGTCCAGGCATTGAGGTATTGGAGGCATTATCTTTTGCACCAGGAGTTTGTCCTCTTTTCTGATCATGAGGCTTTACGATTCCTCCATACCCAAAAGAAGCTGAATGCTCGCCATAGTCGTTGGGTGGAGTATCTCCAAGAGTACACCTTTGTGCTCAAGCACAAGGCAGGGGCAGAGAACAAGGTCGCCGATGCGCTGAGTCGGCGGATGATGATGTTAACCACCATGAGTGTAGAGGTGGTAGGTTTAGAGAGGTTGAAGGACGCCTATACTGATTGTCCAGATTTCGGTCCGATCTATGTAGCCCTTCAGGCTGGTCCCTCGCGGGATTATAGCGAGTTTGTGCTACAGGAGGGTCACCTATTCCGGGGTGACAAATTGTGCATCCCACGGACTTCGGTTCGTGACTTTCTTACTTGGGAGATGCACGCGGGGGGTCTTGCTGGCCACTTCGGCCGGAACAAGACCATAGAGTCGGTCGAGCATAGATTCTATTGGCCAAGCTTGAAGAGAGATGTTGCTCGCATCGTGGCCCAGTGCCGCACATGCGCCATGGCCAAACAAAGGAAGCAGAATACCGGCCTCTATACTCCCCTCCCCATCCCGGATAGTCCATGGCAGGACATTAGCATGGACTTTGTGTTGGGATTGCCCCGCACCCTCCGACGGCATGACTCTATCTTTGTGGTTGTAGATAGGTTCTCGAAGATGGCATTATTCATTCCTTGCTTCAAAACCTCGGATGCCTCTAGAGTTGCCCGTCTATTCTTTTCCCACTGTGTCTCCAGGTTTGGACTTCCCCGCACTATAGTGTCCGATAGGGATGTACGCTTTACTAGCTATTTCTGGAAAACCCTATGGCATATGATGGGCACTCAATTGAAATTTTCCACGGCATATCACCCCCAGACCGATGGTCAGACTGAGGTTGTCAATAGGAGTTTGGGAGATCTTCTTAGGTGTCTTGTCCGAGATCGAGTCAGGGATTGGGATTTGGTCTTACCCTTAGCCGAGTTTGCTTATAACGATTCGGTCAATAGGTCTACCGGTATGAGTCCCTTCGAGATTGTCACTGGCCGTAGACCCAGAAGGCCCATAGACCTAGTTCCATCTCCCGTCCAGTCCCGTGTGTCTGAGTCAGCCGAGTCTTTTGCCGATCACATTAGACAGTTGCATGAGCATATCCGTCGTCACATTGAGTCCAGCAACGCACGATACAAAGAATTGGCTGACGCCCATAGGCACCACCGTGAGTTTCAGGAGGGCGACTATGTCATGATCAGGGTCAGACCTGAACGGTTTCCCTCGGGAGCCGTGAAGAAGTTGCATGCTCGTGGTGTCGGTCCCTTTCGGGTAGTGAGGCGAGTCGGGTCGAACGCATATGTTGTGGACTTGCCAGAGGATTACGGGATCAGCTCCACTTTCAACATCTCGGATCTCGTCGCTTATAGGGACCCAGCGGTGATACCCAGTGAGCCCTTTGAGCCATCCCCGCCCATTGTGAGTGACACCACCCTTGAGCGCCCACCTCCAGCCTTGTTACCTCAGCAGCGAGAGCAGATAGAGTGTATACTGGATGAGCAGGTGACTACTACTCGAGGCGGAGTGTACCAGCGCTATTTAGTGCGTTGGAGGGGACGACCCGCGTCCGATGACACTTGGATCACCCGGGACGAGCTACAGAGGATAGATCCAGATCTGCTAGATCGATACCAGAGCGACCCGGACCCTTACTCGACGGGGTCGAGCTTCTCCCACCCGGGGAGAGTTGGTGCGGACACCAGAGCTAGTCGCCGGTACCAGAAGCGTAGCATGCCGACTTCCTTGTGGTTGGGTGACAGCACGGAGCTTTCGTCGGAGCTTTGACATTTTATGTATTTACTTTGAGTGTATTAGTGTGTATTTTTATTTTAACTTCTAGTCGGGTCAAGATTGTAATATGGGCTACTCTTCATGTAAGGGGTCCAACTTCTAAATTGGGCCTCAAGACCATTAGGAGCCCAATTGGACCTTCAAGAAGACTTGGACCAAGGTTAGTGGGTGTCCTTTGGTGCTCCTTGTCCCCCATGCTTGTCCCCCACCTACACTTGGACCAAGGTTAGTGGATGTCCTTTGGTGCTCCTTGTCCCCCCATGCTTGTCCCCCACCTACCCTTGACCAATATTAGTGGATGTCCTTTGATGTTAGTGGATGTCCTTTGGTCTAGATCTAGGGTGTGTCTATTTATAGTCTCTTGTATCATTTGTGGAAAAACTAATGAAGAAATGAAGAATTCAAGAGAATTATGCTTGGTGTGCATCCCCCTCTCTCTCTCTCTCTTGTTCTTGAGTGTTCTTCCCCCTTTCTTCCTCAATCTCTTCTAGATCTGAGTATAGATCTTCTATCTCCCCCTAAATCTCTTCCTCATCTCTTCTACTACCTGCTGGGATCGTCCATCGCTGCCACCGCCGCCGCCGGAGCCGCCAGCCAGCCGCCACAGCCCCGCCACCGAGCTGCTGTCCCGACCGGCGACCTGCAGATCTGAAGCTCAAAAAAGAAGCCGTAACTTTTGATCCAACCGTTGGATCGAGCTGAACTTTTGATGGTTTGCTTCCCCTCGTCTCCCCTAGTTCCAGTTAAATTTTCGTGCCGATCGGAGTCCGTTTGCCCCCCTTCCCCGCCACTTGTTCGCCCCCCTCTCAGTCTGCCCTGATTGCAGCCTGCGGGATAGATCTTGGGAGAGGATTTTCCCCACCCATCAAACGAAGTCCAAATCCAGAAAAAGACCTATGTGCGTTTTCCTATCCCTCCCATCTACCCATCATAAAAATCCTAGGTCCTAGATATTTCATTTGAATCCCGTTCAAGACTGAAGAACAGAGAGTTCCACTTCTGTCCCCGAGATCTGTCTGTCCGAACCAGAAAAGGGGTCATGTTGCAGAAGTTTTAATTTCAGATCTGACCGTTGGATGAAGCTGAGTTCCAGTATGTCTAAGAGCTCTGAGTCCTCTATCCAACGGCGCTAATCTCACTTCGATCCGACTTCGGATCTGATCGTGGTGACCGTTTTCGTGGAGGCGCGCCGGTCTGGCCAGAAAGGGGCTGCGAGATAGCCTTGGGGGACTAATTCCCAATAAATCCCCCGGGCCACCGTCGGCGACCACCGCTCCCGGGGACCGACCCGGGGCACCCCAGCAGTGACCCCTCCGGTCGCCACCGCCAGAAGACGCCAGGAAGCCACTGCCCAATAGCCGGGCCCACTTGGAGCCTTGTGGGCCCCACGTGAGCGCCACCGCCGCGCTGTCCGGAAACCCCAAATTGCAGCCCGCCAACCCCTGAAACGGCGCTCCCGGATCGCTGTTGTGGCCTTTTACCTCCCTGCGTGGAGTGGGCCTTAGTCATTTTACTGCTGTAATTAAGTTAGTTTGTACCGGGAGTGACGGTTCACGGCCGGGACATCTTCGCCACGCCGTGAGCGTGGAGGTACACCCGCCGCCCAGTAGTTTAGTTTGCTTATTTAGTATGCAATCTACTGCCGCTGCATGTGTGTATTTGCTTTCCTAGCTAGTTATATTTTCGTCACCGCTGTGAGTGTGAGAACGAGAACCCGTCCCGTGACTCATTCCGAGCACGAGAGTGAGTTGACTACCCCAGTCTCAAAGCCGGTTTCTCAACCGTGCACGATCGTCACGTTTCCCTCGATGGGGCCGACTGTGAGTAGTGCTTCTTGTTTGGGGCTAGTTCGCCTCTTCTGAAGCTCGTTCGGTGCCGCGTCTTAGTGTGTTGCTGGTCGCGTCGTCTGTCTAGCCGAGTCTCGTAGTCGTCCCGCGTCAACCTGTGCTATTTGTAAAGAAGAAAGATGGATCCATGAGGTTATGCATCGACTATCGACAGTTGAATCATCTCACTATCAAGAACAAGTATCCACTGCCGAGAATCGATGAGTTATTCGATCAAATATCTGGATCCATGTATTTTTCGAAGATTGATCTCATGTCGGGATATCACCAACTAAGGATCAAAGATGAGGACATCTATAAGACCGCATTCAGAAGTAGGTATGGGCACTATGAATTTATTGTTATGCCTTTTGGACTAACAAATGCCCCTACTGCCTTTATGCAGTTGATGAATAGTATATTCAGGCCTCATCTAGATCAATTCATAGTGGTTTTTATTGATGATATACTGATCTATTCAAAGACCAAGGAAGAGCATGAGGAGCATTTGAGAATAGCATTACAAATATTGAGGATAAATCAGTTATATGCAAAGCTCAGCAAATGTGAATTTTGGTTAGAAGAAGTATCTTTCTTGGGGCATGTTATATCAAAAGACGGTTTATCCGTAGATCCATCAAAGGTTGAAGCTGTAAGGAATTGGGAAAGACCGACCAATGCTAGTGAGATCCGTAGTTTCTTGGGTCTTGCGGGCTACTATCGGCGATTCATCAACGATTTCTCCAAGATAGCCGTACCACTCACTAGGCTAACTCGCAAGGAGATACGTTATGAATGGAGTGAGGAATGTGAAAGAAGCTTCCAAGCTCTCAAAGATCATCTAAATACTGCCCCGGTTTAGCTTTACCAATTGAAGGCGAGAGATTCAAAATATACACTGATGCATCTGGCATTGGCCTCGGATGTGTTTTAATGCAACAAGGGAAGGTTATAGCCTACTCTTCTCGTCAATTGAAGAAGCACGAGGAGAACTACCCAGTTCATGATTTAGAATTGGCTGCGGTAGTATTTACACTGAAGATATGGAGACATTATCTATACGGAGTGCAGTTTATTATATACTCTGACCATAAAAGTCTTAAGTATCTCTTCTCTCAGAAGGAATTGAATATGAGGCAAAGACGTTGGCTAGAATATCTTAAGGACTTCGTCTTCACTATACAATATCATCCTGGAAAGGGTAATCCTGTAGCCGATGCCCTCAGTCGAAAGCCGAGAGCACTATTAGCCAATTGTATGATTCAGGAGTGGAAGTTGCTAGAACAATTCTCTAAACTTAATATAAGCATAGACAAGGACAGTAGATGTGTCACATTATCCCATATGAGCATACAGCCAGACTTGCTATCTGAAATACAAGGACTTCAAGGTAGTGACCCCGTACTAGTGGAAATCAAGGGCAAAATGGAAGAACAACCTGATTTCAGATTAGCTTCAGATGGAAGGTTGTTATTCAGAAAAAAAATATGTATACCGAATTGCCCAAAGATAAAGAAGAAAATCTTAGATGAAGCTCACAGATCACGGTACACGATTCATCCAGGATCAACTAAGATGTACCAAGATTTGAAAAGGACCTTTTGGTGGCCCAATATGAAAAGAGAAATAGCGGATTTTGTGTCTCGCTGTCTAACATGTCAACAAGTCAAGGCAGAACACCAAAAGCCTGCTGGTAAGCTACATCCTCTAGATATTCCCAAGTGGAAGTGGGAGGATATCGGTATGGACTTCATTATGGGTCTGCCCAAATCAAAGGGAGGATATGACGGAATATGGGTTATCATCGACAGATTGACCAAATCGGCACACTTCTTGCCAATCAAGAGTTGATGGTCAGTTGATGTTCATGCTGCATTATACCTTAAAGAGATAGTCAGGTTACATGGAGTACCTGTCTCAATCGTGTCTGACAGAGATCCCCGTTTTCCTTCTCACTTTTGGAAGGGTTTACAACATTCACTGGGGACGAGACTTAACTTTAGTACAGCTTTTCATCCTCAAACGGATGGTCAGACCGAGAGAACTAATCAGGTGATTGAAGATATGCTCCGAGCTTGCATCATTGATTTTGGTGGAAGCTGGCATGATCACTTGCCGTTGGTTGAATTTGCATACAACAACAGCTACCAGGCAAGTATACAAATGGCACCTTTCGAAGCTTTATACGGAAGGAGTTGCCGATCGCCTTTGTGCTGGGATGAAGTTGGCGAAAAATAACTATTAGGTCCAGACATGGTAAGGGATACCACTGAAAAGATTCAGTTGATTATAGAAAGACTTCAAGTTGCTCAGTCTAGACAAAAGGCTTATGCTGATATACGAAGAAGAGACCTCGAATTCCAAGTGGGAAATCACGTATTTCTTAAGATATCACATGGACGTGGAATAAGGAGATTTGGTGTTAAGGGCAAACTTACACCAAGGTTTATCGGACCTTTTGAGATACTAGAAAGAGTTGGCGAGGTTGCTTACCGCGTCGCTTTACCTCCTCAATTGTCCGAAGTTCATAATGTATTCCACATATCAATGTTGAAGAAGTATGTGCACGATCCGTCGCATATCATTGATCATGGAGACCTGGTGATTCAGAAGGACCTTACGTATGGGCAAAAGCCTATGAAGATCCTCGATCGCGAGGTACGAACCCTAAGGAATAAAGTTATTCCCATGGTTAAGGTACAATGGAGTAAATGTTCAGAACACGAAGCCACATGGGAGACCGAGGAGTCTATGAGGAAACGATTGCCAGACTTATTCTAAAAAGGTATGTATTCTACACTCTCCACATTTATATGTGATGGAATTTGGGGACCAAATTCTTTTAAGTGGGGGAGGGTGTAGCAACCCTGGTAAAATAAAAGGAAGATTTCAAGAAAAATTAAGTAAGTAAATGATAAGAACCAAAATGAATAAATAATAAGTCAAATGTAAATAACGCCTCTCAACAAGGCGCGATTTTAATAAGAAACGCCTTCACCTGAGACGTTAATTCAAAAAGTGACGCCTATACTGAGGGGTGTCAAATTTCAAAAACGTCCAAAACGAATAAAAGGAAAGGGAAAGAAACGCCCTCTTCTTGGGCCCGAATTGTAAAAGAAACGGCATAGGTCAAGACGTCAATTAAAATGCACGCCCTAACCTAAGGTGTTAATTGCATTTGTGTTCCATTCGAACCAGGAGACTATCCAGGGTAAGTTTTAAGATTGCTACGTGTTCCATTGATTATGGTAAGGACTCTATCAAGGAAACTAGAGTTCTAATCAAAGTTCTAACCCTAAGGGTTTCCTAAAATCCTATAAATACCCCTCCAATCGAACCCTAATAGCTATTTTGTCGAAGGAAGGCCTGCTGCTGCTGTCTCGTGCGTGAAGAACAGGTTTGTTCTTCTTCCTCTGCCTTCAGTCAGAGAATATGAAGATTTTTAATCGTTCTTCATCTTCTTCTTCTGTAGGTTGTCTACAGCAAGTAGTAACTCTCTTGTCTAACTGAAGAACGTGGGTTCTTCATCAACATCGTTTTCCCGGAAGACTCTGTTCAGAACAGAGTACAGTTTTCTTTTCACAACCTTCACGTATCTTCACCAGATCATCAACATGTAGGTTTTCTCAAGAATTGTAGCCCAAACCATCTTAATAACATGGGGATAATATATGTATTTCATGCACATAGTTTTCACTGCGTTTTATGAAGTTTTCTGTGAAATTGTAAGAGGCGACCCTGACCAGGGCGCTAATTCAAGAACTGACGCCCGATGGACGAGGCGTCAATTTCAGATAATTAGTAATTACTTATGTTTAAAATTGAATATCTATGAAACCGTGAATCTAATTTAATGCATGATCATAAGCCTCGAACCCTGATATTTTTCTTATCCTGATCATATAATTTATTTCCTAAAAAATTATTATCCTTGAAATTTCCACTGATTATGTTAAAAACCTGGAAAGGGATTGGTGCGGACACCCGAGCAGTTGAGCGGCGCGACACGCCTAGCCACCCGTACCGCACACGGAGCACGACTCGAGCCACCTCAGCGTCTATCTGGCTCGGAGACAGCCTGGAGACTCCGCCTTGAGCCTCCCCATTTATCATATTTAGTTAAACTTTATTTGTGTGTAATTTGTGTTTATTTCATTGTATTCGGTTTGCTATTTTGATTGTAAGAGGGACTTATGTACAATTTGGACCCCAAGGGCCCCACGGGCCCCCCCAGGTCCCATCCCATTGATCCACCTCATCCCATGGGCCCCATGTGGGGTCAGTCAACATGTCAAATGGAGGCATCTACAAGTTTGAATGGTAAAAGGCACATGGGAGACAAGTGGACTTCAAAGTCCAAGGTGGCTACCAACTTGTCCCCCCCTTGCCACCATAGTCAATAGGCCGCCCCCCCCCCCCTTTGTATTTTTTATTTTAATTTTTGTGTGATGTTCACATCTCATCTCAGCCCTCCATCCCCTTCCCCTAGATCCTACGGTTGTGGATAGATGTGAGATGTAACACATAAATACTTGTATTTTCCCATTTTGATGAATTTAATGCCATTTGAATCAAACAAATTCCAAGAGCAAGGGCTGGTGCGCCCCCCTCCTCTCTCCTCCCTCTCCCCCTTAAAGCTGTGAAGGCTTCCATTCTGAGGTGTGACACGTCGTGTATCGGTTCCGACGATCGCCGCCGCCGCCACGAGCCGCCACCGCACCGCCATCGCCATCAACGGAGTTCTATCTGCGCAGTATCACAGCAGCTTGTTCGAAATTCACAGGTCTTCCCCGAGCTCATTTGGCTACCAAATTTGGAGGAGTTGTTCCTGGGATGTTCCTCTCCACCCACAAAAATCAGGCCAGCATTCAGATCACGTTTGCTAATTTTTGAGTTTCGTTCACTCTTTCATTTCAGTTCTGCCAGAATTCTATCTAGGTTCACCTCCATCCTGAGTTTCATTTCTTAGATCCACTTTTTGATTTCTGTTAGTTCGTCCAATTTTACTGGGCGTTCCATCCATCCACCCCTTCATCCACAATTGTTCTCAATTTTTTATTCACCCATCTCATATTTTCTAAAATTTGTTCTCAGACCCCTCTACAATTCTATCCACCTGTTCCCAGATCCGACCACCAGTCACCCCAAAAATCACAACAAATCACAGCCACCTTCAAATCAAATTCTAAAAATATTCCCAGTTCCGTGGTTTGATTCCCTACAACTCCTAAGAAGAGCTCAAGAGCTGAATCGGAGTTTTACTAGGCGGTCAACGGTGGTTCTCAGACAAGTGCTCTACAGATCTAAGATTTCGGTTACTGTACAATAGGGACTTGTAAATTCAATAAAGTTCTGATCAGACTAGATCCAGCCGATCTCTCTGGGTCTAGATTGAAGCATTTGAAGAGAGCTTTCCAACGATAGCTCATGTGTCCCGATCCGACGTCGGGATTGATCGCAGTGGTCGTTTTCGCCGAAGCGCGCACCGGAAAATAGAAATCAAAATCCGTGGGCAGCTAGTTCAACAATTGGGAATCGGGGCCGATCGACCCCCGATCGGTGTTCCCGGCCGACTGCCGTCCGTGGAGGCGCGCCACCAGGGGTCCCCATCACAGTGGGTCCCACCCCCGCAGATCCGGAGGACAGCGCCGTCTGTGGGCCCTGCGGGCCCGTAGAAGCCGCCATTCGGAAAGCACGAAAATGCGGAGTTCGGCACCGCTAGGCGACATCAAGATGCTGCCAGTCAACCCAAGTTGCATGATTCCCGGACCCCACATGTGACCTTTTACCTCCCTGCGTGGAGTGGGTCGACTTAGTGTATTGCTATAATCATTGTTAACCGGGAGTCCGTAATTCGGCCGGGGTTGTCCTCGCCACGCCGGGTGCGTGGAGGTAATGGTCCGAACCTCTTGGCGTTTATTTGCTTAGCTAGTATATGGTCTATTGCCGCTGCCTAGAGTGTAGGTACTAGCCCGTGTGTCCATGTCACCGCTGTGAGAGTGAGAGTGACCCGTCCCACGACTCGATCCGAGTCTGGAAGTTGAGTCGGACTACCCTTGACCTCCGCCGGTTCCTTAACCGCGCACGGTCCACGCTTTCCCTCGCTTGGGACGACGAGTGAGCTTTCACTTCTGTTAGCGACGTTTCACCACTAGGAGCTCGTAGTGTCGGGCTTAGTGTCTCCCTGGTGTGTGTTGCTGGTCGTGTCTTCATCTAGAGTCCGAGGGTGGCACCATATAGTGTCGTCTCCCGTGTCCGTCCCGCATCAGTTTGGTATCAGAGCGAGTCGAGTCTAGGATAGTCGTTGCATATGTCTTGCATAGTATAAGTCGAGTCTAGGATCATCATTTCAAAACAACAAAAAAAAAAGTGTTTTTAAATTGCATTTCACCCAATAGCTCGGTATATTAAAAGGCGTTGCCCGAACATTAGGTTATGCCTATCGGGAGGGTAGCGTACTTGCGCGAGTGATCTTCAGATCGCTTATCTCCACCTCGTACCGGATATTGGTTAGGTCTAAGTGCATCATCTAGTGAGTGTTTGCATTAGTCGGTGTCTTCTAGGTCATGTGTCTTTGCATGCCCACCCGTCGAGGTACCCAATACTCGACACCTCCACCTATGGCGGACTCCCGGGCCCGTAGCTCCGATGAGTCCTCGACGGCCGAGATGTTCCGAGCCATTATGGAACGTCTTGACACGCTCATGGATGGCTTTAGTACGCGTATGGATGGCATAGGAACGCGTCTAGAAGGGAGGATGAAAGCCCTCGAGGATCGGGCCGAGAGTTCGGATCAGTCCATCCAGGGCTTAGTTGGGAGGATTGCCATCCTAGAGACGGGCCCAGTAGCGGCGCAACCCACGCCGACGAATGGCCAACAAGAGCCGGTGCAGCAACCCGCTGTGCCAAGGGCTCAAGTGGAGAATGTTGGGGTTCAACAGGTGCATGTGGTGGATGATTATGCATCTGATAATGATCAAGGGGGTAACGGTCGTCGTCATCAACGACGGAATCGTGATGACGAGGATGACAACCGCATTCATAGGGGTGTGCGTGCGGACCCTCCCACTTTTAGCGGGTCCTTGGACCCTAGGGTGTATTTAGATTGGGAGGCCGACATGGACCGGTACTTCGAGTGGTTTGAGATGACGGACCACCTAAGAGTCCGATACACAAAGATGAAGCTGCAAGGGCAGGCCCAAACTTTTTGGATCAATGTGGAGAGCCTGCTCAACCAGCGACGTCAACCCCAGATCAGTACTTGGGATGATATGAAAACCAAGTTGAGGGAGAAGTACCTTCCCGCCTCATATCGCCAACGTCTCATAGACAAGTGGCAAAGCATCTCCCAAGGGAACCGATCCGTGACCGAGTACACCGCCGAGTTCGATGAGTATTACTTACGGTGTGGGGTCACGGAAGAGAGCACTATGACTATATCCCGCTTTCGAAGGGGTTTGCGGCCCAATTATCAATATGAACTCTTTCGCCGCAATGCAACCACTTTGGAGTAGGCATATCAGATAGCTCTCGAATTGGAGCAATTCGAGGCCGAGTTCGAGTCACCCCATCGGTTGGGCTCTTTTCCCCTTCGTAGTGTCGAGCCCCGTGGCTCATCTGGCACGTATCCGAGGGCCCCCATGGCTCGACCTCAGGAGCCCGCTCGTCCCTAGCCGTTTGCTCCTAGGCCTCGTCCTCCACCCCCGAGGGACCTTCCTCGTCCCCAGCATCTTACAGCCCCACCCATAGCCCGTACACTGGCACCCGCACCTCCTGCACATCCTTTGTTACCTGCGCCTCCTATCCGTTGGGAGGATAAAGGTAAAGGACCTATGATTGGGGAGCCTAGTGGATCACGGCAGCAGTGTTATCGCTGCAATGGGTTTGCCCATTTCGCCAACCAGTGTCCCACCCGCCCATCTCTTCACATTGGGGACACACAGGCCAAGGATACCACCCCTACGGGCCTCGAGTTAGTCAGCTATGAGGCCGATGAAGAACTAGCTGACGAGTACTATGAGATGGGAGGTGAGGCCCAGGATGCCCGGCATTCGGACGATACCCACGTGGGGGTCGTCAGATGTATCCTCACCCAGCCACAGGTCAGTGATGACTGGCGACGGACTACTATCCTTCATGTATTCTGTAGGCTGGGAAAGCAAATTTGCAAGGTGGTCATCGATAGCGGGAGTTGTATTAATGCAATCTCCACGAACGCTGTCGCCCGTCTTGGTCTCACACCCGTAGACCATCCTTGTCCCTATCAGGTATCATGGGTGAATACCACTTCCATTTCGGTCAGGCTGCGGTGCTTGGTCCCGCTGCAGCTCCACTCCTACCATGACGAGATCTGGTGTGATGTTCTCCCCATGGAAGTGGGCAGTATCATTCTTCGTAGGCCGTGGTTATTTGACCGGGATGCCACGCTCCATGGCCGGTCGAACACCTGTACCTTCGACCACGTAGGCCAGCGAGTCACCCTCCCACCCGTTCGGCCCAGGAGCCCATCAGTCAGGGGTCCTACTGGCCCTAGTACTCCGAAGCCTTCCATTCCCGGGCCTAGTACCCCATCCCCAACTCGGGCTATGACCGTTACCTCTGGCCCAGGAGAGCCCTCGACGAGGAGATTGATGATGATTAGCTCCCGGGAGATGGAGCAGGAGCTTAGTCAGGGCTGTCCGGTGTTTGCCATTACGGTCCGAGAGGTGGAGCGGGACTCCGAGGGTGAGCTCCCACCCGAGGTTGTTCCCATTCTGCAGGAGTATGCTGATGTCTTTCCCGATGAGCTTCCCGAGGGACTCCCACCTATGCGGGATATTCAGCATGCCATCGACCTTGTTCCGGGCTCTTCTTTGCCCAACCTTCCTCATTATCGCATGAGTCCCACGGAGCATGCCGAGCTTAAACGGCAGGTCGATGAGTTAGTGCAGAGAGGGTCTATTCGGGACAGCATGAGTCCATGTGCTGTACCCGCATTACTCGCCCCGAAGAAGGATGGCACGTGGAGAATGTGCATTGATAGTCGTGCCATCAACAAGATCACCATGAAGTACAGGTTCCCTATTCTCCGCCTTGATGACATGCTGGACATGATGGCAGGTGCCACTATCTTTTCGAAGATCGATCTTAAGAGTGGCTACCATCAGGTGAGGATTACGCCAGGTGATGAGTGGAAGACCGCATTTAAGACCAAGGACGGTCTATATGAGTGGTTGGTCATGCCTTTTGGGTTGACCAATGCCCCTAGCACTTTCATGCGGCTCATGACTCAGGTCCTTCGACCTTTCATTGGAGTCTTTGTAGTGGTGTATTTTGATGATATCCTTATCTATAGCCGCACCACAGGGGACCACTTAGACCACCTTCGGCAGGTCTGTCTACTTCTTCGGCGAGAGCAGCTGTTTGCGAACCC
Source organism: Amorphophallus konjac (assembly GCA_022559845.1). Taxonomy (NCBI): domain Eukaryota; kingdom Viridiplantae; phylum Streptophyta; class Magnoliopsida; order Alismatales; family Araceae; genus Amorphophallus; species Amorphophallus konjac. The sequence goes on along the minus strand of CM040121.1, from coordinate 182,499,486 downwards.
ACAGAAGTGTGCCTTCATGACACCTCAGCTTACCTTCTTGGGTTTCATTGTGTCTAGTACGGGGGTCTCCGCCGATCCGGAGAAGGTCCGGGCCATTGTTGAGTGGCCGGAACCCCGTACCGTTCATGATGTCCGCAGCTTTCATGGTCTTGCGACGTTCTATCGTCGCTTTATCCGTGGATTTAGCTCCGTCACCGCCCCGATCACGGATTGCATCCGTAAGGGCACATTTGTATGGACGAAGGCCGCATCTGCCGCCTTCAAGGATATCAAGGACCGCATGACCCAGACACCTATCCTTCGATTACCTGATTTTTCGAAGGTGTTTGAGGTCTCTTGTGATGCGTCGGGTGTTAGGATTGGAGGAGTTTTGAGTCAGGAGTCCCACCCGATCGCATATTTCAGCGAGAAGCTGAATGACGCGAAACTGCGATATTCCACGTATGATAAAGAATTCTATGCAGTTGTTCAGACTCTTAGGCATTGGAGGCACTATCTTTTACATCAGGAGTTTGTCCTATACTCCGATCACGAGGCATTGAGGTACCTCCATTCCCAAAAGAAGCTTAACTCGCGTCACAGTCGTTGGGTCGAGTATCTCCAGCAGTTCACCTTTGTGCTTAAACATAAGGCTGGAGTGGAGAACAAGGTAGCTGATGCCTTGAGTCGGCGAGCATGTTTGCTTACCACCATGAGTTCCGAGGTCATAGGGTTAGAGAAGATGAAGGAGGCCTATGTTGATTGTCCTGACTTCGGTTAGATTTTTACCACTCTCCAGGCCGGACCCTCGAGAGACCTTGATGAGTATGTGCTTCAGGAGGGTTACCTCTTTCGAGGTAGCAGGCTATGTGTTCCCCGAACTTCGGTTCAAGATTTCTTAGTGTGGGAACTACATGCGGGAGGTCTAGCCGACCACTTTGGTCGGAACAAGACTATTGAGGCAGTGGAGCATCGATTTTATTGGCCGAGCTTGAAGCGCGATGTCGCTAACATCGTGGCTCAGTGCCGTACATGTGCTACGGCCAAGATGAAGAAGCAGAGCTCGGGCCTTTATACACCTCTTCCCGTGCCTGATGTCCCGTGGCAGGATGTTAGCATGGACTTTGTTTTGGGACTGCCACGTACCTCCAGGAAGCATGATTCGGTCTATGTGGTGGTTGACCGTTTCTCGAAGATGGCCCTCTTTATCCCTTGCTCGAAGACTTCGGATGCTTCTAGGGTAGCCCGCCTATTCCTTACTCATGTGGTGTGCAAGTTCGGGTTACCTCGCACTATAGTGTCTGACCGTGATGTTAGATTCACTTCCTACTTTTGGAAGACACTATGGCATATGATGGGTACTCACCTCAAGTTTTCAACTGCATATCATCCCCAGACAGACGGTCAGACCGAGGTAGTCAATAGGAGTCTGGGAGATCTTTTGAGGTGTCTAGTTAAGGACTGCATTGGGGATTGGGATCTCATTTTACCTATGGCTGAGTTTGCATACAATGATTCGGTGAATAGGTCTACCGGCATGAGTCCATTTGAGATTGTCACAGGTCGTAGGCCTAGGAAACCCGTTGACCTTGTCCCCATGCCTATCCATGCTAGAGTGTCGGAGTCGGCCGAGTCGTTTGCTAGGCATGTTAGGAGTTTGCATGACGACATCCGTCGTCACATTGAGGCCAGCAATGCACGGTACAAGGAGTTAGCCGATGCCCACCGACACCACCGAGAGTTCCACAAGGGCGAATACGTCATGATCAGGGTAAGACCTGAACGGTTTCCCTCTGGAACCGTTAAGAAGTTGCAAGCTCGCGGAGCTGGTCCCTTTAGAGTGTTGAAACGCGTTGGATCCAATGCGTATGTTGTGGACCTGCCCGAGGAATATGGTATAAGCTCTACCTTCAATGTATCAGATCTTGTTGCATATAGGGACCCAGCGGTGATCCCTAGTGAGCCTTTTGAGCCATCTCCTCCCCTTGAGAGTGATCCCACACCTGAATGTCCACTTCCACCTCCAGCCCCTTTTTCACGGCAGCGTGAGCATATAGATCGTATACTGGACGAGCAAGTGACAGTTACCAGGAGTGGATCTTACCAGCGCTACCTAGTGCGATGGAGAGGACGGCCCGCTACTGAGGACACATGGATCACACATGGCGAGTTGCAGCGGATCGATCCAGACCTTCTGGAGCGATACGGGAGCGATGCAGACCCTTACTCGACAGGGTCGAGTTTCTCCCACCCGGGGAGAATTGGTGCGGACACCCGAGCAGTTGAGCGGCGCGACACGTCGAGCCACCGGTACCGCACACGGAGCACGACTCGAGCCACCTCAGCATCCATCTGGCTCGGAGACAGCCTGGAGACTCCGCCTTGAGCCTCCCCATTTATCATATTTAGTTAAACTTTATTTGTGTGTAATTTGTGTTTATTTCATTATATTCGGTTTGCTATTTTGATTGTAAGAGGGGCTTATGTACAATTTGGACCCCGTGGGCCCCACGGGCCCCCCAGGCCCCATCCCATTGATCCACCTCATCCCATGAGCCCCATGTGGGGTCAGTTAACATGTCAAATGGTGGCATCTAGAAGTTTGAATGGTAAAAGGCACATGGGAGACAAGTGGACTTCAAAGTCCAAGGTGGCTACCAACTTGTCCCCCCCTTGCCACCATAGTCAATAGGCCGCCCCCCCCCCTTTGTATTTTTTATTTTAATTTTTGTGTGATGTTCACATCTCATCCCAACCCTCCATCCCCTTCCCCTAGATCCTACGGTTGTGGATAGATGTGAGATGTAACACATAAATACTTGTATTTTCCCATTTTGATGAATTTAATGTCATTTGAATCAAACAAATTCCAAGAGCAAGGGCTGGTGCGCCCCCCTCCTCTCTCCTCCCCTCCCCCTTGAAGCTGTGAAGGTTTCCATTCTGAGGTGTGACGCCTCGTGTATCGGTTCTGACGATCGCTGCCGCCGCCACGAGCCGCCACCGCACCGCCATCGCCATCAACGGAGTTCTGCCTACGCAGTACCACAGCAGCTTGTTCGAAATTCACAGGTCTTCCCCGAGCTCATTTGGCTACCAAATTTGGCGGAGTTGTTCCTGGGATGTTCTTCTCCACCCAAAAAAATCAGGCCAGCATTCAGATCATGTTCGCTAATTTTTGATTTTCGTCCACTCTGTCATTTTGGTTCTGCCAGAATTCTGTCCAGGTTCACCTCCGTCCTGAGTTTCATGTCTTAGATCCACTTTTCGATTTCTGTTAGTTTTCCCAATTTTACTGGGGGTTCCATCCGTCCACTCCTTCATCCACAATTTTTCTCAATTTTTTATTCGCCCATCTCATATTTTCTAAATTTCGTTCTCAGACCCCTCTACAGTTCTATCCACCTGTTCCCAGATCCGACCACCAGTAACCCCAAACATCACAACAAATCGGAGCCACCTCCAAATCAAATTCTCAAAATAGTCCCAGTTCCGTGGTTTGATTCCCTACAACTCCCAAGAAGAGCTCAAGAGCTGAATCGGAGGTTTACTAGGTGGTCAACGGTGGTTCTCAGACAAGTGCCCTGCAGATCTGAGATTTTGATTACTGTACAATAGGGACTTGTAAATTCAATAAAGTTCTGATCCGAGCAGATCCAGTAGATCTCTCTGGGTCTATATTGAAGCATTTGAAGAGAGATTTCCAACGATAGCTCATGCGTCCCGATCCGACGTCGGGATTGATCGCAGTGGCCGTTTTCGCCGGAGCGCGCACCGGAAAACAGAAATCAAAATCCGTGGGCAGCTAGTTCAACAATTGGGAATCGGGGCCGATCGACCCCCGATCGGTGTTCCCGGCCGACCGCCATCCGTGGAGGCGCGCCACCAGGGGTCCCCATCACAGTGGGTCCCGCGGGCCCGTAGACCCCGCGGGCCCGTAGAAGCTGCCGTTCGGAAAGCACGAAAATGCGGAGTTCGGCACCACCAGGCGACATCAAGATGCTACCCGTCAACCTGAGTTGCATGATTCCCGGACCCCACATGTGACCTTTTACCTCCCTGCGTGGAGTGGGTTGACTTAGTGTATTGCTGTAATCATTGTTAACCGGGAGTCCGTAATTCGGCCGGGGTTGTCTTCGCCACGACGGGTGCGTGGAGGTAATGGTCCGAACCTCTTGACGTTCATTTGCTTAGCTAGTATATGGTCTGTTGCCGCTGCCGAGAGTGTAGGTACTAGCCCGTATGTCCATGTCACCGCTGTGAGAGTGAGAGTGACCCGTCCCGCGACTCGATCCGAGTCCGGAAGTTGAGTCGGACTACCCTTGACCTCCGCCGGTTCCTTAACCGCGCACGGTCTGCGCTTTCCCTCGCTTGGGACGACGAGTGAGCTTCCACTTCTGTTAGTGACGTTTCGCCACTAGGAGCTCGTAGTGTCGGGCTTAGTGTCTCCCTGGTGTGTGTTGCTGGTCGTGTCTTCATCTAGAGTCCGAGGGTGGCACCATATAGTGTCATCTCCCGTGTCCGTCCCGCATCAGGGATGAATTAACAACCCTTAATAGGTCGTCTTTTATTAAAGAGACGCCCTACACAATGGCGCGAATTTGTATTAACGACTTTTTATGAGTCACTAGTTCACCAAAGGACCAGCTGGGAATAAAGTGATGTTAAATGGATAACTAACGACAGCCACGATGTCGTTTCTTTATGAAATAACGCCCCTGAATAAGGCGTGTTTTATTGAAAATACAGAATTAAGGAAACCTCGGTATAACAGAAATATATGATGGACGACTGATACAGAAGTCGTCAAATTGAAAATAAACGACCCCGTCAAGGGCGTTAATTTGTTAAGTAGTGACTTAGGTTAAGTCGCTAATTCCTGTGTGATTATTTTATACTATTTTCTGTGAACCGAGGGTTTTAAATATCTATATATATATATATATATATATATATATATATATATATATATATGTATGTATGTATATATCGGCACTATATTCCATTCCGTGAATATAGTCCCATGTTCCACGACGTTTACCGATTACCCCTCAATTCTCGGTGATAGATGAACCCTCCATCGGACATTCCGTTCCTTTGGACCGGTGACTTTATCATAGAGACCTCCGTAAGTCTCCTCGTAGCCTTGGATTCCCTCGAGGCCGACTGAGCGGGTTGTATCATAAAAACCCATTACACTATTTTGCCATGTCACTCTATAGAAACATGGTATACCGGCCCTCATGATATGCTATGTGGATATCATGAGAATATTCTTAATAGGATGTGAAAATCATGCCATTATTATGATGTTCTTGTGGACCTCAATTCTATATCAAATGGGTGACCATCTATATATGGACACTTAATTGTCATGGTACCCAATTAGGGAACCAAATTCCACCAAGTTTTAATCGATATTCGGGATTATACCGTTATTATCGTCCTTATGCATCATGTTCAACTTTTGAACTCTACTCCATCAAAATCTATCTTGAATTTCCATAAGCTTTTTCTTGAAATTCCATATTGGCTATACTATAAAGTGGATGTCTAGATTTATCTTTAATGTTGTGCATATAAGGGCCCGATCTGGTCCTGGGAGGAGCACCCAAAAGTACTAGTGCCCATGGGAGTTGTAATGATCACGGTGTCTTGCATTGCACCGAAGTAATTTTTCTCTTGATCTTTGGCATTCCACACACACACTCTCTCTTTCTTGCGTGCGTGACTCGACTTGCGTGACTTTACTAGCGTGGCCCGACACGGGCAAAGTACTTGCGTGAAATAGCCAATAATCTATAAAGTCTCTCATGAATATCTCTTGTTTAAGACTCGCTTGGATGTTTTATACGACGTGTTATTCTATTGATTAGTTATTTCTACATGCCTAGCCATATTACATTTACATGTGAAAATTGTAATTACTTAAACCCATTGCTAGTTCTTGAGATATAATTTCCTACTGAGCGTTCGCTCACTCAATGTTTCCTTATTTTCAGGTAAGTCCGAGGATGAGACTCAATCGGATGGGGAAGGTCAAGAGTGAAGAGATTAGAGCTCTCCGTCTATCCAAGCGTCTACTAGTCTTATCTTTCAAATTTCTTAAGTCAATCATTGTACTTTTCCTTTTATTGGGTCTTAGCACTTTCATTAAGTGAATTGTAATAGAAGTACTTTTGAGGTTGTGATTGAATAAAAGGATTGGGTTATCTTTACTTATGCGCACTCTGTCTTTGTGTTGAATACACTAATACTCTAATTGACATGATCGATATAAACTCGTCACGCATCTCCGGGTTCCTTCTGCGCTCGGGGCGTGACATCCAAGGTACTCCACTAGTCATAGTTGGCTATCTTCCTTCGGAAATGCACCTTTGCACCGACTCAGTTCATGTAAGACCCAATCCTGCCATTTACGACTACCATTATTAAGCATCTTCAATTACTTCAAAAGCTCTTTCAAATCCAAACTGACATGCAATTCGTTCGTCTTCATCTTCACTTTGTGGTTGTGGATACATTTCATAGGCTGCTCAAGAATGGCCTTCTATTCCCTATCAATTACTCATCCCCTTAATCTCAAAGCTAAGGCTATATTTATACTTTAGGATGTCTTTTGGAAGGTTCATTTTGTGGCACTTCATAGGCATGTACTCTTTTTTTTTTCATCCTTCTTATAAATCAAAAAGATAGGTGGAGATGAAACATACTATTTTTTAGATTTCTATCAAATTTGTTAATGATCCCCAACAAATGGTTCTTCATAACATCCCAGAGATATTGATTGAAAGGCCACGGAAGCCGCATGACATTAGTCATCTACATTCCTCCATCCTAAGAGTTGCTTCTTTCATTTCTGTCCTCAATTATATCGTATTCAAGTTTTTCCAAATTGGGTCTAAGGCATGATTTCTCATTAATGTTTTATGCCATTTGCTTTTCGTGATGTCAACACTCTTCTAAAGGTAGGAAAGCCTACCTGCTTGAGATAACTTTCAATAGTACAGGGTCTGTCGGAAGGCCTGTAAGATCAATTAGCGGGCAGAAATTTAGCTTGTTAGTTATAGTTTAGACTTATATAACCCGGGTGAAACCATCAAAGATACCCCTGGACTTTTGAAAGAGTGTACATGAAGACAGAAAGAGTTTCAAGTTAAGCAAAAGGTAAGTAATTTCCTCTATACTTTTGTGGTATATTTTTTTGGCATACATTCTTCCACAGTTTACCATTCCCCATAAACTTCAGTAGCATTTTTCTAGTGTGTTTGCATAGTAAATAAAGGAAACATTTGAAAATATGTAAATACTTGTTTTTCAAAAGTGTCTTTTCAAAGATCTCCCCGTTGAGAATCTATAAGGATAGAGGTGTTTAATTCCATGTGTTGATAACCCCTGAGTAGGTAACAATCGGAGTGTGAGGCATACCTTGCCAGCAGAAGCATAAAACTCATGCGTTAGTGCACATGTGACGAGTTAGGCTACCAGAGTCACCCCAAGGTTCCCACACTCCAAATCTCAAGGACAACTGTGATGACTGTTCAGAGACGTAGCTGAGACTGTCGCGGGAATACAATTATTCCGTGACTACTAGATAGAGCGTGGCCTCTTCGTCAGGGCACTATGCATCTCTCTCTCATCTACGTAGTAGAGAGGAAGAACAAGAAGAGAGAAGGGGGGAGAGAAAGAGAGGGGTGGCCACTTCTTGTTGAGGTTCTCTCTCATGCACACACCACTATTAGGGTTTCTCTCTTCCAACATCTTCTCTCTCTCAACTCTCACACACACATATAGAGAGAGGAGAGGAAGAGATCAAGAGGGAGAAGGAGATCGTGATGATCAGGAAAGAGAGACTCCACATGAGGAGGAGGAAGGTTTCCGCAAAGGAAACCTTCCATCTGCACTGGAATCCCACGTAAGGTGGGATTCCTTTCCCTGCAATGCACGAAATGCACGGCCCACCCCCTTCCCCTTTAAATTGTTGCCCTAATGGGCACCCTATTCACAAATGGGGCTGGCCCATTATATCAACAGCTCTCACTTGCCCATGATGAGCAACAATGCATGCCCTTCATCTCAAGGCTTACTATTTACAGTGATACAATAAAATAGAGCATGCGACCTCTGTGAGATTCCTCGAACATCTAGGAAGTATTCCATTAAGCCATTGTTAAACTAGCATATCACTTAAATTAGTCACGACATGTATCTTAAACACTTAGTATCCACCTTACTTGACACTCCTGACTCTAAAAAACAAGTAGTGTCGAATCCATGCTATGAGCTCATGACTCTATCACCAGACAAGTGACCGAGCCTCCCACGAAACAAGCTACAAATCATGGTGCAATAGTTAGATGTCTTCCCTAGGTGCTCATGCTAATCTAATTTGCCTTGTCTACTTTCCTAGACATATCCCACTGGATTGTATCAACTATAGCCCCAAGGGTCATGCTAAAGTACCGACATCAAGTCTCTCCTTTATTGGCCCAAGATATGGCAAACCAAGAGGGGGGTGAATTGAATTTTCTCACAATATGATTTGTTTCTTTTGAAAAACATGAGTGAGATATACTCACCTTATGACAAGATTAGCTATATTATAAATCTCTTAGCCTCTAGTTAACAATCTTACACGTGTTAAAATCACACAAGAAGGGGAGAGACAAGGAGCAATCACCTTTATAAGAAGCTAGTTACATCAAAAAAGCAATTGCCTTCTCCTTTTCAAAATCCTTCACCTTCTATGCTTCCCGCTTGAAGAACTTTTACGATTCCTCTTCTTCTCTCCTCAATCTAAGCTTCATCTCTAGAAAAGCTCCAAACCTTTTCTGATTAAGGACACCCAAACAATTTCTTCAAAGACCATTATCAAACCATCCTAGAAGAAATGGCAGTGGCAGAAGCTTTCTCTGGATACGTCTCCGAGCAAGATAGGGCTTGCTTCGAGCAGAGGGATATGCTGCTTGGAAAGATGGTGGACATATACAGCCTTACGGTAAAAGGAGTAGAGGTTGAAGAAATAATCGCTACAACCAGGTGTCGAGTGGTATATTTTGTGAATACTCTTTACCCTAGGGGCATTTATTGCTCTGTATAATCAGCACTGTGTGTGCTAGATTGGTCCGCTGATACCATTAAAATTAGCTAGGTGACTAACCCCTGAAAGACTAGTTAGGGTGAAACTACCAGAAAAACTAACTCACAAGGCGTGATTGTTTAGTTGCCTGAGACCTAACCAAAATCAGCTAGGTTGTGGTTCTTGAGATAAACACCGGATATGATCTATTGACTCCTATAAGATCAAATGGGGAGCTGAAATTGGAAAACAGTTGTTGTAACTTTAACGAAAGGTTAGTGAATATCCTGAGCGAGTTGCAGGGGGACTGGATGTAGGGAAGCCACAAGGCTGATCGAACCAGTATAAAATCTTGTGTTCATTGTGGTTTGGTTGCATTGTTACACTTTATTCCACTGTGTAACTTAGAAAATTTTAATATGTGATTATTTTTACAAGACACATTTGTTTACCCCCCTCTAGGGTGTGCCCGACTACTAACATGGTGCATTTTTGGAAGATTTAGCGCATTGTATTATAAACTCAAACGTATGGGTGCAAGTAATTGTATAGGAGAGGCACAAAGGGGTTTCTGCAAAAGGATCATACCTCCTAGTGCTTTAAGACTAGATACTCCTCTGTGGAGATGTCCATGATGATGCCCTTGAATTTCTACTACTGGAGCTTACTGCCTTTTAGCTCGGGTTCTTGCATTGGATGCTTTCTCCGATCGTCGGTGAGGCCTAGGTCAAGGAGCCCTTGTTGGATCAGTTGTTAGATTTGTTGGCAGTGAGTAGTGCACTTGGTGGTGTGACTGTAATCCTAGTGGAATGCATAGTACTTTATCTTGTCCCATCGTCTGGGATTGCTAGGCATATGAATAGGCTGTTGGAGATAGGTTTATCTTGGATCTCCATCAAGATCTAGCTAGGGTGGGTGGCGAGGTGAGGGAAGTCCTCCCGTGAGTGTCATCAATTATCCCTTTAGTTGTCTCGCGTGAGGCACTGTCACGCCTCGAGATATATGTACAACGAAAGATATTCGGGAACGTGGACAGTCGGCATGGTAAGCCTCACGCTAGCAAGACAATCAGAGCGCTATACCATCCACACATAAAAGAGGAATGCACAATATTTAATCAAACTCCAATCTTATTGAATAATGATCATAAGTTTACAATGACACCTAACTTGACTTCTTGACATAATGTCGCACTAGACTCAATAAAAAAGAAAATTACATAACTGACTCATAGTAGTCTAGCATTCTAGGGCTTCTCTTGTTCTTCATGAGTTCTCGCCCTCGGATCCGTCATTTGAGTAGTCGGAATCTGATTCACTAGAGTTTCCTGAAAAGATTGGAAAAGTAGGGAATGAGCACACTTGCCCAGTAGGTATCTTCGTATCAACATGAAGGCAGTTTAAGTAATTAACAATTTAGCTCTAGAAGGTAAGATAAATGAAATACGATAAAACATGCGAATAAACTAAAGTAATAACATGAATATCAAGATATAATTCACAGAGATGTGAGTATTCATGTAGAATGAGAACATGATCGAGTAAGAATGTAATGTGGCCTTTCATGTAACGAGAATGTATTTTTCATAACAATAAAGGCTATGCACTAGCAAGTCATGTAACAAGAATGTAATAATTTCATAATGAGCCTCGTGGTTTTCACTCGTCTATAAAAAATACTCTCGGCATAATGCGACGTCAGTGTTCATCATACTCCATGGTTTACAGTATGTTTCCGGTCATCTGCCGAGGGGGCTAGTGTCAAGCCTTTGGACACTGTCCGTGCCCACTCTTGCATCTTTAAGTTATAAATCAAACTATTTCAACGAGAAATAATAAAGTAGGCCAATAATGTAAAGTTCAAACAATAGTTTTATGATAACAATATCAAGATAAGAATGCACCAAAATGATTCATGAGAGCTCAAGGTTGAATCAATGACAAGGTCATGCCACAGAAGGAATTCGATAGTATAACGATACATTCATTACTTTCCATAATTCCTTAATAACGTATTGAATAAGGTTTTGGGTTCCAGATAATCAAAGGATCAGCTAGGAATAGAACTAGTTCAACCCTTGGGCCAGACCTCGGGTTGGATAGAAATTAGATAACACGACGGTCTTGAAGGTCGTGATAATTAATTAACACAGTCAAGATTAAGTCCGCGATTATAGAGAGAGTCGATGGAGAAAGAAGGTCAAGTCGACGCCAGAACAAGTTCGTGGCTAAACAATAATGTGGCCAGAGGAACCACCGTGGTAATACCTTAGCGCGACTATTCTATAGAGCGTGATCATGCCAGTTCACAGAAAACATGGAAAACACAGAGTGCTCTCTAACTTTTGGATTTTTAGGGTACAACCAGCTCGGCGTCCTAGTGGAAATCCCAAGCTCACGTACTCTTACGGAGGCCTTGACACAAGATCACCTAGTCCGACAGAAGGAATATCCAATGGAGAGGATCACAAGTCCAAGAGAGTGTGCCTATCAAGTACAAGTGTAACTAATAGTAACTTACTGGAATACGTGCTATATGTGATCTTATAAAATAGAAAGAGATGAGAAAGGACTGCGTAGACACAAGGTGTAACCAAGTCATTAAACCTCTTTAAGTACAAAACTATAAGTTTTTGGCATAAAAATATCATATATAACGAAATTAAACTTTGAAAAGCATGCTAACACTAAATATGCAGTCATGATATAATCAGGAAGTGAAACTACTAAGATAGGGCATGCATATTGGTATATATATCATGGGAAATAAACAAGGTTTGATATGTGTCACGGAGCATTAACGCGGCGGACATAACCAGTGCGTCAATACATGAACGCGACATATCAGACTTGCGCGTCAATGAATTAACACAACGTATCGGGTGTGCACGTTAATAGACGCGACCCCTGTTACAACCGTAATCAGCTCACAGTGAGACAGAGATAATACCGGTCTTGCAAGGCTACTTCCTATGACAAATCTATATGGAACTAACAGTAAACTAGCAGGGAAAGCATGCTATGATGGAAATAAAGCATGAACACGTATGTAATAGATAAAAAGTTAGTATCTTTTAGTTAAGGTTTCATGGACAACATGTAGTAAAACCATATTGCACAGTCATGATAGAACATGAAATACTCCACGTAGAAAGCATGAAATCATGAGAAAATTGAGGGCTTTTTCTCCTAACACATTGTTTAAGCCATCACGAGATAACCTACCTTTAATTTGCTCCCTAGACTTCAAATTTCTGACTGGAAGATGGTGTTGGTTCCTGCACGTCCTGCGTAGAAACAACAACTTCTCGCCCTTCTATCTCCTTAACCTCTTGACCTAAATTCACAAGATTTGGAGGGTAATTAGAAGATATAAAGGGGAGCAAATAATTTTAAAGGATCAACCTGAAAATACCTCGGTTAGGGTTCCTAAACTTCGAATCCTTCTCAGAAAATTTCACTCGTTCCTGTGCGGTTTGCAAAGAACCAGTGACTTCCGGGGCTTCTAACTTCATAAGGGCTTGATCTCTTGGCATGGGGTTTAGAGGGAAGTTAGACAAAACTAAAGAGAACAAAAAATTCTAAAGGATTAACATGAATTAACACCATCTTACCGTCGAACCAGGCGAGCCAAAACTAGGGTTCGCACAGGTTGAACATGAGACCTATTTATAGAGTTAGCCAATGGTTTGGGAGATTAGATCGATTAAGAGTCCTAAATTGGAGTAGGATCGATCTCCAAGAGTCCTAGACTAGGTTTCCATGCCAAATAACTTCGAACCTAGGGGTTTGGGATAGGAACAATCCTATTTTTCCACGCCTCTAACACCTCCGTTCATGGAACAAGAACATGGTCTTTCCTCGAACCACATTTTATCATAACGTGGTCACGCGATAGACCGCGTTCTGGCGTTTTATCCGAAAATTTTGGATTTCTTATTTTATCTTCTATTTATCCTCTTAATTAGTCTATTTATCCAATTTTAATTTCCTAAATTACCCTAATTACGTTTCTAAAAGTGAGCTTGAGCCTAAAGGCCTTGGAATTGAGATTTTGGGCCTTTTTTAAAGTGGGCTTAGCCCTTTGGTTAATATAGGGCCTTTAAATTGATTTAATTGACCCATAATTCATTTAACTAGCCCATTAAGTCTTTTAAATGCTTAATAATTACATTTAATTCCTAGAAAATTTTGGGGTGTTACACCCTCCCCCACTTAAAAGAATTTGGTCTCCAAATTCATTGCATGCGTTTTATGGATAGTGTGTTTTACTTATAGTTAATTAATTACATTAATAATTAAGGCAATGTTAAATGCGAATAGGTCAAGATGGTACGTTTAGTCGTGCTACCTTCACCATCCAAGGCGGCATTAAGTCGGCCTTGTCGCGTACATCCATTATCATCCCTTGAGGATTGTTCCTTTATAAGGGGACACGTAGGCACTCGGTGCTCTCGGCTTCCACATCGGAGACAAGCGCCGAGACGCTTCCAACATTCTTTGACCGAGTGACCAAACTTCTCGTACAATGAGTAAGCCATCATGACTTGCTTTTTTTCTTCCTTCTTAGCCCTTCTATTCTTGCCATTGCCATTACCATTGCCATTCCTTTTTCCATTACCATTCCCATTGCGGACCTGTTCTTGTTGTTATGGGGTTCGTAATCTTTCGTGATGCTAAACATTTCTTCTTTTTCCTCTCGCCCATTATGTTTTCGACTTGACTTTTCATCTTTCCCTTTTATTTTTTCTACCTTCTCCAAGGTCCTTTAATATAAATGGGCTTGGTGGACCATCTCCGTATAGGTCCGTATGTTTTATGGGCCGAGTTGTTGAACAAAGACGGGACATAACCCATCCATAAACCGATTGGCCTTTAAGATTTTCGTAGCCACTAGGTGTGGAGCATAAGGTGCCAGGCGAGAAAATTGAAATTCATACTCCGCCACAGACATCATCCCTTGCCTTAGGGAGGTAAACTCCGTAGCTTTCCTCTCCTTGACATGTTCAGAGAAATATTTTGCTCGGAAGAGTACAAGAAACTCCTCCCATGTAAGTTGTGCGTTATGAAGATGTACAGAAGTGGCCTTCCGCCAAGTACACACATCTTTCTTTAGTTGGAATGTGGCGAGACGGACCTTCTCTTGGTTGGAGCATTGCATGACGCCAAATATCATGTTCATCTCATCAATCTAATTTTTAGCTTCGTCAGGGTTGGAGGATCCGAAAAATCGCGGAGGGTTCATACTCCAGAAGTTCATGTGCAAATCACCTGCGCCAGCCCTTACGCCAACTTGGGCCACAATTTGGAGGGCTTGGGTATAGTAAGACCTGCAATAGTCTGTTGCATCACTTCCCAATTAGCATGGTTTGTGGCCATTGTAAGAATAAGGTGCCTGAGAAAACAAACACTTAGTTATTTCCTTGGAATTTAGAAAGATTTACCCAAAGATATATTTCTAAATAACTATCTCATCCCGGGCTCTACCCGATCTCACATGGGTTCAAAAATTTCTTCCTAGTTCATAGGTATGGGTCCTTAAACCTTGGACATAGCCTATGACATCACATTTTCCTAGAACTTACTTATGCCTATGCTCTGATACAAACTTAACTGTCACGCCCCAAGATATATGTACAGCGGAAGATATTCGGGAACGTGGACAGTCGGCATGGTAAGCCTCACGCTAGCAAGACAATTAGTGCGCCATAACATCCACACATAAAAGAGGAATGCACAATATTTAATCAAATTCCAATCTTATTGAATAATGATCATAAGTTTACAATGACACTTGACTTGACTTCTTGACATAACCTCGCACTAGACTCAATAAAAAAGAAAATTACATAACCCACTCATAATACTCTAGCATTCTAGGGCTTCTCTTGTTCTTCATTTGTTCTCGCCCTTGGATCTGTAATTTGAGTAGTCGGAATCTGATTCACTAGAGTTTCCTGAAAAGATTAGAAAAGTAGCGAATGAGCACACTTGTCCAATAGGTATCTTCGTATCAACATGAAGGCAAGTTTAAGTAATTATTCCTTCAGGCAGTGGATCATTGCTGGAGAACCAACCCTCTAGCCTCCTCGGCTATCACTACATTATGTATTAAACTTAAGTCTTTGAGGTATATGCTCCGGGATTGCAATAAAAATGTTTTTGGAGATGTACATAAAAATTTGATGGAAGCCGAAGACTTAGTGCTAAAGGCTGAATTCAATTATGACCAGTAGCCCTCTCCTAGTACTCTTTCAGCTCTTGAAAGTGCTAAGAACATCCTTACACAGAGAATTCTTTAGCAAGAAATCTTATGGAAACAAAAGTCCAGGATCCGATGGCTGGCAGAACGAGACAAAAACACTAAATTTTTTTATATGACTGCTACAGCTAATAGAAGAAATAATAGCATTCCCCATCTCAGGACTTTCACTGGTGACCTTACCTCTGACAAACAGAAGATGAAGGATATTGCTGTTAGCCACTTTCAAGCTGCTTTCACCTCCCAACCACACCTTATTGACAATGACATTCTGAACTGCATTACTCATATGGTGACCAAGGATGATAACAACTTTCTAAATGCTATCCCTACTGATATAAAAATAAAGGATGCAGTCTTCTCTATTTCCCCTGACAGTGCCCCTGGCCCGAATGGCTACACTGGAAGTTTCTTTCAAAATGCTTGGCATATTATTGTTGATACAGTCATCAAGGCCATTCAGGAATTCTTCATTGAAAGTAAACCTCTTCCCAGATGTTTTACTGCTACCATTATAGGCCTTATTCCAAAGAATAAGAATGCAAGTGATATCTCAGAGTATAGGCCCATCAGTTTATGTAATTTTTCCCACAAGATTATCTCTAAAGTTCTAAGCAATAGGTTGTGTAGTATTCTGCCATCCCTCATCTCTATGGAGCAAACTGCATTTGTTAAAGGAAGGCATATCATTGAGAATATTACATTAGCACAGGAGATGGTGCAAGAGCTGGGCAGAAAAACAAGAGGCAACAATGTTATTTTCAAGTTGGATATGGCGAAGGTATATTATAGAATTGAATGGGACTTTCTACTAGCTGTATTGAAGTGGTTTGGCTTTGATAATCATTTCATTAACTTGATTGAAAATCTGATAAATAATTGCTGGTTTTCAATAGGATTAAATGGAGAGACTGCTGGATTTTTCAAATCTTCCAGAGGCATCCGGCAAGGTGACCCCATTGCCCCTTATCTTTTTATTCTGGCCCAAGAAACTCTAAGCATGTTACTCAAGGAAAATTTTGAAAAAGGAAATGTGGGATGGTTTTTGGCCCGAGGAGGTGCCCTCTCATCTCTCACCTTCTTTTTGCTGATGACACTTTAATTTTTGCAAATGCTAATGTTGTTTCCATCCAGAACCTCGTGAATACATTAAAAGCCTACGAGAAAGCTTCGGGGCAGTTAATAAATGTGAACAAGAGTGGTTATTTCATTCACCCTAAATGCAATCTAGCTCTACACAGTAGACTTGAGAAAATTACTGGCTTTTCTAGACAAGCATTTCCTCATAAATATTTGGGATATCCCCTGGTATTGGGCAGAGTCAAAAAAGTTTTCTTTGCTCGCATTATCACTACCATTCAGAAGCGTATTGAGGGCTAGCAAGCTAGATTACTTTCACAGGGTGCCCGGCTGATTTTAATTAAGCATGTTTAATCTTCCATTTACATTTATATCTTAGCATCCACCCCTCTTCATGCTGGCATTCATCAGCTCTTGGAAAGGTCTTTTGCTTGATAGTTTGGTGCGATAGATAAACACAGATCCAGAGGGGGGTGAATGGATCTTCTAAAGAGTTTTGACCAATTTAAAATTCGTATGAAATGATAAGCAAAATATCAGTGGACAATTACTCAAACATAAAAGATGCAAACCCAATTAAACTCTAGGACATGAATAATCAATCAGATCACGGTCCTAGCATGCATCTAGCGGAAGCAAGCAATCAAACAAACCACTGCACAAGAGATTTTTTAGGTGGTTCGGTCCACAGACCTACGTCCACCCCTCACTCCCAACCGGAGTGAGGCTTCCACTAGCAATCAGTTAGAAAGCAGACTCAATCTGCAAACAAGTTGCTGCCACACAGCTTGACCAGGGAAACAGCCTCCCCTCTTCCTCCAGACCGGAGGGAACCCACCAGTGACACACAGTCACTAGCAACCGGAGACCCAAGTCTCCCTTCCTCTGAAAGCCAGAGGGAACCACAAGTGACTCCCAGCCACTTGCGACCAGACACTAGGTCTCTCTTCCTCCAGACCAAGAGGGAACACACAGGTAGCAACCACTACCTGCAACCGGAGTCAAGGACTCCCTTCCTCTGAAACCAGAGGGAACTCACAAGCGACACTCAGTCACTTGCAGACCGGAGACACAGTCTCCCTTCTCCTGAGTCCACAGGAGGAACCCGATCTCTAACCAGAGAATCGGAAGAACAATGTTCAGTTTGAAAAGAAAACAATAAAAGAAAATACAGCAACGAAAAGTTGGAAATATAAAATCAAAATGTGGCTCTCGCAGGAGCTGGCTGGCCTGGATTTGATCCACGGTCCAGCAGAAACTGATATTCAGTTGAAGCTTCTTTTACTCTAGCTCTCTCTTCTTCTCACTCTTCTTTTTCTTCTCTTTCGCAGGCTCTCTCTGTCTCTTCTTTTCTCTTCTTCTTTTCCTACTATTGCAGCTCATTGCCTCACTCCTCCAACTCTTCTATTTCGATCAGAATCACACTCTGCATTGTCTACTTCATCTTCCTCTCTATCTTCATCTTTTCTTTCTTCTACTCTTTCTGCTCTTTTCCTCTCCACTTCGATCACTCTTCCTTTTTCTGTTCTCGATCAGTCTCTTTTTCTCTTGATCAGTCTTCTCCAGATGGAGGAGGCTTCGTATTTATAGCAGTAGCAATTAGGGTGTTGTCCTCGGATCACGTGCCAGGTGCCTACCTCGGATCACGTGCCCAGACACCTGCAGGTTTAATGAAGAGTTCAGTCGATGTACAAGCCACAGGCTGTATAGACTTCATATAAAAGCAGCAGAGTTTAGACTTAAGGATGCAGTGTGTATGCAGTGTACAGACTCTGCATTGCAGGCTAGCAGCGATGTATAGACTTGCTGTGGAGGCTGTGTAGACTTAGCTGTACGCTGTGGGACGAATGTCTAGACTCTGCAGACATGCGATGCAACTGGATGTATAGACTTAGTTGTGCTGTGCAACCGATGTGCAGACATGGCGTGCAAGCAGCCAGACTATGTATAGACTTGGCGTGCAACGATGCAACACAATGTATAGACTTAAGCTTGAAGAACGTTCAACCTTTGAGTGCTGAAGTGTGTACAGACTTGCTGAAGAGTGTTCAGCCTTTGAGTGTTGAAGTGTGTACAGATGAGAAAGTATGTACAGCGAGAATGAATGTACAGAAATTACATTCATGAGTGTACATACTTTAACTGCATAAGATGCAGGCAACCAATGTGTAGACTTGAAGTGTGAATGTGCATGAGAAGCCAATGTACAGACTTGCTGACTTGAAAACGAGTGAATAGACTTGAACAGCTAGCCAACGAGTGTATAGACTTGAAACAGCTAGCCAACGAGTGTATAGACTTGATAAAGCTTCAAAGCATAAGACACTTGGCCAATGTACAGACTTGGAAAGCTTGAAGGCCAATGTACAGACTTGGAAAGCCTGAACCAATGTGCAGACTTGAAACAAGTGAACACGGCGATGTGTAGACTTGGTGTCTGAACGTAGGTAAAGATAAGCAATGTATAGACTTGAACCCGTGCATGCTAGAAGCAATGTATAGACTTGCAAGAGTGAGACGCTGAATGAGACGGTCGGATGTACAGACTTGGGCTGTACAGACTTGCAGTGTGCAATGCATGCGATGTATAGACTTTGCCTTAGAGACGAATGTATAGACTTTAGTGAATGCATTCTAGGCAGACCCTGTACAGACTTGAGAGGCGATGCATTTTAGCCAAATCCTGTACATACTTGAGAGACGATGCATGCACGATGTATAGACTTGTTAATGCACTGATGCATGCTGTACAGACTTAACATGAGACGCTGCATTGTAGCCAAAACGTTGTACAGACTTTGAACAAAGATGAACGTGAGTGAAACACGATGTATAGACTTTGGAGATGCTTAGCACACGATGAACAAGGCTCTGTACAGACTTAAGGCTCTGTACAGACTTAGCCTGAGCATAGTTATGAAATGCATGAGTCTAGACAGTGTATAGACTTGTAACATGCTCATGCACTGATGATGTATAGGCTTCACTGAAGAATGTTCAAATTAGCTGCAACAAAGTGTAGACAGTACAATGTATGGACTTGAGTGTGTCCAGACATTGTATGGACTTTAGACATAATGCATGAGAGACATGTTGGCAAGTGTATAGACTTCATTCAACAAAGTTCAGGCAGGCTGTCAACGGATGTACAGACTATGCTGAAAGGGTATAGCAGCATCACCCATTGTACAGACAAACATCAAACAATCCAGATAAAATGCAATTATGAAATGCATCAACAATTATGAAATGCACCAATGCACACAACACACAGCCTCAGCCCATTCGTTAGTTATGTAATTCAGATAAGATGTTCAATGAAACATTCATATGCAACACAAACAGATTTATATGCAAACTCAAACAGTATGCAGACTAAAACATATGATGACTTATAGTGTTTGCTATCATCAAAATCACAGGGACACAACAATCTCCCCCTTTTTGATGATGGCAACACTATGAACACTATGAGTCAATTTATTCTCCCCCTTAGACTTCAGCAAAAAGACATTAGATTGAGAGGGAAGTATAAGAATGCATAAGATGATGGAATTAGAGACTCCCCCTTTGACTAAGCCATGAAATTTATTCTCCCCCTTTTTTTAACAATAGTAATGAAAGGGACATTAATGATGCTGACTATATCTCCCCCTTTATGAATGACACTCAGCCTGACAGGAAAGCTCCCCCTGATTAGATGGAGACTTATGAGTGTTGATGAGAAGGAGACACAGATAGTCAGATGAACCACAGGGACAGCAAAAATTCTCCCCCTTGGATGGACACTGATTGGAATGAAGCACAGGACATAAAGAAATCAACAATGAATCTATTTCAGAATGGAGTTCAATGAAAGGAAGTAAGCATTCAGAATGAATGAGAAAGGTTTTCAATGGGATATCAATTTCATAAATCTGAAGATGTAACAGCTTTAGAGACTTTCATTATGAAGACTTATGAATGAAACATAACAAGTCAAGCTTGGTTTAAAAGTGATGCAAACTCAGTTTTTCAATAAAAATTATACTCACATCTGAATTCAGATTTTAATAGAAATGAACCAAGCATACATAACACTACTTCAATTAACCTCCCAGCATCTTAATCAATTGATTTCAATGACTTCTTTTAGGAAAAATCATACATCAGTATTGAGGTTAAACAAAAGATCATTTCAGAGATAAACACTTAATGGGTTTAGCTGAAAAAAAAATTATTTCACTTCATTTAGAGAACAGCCAGGGATGGTTCATGCCTTTTGTCATAAAGGTAGACGCTGGTTAGACGCCAGTACCCCTAGCTTACTCAGCAGAAACTCCCATTTTGTTTCAGACATGATATCATTTTTTTTAAATAAAAATTCTGAACAGAGTTGATCAAGAAGCCTCATGACTTAGGGCCCATTATCTTTGACAAGGATCCTAGTTTCTCAGCGCATTTGATCATTGCTCTGTCATTCATTTAGCATAATTTTTTTATTTAAACAGTTACCCAAGGTGTTGAAGAAAGACTTGTTTAAAAACAATACAGATTCCATGCATTTCAACTAATTGGGTCATGATCTCAATATGACAGATTTTAGAAGGTCTTTCAAAGTATGACATGAAGTGCATGGTTAAGGTTTATTAAGTCTGATTCAGATATTTTCAAGAAATTCATCTTCAAACTTGCAGAATGCATTAAATCTAAACCAATTCAAGTCCTTTTAGACATTCATAATTCCACATAATGTGAGATTTCTTTATTGATAGCAAAATCAGATTTATGATCATGATATGCAGATTGAAATCTTCTCATTTGATTATTGAGCTGAGATTTCTTTTGACAAGATAAAAGAGATAGCATGGAGACATCAATTTGAAATCCTCAATGCAAACTTGACTGAGAGACTGACCAGAAGGAGAGACAGAATCAAATGGAAAACTGACAATCCTATGGATGCTCCCCCTGAGTACATGCATGCAACCCCCCTTTTTTTTTCAATATGTATTTCATGCAAGGTAACAGGAGGTCAGGCATGTTTCAAGATCTGCAAGGTTTAATATGCAATGAGATTTGACAAAAGAGTATGCATCTGACAACCTGCATGCAATGCATTGACTCCTCCTGACAATATGCATTCAGACAAACTTTTTGGCATTTTCAATGAAATTAAATGCAATGCAATTAACTACATGTATGCAAAGACATGCAGAGACTCATGTTCATTCAGACTGCCCTACTAAACAATATGACCCATGGTACATGGCGGAGCACTTGGTCTAAAAGACCACCTCTCACATAGTAAGAACCTCCAGACAGATTTCCCTGCCTTTTGGTATCTTACCATTTAATATACCATAGTGGTCATGAATGACAGTGCAATATTGACAGTCCTACTTGCATCAGATTTTCAATGACTGTATGTCTAATGTATGTATATGCAATTCACATATATGCACACACAGCTCAAAGTGCAAACAAGTAATTCCATGAAGCTCAATGCAAGTGACAAACAAATAAAGGAGCATGTATGCATGAATCATGATATGCAAAAAAAAATATGACAATTATGCATGGACAGTTCATACCAGATATGCAGTTATCCAAGATTCATAATTTCAGATATGCAATTCAAGACAAGTTTTCAGAACTGACCTGAGTAGTGCAATCCTAGGGGTTTCACTCTTGAATGCCTTGGTTTATTTACCCGTCTTTATTCATTCCAAGGCACACCTGCACAATATTGATCATTTTGATCCTACAGGGACCCAAGCAGGTTTGGGTCCTGCCTTACCCCTAACAGGTGTTCTAAACAATTTCATAGCAACATTATCATCAAATTTCATCAGTGAGCAGTCATCCATAGAATGTCCAAATTTTCCACAGTATCTACATGAAATGGCTGGTTTTTAGTTCTTATGATGTATATTAACAGTAGGAAGATGTTTATAAACATGTTCATAAGATTTTATGTTGTATGCATGAACAGTTTGATGCTTGTTCTTACTCATCCAACATTCAGCAGATCTATGGCCTGGCTTCCCACAGTTATAGCATGAAATTTTCACAAATGGTTTTGCAGGGAATTTGACAAAATGGGGGTTAACAGAATTCTTTTGAACATACCAACAGTCCTTGACTGTATGCCCATTTTTCCCACATTCGAAGCATTTGATTTGCTTACTTTTAAAACCATTTTTACTCCAAGTGGATCTAAACCAGCACTCAGCAGCCCCGTGCCCAGGCTTATTACAGTTGAAGCACACAATGTGTTGACTAGAATTGTGTTTAGATCCATATGGACCATGAAAATGAATGGAAGACTTGGCATGCAGTTTATTGTCTTCTTTCATGATAAAACATTCACTCATGAGATGATCATACTTCCCACAATAATAACATGAAGCATCAGGCTTCCTAGCAGCATGGTTTCTATCAAAAGAATTTCTAGAATGTGATGTTTCACTACCATGCTCATCTTTTAGCATTAATCTGCAATCTTCCATTATGTGACCTACTTTCCCACAATAATAGCACGACCCCTTTTTAGTATGAGTGTTTGAGAGGTCATGTGAGTTGTGTGCAGCAGTCTTTGTACCAACTGGAGTAGTTTTGTCCTTTTTCTGTAGGTTTTCATCCTTTTTTAATTTTTGAGTTTGTCCTACAGTTTTGGGACTGACAGTGGGTTTTTGTGCAGTAAATTGAAAAATAGAAGAACCAGCAGTTGTGTTTTGATCAGAAGCTTTTACAAACATAGTTGAAGTTTTATTGCTATTGATCCTTTTGTTTGTTGAACTATAACCCAGCCCCTCTCTCTGAGAGTTATCACTCTTTCCCAGAAGCTTATTCAGATTGTCCTTTCCCTTGACAAATTTTGACAAGGAGTTTTTCAAATCTTGAATTTCAGAATTTAAGCCACAAATATTAGCTTCATATTTGGACAGATCTGTTTCACAGGAAATGACTTGTTGATGCTAGACATCATTCAGACTTTTGAGTTTTTCTACTTCCTGTTTTAACTTTATTTCACTGTCAACTTCAGATAGAGACTTGTTAAGATCATCAATTTCTTGTTGAAGGGATGTGATAGTGAGCTCATAGTTAGCTATCTTCTCTTCACAGCAATTGACATTTCCACTCAACATTAGGTTGATGGTTTTTAGACTCTCAATTTCTTGTTCAGCATTCACCAACCTATCAGAATTATCTATGCTCACACACTTGCCTTTTTCCATTGTCAATAACCTATCTGTCAGCTGGGTGTTTAGATGTTTCGGTTTGTTGATTTCTTCTTTCAACTTATTGTTTTGCTATGTGAGTTCATCATCAAGCACCCAGTCATCTGAAGAAAACTGACATTCATAAAACATTTCTTGTTGTTTTTCAGATTGAGGTTTGTTGAAATTTTTCTGAAGCTCTAAGTTTATTACTCTCTCAGCCTCCAGTTTCTCAGAAACCAAACTATTTACTTTTTCAAGATTTCTTTGATTTGTGTTCAGATTCTTTGAGCTGGTTTTTGAGTATTTCAATTTCAGATTTCATGTTTTCCAATTCAGAGTTGACAAGCTCTAAGTTTCTCACCAGTTCTTCATTTTGAACAACATCATTGTTATGAGCCTGATCATCATCAGTTGAGCTGAGTCTTTCCTTTAGTTCAGCAATTTCACAAACAAGCTCTTGATTCTCCTTTTTGTGTAATCCAATTTGTTTCATAAGAGTTTATTTTTCAGATTTCAAATGATCTAAGTCTAAACTAATAGAATCAAAATCTGTTAACTGTCTTCTAAATATGTCATTTTCAATTTTCAGAATTTCAGGGTTTTCACCTCGAGATTTAGCATTTTTATGATTCTTTAGCTTCTTTATCGGTTTTTTATTCTTCTTCTTTAGTCTTTCATAGGATTCTAACAGATTGGCATAGGCATCTTCCCAGTCGTCTAAAGTGTAACTAGAGAAAGGATTGGTTACCTCTTCAGCATCTTCGGATTCATCTTGATCACTGCCATGGTTGCTCTTGTCAGCCATCAGGCAGCTATCCTCATTTCTCCTCTGAGCTAGCTTCAGCTTATCTAGAATGTCCTTAGTGGACCTGCAGTCATAAAAATAAGAATGTAGAGCCTTGTTAGTAGCTTCTTTCATTAGATTCAAAACTCTCTGATTCTCTCCATGTTTTGATCTGTGACTGTCAGTCCATTTGGACTCTTTCTTTGGTAGTCTGTAAGGACCATGTGAGATTAACTTCCACAGATCCGGAACCATCAAATTCACATAGTTATGTAGACTGCTAACCCATGAGTTAAAATTAGAGGCATTGAAATTCGGTGGAGAACCCATTGATTAAATCGGCAAGCAGATTAATGCAGCAGAGAGAAAATTTAGAAATGCACCAAAGACAACAGGATCCTCTGCAGATCATTGGATCTGATCAGTCAGAGAACCGCTCTGATACCAATTGATAGTTTGGTGCGATAGATAAACACAGATCCAAAGGGGGGTGAATGGATCTTCTAAAGAGTTTTGACCAATTTAAAATTCGTATGAAATGATAAGCAAAAGATCAGTGGACAATTACTCAAACATAAAAGATGCAAACCCAATTAAACTCTAGGACATGAATAATCAATCAGATCACAGTCCTAGCATGCATCTAGCGGAAGCAAGCAATCAAACAAACCACTGCACAAGGGATTTTTTAGGTGGTTCGGTCCATATACCTACGTCCACCCCTCACACCCAACCGGAGTGAGGCTTCCACTAGCAATCAGCTAGAAAGCAGACTCAGTCTGTAAACAAGTTGCTGCCACACAGCTTGACCAGGGGAACAACCTCCCCTCTTCCTCCAGACCGGAGGGAACCCACTAGTGACACACAGTCACTAGCATTCGGAGACCCAAGTCTCCCTTCCTCTGAAAGCCAGAGGGAACCACAAGTGACTCCCAGCCACTTGCGACCAGAGACTAGGTCTCTCTTCTTCCAGACCAGGAGGGAACACACAGGTAGCAACCACTACCTGCAACCGGAGTCAAGTACTCCCTTCCTCTGAAACCAGAGGGAACTCACAAGCGACACTCAGTCACTTGCAGACCGGAGACACAGTCTCCCTTCTCCTGAGTCCACAGGAGGAACCCGATCTCCAACCAGAGAATCGGAAGAATAATGTTAAGTTTGAAAAGAAAATAATAAAAGAAAATATAGCAACTAAAAGTTGGAAATATAAAATTAAAATGTGGCTCTCGCAGGAGCTGGCTGGCCTGGATTTGATCCACGGTCTAGCAGAAACTGATATTCAGTTGAAGCTTCTTTTACTCTAGCTCTCTCTTCTTCTCACTCTTCTTTTTCTTCTCTTTCGCAGGCTCTCTCTGTCTCTTCTTTTCTCTTCTTCTTTTCCTACTACTGCAGCTCACTGCCTCACTGCTCCAACTCTTCTATTTCGATCAGAATCACACTCTGCATTGTCTGCTTCATCTTCCTCTCTATCTTCATCTTTTCTTTCTTCTGCTCTTTCTGCTCTTTTCCTCTCCACTTCGATCACTCTTTCTTTTTCTGTTCTCGATCAGTCTCTTTTTCTCTTGATCAGTCTTCTCCAGATGGAGGAGGCTTCATATTTATAGCAGCAGTAATTAGGGCGTTGTCCTCGGATCACGTGCCAGATGCCTACCTCGGATGGTGTGCCCAGACACCTGTAGGTTTAATGAAGAGTTCAGTCGATGTACAAGCCACATGCTGTATAGACTTCATAAAAAAGTAGCAGAGTTTAGACTTAAGGATGCAGTGTGTATGTAGTGTACAGACTCTGCATTGCAGGCTAGTAGTGATGTATAGACTTGCTGTGGAGGCTGTGTAGACTTAGCTGCAGGCTGTGGGACGAATGTCTAGACTCTGCAGACATGCGATGCAACTGGATGTATAGACTTAGTTGTGATGTGCAACCGATGTGCAGACATGGCGTGCAGGCAGCCAGACTATGTATAGACTTGGCGTGCAACGATGCAACACAATGTATAGACTTAAGCTTGAAGAACGTTCAGCCTTTGAGTGCTGAAGTGTGTACAGACTTACTGAACAGTGTTCAGCCTTTGAGTGCTGAAGTGTGTATAGACTTGCTGAAGAGTGTTCAGCCTTTGAGTGCTGAAGTGTGTACAGATGAGAAAGTATGTACAGCGAGAATGAATGTACAGACATTACATTCACGAGTGTACATACTTTAACTGCATGAGATGCAGGCAACCAGTGTGTAGACTTGAAGTGTGAATGTGCATGAGAAGCCAATGTACAGACTTGCTGACTTGAAAATGAGTGAATAGACTTGAACAGCTAGCCAACGAGTGTATAGACTTGAAACAGCTAGCCAACGAGTGTATAGACTTGATAAAGCTTCAAAGCACAAGACACTTGGCCAATGTACAGACTTGGAAAGCTTGAGGGCCAATGTACAGACTTGGAAAGCCTGAACCAATGTGCAGACTTGAAACAAGTGAACACGGCGATGTGTAGACTTGGTGTCTGAACGTAGGTAAAGATAAGCAATGTATAGACTTAAACCCGTGCATGCTAGAAGCAATGTATAGACTTGCAAGAGTGAGACGCTGAATGAGACGGTCGGATGTACAGACTTGGGCTGTACAGACTTGCAGTGTGCAATGCATGCGATGTATAGACTTTGCCTTAGAGACGAATGTATAGACTTTAGTGAATGCATTCTAGGCAGACCCTGTACAGACTTGAGAGGCGATGCATTTTAGCCAAACCCTGTACAGACTTGAGAGACGATGCATGCACGATGTATAGACTTGTTAATGCACTGATGCATGCTGTACAAACTTAACATGAGACGCTGCATTCTAGCCAAAACGCTGTACAAACTTTGAAAAAGATGAACGTGAGTGAAACATGATGTATAGACTTTGGAAATGCTTATCACACAATGAACAAGGCTCTGTACAGACTTAAGGCTCTGTACAGACTTAGCCTGAGCATAGTTATGAAATGCATGAGTCTAGACAGTGTATAGACTTGTAAGACGCTCATACACTGACGATGTATAGACTTCACTGAAGAATGTTTAGATTAGCTGCAACAAAGTGTAGACAGTACAGTGTATGGACTTGAGTGTGTCCAGACAATGTATGGACTTTAGACATAATGCATGAGAGACATGTTGGCAAGTGTATAGACTTCATTCAACAAAGTTCAGGCAGGCTGTCTATGAATGTATAGACTATGCTGAAAGGGTATAGCAGCATCACCCATTGTACAGACAAACATCAAACAATCCAGATAAAATGCAATTATGAAATGCATCAACAATTATGAAATGCACCAATGCACACAACACACAGCCTCAGCATGTTCGTTGGTTATGTAATTCAGATAAGATGTTCAATGAAACATTCATATGCAACACAAACAGATTTATATGCAGACTCAAACAGTATGTAGACTAAAATAAATGATGACTATGCAGATTCAAACAGATTTATATGCAGACTCAAACAGTATGCAGACTCAAACAGATGATGACTTATAGTGTTTGCTATCATCAAAACCACAGGGACACAACATTGCTAACTTCTTCTGGGGTTCCTCCAATTATGGCAATAGAAAGCACTGGAGATCTTGGAAATCAGTGTGCAAACCTATTACTCAGGGTGGTCTTGGGATTATATCTATAAGACATATGGATCTTGCTTTATGGATTAAAATGCTTTGGAATGGTTTGCATTCTAACTCACTTTGGGCAGAGTTTTTCAGGGCTAAATACATTCAAAACAGAGATATCACTTAGGTAAATTTTAAAGCCATGAAAGGTGTGAACAGAAGTAGCTGGATTAAAGCTAAATCTGTCATCCTGCAAAACCAGAGGACAATTCTAGGTAATGGGGCCCTAACCAACTTTTGGAAGGAAACATGGCTGGGAAATAGAACATTAGACTCTCATGCTTCCAGTGATAGTATTCCTAATACAAATGTGACTGTCAGGGATATTATCTTGAATCCTAGTCAGGAGGATATTTAGGCCATTGAATCTTTTCTTCCAGTTGATATCAGAAGAGCTATATCTCACACCTTGCTGACTCCATATCCAGATCAGTTTATATGGTCTCTATCAGGTAATGGGAACTATTCGGTCTCATCCACATATAGGAACATGATGCATTCTCAACCCTCACAGCTGATGGAGATGAATCTAAACTGGAATCGCATATGGTCTCAATGGATTCCAACCAAAATATCTATTCATATATGGAAGGTATTCTTCAACAGTCTGCCTACTGACCAGAATATTCAAGCTTGTGGCATCCCCTTATGTTCTAAATGCAGGTGCTGTCAGAACCATTTTGAAGAGAACAGTGAACATTTATTTATAAAGAGTGATTGGGCTGTGGACATTTGGTCCTTCTTTCAATCCAAAGGATTGGAGATAGGGGGTAGCACAACCAGAGATTTAATATCAAAAACTATACATATTGCTTCAGGTAAATCTCTTTTTGGTCTCTTCACTATTGTAGTGATCGGATACAGCTTGTGGGAGATATGGACTACTAGAAACTCTGTAACTCAAGAGGGCAAAGTCCCCAAATCACAGAACATGATACAAAAAATTCTGTCATAGGCAAAGCAATCTCTCATCCTCTCCAGCCTCCAGGAAGACAAACATGAAAGGAAAAAAGTATTGTCGGCATTTGGAATTCAGTTTCCAACCAGTAATGGCCCAAGGGTCAAACTCATTAAATGGTAATTCCCTCCATGGCCATATATAAAATTGAACACGAATGGTGCATCCAAGCACTCTGCAGTCTCGGGTGGTGGTGGAGTTATAAGGGATTTTAATGGTTCAATTATATTGGCTTATTCTCACTTCTATGATCAAGCTAGTAGCATGATGGCTGAAGCTAGAGCACTCATGGATGGTCTGAAATATTTGAGAACTATCACATCACAACCAAGCAAAATTGAGTGTGACTCACAAGTGCTGGTCCAAGTTATCAACAAGAAGACTCCATGCCCTTGGGAGATTATTACATATGTGAGGCAAATCCGGATCCTTCTTACGGAAAATGATTCAATCAGTCATATATTTCGTGAGGCGAATAAGGTGGCAGATTCTCTTGCTAATCTAGCTTGCAATACAAAATGTAATATCTCTTTTTCTTCCCAGCAGCAACTTCCCAGCTATATAAAAGGTGCTGCCCGGTTGGATAAGCTAGAAATGCCTAGCATACGTTTGATGTAATTCTTTATAATTCTCATTATTAATAAAATTCACCTCCTAGCTGTGCATTGGACCCCCCAATGTACCTAGGTAAGGTTTTTGATAAAAAAAAAAAGTTTAAGTAATTAACAATTTAGCTCTAGAAGGTAAGATAAATGAAATACGATAAAACATGCGAATAAACTAAAGTAATAACACGAATATCAAGATATAATTCGTAGAGATGTGAGTATTCATGTAGAATGATAACATGATCAAGCAAGAATGTAATGTGGCCTTTCATGTAACGAGAATGTACTTTTCATAACCATAAGTAAGTCATGTAACAAGAATGTAATAATTTCATAATGAGCCTCGTGGTTTTCACTCGTCTATAAAAAAAATACTCCCGACGCAATGTGACGCTAGTGTTCATCATACCCCATGGTTTACAGTATGTTTCCGGCCATCTGCCAAGGGGACTAGTGTCGAGCCCTTCGACACTGTCTGTGCCCGCTCTTACATCTTCAAGTTATAAATCAAGCTACTTCCACGAGAAATAATAAAGTAGGCCAATAATGTAAAGTTCAAACAATAGTTTTATGATAATAATATCAAGGTAAGAATGCACCAAAATGATTCATGAGAGCTCAATGTTGAATTAATGACAAGGTCAGGCCATGGAAGTGTTGGAACGGATGGACGCTACGATCAAGAGGGGGGTGAATAGATCTACCCCTTATAAATCTACAGCAGTTAAAATTAATGCGGAATAAACACAAACTACTGTAACTCAATCCAGAGATGAAAAATTTTAGCAATATTAGAAGAGATCAGATGACAGCACTTAGCAGTTAGCCAAACATCCAAGTACAGTACGATGGCGGAGACTGATCCTCACGCAAAGTGTGGAATTCCAGATAAGCTTTGCTTATCCTTTCAACCACACCTTTTGATATACCTACTGGATAAGAAGCTTCAGCAACAATCTCATATAGCAATTATAGCGAGTGAAGACATGTATTACTTAAGCAATCATCCAAACAGCAAACAGACGAGCAATAAAGACGCAGAAGCACAAACTAAACACACAGAACACAAGCGATTTTAAGAGGTTCGATTTTCACCTACATCCACCCCACACTTAAACTAAGTGTGGCTTACTGCTGATTCACAGTTTCAATCCGCTGATCCACAGCTTCGGGGATTAGATCCCTACACACCGCTGATCCACAGCTTCGGGGAAATGATCCCAGACCGCTGAGCCTCACAGCTTGCTACTGCTGAGCTTTACAGCTTTGCTGTCCAAGGTCTCGACCTCGCCCGCTGAATCATAGCTTGATAGAGTTTAGAAAACTTAAAACGACGGAAAGAAAACAAGATAACAATGTAACTCTCTAGACACAGATTGACTATGGATTTGATCCACGAGTAAATTACAATTTACTAAACCTCTCAAGCTCTCTCAAATTTTAACTCACGATACTTCGTTCTCCTTCAGATTTCTCCTCTTAGCTTCAGGCTCTCTTCAACATCGTAGTCTTCTCCATCTCTCTACGCTTGCTCTGTCAATCTTCAACTCTCGCTCACTCACTTTATCAATCTTCTTCTCTTCAGTTCTCGATGATATGTAGGTCTGAGGGATTGTGTCCCTTTTATAGCCTTTGCGAGACGAGGGCGCGTGGAGACCACGTTTCCCGCCCAAGGAATCTTGAGATGAGTGCTTCACTGGAGGTCCACGTGTAAAGATCTGATGGCTCACAGTTCCATGTGGCTGAATCTCCTTTAGACCCTTGCCTAGGATCACGTGCCAATAACCTGGTACTTTAACTTCCTCGTAAGTCAAGTTCGCAGGTTGTCGACATCCCCATCAAGTGTTCGACCATATAACTGACCTGGCAAACAGACGATAATATTAGCTTTTAATTTAAGAGAGTGATGTTGCTGTTGGCTCTATATGTAGCACAGTAATGTGCACTGACGTTACATGTAGAGCAACTAAGTATGCACTGACCTTTAGCAGCAGACCATATAAGTATGCATCGACCTTCTAGGAAGGAGCAGAACTATGTTTGGACCAATGTGCTGGCCGATCAGAATATGCACGGACCTGCTATGCATAGAAAGACAAAGATACACTGATGTTGTCTATCTCAATAGAAAGATGCATCGACCTCTATATTTGTAAGAGAAACTGTAATGCCCCGGATTTTTTGGATATTTTTCGAGTCATTTTAGTTGGTCTCGGAGTGTATTTTGTGCTTTGCACGTGTTTTTCCCTGATGTGCCTTCGGAACTCTGTGCAGGGTGAATCGTGACGTTCTCCGACTCTGGGATGTTACCACTGCGTTGTGTTCCTTCCGAGGATCGCGGAGGTAATTTTTCGTAATTTTTTAAATTTCTAAAATTTCTAGGTTTTTCTATATATATTGACCCTTTTCTCTCTCCCCCTCTCATTCTCTCTTTCTCACTCTCTCTCATCTCTTTCTATCCCCCTCTCCCCGGGCGGCCGACGGTGGCGGAGGAGGGTGAGGCGGCGATGGCGGGAGGCGAGGAACGGGGAACGGGTCGAGGATCGAGGGCCGGTGGTGCGTGGAAGCTCGGCCGCGGGTTCGTGGAACGGTGAGGGTTTCACGGCGTTTCTTCATGGATCGGCGTCAAAGGCGCGTCGTTTCTTCGGTGGAGGTAGGGAGATGGACCCCCAGCTCATGCATTCCCTTTCCCGCAAGTTTTGTAGGCCGCGGTGAGCCGAGCGGGCATAATCTGGGATTTTTGGGAAAAATCCATGTTTTTGGGGTTGTGAGTCGATCTGCCGATCCATTACGTTTTTGGCTCATCCGAGGCCATAGATGTATGCTAGGGGCTATTTGGGGGCTTCCCCCTTGTTTTCCCCCTCTCCGGTGGAGGTATGGGGTCGTGGTGGAGTTTTTGGGTCGTTTCCCGCCGTCCCGCTCTCGAGACGGTGTGACGGTCCTTCCAGTGACCGTCACAGTCTGTAACGCCCCAGGGTGGGTGCGTTGCGTGCTGTGACGCCCCAAGGAGGGTGCGTCACATGGTCCTATTTTGTCGGCAAGGCGTCGATTACTCTGGCGGTCTCATGATAAACCGCTAGAGAGTGTGACGCGCCTGGGTTCGACCGCTACGTCTGTTTTCATGTTTTCGGACCGTTGGGGCACGAGTCTCTGACGCGCCTAGGTTGGACCGTCAGAGCACTGTGACGCCCCTTAATGGGAGCGTCAGAGCTGACGTAGCTCATTCTTCTAACGCGCCTAGGTAGGACCGTCACAGGCTGTGGCGCCCCGAGGGGTGTGCATCACAACCTGTTTCGTTCTGTCTTCTAACGCACCAGGCTTGGTCCGTTAGAGACTGTGACGCCCCAAGGTGGGTGCGTCACAGCCGGTGTTGCCCCTCTCGCGTAACGCTCCTGTGTTGGACCATTAGAGTGTTGTGACGGTCTATCCTTGGACCGTTACAGCTGTGACGGCCCAAAGGTAGACCGCCAGGCACTGTGTTGCGCCGAAGTGGTTCTTCGTGCTTACCGCGATTGTTTCATGTTGTATAGGTCCCTAGTCGACCCGGTTGCGACCTAGTGGTCGACTTGCGGTCTTGTGAATGCCCCAGACACCCGTGGGATTCTGTGTCCATGTTTTGAGGGTGTCGGGAGGACCGTGCTACCTCGTTTAGCGTGTCCATGGGTTTGAGGGTCCGAGTGACTCCTCGTGTTCCAAGCTTTTGTGTTACGCTTAATCGAGTCACCGTGTATCGGTGTGCGTGTGGTGGGGTCCCCCCCGCATGCCGTGAGTTTTTATGGAAGATGATTCCCGAGTGGGCCATGTTTTTCACCTTGGATTACAAGTCCAGTTATCGGCGTGGCAGCTTGTACGTTGCCCTAGGAATTGTGTTTCTGTG
Organism: Amorphophallus konjac; assembly: GCA_022559845.1. Lineage (NCBI taxonomy): Eukaryota > Viridiplantae > Streptophyta > Magnoliopsida > Alismatales > Araceae > Amorphophallus > Amorphophallus konjac. The sequence goes on along the minus strand of CM040121.1, from coordinate 182,466,004 downwards.
CTTTCCGCGTGGGCCATGTGTGAGGCCTTGGACCACGAGTCCAATTGTCTAGCCTAGAGCTGGAGGGTTCCCGTTGTTCCCTGAGAGTGGAATTCGGTTTGGCGGCCTGTGAGCTGCCTTGGGAACCATACTTCTGCATTTCTTTGTGGACTTTGAGTCCCATTTCTTCTCCGACTGTGGTCACCGTGCGACGGTGCCGATACGTGGGATGGTCCCCGTACGTCATCGGGTTTGGACGTTGTTTTCTGTTGACTTGAGAGCCTACTCATTCAGTGACCCTCCACTAGTCGTAGCCTACCAGTACGCGTGTGCTGGTCTCACTTGAGAGTAGGTGTACGGGCTTACCCTAAGGACGATTTTAGACTGGTTTCCGTCGGGCCCCGCGTCTAGCACCCAGAGTCCGGCTGAGGGGAAAACTGGTCAGAGGGCCAGACCAAGGATGGACGGTCTGTGTGTGCACACGTGGTTGGGGGCAGTTGGACCCACGCCGACGGGCGTGACCCCAACTAGTCACATGTTTGTGGTTACTTGTACGGTGTCTCAGTTCCCGCTGGGCCGGAGGGAGACACCTGAGGCGCGGACTAAGACGTCAGTGGACACATTCGGCCTTGCTTCTTGTAGGAGGTACTCCTGTCGAGTCGGGAGTGACAGACTGTTAGTTTCCGTGACTTCGACCTTCGGGTTTTTGGTCGTGTTGACCGTTGAGTTCCGGTTGTTTCACCGTGGCACGTGTGTCAGTTTTCGTGCCGTGAGACTAGTGCTAGTGGCTTTACCGAGGTGGCGTCTTATTGTGCGGTACTCGCGATCGGATGGTCGGGGTTGCACCTTGGACAGCGCGTCCAAGTTGGCCATGTCCCAGGAGACATGCCTCTATGGCGGGGTTACCATGAGTTTTTACTTCGGTAAGTGGTGCTAGTATGGTCCGGTTCCCGACTGCGAGATTGGGACTTCTCTTTTTGCTTGGCCGGTACAGTAGGCGTAGTTGTAGTGCCGAGTTTTGACCGGCCACCGGGTTTACTGTTCCTGCTGTTACAGTTGCACTTGTGGTTACAGCTTTCCGTGCCGCCGTTGTTCTCAGTTGGGGTTCCGCGGGATCCCTACTAGGCCAGTGACATGAGGCTCACCCCTGCTTTTCAGGTGTGGCGGTTCTTCCTCGTGGTTCGAGGATGCGGTTCAGGTGTTCTTAGTTGCCAGCTCGCCGGGCCGAGTGTTCACTCGGCATGTGGTACGTTTTACTACTTTAGACTGTACTTTCTGTTGGATTGGACTATGTTGTAGTAGTAGTTATTTATTTATTTCTGTTAATTGTTAAATTGTCTTGCTTTATTTCCTATTTCTTTGTGCGTCCACACTCCTTTTAGCCCTTCCGAGCCCTCCCGGCTCGTGGGCGACGGTTCGAGTCTCGGGTTATCGGGTCTTTCCCGGTAATCAGATTCTCGGGTCGTTACAGCTGGTATCAGAGCAGTGGTTGTGGACGTGCATGGGAATTCAAAATATTGCAGTGATCAGAGTCCATAAGGTCCAGTACAGTCGGCAGCTAGCTTAGGGTTTTGTGTTCGCTTTCTGCCTAATTTCTCGCTTGAGAGCTTGAGTGCGCTGTGTGGTGCTGTGAAGGTGGTTGCTGTCCGCGGCTTTCGTGCCAACATGGGGTCTAAGGATTGAGGTCGAGATCTTTCTCCCTCATCGGTGGTGGCCCTGGTTGTGCTGCGTTGGGCAGAGGTTGCTAGTAGGTGTGAGCTCGCGGTGCTGCGTTCGAGGAACCTGCAGCGTGGTCAGGTGGCTGGCGAGGACTGTTTGTCATTAAGTGGCCGTGAGCGTGCTCTGAGGGAGCTGTTGTTGAGTTTGGCCACTCCAGCTTGAGGTTTGTCCAGCCCCTGAGGTGTTAAGGTTTTGGTTTGAGGTGGCAGAGCGGGTGTTCTGATCGAGAAGTGTGCTCAGGTGAGCGGAGGATCTTCTTGGTGAGCTGCTGTTTCATCGAGCCTGATGTTCTTGTCGTGCTCTGTGGCGTCAGAAATGACGTGTCGATCCTGGTTATTTTTGTGGATTTCGAGGCAGGATTGGGATGTGGTATCCCAGTAAGTCTTGCTCCCGCTCTCTTGTGTGTGAACGGGTTGTGTTTGCTTTGGATTTGGTTTGAGATGTGAAGATTCCGCGGTGAGTTTTGGGACTCAAGGATGAGCATTGATGGTTGTCGATTATGGCTCATGTTGCGGCTCTTGGCGTGGTGTATTGCAGTTTGAGGAATTACAGTGGTGGTGCATCGAGAGATGCTGTGATTGTGGTCTGACATGACACTTGCTGAGTGTGTTGAAGGCGCTGACCTAACGTGGTGATGGTTTTCTCGGTGCTGGATGGTGTTGTTTCCAGCGTGCGTGATATTCCAGATCAGGTCGGGCGGGGAGTTCTTCCGTTGGTCGGAGGTGCGATTAGTTTCTCCTTTGGTTGGAGAGATTGCATTTGGCCAAGGTTCGTCGTCTTGCATTATGTGTTCGGATTGGTTGGCCTTTGTGTGCCATGAAGTCCGTACGAGACGTGATCCGTGTTTTGGCAAGGTGGTTACCTGTGACAAGTTATGCCCATTCCCTTGTCGTGTAAGGGTGTTGGCGCTTTTTCGAAAGGAGGAGTGCCGGTTGGGCGGTGTTTCTGAGAATTTGTGGCTGTGCGCGCGGATCAGAGTGCGCAGCGGAAGCCTGGTGGGCTTGTGACCCACTGGTTAAGGATCATAGCATTGACTGCTACGGGTGGATTCCTGAGTTTGCGTTGAGCATTGGAGGATTGGTTCCTCTGTGTGAAACGTGTTATTGCCGTGCCGTTGCTCGAGATATCGTGGTTCTTGGCACTGGCAGGATGGAGTGTTGGGGAGTGTGCTGGCTAGTATGCCGCATGAGTGCCCTATTCCTATGATGGAAGTCGTGTCAAGCGTCGACGTTAGACCCGGATAGGGGTTGTTGAGGATGTCGCCTGACGGAGGTCGATGGATGTGATGAGACCAGACTGAAGAGTGATGCCTGTGGGCAGAGGCCTTTTAGTGAGTTTGGCGTTGGAATGGTGGTCATTGATGGGACGTTGGTGTCACAATGGTTATCCTTGGTTTGGTAACCAGCATGGGATGGTTCCCCTGTGAGTCTGGGTCGAGTGAGGTGATGATCGAAGACATCAGAATCTTGTCATTTGGTTTCATCGTGCTCCCCTGAGAGGGTCGAGTTGGCGCGATGATCGAGATCGGATGCAGTATCTGGGAGGAGTGTAGCTCGAGTTCGGTGAGAGCTGTGTATCGGTGAGGCCTTTGGTGGTCGTTTCCGTGATGTGCTTTTCGGATAGGATCTGGGCTTTGTCGAAGTTTGAGTTCTGACAGAGTTGGCACAGTGATATGTCTGACTTTCAGCTTGCCATGTGTGAGGTGATTCTTGGTGCTGAGCCGATGTTCTGGTTACGGTCTGTTGAGATGGCTGCGTGAGCTGGTGGAGGCTCTGTATTGGTTGTTCCCTTGAGAGGGTGTGTGACCGGTCAGCTGGTTGTGAAGATGATGTGTGTTTTGTCTGCCGACCATAGGATGGATCGGTAGCTGTTTCTCGTGACGAGGACTGTGTCTCCTCGGTGAGCGAGATGGTGGCAGCAGTGTCATGATTGGGTTGGTTGTGGCTGAGGTGACGTCGGGCTGCGTTGTTGGTGTACCTGCTCTAATGGTCGGTGTGCATGGCGCGCGGAGCGAGGTGCTGTTTGTGATTGTAAGTCTGGCTGCGTCCCTCAGGTCCGGAGCTTTTCGTGTGAATCGAGGTTTTCTGTGCTAGGACCCTGACAGCGTTGTCTGTTGGTTAAGGTGTTCTTCCCCTGTGACTTGGTGCTAGTCCTGAATTTTGAGGATGAAATTTCTTTAAGGGGGGAGGGCTGTAATGCCCCGAATTTTTTGGATATTTTCGGGTCATTTTAGTGGGTCTCGGAGTGTATTTTGTGCTTTACACGTGTTTTTCCCTGATGTGCCTTCGGAACTCTGTGCAGGGCGAACCGTGGCGTTCTCCGACTCTGAGAAGTTACCACTGCGTTGTGTTCCTTCCGAGGATCGCGGAGGTAATTTTTCATAAATTTCTAAATTTTTGAAATTTCTGGGTTTTTCTATATATATTAACCCTTTTCTCTCTCCCCCTCTCATTCTCTCTTTCTTACTATCTCTCATCTCTTTCTCTCCCCCTCTCCCCGGGCGGCCGACGATGGTGGAGGAGGGCGAGGCGGCGATGGCGGAAGGCGAGGAACGGGGAATGGGTCGAGGATCGAGGGCCGGTGGCGCGTGGAAGCTCGGCCGCGGGTTCGTGGAACGGCGAGGGTTTCACGGCATTTTCTCCGTGGATCGGCATCCACGGCGCGTCGTTTCTTCGGTGGAGGTAGGGAGATGGACCCCCAGCTCGTGCATTCCCTTTCCCACAAGTTTTGTAGGCCGCGGTGAGCCGAGAGGGCGTAATCGGGGATTTTTGGGAAAAATCCATGTTTTTGGGGTTGTGAGTCGATCTGTTGATCCATCGTGTTTTTGCCCAATCCGAGGCCATAGATGCATGCTAGGGGCTATTTGGGGGCTTCCCCCTTGTTTTCCCCCTCTCCCGTGGAGGTATGGGGGTGTGGTGGAGTTTTTGGGTCGTTTCCCACCGTCTCGCTCTCGGGACGGTGTGACGGTCCTTCCAGTGACCGTCACAGTCTGTAACGCCCCAGGGTGGGTGCGTTACGTGCTGTGACGCCCCAAGGAGGGTGCGTCATAGGGTCTTGTTTTGTCGACAGGGCGTCGGTTGCTCTGGCAGTCTCACGATAAATCGCCAGAGAGTGTGACACGCCTGGGTTCGACCGCTACGTCTGTTTTCATGTTTTCGGACCGTTGGGGTAACGAGTCTCTGAAGCGCCTAGGTAGGACCGTCAGAGCACTGTGACGCCCCTTAATGGGAGCATCAGAGCTGACGCAGCTCATTCTTTTAACGCGCCTAGGTAGGACCGTTACAGACTGTGACGCCCCGAGGGGTGTGCGTCACAACCTGTTTCGTTCTGTCTTCTAACGCACCAGGTTTGGTCCGTTAGAGACTGTGATGCCCCAGGGTGGGTGCGTCACAGCCGATGTTGCCCCTCTTACGTAACGCTCCTGTGTTGGACTGTTAGAGTGCTGTGACGGTCTAGCCTTGGACCGTTACAGCTGTGATGGCCCAAAGGTAGACCGCCAGGCACTGTGTTTCGCCAAAGTGGTTCTTCGTGCTTGCCGCGATTGTTTTACATTGTGTAGGTCCCTAGTCGACCCAGTTGCGACCCAGTGATCGACTTGCGGTCTTGTGAATGCCCCAGACACCGTGGGATTCTGTGTCCGTGTTTTGAGGGTGTCGGGAGGACAGTGCTACCTCATTTAGCGTGCCCATGGGTTTGAGGGTCCGGGTGACTCCTCATGTTTTGGGCTTTTGTGTTACGCTTAATCGAGTCACCGTGTATCGGTGTGCGTGCGGTGGAGTCCCTCTCGCATGCCGTGAGTTTTCCTGGAAGATGATTCCCGAGTGGGCCATGTGTTTGGCCTTGGACTGCGAGTCCAGTTATCGGCGTGGCAGCTTGTGCGTTGCCCTGGGAATCGTGCTTCTGTGCTTTCCGCATGGGCCATGTGTGAGGCCTTGGACTACGAGTCCAGTTGTCCAGCCTAGAGCTGGAGGGTTCTCGTTGTTCCCTAAGAGTGGAATTCGGTTTGGCAGCCTGTGAGCTGCCTTGGGAACTGTACTTCTGTGTTTCTTTGTGGACTGTGAGTCCCGTTTCTTCTTCGACTGTGGTCACCGTGCGACGGTGCCGGTACGTGGGATGGTCCCCGTACGTCGTCGGGTTCGGACGTTATTTTTCGTTGACTTGAGAGTCTACTCCTTCAGTGACCATCCACTAGTCATAGCCTACCAGTACGCATGTGCTGGTCTCACCTGGGAGTAGGTGTACGGGCTTACCCTGAGGATGGTTTTAGACTGGTTTCCGTCGGGCCCCGCGTCTAGCACCCAGAGTCCGGCTGAGGGAAAAATCGGTCAGAGGGCCAAACCAGGGACGGACGGTCTGTGTGTGCACACGTGGTTGGGGACGGTTGGACCCACGCCGACGGGTGTGACCCCAACTAGTCACATGTTTGTGGTTACTTGTACGGTGTCTCAGTTCCCGCTGGGCCGAAGGGAGACACCTGAGGCACGGACTAAGACGTCAGTGGATGCCTTCGGCCTTGCTTCTAGTGGGAGGTAATCCTGTCGAGTCGGGAGTAACAAACTGTCAGTTTCTGTGACTTCGACCTTCGGGTTTTTGGTCGTGTTGACCGTTGAGTTCTGGTTATTTCACCGTGGCACGTGTGTCGGTTTTCGTGCCGTGAGACTAGTACTAGTGACTTTACCAAGGTGGCGTCTTGTTGTGCGTTACCCGCGACCGGATGGTCGGGGTTGCACCTTGGACAGCGTGTCCAGGTTGGCCGTGTCCCGGGAGACAGGCCTCTACGGTGGGGTTGCTGTGGGTTTTTACTTCGGTAAGTGGTGCTAGTATGGTCCGGTTCTCGACTGCGAGATCGGGACTTCTCTTTTTTCTTGGCCGGTACAGTAGGAGTAGTTGTAGTGTCGAGTTTTGACCAGTCACCGGGTTTACTGTTCCTACTGTCACGGTTGCACTTGTAGTTACAGCTTTCCGTGCCGCCGTTGTTCTCAGTTGGGGTTCCGCGGGATCCCTACTGGGCTAGTGACAGGAGGCTCACCCCTGCTTTTCAGGTGTGGCGGTTCTTCCTCGTGGTTCGAGGATGCGGTTTAGGTATTCTTAGCTGCCAGCTCGCCGGGCCGAGTGTTCACTCGACATGTGGTACGTTTTACTGCTTTAGACTGTACTTTCTGTTGGACTAGACTCTGTTGTAGTAGTAGTTGTTTATTTATTTCTGTTAATTGTTGGATTGTCTTGCTTTATTTCCTATTTCTTTGTGCCTCCACACTCCTTTTAGCCCTTCCGAGCCCTCCCGGCTCGTGGGCGGCGGTTCGAGTCTCGGGTTATCGGGTCTTTCCCGGTAATCAGATTCTCGAGTCGTTACACAAACACTGCACTTGTTTCTTACCTATGTAAGACAATGCATGCACTGACTGAGGTTATGCATGACACAAATGTGCACTGACCTGAGTCCATGCATATATCAATATGCATCGACTTTATTCTGCCTTATAAAGGATGTGCACTGACCTGGCTTGGCGCAAGACAAAGACTTACACCAACCTTATATGCACAATGCAAAATATGCACAGACTATATGCTCAATACAAAACTTGCACCGACTATGTGCACGATGCAAAACATACACCGACTCTATGCCAATGCAAAACCTGCACCGATTATGTGCACGATGCAAAACATGCACCGACTCTATGCCAATGCAAAACCTGCACCGATTATATGCCAATGCAAAACCTGCACCGACTATGTGCACGATGCAAAACATGCACCAACTCTATGCCAATGCAAAACTTGCACTGACTATATGCACGATGCAAAATCTGCATCGACCCTATCATTGACTTAGACCGATATATACATACCTTAGATGTAGAAGGATAAGATGTGCACTAACCCTCTTTCAAAGAAGTAGGAGCATGCATCGACCTCATATGCATAAGATGAAAGCATGCACCGACTTGGTACCAACTTACCATGTAGTCTGCATCGACCTTCATTACGACCACAACCTATCATGCACCGACCTAAGTATGCATTCCAAGTGCATGAAGCTATAAGATGCTAATCAGTGTTGCAAGTCATTATTTATCAAAATCCAAGGTCTGAAAAAATAAAATGAATAGTTGCCAAATGGAAAGTGTAGTTGCCAATCATCAAAACAAAAATGGATATTACCCTCAGTGAATCAAGTTAGCGGAGACATGACATGAAATTTATTGTACCACACAAACTCCCACAACATTCTCCCCCTTTTTGATGATGGCAACACATTTACATTTTGATGTTAACACTTGTTTTATTGAGAATCGAGACTTATGCTCTCAGCAAGATGCAAATGCAATGCACAACCCAAGCAATGCAAACCTACCCCATTTAAACTATTAAGCTTTCTCCAAATAGCATCAAACTCTCTCTCCCCATTAAACTCTCTCCAACATCAAACTCTCTCCCCCTTTGCCATTAGCAGAAAGGATAAAGAGGAAGATATCATGATGAGTATCATAGTTAAGAGGAGATCTGATGTGACAAACTATGTAAACGTTTCAGTGATCAAGCAAGTAAAGCACAGATCCTTCTATTTTAAGAGTGTAAATAGTTCATTCTTGAACTTATGTGGTTTAATCAGTATGAAAGTGAGAGGCTAGCCACACCACTCTGTGAGGACCAGTCTGTACAAGCTTTTAATAGTAATGAACCAAGAGCACATGGAACATGTCAGCTTTTATCTTACATTATCTTGTTTATCTGAGGCTTAAGGCATCATCAGGAATGACCAGAACTTGTATTGAGATTAAATATAGTTTCACTATATTTCTAATCAGGCATCATCGTTCTAAATTAATCTTCAGAGGACCAAATATAGTTTCATATATTTCCTTTCTTTACTTCTTTAGAACAGTCAAGTATGATCTAGCCTTTTTACATAAGAGTAGATGTTTATCAGACGCTAGTACCCCTAGTTACTCGGCAAGATCCACTATTCTGTCTCAAGTATAGTTTCCACCTTTTTACGTAAGGGTACACGTTTATCAGATGCCAGTACCCCTAGTTACTTAGTGGAACTATCCTTTTATTTTTTGAACAGAGATAAATTGAGGCACTTCATGACATGGGTTTTTCTCCATTTCATTGATGAAGTACCCAGTTTCTCAGTGCATTCAATCAGTGCTCTGCCTTTATAGTATATGATTTATCATTTTGACACATCTGTCCATTTGATTTTTAGAAAGTGTCGTTTAAGAACAATACATGTTTTCAAGTACTCTCAACCAATTTAGCCTGAGTCTAGATAAATTTAGATTTTGCAAGACTCATTTAGACAAGACATGGACGAAATGGTTAAGAACTATTAAAAAGTTTTCTACATACTTTCTTCATTAAGTTTGGTTTTTAGTCTCTAAAGATCATAAAGATTAAACCAACAATTCATTCAGAGTTCATTACTGTTTCTTATAATAGAAGCTTTCTGATTTCAATAGCTTAGATTAATGAACCTGTCTATCAATTTGTCATTTCATCAGATTCAGAATGGATTCCAAGAATTGTTCAGATAATGAGGCCAAGGATGAGGATAAGTCATGACATATGCAAGAAGGACAAAATAAGCTTTTCAAGAGAGTCATCACTGAAAGTCAACATTTCGGAGCCGTGATCAGGAGTGGAAAATTGAAAGTTGACATTATTGAGCAATAAACTGTTGAATCACTAGAGAATTATTCAGAATTCACCCTATCAATGAGATGAAATAGAAATGCATGAATTTGAATTATCGAGATGATATGACAACGCACAAACTCCCCCTGACTGTGTACATGAGATTTCAAATGAGTATGACAAAGGCACACACACCTATTCTAAACAAATGAGAATTGACCCATGGTACTAGGTGAAGGACTAGCCTCTACGCATATAGTGGGTTTTCAGACAGAAGATATATGTCCTTCCCCCATCTTCCATTTGATATACCTATCGGTCAACCATGAAGTGCAGTAAATAGGCATTCAGTGATTCATATACCATCAAAAGCATTCAAGAGATACAGTAAATCTGAATGAGCATTCATGGAGAGAATTTACAAAGACCAAGTTCTCTTCTTAAAAACTTAAATCTTTCATTTCCCAGTGGTTTTGTAAAAATGTCAGTAATTTGTCTTTCAGATTCAATGAATTCAAGTTCAATCTCCTTTTTATTAATCTCATCTCTAAGAAAGTGATGTTTGATTTCAATGTGTGTTGTCCTAGAGTGGTGAACACGATTTTTAGTTAAGGAAATGGCACTAGTGTTATCACAAAAGATTGTGATGCAACCAAGATTGATACGATAGTCAATTAATTGGTGTTTAATCCAGAGGACTTGGGTAACACAGTTGCTTGCAGCTACATACTCATCCTCAGCAGTGGATAGGGCGACAGTGTGTTGTTTCTTAGATGCCCAAGACACTAGACACCCACCTATAAATTGACAGTATCCACTAGTACTTTTCCTATCTATCCTACACCCGGCATAGTCTGCATTTGTGTAAGCTATCAGATCTAGCTCACACTTATCAGGATACTATAAGCCTAAGTCTAGGGTGCCAGACAGATATCTAAAAATCCTTTTCACAGCTATCAAGTGTGAATCCTTAGGACATGCTTGAAATCTAGCACACAAACATATTGAGAATTGAATGCCAGGTCAAGAAGCAGTAAGGTATAACAAGGATCCGATCATACCTCTATATAATTTGGGGTCTACCATTTTACCTTCGGGGTCTGAATCAAGACTGGTAGATGTTCCCATTGGTGCGGTTATTGCCTTGAGGGTCTCCATCTTGAATTTCTTCAGAAGATCCTTGACATATTTCTCTTGAGTTATAAATGTTCCTTCTTTGGTCTGACATACCTGCAACCCAAGGAAAAATTTTAGCTCTCCCATTGAGCTCATCTCAAATTCACTGGTCATTAAAGCTGAGAATTCCTCACACATCGATAAATTGGTTGATCCAAATACTATATCATCTACATAAATTTGAATAATCAAAATTTCTTTTTCACATACCATTGTGAATAAAGTTTGGTCAACCTTACCTCTGGAGAATCCCTTTTCCATGAGGAACTTGCTCAGCCTGTCATACCAAGCTCGGGGAGCTTGCTTCAAACCGTAAAGTGCCTTATCAAGTTTGTACACATGGTCAAGAAATTCAAGACACTCAAAACTCGGGGGTTGCTTAACATATACATCCTCTTTTATTTCACCATTTAGAAAAGTAGATTTGACATCCATCTGCTGTAGGGTTATTCTTAGGCTGCATGTAGTGGCCGGCCAAAGGAAATCTAATGGCTTCTAGCCTATCTATAGAGGCAAATGACTCTTCGAAGTCAATACCAAACTCTTGGTTGTACCCCTGAGCAACCAGCCTAGCCTTATTTCTAACAATTTTACCATGCTTATTACGAAAGACCCATTTAGTGCCTATTATGTTGCCATGAGAGGGTTTAGGAACTAGGTGCCAGACCTTGTTCCTATCAAATTGATTAAGTTCTTCATGCATGGCATTAATCAAATGCTCATCCTGAAGGGCATTATCTATGTTTTTAGGTTCTACCTGAGATACTAAAGCAAATGAGTTCAATTCATTTTCAATTCTTAAGTGTGTTCTAGTTCTCGGTGGGTCATTTAAACTACCAATTATGTTATCAAGGGGATGGTCTCTAAGAAATTTAAGATTAGTGATCTGATTACCTGAACTCTCACTTACCTCCCCCTGAGTTTCAGATTCCTCAGCTTCTTCACTTTATTCTTTATTTTGGTCTTCTTTGGTTCTCAGAATTGCTCCATCAATCTTGTCCCTGCATAAATCAGTTTCAGTTCTAACTTTAGACTCATCAAAGACAACATGGGGAGACTCTTCTATAGTTTTAGAATTGAGATTGAAAATTCTGTAGGCTCTAGACTTATCATAATAACCGAGAAATATTCCAGGTTCACTTTTAGGTTCGAACTTATCAAGGTCTCTTTTGAAATTTATATGAACAAAACATTTGCATTCGAAAACCTTGAAATGAGCTAGAGAGGGTGTCTTATCTTTCAGAATTTCATAAGGAGTCATTTGAGTTGTGGGTCTTACCATGGCTCTATTAATAATGTAGCATGAAGTGTTAATAGCCTCTGCCCAAAACTTCCATGGTAGGTTCCCTTCTACCAGCATAGTTCAAGCCATTTCTACTAACGTTCGGTTTCTCCTTTCCACCACTCCATTCTGCTCTTGAGTTATTGGTGAGGAGAATCTGTGAGTTATGCCATTCTCCTTGCAGAAATCATCAAAATGTGAGTTGATAAACTCACCACCATGATCAGACAAGATATTCAAAATAGCATGCTCATTAGTCTGTTTTATTTTGTAAAAGAACTCCTGAAATTCTTCAAAAGCTTCATTTTTGTGAGACAAGTAAAAGACCCAAGTAAATCTAGAAAAATCATCTACAAGCACAAAACCATATCTTTTTCCTGATAAGCTAACTGACCTAGTGGGTCCAAATAGGTCCATGTGAATTAGCTCATATGGTTTAGAGGATAGGTTTTCGGTTCTAGATTTAAATGATTTTCTGGTCTGTTTACATTGAGTGCATGCCTCACAAATTTTATTTTCATTTTTGAAAGAAATTTCAGGAAGCCCTTTTACCATGCTGTGTTTATTCAGTTTGAGTAGCACACTATAGCTAGCATGACCTAATCTACGATGCCATAGATAAGCTAGGTCATCCTTATTTGCATTAAGACAAAGATTAGAATGTGCTACATCATCTAAGTCTACCATATAAATGTTATTGATTCTCTTGCAAGAAAATTTGACAGATTCAGAATTAGGTTCAAAAATCGTGCATACAAGAGAGTCAAAAACCACTTTATGACCTTTATCACACAGCTGGCTAATGCTAAGCAAGTTATAGACAAGGCCTTCTACCAACAACACTTCATCAATGCAACAAGAATAACACTTACCTACTTTACCTGATCCAATTATTTTCCCTTTGGTATTACCTCCGAAGGTAACATGACCTGCATCCTTCTTCACCAGCATGCAAAATTTGCCTTTATCCCCGGTCATGTGCCTGGAGCAGCCACTATCAAGATACCATCTATTTTGATTGGCTGCCAGGCATACCTGCAAGAGAATCAAGTGGAATGATTTGGAACCCAGAGCATCTTGGGTCCCATAAAAGCATTTATCTCATGTAGACTAGAAACAAGATGCTTTGGTATCCACATTTGATTTAGTTTCTTTATAGCAGTTGTGGATTTCTCATCATTCAGTTTTGTCTGCCTCTTCTTGCCACTTTTATTCTTTGTGACTTGTTTCTTAGGTGTGGCTTGTTTCCTGTTTTTGAAGTCATTCTTAAAGTTCCTTTGCCAGTGATCAGTCCAATAGGCATTAGGAGCAATAGGTGGCTTATATATCCTGGACCTACTTGGCTTGGAGTTGATAAAACTATAAGAGTTCTAACTTCTAAAATTTTTAACCCCAGTCATATAGGAATCCCAAGGATAAGGCTGATGCCTTTGAGTAGAGTATGAGTTCTGAAAGTGATTCTGCATTGGCCTCATGTAGAAGCTACCTAGACCTCCCTTTCCAAAGTTATTATAGTAAGTGCTGTGAAATGTAGGGTAGGTAGGAACATTATTGTGGTAGCCTTGACCTAAGGTTCTTATACTCAGCCCTTGATTCCTAGTGGACTTATACCAAGATGAAGTTGAGGTAGATGGAAATTGATAGGTGCATCGACCATTCTGTGGAGATTTGTCTGTCTTCATTTTGGGACTTCCTTAGACTCTAACTCTAGAGGTCTGACCCCTAGCCTTTTCCTTTGTCTGAGGCATGGGAGTGTATGAGCATGATTCCCTAGACACCTTCCCTTTCCCTTTGTCCTTGGCACTGGGTTTAGTTTTCTCAACATATTTCATTTTGTTCTTATTCTGACTTTCTCCAGACGTCATCTTTATCAGGTGTTGGAATGTCCCATTTTCTGCCACAAAGGAGATGGTTCTCATGTCAAACCTCTCCTTATTAGTTGGGTTAAAACCCAAACCTTCCCTTCTAAAATTTCCTTTCGTTCCCAAGATGGCGTTCAGATTTTCTTCACCTTGTGTCATGCCTTCAAGGGAGTTTTGTTTGTCTTTGTTTTCCTTTTCAAGATTTTCAATGACCTTTTTAAGTTCAACATTTACACCATTGATAGCTTCATATTTTTCAGTTGTTGTTCTGATTTCTTCCTTAAATTCATGTATTCTCATTTTAAGTTCATCAATGGAGTTCTGCAAGTTTTCATTTTCCTCTTTCAGATTATCTAACATGCTTTTATAACATTCAGCTTAATTCAGGGAGTTTTTCAGTTATGAATTTTCAGTTTACAGACATGTAATTTTATCAGACAGGGAAGTATCATTAGTTAATGAATTCATTTTCCTTTTTAAATGTCTGGTCTCCCTACGCATGTCTTCATATTTCTCTAAAATTTCAGCATAAGTATCCTCCCATTCATTCTGAGTAAAATTGTCAAAGGGAGAAATTACCTCATCATCACTTTTTGCCATCAGGCAAATCTTGTCTTCTGTCTCACTGTCAGAGGAGCTGCTCTGACTTCCTTCTTCTTCATCGCTCCAGGTGCTAACCATAGCTTTTCCCTTTTTGTTCTTCCACTTGGGCTACTTGTCCTTGAGCTCTGGGCAGTCCGCTTTGAGATGTCCTACTTTCCTGTAGTTATAGCAGACAATGACATCAGTTTTCTTGGCAGGTTCAGGTTTGTGTTTGGATTGTCTTTTTCCTGAGAAGTACTTTTTCCTTAGCCCTTTCCCTTCTTTCCTCAGGAATTTCTTGAACTTCCTGGTAATCATAGCAAACTCATCCTGATCTTCCTCAGAGCTAGTACAGCTGCACTCACTGGATGACCCTTTGCTAGAGTTAACCTGAAGAGCTAAAGGTTTCCTTCACTTCTCAATATCATCAGTTTTCTTGAGGTTCAACTCATATGTCATGAGAGAACCTATAAGCTCATCTACAGTGGTCGTAGCTAGGTTCCTAGACTCCTCCACTACAGTGGCCTTGGTATGCCAGATGGGTGTCAAGGACCTTAGAATTTTTCTGACAATTTCATACTCACTGTAGGTCTTTCCTAGACTTCTCAAGCTGTTCGTATCACATTCAAGCGAGCGTACATCTCGGATATGGACTCCTCAGGCTTCATTTTGAAAGCCTCGTACTCTGAGACTAACATATTGGCTTTAGTCTCTCTAACCTGAAATGTCCCTTCATAAATAACCTCTAACTTATCCCACATCTCCTTAGCAATGGTACAGGAGGAAACTCGAGAGAATTCAGTGGGATGGAGAGCACATTGTATAGCATTGATAGCTCCCAAATTCAGAGTGGACTTTCGGATATGCTCCTTAGTCCAGAATTCCTCATCTGGAGGTAAATCAAATAGACCTTTACTCACCACCTTCCAGATCTCATAATCCTTAGCACGGAGAAAAACCTGCATTGTATTCTTCCAATACGCATAATTGCTACCATTAAAGAATGGTGGCTTGCTAGTTGAGTGACCCTCAGCGACTACACCTTTAACATCCATATCTAATCCCTCCGGGATGTGAGGCCCTACGGGAGAGTTAGGCTCTGATACCACCTGTTGGAACGGATGGACGCTATGATCTAGAGGGGGGGTGAATAGATCTACCCCTTATAAATCTACAACAGTTAAAATCAATGCAGAATAAACACAAACTACTGTAACTCAATCCAGAGATGAAAAATTTCTGCAATATTAGAAGAGATCAGATGACAGCACTTAGCAGTTAGCCAAACATCCAGGTACAGTATGATGGCAGAGACTGATCCTCACGCAAAGTGTGGAATTCCAGATAAGCTTTGCTTATCCTTTCAACCACACCTTTTGATATACCTACTGGATGAGAGGCTTCAGCAACAATCTCAGATAGCAATTATAGCGAGTGAAGACATGTATTACTTAAGCAATCATCCAAACAACAAACAGACAAGAGAAATAAAGACGCAGAAGCACAAACCAAACACATAGAACACAAGCGATTTTAGGTGGTTCGATTTTCACCTACATCCACCCCACACTTAAACTAAGTGTGGCTTACTGATGATTCACAACTTCAATCCGTTGATCCACAGCTTCGGGGATTAGATCCCTACACACCGCTGATCCACAGCTTCGGGGAAATGATCCCAGACCGCTGAGCCTCACAGCTTGCTACTACTGAGCTTTACAGCTTCGCTGTCTGAGGTCTCAATCTCGCTTGATAGAGTTCAGAAAACTTAAAACGAAAGAAAGGAAATAAGATAACAATGTAACTCTCTAGACATAGATTGACTCTGGATTTGATCCACGAGTCAATTACAATTTACCAAACCTCTCAAGCTCTCTCAAATTCTGACTCACGATACTTCATTCTCCTTCAGATTTCTCCTCTCAGCTTCAGGCTCTCTTCAACTTCGTAGTCTTCTCCGTCTCTCTACGCTTGCTCTGTCAATCTTCAACTCTCGCTCACTCACTCTATCAATCTTCTTCTCTTCAGTTCTCGATGATTTGTAGATCTGAGAGATTATGTCCCTTTTATAGCCTTTGCGAGATGAGGGCACGTGGAGACCACGTTTCCCGCCCAAGGAATCTTGAGACGAGCGCTTCACTGGAGGTCCACGTGTAAAGATCTGAAGGCTCACAGTTCCACGTGGCTGAATCTCCTTTAGACCCTTGCCTAGGATCACGTGCCAATAACCTGGTACTTTAACTTCCTCATAAGTCAAGTTCGCAGGTTGTCAGTGTCCCCATCAAGTGTTCAACCATATAATTGACCTGACAAATAGACGACAATATTAGCTTTTAATTCAAGAGAGTGTTGTTGCTATTGGCTCTATATGTAGCACAATAATGTGCACTGATGTTACATGCAGAGCAACTAAGTATGCACCGACCCTTAGCAGTAGACCATATAAGTATGCATCGACATTCTATGAAGGACCAGAACTATGTTTGGACCAATGTCCTGGCCGATCAGAATATGCACGGACCTGCTATGCATAGAAAGATAAAGATGCACTGACGTTGTTTGTCTCAATAGAAAGATGCGCCAACCTCTATATTTGTAAGACAAACACTACACTTGTTTCTTACCTGCGTAAGACAATGCATGCACCGATTGAGGTTATGCACGACACAAATGTGCACTGACCTGAGTCCATGCATATATCAATATGCATCAACTTTATTCTGCCTTATAAAGGATGTGCACTGACCTGGCTTGGCGCAAGACAAAGACTTGCACCGAACTTATATGCATAATGCAAAATATGCACAGACTATATGCTCAATATAAAACTTGCACCGACTATGTGCACGATGCAAAACATACACTGACTCTATGCCAATGCAATACCTGCACCGACTATGTGCACGATGCAAAACATGCACCGACTATATGCCAATGTAAAACCTGCACCGACTATATGCCAATGCAAAACCTGCACCGACTATGTGCACGATGCAAAACATGCACCAACTCTATGCCAATGCAAAACTTGCACCGACTATATGCACGATGCAAAATCTGCATCGACCCTATCAATCACTTAGACCGATATATACAGACCTTAGATGTAGAAGGATAAGATGTGCACTAACCCTCTTTGAAAGAAGTAGGAATATGCATCGACCTCATATGCATAAGACGCAAGCATGCACCGACTTGGTACCAACTTACCATGTAGTCTGCATCGACCTTAATTATGACCACAACCTATCATGCACCCACCTAAGTATGCATTCCAAGTGCATGAAGCTATAAGATGCTAATCAGTGTTGCAAGTCATTATTTATCAAAATCCAAGGTCTGAAAAAATAAAATGAATAGCTGCCAAATGGAAAGTGTACGTAGTTGCCAATCATCAAAACAAAAATGGATATTACCTTTAGTGAATCAAGTTAGAGGAGACATGACATGAAATTTATTGTACCACACAAACTCCCACAACATAATAAAGTAGGCCAATAATGTAAAGTTCAAACAATAGTTTTATGATAATAATATCAAGGTAAGAAAGCACCAAAATGATTCATGAGAGCTCAAGGTTGAATTAATGACAAGGTCATGCCACAGAAGGAATTCGACAGCATAACGATACATTCATTACTTTCCATAATTTCTGAATAACGTATTGAATAAGGTTCTGGGTTCCAGATAATCAAAAGATTACCTGGGAACAGAACCAGTTCAACCCTTGGGTTAGACCTCGGGTTGGGCAGAAATTAGATAACGCGACGATCTTGAAGGTCGCGATAATTAATTAACGCGGTCAAGATTCAGTCCGCGATTATAGAGAGAGTCGATGCAGAAAGAAGGTCAGGTCGACGCCAGAACAAGTCTGTGACTGAACAATAACGTGGCCAGAGGAAGCACCGCGATAATACCTTAACGCGACTATTCTGTAGGGCGCGATCATGCATGTTCACAGAAAACATGGAAAACACGGAGTGCTCTCTAACTTTTGGGTTGTTATGGTACAACCAGCTCAGCATCCTAGTGGAAATCCCAAGCTCACGGAGTCTTACGGAGGCCTTGAAACAAGATCACCTAGTCCGACAGAAGGAATATCCGACGGAGAGGATCACAAGTCCAAGAGAGTGTATCTATCAAGTGCAAGTGTAACTAATAGCAACGTACCGGATTATGCGCTATATGTGATCTTATAAAACATAAAGAGATGAGAAAGGAGCGCGCAGAAACAAGGTGTAACCAAGTAATGAAACCTCTTTAAGTACAAAACTATATGTTTTTGACATGAAATTATCATATATAATGAAATTAAACTTTGAAAAGCATGCTAACACTAAATATGCAGTCATGATATAATCAAGAAGTGAAACTTCTAACATAGGGCTTGCATATTGGTATATATATCATGGGAAATAAACAAGGTTTGATATGTGTCACGGAGCATTAACACGGCGGACATAACCAATGCGTCAATACATGAACGCGACATATCAGACTTGTTCGTCATTGAATTAACGCGATGTATCGGGTGTGCGCGTTAATAGACACGACCCTTGTTACAACCGCAATCATCTCACAGTGAGACAGAGATAATACCGGTCTTGCTATGATGGAAATCTATATGGAACTAACAGTAAACTAGCAGGGAAAGCATGCTATGATGGAAATAAAGCATGGAAACGTATGTAATAGATAAAAAGTTATTATCTTTTAGTTAAGGTTTCATGGACAGCATGCAGTAAAACCCTATTGCACAATCATGATAGAACATGAAATACTCCACGTAGAAAGCATGAAATCATGATAAAATTGAGGGCTTTTACTCCTAACACGTTGTTTAAGCCATCACGAGATAACCTACCTTTAATTTATTCCTAAACTTCGAATTTTTGACTGGAAGATGGTGCTGGTTCCTACGCGTCCTGCATAGAAACAGTAACTTCTCGCCCTTCTATCTCCTTAAGCTCTTGACCTAAATTCACGAGATTTGGAGAGTGATTAGAAGATATAAAGGGGAGAAAATAATTCTAAAGGATCAACCTGAAAATACCTCGGTTAGGGTTCCTAAACTTTGAATCCTTCTCAGAGAATTCCACTCATTCCTGTGCAGTTTACAGAGAACCAGTGACTTTCAGGGCTTCTTACTTCTTAAGGGCTTGATCTCCTGGCATGGGGTTTAGAGGGAAGTTAGACAAAACTAAAGGGAACAAAAAGTTCTAAAGGACTAACATGAATTAACACCATTTTACCGTCGAACCAGGCGAGCCAAAACTAGGGTTCACGCAGGCTGAATCTGAGACCTTTTTATAGAGTTAGCCTAGAGTTTGAGAGATTGGATCGATTAAGAGTACTAAATTAGAGTAAGATCGATCCCTAAGAGTCCTAGACTAGGTTGCCATGTCAGATAACTTCGAACCTAGGGGTTTGGGATGGGAAAAATCTCATTTTTCCATGCCTCTAACACCTCCGTTCACAGAATAAGAACGCAGTCTTTCCTCGGACCGCATTTTATCATAACGCGGTCACGCGATAGATCGCGTCCTGGCTTTTTATCTGAAATTTTTGATTTCTTATTTTATCTTCTATTTATCCTCTTAATTAGTTTATTTATCCAATTTTAATTCTGTAAATTACCCTAATTATGTTTCTAAAAGTGAACTTGTGCCTAAAGGCCTTGGAATTCGGGTTTTAGGCCTTTTTTAAAGTGGGCTTAGCCCTTTGGTTAATATAGGGCCTTTAAATTAATTTAATTGACCCATAATTCATTTAATTAGTCTATTAAGCCTTTTAAATGCTTAATAATTATATTTAATTCCTAGAAAAATTTGGGGTGTTACAGGCGCCTATCTTCTTGGCCATCAATATGTCTTCGTTGCGCCTTGTGTATGAGGTTCTCCTTCACATGAGAGGCAATGCTGTCTTCCTTGTTGTTATATCTTTGAGCCTTGGCCAGCAGTTCAGGGAAGAAAGTAGGTGGTCTCTTAGTTAGGGAGCCCTGGAGGCCGAGGTTGGTGGTCCCATTAAGCATTGCCGTGACGGCCGTTGAGACATTGAACTGTTGGATCTAGAGAGACTCGACATGGAATAACCTAAAAAAGAAAGACCTGAGGCTTTCGTCCTTCCTCTGCTAGCTTTAGCACCATGAGACATGTAGAAGTCTTTATAGGTCAGGTGTATTTGGTGAAGTGAAAGAAAAAGGCACAACCAAGTTGTTGTGAGCTTGTTATGGAGTTTGGCACGAGTGTTTTGAACTAGGCTACTACCCCCTTCTCTAAGATGAGAGGGAAATCTCAACACTTAATCTGGTCTGACACTCCCATGAGGGTGAGGAGTGTGTCAAACTTTTCTCAGTGCTCAGAAGGGTCCAAGGTCCCATCGTAATGCTTTATGGATGAGAGTTTAAACTTTCTAGGGTGGACGGTTGCCAAGATTTCTGGAGAAAAGGGAGAGCGTACTAACTTGGGTAGAAGAATTGGATTGCCAGGCCACCTTAGTGGCCACTTCTTTCATCTCCCTTTTTATGTTTTCGAGTTGGCATTCCATTGCGAGAAGAGCCTCAAGAGGGAGTTTTGATTCAGAGGGCACATAAGAGTTGTTCCCCATGGTTGGTCAAGGGGAAGATGATCTGGTTGACTTGGATGGGATGGTGTGTGGTTCTAGTAGAGGGCCGATGATAGCTATGGAAGAATGGTGGCTCAGTAGTGCTGGAGGTTGGCCATCACACTGGGTGGCCATCAAGTCGACGGGTTAAGCCTTAAGTGGGGGAGGCGGAGCAAGCCGCTTTGCTAGAACACCGATCATGTCCTTGAGGGTCTCAAGGCTGAGGACGATCCCCTTCGGGCTACCAACTTGCTTTGACAGAGCGTCGAATTATTCCTTTGAGACTCCCTCAGTAAGAGTCATCTTGGTGGTGGAGTTCAATGCCTCAGGGTCAGTGTCGACTTACTCTACGGTTTTTTGTGGAGGTGGCATGGCTTCATGCCGTTCCCATGGATGGAGACGGTGCTAAAGTGTTGAGTAACACTTGAATTTATGGAGGAGAAATTGAACGATTCCTATCGTGAGTGGAACTTCCAACAGAGGAGCTGAACGTGGATCTCGACCTGTTAATGGTAGGCCTCCCTTGGTGGGATGACGTTGACGCGGAGGGACTCTACCGATGAGACTGGTAAGGTCGAGCATTCTCTTGCAGAAATGAGTTTCTGACCGATGTATGGGTATCTCGGGAGAACCCTCCGATGTTTAAGTCATCATTTGATGAAGAAGAAGGAAACTCAAGAGAGTATAGGGAGCAGTGTTATCTCAAGAGCAGGATAGGAGGCAAGTCTGGGGTGGACTCGGCCGTATTTATCGAAATGGGGAGAGTCCAAAACAGTTACGGAGACGAGTGGGATCCGGAGTGGCAAAGATAGGAAGGTTGCATCGGATTTAGCTCCATATAGATCTGCCCCCCCCCCTACCCAATCGAGTTTGAACTTAAATTCGGAAGGCAACGGGAAGTGACACGTCGCATGGACATTTTTTTTGGCTCATACCTTAGGATGCTTACAATCAAATATGCTCTTTCTAAAATGTAGAAAGTTCAATTTTTCTCGTGAACTAGGTGGATGCAGGGAAGAGATGTAGCTTACCTAATTCTTGGATTATGATACATCAAACCTCTTGGTGGTGGTCAAGGTGGACAAAACAGATAAAGACATCCAGGTCATCTCAGATCCGTACACCACGTCATTTTTTTTGGGTTTATGGCTTTTCATCCGTGGAAAATATCAGCGTACGTGTTGCATACAGCCGACCAAGATGTATGTCATTCCATTGTCTTAAAGCGCTTCCTCTCCCTTAATTTGTTGGTGATGGTCACGTTACACGTACCTACCTGGCATCTGCTTCTGTTCATGCTCCACTGGCAAATGGGATAGATGCCGCATCACAAGGCAAACTTTGAATGGGTCAGAGAGCCTCGAAAGGATCAACCAAGAGACTGAGCCGTGACTTCTTCGGGAGTGGGAAAGAAGCTCTATGTAGAGAGAGAGAGAGAGAGAGAGAGAGAGAGAGAGAGAGGGAGAGAGAGAGGGAGAGAGGGGGAGAGAGAGAGAGAGAGAGAGAGAGAGGGAGAGAGAGACTATGGCCTCACTGGTGATGGTGTGTGTTACCACGAATCCTCTCTAATGCCCCTTCAACGTCAGAACTGGTCGGTGATTTCTGGGTAGTTAGTGTGGTAGACTAGATCCCCATTTGGGAGCTTCCTCAATATCCTTTCCCCCACTTTGAAACAGAGTTGGCCTTGTTGTGCAGCCCATTTTCGGCCAGGTGCTTAGTGTGCATGGTTCAAGGCCAGTATTGAAGCTGTTTTCATGGGCCGGGGAACAGGTCACAAGAACAACACACAAAAGGGACTGGATGGGCTTTCTCTGGGATCCCAGGGATATAGAGTAGCACTGTTGACAAGAGCTGTATATATATATATATATAACCTTAAACTGTTAAGATAAAAATGATCAGTATTGAGTGATAAATTGCTCCAAAAAGAGGGCCTGGGATGTTAATAGTTTCTTCAACTATAAGAATGCACAGGTATATTTCTTATTAACAATTAGTTTGCTAGGGCTTTCAACAGTGATACGTACAGCATGGCCTTGCCCACACCACAAAACTGGTAGGTCTGCCTTCCACATCCTTTTGTACGTACTTTCTGCGTTAATAATGCCAGTGTTGAATTTTATAGTTATACCACTGCAAGGAATACATTTGCTTGCTTGTATACTTCGTCACATAATAACATCCGTACGTATATATAATTCCCAAGTTAATTTAGTGGAAGCATATATCCTAAATTGCGATATTATTTAGAACATCATATCATCTTCTGAAAACATGGAAGATTAATTGTTCTCATTCTACCCCGGAGTGTGTTGGCAACTAATTAGGGAGATTATATTAGACAATGTGATGTATATATATATATATATGATCATGTTTGGCACGGAGAAACTTGCCTGCTTATTATTGTCAACGGTATCAGCCCGACGTGTGCGTGGTTTATCCAGCTTAAGACAAATTAATGAGCTTTTTTTTATTGATTGAGATAGAGTGATGTTTAACAGTGTAATTAATATGAGCGGACTGTGTGATATTTGAATTCGCTCCAATTATAATTAATCGGTCGGATATTTGAATCTGACATACCGTATTATTAAGATGTAATTTTGTCGCATCCAAATTTGAATTCAACGGATATTATCCCGAATTTAGATATATCAAAATTAAATATAAAAAAATCTATTATATATATTCATAGTTTGCAGTTTTAAAATATATATATAATATAATAATAATTTAAAAATATTGTAAATATAAAATAGGGTTATTAACTAACACATAAAAATCAACTTAAAATGATAATAGAAATAAAGATATACCTAAATGAAAAAAAAAATTAAAGAAACATCGTCAAAAAAATAAAAAAATCAATAGTTCATATTAGGTCCGACACCAGGCATCTCCAAATCCTAATTCTTCACCGTAGGGCAGCAGATGGGAGACTGGGGCGTGTGATCTGTGTCGTGAGAGGTGACCCAAGGGGACCATGGCTTTTATTCACGGCGTGCATGTGTACCATGCGAAAGAGACCACAACAACAACAACGCGAGGGTCCGTGGGGGCCATGAATCAATCCGCAGTGTCTCACCAAAATGCACGGCTCCATCACTTGTTTACTTCACAATCACCGGATCAAATTTTCTCGATCGTGGCAGCCAAGGTTCACGGTACCATTGGATTGGGGCGATTCACTTCCATGGCATAACGACGTCGCATCGTACTGATGAATGTTATCATAATTGAATCGATAACTGAATTGGTTGGACCGTTCAATCAAATCAATTTGAAATGTGATACCATCGTAATATAATTATGATGTCATAATTTTTTATATATTTTTATAATTAAAAATTTTAAAAATATTATGATAAAGAATTTTTAGAATATTATGATAAATGTGAGAAAGATAGAGATATAGATATAATTTTAAAAGATTTAAAAGATATAAGAATGATCTTCCCAATAATTTTTGTAGAAATAACAAGGCTACATTATGTTCGACCATCGGCATTTAATTTCGATACCCTCGTATATATACTATATCCCGTGGATATAGCTATATATGAAGAGCAGCATACCATAGCATCGATTTGTACTACATATATGCATTTCCCTGATAGTTGTTTACACTTTACATCCCTAAATCCAACGGTTCGACATCCAGTGCCGTTGAACCCAACTGGTGGTCCTCCCCGGCCCTCTGCTCGGTGTGGCAGGCCTCCTCCTCCCCCGTCTCGCAATCTCTAGCCCTCCGCTGCTTCTCTTGCGCCCCCAACGCCACCGCGTCGTCCGCTCAGTACGTCCCCTCCAGCGGCGGCGAGCAATAGCGGAACCCCTACGCCGCGGAGGCGGCAGTAAGGGCCGCGCCGTCCCTCCATCTGCAGGCCAACCCATTCTTCTGTTGCTTCTCATGGCACTTGTTCCGCATCTCCTGCCGCCGATCGCATGTATCTCGCGTCGCCTCTGCGAGTCCATCCCCTCCACGAGATCGCCTTGCTGGAAGGTCGGCAACCACGGCGGCGCGAAGGAGGAGGAGGAGGGCACGGGGATGCCAGGTCCGCGACTGCCCTCCTCCGCTTCGCCTGATCTCGCCTCCGGGGCGACCTTATCCCAACGGAGAGGGCAGAGCCTGGGGCGACTGAAGACGGAGAGGGCGGAGGGACGAGAGGCGGTGAGAGAGGGATTTCATTTATTTTATTTTTTCTTTTTTTAATTTGCGAACCGGGTCGGACCGGGTGGCCGGTTCAACCGCGGTTCATCTGGTTCTTGAGGTTTTTAAACTTCAGACCGGACCGGCCTTAGTTGAACCGGTGTCCGAACCGGTTGGCGGTCGAACCGGCCGGTCCGGTCCGGTTTTAATAACATTGGTACTAGTCCGTGTCGACTCTACCCATTAGTCTTTTGCAACATTCTCTCTTTGGCCTCCCCTTTAACGGGAGGACCCATGTTGTGATGGCAATCCACTAACTAAGGCTTTCCGGACATGATATGGGTCAACCGACTTGCACCAGTACACTACGAGTTATCGAACCATGGTTACAACATCTCTTTCAAATCTAACATTATAGAATAGAGTAATACACATGTCTCATAGATGAGCCAAAATAGAGACCCGTCACAAGTGATTTTTAGCTTTTAGCCTCTAAAAATTTTTGAAATTAGAAAAAACTCTCCTAATTTACCCATTTAGTTAAAATCCCCAAAAATTTTAAAACTCTAAATAAAAAATCCCTCAAGTTAACAGTCATCCGAAAAATATAATATATCATCTAATTTTTGAGAATATTCAATCTCTTTACTGGTGTTAATTTTTTCTTTCCAATCTTACCCTCCTCTCTCTCTCTCTCTCTCTCTCTCTCTCTCTCTCTCTCTCTCTCTCTCATCTGTCGATGATAGAGGGGGAAGCTATTGGAATTTGGGTGTTGAACCCCCTCCTCATGTATATGACTTATGGTTTTTGATGATGATCAAATGGTTTTGTATGAACTGAAAATGAGCATACCTACGCTCTGGAAATGAACACATCACTTGAAGACATGGTATTTAAGAAGGCTCAAGAACAGCAACTCATTGTAAGTATTTTAGTTTCAATGTGCAAAATGTGGAAATAATTCAGACTTTGTTTTTGACAGGACAAAATAATATGGCCAAAGCTCCTCAACGACTGAAGGACGGTTGGTGAGATTGATCCTAACTCCTCAATTACTTTGTTAGAACTTATTTCTA
This sequence comes from Amorphophallus konjac, assembly GCA_022559845.1. Classification (NCBI taxonomy): domain Eukaryota; kingdom Viridiplantae; phylum Streptophyta; class Magnoliopsida; order Alismatales; family Araceae; genus Amorphophallus; species Amorphophallus konjac. Next base: position 182,439,931 of record CM040121.1, on the reverse strand, counting down.
GATGTGGAGCATTCATGTTTTAATCCCCCAACTTGAACCCCCTGGACTTAGCCTTATTATATCTTCATATTAGGAAGTGCAGGAAAAAGGGTCGACCCCAAGGGTCGACCCATTGCTGCCAGGCAGGGTCCCAACCAAATGGGTCGACCCCAAGGGTCGACCCCTGCATGTGGAATTTGTTTCCAGAACGGGTTCCATTTTATTTCCAGAACAGGGTTTCATCATGGGTCGACCCCAAGGGTCGACCCTTTCTGCTCTACATGTTTAGGCTCCAGCGAGGGTCGACCCCTGTTGCCTGGATTAATTAAACCCGCACGGGTTCTTGGAAGGGTCGACCCCAAGGGTCGACCCATGCTGTCTGGCCCATCTGGCCCCTCACGAGGGTCGACCCCAAGGGTCGACCCTTTCTGGTCTGGGCGGCGCCGTGATTATGGACTCTTGTCTGTGTGGCTGTCCCTAAACCACTCCTTGATGTGCGGATCTTGTCCCTTAAACATCCCTTGACCGCCCTTAGCCTATATATCATCCTATTGAGATGAAAACCCTAAGAAAAATTCGCATCTTCTGCTTTTGGGTTTTTTGCTCTAACCTTTGTGAGTGCAGGTCGGAACCAGCAGCCACAACCCTTCTTCCACCTTGTTGTGTGCGTGAAAGTGAAGGAAAGAAGAGGGATTCATGCCTCCAAATTGACATCCTGCTGGTTGACTGCGTGGAGTTCAAGATCGTACCACATCCGAGCACAATCGTCAAGAACAATCATCGGGCTGCACCAAGTGTTCGACGAAATTCTCTGAAGTGATAGGGGGAGCACCGATCAGGATAAATCACTTTCTAAACTTCTCATTCTGAATCATTTAGCTTGATCTTGAATATTTGTGTAATCATAACTTTAGATTCTTGTGTGTGGTGTTCGTGTTCGGAAACACGAACGCGCGTGTGTGTATGTGCGCATGTGCGCGTTTGGCTACCAGATCGGAAGCCGTGTGTGTGTGTGTTTGCTGTTCTAAACAGCGTGTGTGTGTGATTCACTCGTTAGTGAAGCTTTAATCCTCAAGTGTGAGGGGTGGACATAGGGGACACGGCTGTGTAACCGAACCACCTAAAAAATCCGTGTGTCTCATGTGCTGTGGATTTTTCGATTCTTGTCGAGTGGGTTTCACGGTGAGTTGAGAGATCACTACAACAGCTATTCAAACACATTCCGCACGCATTCACGAGTGTGATCCTGTTCGTGCGAGTATTAGTGGTTGTTTGTTTAATCAGCATTATTTTCTTAAGAGAAGTAAAATTTTATTAGCCAATCAATTCACCCCTCCCCTCTTGATTGCCACATTTGGGACTCAACAATTGGTATCAGAGCTTTGGTCTATGTTTAGTCTCGACCACACGGTCGTAGAGCTTGATCCCGTACATATGGCAAACAAAGGGATGATGTCCGAAGGGCATTCCATTCAAAGACCTCCGTTCTTTGATGGATCAAACTACGCCTATTGGAAAAATAGAATGTATGTTTTCCTACGTGCCCAGGACTACGATGTCTGGCGTGTCATAAGTAGGGGTCCATATGTTTTATCTGAAAATGAAAATGAGTGGGATGAAGAAGATATAGAGAAGTGTTCATCGAATTTTAAGGCTATGAATATAATTCAATGTGCTGTTCATCCTAACGAATACTCACGAATATCTACGTGTTCCTCTGCGCAGGAGATGTGGAATAAGCTGCGGCTTATATATGAGGGAACATCGGAAGTCAAGGAAACAAAGGCCAACCTCTTAGTTTGGGACTATAAGCTGTTCGCAATGAAGCCAGAAGAATCAATTTCTGATATGTTTGCAAGGCTAACAGAAATTACCAATGGACTAAAGGGACTTGGCAAGAAATACTCCAACAAGGAACTCGTCAGAAAAGTCTTAAGATCCCTTTCTCCACAGTGGCATACAAAGGCCACTGTAATTGAAGACTCCAAGGATCTAAGTACTTTAACTCTGGACGAGTTAATTGGCTCGCTGATGACTTACGAGATAAATATCAAAATGAGCGAGGAGGATCACAAGAAAAAGAAAGCTATCACCACAATGGCCCTAAAGGTGAATCCACACGATTCAGAGGGCAGTGAAAATGATTCAATTAGCAACACTGAAGATGAGGAATTAGTTGCCATGATCACACGAAGAGCAAGACGGTTTGTGAAACGAACCAGAAAATTTGGTGGTCAGTTCAGAAAAGGACCGAGAAGGCAAGGTCCAAACAGAGGTGAAAATAACAAGAAAGAAGAAGTAATCTGCTACGAATGTAAGAAACCCGAGCATATGTGGGGTGAGTGCCCCGATCTGATCAAGAAGGTGAAGAAAGGAAAATTCAGAAAGCCCAAGGCCATGATGGCCACATGGAGCGATGAAGACCAAGAAGAGTCTGGAAATGAAGATGAACTAGATGAGCTAGTCCAGAATCTATGTCTCATGGCCAATGACGACGAAGGAAATGAGGTAGATTCTGAAACAGAAACTCTTACTTCTGAACAATGGCAAATTGCATATGAATTTTTATATGAAAAATGTAAAAGATTCAAATCTAAAAACAGAAATTTGAAAAAGAAAATTGATCATTTTGTGCATACAAAAAAAACATGTGAAGAGTGCCATGCCTTAAAATCAGAAAATGAAAACATGAAGCATAAAAATGAAATTCTTGCATCCAAAATTGAACTGTTTGAATAAGAGATTTCATGCATGAGAGAAGAACAATCCATATTTCTAAAAATGTATGAAGAATTGGAAAATGATATGAAACAAGAAAAGCTTGAAAGCATTACTTGCAATGAAGTCAAAGTAAAGGCTGAAAAAGAAAGCCAATCTCAAATGGCTCAAATAAAAGAGCTAAAGGATGCTCTTGCCATCCTTGAAAAATCAAAAGTTCAAACAACCCATTGGGCTCCCATAAGTTCAGCATCCTTCAAACCAAAGAAACACATGCATAATTCCTTTTCAAATGTTGGTAGAAGGAGAAAAAGAGATAGAGCCATCACTTATTTCTATTGTGGAAAAATGGGTCATGACATGTATGATTGTAGAGTTCTAAAATATGATGAAGAAAATTCTGCTAGAATTAGACATAAATAATATATGCATCATGTTCCTAACCAACATGGACCCAAGTTTGCTTGGGTACCAAAATCTCCATAAGCACTGTGGTTGTGTTGCAGGTTTGCTCGAGAGCTGTAAAGAACAAGTGGTACTTGGACATCGGTTGCTCTCGGCACATGACGGGGAATAAGGAACTTTTTGCGGACCTGCATGAAAAGGATGGTGGAACAGTGGCATTTAGTGGTAAGGATAAAGTTAAAATCATCGGAGAAGGAAAAATAGGTAAGAATCAAAAACATGCCATTGAGAATGCATTGCTTGTGAAAGGTTTGAATCACAATCTCTTAAGCATAAGTCAACTTTGTGATAAAGGTTGCAATGTGATCTTTGATTCCAACCACTGCACTGTTGTGAATAGAAACACTCATGAGATTAAATTCATTGGCTTCAGACATAACAATGTTTATATGATTGATCTGAATGATGTCTCTCATGAAAATTTATGTTTGGTTGCAAGGAACAATGTTAATTCTTGGCTATGGCATCGCCGGCTTGGGCATGCCAGTTTTAATGTTTTACTAAAATTATCTAGAAATGATTTGGTAATTGGACTGCCCAAGTTGAAGGCCGTCGATGATGGAGTTTGTGGAGCTTATAGCATGGGCAAACAAACAAGGACATCATTCAAGTCCAAACAAGATGTGATCACATCAAGGCCTCTTGAACTCATCCACATTGATCTCTTCAGACCAAGCAGAACTCACAGCTTGGGTGGTAAATTATATGGATTTGTGATTGTGGATGATTATTCAAGATTCTGTTGGGTTTATTTCCTTTCTCATAAAAATGATGCCTTGATAGAATTTGAAGCATTTTGCAGATTTGTTCAAAATGATGAAGGGTATGCATTTGGTGATGTAGAAGTTTCGGATGCCACTGTTTACCGCTTTATGACTTCTGAAGAAATGGGTGACCGGTCGATCGCCGGATTAAATGCAAACCGTTTCCCTCCTATGCAACGTATATTGCACGGAATGATTACAACAATTTTATTGCCACGTGGAGGAGGCCATGACAAGGTTACGAAGAAACATATGTTCTTGTTTTACTGCTTATTCGGTTGAATTCCCATTAAATTTCCACACCTTATTCTTGATCACATATGTTCAAGCATGATGCACAAGCACCGCACTCTGCCACATGCTGCGGCCTTGACAGCCATCTTTACTTATATGGATATTGATTTGTCAAAAGAAGCATCTCAAACTATCCGTGATGCGGACATCTACACCTATCAATCTATTTGTCACCACATGGGGTTTGAAAAGAAAGATGGCGTGTTAGTTCGTCAAATGAAAAGGGCAGTACCAACAGACAGTTCAGAAGATAATGAGGATGACAATGAAGATCAGGCTGAAGATACTCATGTTCCTACCACAGGAATGCCTTCTGAGGAGGCACAACTACTCATGGACCGTTTGGATTCAATTGATGACCGGTTAGACAGGTATGGGGAGACTATGGAGGCTATGCAACAAGAGCTTTTTGATCTGAAACTCTCTCACCAGGAGCACTCTCAGTTTGTCACCGACGCCTTGGCCGACCAAGCCCATATGTTTGATGAAATCTTAGCATATATAAGGCGTCCTCCTAGTTCCTCCACTCCGGATGACGATGATGACTAAACAGCGTTGCTCCTCTAGCTTGGCGCTTTTGCTCCTCCTCTTTCACCCCCTCCTTTTTGATGATGTCAAAGGGGGAGAACTCTTGGCCTATATGTGCCCCGGCTACTATATGTTAGTGTGTGATGTGTGCTTGCATGAATGTGTGCCTTTATCCCTTATCATTTTTCTAGTTCATTAGTCCTGTTGTATTTCCTTTTAGTTTTCATGCATTGCATCTTGTTATTTGCATTACAGACCTTGTTCCTTTTCCACTGATTGTCGGCAAGAAAACTTTGGGATTATGCCACATGATGATCAATCTTATATTTGGATGTCTTTTTGACTATGTCCTTGAACTGATGGATTGACTCATGATTATGAAATGTGAATGCTTTACAATGTGATTTCCATTTTTTTGTGAAATAGTATTTTGTCATCATCAAAAAGGGGGAGATTGTTGAACCCCCTCCTCATGTATATGACTTATGATTTTTGATGATGATCAAATGGTTTTGTATGAACTGAAAATGAGCATACCTACACTTTGGAAATGAACACATCACTTGAAGACATGGTATTTAAGAAGGCTCAAGAACAGCAACTCATTGTAAGTATTTTGGTTTCAATGTGCAAAATGTGGAAATAATTCAGACTTTGTTTTTGACAGGACAAAATAATATGGCCAAAGCTCCTCAACGACTGAAGGACGATTGGTGAGATCGATCCTAACTCCTCAATTACTTTGTTAGAACTTATTTCTAGATGTGGAGCATTCATGTTTTAATCCCCCAACTTGAACCCCCTGGACTTAGCCTTATTATATCTTCATATTAGGAAGTGCAGGAAAAAGTGTCGACCCCAAGGGTCGACCCATTGCTGCCAGGTAGGGTCCCAACCAAATGGGTCGACCCTTGGGGTCGACCCCTGCATGTGGAATTTATTTCCAGAACGGGTTCCATTTTATTTCCAGAACGGGTTTCATCATGGGTCGACCCCAAGGGTCGACCCTTTCTGCTCTACATGTTTAGGCTCCAGCGAGGGTCGACCCCGGGGTCGACCCCTGTTGTCTGGATTAATTAAACCCGCACGGGTTCTTGGAAGGGTCGACCCCAAGGGTCGACCCATGCTGTCTGGCCCATCTGGCCCCTCACGAGGGTCGACCCCAAGGGTCGACCCTTTCTGGTCTGGGCGGCGCCGTGATTGTGGACTCTTGTCCATGCGAGCTTAATGTCAAACCACACTTGTGTGGCTGTCCCTAAACCACTCCTTGATGTGCGGATCTTGTCCCTTAGACATCCCTTGACCGCCCTTAGCCTATATATCATCCTATTGAGATGAAAACCCTAAGAAAAATTCGCATCTTCTGATTTTGGATTTTTTGCTCTAACCTTTGTGAGTGCAGGTCGCAACCAGCAGCCACAACCCTTCTTCCACCTTGTTGTGTGCGTGAAAGTGAAGGAAAGAAGAGGGATTCAAGCCTCCAAATTGACATCCTGCTGGTTGGCTGCGTGGAGTTCAAGATCGTACCACATCCGAGCACAATCGTCAAGAACGATCATCGGGCTGCACCAAGTGTTCGACGAAATTCGCTGAAGTGATAGGGGGAGCACCGATCAGGATAAATCACTTTCTAAACTTCTCATTCTGAATCATTTAGCTTGATCTTGAATATTTGTGTAATCATAACTTTAGATTCTTGTGTGTGGTGTTCGTGTTCGGAAACACGAACGCGCGTGTGTGTATGTGCGCATGTGTGCGTTTGGCTCCCAGATCGGAAGCCGTGTGTGTGTGTGTGTTTGCTGTTCTAAACAGCGTGTGTGTGTGATTCACTCGTTAGTGAAGCTTTAATCCTCAAGTGTGAGTGGTGGACGTAGGGGACACGGCTGTGTAACCGAACCACCTAAAAAATCCGTGTGTCTCATGTGCTGTGGATTTTACGATTCTTGTCGAGTGGGTTTCACGGTGAGTTGAGAGATCACTACAACAGCTATTCAAACACATTCCGCACGCATTCACGAGTGTGATCCTGTTCGTGCGAGTATTAGTGGTTGTTTATTTAATCAGCATTATTTTCTTAAGAGAAGTAAAATTTTATTAGCCAATCAATTCACCCCTCCCCTCTTGATTGCCACATTTGGGACTTAACATTGGGCATAGTCCTCTGGACCAGTGGCGGAGCCAGGGGGGTCAAGGGGGGGGGGGGCAATTGCCCCCCCTTGACTTGGTAAATTCCTCTCTCTCTTTGCTCTCTCTCTCTCTCTCTCTCTCTCTCTCTCTCTCTTTGCATTTGCCCCTTACCCCTGTTGGGTTTTTTGGACCTATTAGATGTATATCGATGGTGGATATCTAAGTTTTACGATTAAGTTAAAATATCTACTGACAGTGGATATTTATCACTCACATTCATTGGTTGGTTGTTTAACCGTAAATCGACGATGGAGATTTTCTTTTGTAAGATAGAATCCTAAAAGAGGCAAAGAGGATAAAAGCAGCACAGTAGAATCGTAAAAAGGTATTGCGGCTGCCGGCTGAGAAACTTTATCTGTAGCTATGTAGGGTTATTTTTTGATGGTTGAGTATAAATAAAAAAAGGCTATCGGGCTGTGCACAGAGTTGATTTGCAGACTTGTAGAAGGTCTCTCCGATCCGCACGTCTCCCCCCCCCCTCACACCCCACTCCACTCTAACTAGTTTCTATGTCAATACGGTGAGTTTTCTCCCTTACTCAGTGTGACTTTTGCTGGAATCGTAGGACTTTACCATGGGGTTTTATCTGAGGAAGATATTTCATTCAGGACTTTGATTTTATCTTTCTTTTTGATTTTTGTTTCGTGTATTTTCAATCACGGGGATTTTACATGTCTCAGTAGCTTAACCTGGTTCTCCCTCTCAGTTATTCCTATTTGTGATTCATTATCTCAAGTATATAATACAATGCCAGCTCCCACTCGTCGGAAACACTACACCTGATTTTGAAGCTGAAGTAATTTTAGTGGTGATCAATGGATGAATGATAATTTTGTGACATATATTGAGAAAGAGATATTCGAGAGTATTGACAATGAGACAATAATATAACGTTTTTAGAATATGAAGATCCGCCGTGGACAACTCACTTATAAAATATCTTCTATTTGAATGAAAATAAATAATTTTTATTATATTAATTATATTTTACCCCCCTTTCAAATATTTCTAGCTCCGCCACTGCTCTGGACAATAATCATGTATTGATTAAATGAGTTGTGATTCATGTACTTATGATCATGAGCCAACGACCACGACATGAACGTCAGGACTAGGGTGGCATGTCGTCATTACTTCCTCCTTCCTTCGACCTGTCAGGGGCGACAAGGCCGAGTTGTGTGATGTGGCCATCCCCAAGGCTTCGGAGGATGGTTACATGTGGCCCCAGGTGACCCCAAGTCACCGGCATCCATGGGAAGATCTCGACGGAGGAGATCCGCCCAGGTTAGAAGGTCAACCTAGAGGAAGAAGGTGTCCGAGAGAAAAGAGGAGCGCACAAGGGTGATTTCACTCTTTCGTGCATATTTCGAACGGTTTTAATAATATATTCTCAAATATTCATCTTATGTCGACGACTTAGAATCACGTGTATAACCGCAAACGTCAAGGATATTTGTGACAATATATCTAAACGAGGGATATATTAAATTGTCAGGGGTATATACGTAAGAACCTCTAAAAAACAATTAGTATTTGTTAGTGAACTCTAGGGCTTCTACTGTTACAAGGATTTTGTTGCATGCACACTCCCAGCTCGTTTACCTTTAGTGTAACAGGTTAATTTTAGGTTTATGTGTCTTCATTATATATTTATCTGAGAATCGCTTTACTATATGCTTAGAATTTTTGGTCTGTTCCCTTGGCTTCAACTGCTTTGTATGTTCTTTAGTTTAGTTGTTCATTCATTAACATTATGATTTAGATTTTAATGACCTACCTCGTAGATGGAATCCGTGGCCTCAACTACCTCTTCTACGAATGACCTTCCAAAACCAGATGATCCTATTAAAGACTGGTTTGAATAGATAAGGATGAAAAATTATGTGAGAGAGGCCCCTATGAAATCACTGAACCAGGTAAGAAAATGGACTAAAAAAAAAAGTGACGGCCCTTACATTATAGCATATGTATTTTTCACCCCTTCCGTACGTTACCGCTAACGTGTTAAAATACAAACGTTTTAACCTTTGAAACATTAATGGGAAGATGGATTAAAACCAAAGGAATTTCAGTGTAAACTATTATTATCTTAACAATTTGATTAGGGTAGCACAACCGACCTTAGCTCAGTTGGTAGAGCGGAGGACTGTAGTGGGTCCAATGGGCCAATCTCAGATATCCTTAGGTCGCTGGTTCGAATCCGGCAGGTCGGAATCCTGATATGTTTCTGCTTTTGAAAAAAATTTAACTATAAGCCCACGAAACCTTTGAGAATACAGTTGTGTACACTCTAACGAGGTGTCTGGGAATACTTTTTTAAAAAAAATTCTTTCTATCTCAAAGATTATGTTATGTTATGTTATTTTTTAATTTAAATTTTAAAATTAAAAAAATTGATATTTTTTATTTAATAAAAGTGTCATAATTTTTAAAATATATGTAAATATATTTGGCACACAAAAATACACGTATTCACATAAAGAAGGGGGAGAGAGAGGTCGACGGGGGAGAGGACGCAGAGAGAGGGAAGGGGGGAGGGCCGCCGAGGAGGGGACGCCCGGTCGCGGAGGAGGGGGCCGTAGGAGAGGGGTGCCGTTCATATATAAACAGATTTCAAAAGATATATACCTGGATAAAGCTAGCAGCCGAGGCCACCATGATCAGTTTTACGTAGGAAGGGATGTCGCAGTGCGACCTGCGGAAGGGAGTGGTGAAGTACGTGTTGGCCACATCGTCGCTGCCCGCACACATCCTGTCTTCAACGATGGCCCTCACCTTCCTCTTGTAGTCCTTGAACATGTCCATTTGATCAGCCAGGGACGGCACCGACTGAAACCACAAACTCAACAACAGATCTGTTTTAATGGGGTATGCAGAAGAGAAGAAATTAGCTAGCCTTGTCCACTACAGGGGGGAACATGCGGTACGTAGAAGGGTAGGCATATGTATGTATGTACCACTATCTTAGGGGTGAGAGGATCATATCCACTCCCCCCCCCCCCAGGCGAAGCTCACACCGGTGATGAGGTCTTCCGGCGTAAGGTTGGAGTCCAAGTACGCAGGCATGAGCCGCGGGAGAGGGGGGGGGGGGGGGGGGGGGGCTGCGGTAGGGCGCCGGCCGCGGGGGAGGGGAGGGGGAGGGGGTCGCGCATGGGAGAGAGGGAGAGTCCCGGGGTGTCGTGGGAATACTTTTTTAAAAAAAATTCTTTCTATCTCAAAGATTATGTTATGTTATGTTATTTTTTAATTTAAATTTTAAAATTAAAAAAATTGATATTTTTTATTTAATAAAAGTGTCATAATTTTTAAAATATATGTAAATATATTTGGCACACAAAAATACACGTATTCACGTAAAGAAAGGGGAGAGAGAGGTCGACGGGGGAGAGGACGCAGAGAGAGGGAAGGGGGGAGGGCCGCCGAGGAGGGGACGCCCGGTCGCGGAGGAGGGGGCCGTAGGAGAGGGGTGCCGTTCATATATAAACAGATTTCAAAAGATATATACCTGGATAAAGCTAGCAGCCGAGGCCACCATGATCAGTTTGACGTAGGAAGGGATGTCGCAGTGCGACCTGCGGAAGGGAGTGGTGAAGTACGTGTTGGCCACATCGTCGCTGCCCGCACACATCCTGTCTTCAACGATGGCCCTCACCTTCCTCTTGTAGTCCTTGAACATGTCCATTTGATCAGCCAGGGACGGCACCGACTGAAACCACAAACTCAACAACAGATCTGTTTTAATGGGGTATGCAGAAGAGAAGAAATTAGCTAGCCTTGTCCACTACAGGGGGGAACATGCGGTACGTAGAAGGGTAGGCATATGTATGTATGTACCACTATCTTAGGGGTGAGAGGATCATATCCACTCCCCCCCCCCCCCCCAGGCGAAGCTCACACCGGTGATGAGGTCTTCCGGCGTAAGGTTGGAGTCCAAGTACGCAGGCATGAGCCGCGGGAGAGGGGGGGGGGGGGAGGGGGGCTGCGGTAGGGCGCCGGCCGCGGGGGAGGGGAGGGGGTCGCGCATGGGAGAGAGGGAGAGTCCCGGGGTGTCGTGTCCGTTTTTTAAAAATAAATTACTCCAAACTTATTTTTTTTGAGTAAAGTTTACACAGGTTAAGATTTCTCCCTAAAAAATAAGATAGTCTTATCAAACGGATTTAAGTGTCCTCCTCTTCCATAATTTTAATTTTGAGAGAAAAAAGAGAGAAAAAAGTATAACCAAATACCCTATAAATCCGAGGTGGAATGATAAAAAATAATGTGTATACTTCTGGAATTTAATCTTTAAGGGCAACTTTATTTCTCGACTAAGATAGAGTTAGGTATGTCACCCCAGGGTTGCATGACTACCCCCAATCCTTAAGGGCGGCTTTGACATCGGGGTAAGGGGGGGCAGCTAACCGACCTCGAAGGGTCGATTGAGATACCATGGGTCGGTTAACGCGATTGTGTGAGGGGGGGGGGGTCGAGCGGAGGCGGGGCCCAGCGGGTAGGGGGTGTCGACCGACCGATAGCTCCGCTGTCAAACACGCCCTAATAGAACTTGGGTGGGGTATTCACCTCCTCTCCCATCGAATAAGAAAACTTGTGAAAACCCTTACGTGACCTCGATTATGTCAAAATGACCCAAACTTGAACAACTCAGACCGCACCCTTGTTACACCATCCTAATCGGTCTTGTTCGGTTATCAAACAGGCACTAAGGCCCCATTTGGTTCGGGGACAAGGTGGAGATATCTCCGCCTCAACTTCGTTCTTTATTTGATAAGGCTAAAATCGATAGGAATAAGGGAGTCAAGGACAATGAGGTTATTCCCAAAAATAGGATAAAGATCAGGGATAAATCATTCCACCCTTTATTCCCACCTTCTTATCCCTATTTTTTATCTCTCCATCATTAGTGATAATTATATTATTAATGTTAATTAATCATGTTAACTAATCTCATTAGTGCTAACTAATAAATATTCTATTTAATTATCATTAAATAATTAATTATAATGATGTTACTTAATCTTATTAGTGCTAATTAATGTTATTAGTGTTAACTAATCATGCTAATTAATCTTATTAGTGCTAATTAATAAACATATAATTTAATTATCATTAAATAATTAATTAATACAATGATGCTTAATCTTAGTATCTATTAGTGCTAATTAATTATGCTAATTAATATTGTTAGTGTTAATTAAGCATACAAATTAATCTTATTTATGCTAATTAATAAATATATTACATAAGTATTTTTAAATAATTAATTATAGCTATTTAGTTATTACTAATGAAGAATTAATCATGTTAGACTTAACAATATTAGTGGTAATCATGATTATTAAGAATAGATATATTAAATAAAATTAAAATTATTAGTGTTAATTATGATCATTAAGGAGAAATATTAGTACTAATCATAATCACTAAGAAGGGTAAAATACTATTTTTTAATATTTATTCTCATTTATATCTCTATTTTTTACCAAATGAGTAATAAAGATATCACTATATTTATCTCTCGCACATCAAATGTACATGAAAATAAGGATAAGGTTAAATTAACTCGGAATGACTTACATTTATTCTCCTCAAAATTTATTCTCGAATCGAACGGGACCTAAGGATATAAGTTTTAGAATAAGTAAATTTGGAATATATAGGCAAATAAATTAGATAATTAACCCCTTTTTACTTTTCCAAAAGGATACCAAACCAACCATCACTCTGGTGATCTTTGTTTATGATTTAGAGGGGAGTTTATGGCTTACTCAGAGGATAAGTTTTAAGGAGAATAAGCGTAACTTATTTTGAGTTAAATTGTCTCTATCTTTATTTTCTGTACGTTTGATATGCGAGGGGATAAGTACGGTGATATCTTTATTACTCATTTAGTAAAAAATAAATATATAAATAATAATAAGTGCAAAAAGAATTATTTTGCCCTTCTTAATGATCATGATTAGTACTAATATTTATTTTTAATAATCATGATTAGCACTAATGTTGTTAATTATATTTAATATGTTTATCCTTAATAATCATAATTAACATTAATATTGTTAATTTTATCCTTCAAATTCTTCATTAGTAATTGAGGAGGGGGAAAATCACCAAGCCTAGTGTGGCCGTGTATCACCAGGTCCAATCCAGCCCACTATCGCCAAACCCAAAGCGGCCCTCGCTAACCGACCCAAAGTCTAGGAACGTTGTCCAATTGAGACTCACTCGGGACTGGCCGGTCCACGCGCTCCATCCCTATGCACATATGACCCGAACATCATAAGGTCCACCAACGGGTAGCGTTGAAGTCAGAGTTACGGGGCTTACCCCGACAAGGACCGAATCACGCCCATGCCGCCGAGATGCTCGCTACGATGTCCTTAATCAGAGAATGGGTCAGTGGGCAATGATCGAATAATCCCCACGATCAAGTAAAACATTACTCCACTAACCACGCCTTCGCTAAGCCAGGGAAGAGATGACGCCACGGCAATTTATATAAATAGGCCCTAGACGAACTTAGAAGGGAGAAGGCTACTCGCCTACATATGCCCACACAGACACGCTTCTACCACCAGAGAGATACCGAGATATCACCACTGGCCCATGCTTCGGACCTCTTTGTCAAGCATCCGTTGTTCTTCCGAGCACTCTCTCTCTCTCTCTAAAACTCTCACCTATCTCTCCCTCTGCACTTCAGCATTCATCTATGCACGTCTCTGATTGAAGCATAAGAGGGTTGTTCCCTGAGATCACACTCAGGGCTCCTTCTGATGCACGGTTCAGTGTTTGCAGGTTTTCTCGGGATAGCCATATACTCTTCCCCTCCAAATAAATCTCAAAAGTACACTACGAGAGCAAGGTAGCACTTTTTAGTCTCTATATAACAAGTGGGTTATAATTAATTATTTAATGACAACCATGATTATCATTAATGAGTTTATTATTTAATAAGTTTTTTTTTAAATCATGATTAGGGAACTAAAACTATTGTTTAAGTCATTTTTTATTTTAATTATTTTAAATAGTAATTAACAATATTAGTAAAAATTAATTAATTTTATCCTTAATCATCATGGTTAGCACTAATACTTATCCTTAATGATTATGATAAGTAATATTAAAAATAGAATTTTTTACATGAAAACTATTGTTAGAGGTGAATTTACAAAAAAATAACTTCTAGAAATACATTAGCAGACATATCATTGGGTTAATTCAAATAGTACATAAATGTCATTTAAGTGTAGTTTTTTTGCAAGTTGTTGATAAAAAGAAGTGATATGTATGCAAATAAATATTACATTTTTGCACAATTCAGATTTACACTGTGATATACCTACTAATACATTTCCAGGAATGATTTTTTTACAAATTAACCTCTAACAATGGTTTTCATGCAAAAAACCCGTAAAAATATTAGTGTTAATCATGATCATGTTAGCACTAGTGTTTATCCTTAATGATCATGATTAGCAATCTTAACAATGTTAGTGATAATCATGATTGTTAAGGATAAAATTAGTAATATTAGTAAAAATTAATTAATTTTATCTTTAATGATCATAATTAACACTAATATTTATTCTTATTGAATATAATTAGTAATAACAATAATATTATTGCTAATTATGATCATTAAAGATAAATTAACTATATTAATTTTATCCTTAACGAATATGATAAGTAATAATATTTATTTTTAATGATCATAATTAACAATAGTAATAATATTAGTGCTAATCATAATTATTAAAGGAAAAATTAATTATTTTTTGTCAAAATTTGAAGAGAGAGAAAAATGGAGTTAGCGGAGTGAGGATAGATGGTGGACTAACTTATCCTCATTTCCAACTCCATTTTTGAAGATGACTCCATTCCCCTTAGCCTCCCCTTATCTCTGCCCAAAACGGTCAAACCAAATAGAGAATGTGGTTGCGACGAGGATATCCACATCTTATCCTAGAACGAAACCAAATGAGACCTAAATATCATTTTAATCCTGACATGGAAGATCCTCTAAACTGGTCATCACCTGAATATCTCCGTGGGGACTAGTTCAAATAGGCCGGTTGTATTCTTAAAATTAACGCCTCTAGAATTTTAAATCACCTGCAATTTTAAATAGGATGTCATTTGATTCAAGAATATATTCAATTGCATTTGAGAATTTATTCAGAGTATATACAATTTATTGTATTCCTTAGGAATATCATATGATTTTCAAAAGATCCAATCATGGGGATATCCAAAATGTGTGTTTTTCTCAAAATCTGCTACCCAGTGCAAACTATCCTGGTCTCAAAGTTGAAAGTCTATCTAAAAATTAGGGGCTCTACATCTTCAACCTTCGGAGTTGGTGAGCCTCAGAGCCACAATGTGGTGCTAATTAAGATCCAATCCATATATTCGAGATCGAATTCTTCTCTTAATGTTGCTTCCACCACATAATACGAGGTGCACATGTTTTAAAGACCAAATCTAGTAAAACATTCTACCCTTAGCGAGTTGAAGCGTGTTCTTCTATATACCAGTTTCGATTCTCCAGGCATAACCCCGGAACTCCTGGGTGCGAGCTCTTCAATTGATATTAGATCAGTAGAAGCTGCGAGGAGTTCTAAGAAAAAACTCAAGAAGAATAGGGGAAGAAGAGAGGAAGACCAAGAGGAGGAAAGAGGGAAAGAAGATAGCAGAGATCGGGAATAGAAGTTTAGGATGCAGAGGGAAAGTAATTCACCAAACCAACTTGGCCTTTTCCTTAGTCTTCTAATTCTATTTATAGCATGTACAAAAGTAGTGGAAGCATGCCACATAATTCAAGAATTCAAAAACTAATTTTTCTCTTTTTTACATTTTGTCTAACTAATTTCTTCAACTAATTACTATTTAAAATGCTTGATAGTGACTATTGCTATAGTAATCGCTCAGCTTTTGTTTGAAATTGTCTTTGCTACATAACAGATTCCTCCCCCACTTGGTTTAAGACCTTGCCCCCAAGGTCAAGATCTTGATAAGCTGTAATGAAATCATAAAACTCCCATGTAGCTTCACTCTGTGGAAGGTCTTGCCACTGAATTAACAGTTGGATAGTTGCTTGATTTTGTCTTTTAACAAGCCTCTTTCCCAGCAAGGAATGAGGGACCTTAGGTGGAGGAGACAAAACATCTGGTCGAAGGTTGCTGCTAACAGAATTGTCTCCATGTTTCTTATTCAATTGTGATATATGGAAGACGGGATGCACCTTGGACTCTACAAGGAGTAAAAGTTTGTAAGCAACCACGCCAATCTTCTGGATAATTTTATATGGACCATAGCATCTAGCAGCAAACTTATGATTGAATCATTGAACCATTGAATCTTGCCGATATGGATGTAGTTTAAGATATACCCAATCACCTATCTCATAAGATATGTCTATCCGATGTGAATCTGCCAAACGTTTCATATGTTGTTGGGCTTTTAATCAATGCAGTTTCAATTTAGATAGAATTTGATCCCTGTTGCCCTCGTCCGCGTTCCCCCCTCCCCTCCGGCCATGGCCGGCGTGGGGGGGGGGGGGGGGCTCCTGCCCTTCCCTCCCCCTCCTGGTCCTTCTTGCCTCCTCCTTTTTCCTCTGCTGGTCTCTCCTTCGCCCCCATCGCCGGTGGTGTCTCCATTGCCGCTGCTTGGCCTGTGAGTGGGCTAGGTCATAGGACGGAGTTCCCCCCTGGTGCTGGTGCTGGGCCTTCGTTCCCAGCCCTCTGTTGTTCCTGGCGGAGGCGTCTCCTCCCTCCTCGCGGCTCCTCCCTCCATCGTCTCGGGTGGCTGAGCTCCACTCGCCATCTCCTCGTCTCCTGGCTTCTCCGGCCCCGTTTCACCTCTTGCCTGTCGCTTCTGCCTTCGGTGGCGCTGGAGCTGGGCCTTCCTGCCCCTCCGTCATCCTCTGCTGGTACCGGCGGTGGCGTCTCTGCCTTCTTCGCTGCCCCTCCCTCCGTCGGCCCTTGTGGCAGTGTTCCGTTCGCCTCCCTCGTGTCCTAGCTTCCGCCTGGCTTTGCATCCGGCTCGTCGTTCCCCAGGCTACGGCCGTTGTCGGGCTCTCTGGTGTGCTCCTTGTCCCCCCCAATCCCCTCTGGTGCCCCCGGTCGGCGTGTTCGCTGTGTCCCTGGCCGCTCCTCAGGCACTTGGTGTCCGACACGTCTTTGGCGAGTTCCACACGCCACCTCCCGCGGGACTCCTGGCTTCATCCTTCTGCCCGCTTTGCCCCTCCATGTGGGCAAGTCAGCGTTGTGGCCCCGGTCTCTACTGTTGACTTTGATGGGACTCTCCACGATTACGGTGCTCTATTCTTCGGCTTTCCTTCGGCTCCACTCCACTACAGCTCCTCCGTTGGGCTCGGCCGCGCCTGCTGCTAGCCCTGCCGCACCTTCCTTTTACCGCCTCTCCCTTGCGTCCCCCTAGGCGTTCCTCTCCCTTCCCCGGGCCTCCCTCCCCCTGCTGGTTTTGCCTCCTCTTGCTCCGCCACTGTCGCCCCCCTCCCTCCCGTTGCGCCTTGGCCTTCCCTCTTGGTACCTCTTTCCTCCCTCGTCGTCCCTCTCTTGGCCCCATCTCCCTCCTCCTCTCTTGCCTCTCGCCCTTTGGCCTCCCTCACCCCCGGCTCCTTCTCCGTCGCCGGCCGTCCTGGCTTCCTATCTCCCCCCGTCTGCCCTAGAGCTGCTTTCTCTTCCCCTACCTCCTCTCCTCTCCCTCCCTTTGCCCCTGCTCCCCCTTGTTTCCTCTTGCCCCTCCTCTGTTGCCTGCCCCTTGGACCAGCCTCCCCCTCCCCGCGTCTATCCCTTCTGCCCTCCTGCCTTTCCCCCTGCCCTCTCTCCCATCGCCTTCCCCTTCGTCATGCCTATCTCTACCCTTGCCTCCCCTATCCTCCCTTCCCTTTGGTTTCCCTTGCCTAAACTCGGCCCTCCTGCCTCCTTTGGCCCTGCCTTTTCTCCTTCTCCCTCTGTCGCTCTTCTCCCGTCCGCCCCTTGCCTCTGTCTTCTCCTCCCCCTGCTTGCTTCCCTACCTTCACCGCCCCCCTGCTTGCCACTGGTTGGTTCCTGGTGGCGCTACCTCTCGGCCTGCGGTCAGTTCCTTCAGTTGAGCAACTGCCTTGTGCCCTATGGCCGTCCTCGCTTGCCTGCCTCCTTTGGTGGGCTCTTCATCGCTGCTCCGGCGAGGTCCCTTCACCACCCATGTCGCCGACCCCGTTCGTGCTCTCGCATCCCATTGCGCTGACGTCTTCCGTCCCTGGTGGCGCTTCCTGCCGACCTACGGTCGACCCCTTCGTCTGTCGAGGAGTCACTGTGGGCCCGTGCCTACTGCTGCTGCCCAGCGCCCTGCTGCCCTTCATCGCCTGCCTGCCCCCGCTGGTCGTTGCTCCGGTCAAGTCGTTGCACCTCCCCGTTCTGGTCGTTGCTCCCTCGGCTCCCCTGCTGCTCTTCACGCCCTGGTCGATGCCCCCTCATGCAGGCCCCTACTGCCGCTCCGGTCGTCGCACCCCCCGTCCAGGTTGCTGCTGCTGCCCTTCCTCGCCTAGCCGCCGCTGGGAGGGTGGCCCAGCCCTCGCGCTCCACTGACTGCCAGCCTAGCTGCACCCACCGGCGTGTGGGTTATGCTTCAGTGTTGCTTCGCCCCTTGTTTTGGGCCTCATTGTAGTTTTCCTTCTTTAGCTTATTGGGTCGTGCCCCCTTGTTGTTTGCCCCTATATTGGGCCTCGTTTCAAGTTCTCCTTTTCTGAGCCTAGTGGGCCTTGCTCACATGTTATTTTTGGGCTCCTCCCTTCCTTAATAGGAAGCCCCCCCACCTTCGTGGTCCCATGTACCCCCAAGCCTTTTCTTTCCCTTAATGCTTTTCATATATAAAATTTCTTGTAGGGTGGCCGGGGTCGAGTAGCCCCCCCTGCACCTTACAAGTATGACCTTAGTTAAAAAAAAATTGATCCCTATTAATAAGTGTAGCTGCCACCTCTTGCACCTTAGATGTGTCTGGAACATAGGATAACAAGGTGGGAGGTGATATTGTAATGTCCCGAGTTTTTTGGTCATTTTTCAGATTCGGATTCGGATCCGTGAGTTTTAGATCACTTTCGGGGGTCCCGGAGCTTGTTTTGTGGTTTACACGTATTTTTCCCTGACGGACCTGCGGAACGCATTTGCGAGCGAACCGTTACGTTCTCTTACTCCGGGACGGTACCAGCGCGTTGTGCGTGTTCCGAGGGTCGCAGAAATGTATTTTTCTATTTTTTGATATTTTTGACATTTTCTGGATTTTCTATAAATACCCACCCTTTTCTTCCTTTTTCTTTCCCTTTTCTTTTTCTCTCTTCTCCCTCTTTCTTCCCGTTGGAACACTCCCACTCCCCCATTTGGTGGCCGTTGGCCCCCTCTCTCCCCCGGGCATCTGCGAGCGTGTCTTCCTCGCTCCGGTGGTGGCGTGGTCGTGACGGTGGCGACGAGGCGGGCTTGGCGGTGGTGAATCGCAACGTGGGGGCGTGGTTCGTGCCCGGCCGCGAACGGTGATCGGCGGCGATCCGGTGGGATTCGGCCTTCTTCAAGGTAGGGGGACGGATCTCTGCCCTTTTCCCCTTCCTTCCCACGATTTGTAGGCCGTGGAGAGGTTGTGAGGGGTTAAATTCCATGACGGGAGGGTTTTTGCATGCTAGGGTTTGTGAGCCGATTCGCCCGTTTCTAGGAGTTTTGATTGATTCCGAGGGCTTAGATGCATGCTAAGAAAGGTTGGGGATGTTTTCCCCTGTTTCCCGACCACCTGGGGGTGATCGGGCGTGGAATCAGCTCTCCGGAACTCATTCCATTCGTTTCGGACACGCAGGAGGCGGCCACATTCGTGGTCACCCAGGCCCAAGACTGGGCGGCCAAGACCCTGGCCGCCCAGCCTGCTGGGCAGCCAACAGTCTGGCCGCCCAGGGGTGTGGGCAGCCAGACCCCTGGTCGCCCTCACCAGGAGCCCAGGTGGGCGGCCAGGGCGATGGCCGCCCACCCCTCTGGGCGACAAGAGAGCTGGTCGCCCAGGCAGGGGCAGCCCAGGACCCTGGGCGACCCATGGTTTGGCCGCCCAGCCCTGTCCCGGCTCCCGGGGTGTCGTACGCCGTGCTTTCTTGCCCTCGGGGGGTCTAGTTGAGATTTCGTTTTGCGGGTGAGGTCTCCGCACGTGGTTCTAGAGTTCGGGCTTCCCTTGTGGGTCATTTGGGGCCGTCCTGTAACGACTCGAGATCCGAACACCGGGAAAGCTCGATAACCCGAATCTCGAACCGCCAACCATGAGCCCGAAGACTCAGAAGGGTTAAAAAGGATGGTGTGGAGATACACAAGAATCTAAATAATCGCAGAGCTATGCAGATTAAATGAATTAAGCAGGAAGCAATTAATGACATTAATTAAATTACATGGTCCACAATAATAACAACAGTATAATATATAACAGTAGTCCACGACTAGTACAGCATAGAAAAGAAGGTACAAATACTCGGGGCATACCCCGGAACTGGCAACTGGCAACTAATTCTGGGCACCTGAACCACGTGGAGCCTCTGAAGCGCTCCCCTGAAGCCGCGTCTTACCTGAAACACGGAAAACACAGGGAATGAGCCTCAAAACACAAGGCTCAGTGGGGATCCTCCGGTCCCCACCTTGCAAACCGAGAAACTGCGTGGAAAGTAACTACAAGCTACCACTACGGCTAGTACCGAACGCACGGCATGAAAATCGAGACAACTCGTCAAAACCCGAGAGTCGCTATCACCCAAAGATAGGAGTACCAACCCACTAGAAGCAAGGCCGGATGCGTCCACTGACGACTTAAACCGTGCCTCAGGTGTCCCCCTCGACCCCTGGTGGAACGGGGTCACCGTACTAGTAACCACAGAACAAGTGACTAGCTAGGGTCGCGCTCGTCAGCACGGGTCCAACCGCCCCCAACCACGTGTGCACACACAGACCGTGCGTCCCTGGTCTGGCCCTCTGACTAGTTTTCCCCTCAGCCGGACTCTGGCTGGTAGACGTGGGGCCGGACGGAAACTAGTCCAAAACCGTCTCTCTGGGGTAGCCTCGCCACCACTCCCTAGTGGGACCACTCGCGTGTCGGAAGGCTACGACTAGTGGAGGGTCATTGAAGGAGTAGACTCTCTAGTCAATAGAAAACAACGTCTAAACCGGACAAAGTACAAGGACCGCTCCTCATACCAACACCGACTCCCGGTGACACGAACCGAGAACACCACCTCCCGGGATCCCACGACACCCTCATGTGTGGCCCCCATGTGATGCCCAGCATCAGTCAGACCATGGGTCAGCACGCGGATCGAGATCCACTCACCCGGGACTCGAATCGGCAAAACATAACTCCGGTTGGACATGAACCGCTGGCGGTCTACCTTTGGGCCTCCACAAGATATAGCGGTCCAACATTAGGCCGCCAGAGGGACTGTAGCGGTCCAACGATGGGCCGCCACACCCTGGGTCACAAAAGAACAAGCCGTCCTATATAGGGCCGCCAAAGAGGATAAGGCGGGCGAACCTTCGGCCGCCAGACCCAAAAAGCTTACAATGGTCAAAAACCAACGGTCAAAGGGCCTCGAAGGCCACGCTGGCCGACTGGGCTTAGCGGTCGGACCTTCGGCCGCCACCTGGGCTCTGGCGGCTCATCCTGAGGCTGCCAAGCCCAACCCACATACGGAAAGATTGAAACGGTCGAATGGGGACCGCCTGAAGGATGTGGCGGTCACTGGAAGGGCCGCCACAGTCCCTGAAAATCAAGAACGGCGGGAAAACCCCAAAATCACCATTCCACGCCCCATTCACCTCCGGGTGAAGGGGAAACAAAAGGGAAACTTGTTCCCATGCCCCTAGTGCATTTTTTGATGCCCACAAACCACAAAAACATGCATTGAAACGCTAGATCGAGCGCTCACACCCCAAAACATGATTTTCCATTCCCGGCTCAAAATAGCCCACACTCGACCTGGCCTCGGCCTAGGAATCACGGGGAAGGTAAATACCGAGCTAAGGACCATCACCCTACCTCGGATTTGCTCGAAACGTGGCGGATCACCGCCGATCCACGAAGAAAGATTTTAGAACCCTCGAACCTTCACGAAATCCCACAAGCCACACGTCGCCACGATCGCCTCACCGCCGCCGTCGCCACCACGCCATCGCCTCACCGTCGTCTGTAGCCGGAGGGGAGCACCGCCGTGGTCACGTAGGAGGAAGAAGAGGAAGGGGGCGGGGTCGCTCACGGGAGAGAAGGAGGAAGAAGAAAGAAGAAGAAGAAAAGAAAAAGAAAAAGAAAAAGGAGGGGTATTTATAGAAAATCTTGATTTTTTAAAAAATACGAAAAAATAGAAAAATATACCACCGCGATCGTTGGAACACGCTGATCGCTGTGGTACCATCCCTGAGTAGGTGAACGACTCGGTTTGCCCGCTACAGGGTTCCGTAGGTCCTGTCAGGGAAACAAACGAGAAACCGCGGAACACGTTGCGAGACCTCCGAAACTGATCCGAAATACACGGATCCAAACTCGAAAAATATCTGAAAGATAATTCTGGACAAAATGAGAACAAATTCTCCAATAAAATAAATCTGAGAACTGAAAAGATGGATCCGAAAGGTTCGGGATATTACAGCCCTCCCCCCTTAAATAAATTTCATCCTCGAAATTTAAGATAGAGCACAGGGGAAAGAAAAGGATACTCACTCGAACAAATAAGGGAACTGCTGACGCATCTCGCCCTTACGCTCCCAAGAAGCTCCACCGCCAGAGTGCCGCTGCCACACCACCTTAACCAGAGGGATAACCTTGTTCCGCAGGTGCTGCTCTAGCCGATCCTCAATACGGATGGGGAACTCTGGTAGAGACAGATCGGGAGTCACCTCGGGCCAAACAGAATCCTCTAAAACATAAGAGTCATCGGGCATATACTTCCTCAACATCGAGACATGGAACACATCATGCATTGCTACAAACTTAGGAGGTAGCTGCAACCGATAAGCAACCTTACCAATGCGTTCCACGATGGAAAAAGGACCAACATAGTGGGGACTCAACTTCCTACGCTGTCCAAATCGCATCACTCCCTTCATGGGAGAAACCCGCAAAAATACTCGGTCACCGACCGCGAACCTAAGTGGTTGCCTTCTCCGATCGGCATAGCTCTTCTGCCGACTCTGCACCGCCAACATGTTCCGACTTACCAGATGAACCACATCAATGCACTGCTGCACTAGCTCCGGTCCCGTCACAACACGCTCACCAACCTCAGACCAATCGAGTGGAGTCCGACATGGACGCCCGTACAACGTCTCATAAGGAGCCATCCAAATGCTCGAATGATAGCCGTTGTTGTAGGTAAACTCCACCAATGGCAGATGGCGAATCCAACTCCCTTGCCATTCAAGGCAACATGATGTCAACATATCCTCTAATGTCTGAATGGTCCTCTCTGACTGACCATCTGACTGAGAATGATACGCTGAGCTGAAAGCTATTCCGTGCCAAGAGCTCGCTGGAAACTCCTCCAGAATCTAGAAGTTAAATGCGGATCTCGATCTGACACAATGGAAATGGAAATCCCATGCAAAGGTACGATACGCTCCACATAAAGACGAGCCAACTTGGACACACTCCAGCTGACTTTAATCGGTAGCAACCGGGCCACCTTCGTCAGCCTATCCACCAGTAACCAAATACTATCCTGCCCACTCGAAGTCCTCGATAATCCCACCACAAAATCCATGGTCACGTGGTCCCATTTCCATGCGGGAACCTCCAAGGGCTGAAGAGTACCTTCTGGTCGCTGATGCTCCACCTTCACCTGCTGACAGGTCAGGCATCAGGCCACATACTCGGCAATATCTATCTTTATGCCTGGCCACCAGAACTGCCTCTTCAAGTTCTGATACATCTTCGTCGCACCCAGGTGTACAGTGTACCGACTCCCATGAGCCTCTAGCAACACCGCACGCCTCACCTGCTCCTCGACCAGGACGTATAGACTGCCACAAAATCTTACAACTCTGTCCTCGCCGAAGTCCACATCAGCCAAAGCCAAAATCTGGGGCAACTCAGGGTCTATACGCTGAGCATCTATCACCTGACGACGAATAGCTGGCGTGACAGTCAAGCTCGCAAGAACAGTTGACCCCGGCTCTTGGGGAACCTTGAGCCTAAATATAACGGTTGGCACCTGTTCCCAGAGTCTCCACTTCCTCATCATCATGGTGCTAACAACAACCCTCCTGCTCAAGGCATTGGCAACGACATTCATCCTGCCCGGCTGATAAGACAGGGTGAAGTCATAATCCTTCATATACTCCATCCGTCGCCTCTGCCTGAGGTTAAGGTCCTTCTGAGTGAACACATACCTCAAACTTTGATGGTCTGTGAACACCTCGAACTTCTCACCGTACAGATAATGCCTCCAGATTTTCAATGAAAAGATCACAACCACTAACTCAAGGTCATGGGTAGGGTAGTTCTCCTCATGCGACTTCAGCTGCCGAGATGCATAAGCCACAACTCTACCGTGCTGCATCAGCACAGCACCCAACCCGACCCCGGAAGCATCTGTACACACCACAAAATCTCCTGATCCAGAAGGTAACACCAACACCGGTGCCGAGGTGAGCAACCTCCAAAGCTCCATAAAGCTATGCTCACACTCACCAGTCCAGACGAATGGCACATCCTTCCGCGTAAGCCTGGTCATCGGGGCTCCAACGCGAGCAAAATCCTGAATGAATCTCCTATATTAACCTGCAAGCCCCAAGAAACTCCGAATCTCCATCACAGACCTCGGCCTCGGCCAGTGCATCACTGCGTCGACCTTGGCTGGATCCACAGAAATACCATCACCAGAAATCATGTACCCCAAAAAGTGCACCTCGTGAAGCCAAAACTCACACTTGCTGAGCTTAACATACAACTAGTGATCTCGCAAAGTCTGCAACATAACCCTCAAATGATACGAATGCTCATCTGCATACTATGAATAAATAAGGATGTTGTCCATAAACATGACCACGAACTGGTCCAGGCAAGGATGGAACACCCTCTGCATCAAATCCATAAATGCTGCGGAGGCATTGGTGAGCCCAAATGGCATCCCCAAAAACTCATAATGCCCATATCTCGAACTAAACTAAGTCTTCTCCACGTCAGACTCTCGAAT
Organism: Amorphophallus konjac; assembly: GCA_022559845.1. NCBI lineage: Eukaryota > Viridiplantae > Streptophyta > Magnoliopsida > Alismatales > Araceae > Amorphophallus > Amorphophallus konjac. Next base: position 182,414,800 of record CM040121.1, on the reverse strand, counting down.
CCGCAATTGATAATAATCGGACCGCAAATCAATCCGCGAGAACACTCGAGCAGACTAAAGTTGGTCGAACAAATCATCAATCCGTGGCAACGGATACTTGTTCTTAACGGTCACCTCATTCAACTGTCGGTAGTCAATGCACAGCCTCAGACTACCATCCTTCTTCGTCACAAACAATACTGGCGCACCCTAAGGGGAAAAACTAGGACGAATATACCCCTTGGAAAGTAACTCCTGCAACTACGTCCTCAACTCCCTCAACTCAGCGGGAGCCATACGGTAAGGAGCCTTCGACAAAGGTCCCGTACCAGGCACAATCTTGATCACAAAATCAATCTCCCGCTGGGGAGGTAATCCAGGTAGGTCCTCGGGAAAAACATCGGGAAACTCGCACACCACCGGAATGTTCTCCACATCCGGCTCGGGCTGGTCTACCACGACCACAGAAGCGAGAAAACCCTGACAACCCACATCAAGCAAGCGATGAGCCCTAATAGCCGAAATAAGAAAGTGGGAAGAGGAAGACCTAATACCTTGAAAATAGAAGGTGGGTCCACGAAGTCGCCGGAAATAAACCCTCTTCGAGCCACAATCCACCAAAGCATGATGTGCCTCGAGCCAATCCATGTCTAAAATTACATCAAAATCTTGAAGTGGCAACGCATAAAGCCTGACCGGCAAACTCCGCCCTTCAACCCACACAGGAACCTGATCAAAACAATACGGAGTGATCATAAAATCACCAGAAGGTAACTCCACTGCCAAATCACAGGACAACTGGGTCACCAGCTCCTCAATACTCAGCGTGAAATCCTCCGAAATAAACGAATGAGATGCGTCTGAATCAAACAAAACCCGAGCCGCACAACCCAAAATCTGAATGGCACCTTCCACGAGCTGCAACACCACTGCCTCTGCCCTGGTCATGTGTGTAATCTGGCCTCAGGATCTCTACCTGGCCCCCACACTCGCTGACCTAGGTAGCGGCGGATACTGCCCCTGCTGCGGTGGCCTCTGCGGCTAAGGATACTATTACTGCGGAGAATATTGCTGCTGCTGCGGCCTCTGAGGACAGTCACGTGCCATATGCCCTGGCTGGTCACACCTGAAACAAATCACTAGAGCCGCGCACTGCCTGCCTAGATGCGACTCGCCACATCGGGGACACGATCCCCGTGATCCACCCACTGATCCCTGACGCTGAAAAGGAATCGGCTGCTGCACACTGCCAAAAGACACCTGCCTCTGATCCTTGTGCTTCTTACGGAAACTCTTCTTGAGAAACTTCTTGACCTTGGAGCCAAAAGATGCAGATCCTGCCGTAGACACCGCTGGAGCCAAAGCTCCCAAACTACCCATAGTGTGCTGGAAAGTACTCTACTGCTGGGTAGCAGCGTGCTAACCACGGCCTGACTGGGACTGCCCCTGGCCTCCCTGTCCTCGGACCGTCTGCATATCGAGCTCCAAAGATGCCGCCACACGAGATGCTGTCTCCAAATCGGTAGCCGCGTTCGCCATCAGAAGGTGCCTCAGCTCCTCCTGCTCCTCAGTCGACTCTCCCTGCTGAGAGCGAGTCCTCCTCCTCAGCGCCATACTCGCCTACTACAAAAAGGATAGAAGACACAGAAAACAACAGAATCAATAAAACACACGATGCTCTAAGCCAGTGCCAACTGTACATCATCATTGTGGACTAGTGGATCACTATAACTATTTACGATTCTTATATATATATCCACAACGGTGCTCTGATACTAGCTGTAACGACCCGAGATCCGAATCAGGAAAGCCCAATAACCCGAATCTCGAACCGCCACCCACGAGCCCGAAGACTCGGAAGGGTTAAAAAGGATGGTGTGGAGATAGACATAAATCTAAATAATCACAGAGCTACGCAGATTAAATGAATTAAGCAGGAAGCAATTAATGACATTAATTAAATTACATGGTCCACAATAATAACAACAGTCTAATATATAATAGTAGTCCAAGACTAGTACATCATAGAAAAGAAGGTACAACTACACAGGGCATACCCCGGAACTGGCAATTGGCAGCTAACCCTAGGCACCTGAACCACGTGGAGCCTCTGAAGCGCTCCCCTGAAGCCGCGTCTCACCTGAAACACGGAAAACACGCAGGGAATGAGCCTCAAAACACAAGGCTCAGTAGAGATCCTCCGATCCCCACCTCGTAAATCGAGAAACTGCGTCGAAAGTAACTACAAGCTACCACTATGGCTAGTACCGAACGCACGGCACGAAAACTGAGACAACTCGTCAAAACCCGAGAGTCGCTACCACACAAAGACGGGAGTACCAACCCACTAGAGGCAAGGTCGGATGCGTCCACTGACGACTTAAACTGCGCCTCGGGTGTCCTCCTCGACCCCTGGTGGAAAGGGGACACCATACTAGTAACCACAGAACAAGTGACTAGCTGGGGTCGTGCTCGTCAGCGCGGGTCCAACCGCCCCCAACCACGTGTGCACACACAGACCGTGCGACCCTGGTCTGGTCCTCTGACTGGTTTTCCCCTCAGCCGGACTCTGGCTGGTAGACATGGGGCCCGACGGAAACCAGTCCAAAATCATCTCTCTGGGGTAGCCTCGCCAGCACTCCCTAGGGGGACCACTCGCATGTCGGAAGGCTACGACTAGTTGAGGGTCACTGAGGGAGTAGACTCTCTAGTCAACAGAAAATAACATCTAAACCAGACAGAGTACAAGGACCGCTCCTCGTACCAACACCGACTCCCGGTGACGTGAATCGAGAACACCACCTCCCGGGATCCCACGACACCCTCACGTGTGGCCCCCATGTGATGCCCAGCATCAGTCAGATCACGGGTCAGCACGCGGATCGAGATCTACTCACCCAGGACTCGAATCGGCAAAACATAACTCCGGTTGGACATGAACCGCTGGCGGTCTACCTTTGGGCCGCCACAAGATATAGCGGTCCAACATTAGGCCCCCACAGGGACTGTAGCGGTCCAACGATGGGCCGCCACACCTTGGGTCACGAAAGAACAAGCGGTCGTATATAGGGCCGCCAAAGAGGATGAGGCGGGCGAACCTTCGGCCGCCAGACCCAAAAAGCTTACAATGGTCAAAAACCAACAGTCAAAATGCCTCGAAGGCCATGCTGGCTGACTGGGCTTAGCGGTCGGACCTTCGGCCGCCACCTGGGCTCTGGCGGCTCATCGTGAGGCCGTCAAGCCCAACCCACACATGGAAAGATTGAAACGGTCGAATGGGGACCGCCTGAAGGATGTGGCGGTCACTGGAAGGGCCGCCACAGACCCTGAAAATCGAGAACAACGGAAAAACCCCAAATTTACCATTCCATGCCCCATTCACCCCTGGGTGAAGGGGAAACAAAAGGGCAACTTGTTCCCATGGCCCTAGTGCATCTTTTGATGCCCACAAATCACAAAAACATGCATTGAAATGCTAGATCATGCACTCACACCCCAAAACATGATTTTCCCTTCCCAGCTCAAAATAGCCCACACTCGACCTCGCCTCGGCCTAGGAATCACGGGGAAGGTAAATACCGAGTTAAGGACCGTCACCCTACCTCGGATTCACTCGAAACGTGGCGGATCACCGCCGATCCACGAAGAAAGCTTTTAGAACCCTTGAACCTTCACGAAATCCCACGAGCCACACGTCGCCACGATCGCCTCACCGCCGCTGTCGCCGCCACGCCGTCGCCTCACCGCCGTCTGCAGCCGGAGGGGAGTGTCGTCGGGGTCACGCCAGAGGAAGAAGAGGAAGGGGGACACGGTCGCTCACGGGAGAGAAGGAGGAAGAAGAAAGAAGAAGAAGAAAAGGAAAGGAAAAAGGAGGGGTATTTATAGAAAATCCTGATTTTCCAAAAAAATATGAAAAAATAGAAAAATATACCGACGCGATCGTTGGAACACGCTGATCGCCGTGGTACCATCCCTGAGTAGGTGAACGACTCGGTTTGCCCGCTACGGGGTTCCGTAGGTCATGTCAGGGAAAAACATGAGAAACCGCAGAACACGTTCTGGGACCTCCGAAACTGATCCGAAACGCACGGATCCGAACCCAAAAAAGTCCGAAAGATAATTCTGGGTAAAATGAGAACAAATTCTCTGAGAAAATAAATCCGGGACCCGAAAAGATGGATCCGAAAGGTCCGGGATATTACACGTCATGTCCTCTGTCAGTGCTTTGTCGGAGATTTCCGTTAGTTAGTTAGTCAGTTCTGACCTCCGGTGACACGTCCACTAGTCGTAGCCTTCTTACGGCACGCGTGTGCTGACCCACCCGGGAGTGGTGAAGCGGCTGACCCGAGAGAGACGGTTGTTAGGCTGGTTACCGTAGGGCCCCCACGCACAGCTGAGTCCGGGCTTCGGGGGAATAACCAGCTAGAGGACAGGCCTAGGGCGTATGGACTGAGTGTGCACACGGGGTTGAGGGCTTCGGGCCCACGCTGACGAGCGCGACCTCAGCCAGTCCTTATTTGTGGTCCTAGTTACTGAGTGTGTCTTTGTCTCCGCCTGGGGCGTCGTAGCTAGACACTTGTGACGCAGTGTAAGACGTCAGGGGATGCATCCAGTCGTTCTTCTAGTGGGTGGCGCTCCTGTCTACTAATAGGTACGGACTCAAGTTTTTACGGATCGAGGTTCAGTTGTATAGTGCGGTTAGTTAGATAGCTTTTCCGTTTATTTATTACTGCTTGTTGGTTCTACCGTACTCCTGCTAGGTAGTGTTACCTTCCGTGGTTATTCGCGTCTTTTGCCTCATTTTCTTCATTGTGCGGTGGGGGTCCGAGGGATCCCTACTGGGCCAATGAAATGAGGCTCACCCCTGCTTTTCAGGTGAGGCGGGGTCGTTGAGCGGCGTGGCGGAGTTTCAGCGTGGTTCTTCTAGCCAGGTTTAGTCGCCAGTCTGCTAGGGCCGGGGTATGCCCCGTGTAGTTGTACGTCGGGATATGCCCCGTGTAGTTGTACTTTTCCTTCTGTTGACTGTACTTTATTTGGACAAGAGATACGCTAGACCTTGTAGCAGTTTATTTATTTATATTATGCTGTGCAATTTATTTTAATTATTGTGCTATCTCTACAGTTATTTCAGCTTCTCTTGTACTCCCACACCATCCCTTTCACCCTTCCGAGTCGTCGGGCTCGTGGGTTGATGGGTCGAGATTCGAGGCGTGCCGGTTCCTTTCCGGTACTCGGATCCCGGGTCGCCACAGATATGCCATAAACAGCCTAAAATGGGGTAATGCAGGTTGCAAAGTGCATTAAGTTGTTATAATAGTATTCCGCCCAGTGCAACCAGTCAAACTAACTTCTTTGCTGCTGAGAGCAAAAGCACCTAAAATAGATCGCAAGACATCTATTTAAAACTTCTTTCTGTCCATCCGTTTGTGGATGGTAACCAGAGGACATGTGGAGCTGTACTCATTGAAGCCTGAACAATTCTTTCTAGAACTAACTTATAATTTTAAACATGGCATCCCTATCTGTCACAATAAGTATTGGCAAACCAGGTAGCTTGATAATGTGAGCTACAAATTCTCTAGCTACTATAACTGCAGTATGTGGGTGTTTAAGAGCCAAGAAGTGTGCATACTTCGATAGGCGATCAACAACAATCAGAATTGTTGTCTTGGAATGTGAAGAATGAAGACCCTCTATGAAATCCATGCTTACATGAGTCCAAATCCTCTCTGGAATAGGCAAGGGTTGTAAGTGTAAAACACCTAATTTTTTTAGAAATTATTCAGGAATTTTCTGAGATTAAAAATAATTATTAAGTATTTAACTATGCTTAATGGACTATTAAAAAGAATTAAGGGTTAATTAAATTTATTTAAAATTCCTATATTAACCAAAAGGTTAAGCCCAACTCAAATAGGCCCAAAGACCCAGTTCAAAGATCTTTAGGTCCAAGTCCACTTCTAGAGACATAATTAATTTGGATAAATAGGGGTCAAATAGTTGATAAATAAGAAAATTTGAAATTTTCGGAATAAGCGCCTAAACGCGGTCTATCCCATGACCGCTATATCATGATTGCGGTCTCCATTCGACTGCTACTATGTTCCGTAAATGGAGGTGTTAGAGGCGTAGAAAAATTAGATTTTTTCCATCCCAATCTCTATAATTCGAAGCTACCTGGCATGGAAACCTAGTTTAGCACTCTTGGGGATCGATCCTACTCTAATTTAGGACTCCAAGATCGATCTAATCCTTCAAACCCTAGCAAATCCTATAAATAGGACCCAGGTTCGACCTGCGCGAACCCTCATTTTGGCTCGCGTTGTTCGACGGTAAGTCATGGGTATTTCATGTTGGTCCTTTAGACTTTATTGTTCTCCTTAGTTTTTTCTAACTCCCCTCAAAATCTCATGCTAGGAGGACACGCCGTTAGAGAGTTAGAAGCCCTACAAGTTGCTGGTTCGCTATAGTCCGCACAGGAACCAGTGTGGCCGTCCAGCAAAGATCTAGAGATTGGAAGCCTTAATCGAGGTATTTAGAAGTTCATCATTTAGAACAATTTGTTAACCTTTATATCTTCTACCTACCCTCCAAGTTTCATGAATTTAGGTCAAGTGGTTAAGGAGAACGAGGGATGAGAAGTTGCTGATTTAGCACAGGACGTGCAGAAACTAGGGTCAACTTCCAGTCAGAAATTTGAAGTATAGGGATCGAATCAAAGGTTGGTTATCTCATGAAAAGGCTTAAACATCAAGTTAGGAGTAAAAGCCCTCTGCTTCCATGTGATTTCATGCGTTATACACGGAGTATTTCATGCATCTAGGTTATTTCTGCATGCATAGTCCTGAACCTTCTAATTAAAGATAAGAACTTTGGCATGATCCATGTATTTCCTTGCACCCTCTTCGTTATAGACATGCTCTTACATGTTTTCCATTTATTCCCCATGCTTTTTATGCATTTATTGCCCTAGGATAGGCCTTGCACTTGATAGCTATGTGCTGTCTGATGCAGGATAGAAACGGTCTACTAAGGACTGCTAAACTCTAATAGCGATTCCCAAATGATCGCTACTGTGTGAAAGCGGTCCCAAGAAGACCGCTACTATCAGAAACGGTCCTCATAAAACCACCTTTATACTTCAGTTTCCTGTACTCGGTTAACTCCAAACAGATTGCAGATTGATCCTATTATATATATGTTAAGCCTAGTTTATGAGGTTGTATTCCTAGTTATGACTTTACCTTTATGAACTTGGTTATATTGTTCATCCATCATGATAGATTTCATGTCCTTAATGTGTTTTAAACCTATTTTAAACTTATGTTATTTTCATGCCAAATCATATAGTTTGTATTAAATTGAATTTCCACATGGATTATGAGACTTGTTTTATGCATATTTCATCGATGTTTTTACACGATCCACTCTCATCTTTGAGTCTTTCATAAGTACATAGTGCGTACTCCGGTGTATGGCTATTAGTTACACGCACATATTAGGCACACGATCTTGGACTTGTGACCCTCCCCGTTGGATATTCATTCCACCAGACTAGGTGATCTTGTTTCAAGGCCTCCGTAAGTCTCCGCGAGCCTGGGATTCTCACTAGGACGCCGAGCTGGTAGTACCCTCAAAGCCCAATTGTCTAGAAAGCACTTATCGGCATTTTTTTGTGTCTAGGTAGTCGCGGCCATCAAGTGACCGCTACTGTCAATTAGCGGTCATCCCGTGACCGCGTTAGTCCAGATTTCACCATTGCGTCGACTCTTCTCTCTCTAGTGTCGACTCTGCCATAAAAACGGTCTGGGCATGACCGCCTCTCAAAGAAATGGCCCCAATATGACCATTTTATGTCTAAGTATTGATTAACCTAAGATTTGACCTAAGGGTTGATTTTCCTAAGTTCCTAGATGGTCTATTGATTATCTAGAACCTAACACCTTGTTTCAAAGCTAACTAACGAATTATAAAAGTTAAAGAACATGCTGTTATGTTGCCGAATTCTTTCCGTGGCATGAGCTTGTCCTTAATTCGTCTTTTTGAACTCCCATGATCTTAATTGGTGCATTCTTACCTTGATATTGATTATCATGAACTTATTGTTAAATTGTACATTACTGGCGGAACCTTATTGATATTTCTCGTAGAAACAGCTTGATTTATAACGTGAAGATGCACACTGGGCACTGATTGTGTCCAAGGGTTCTATGCTAGCCCCCTCGGCTAATTGTCAGAAACGTGCTGAAAATCATGGGGTACGATGCTACTAGCGTCGTATTGCGTTGGGAGTACTTATTTTTATAGACGAGTGAAAATCACGAGGCAATCTAGTGAAATTACATTCTTGCCTGTTAAGTGACTTTCCAATGCATAGCCTTTATGGTTATGAAAAGTATATTCTCGTTACATTCTTGCTCGTGAAAGGCCATATTTACATTCATGTTATATTCTTGCTTGATCATATTTCCAGTCTACTTGAACTCTCATATCTCGTCTTGATCATATCTTGTTACTTGTGTTACTTTAGTTTATACTGCATATTTATCATATTTCCTTTCTCTTATTTTCTAGAGCTAAAATGTTAAATACTTAAACATTGCCTTCATGTTGATACGAAGATACCTACTGGGCAAGTGTGCTCATTACCCTACTTTTTTAATATTTTCAAGACATTCTAGCAGGTCGGATTTAGATTATTCAAGTGATGGATCCGAGAGCGATTGATGGTTCGATAGAAGCCGTAGTTAGTCTAGTCAAGAGTCAATTATGTAATTTTCACTTTATTGAGTCTAGTTAGTCAAAGAGTCTTTGTAACCTTTTCGTTATGATTCAATAAAGTTAAGGTTTTTGGAATATACCCTCTTGTGTGCACTTTTATGTGGGAATGATTAGCGCTCTTATTGTTATTATCACTTGAGGCTTCTCTTGCTGGCTGTTACGTTCCCGATTAGTTCCGCTGCATAATCTCAGGGCGTGACAGTTAAAGTGGTATCAGAGCCTAGGCATAAGTAAGTCCTAGAAAAATGCATGTCATAGGCTAAGTCCAAGGATTAAGGACCTACACCTATGAACTAGGAAAGAAATTTCCAAATCCATGAGAGATCGGGTAGAGCCCGGGATGAGATAGTTATTTAGAATTTAATCCTTAGGTAAAATCCCAAGAAATAACTAATTGCTTATTCCTTTCAGAAACTTCACTCTTACAATGGCCACTGAACGTGCCGCAAATCGTGCTAATTGGGAAGCGATGCAACAAACGGTTGCAGGTCTTACCCAAGCCCTTCAGACTGTGGCCCAAGCTGGCGCCAAGGCTGGCGTAAAAGATTTACACGGTAATTTCCAGAGTATGAATCCTCCACGATTCTCTGGATCTTATAACCCCGACGAGGCGGAGAATTAGATCGATGAGATGAATAGAATATTCGATGTCATGCAATGCACCGACCAAGAGAAGGTCCATCTCGCTACATTCTAATTGAATAAAGACGCCCGTACTTGATGGAAGGGACAACCTCAAAATGATAAACTTACATGGGAGGAATTTCTTACACTCTTCCGTGCAAAGTACTTCTTCGAGCACGTCAAAGAAAGAAAGGCCGCCGAATTCGCCTCTCTTCGCCAAGGCATGATGTCCATGGCAAAATATGAACTTCAATTCTCTCAGCTGGCACCATATGCTCTTTGTTTGGTTAGCACGGATCTCTTGAAAGCTAATCGATTCATGGATGATTTAAGGCCCGACTTTATTCAACAACTTGGGCCTCTAAATATCCGTACATATGCGGAGATGGCCCAACGAGTGCATTTATGTGAAAGGACCCTGGAGAAGGTAGAGAAGTTCCGGGGGAAAGAAGAAAAGTCAAGCCGAAAACATGATAGGCGAGAGAAAAAAGAAGAAAGGTTTAGCATCACGGAGGATGACGAACCCCATCATAACAAGAGGTCCCGCAATGGGAATGGTAATAGAAAAAGAAATAGTAATGGAAGAAGGAATGAAAATGGCAATGGCAATGAAAAAGTAAAAGAGTTAAGGAAGAAGAAGAAAAGTAAGTCATGGCGGCTTGCTCATTATGTGAGAAGTTCGGGCACACGGCCGAAGAATGTTGGAAGCATCTCGGCGCTTGTCTCAAATGTGGAAGTCGGGAACATCACTTGCCCACGTGTCCTCTCATAAAGGAACAATCTTCAAGGGATAACAATGGACGCGGGCGACGAGACCGACTAAATTCCATCTTGGACGGGGAAGGTAAGACGATCGAAGGTACCATCTTGACTTATTTATATATTAGCATTGCCTTAAGTATCAGTCTAACTAATTAAAACATACTCTCCATAAAACTCATTGTCACACCCCAAATCGATGGCAGCGGAACGCATTGCTCGGAACGTGACAGCGATACAGTCATGTCAATCAGAGCAAACACATAAGACCAGCATTGACAAAAGTAAATTTTATTGATCTAAACTTGTCATTACAACTTATTGACTCAATTTTAACATAGAAGAAAAGGAAAAGGACGACGCACCAACATGACTTTGACATGACAAATTAGATAGAAGACACCATACTAGACTCAAGAAAAGTAAAAGACACAGGTCATCTAGTTTCCAGAGCTCTCTTACACACTTGCCCTTCCCATTTGAGTCTCGGTCTCGATAGTCACCTGATTACCTGAAAAATGTTGGAATAAAACTAGGTGAGCAAATGCTCAGTAGGAATTATATCTCAATAATAAGGTTGCTTTAAGTAAGTTACATGTTACAGGAACTATAAAAGTATGGCTATGCATGAATGATCGCAAGATGAAACGGAATATAAATCCATTGAGCAGAATATGGAATTACTAGCAAAAGGAATAAGCAAAGCTTCAAGGGATTATTAAGCACGTAATAATTGTATAATGTCACGAGATATTGGCTATTTAAAGTTATAGCAAGTACCACGTCGAGTCAAGTACGTCAAGTAATGTCATGTATTGTTACGAGAGAGAGAATGTGGAATGCCATTAAAATCTAGAAAGTCCTGCACTTCGGTGCAATGCCACACCGTGATCAATCAACTCCCATGGACACAAGTACTTTCGGGTGCTCCTCCCAAGACCAGATCAGACCATATATGTGCCAGCATTGAGTCATGTATATATTTCTAAACATCCACTATACTTTATAGCCAATGTAGAGTTCCAAGGAACAAGCCATTGTAGGATGATAAGGTAGAGTTTACGTAATTAAAGGAATTCAAGAGCAAAATTTTAAGTAGGGACTAACTTGTGATAAAGTCCATGCAAAAAGCATGACAAGCGAAAAACATGGTAATTGGCACCCATCTGGGTAGCCACCGATTACAGAATTGGTGCCCTACAGTAGGTCACCCATTCTGTGAGGCAGACAAGGCAGAAGAATAGGCGCCAATGCACAGAGGCGCCCATTCAATTGGTGACACTTGGACTGGTCGCCCATTCCAGGGTACAGACAAAACTTATCACAGAGGCCGGAACAGCACCCTATGAGTGGCCGAATCGTCACGTTTCTACAGAGTGACGTGACATACAAGGGTTTCAAGGTTTTTAGGGTACAACCTGTTTGGCTGCATTAAGGAAATCCAAGGCTAGCGTAGTCTTATGGAGGTCCCCATGATGAAATCACCAGTCCGAAGGAAGGAATATCCCATGGAGGGTTCAAACATCACTGAGAGTTGAGGTGTAAGCAAGAAACGTCGTGAAATAGGGACTATATCTATGGAATGAGATAACCGTGCCAAGAAGACCCGCAGTATGGGCCAGAAAACACGAAGAAAACTGTGAGGTAGAAAATCAGTACTCAGGAAATTGGCGTCTATTCAGACGTCGCTATATCTAGAAATAGCGGCTCTCGAAAAGGTCGCTCAATCTTATATTTAACAGAAATCTAAATTAAAATACTAAGAATTAACGATTCTGTGAACGGACGCTAATTCTAGTAGATTTCAAAATTCAACAGAATTTAATTAGAATTGGCGACCGCATACGACGACGCTCAATCTATAAATAACATCCATTACTGTGTCGCAAATTCATGATTTTCCATATTCTTTTATATTTTACTATGTTTTAAGAAATAAGGCCTCCTTGCAAGTGCTTTCATTTTTTAACTGGCGACTTCATGTCAGTCGCCCATTCGTTTACTGATACGCATCGTGCAGGAACGTTTATAGACTCATGATACTATTCATTTCTTTTAATTGTTCATGAATAGTAGCACTTTGCTATTTACATGAAATTTCTAGAAACTGTAGACATGGATTGCTAGAGAAAAATATAGGGAATCTAGAAACATGCTCATGCAAAAATTTTAACGTAAGGTTTCATAGATTTAAAAATTTTAAACATGGGTAATTATTAATTCTGTTTATAGTAGTCGCTCATTAATGGGCGACCAGAAGACTGTCGCAGATTCTCAATTTGCGACCTTCTGTGAGGTCGTTCATTAATAGACGGCCAGTACTTGGTCGCTATTTTCATGCAGGACATAAAACTTAAAAGACTACGTAAACTGAATAGCATGAGACTTGAAACTATGATAATTTGATTATATGCATGCACTACACTTATACTATGGGTTTGTACTTCAGATCTTGAGAAAACCTACCTTTGTTGGGTTGATGAGAATGACGAACGTGAGGAGAAGATGAGAAGAACAAGTAGCAACACCAACCGCAACTGCAACAGGAGGGAAAAATGATGGAAAGAGCAACTGTAGTAGCATCAGGAATACGATTGAGGGAGAAGAAGAAAAGGCTTCTTCGTTGCACTATGGCAGCCGTAGTCAGCTCGAACGGATAGCAGGAGGACGATGCCCTTCTTCACGCTTACGATCGAGGAAGAAAGATGGACGACGACGGCAGCACGGAAGGAAGACGTAGCAAGATGCAGCGATAGGAGGAATATGTTGTAGGGAAAGAAGAAGAGCAACTGCAGCAATAGCAATAACAGCTCACGTCCACGCGAAGGAAGAAGAGGAAGAAGTACGGCAACAACGGCCGCACGCATAGAAGCAGCAGCAACAGGCCGGCAGCTGCAGCATGAGCAACGGAAGAAGACTTCTTCCCACGACAATAGCGGCAGGAGGAAGGAGTAGCAAGGCGGTCCACGAACGAGTGCAGCGAAAGGATGCTCTCGCGTCCAACAGGCTTGTATTTATAACGAAGAAGGGATTCCTATGGGGTCAGAGTCCTAATGGGGCTAGAATTCCATTGGAAGCAATGCCATCACGTTTCGTTTCTGATGACTTCGCACCTGCCAAAACATCAACCGCCTACTCTTATTAGATTCAAAACCCTAACTCCTTTCCATGCAACTTCGAACATGTAGAGGTTAAAGGTTTTCTGTGTTTGCCAAGAACCCATTAAGTGTTGATATATTTATATATATATCGTTATCCTGCCAACCCCTTCTTTGCTTATATATCTATATATATATATATATATATATATATTCAAGGTCCATGCAATTGTGACGTGTGTGTTGGGTACTTAAGAGCCCATTATGTGTTAACACCCTCTAAATACATGAGGTCCATATATATATATAAATATGGGTTTAGTATTATTGGTTTTTGGGTTTCATTAATTTGGGCTGGGCCCATTAGGCTTATTGATGTATAAGGCCCCTTAGCTAGGTTTGAGTGTATGAATTGGCCTCAAATGCCAAGCCCATTTTCTCATAAAGTTATATTAATCTTATTTATTTATTTAGTGTGGGCTAGTCATGATATATATACTAGGGTCTTTATTAATTTAGTGTTTTATTAAGGTAGAACTTCATCTAGGGATTTTATTTTCTTATAATTTTATTGATTTATCTACCTTGTTAATCATTGCCCTTGTCTTGGGTATAGAGGCAGGTTTCAATATTTATTCTAAAGGGAAATATTAACTAGCCATATTTATTTATTCTAAAGACAATATACTCATGTTTTTCAAATATTATTAACGATTTCTTAGAGGTATATTTAGATGGCGGTTTGCGACCGCGGGGGAGTCATTTGTCGTTTTGTCCTTGCGGCGGGGTTGTAGACTCGCTTTTTACGGAAGGTCGAGATAGGTTGACTAGGCATGCGGGGATTCTGGGGGTATTTGTTGGATACGGACTGAATAGATCTAGAGGGGGGGTGAATAGATCTTTCCCCCTTTTTGATAATTTACTGACTATCGACCAGATGAGCTACTGGTAATTAATGAATCATAGAACTAATGCGGATAGTAAAGATGCAAGCATACGTATAGGAAATCAAACACACACAAGCACACCACAAGAAAGGATTTTTAAGGTGGTTCAGTCTCTTCCTGAGACTTACATCCACCCCTTGCTTAACTCAAGCAAGGCTTCACTATGAGAATCTCTGATCTCAACCAAAACACAGCTGACACACAGCTTGTACCTGCTGACACACAGCTTGATTCTGCTGCCTCACAGCTTGACAATAATTGTAATCAGAAATGAAAAGATGATAAGAACAGGTGATGAAAGACAGGACTGAATATTGGCGTGTGTAGAAGAATAGGTGTTCAGCCTGGGACTTGATCACGCTTATGAAGAAGCCTAGACTCCCTGTTGATCTTCCAGTCAGTTGCCTTCGATTGTTCTGCTGCTGGAGATCACACAGTCTTGAGCTAAGTCTTCCTTCTGCAGCAACGAGATTGCCTTTAACCTTTCTGCAGATTTTTGATTGGTGGAGAGCTCCTTCTTCCTCTTCTGTGTGTATCTTTCTTGGCTTCTATTCCGTGCTCTCTCACCGCTTCCTTCTTCGTGATTAGTTGCCTTATATTCTTCATATAGCTCTTTTTATTTTCAAGAATAAAGTTCTTCCCGCTCAATTTTCAGATCAAGCGCCAATCTGCTAGAAAACAGGGATCGGTTTAAATCCAATCGTTAGAACAAGTTTGACCACTTCTAAGCAAGATTGTTTCCTTGATTCCCGTGCGGAAGCTTATCTCCTGAGCAGCCCAACAACCTGCAACAACCATCTGCAGGTTTTAAGGAACCAAAACAGAATTCGGTTAGAGTTCGGTTTTGGACGATATATAAACCCGTGGTCGACCATGACCCTGTCGCTGGTCGACAATGGGCAGTCCCCAGACGGCCGGTTCTTCTGGCTGAAACTCACGTCGCCCGTTGGTCGACCACAGCCTGGTCGCTGGTCGACAGGGGGCAGTTTCCAGATGGCCAGCAGTTCTGTCTGTTGCTTCTGTCTTTTCTGTGGTCGACCAGAGGCGGGGCTTTGGTCGACAGCCAAGATGCTTCCAGAAGACAGATGATCTGATGCTTTTCTGGTTGAGTTCGTTGGTCGACCATAACCACTTCCCTGGTCGACAAGCGACCTTTGACACTTCTTCTGATTTGTTGATTCCACTTGGATTTCAGTGGACCTGAAATTACTTAACTTATCAGAGGTAAATTGAATGAGTCCAATACTTTGAAGGAACAATCAAACCACTTGTATTTGTTATGAAACAAGATAGAACTTGATTAATCAAACATATCCTATTGTCATCATCAAAACCAAGGGATGCACAACATTCTCCCCCTTTTTGATGATGACAACCATGAGTCATTGTGACAAACAACAGATTATAAAATTCATTTGATATTGCATGCAAGGCTATCATAGCACAGATTTCATTCAGTCAATTCGTTTGATGTGTCTTTCAAAAATAATAGCACTAATTACATGAGAGACTCAAAAAAGGATAAAGACACTGAGGACACGTAGACAAAGTAAATTTGACAATCTAGACTCACATCTAGACACACAACTAGACACACAATGACACATAAAGTCCTATCTCCCACTTTGTCAACAGCAAAAAGAAGATCATTTGAACAATCCCTCTGAGGAGGATGAGGAGGTCTCTGGCTTCACGTTCTCTGCCATGCGATCCAGCTTGTCAACAATGTGGGCATAGGAGAGCCTGAGCTTCTGGATCTCTGAGATAGTATCCTTGTGATACTTCTCATTCTGCTGGGTTGTGATCTCGATACGGATTCCCATCTGATCGGACACTTCACCGAGGGTCCTTACTAGTCTGTTGAACCGAGAACTAGCCTGGTCAGAGTGTTCCTTCTGCTTGATGAACCTGGCCTCCATCTGTTGTTCCAGCCGTTGGACTTTCTGCTCCAAGCGTCCAGTGGCAGCATTGACATTCTCTTGAAATGATTGGAGTTGGGTGGTGAGAGAAGATAACTGAGATGCCATCTGGAGGAGCACGCCATGAGATTCAGGGTGGGAGATAAATGCTGGTGGTGGAGCAGAAGTAGAGGGAGTGGAGGTAGGTGGTACTGGTGTGGGTTGAGCAGAATGTGATGGAGCTTGGGTAGTTTGAGCAGATGGGGATTGAGCTGGAGGGGCAGCAGTGCCTGGCTGCCAGAGCACTAGTGAAAGGGACGATGGTGGATGGGCAGCAGTGGTGGTAGTAGGTGTAGCTTGAGGCACCATTGGTGACGGTGTGACAGCAGGGCTAACCTGTATAGGTGAATGAGGTGGAGAAGAGGGTGGCACTGGATCCTTTGCTTTGCCCTTGGAAGGGAGAGTGCGCTGAACATGGTCTCCGACCTTCTTAAATCCCAAGAATGTGGTCACGAAGTGAAAATTGTAGACGTGCCATTTGGGAATGACAATGCTTGGGCTGTGAGGAGAAGGTATGTTGGCTGCTTTCAGAATGGAAGTGATATGAGCAGCAAAAGGAAGAGAATTCAGGGGATAATGTAGGATGCTTCTGAGGGAATTCAAAAGGAGTGTGGTTAGGCGAATAGGCTGGCGAGTGATGAGGCCATGGAGTATAAACAGATGGAGGCGACTCACTTGATCTCTGGCGCCTCCTCGAGGTTGTATGATGGTGGTGATGATGTGGTGAAGCAAACGATGAAGAGGAGGGAAGGTATTAGCATTGAGGTACTTGGGAAGGACCTCAGGGGCTGGCTTGCCAGTGACCACTGCATGTGCTTCTCGGAGGTCGAAGTCCTCATGGTTGAAAACAGCTCCAAGTCTGGGAGTCTTCAGCGTCATGTGGAGAAGCTTGACGTCGAGTCTGATGACTTCCCCTTGAACTACGGTGTAGAGCTGACTGTCCACGACTTGCAGGTTGTGGTAGAATTCTTGCACAAGCTGGGGCGAGTACGAATTGTGCACTGAAACGAACGTAGTCCACTCTTGAGCTTCAAAAATTGGCAGTAGATCTGGGAACATCTCCATCAGCTTGTCATCGGAGAAATCGACGATCCTTGGTTGCAGAACTGTCCGTGGCTTGAGAGCTCCAGAAACGGGATGCACTGCGGGTTCCTCTGAAGCTGCTGATTGTCTGCCTGGACCAGGTTCATCAGCCGTGGTCGACCTGTGAGGGGCCGATGGCGAACCCTGTGCGGCCCGCGACTTGGATCGCTTGGACGGCATCGAAGCTGCGGCAGGGGCCTGATCTCTTCTACGCTTAGAGGAACTTAGAGCGCGCTTGGGAGACATTGTGAAGGGAAGCGAGATAGAGGCGAGAGAGAGGCGAGAAAAGAAATCTGGAGAAGATGAAGTTGGGAGCGGGCTAGGGCTGCGGATGGGAAAATTTCAGGGACCCAGCCGAGACAATTTATAGGGTAGGGCATTAAGGCTGGCCCTTAATTGTTAGGGCAGTGAACCATCGCGATGCAAAGAACGAGCGGTCACGATTAATCAGCATAACTCATATTTTGGGAAATTATTGAAGTGTACCCCCTTTCTTTAATAAGACAATTAAGTAACCTTTCCTCCCTTTCTCAAAGACCACCTTGTGACAAATTCGAGTGGGTCTTGTGGTTCAAAGAATTTGAAAGTATTGCCCCAATAAATTGACTCCCCATATCCACTTTCTTACTCACGGCTCCTTAAACTTATAATATTGTTCATGAGATAATTTTACTAGTTGAACAAGCTGAACAGTGTTTTATGCCTCTATTTGCATATAGTGCATTAGGTCAACCATTTTTGTTGCCTTTTCGTTTTGAAATATTTAAGAGCTGTGGTCAGGTTTATCACATGCTTTTCCACACGAGGAGACACGCTTTTTACACGCCAGAAACCCCGGCTACTTAGCATGCCTAACCATTCCATTTTTAACTGGGACACACTTTTTATCCGTGAGGATATACGTTTATCAGACGCCAATATCCCCAGTTACTCAGGATGCCCAATTAATAATTTTGAGAGTGGCAGAGGTAGATTGAGTCTTCATGACATACATGTCTCCCACTTAATTTTTCAGCCAATTTTGCTTTGTGATAGAGAACAGTAGTTTCTCAGAACTCAGTCCATTGCTCTACCAAGAAGGCAGAATTATGGCGTATTCCATATACATTCATGCTATAGCAGCGTTTATTTTCACTGTCCAACACAGACACAGGTAGAGAAACAGTCTCATTACTAAAAACATAAGTTCTCAATAGTCTTGAGTCAGAGTCATAGTTATGGTTTGAATTTATTGCAGTAGTACAGGTCAAATTCTCATTACTACACTTAACCTTTACTCTCATTGATGACTTTGGTGATTTTCTTGTAAGATATGGTTAGGTTGTTCAATGATTTATTAAGGAATGAGTTTACACTTTTTACTCCCCCTCAATTTGTGAGTCCTTGCTGAAGATAGAAAACAATAAGTTGGCCACAAAGAGATATAGAGACACAAGGAATAGGAAGTGTGAACAAGGATGAGTGAGTAAAGCAAAACTGAGCTCAGAGTCCAAAAAAGTTCAGAAGATTTCCCACCAAAGCCAGCAGCTTGATTAGATCCAATTTCCCTTTTTCAGGTCCTTTGTCGACCATGGAGTGGCCTGTGGTCGACCTTTGTGCTGACACAGAACCTGCCTGTTGAGAAGACTGCGTTCTGACAAACCTGTTGTCGACCATTGGATCGCCTGTGGTCGACAGCTGCGAATTCCCAGAGCTAACTATTTCCTGTCCTGATGCCTTGGTCGACCAGCGCCTTGTCTGTGGTCGACCACAAGAGATGAGCCGTAGAGAACCAGTATTCTGTAGAACTTGCTGAAGTAGCACCCGACACAAGACTTTCCAAACTCAAAAACTTGACCAGTACTAGAGACCTAGTTGACATAACTTAGACAGAAATGACAGAATCTATGCAGTGAACACATGAATATGATTATTTCAAGAATTTTCAGGAGAAATTCTACAAATTCCTAACTCCCTTCTTAGAGTTGAAAATCTGTCATTGTTAAGGGGTTTTGTGAAAATGTCTGCCAGTTGTTTTTCAGTTTCTACAAAATGAAGCATGAAATTTCCTTTGGAGACCTCATCTCTTAGAAAGTGATGACGGATCTCAATGTGTTTTGTCCTAGAGTGTTGAATGGGGTTTTTAGACAAATTAATAGCACTAGTGTTGTCACAGAAAATAGGTGCACATCCAAGATCTACATTGTAGTCTTGGAGTTGATGTTTTATCCACAAAACCTGTGTACCACAGCTCCCTACTGCGACATACTCAGCCTCAGCAGTGGAGAGTGCCACAGAATGCTGTTTTTTAGAAGCCCATGATATTAAACATCCACCTAATATTTGACAATAACCACTAGTACTCTTCCTATCAATTTTGCAACCAGCATAATCAGCATCTGAATATGAAATTAAATCTAGTTTGCAATAAGTAGGATACCATAAACCCAATTCTTGGGTACCGGCAAGGTAACGAAGGATACGCTTGACAGCCCCTAAATGTGAATCTCTAGGGCTAGATTGATATCTAGCACACATGCATACACTGAACTGAATGTCTGGCCTAGAGGCAGTTAAATATAGTAGGGATCCGATCATACCTCTGTATTTCTTAGCATCTACCATGTTACCTTTTACATCAGCCTCCAATGTTGCATTTGTCCCCATGGGTGACTCTATTGGTTTGCAGCTCTCCATGCCAAACTTTTTCAGCATCTCCTTTATGTACTTGGATTGATTTATGAAGTAGCCTTCTCTACATTGTAGAATCTGCAATCCAAGAAAGAACTGTAAATCACCCATTAAACTCATTTCAAACTCATTGGTCATTAGATTTGCAAATTCAGTACATAATGAAGCTTCAGTGGATCCAAACACAATATCATCCACATAGATTTGCACAATTAGTATATTCTTATCTTGGGTCTTGGAGAATAATGTTTGATCAATTTTACCTCTTGTGTAGCCCTTTTTGGTGAGGAATGAACTCAGTCTGTCGTACCATGCCCTAGGAGCCTGCTTTAAACCATACAAAGCCTTATGCAGTTTAAAGACATGATTAGGAAGATCATCATTTTCAAAACCAGGGGGTTGTTCCACAAAGACTTCTTCCTTTACAAAGCCATTTAGAAAGGCACTTTTTACATCCATTTGCTGCAATTTAATTCCATGGGACGCCGCAAATGCTAACAATATTCTAATGGCTTCTAACCTTGCAACTGGAGCATATGATTCTTCAAAATCAACTCCAAATTCTTGGTTATACCCCTTAGCCACCAACCGAGCCTTGTTCCTCATAACAACTCCTTCTTCATTAAGCTTATTTTTATAAACCCATTTGGTTCCAATAACAGGATGAGATGAGGGTCTGGGAACAAGTTTCCAAACCTGATTTCTTTCAAATTGATTTAATTCTTCATGCATGGCATTTATCCAAGATTCATCTCTTAAAGCTTCCTCTACATTTTTAGGCTCAACTTGAGATACAAGGGCTAGCTGATCTAATTCATCAACTGTTTTAAGCTGAGATCTAGTTTTCCTCGGTTCATTAATTCCTCCAATGATGTTATCTAGAGGATGATCTCTGAGAAATCTCAGATTTTCAGAATTGTTACCTGGGATGATCTCTCCTTCGGGTTGATCATTGGAATCACCTTGCTTTGGTTCTGCTTCAGTCTCCATTGGTTCCTCTTTGCCTTCCAGAAATTCCCCATCTTCATCTTTGCCTACCTGTCCAGTTTTGTCAAAGTCATTATTTTCATCAAATGTGATATGTGGGGATTCTTCAACTAGCTGATCTTTGGTGTTGTAGACTCTATAGGCTCTTGATCGGTCAGAGTATCCCAAGAAGATTCCTGGGTCACTCTTTGGTTCAAATTTGTCCAATGATCTCTTGTCATTGTTATGAATAAAACACCTTACACCGAAGATCCTAAAATGAGCTAGAGATGGCTTCTTACCTTTGAACACCTCATATGGAGTTTTCGCACTAGATGGTCTTACCATTGCCCTGTTTACAATATAACATGCTGTATTGACCGCCTCAGCCCAAAATCTTCTTGGAAGATTGGCTTCAACTAACAAGGTTCTGGCCATTTCAACAAGTGTGCGATTCCTTCTTTCCACCACTCCATTTTGCTCTGGCGTCCTTGGTGAGGAGAACCTGTGATTTATTCCTTTGTTCCTGCAGAATTCATCAAACTCTGAATTTTCAAATTCTCCCCCATGATCAGATATTATTGAACACACTTTGGACTTACCATCCTGCTTCATTCTTCTGTAAAAATCCTGAAATTCATGAAAGGCATCGTTTTTATGTGATAAAAATATTACCCATGTGAATCTAGAGAAATCATCAACTAGTACATAACCGTACCTCTTACCACTAAGACTAGCAGTTCTTGTTGGGCCAAAAAGGTCCATGTGCACAAGTTCTAGTGGTCTAGAAGATTGACTTTCAGTTCTACCTTTGAATGATTTTCTTGTTTGCTTACCTTGGGTACATGATTCACATACTTTGACATTTTGAGCAAACGAAATTTCAGGTAAACCAGAAACCATTTTATTCTTAACCAATTTGTGCAGCACCCTGTAGCTAACATGCCCTAGCCTTCGGTGCCACAACCAAGTCAGGTCCTCCTTCTTGGCGGTGAGGCACAAGTTGGAGTGGGCTGGATCATCCAAGTCTATCATGTAGACATTATTTACTCTCTTGCCCATAAACTTAACTTTAGCCAAATTTGGTTCAAGAATTTTACAGATCTTAGAATCAAAGACTACTTGATGGCCTTTGTCGCATAGCTGACTGATGCTTAGAAGATTATATTCCAGGCCATCCACTAGCAGTACATCTTCAATGCAATTTGTAGATGTCTTACCTACCTTACCTTTCCCAATGATCTTGCCTTTGTTATTTCCTCCAAATGTCACATGTCCTCCATCTTTTGAGTTTAGCTCGGAGAATTTTGCCTTGTCCCCTGTCATATGTCTTGAGCAGCCACTATCTAAGTACCACTTGTTGTGTATAGCTGCCAAACACACCTGCATCACAAGTTACACAGAAACTTTTGGACCCCAATGGTACCCGGGTCCAAGATAGCTTGTGAAATTATGAAATTGCTGCAGTAATCCTTTGGGAACCCAGATTCTGTTAGAGCAGTGTAAATTTTTATTTCTGAACTTGTTCAGGTTGGGTTGCTTTTGTTCTAAAGCTTCTTTAATCTGAGTCCACCTTTGTGTATTCAAGTTTTCATTTTGTTTTACCCGAGAAAACCTGTGATTTCTGTTTGCTTGTCTGGCCATGGTCGACTTTTGGTATGTCTGTGGTCGACCATCGCGTCTCCAGAACTCAGCGTCTGTTCTGGCAGCACCTCTGGTCGACATCTGGTGTACCTGTGGTCGACCACTGCTTCTCCAGTAACCAGCGCCTGTTCTGGCAGATCCTCTGGTCGACAGATGAAGGGTCTGTTGTCGACCAGCCTGTCTCCAGACATCTTGTTTTCCAGATTTATGTCTTTTAACTTGGTTTAGTCCTTGGTTTGTTTGGTGATTTCTGTGAATTTGGGTTTCTTGTTTATTATTTTGAATCTTATATTGATTGACTGTTTTCTCTTTAAAATTTCTCTCTTCCTTGGTGACATTGTTCCTTTTGGAGGAGCATTCAGCTACATCCTCTTGTTTATCTTGGTATAGATTAATCAGGGGCCTTTTTCCTTTTGAGTCAGCAATCCCAGTTACGGTTTTTATTTGGAATTCCTTTTTAGCCGTAGGATTGTATCCTAACCCTTCTTTTTGAAAGTTTACTTTTATTCCCAAGACAGCATTTAAGTTTTCTTGACCTTGAGTCATTTTTTCCAAGATCTCCTGTTTGTTTTTCAGGTCACTCTTAATTCTTTCTATTTCTCTTAGGAGTTGGTTGTTTTCTTCCTTGAGTGAATTGTTTCTTTCTTGACTTAACTTAGTTTCCTGTTCATATTCTTGAGTCTTTAGTTTTAACTCATCAATGTCGTTTTTTAGCATTTTATTCTCTTCGGACATTCTCTTGTGGTTTTCTTCATCTAAGTCCATTTGATTCAGCTTGTTTTTCAGTGACTTGATTTCCATTTCTAGTTCAGTTTTGTTTTCCATTGAATTGCTGTCTTTATTCAGTTGACTGATCTTCTTCTTCAAATGTTTATTTCCTTTCTTATTCTTTCATAAGTATCAAGCAATTCTGAATATACTTCTTCCCAATCCGAACTAGAGAAGTCTTGAAATGGGGAACTTACCTCAAGATCACTGTTGTCTCCCTTGGCCATCAGACAGAGCTTTCCTTCTTCTTCCTCGGAAGTTGTTTCCTCTTCACTGCTCTCTTCCTCCTCACTCCAAGTGCTAATCATCGCCTTGGGTTTCTTGCCTTTCCACTTGAAGCTTGATTTCTTAGGAGCTTCTGGACATTCAGCCTTCATATGTCCAGGCTGCCTGCAATTGTAGCAAATGAGTTTGTTAGAAGGAGCCTTATGTTTATCAGATTTAAACTGGGATGACTTCCTTACCATGCCCTTTGGATTTCTGAATCCTTTACCTTCCTTCCGCAGGAATTTTTTAAATTTTCTTGTAAGCATGGCTAGCTCACCAGATTCTTCACATGAGCTAGATGAGTCATCATTGTCAGACACCTCAGAGGTGCTTGTCTTAGTCTTTAGGGCAAGTTGCTTCTTTTTCTTGCCCTCATCTTCCTTTCTCTTCAGATTGACCTCATAGGCCATCAGGGATCCTACTAACTCATCCACTGTCATTGTTGTGAGATCCTTTGAGTCCTCAATGACTGTGGCCTTGGTATGCCACATCGATGTGAGAGACCTTAAAATCTTCCTCACTAATTCCTGCTCTTTGTATGTCTTCCCTAAGCTCTTCAAGCCATTAGTCAATTGTACTAATCTGGCATACATCTCAGAAATACTTTCATCATTTTTCATCCTAAACATCTCATATTCTGAGACTAGCATATTTGCTTTTGTCTCTCTTACCTCGGAAGTACCTTCGTAGATTACCTTTAGACGATCCCACATTTCTTTGGCTGTTGCGCATTGGGAAACTCTTGAGAATTCTGTGGGGTGTAGTGAGCACTGCATCACGTTCATGGCTCCCCAGTTGACAGTTGATTTCCTGACCTGTTCTCTGGTCCAGGTTTCTTCATCTTCCGGTAGCTCAAAAGGTCCGCGGCTCACTACCCTCCACATCTCGTGGTCTTGCGCACGTAAGAACACCTGCATACGATTTTTCCAATAAGAATAATCAGTTCCATCAAAATATGGAGGTCTAGTTACAGAGTGCCCCTCAGCTATGAGGCTTTTAGAGTTCAGTCCGCCCGGTCTCTCCTGGTTGTTAGACCACATTTTTGGAGAACCTGCTCTGATACCACGTGTTGGATACGGACTGAATAGATCTAGAGGGGGGGTGAATAGATCTTTCCCCCTTTTTGATAATTTACTGACTATCGACCAGATGAGCTACTGGTAATTAATGAATCATAGAACTAATGCGGATAGTAAAGATGCAAGCATACGTATAGGAAATCAAACACACACAAGCACACCACAAGAAAGGATTTTTTAAGGTGGTTCAGTCTCTTCCTGAGACTTACATCCACCCCTTGCTTAACTCAAGCAAGGCTTCACTATGAGAATCTCTGATCTCAACCAAAACACAGCTGACACACAGCTTGTACCTGCTGACACACAGCTTGATTCTGCTGCCTCACAGCTTGACAATAATTGTAATCAGAAATGAAAAGATGATAAGAACAGGTGATGAAAGATAGGACTGAATATTGGCGTGTGTAGAAGAATAGGTGTTCAGCCTGGGACTTGATCACACTTATGAAGAAGCCTAGACTCCCTGTTGATCTTCCAGTCAGTTGCCTTCGATTGTTCTGCTGCTGGAGATCACACAGTCTTGAGCTAAGTCTTCCTTCTGCAGCAACGAGATTGCCTTTAACCTTTCTGCAGATTTTTGATTGGTGGAGAGCTCCTTCTTCCTCTTCTGTGTGTATCTTCCTTGGCTTCTATTCCGTGCTCTCTCACCGCTTCCTTCTTCGTGATTAGTTGCCTTATATTCTTCATATAGCTCTTTTTATTTTCAAGAATAAAGTTCTTCCCGCTCAATTTTCAGATCGAGCGCCAATCTGCTAGAAAACAGGGATCGGTTTAAATCCAATCGTTAGAACGAGTTTGACCACTTCTAAGCAAGATTGTTTCCTTGATTCCCGTGCGGAAGCTTATCTCCTGAGCAGCCCAACAACCTGCAACAACCATCTGCAGGTTTTAAGGAACCAAAACAGAATTCGGTTAGAGTTCGGTTTTGGACGATATATAAACCCGTGGTCGACCATGACCCTGTCGCTGGTCGACAATGGGCAGTCCCCAGACGGTCGGTTCTTCTGGCTGAAACTCACGTCGCCCGTTGGTCGACCACAGCCTGGTCGCTGGTCGACAGGGGGCAGTTTCCAGATGGCCAGCAGTTCTGTCTGTTGCTTCTGTCTTTTCTGTGGTCGACCAGAGGCGGGGCTTTGGTCGACAGCCAAGATGCTTCCAGAAGACAGATGATCTGATGCTTTTCTGGTTGAGTTCGTTGGTCGACCATAACCACTTCCCTGGTCGACAAGCGACCTTTGACACTTCTTCTGATTTGTTGATTCCACTTGGATTTCAGTGGACCTGAAATTACTTAACTTATCAGAGGTAAATTGAATGAGTCCAATACTTTGAAGGAACAATCAAACCACTTGTATTTTTTATGAAACAAGATAGAACTTGATTAATCAAACATATCCTATTGTCATCATCAAAACCAAGGGATGCACAACAGTATTGAGAAGAAGGTAGAGAGAACGATGGGAACGCATTGGAAGGTATGGCGTATGGTTCATCATTCTGGGAGACTGGGACAGGGATGGATGGGTGGAATGCGGGCGTGCCAGTCGATTTCTCGACGATCACCTATGGAACCGAGGATTGATCGGGGAAGCGTCGCCCGGACTCGGCACGTGGCTCGAGGGATCGGGTGACACGTGGATAGAAGAGGTGTAATACCCCAAATTCTTCTAGAAATTTAATTAGAAATTTATTTAAATTTAATTAGAAATTATTTGAATTTATTTGAACTTATGGGAATTAATTCAAAATTAATTAGATTAATTCTTTAATAAATAGAATAAGTCACATTTCGACTATTTTATAAAAATCCATAAAAATCATATTCTTGTAGAATCAATTATGTTTAACAATTTTGTCTTCTATGACTAAGCATAATAAAATCATTAACTAGGCCGAATCATTGGGATTAGTCAAATTTTCACACTTACCTAACCAAATTCGTGCTCAATAGTAACCACCACCTTAAAACATCAAATTCGAGCTCATTTCTCAACCAAATGAGGTGATTCCAGGGGCAAATGAAAGGTATTAAAGAGAGGATCATTTTCCCTCTCACAATGCCACGAAATTTTGAGCTTATGGGGAGCATTTGGTCGCGCATGGGCTAGGTCAAGTTTGGCGGCGGCGGTTTGAACACGCCACTTCAAGGGACGATTTATCCCTTCCTGGAAGGATCCAGAATGAGTATGACCTATTAAAAGAAAGCCCCATGTGTCTATTTTCATTTGGTAGCAGTGGTGTTCACAGAGGATTCCGATCTAGTGAGATCTCTCGCGTTTATTGGAGGAGTGTCCGAGTTCGTGGGTTTTTCTTAGGCCCTCTTCCTTCCTTCGATTGAGGTAGGTAATCTTGGCCAAAATATGCAAGTAGATATATCATTTTGTTCCTCTCTTAGTTATCTTTCCATTGGTAATAAAAGCCCCAAATTCTATTAGGTGTGGAGGGAGATCTTGTGGAAATAGTGAAGGGATGTCAAACGGGCGTTCTTCGTTCTAACTTCTAAATCTCTCTTCGATTCAGGTAGATGATAACATACCCAACTCTAATTAATGTATATGGTTGTAATCATCAGCATGTTATCTATCATTTGGCGTAGAAAGCCCCAATTTTTATAGACCATGCTTAGAGAATTTCGTGTTTGATTAGAAGCATGCTAAGACTAGATTTTTAAGGGTTCTTCCTAGATGGGTTGTGATTTCGATTGATTTTCCGATGAATTTCGTGTTCCAAACCCTTGTATAATGACCATAATATGTCCATCAAGAACCCAGGGGCTTGGGGTTAAGATCTCAGTCCAATTAGACCCCAATTAGGTGAGATTTGTTGGTTTCCGGAAGTCACGTTTGCATCTGCGAATGCAGGGGTCGACCCATACACAAACTAGAATCTGTCTGCCCAAGGGTCGACCCATGGGGTCGACCCAGACAGCAGTCGTGCGGGGGTCGACCCATGGGGTCAACCCAAACAGCAGGCGTGCGAGGGGGTCGACCCATGGGGTCGACCCATTCAACAGACAACAGTCTGTTTGTGCAGGGGTCGACCCCAGGGGTCGACCCACACACAGACAGGCCCCTGGATTTCCAAGGGTCGACCCAATGGGTCGACCCATATGCTGCCAGACCCGATAGGCGTGTTTTCAACCCGAGGATCGATCCGGACCGTGAGGGGATCGACCCATTCAACCTAGTCCAATTGAAAACCATATTTTGAGGAACCAATGACCCATACATGCAACCCTATGATCTCAAAATTAAGCCCGGTGTTCCTCAATCCAAAATTGAAGAAATGGTCCAAGTGTATAAACTATTCCGATTACCATCTCCACTTCAACGAACACAATGGTTAATTAGAAACCCATATAGTAAAATGGTAATTGTGAAAGTAAATTGCTATAATGTATTACTGTCTATTGTCATTATTGGCTTGTTCTAGTATCTTGAGTTACCATCTTTTAATTAACTTATCTCTTGAAATTGAGATTTCATAATAATTCATGAATCAAGGTATTTTGAAATGGCTGTTAGGAATCAATTAAAAGTCCTTATAGCCCAGTAGATTGGACTAATAGCACACTAACAATCTTTATGGCATTACGGCCATTAAGCTTAAATTGCTATCCCTTTGTGCGATTCTACCCAGACACACTATTCGGCGAGTTAGAATCCGCCATTTTGAGACCCGTATGACCCGACTACAACCTGGAAATTCGTGACCAAATCGCTGTGGTCCGTATAAGTATTGTAATTGTGTCTTAAGGTCACGTATTGCTTACTTACCTGAACGGCACACTGTCAACCGTTCATTCTTGACCTCGTGGACTGAGTTTGGTCCAGTTCTTGTAATGCGGCCAGTAGTAGCCGTATGTCCTGTCAAACGGACCATAAGTGACCGTATACCAAGTTTTTAAGATAATGAATCCAAGGACATGTTAGTCCTTAAATCTCGTACTTTTGATAGAAATTCCTCTGATTAATTGGCCATTAAACTTGATTAAATGTCTAGACAAAAACTTGAGATCTGGGATCCAACAAATCAATGTCAACGCATCATAAGGACCCGGTCTGGTCCTAGGGAGAGTGCCCGAAAAGTACTTATGCCCATGGGAGTTTGTAATGACATGGTGAAGTATTGCACTGAGTGCATGATCAGCGTGACGTCTACGACAGAAAATCTCTTGTTACTTTATCGTGCTTGACTTGATGTTTAAAATACTTCCTTGTTGGCCAATTCTATATTTCAATTTCCTATTGAACATTCTTGTAGTTGATATTCTTGTTAATTCTTGTCATCATATATTTCTTGACCTTGCAAGATCTTATATTACGTTGTCTTATCGTCTCATCAGTTATTTCTTTTCTTGTCACTGCGTATGAAAATGTAACTAATCGGTTAATCATGTAAACTTGCCTGTTACTATCTACTGAGCGTTAGCTCATATAGTTGTTTTCCCCCTTTCCAGGCTATTCAGGTGATGATGTGCATACTGAAGGGGAGGGACAGGAGTGATACCCTTGAGTGTACCTGTTAGTAGATGCTGAGTTGGCATAGTTGTTTACATTAGTTACTCCTTAGTGTTGTGTTAGCACTTTATTTACATTTTGGAGTCAGTTATTGTATTAGAATCAGTTTGGAAGTTATGGTTGATCGTGTTTAAGCATTAATGGTTATTGTAATAAAACTTGGAGTCTTTCTTGATCAATAGAAGTACTTCTTTCCATAGCACCTATACGATTGTTTAGTTTAGCATATTAATATTGTCTCTAGCTAGTTTCTAGCTGTACGTCCCGATATTCCGCGTTGGGGCGTGACAGTTTAGTTGGTATCAGAGCCTGGGTTTAATATCCCTAGGTTTCCCTAAAAGTTCTAAGTTTTCCAAGTTCTAGGGTTCTAAGTGTTATCATAGGACCCCTAACCTTGTTAAAGTCTGAGGACCTGACCTGGTGAGATTGGGTAGAAACTTGGGTTAAGTTCATATCTTAATCGTGTTATTATCTATTTTTAATGAACCTAAGTAATCTATTCCCTGTGTAGGCCTTTGCAATGGCAGCTAATCGTGCAGAATGGAGGAACTTACATCGTACGGTTCAATGCCTTACTCAGGCTTTGCAACAAGTGGCTCAAGCAGGAGCTGCAAATCATGGCACTAGCGATTTATATCGGAACTTTCGGGGGATGAATCCGCCGAGATTTGCGGGCTCGACTGACCCTGATAAAGCCGAGCATTGGCTGGATGAGATGGGAAGGATATTTGAAGTAATGCAATGTAGCAATCAAGAACGTGTCCTTCTCTCGACCTTTCAACTGGAACGTGATGCAAGGTCATGGTGGGAATCGGTAAAGGTGACTCTCGGTGATCAGTAAGTCACATGGGAGGAGTTCGAGGAGTTCTTCAATGGCAAATATTTTTCTGATAGAGTGCAAGAGAAGAAGGTAGCGGAGTTCGCGGCTTTGAAGCAGCGAAGTTTATCTGTGGCAGAATATGAAGCTCAGTTTTCTCGGCTTTCTCGTTATGCTACTCACTTAATATCCACCGAGAAAATGAAGGCTAAGCGCTTTATTAATGGACTGAGGCTACATTATATCAATCAATTGGCACCGATGGAAATTTTGACTTATTTCGAGATGGTGAGGAAAGCTCAAGTCCTAGAAGATACTCTACAAATGACGGAGAGAATCCATGGAAAAGGCACAAAGAAGGAACAACCTACGGGTTCCGGGAATATCAAACCCGGGTATGGCAAGAAGAGGCCTATTAGTGGGCCTGGTTCGTGGAGTGGTTCTGGATCGTGGAAGGGCAAGATGCCGAAGCATGAAGACAAGAAGCCTGGCCCTATTGTTCCATTCAAGGGCGTGTGCAAGTTTTGTGATCGTCCCGGTCACAAGATGGAGGAGTGCTGGCGCAAGCTGGGTGCCTGTTTGCGATGTGGAAGTAAGGAGCACCATATCCCTAACTGTCCTCTTTTATCGGAGCAAGCTACCCCGGCAAAACCACAAGGCATCAAAAGGCCGCAAGGCAAGCTCCAAGCTTTGCACGCAGATGAAGCAGGAACTGTCGAGGATGGTGGACTCGTCGAAGGTACTCTTATTATACTCGACAAGCCAGCATTTGTTCTTTTTGATACTGGTGCCACACATTCATTTATTTATCGGAGATTTGCTAAGTCTTTAGCTGTGGAACCTGTTTTAATGAATTCTCCGTTAGAAATCTCAACGCCTATTGGTTCTAGATCGACAATTCAGTATTTCTATCCTTCTAGTAAGGTTATGATTGATGAACATAATTTACCAGCTGATTTAGTTTGCATGGACATGAAGGATTATGATGTAATCCTAGGAGCAGATTGGTTAGCTAGATATGAGGCAGGTGTTCACTGCAGTTCTAGTTCTGTGTCTTTTACTAGGCACCCTGGACTTTCTTTTTTGGGAGTTAAGCACCATAACTCCGTACCACTTATCTCGGCTCTTCGAGCTGAAAAGCTGATGAGACGAGGATGCGAGGCTTTTCTAACCTTTGTCTGTGCAACCCCTGAGCAGCAGATTGGGATTAAGGACATTTCTGTTGTCTGAGATTTTTCTGATGTCTTTCCAGAGGAACTACCAGGACTTCCGTCTGAGCGGGAAGTTATCTTCTCTATTGATCTCATTCCTGGCACATCTCCTATTTCCAAGGCTCCTTATCGTATGTCTCCTGCGAAACTGAGAGAATTAAAGCAACAGTTGATGGAATTACTCGAGAAGGGTTTCATTCGTCCAAGTACTTCCCCTTGGGGAGCCCTTGTATTATTCATCCGGAAGAAAGATGGTTCGATGAGGTTGTGCATCGATTATCGGTAATTGAACCAGCAGACTGTCAAGAACAAATATCCATTACCGAGGATTGACGAATTATTTGACCAGATAGCGGGAGCTCGGTATTTTTCTAAGATCGATCTTCGATCTGGATATCATTAGTTACGGATCAAGGAAGAGGATATCTATAAAACAGCTTTCCGCAGCAGGTATGGTCATTTTGAATTTGTCGTTATGCCTTTTGGTCTAACGAATGCACCAACAGCTTTTATGCAGTTAATGAACAATGTATTTCGGCCCTATCTTGATCAATGGGTCGTGGTATTCATTGATGACATCCTGATTTATTCTAAGAATGAAGAGGAGCATGCTGAGCATCTGTGGATGGCATTGCAACTGTTGAGAGATCATCAGCTATATGCCAAGTTCAGTAAATGTGATTTCCGGCTGCAAGAGGTGTCCTTTCTAGGACATATTATCACAAGAGAAGGTATTTCTGTTGATCCTTCGAAGGTAGAGGCAGTAAAGAATTGGGACCAGCCTACTAGTGTGACTGAAGTGAGAAGTTTCCTAGGCCTGGCAGGCTACTATCGAAGATTTATTCAAGATTTCTCCAAGATTGCGGTACCTCTCACCCGATTAGCCCACAAGGAGAGCAAGTTTGATTGGTCAGAAGCATGTCAGCGAAGCTTTCAGACTTTGAAGGAATGTTTGACTACGGCACCTGTATTGGCTTTACCTTCTGGTGAAGGAGGTTTTGTGGTATACACGGATGCTTCAGGTATCGGTTTAGGCTGTGTACTCATGCAGCATGGGAAAGTGATTGCCTATTCTTCTAGGCAGTTGAGGAAGCATGAAGAGAATTATCCTGTTCATGATTTGGAACTTGCAGCAGTCGTGTTTGCTTTGAAGATATGGAGGCATTACTTGTATGGAGAAACATTCACAGTGTTTTCAGATCATAAGAGTCTGAAATATTTATTTTCTCATAAGGAACTCAATATGAGGCAAAGAAGATGGTTGGAGTACTTGAAGGACTTCGACTTCTCGATTGAGTATCATCCTGGAAAAGGCAATGTTGTGGCAGATGCATTAAGTAGGAAGCCTATAGCTAAATTGTCAAGTCTCATGTTACAAGAATGGAAGCTACTGGAACGATTAGCTAGTCTGGATCTGAATATTGACAATGATCGGGTTCTGATTGCACAGATTCAACTTAAGCCCGAATTGTTGATGGAAATCAAATCTTTGCAAGATAATGATCCCGAACTAGTAGAGATCAAGGGAAGCTTGAGCAGCAGACCTGACTTCACGATGGCTGACGATGGAAGATTGTTATTCCAGGGTAGAACTTGTGTACCTGATGAAGCGGAGTTAAAGAACAAGATTCTTGAGGAAGCACATAGATCCAAATACACCATTCATCCTGGAGGCACTAAAATGTTCAAGGATTTGAAGAGATCCTTTTGGTGGCCGAATATGAAAAGGGAAGTTGCAGACTTTGTGAGTAGATGTTTGGTTTGTCAGCAAGTCAAGGCTGAACATTTCAGACCGACAGGAAAGTTGAAACCACTCAACATACCCCAATGGAAGTGGGAAAGTATTGGCATGGACTTCATTATGGGTCTACCTAGGACTCGTGGTGGACTTGATGCAATATGGGTGATTGTCGATCTATTGACAAAGTCAGCTCATTTCTTACCCGTTAAGTCCAAATGGACAGTTGATGTATTGGCTGCTTTATATATGAAAGAAGTGGTAAGACTCCATGGCATTCCAGTCAGCATTGTGTCAGATAGAGATCCCAGATTTACTTCACATTTCTGGAAGGGACTACAAGCATCTTTGGGTACTCGTCTGAATTTCAGTACTGCCTTTCATCCATAGACAGATGGATGTAGACACGCTATTTTCACATTTTTTCGCGAGTAAATCTCATGTTACACCACGATGCCCCAGAGTGGCTTATCGATTAATTTAAGTGACTGAACCACAAGGGCCGTCGTAGCATTTGTTTGAGTTTTATATAAAAAAAAGTCATAAAAATTGAGAAGTTAAAATACAAAAAAAGTGGGTAAGGGTTTATAAAAAATATAAATAAATAAATAAAAAAGGGTTATAAGAAAATACAAAAAAGGATAAAAGGTTATTTAAAGAAAAATTCAAAAAAAAAATTGAGGAAAGTTTTGAGAAAATATTTTAAAGAAATAATAAAAATAAAATCCTAATATAAAAAAACAAAATAATAATAAATAATAAATAATCTTATTTATGTGTACATATATAAAGAGATATCAATAAAAAACATTAAAAAAATATATAATATATATATTTTTAATCCTATCTAATCTTTTTTATTATTAATCCTTAATTAACACTAATTATCCTACTTACTATTCACTTCCCTCTCTCTCACGTAACTCACCCACACTATTCACTTCCCTCTCTATCACGGCACACGCACACCCATCTCCCCACTAATCTCTCGACCACCCTCCCTCTCGGGTGAACCCCCTGGTCATTCTCTCCCACTCCCCACTGATCTCTCCACCACCCCACTCTCCCTCTGTTTTCTCTGGTTCTCTCCCTCTCCCTAGTTCTCTCTCCCTCACCCACTCTCTCTTTCTCGTTCTCTCCCCCTCACCCACTCTCTCTTTCTCGTTCTCTCCCCCTCCCTTCCTCTCTCTTTCTCACTCGATCTCTCCCTCTCGGTCTTTCTCTCTCCCTCACTCCCCTCCTCTCTCTATTCTCCCTATCTCCCTCAACCTCTCTCTCTCTCACGTTATAAATAAAAAAAAGGGTAAAATCCCACGTTCGCAGGGGGGACCTCGTCGCCCGTGCCCCCCATTCAAAACAAAAGGCCACAACGGCCTTTTCTCCCCGCCGTGATCGTCCGTCTCCGGCCGCCTTCCGCCTCGCCGCCGCCCTCTTCACGACGCCGCCGACGCGGAGCGACGCCGCCCCGCGACACCCCCGGCCCCCGCGACGCCACCGCCTGCGCCCCGACGCCGCCCCTGCCGCTCCAGCCCCACTGCCGGCCATCGCCTCCGGCCGCCGCCCGCCTGCACGCCTGACGCCGCCCCCTGCTGCCGCTGTCGCCCCTGCTCCAGCTGCCCCGCCGCGCCACCGCACGCCCCCGTGCGGTTGCCGCCCGCTGCACCGCCGCCGTCACCACCGACGACCCCCTCTCTCTCCCCATCTCTGCTCTCTCTCTCTCTCTCTCTCTCTCTCTCTCTCTCTCTCGCATCCCCCTCTCTCCCGGTTTCTCTCTCTCTCTCTCCCTCACTTTCTCTCCCTCTCTCTCACTCCCCTCTCCACTCTCTTTCCCTCTCTCTGCTTCTCCTTCTCTCTCTCTCTCTCTCTCTCTCTCTCTCTCTCTCTCTCGCGGCTTCCGCCGCGATCTCTCTCTCTCTTTTTTATTTTATTTTTTTATTCTTTTTAACTCCCTCTCTCTCCCCCCTCTCTCTCTCCACCGTTCCCTCCCTCTCTTCCTCTCTATCTCTCTCCCTCTCGATCTCCCCCTCTCTCACTCATTCTTTTCTTTTTTTAATCCACTCTCCCCACCGTCTCTCTCCCCCTCTCTCTGCTTTTCTCCCCCCCTCTCTCTCTCTTTCTGCCCTCTCGATCTCTCTCCCTGTCTCAGTTCTCTCTCTCCCCCTCTATTCTCTTTCTCTCACTCACTCTCTCTCTCTCCCCTCTCTCTTTTCTCTCTTCTCTCTCTACTTTCGTACATCTCTCTCTCCCCCTCACTTTCCCTCTCTTCTCACATCCTCTCTCACCCTCTCTCTCTATCTCTCTCTTACCCTCTTATATATATATATATATATATATATATATATATATATATATATATATATATATATATATATCTTCTATATACATCTTTTAGGTACATATATATCGTATATATATAAAAACTACAAGAAAAATCTAAAAAAAAGAGCTTTCTCTCTCTCTTTCTTGATTTCTATTTCGCTCTCTATATACATATATATATATTCTTACTTTATACATATATACATGTGTGTTCTCATGTTTGACCTAACTAGTTTCTGAAGTCCGCTCTGAAGCTCCCTGGTCGTGATGTGCTCGTGCTGTTAAAACCCTTCCCAAAGCCCGTCGTCGGGCCCCTCTGATAAGTTTTTATCTCCCTTTTATCTTTAATCAGTCAGTCAATTATATTGCATGTATTATTTTAGCATCTGTGTTATGCCTTTCTTCCCGAGAGGGCCTGGTTTGTGAGCGTCTTCACACTTATGTATTTCATCATATCATCTCCCACTCTTTAATTCAAAAAGGGGTTTCAAATACCACCAACCAGGTGCGTATTCGCTTATGGTATTCTTAATATCAGTTTCTAAAGAATTGGTGCTACACCGCCGTCGTCCTTATTTAGTTGTTGTTTCTCTTCGTTTGTTTTCCGTGCAGGGTTAACTAGTCCGGGAGCCCGCTTCTTCAGTCGGCCGAAAGAGTAGGAGGAGCAACTCACGTACCCTCAGTTCGGGGCTATAAATGCGGCCATCCCTCCTATTTTGAGGTACCCGACTATCGTCTCCCTCATCTATTCTGGTTTTTTCCTCATCATTGTTATTTGTTGTTAAATTGCCATCTCCATCATCCTTTACGTGTGATTTTAAAATAAGTCTATCTCTTCTCCCTTGTTATCATCGTAAATCGTTAAACCTCCACCTCCGTTCTTCTTTGTTTCATCTAAAATAAGTTTCTTACTCTGTCTATATTCTCCTAGTAGTTTTCCTCTATATTATACTATCTTATTCTACCGTTCATCCCTCGATTTCTCTCTTTACCTTCTCATCTTTCTCTTAAAAAAGATATAAAAGCATAAAAAAATAATAAAAGCAACAAAACCCCAAAAAATATAATAACAAAAAGATAAAACACAAAAAAGAATAATAAAATCAGGGTAACCAAAGCAAGGCCCTCTTTGTCGGCCGGCCGATCGAAGAGGACGAGAGGACCCGCACTGCTCCCGCTTCGGCGGCGAACGCGATCAGGACATTTCCTGTGGGGCTCTCAGCCCCTGGAGATCACACTTCCCTTCCCCTTCTCTTGTTATTTACTTTCTATTTAAACCCCGTTGATGGAACCAGTTCCTCGCGGTGGTCTCATCAAACTGGTGCGGTGGGTTATCTCCCGCGACCATTTTATTTCATTAATTTAATTTCCGCATTCTAACATCCTAACCGTTAACTGCTTAACTCTAACCCTCCCCTATCATCGCTTCAAAACCCCGCGGAGAGTGACATCTCGCGGCGGTTTACTTGATCCCCTTTTATTTGTTCAAACCTTGTCGACGGAACCAGTTCCTCGCGGTGGTCTCATCTAACTGGTGCGGTGGGCCATCTCCCGCGACCGTTTTATTTCAGTAATTTAACTTCTGCATTCTAACCCTCCCCTATCATCGCTTCAAAACCCCGCGGAGATTGACATCTCGCGGCGGTTTATTTAATCCCCTTTTTATTTATTCTAACCCTGATCAAGGAATTCGTTCCTCACGGTGGTTTAACTTCCTGTACATTCATTCCAACCCCGATCAAGGAATTCGTTCCTCGCGGTGGTTTAATTTTCTGCACTTTCAATTCCAACCCCGATTAAGGAACTCGTTCCTCGCGGTGGTTAATTTTTTGCACTTTCAATTCCAACCCCGATCAAGGAACTCGTTCCTCGCGGTGGTTTAATTTTCTGCATTCTTTTAATCTGACCCCGATCAAGGAACTCGTTCCTCGCAGTGGTCTTATCTAACTGGTGCGGTGGGTCATCTCCCGCGACCATCTTCATTCCAGTAATTCAATTTCTGCACGCTAACCTCCTAACCCCTAACCATTTAATTTTAGCATCCCCCATCATCGCTTTAAAATCCCGCGGAGAGTAACATCTCACGGCGGTTTATTTGATCCCTTTTTTCTTTTCCTGTTATATATATATAATTATTATAATAAAAACCCCGCGGAGGGTAATACCTCGCGGTGGTCTTTTGTATATAGTTATACTTATTATTTATATCGCTGCAAAAGCCTCGCAAAGGCCAATGTCTCGTGGTGGTATGTACATATAATATTTATTATTTATGCTGCAATAAAAATCCCATAAGGCCAATGTCTTGCGGTGGTCTTAATATGTACATATATATTCATTAGTGTTGATATTATTGCATCGCTGTTAGAACCCTACAAAGACCAATGTCTTGTGGTGGTATGTCTTTGTTCGTATTGTCCTTATAATTGTTCGGAGAATGATATACCGTTGTAATTTCTGAGTTTATGTGTCTCTCCATTTCTGTTACTTAGATTCTCGGATTTCCCGGTATATGAAAAACTGCTCGTGGAACGGTAAGTCACGCTTACCGAGAAGGGGTCAGTTTGCGCGAGAGGGTCTTCCGACCCCTATCTTCGCCACGTACCGGAGTCCGTTCCGCATCCCTCTTTCATTTCTCTCCTTTATTTTCTTTCTCTTCTTGAGTTGATCTCGTCATTTCCATCTCTTAGGACAGACGAGGGTGGACTACTCTTGCCGTCTCCACCTCTCTGGCCATCACCTTTTCATCATTACTTTATATCATTATTTTTCTTTCCCCCGAGGGTGGACGCCTTCCTGCCGTCTACAATGGACAGACTGAAAGAACCAACCAGATAGTGGAAGATATGCTTAGAGCCTGCATGATCGATTTTGGAGGCAGTTGGAATGACCATTTGGCTTTGATTGAATTCGCCTACAACAACAGTTATCAATCCAGCATTCAAATGGCTCCTTTTGAAGC
This sequence comes from Amorphophallus konjac, assembly GCA_022559845.1. Lineage (NCBI taxonomy): Eukaryota > Viridiplantae > Streptophyta > Magnoliopsida > Alismatales > Araceae > Amorphophallus > Amorphophallus konjac. The sequence goes on along the minus strand of CM040121.1, from coordinate 182,376,610 downwards.
ATTGTATGGAAGAAGTTGTCATTCCCCGTTATGTTGGGATGAGGTAGGTGAGAAGCAATGGCTTGGACCGGATCTTATTTCAGAATCATCACAGAACATCCGTATTATCCGAGACCGGTTACAAGTGGCTCAATCAAGACAGAAGAGTTATGCCGACACAAGGAAAAGAGCATTAGAATTTCAAGTTTGCGAGCATGTATTTATGAAAGTCTCCCCTACAAGAGGGATTCGAAGATTTGGCATTCATGGCAAGCTGAGTCCGAGATATATTGGTCCGTTCGAGATCCTGGATAGAGTGGGAGAGGTTGATTATAGGCTGGCTTTACCACCTCAGATGTCTAGCATACACAATATTTTCCACGTGTCTATGTTGCGGAAATATGTGTACGACCCCACTCACATCATTCGGCATGTGGATTTCGAATTGAAGGAAGATTTGACCTATGAAGAAAGACCTATCAAGATTCTGGATCGGAAGCAACAACAACTCCGGAATCATTCCATACCTATGGTCAAAATTCAGTGGAGTCGGCGTGGAGCTGAGGAAGCTACTTGGGAGTCTGAAGATACTATGCGGAAGCGGTATCCCGACTTATTCTAGGTGAGCTAATCTTTCCCTATCTCTGTATTAACGTGCAGTGAATTTGGAGGACCAAATTCTTTAAGTGGGGAAGCGTGTAGTACCTCAAATTCTTCTAGAAATTTAATTAGAAATTTATTTAAATTTAATTAGAAATTATTTGAATTTATTGAACTTATGGGAATTAATTCGAAATTAATTAGATTAATTCTTTAATAAATAGAATAAGTCACATTTCAACTATTTTATAAAAATTCATAAAAATCATATTCTTGTAGAATCAATTGCGTTTAATAATTTTGTCTTCTATGACTAAGCCTAATAAAATCATTAACTAAGCCGAATCAGTGGGATTAGTCAAATTTTCACACTTACCTAACCAAATTCGTGCTCAATAGTAACCACCACCTTAAAACATCAAATTAGAGCTCATTTCTCAACCAAATGAGGTGATTCCAAGGTCAAATGAAAGGTATTAAAGATAGAATCATTTCCCCTTTCATAATGCCACGAAATTTTGAGCTTATGGGGAGCATTTGGTCGCGCATGGGCTAGGTCAACTTTGGCGACGGCGGTTTGAACACGCCACTTCAAGGGACGATTTATCTCTTCCCAGAAGGATCCAGAATGAGTATGACCTATTAAAAGAAAGCCCCATGTGTCTATTTTCATTTGGTAGCAGTGGTGTTTGCAGAGGATTCCGATCTAGTGAGATCTCTCGCGTTTATTGGAGGAGTGTCCGAGTTCGTGGGTTTTTCTTAGGCCCTCTTCCTTCCTTTGATTAAGGTAGGTAATCTTGGCCAAAACATGCAAGTAGATATATCATTTTGTTCCTTTCTTAGTTAGATTTCCATTGGTAGGAAAAGCCCCAAATTCTATTAGGTGTGGAGGGAGATCTCGTGGAAATAGTGAAGGGCTGTCAAACGGGCGTTCTTCGTTCTAACTTCTAAATCTCTCTTCGATTCAAGTAGATGGTAACAGACCCAACTCTAATTAATGTATATGGTTGTAATCATCAGCATGTTATCTATCATTTGGCGTAGAAAGCCCCAATTTTTATAGACCATGTTTAGAGAATTTCGTGTTTGATTAGAAGCATGCTAAGACTAGGTTTTTAAGTGTTTTTCCTAGATGGGTTGTGATTTCGATTGATTTTTCGGCAAATTTCTTGTTCCAAACCCTTGTATAATGACCCTAATATGTCCATCAAGAACCCAAGGGCATGGGGTTAAGATCTCAGTCCAATTAGATCCCAATTGGGTGAGATTTGTTGGTTTCCAGAAGTCACATTCGCATCTGTGAACGCAGGGGTCGACCCATGGGGTCGACCCATACACAAACTAGAATCTGTCTGCCCGAGGGTCGACCCATGGGGTCGACCCAAACAGCAGGCGTGCGAGGGGGTCGACCCCATGGGTCGACCCATTCAACAGACAGTAGTCTGTTTGTGCAGGGGTCGACGCCAGGGGTCGACCCACACACAGACAGACCCCTGGTTTTCCAGGGGTCGACCCAATGGGTCGACCCATATGCTGCTAGACCCGATAGGCGTGTTTTCGACCCGAGGATCGATCCGGACCGTGAGGGGATCGACCCATTCAACATAGTCCAATTGAAAACCATATTTTGAGGAACCAATGACCCATACATGCAACCCTATGATCTCAAAATTAAGCCCGGTGTTCCTCAATCCAAAATTGAAGAAATGGTCCAAGTGTATAAACCATTCTGATTACCATCTCCACTTCAACGCACACAATGGTTAATTAGAAACCCATATAATAAAATGGTAATTGTGAAAGTAAATTGCTGTAATGTATTACTGTCTATTGTAATTATTGGCTTGTTCTAGTATCTTGAGTTACCATCTTGTAATTAACTTATCTCTTGAAATTGAGATTTCATAATAATTCATGAATCAAGGTATTTTGAAATGGCTGTTAGGAATCAATTAAAAGTCCTTATACCCCAGTAGATTGGACTAATAGCACACTAACAATCTTTATGGCATTACGGCCATTAAGCTTAAATTACTATCCCTTTGTGCGATTCTACCCGGACACACTATCTGGCGAGTTAGAATCCGCCATTTTGAGACCCGTATGACCCAGCTACAACCTGGAAATTCGTGACCAAATCGCTGTGGTCCGTATAAGTATCGTAATTGTGTCTTAAGGTCACGTATTGCTTACTTACCTGAACGGTACACTGTCAACTGTTCATTCTTGACCTCGTGGACTGAGTTTGGTCCCGTTCTTGTAATGTGGCCAGTAGTAGCCGTATGTCCTGTCAAACGGCCCATAAGTGACCGTATACCGAGTTTTTAAGATAATGAATCCAAGGACATGTTAGTCCTTAAATCTCATACTTTTGATAGAAAATCCTCTGATTAATTGGCCATTAAACTTGATTAAATGTCTAGACAAAAACTTGGGATCTGGGATCCAACAAATCAATGCCAACGCATCATAAGGGCCCGGTCTGGTCCTGGGGAGAGCGCCCGAAAAGTACTTGTGTCCATGGGAGTTTGTAATGACATGGTGAGGTATTGCACCGAGTGCATGATTAGCGTGACGTCTACGACAGGAAATATCTTGTTACTTTATCGTGCTTGGCTTGATGTTTAAAATACTTGCTTGTTGGTCAATTCTATATTTCAATTTCCTATTGAACATTCTTGTACTTGATATTCTTGTTAATTCTTGTCATCATATATTTCTTGACCTTGCAAGATCTTATATTATGCTGTCTTATCGTCTCGTCAGTTATTTCTTTTCTTGTCACTGCATATGAAAATGTAACTAATCGGTTAATCATGTAAACTTATCTGTTACTATCTACTGAGCGTTAGCTCATATAGTTGTTTTCCCCCTTTCCAGGCTATTCAGGTGACGATGCGCATACTGAAGGGGAGGGACATGAGTGATACCCTTGAGTGTACCTGTTAGTAGATGCCGAGTTGGCATAGTTGTTTACATTAGTTACTCCTTAGTGTTGTGTTAGCACTTTATTTACATTTTGGAGTCAGTTATTGTATTAGAATCTGTTTGGAAGTTATGGTTGATCATGTTTAAGCATTGATGGTTATTATAATAAAACTTGGAGTCTTTCTTGATCAATAGAAGTACTTCTTTCCATAGCACCTGTACGATTATTTAGTTTAGCATATTAATATTGTCTCTAGCTAGTTTCTAGCTGTACGTCCCGATATTCCGCGTTGGGGGGTGACATGGGGTTCCACGGGTGCGAGTGCGCAGGCGATTATGGGGATTCGTGTACTGGACGTCTTTCCCCACCGGTCGCAAGCAACTGGTGTTTATTTTACATCGGATTGAATCCGAATACCTTTGTTTCTTCTGCCAAAGAGAGAGTCAGGGACCTTTGTAGCTGTGATGTCGGGAGGGGTTAGTCCATGCAACAGCGACAGGGCAACAGCAACACAATAGGGATAACTGGGGGCAGAGAGACTGGTTCCAGCGAGGAGGGGAATCCGCTCCTTGACTGGATTACATGACTTATATGCCATGAAAGGCATTTATATGGGGGGGCGTGAGAGACCGATTACAAGTGTTTGCAAGCCGCGGGACAATTCCGTCATTCATGACGGTCCCCGGGTCATAGCGTTATTGTGCGGGTATTTCCGCATTTGTACGTAGTGTCCGTCAGAGGACCTGTGACTGAGCAGGATGCCGCCCGAGGGGCGTCACAATGTATTCCTGACATGACATAGTGTCGAGGTCGGGGCTGCAGGGGTGCCGTAGGCACCATTGTGCTTGGGAAGTTGAGTGGTCGGGTGCCGCGGGCCCCGATGTGATTGGAGTAGCTGGCAGTCGGGTGTCGGGGGCACCGTTGCGGCTGGAGTTGTTGGCAGTCGGGTGCCGGGGGCAACGTTGTGACTGAAGTAGCTGGGTAGTCGGGTGCCGGGGGCACCGTTGTGACTGAAGTAGCTGGGTTGTCGGGTGCTGGAGGTACTGTTGTGACTGGGGTAGCTGGTAGTCGGGTGCCGGGGGCACCGTTGTGACTGGAGGAGGCAGGCGTCGGGAGACCTCGATGGTCGTGCTCGGGGCCCGATGTGACTGGAGTCGGGTGCCGGAGGCACCGTTGCGACTGGAGTTGTTGACAGTCGGGTGCCGGGGGCACCGTTGTTACTGAAGGAGGCGGGCGCCGGGAGACCTCGATGGTCATGCTTGGGGCCCGATGTGACTGGAGTCGGGTGCCGGAGGCACCGTTATGACTGGAGTTAGTGACAGTCGGGTGCCGGGAGCACCATTGTGACTGAAGGAGGCGGGCGTCGGGTGACCTCGATGGTCATGCTCGGGGACCGATGTAACTGGAGTAGGGTGCCGGAGGCACCGTTGCGACTAGAGTTGTTGACAGTCGGGTGCCCGGGGCACCGTTGTGACTAAAGGAGGCGGGCGCCGTGAAGAGGCTGAGACCCGAGTACAGGTGCATGTGTTCAACTGGTTTCATGCTATATGAGAGCCACGTGGGCTTTACAAATGGGCCAAGGAGGCCAAAGTACAATTGGCGCAAGCCACGGGACAATTCCGACACGTGGGTCGGTCCCCGGGTCAATGCGGGATAAAGTGGATATCCGCGTGTTTTACAAAGGCTCCCCATGAGAAGATCGAGACAAGCCCGACTGCCTAGGTGGCAGGGGCAGTCGTGGGTTGGCGCCTGACGGAGGTTGGACGCGGCTAGAGGTGAGCGGTCGGGTCCGGGCTCCGGAAGGCGAATGTCGTCATGCTGGGGAGTCGAGGCCGGCCCCGGGAATATTATTCCCAGGCAAGGGTTCGGATAACTCGGGTCATCAGTCCGAGCGGTCGGTAGCTAACTCAGAGCAGGCGGTGGGCACGTGGTTCCGTGTCAGAAGTAGGTATGGCATCATGGCGTATGCGTAGCCACAGTGGGTTGTCATACGCGGGCGGACCCGGGATGCGGGTGTGTTCGCCATCGTCATAGTGCCTTTTGTACGACGGGCATGGACTTATGTGAGATGGCTAGACGCCGCGTGAGGGAAGTACATATGACATACCCTCGGCGTGTATAAGCAGATCGACAAGCCAACCACGCGCGCACTTAGTTCCTCGCATCCCCGACCCTTATCGAAGGGATCGGGAGTCCGAGGGCGCGGCAGTTAGGTCGGAGGGTGTTGCATTGCATCCTTCATTTCATTCATTGTTTTTTTTTTTGCATTGCATTGCATAGGGGGGGATTTTATAGGGGAAGATGAAGGGTCATGGGGGTTTAGGCGGACTAGGTTAGGGGGCAAAGCTGGTCCGGGTAAACCATGGGAGAGTGTTACGGAGTGGGGGAGGGAGGGTTTAGGCGGACCAGCCCAAGGGGCTGGTCTAGTCTGCCTAAACCCCTCCCCCAAGGGGGGTTTAGGCGGACCAGCCCAAGGAGCTGGTGTTGTAATGCCCTGGATCTCTGCTGGATCCTTTGTTGGTCTCGTTAGATCCTTATTGGATCTTTCGGATTTGTTTCGGTGAGTTTTGGTTCGCTTTTGTGGCTTCCGAGTTGAGCTTTACGAGCCGTGTGGGTTTTTCTCTCGTACTAGTTACGGAACCCTACAGTGAGTTTAGTTGTCAGTTCCTCAACTCGTGAATGTTGCAGCGACGATGTACTCTTCGAGCCGGTCATTTCGACTATTTTTGCGTATTTTTCGGAGATAGGGCCAGAAATAAGATTTTTTGAAAATTAGGAAAATTCCTAATTTCTTTTCCTTTTTCTTTTCCTTCCTCTCTCCTCCCTTCTCATTTCGCCGCCACCGTCTCTCTCTCCCATTTTCTCTCCTCTTGAGCTTCCTCGGCTCCGGCTGCAGACGGAGGACCTAGGAGCGAGTGTTGGGGATGCTGTGGAGCTGACTGGGTGCGCGACAGGGCGAGGATGGAGTGGTTCTGGCGCGATCACGAACGGTGGATTCAAAGCCGGTGTTTGAGCAAGTGGCGTGGTTTTCGGCGCGGTTTTGTCCCTTCTGGGCACGGTCTCTTTGGTGGAGGTAGGGAGACGGACCGCCACCTTGTTCTGCACGTTTCCTCTATTTCCGTGCATGATTTGGTGCTCGATCGGGGGAGATCGGGCCGGTTTTGTGAAAATCGTAGTTTTTGGGGTTTTCAGGGTTCACCGGAAAACGGCAACCATTTGTGGTGTGGTTAGTGTCTAACTGACCGCTGGGATGTCTGGATCCCATCCATGCTACTTTCGTGTCGATCGGTTGTCATTCGGGGCCGGTAGGAGTCCGGGAACCTCGGTGACTCGTTTAGGGTCGATTTGTCTAAATCGCCCCTATCTAGCATTTTAATGCGTGCATGTGGGCTTTTTAGCCTCCTAGAGTGGTTCTTCATCGTCTAGTCTTGTTTTCCCTGCGCTTCGGCGTGAATGAGGCATGGAACGGCTCGATTTGGCCAATCCACTGTTTTCCCGCCGTGACCGGTGTAGCGGTCGTTTCAGTGACCGCCAGAGGTCCCTGACGGCCTTACGACAGACCGTCACAGTGTCTGGGCATTTTTAAAGCCTTTTGTGGTATTGGGAGTGTGACGGCCCAGGGGTGGCACGTCACAGCCTCCTGACGCGTCTGGTTTGATGTGTTACGCTTATTTTATCGTTTAGTAGTTTGGTTAAGTCGGTTCTGTGAGCGACGTCACGCGGTTTGAGAAATGAAAATGCGGAGCGCGCGGGCTCTTTTGTTTGCTGCAACACAGAAATAAGAGAAAAGAGAAGGGGCCACCACGGGAGATTGCTCTGGTGGGGCGAGCGGGACAAATACAATATAGCAAGATATGGGGGTTAAACGGCCATAGCGGGAAGTGACTCGCCGCGGCCTCGGGAGGACGGGAATGGTGCAGAAATCAAATAGCAAGAATTGAAACGGCCATTGCGGGAAGTGACTCGCCGCAGCCTCGAGAGTATAGCAGATATAGCAGCAATTCAAGATATACAAGAGAAAGGACAGAATTCAAACAGCCATTGCGGGAAGTGACTCGCCGCGGCCTCGAGGATATGAGCAGATAAGAATATAACAAAATATACAGAGAATATAAGAACGGGAATTTAAACGGCCATTGGGGAAGTGACTCGCCGCGGCCTCGAGAATATGAGCAGATAAGGATATAACATAATATAAAGAGAATATAAGAACGGGAATTTAAACGGCCAATGGGGAAGTGACTCGCCGCGGCCTCGAGAATATGAGCAGATAAGAATATAACAGAATATAAAGAGAATATAAGAACGGGAATTTAAACGGCCATTGGGGAAGTGACTCGCCGCGGCCTCGAGAATATGATGTGATCGCCAGGGGCCAAAGACCCCAAAATAAGGAAATGATCGCGCCTACCTCACTAGCAGGAAGTGGCGGGTTGCTTCTTCATCCTCATTCGGCCGACCGACGGAGAGGGCTTTCCTTAGTTACCCTTGCAAAATAACAGACAATAGATAAACAAAATTAGAAAATGGCGGTGTAGTATCAATCCCTTGTGAAGAAAATAACGAAATCGTGACAGAACACACACCTGGTTGGTGTGGTTTTAAACCCCTCTCGGACTCGAGTAGGAGGAAAGTGCGATGATGAATGCAAGAAGTATATAAGAGAAGGCGCCCTTATGAAGGGAGATAGAGGATGCGAAATGATGAATGCAAAGAACTACGGAGAAGAAGAGGGAGAGAATTGGCTTATTGGATGTGCCGATAGCGAGATCCGGCGGAGCTTCGGCAGCGTAGGGACGACGTGGAAGCGCGGTGGATGAAGACGACCTTCCTCTTGCGAGCGCGGGCACCCGAGAAGCCGGCAGAACCTCCCCCTACAAAAGACCCCATAGATTAGAAATGACTCCGGCAGCCTATGGGCTCCGGTAGCCTATCGGACCTCTTAAAAACTCTCTCCGGACTGAGGGGGGGGGTCTCTATTTATAGGGCTCCGGAGGATGGAGGCGTCCAGGACCCTGGACGCCTTCATCAGGGTAGAAATTATATTTTATTCTATTTTTATTTTTTTATTTCAAATATTTTCAAGGAGGTGTCCAGGCAACTGGACGCCTCCATAAAAGCCCACCGAACCCGCGTCTTGTTGGCATGACGTCTTCACAATTTAGATTTTTTTCCCAACGACAAGGCGGGGGGCGCCCGTGGGCAAGTTGATGGAGGCGTCCAGGGGTCTGGACACCTCCATGAAATTATTATTTTTTATTTTATTTTTTTATCATTATTAATATTATTATTTTTTATTACTTTGCATTGATGGAGGCGTCTAGGCAACTGGACGCTTCCATGATTTTTAATTTTTTTATTTTTTTATCACTGATGGAGGCGTCCAGGAAGCTGGACGCTTCCATGATTTTTGATTTTTTTATTTTTTGTCATTGATGGAGGCGTCCAGGCGCGTGGACGCTTCCATGATTTTTCACGAAAAAATTCAAAAAATGTAAAAAAATTCATAAAAATAGGAAATCACCAGAGTAATTAAAAATGTGAAGGCCGCCTTAGGGTATCGTAGTGTAATATGAGATTTACTCACGGTAATGTCAAGAACGGCGTGTCTACAGGTTCCCCTGACGCGCCTGCCCTAGTGCGTCAGGTGTGTGTAACGCGCCTGGTGTAGGCCGTTACGTTGCGTTTGACTTGGAGTTTGATCGTTGAGGCGTTTTGTGTAATGGTGGTGTCCCCGTGCGTCACAGCGTTGTAACGCGCATGCCCCAGGCCGTTACGTGCTGTTTTGGCCGAGTTGGGTGGTTGTGCCGTTGGCTCTAACGGCCACGCCCTCGTGCGTTAGGCTTGTATAACGCGTCCGTGATGGACCGTTATGTGCCTTTCGGCTATTATTTTCTTGACTTGAGCCAGTTGGCCCTGACGCGCCTGCCCTGGTGCGTTAGGCTGTGTAATGCGCTTGGTCTCGTGTGTTACGTGGTTCGAGTTGTCGTTTTAAGTTTGAGGTCTGTTGGCCCTGACGGCCCGGGTCGGGCGCGTCAGAGCAGTGTAACGCGCCTGGTGTAGGCTGTTACGTGCCTTGTGTGTTTTAAATGTTGGTTAGGGCGGTGTGTGTGACGGCTCCCCAGGCGACCGTCACGTTTCTGTAGCGCGTCTGCGATAGACCGCCACAGTGGGTGTGTAACGGCCCAGCGTTAGACCATCAGGTTCATGTAACGGTCTAGGGGTGGTGCGTTATAGCCTTTGAGCTCCGATTTCCGTCGTTTTGGTTTCTGACTGTCTTGGCTTATCCTTGTGGTCTGCCCGCTTTCCCATGGATGTATCTTGACACCCTATGAGGGCTAAGACTATGTTGTGAGGTGGCCAGGAGTCTTCTTGCTTGAGGTAGGATTCTCTTTCCTACTGTTGAGTCGTCGTTGTTTGGTTCCGGTCAACCCGGGGTGACCCAGTGGTTGACAGGCGACCTTGTGTGGGTGTCTTGGCGGTTCTGTCCAGTCCGAGACACTGGTTCTGGATGCCTCGAGGTATCGTTTTACCTTGGCTTGCGTATCCAGGTGTGTCTGAGGGTCTCCGGTGTTCCCTCAGGTCTCCGTGAGTCGTTTTCTGCGGAGCGTTGCTTCCCGTGGCTTAGGATTAGACCGATTGGCGGCTTGTTCCGCTGTTAGTGACGATCTTGCCTTTGAGTCATCCGACTCAAGGATCGTTACGTTGTAGGTCTAGTTGCCTAGTCCTGAGTCTGTTGGCAGTTGTCTTGCTGCCTCGGTACTTCATAGTACGTGCGACAGTGCTTCTTTGCCTGTTTATACTACAGCCCTTGTTTCGGAGTCTTGTGTTTTGTGCGCCTCCGATTGTTGTTGCCCTAAGGCCTTTGAGTTGCCGACCCGCCTTGGATGGCAGAGGGGTGTTCCCGAGATACAGTTTGTAAGCTAGTTCCGTGGGCTCCCAGCCAACGGTAGCGTCCTACCGAGGGAGAAAACTAGCTGGAGTACCTGGCTTAGGCTAGAGCCAGTGTGTGCACACATGGTCAGGGGCTTTGGACTTACGTCGACGGGCGTGACCCTGACTGGTTAATTGATGCTGTTGTTCCTGTTTGGTTTAGTGCGCCTGTCTGCGACTCTACCGTGGCTTCAGCGGTATTGTAGGCGAGACACTCGTGGCGCAGTATAAGACGTCTGTGGACGCAGCTGGCCGTTGCTCTGGTGGGATGGCTCTCCACTGCTCTTTGCGTTTCTTGCGCGTCGTGACCTTTCCGAGTTAGCCCTCTCGTGGCCCTACTCGAGGTCAGCGTGGTGTGCATGACTTTCTAGTCGTGGGTGTGTCGTCGAGTCTATCGGTCGTCTGCGTGGGTCTTTTCTAGACCTTTTGTCGGTCCTTGCAGGTCTTCATCTTAGGCCTGGTGCCGTGTTGGCAGATCGATAACTTCTGACTTTGTTAGATCAGAGTCGCCCTTCTGTCGCTGTTTGGAGTAGTTTAGGGTGCCGAGGTTAGTTCGGCCGCCACTTGTCTGGCGCGGGTTCTTCCCCTTTCGTACTTGTTCCCTACTCCTACTCCCCGTCTGTTCTCTACGGCTTCTAGAGTAGCTTTATAGCTTTGTAGTGTAGTTTTCCCGCTTTACTACACCTGTTGTTTTGTGTTCCGTGTTATTGCGTGTTTTTCAGTGGGGATCCGCGTGACCCCTACTGAGCCAGTGACACGAGGCTCACCCCTGCTTTTCAGGTGGGGTGACGTCTTTTCATTCTGCTTCCGCTTGGTTCCTGGAGCGCTTGCTCGTAGCGTGTTGTTGTGGCCAGCTGGTACCTACGTCGGGCTTCCCCCGACTTCTCGGTACGTCTTTCCTTTCTGTCGACTGTACTGTGCTAGACTTGCTATCTTTAGCTTTAGACTTGACTCTGGTGTATAATTATTAAAATTGAACTGTTAATTAAAAAGTAATTTTATTTCTGCTACTTTAGCAAACCGATCTAATGAAATTTAATTGCTTCTATTATATCTCTGTGGCTTCAATGTACTCTACACATGCCTTTTTCCCTTCGGAGCTTTCCCGCTCTTGGGAGGCCTCGCGGGTTCCAAGTGGTATCACGTGTATTCGGTAGTTCTATCGGGTACATCTGGTATCCGGGATCCGGGTCGCTATGTATCAGAGAAGTGTTCTGAGATGTTCAGAGTTCTTTTCTGAGCTATCAGAGCGTTGTTGTGTGAAGTACATGGGAATCCGAGATACACAGTATCCAGAGTCGTGAAAGTCCAGTACAGTCTTCAGCTAGCTTTGGTGTTGCGATGATTTATCATGTTGTTTTCTTCGTATGTTGTCTTGTGCGTGCTGCTCTAGCACTGTACGAGATGGTTCTGCTCTCGTCAGGTTGTGACGAGGTGTTTCCTTTTCGTCGTTGTGTTTGTCTTGGTCATGTTGTACTTGGCAGTGTTTGCCGGAAGGCTTGAATCTGTAGTACGTTGCGAGGTTTTCTCCGTGTGTTGTTCAGGTTGCTGTTGACCTTTAGCCTTGGTCTGATGACCGTACACGTTCTCACGTTGTCTTGGTCATCCCGGCTTGAGCCTGTTCAGCCCCTGATGTGTCTCGCTTCTGTTGAAGTGCTCGATTAGATTCCGTGTTTGAGAAGTTGCTCAGGCAAGCTAGGATTTCCCTTTCCTGGTGAGCTTTCGTGGTTGAGCTTCTTGCTTCTCGTTCCTTCTGGTGAAATCTTTTCGAGATTTACCTTGGAATTACTGTCTTAGTGATGCCTTTGTCCTGTGTCTGCTTAGGTGTGGACAGTTTTGTTCTGAGCCTGATCTGCTCTTTGCTATACGGTTGCTTGGCTTTGGACTCCATAATGGTGTTAAGAGCTGTTGTGTACCATATTTGTCGTGCCGTGTCCAGCGGCCGATGTATTGTGAAAGCTCATTTATCATTTTTCAGGACGTGAAGGTAAGCTGAGATTAACGCTTTTCCTTGTGCTTTGTGCTGAGGCTGGTACTCTTCTCCTGTTGCACTTGGGCTCTTGGTGATCGGTTGTTCGCTGGATCGGTACTCGTGGTGTGTTGTTTACGATCTTCATAGATTGTGAAGACGTCTGGTGTGTGCTGAGATGCGACTACCGAGGTCGTTCTGATGCCCGTGTGTGTTGTTGAGTGTGCAGCTGAAGCCAGTGAGTTAGCTACTCACTGGTCGAGGGGTTTGTTCTTATCGATGTGACTTCATCTTGGCTTCCTGTGCCTCGATGTCGTCTGTTGCCGTGCTGTTGCTGGTGATTTTCTGCAGTTAGCATTAGCATTTGTGAGTGTTGGGGAATTTGTCGGCATTCCTGCTGATTGAGTACCCTCTACTCTGCATTTCCTTTTCTTAGGTGTTGTGCTCTCGAGGCGTGTTCGTAGTCCTTGGGTTGCGTTCCCTGAGACTGTCGTTTCTCGTTGTCATGGGTCTTTCCTTGGTGAGCAGTCTGATGCATGACCCGTCCCTTGTGGTCGTGTGCTCAGCTGTTCCCGTGCCTTGATGTGACCCTGCTTGCAGTTGTGTTCCATGGTTCTGTGTTCCGTGCGGAGCCAGAATTCTGCAAGTGCTGCTGTTGCTGTTGGTGTTTTGGCGCTGTTCTCTATGAGTTTGTGATTCTGTTTTGGACCAGGTCTTGTCGGTTAGCCTTGCTATACTCTTTCTCCTTAGAGTTAGCTTGCGACTCGATCAGATATGATATCTGAGTGAGGACTGACTTGATTGTGTTTGCGGTCCAGTAGTGCTGTTGTCGTTGGCATCTTGTGTGCCGGGTGTTTCTTGTTGCCTTTGGCACTGGAGCCGATGATGTGGTCGAGCTGTCAGTTGAGAGAATTGTGTCTTCTTGTTTAAGCTGATACTCGCCGTGTATGTCGTTTCGCTTCTTCGATGTCTGTTGTTGGGGCAGTCGTGTCTCCATTTCTGGTATGACGTAAGCGACGTTGCCCTTGTTTCGGAGGTGTTGGACTTGTGTTCACTTGGGTGCCGTGCTTGATCCAGAGCATGTGCTCGTGATTATAGTCTGACGATGTTCCTCTGAGCTGCGTTTTTCGAGATTTGTGTCGTTTCCATGTTGTGCTGTTGGGTTGTTCTTCCCTGCTTCTCCTTTGTTAGTCCTTAAATTTTGAGGGCGAAATTTCTTAAAGGAGGGGAGGATGTAATGCCCTGGATCTCTGCTGGATCCTTTGTTGGTCTCGTTAGATCCTTATTGGATCTTTCGGATTTGTTTCGGTGAGTTTTGGTTCACTTTTGTGGCTTCCGAGTTGAGCTTTACGAGCCGTGTGGGTTTTTCTCTCGTACTAGTTACGGAACCCTACGGTGAGTTTAGTTGTCAGTTCCTCAACTCGTGAATGCTACAGCGACGATGTACTCTTCGAGCCGGTCATTTCGACTATTTTTGCGTATTTTTCGGAGATAGGGCCAGAAATAGGATTTTTCAGAAATTAGGAAAATTCCTAATTTCTTTTCCTTTTTCTTTTCCTTCCTCTCTCATCCCTTCTCATTTTGCCGCCGCCGTCTCTCTCTCCCGTTTTCTCTCCTCTAGAGCTTCCTTGGCTCCGACTGCAGACGGAGGACCTAAGAGCGAGTGTTGGGGATGCTGTGGAGCTGACTGGGTGCGCGACAGGGCGAGGATGGAGTGGTTCTGGTGCGATCCCGAACGGTGGATTCAAAGCTGGTGTTTGAGATAGCGGCATGGTTTTTGGCACGGTTTAGTTCCTTCGGGGCACGGTTTCTTCGGTGGAGGTAGGGAGACGGACCGCCACCTTGTTCTGCACGTTTCCTCTGTTTCCGTGCATGATTTGGTGCTCGATCGGGGGAGATCGGGCCGGTTTTGTCAAAACTGTAGTTTTTGGGGTTTTCAGGATTCGCCGAAAAATGGCAACCATTTGTGGTGTGGTTAGTGTCTAACTGACCGCTGGGATGTCTGGATCCCATCCATGCTAGTTTCGTGTCGATCGGTTGTCATTCGGGGCCGGTAGGAGTCCGGGAACATCGGTGACTCGTTTAGGGTCGATTTGTCTAAATCGCCCCGATCTAGCGTTTTAATGCGTGCATGTGGGCTTTTTAGCCTCCTAGAGTGGTTCTTCATCGTCTAGTCTTGTTTCCCCTGCGCTTCGGCGTGAATGGGGCGTGGAACGGCTCGATTTGGCCAATCCACTATTTTCCTGCCGTGACCGGTGTAGTGGTCGTTTCAGTGACCGCCAGAGGTCCCTGACGGCCCTACGACAGACCGTCACGGCATCTGGGCGTTTTTAAAGCTTTTTGTGGTATTGGGAGTGTGACGGCCCAGGGGTGGCGCGTCACAGCCTCCTGACGCATCCGGTGTGATGCGTTACGCTTATTTTGTCGTTTAGTAGTTTGGTTAAGTCGGTTCCCCTGACGCGCCTGCCCTAGTGCGTCAGGTGTGTGTAACGCGCATGGTGTAGGCCGTTACGTTGCGTTTGAGTTGGAGTTTGATCGTTGAGGCGTTTTGTGTAACGGTGGTGTCCCCGTGCGTCACAACGTTGTAACGCACCTGCCCCAGGCCATTACGTGCTATTTTGGCCGAGTTGGGTGGTTGTGCCGTTGGCTCTAACGGCCACGCCCTCGTGCATTAGGCTTGTGTAACGCGTCCGTGATGGACCGTTACGTGCCTTTTGGCCATTGTTTTCTTGACTTGAGCCAATTGGCCCTGACGCGCCTGCCCTGGTGCGTTAGGCTGTGTAACGCGCTTGGTCTCGTGCGTTACGTGGTTCGAGTTGTTGTTTTAAGTTTGAGGTCTATTGGCCCTAACGACCCGGGTTGGACGCGTCAGAGCGGTGTAATGCGCCTGGTGTAGGCCGTTACGTGCCTTGTGTGTTTTAGATGTTGGTTAGGGCGGTGTGTGTGACGGCTCCCCAGGCGACTGTCACATTTTTGTAGCGCGTCTGCGATAGACCACCACAGTGGGTGTGTAACGGCCCAGTGTTAGACCGCCAGGTTCGTGTAACGGTCTAGGGGTGGTGCGTTATAGCCTTTGAGCTCTGATTTCCGTCGTTTTGGTTTCTGACTGTCTTGGCTTATCCTTGTGGTCTGCTCGCTTTCCCGTGGATGTCTCCTGACACCCTATAAGGGATAAGACTACGTTGTGAGGTGGCCAGGAGTCTTCTTGCTTGAGGTAGGATTCTCTTTCCTACTGTTGAGTCGTCGTTGTTTGGTTCCGGTCAACCCGGGGTGACCCAGTGGTTGACAGGCGACCTTGTGTGGGTGTCTTGGCGGTTCTGTCCAGTCCGAGACACTGGTTCGGGATGCCTCGAGGTATCATTTTACCTTGGCTTGCGTATCCAGGCGTGTCTGAGGTTCTCCGGTGTTCCCTCAGGTCTCCGTGAGTCATTTTCTGCGGAGAGTTGCTTCCCGTGGCTTAGGATTAGACCGATTGGCGGCTTGTTCCGCTGTTAGTGACGATCTTGCCTGAGTCGTCCGACTCAAGCATCGTTACGTTGTAGGTCTAGTTGCCTAGTCCTGAGTCTGTTGGCAGTTGTCTTGCTGCCTCGGTGCTTCGTAGTACGTGCGACAGTGCTTCCTTGCCTGTTTGTACTACAGCCCTTGTTTCGGAGTCTTGTGTTTTGTGCGCCTCCGATTGTTGTTGCCCTAAGGCCTTTGAGTTGCCGACCCGCCTTGGATGGCGGAGGGGTGTTCCCGAGATACGGTTTGTAAGCTAGTTCCGTGGGCTCCCAGCCAATGGTAGCGTCCTACCGAGGGAGAAAACTAGCTGGAGTACCTGGCTTAGGCTAGAGCCAGTGTGTGCACACGTGGTCAGGGGCTTTGGACTTACGTCGACGGGCGGGACCCTGACTGGTTACTTGATGCTGTTGTTCCTGTTTGGTTCAGTGCGCGTGTCTGCGACTCTACCGTGGCTTCAACGGTATTGTAGGCGAGACACTCGTGGAGCAGCATAAGACGTCTGTGGACGCAGTTGGCCGTTGCTCTGGTGGGGAGGTGCGTCTGTCTGTGACGCGTGGCTCTCCACTGCTCTTTGTGTTTCTTGCGCGTCGTGACCTTTCCGAGTTAGCCCTCTCGTGACCCTACTCGAGGTCAGCGTGGTGTGCACGACTTTCTAGTCGTGGGTGTGTCGTCGAGTCTGTCGGCCGTCTGCGTGGGTCTTTTCTAGACCTTTTGTCAGTCCTTGTAGGTCTTCGTCTTAGGCCTGGTGCCGTGTTGGCAGATCGGTAACTTCTGACTTTGTTAGATCAGAGTCGCCCTTCTATCGCTGTTTGGAGTAGTTTGGGGTGCCGAGGTTAGTTCGGCCGCCACTTGTCTGGCGCGGGTTCTTCCCCTTTCGTACTTGTTCCCTACTCCTACTCCCCGTCTGTTCTCTACGGCTTCTAGAGTAGCTTTACAGCTTTGTAGTGTAGTTTTCCGGCTTTACTACACCTGTTGTTTTGTGTTCCGTGTTACTGCGTGTTTTTCAGTGGGGATCCGCGTGACCCCTACTGAGCCAGTGACACGAGACTCACCCCTGCTTTTCAGGTGGGGTGACGTCTTTTCGTTCTGCTTCCGCGTGGTTCTTGGAGCGCTTGCTCGTAGCGTGTCGTTGTGGCCAGCTGGTACCTGCGTTGGGCTTCCCCCGACTTCTCGGTACGTCTTTCCTTTCTGTCAACTGTACTGTGCTAGACTTGCTGTCTTTAGCTTTGGACTTGACTCTGGTCTATAATTGTTAAAATTGAACTGTTAATTAAAAAGTAATTTTATTTCTGCTAGTTTAGCAAACCGATCTAATGAAATTTAATTGCTTCTGTTATATCTCTGTGGCTTCAATGTACTCTACACATGCCTTTTTCCCTTCGGACCTTTCCCGCTCTTGGGAGGCCTCGCGGGTTCCAAGTGGTATCACGTGTATTCGGTAGTTCTACCGGGTACATCTGGTATCCGGGATCCGGGTCGCTACAGGTCTGTTCCGCCTAAACCCCTCAAGGAGGGGTTTTTTTTGTTTAAAAAAACTCTTATTTTTTTTTGTTTTGGATGGGGTTTAGGCGGACCAGCCTGAGGGGTCAGGTTGGTCCGCCTAAACCCCCCAGGGGGGTTTGGGTGGACTGGCTTGGGCACCTTTTTTAATTAAAAAAGCTTTTTTTTTAATGGGGGTTTAGGCGGACCAGCCTTGGGGGTGTGGTTGGTCCGCCTAAACCCCTCCCCCAGGGGGGTTTAGGCGGACCAGATCCAAGGTTGGGTCTAGTCTGCCTAAACCCCTCCCGGAGGGGTTTACGCGGGTTTGACCGAGGGTTTACCGTGGGTTTGACCACGGGTTTGACCAGGGTTGACTGAGGGTTGAAATGGGGTTGACTGAGGGTTAGACTGGGGTTGACTGAGGGTTTGACCCGTCATAAATAGAAATTTTCTTCAGAGCCCCCGAAAACCCCCGCAAGGGGTGCTGCCCCCTTGACCCCTGCGACCTGACCGCTCATGTCGATCCGCGCGACCTGACCGCGCAGGTCGATCCGCGTGCGAGGGCGCACGATGGTGGTGCTTGCCGCGATGGGCTGCTGGGGAGTCCTAAGTTGGGCTCGGACTTGCTGTAGAGTGGCTGGAGCATACGCGCCTACCAGGTGCTCGGGGAAATTCCCGACACGCGTGCGTGGGCCGTATACGGGTGCTGTGAGCTCCTGAAGCTTGGGGTTGGCCCGAATGGGTCTTCCTTTGACTTTAGAGGGCTGGAGGGAGATGACTCGAGGGTAGACCCCATCCTCATTACTGGGTGCCACATGACGTGGCTTGTACTCAGGGTGCCCCCGAGTCGACTCGGGTAACTGTGTTGAACACAGGAAAATCCGCAAACTGAGTGATCGGGGGTGGGCCCGATCGATTGTTGATGTCGCCACGGGTCGTGGCTAGCTGGTTAGAACCCTTGGTTGGGCCCGCTGACTGGGACGTTGACATGATGATGCCGTTTGTCTGGTGGTCGGGGTGACCCTCGCTCCTTGGCGAAGAGCGATATGAAGCGGCAGGCTGTTCTGAGTCCCGAGTTAACCTGGTTGTTGAAGCGTCGGTGGTGTGATACCGTATATAAGATGTCCAGGGGTGATCCCCGAATCTTCACAGAGTGCCGTAAGGTACGGCAGGTTGTCTCGAATCCCGAAACCGACCCGGTTGTCTAGAAAGTGGCTGGCATAGTGCCATTTGCTCGGGGCCGATGCCCGGTTGTTATGTTGCGCCGCTTGACCTGACGAAGTGTCTCGATTTCTGAGCTCAACTTGACTGGTAGAGTAGTTTTGGCGATATGCCATTTTGCTCTATTTAAGGAGTATTTTCCTATGCTTAATCCTTGATTAATTCGAGAAAATAAGTCGGTGCCAACAAATGCCCCCCACGGAGCATGCGTCGGAGGCGAAGACGACGGCGTGCGGCCCGTGCGCCTTTCAAGCTTGATTTCTCCCGTCCCTGTTGGTGTGTGGGAGTTACTTGTTTTGAGGGTTGACGCCCCCGTTGCGATCTTTCATGCGACGGTGGTATGTTTGCAGAAGACCGCTAAGTCCCAGAGGTTGTAGAGCTAGATTTCAGAGGGATCTGAGTGACGGGATACACACGTGGTGCTTGAAGTTGGAGCCCGCTATCTGCGACTTGAGAATTCTGTTCCCGTTTGTCTCGCGTGTTGGGCTTGTGGCAGAGGTGTGCAGTGTTAGTGTTGGTGTGCTACAGGCCAATTTTGGGTCGGGTAGGCCCAATAGTTGTACGATCTTGTTCATTATTAATAAAGTGGTGTTTGAGCGTAAATATGCGATTGTGTTACTTTACGTTATCCCTAAGATATGTGGTTGTAAAGTCAGCTTGAGATGGGATCTCGAACATGAGATTGACTTTACATGTACACATACCTTAAATTGTTCCTGGTTGGAGGGTAATCACTCGGGGACTTTGATTACCTATTAAATCAGTACACATGATGTGTCAGTGACCAGTCTCATGGTCATTGGTGCGGGGCACCAACACATATGTGTAGGTGTATGTCCTTGGAGGATGTACACTGGACTGATCCGCTATTGGATCTTTAGATGGTTGATTATACCTAATGTCAACTGAAGATCCAACTGTCTCAGTAGCATCGTTGGTCCTTTGACCTGAGACATTGATCGGATCTTACACGAGGACTGGAATGGTTTAATTACTTGGCTAAGTGACTTTAACCATAAGTCATGAGTTGCCGAGTCATTAACCACTTCAGGATACATGTGAAGATCGTCAATGGTCAAGAAGGGATCGCTCACTGTCGGGTATATATCAGACAGTTAATGGGTCATGACATTGACGCTCCGTTAAATCCCTGGCCAGGGTCGTGTGAGTTCGTTTAGAACGGACGACATACACTTTAAGGAGGTCGTAGTCAAATGGCACGATCATGGGGTTTGACAGAAACCATACCCTCGATCGTACCAGACTCATAGAAGGAGCGAGGGATTATATCGATGCGGTAGCTGTGGACTTACAGGTACCAGACAGGCTGGTTTAAATCCGGCGTCCTCTAGGATCACGCGGATTTTCTTGACCCAACGTGATCGAAGGTTCGGAATGAATTAAATTATTATTCGGCTCTAGTAGAAGCGAATAATACGTTTAATTTACTTCTAATTAAGAATTAGAAGTTAATGGGCCTTAAACTAGAGTGACTATGGGCCTAGAGGATCACACACAATTTATTCTTGGGTGACGAATTATTATTATACAAATGTATGTATTATTTCATTTTAATTCCTTTTGGAAAGGAGTGTAAATGGGGCTTAATACATATGTATAATAATGGAAAGGTCATATATACAATTTTGGTCCTTTGGAGGTCTTTAGAAAGGGGTCTAAATTCTATATATATGGCACCTACGTGAAGCTCATTCGAGCCTTCTTCTTCCAACCTCTTAGGCTAATCAAGCATTAAGCCTAAGAGGAGGATTAGCCTCCCCCCTTTTCCCCCCTTGCTCTCTCTCTCTCCAGAAGGTGATAGAGTCGGGAAAAGTTACGTCGGGGAGGTACCGTCGCTGTGCAAGGGTCCGTGTGGATCTGCTCTAGAGGCCGTACAGCTGTGCGGCTCGATATTCTGCATCGGGCATCACGGACAGCGTCGTTCCGCGCAAGGTGAAACACGTAACCCATAATTAGGGTCTTAGAAACACCGATTAGAGCACACATTAAGCTTTCCATAACACCGGGATCGGGCAAATGAAATTTTTGTTATCCGCTGCGTCGCCCGTAGCTGCTGTGCGAAACCTTACAGTGGTATCAGAGCCAGGTTCGCGCTCTGGTCGGTGTTTTATCGCCGTTTAGAACAGTGTTTTAGGGGCATTAAAATCTTTAATTATTATTTGTAGAAGGGGATGCTGGGCATCTCTGTTCTTCCAGGATGCTGGGCATCACTGGAGCAAATTTTTTTTATTTAAAAAAAATTTATTGGGCGGTTTGGGCGCACTGCGCCCGCCCGCGTGCCCCGCCGCGGCGCACGCTGGCGCCACGCGGGTCAGCGCCCGTGTTGCGGGCGCCGCCCACGTGGCGGGTCAGCGCCCATGGGCGGGCGCCGCCCGCGTGCGCTGGGCGGGCTCCGCCCGCGGGTTTGACCCGCTGGCGATTATTTTTTTAATAAAAAATTGTTTTTTTTAATTTATATGTGCTAAGATATTTATATATATATGACATATATATATGGAAATGCACAGTAAATTAAATAGAATTTTATTTCATAAGTTAAATAGTGTTATCTCAATAGTAAATGTCGAATGGTAAATTTTATTTAACCGATTTGAATTTATCGAGGTGAGATAATTATTATTTACCTTGAGATAAAATGGTAATAATTGAAGTTACTTCAGTAAAATTTAAGTTTTTAAATTTTTAATTATGAGATAATTAGAAAATTTAAAATTTAAATTTTATTGAAGTTAAATGTGAAAATTTTAATTATTTGAATTTTAATTATTAGATAATTGTTAAATTCAAATTTTGAATTTTAAAAAATTAATAATTAAGGATAATTGCATTATTTTAAATTTATTTTCAAAAAAAAATTATTGGATAATTAGTTTGAATTTAAATTTAAATTATTGACATGTTTAAATTTTGAATTTAAATTTGATTATTGGATAATTAAATTTAAATTTAAATTTAATTAATTATCTCAATTAGATGCCCCTGTAGAAAATGATGGTTCTTTACGTGCTTTACTTTATTTACCTTGTATTGGCCTGCTTGTGTGTTTAATTTTAGTTAACCATACTTTGATTTTTAAAATTAAACAAAGCTAGCCTATTTTTTGTTTGCACATCCCATTTTTAAATTCAAAAAGTAAGGATTATTTTCAGAAAATAACCCTTGATTGATTTTATTTGAATGGGTTGGCAAGTGATCATGGACTTGGATTAATGTAATTAATTGGGGTCTGCGAGCCTCCTTCCTCTCTCTGTTAAAATTCCAATGTACTTCTATCTTACTCCATTGTTGTACTCGCCCTAAGGGCTGCTAGAATTTGAGTCACATGTAATTTAATTTTTCCGACCTGCGTGCCGTGTAAAAGTTGTAATTGATGCGGCGTTGGAGTTTGAAAGCACGGAGCACACCCGACGAGGATGATCCAGCTGCTTTAGAAGCGGGCCGGATGTCTTAGTTACATTAGGGTTAAAGTCCATGATCACTTGCGTTTAATTTTGCATTGGATACATTTATTTTGTGCAAACTACTAGGTACGGTAAATATATGGGATATATCTATATCACCACCTAGGGTGAGATCAAGATAAAATTGAATTCCCTCGCGCTTAAATTTTAGATCTGGAAAGCGTGACTCTAGGAGTCGTCGTGGCCCTCCATCATTATGGAGTGAATGAACGTCTTCATTTCATGGATTTGTTGTGCTTTCCACAAGGTCCATGAGTTTGGGGGCGGGATTAAACTCCAAGGCTCGGCCTCAATGGGGTGAGGAATTGAACTCGGCCTTGTTGTGCTTTCCACAAGGGTCGGGTCATATGTAGTAATGATGGTTAGATCTAATCGAGAATATCCTTTGTTGTGCTTTCCACAAGGGGATGATTTCTCGGGGGCCGAATATCGGATATTGTATTAGATGCAAGTGCCTGTTGACTGCCCTTGAGATGGTGTATGGCTTGTTATGCTTTCCACAAGGTCGTACATCAGTCTCGTTGGGATTCCGACCCACTAGGTTGATCTCGCTGATCTCCCATTCTATATACTGAGGGTTATATAGTTCGATTGAAAAATAGTGGGACTAACTAAGATAGAAAACCACATCTAAGTTAGAATTTGAACACATGCTAAGTTGTCTTTTATTTCTTATCCAGATTACAATGTCGTCGTCCAACCCCCTCTGCGGCATCTTGGATGCAAATAGATTAACTGGACCGAACTACTCGGATTGGCTGCGTAATCTACGCATAGTTCTTACCGCCGAAAAGATTGCGTACGTGTTGGACACGGTTCATTCTGAGCCAGCTCCTGATGCTGACGAGGGAGAGTTACTCGCTTATGCCAAGTGGTCTGAGGACTCATCCCTAGCCCAATGTTACATGTTGGCCTCTATGGCTCCCGAGCTGCAGAGGCAATTTGAAAAGACTGATTGTAGAAGTATACTTCTCAATCTACGCCAGCTCTTCGGGGAGCAGGGTAGGATTGAGAGATATGATATCTCAAAAAGGCTTTTCAGGACACGGATGTCTGAGGGTTCATCAGTACAGGCCCATGTACTGAAAATGATGGAGTGGATTGAAAGACTCAATATATTGGGGTTCAAGTTGGATCTTGAACTATGCATTGATCTTATACTCCAGTCATTGCCCGATTCCTTTTCTTCCTTCATCATGAACTTTAACATGAACATGATTTAAGCAACTCTCCCAGAGCTGCTCAATATGTTAAAGAGTGCTGAAGGAACCATGCAGAAAGACAAAACCATCTTCGTCTGTAATGATTGTTGGCCGGGCCAACAAGAAAAGGAAGGCCTCTCAAATATCCACCATGAGTAACAAAGGGAAGGGAAAGAAAAAGGCCACGGGTATGTAACTCGCCAAAGTTGACAAAGGGAAGGGCAAGAAGAATGAAAAGGAAGACAATTGTTTTCGATGCGGGGAAACTGGGCATTGGAAAAGGAATTGCAAGGTAATTCTAAATGAAGGTGCTGGCAAATAGAAGGTGGCTGGGCAAAAAGGAGATTAAACTAAGGATGGGTAATGGAGCTTTAGTTTCGGCCAAAGCTGTCAGGACTGCACGCCTCAGTTTACCTTCAGGAGTCATTCTGGAGCTGAATGACTGTTATTATGTTCCTAATATTATTAAGAACATTATTTCAATCTCTGGCTTGTATAACATTGGATATACATTGACTTTTAATAGCACTGGGTGCTCTATAATGAATAATGGTTTGATCATAGCCAATGGTTCATTAGTCAATGGTCTTTATGTATTAAATACACGTTCTAATGTTATGCAAATTTTCAATGCTGATGAAGTGAATTCTGCATATCTATGGCATTGCAGACTTGGTCATGTAGGTGAGAAAAGAGTCTCTCACTTACACTCAAATGGATATTTGAATTCGTTCGAATACAAGCCATTTGATACCTGTGAGTCGTGTCTCATGGGGAAAATGACCAAGGCTCCCTTTGGTGGACATGGTGAGAGGGCTGTTGACCTTCTCGAGCTTATACACTCGGATGTGTGTGGACCCATGTCCATAGAAGTAAAAGGAGGTTATCTCTATTTCATTTCTTTTATTGATGACTTCTCTAGATATGGCTATGTGTATTTAATGAGACATAAGTCATAAGCCTTTGAGAAGTTTAAGGAATACAAGAATGAAGTAGAGAAATAGACTGGCAAAAGTATTAAGGCTCTTCGATCGGATCGAGGAGGTGAATACTTAAGCCATGAATTCACTTCTTATCTTAAAGACAATGGAATAGTTTCTCAGTGGACTCCACCGTATACACCACAGCACAATGGTGTATCCGAAAGGAGAAACATGACCTTGTTAGACATGGTCCGATCCATGATGTCTATGTCAGGACTACCCTTATCTCTCTGGGGCTGTGCGTTAGAGACTGCGGCTTATTTATTGAATAGGATATCAAGTAAATTAGTTCCTTCTATACCATATGAGATATGGAAGGGCAGGAAACCAAATTTTAATCACATTAAAATTTGGGGGTGTTCTGACCATGTAAAGAAGAACGATAGTGATAAGCTTGAGTCGAGAACCGATAAGTGTAGGTTTGCGGGATATCCAAAGGAGACGTTTGGATATTATTTCTGTCACCCTTCTGAGCAAAGGGTCTTAGTGGCTAAGAGAGCTGTATTTCTGAAAAGAGAATATCTACTACAGAAAAATAGTGGGAGCCAGATAGAATTGGACGAGGTCCAAGAACCACAACCCATAGACACAAACTCATTAGATGAGACTGTATCGGTTGATCCTATTCAGAGTGAAACATTAACACTACGGAGATCTGGTAGACTACCGAGAGAACCTGAGAGATATGTTGGACATGTCTCAGAGGGGTCCTCTAAGGTATGTATCGATGAGGATGATGATCCTCAGTCATACCAGGAGGCGATCCGTAGTGTAGACTCCGAGAAATGGCAAGAGGCAATGGATTCAGAGATCCAGTCCATGTACACCAACAAAGTTTGGAACTTAGTTGATGTACCCAAAGGGAAAGTCCCTATCGGCTGTAAATGGATTTTCAAAAGGAAAATCGGTGCAGATGGATAGGTTGACACATACAAGGCTAGACTAGTGGCAAAAGGATATCGTCAAAGGCAAGTCATTGACTATGACGAGACTTTTTCACCGGTAGCCATGGTTAAGTCAATCAGAATCCTCCTTGCCATTGCTGCATACATGGATTATGAGATCTGGCAAATGGATGTGAAGACATCTTTTCTTAATGGAAATCTGTCAGAAGAGGTGTACATGGTACAGCCTGAAGGATTCACCTCCAAGCTACATCCTAATAAGGTATGCAAACTTCAAAGGTCCATTTATGGATTAAAGCAGGCATCTAGAAGTTGGAACTTAAGATTTGACGAGGCTGTCAAATCTTTCAACTTCATTCGGAATGAAGATGAATCCTGTGTTTACAAGAAGGTCAGTGGGAGCTCTGTGACCTTCTTGGTCCTTTATGTTGATGACATCTTACTCATTGGGAATGATGTAGAGATGTTGACATCAACCAAGTCTTGGTTGTCCAAGACTTTCTCCATGAAGGATTTGGGAGAAGCATCCTATGTGCTGGGCATAAGGATCTATCGAGATAGATCTAAAAGGATGCTAGGACTATCCCAATCCATATACATAGACACTATCCTCAAAAGGTTTAGGATGGAAAATTCCAAGAGAGGTCTCATTCTCATGAGACATGGAATTTGCTTATCCAAGGGGATGAGTCCTAAAACTTCTGAGGAGGTGGCACACATGAATAAGGTACCCTATGCTTCGGCAATAGGGTCAATCATGTATGCAATACTATGTACCCGTCCTGATGTTGCCAATGCTTTGAGCATTGTCAGTAGATATCAGGTAAATCTAGGCGAAGAGCACTAGAAGGCAGTAAAGGGTATCCTTAAGTACCTGCGAAGGGCTAAGGATCTTTTTCTGCTTTATGGAGGAGAGGACCTACAACTTAGAGCTTACACAGATTCTAGTTTCCAGTCAGATCCAGATGACTGCAAATCCATGTCTGGATTTATGTTCATGTTGAATGGAGGGGCAGTCAGTTGGAGAAGCTCCAAGCAAGACACGACTGCAGACTCGACGACGGAGGCAGAATATATTGCTGTAGCTGAAGCTGCTAAGGAAGCCGTCTGGATGAAGAAATTCATCTTGGAACTCGGCGTAGTTCCCGAGATATCAGCTCCCATCCCATTATTTTGTGATAATAATGGGGCCATCGCCCAAGCGAAGGAACCGAGATCTCACCAAAGGTCAAAGCATATTCTTAGGCGCTTTCACCTTATTCGGGAGATTGTTGATCGTGGAGATGTGACGGTAGAGCATGTACCGTCAGAAGACAACATAGCAGATCCACTGACTAAGCCTTTGACACAGACTGTGTTTGAGCGTCATCGGGAAAAGATGGGCCTCAAAGTTGTGGGCAATTGGCTGTAGTTCAAGTGGGAGATTGTTAGTGTTGGTGTGCTACAGGCCAATTTCGGGTCGGGTAGGCCCAATAGTTGTACGATCTTGTTCATTATTAATAAAGTGGTGTTTGAGCGTAAATATACGATTGTGTTACTTTACGTTGTCCCTAGGATATGTGCTTGTAAAGTCAGCTCGAGATGGGATCTCGAACATGAGATTGACTTTACATGTACACATACCTTAAATTATTCCTGGTTGGAGGGTAATCACTCGGGGACTTTGATTACCTATCAAACCAGTACACATGATGTGTCAGTGACCAGTCTCATGGTCATTGGTGCGGGGCACCAACACATATGTGTAGGTGTATGTCCTTGGAGGTTGTACACTGGACTGATCCGCTATTGGATCTTCAGATGGTTGATTATACCTAATGTCAACTGAAGATCCAACTGTCTCAGTAGCATCGTTGTGTTATGCCCATGTGATTTTGATGATGATTTTAATGATGGTTTTGATGATTAGTTTTTGATGTGAGTTAATCACTGTGAGTCATCCTGCTATCATGCTGTTATTCAGTCTATCAAATGTTCAGTCATCTTGCTGCACAGTTTAGTTTAACATTTTTTGATGTTCAGTCATGTTAACTGATGCATAAAGCATTCATTGCTACACTCTGCTTAGTTAGTATGAACAGTAGTGGGTCGACCCACTCTTGCTGATGCGTGGACTCATCAGAACACTGATTGTCTGGTTTGTCTAACTTCAAGTATACACATCATCAGTTGAACGTAAAGTGTATACGTTGCAGCGTCAACTCATTGGGCTGCAGCGTCAACTCAGCAAGTATGCACATCGCCTTCAGGCTAGCAAGTCTGTACACTGGTTTTCATGCATGTTAAACTCCAAGTCTATACAGCATGCCTCTTCTACTCAGTGTACATACGTATTCATTTGCTGTTTGCCGTTCACTGTTGAAGTCCATACACTGGTCGGTGGAATTTGAAGTCTGTACACTGACTCGTTTCATTTCCTCAGAGTCTGTACATCCACAGTGAAATCCAAAGTCTATACAATGGTCTTCACACTTGAAGTCTATACATTCGATATGCAGAGTTGATGTCTATACATTTGCCTCCATGATTCTAAGTCTATACATTCATTTTAAGGCAAAGTCTGTACATTACCTTTGTGCTTCAAAGTCTGTACAGTGGGCAAGGGTGTACATCCACCAGTGAACACATCAAGTCTATACACCGCCTGTGTTCATCTGAGTCTTATGATATCCTTATATTCATTAAGTCTATACATTGCGTTGTGCATACTTTACATTGCTTTCGCCTTCACAGCAAAGTCTATACAATGTAATGCATATACTTAGAACTAAAGACTTCGTTTCATCTGTCTGACAGGGACTGAAGAGGCTAATGAACCCCTTAACGCAAGAGGGCTGAAGACATCCAATTTCAGATGCTGGAACACTAATGCGTCAACGCAGCATGATGAGAGCGTCGACGCAGCACGCCCATCTGCTGAAGACTCGATCACTGGATCATCAATGCGTCAACGCCATTACTAGACAGCATCGACGCAGCCATTAAGCCTGATAGGCATCTAGCTCGGAGACAGTTTAGAAGGTTAACGCTGGAGTTCTTAGCGTTCACGCAACATGCAAACAAGCTGAACTATTAGTTACCAAAATACACCAAAGCGTCAACGCAGCAGTGGAGCAGCGTCGACAGAGCAGTTAAAAAGGGGTAGACTGTTTGTTCACTGGAGTGCCGATGCCGATGCGTCAACGCCACAAACAAGCAGCGTCGACGTAGCGGCTTAAGAGACGCCAATATACAAATGTTCATGTTCGTGCGTCAACTCCACCAACTGGCAGCGTCGACGCAGTGGGACAAATTCAAATGCGTACTAATGAAGGGCACGTGATCCGAGGTGCCTGGCTCGTGAACCAGGAAGCTGCCACGTGGTCCGAATTTTTAGGGCAGGAAATGTGGAAGCCACACGCGCCAGTGTGCCTACTGCTGCTGCTTATAAATGGAAGCCTTCATCCTCTGTAGACGGCTGATCGAAGAAGAAGCCTGGAGAGCAGAAAGCCCTTCGATCCAGAAAAAGAAAAGAGGAAGAAAAAAGAGAAGAAGAAGAAATAGAAGAAGAGTGAGCCAGCAGAAGAAAAAGGGTTGCAGAGAAGAAGGAGAGAATAGCGTGAGAGAAAAGGAGAGCAGAGGAGAAAGAAAGAGAGATAGAGAGAGAGAGAGAGAAAAGGAGAGCAGAGGAGAAAGAAAGAGAGATAGAGAGAGAGAGAGAGTTCGTGGAGAAGAAGGAAGAAGTTATTGAAGATCTATCCTCTGGCGTCTGGATTAAATCCAAGCCAAATCTACTCCTTTGAGAGCTACATTCTTGTTCTTCATTTACAGCCTTCCGATTGCTGTGTATTTTTCGTTTCTTATTTTTTTTTAATTGGTTATTCTTGTTCTTCCGATTGCCCTGCTGGGAATCGGGTTCCTCCTGTGGATTCAGGAGAAGGGAGACTTGTCTCCGGTTCTGGGCTTGTGGCTTGCAAGTCCTGGGGTCCCTCCGGTTGGAGGAAGAGAGGCCTTCAACCTCTGGTTTGCTGGTGACTGGAAGTCACTGGTTGGGTCCCTCCTGGTCTGGAGGAAGAGAGGTCTTCGACCTCTGGTTTCCAAGTGACTGGGAGTCACTTGGGGTGTCCCTCCGGTTGGGAGGAAGAGGGGAGTTTGTTCCCCTGGTCAAGCTGTGTGTCAGCAACTGTTCGCAGACTGAGTCTGCTTGGTTCTAGCATTGGCTAGTGAAGCCTCACTCCGGTTGGGAGTGAGGGGTGGATGTAGGTCTGGAGGACCGAACCACCTAAAAATCCCTTGTTCTGTGATTTGCTTGTGGTGTGCTCTTCCATATCTTCTATCTGTTTTACAGGTTGTTTGAATAGTCTTGTTTCGAGTTGCAGTGGCCTTGAGCTTTACATCTTGGTAAGTGAGTCTAGCTTACATTGTACTGTCATTTGGCATTAGACTTCATCAGGTTCCACTAGTATAGTCAGCAGCTCATCTGGTCGATCAAATGTCTATTTGAACTCGATAGGCTTTATTCTGCAACTGTATCTAGTAGCAGGCAAATTGTTTTTAATTTGGGCAATATTCTTGAAGGGGATACATTCACCCCCCCTCTGTATCCGGGCCTAGCACCCTAACAGTTGGTATCAGAGCGGTGTCTGCATACAAGGTCCAGCGACCTGCGGATTCGATCTTGCAGTCTTAGGTGCTAATTTATTTTTAGTGCATCAATATTCCTGTTGCATTAATCTGTTGTGTTCTCATGGCTCATCCACCGATTTTCAGTGGTACGCATTTTAATGCATGGTTCACTAGTCTGAAGAATTATGTCAAATCTGTGAATCCAGACCTGTGGAAAGTAATTTCACATGGTCCTCATGAACTGCCAAAGAAAAAGTCCAAATGGACTGACAGTCACAAGTCTATGCATGAAGAGAATCAGATAGCTATAAATCTAATGAAGGCAGCTACTGATAGAGCCTTTCACTCATGCTTCTTTGATTGCAGTTCTGCTAAAGATATTCTGGATATGTTGAAGCGAACTCAGAAGAGAGATGTGGACAGCTGCATGATGGCTGACAGAAATGATCAAGGCAGCAATCAAACTGAAGAAGATGATGATGATGAGGTAAATCTCTTCGAGAACTTTTCTCTTGATGATTGGGAGAATGCATATGCTGAATTGTTAGAGTCACATGAGAGCTTAAGAAAATAGTATAAAAAGTTGAAGAAGGGTACTGGGATAGATAGTTCTAGTTCTCCGTGTGAAAACTGTTCAAGTACGAAGCAATTTCATGATGCATGTCTGTCTGATAATCATTTGTATAAAAATCAGAATGCAAAACTGAAGAAGGAACTTGATTGTGTTTACTCTGAACTAAACAAGCTAAAATCTGAAGATGACTCTCTCAGAAAACTCTCCAAAGAAGATGAAGAAGAATCAGAGAAACTTAAACAGGAGAACAAATTGCTGATTGAAAAACTTAATGCCATAAAGTCTGTAAACATAGAATTACAGAAAGATCTTGAAAAACAGTAAAAAGATATGAAGGAAATTGAAAATGGAAGAAAGTATGAAGTCAATTCAGAAGATCAGCTTCTAATAAATGAATTAGTTCAGAATGACAAACTTAAGGAAGAAAATGAGAAATTGAAAATGCTGAACTCCACTATGTCTGAGAGACTTCTAGCTTTAGAAAGAGGTAAAAGTGTTTGCTTTGAAGATTCTGATAAACTGAGCAATCTGGAAAATGAAATTGAAAAATATAAAACTGCTAACAAAGTTTTGAATGAAGCTATGAATTGCAGTGAGCAAGAGATTGCCAGTTATGAGTTACAAATCACCTCTTTAGAAAATGAAATCCAAGGCTTAAAGAACTCTCTGTCAAAGTTTGTAAGTGGACAAGAAAATCTGGACAGGTTGTTAGGAGTTAAGGTCAATACTCAAAGGGAAGGGTTAGGCTACAACAATGTCAATAAAAAGGCTTTCAAAAATAAGCTAATGACATCTTTTATCAAAGCATCAGATGTAGCCACCACCTCAGAAAATAAACAACCAAATGTTCAGAAGAATCAGAAACAAACTGAAAAGTTGAAAAAGGTTGATGGATCCAAGCTGAAAACTGTTTTCATTAAAACTGCTGAACAGGAAAAGTCTTCTACTTCATCTCCAATTCAGTACAAGGCTAAGAAAGTAGGAAAACAGGATAAAAATCAGAAAAGGACTGTAAATCAGAAAATAAATGAAAAGGGTTCATCAGTGTATGTTGATCACAGTCCTCACACACACTCACATGCATCTAAAAGAAAAATGTCATGTCACTACTGTCATAGATTTGGACATTTAATGCATGAGTGTAAATTAAACGAACTGGATGATTTGAATGCTGAAATGATGAATGCTAGGAAATATCATGATAGAAAACCTGCTGTTCATTTAAAGAAAAGTGAATGCTCTCATTGTGGTAGATTAGGCCACATCTTTGCTCAATGTTGGTTTTCTAATGGAAAGAAAAAATCACTCTCACATCATGCTAAATCTTATGCCAACCAACATGCTTTTAATATAAACAAAACTGCTTCTCTGAACCAGCATGTCAAATGTTTTAATTGTAACAAGCTTGGGCACAAGACCACTGAATGTAGGGCAAGCTCTTTTAGAAGAAAGTTCCCTTTCTGCTCCCATTGTGGGAAGCATGGCCATGCAGTCAAGGACTGCTGGCATGTCCAGGGTAGGAATAGAAATTTCAAAGAATTTGATAGGAACAAACTTGTTTTTAAAAGAATTCATGTTTGCTCAAATTGCAGAAGACCAGGCCACCAAGTTGCTGCTTGCAGGGTAGCTGGTCATGAAAAGAAAAAGTTTCATAATAATAACAGAAACCCTCATGCTCACTCTTATAATGCTCAAGTTCATGCTAGTATACATAAGAGGAACATGAAACCTGCTAGTTCATGCCACTATTGTGGGCTGTCTGAGTATTCAATGCATAACTATTTTATCATGAACTCTGATGACTGGTTGGCACAGAAAAAGATGCAGGCAGTCCCAAAAGGGGCTAATTACTATGCAAGACCCAAGACCACTTGGGTTCCTGCTAGTGGAAAATAGGAAGTTGCCTAGCAGGTGTGCCTTGGATGGAATAAAGGGGTAATGATCCAAGGCACTCAAGAATGAAAAACCCCATTCTCACACTTTTCAGGTAATCTCTCTGCATTTCCCATTTTAAAACTCATTGCATATCTGGTTTGATGTATTCTTGCATATCCTGTTCTTAGCTTCATCTAGTGCATGCATATTAAATTTGTTCTTGCATATTCATTTATCATCTGCCATTTGCACTACTCTCTGATCATGCACTCTGAAACTTCTGAAAATCTAAACTGCATATGTACGTGGCTTGGAATTTACCCTCCCATTAGCTCGTACCTGTCTGTTTTCATCTATATGGGTTCTGTATTGCTTTTAGTGCGTTGACGCATTTGGCTGACTGCGTAGACGCAATTGTGCGTCTTTCGTTTGGTGTCTTGTCCACTGCGTCGACGCTGACACTAATGCGTTGACGCATTGGTGTGTATTTGATCCATGTATGCATGCTCACATTTAAAAATCTGCCTTGCTTCTCATGAGCACATGTTGAGATATCATTGCATAATTCAGATTGATAATTGATTGAAAATCTGGACTGCGTATTGCATTATCATGGATGACCTCAATGGTATATAAATGGTAAGGTACCAAAAGGCAGGGAAATCTGTCTGGAGGTTCTTACTATGTGTGAAGTGGTCTTTTAGACCAAGTGCTCCGCTTAGTACCATGTGTCACTTTGCTGGATAGGACAGTCTGAATGTGCATGAATTAAAATCATATGTTCAGTTTTTCAGTGCAAACATTGCATGTTTTCAGGGGGAGTTAATTGCATGTCTTTGCATAGCATTCAGTGTTGAGTCTTTGCATGCATGTAGTTAATTGCATTGCATTTCCTTAGATTGAAAATGTCAAAAAGATTGCCTAAATGCATGTTGTCAGGGGGAGTCAATGCATTGCATATAGATTGTCAAATGCATACTCATGTGAGAATTCATTGCATATCCTTCCTTATTGATTTTGTTGACATACCTTGAACATTTTTTTAAAAACATTGAGCTTCAAAATCTCTCCTATCAATTTGTATCATTTGGCTTCAGATTTCTATCAGTCTTTCATGAAGATTTCAATGGGCTATCTCGATCATAAATCTGAAAACTTTTGATCTAAAAATCTTCTATTATACATTTTTATGAATGACTGAAATAACTCATGTGGTTTAAGTTTAATGTATTCAATGAGTTTGGCTTTAAAATCTCTTAAAAAATATTTGAAGCTTGTTTAATAAACCTTAACCATCTGTTTCATGCTGTGTCTTGTAAAATCTTCTAAAATCTGCATTATTGAATTCATGGCTTTATTTGGTTAAGTACATGAAATTGTTATTGTTTTGAAGCAAATGAATTTTTCTGAAAATGTCTAAAGGGTATTTTCTGTCAGAACAATGACCTTGGTCACTGAGAAACACATGTCCAAAGGACTGTGTCATGAGGTACCATAGTTAACTCTGATTAAGATTAATTGAAATTCAGACAGAGCAATGGCATGCACACTGAGAAATACAACTCACTCATCAAGAAATGATTTGCAGTGTGTCATGATGTGTCAATGCTATCTCTGTTCATATACAGCATGACAGTTAGTTACACTAAGTGCTTAGGGATATTGACCTCTGATCAAGGTATATCCTCTAGTTAAAAGGTGTGCACTGAACTAGAGTGCTCGTAAAATTTGTAGCATGAAAAATTGTTGAACGAATTGAAATATCTAAATATTGATGCTAAAATCAAATTGCTACAACCCTAGATAAAATCATATGACTTCATAATTGCTTGATTTCAATACTGACGCATGTAATTCTGAAAGAAGTCAATAAATTTGATTATGTAAGAGAAAGGGAGTTTTATCAAGATAAATATGAGGGCTTGGTTCATTTTTATTAAACCATGGTTTTAGATATCAATACAGAATTTTATTGATAAACTCTACATACATCATAGTTAAACCATGCTGTTCAATAAAGCTCATTCATAAACCCTTATAATGGAAGACTTTGAAATATTCTGTTTTGGATTTATGAGAATGACATTTCCTTGAAAAATCTGACTGAAATTCTTGTAGTTGAAGTTTTTTTGAAAAATCTGATTATTTGAAACTCTTCTGCTCATGTCCTTGGCTCATTGACCTGAACTTCTCCTTGTTTGCCCCTGTGGTTTCCTTCTCATTCCTTTCATAAGGTTCCATTTATTAAGGGGGAGCCTCCTTGTCATATGCATCATGCTGCATAGAAGGAGAAGAATTGTGCTCTTGCATTCATATCTCTGATATCTGCATCTACATTCATACCCCTTCCCATGGTTTATTTTGATTGTTTGCTAAAGAGGGAGAATATCATTCAATCAGTGCATGCAGGTTCCTTTTGATCATCTCTAACTCATGCTTTTGCTGAAACCCTTAAAGGGAGAGAATCATGTTCTTGCAAGGGGGAGAAATTGACTGAATTTTTTTATACATGCTATAATTTCTCAAACTATTTTCTTTTTGATGAAGTCAAAGGGGGAGAATAGTTTGAGTCATCAGATTGACTCACTGTGTAGTGTTGCCATCATCAAAAAGGGGGAGATTGTTGTGCCCATGTGATTTTGATGATGGTTTTAATGATGGTTTTGATGATTGATTTTTGATGTGAGTTAATCACTGTGAGTCATCCTGCTATCATGCTGTTATTCAGTCTATCAAATGTTCAGTCATCTTGCTGCTCAGTTTAGTTTAACATTTTTTGATGTTCAGTCGTGTTAACTGATGCATAAAGCATTCATTGCTACACTCTGCTTAGTTAGTATGAACAGTAGTGGGTCGACCCACTCTTGCTGATGCGTCGACTCATCAGAACACTGATTGTCTGGTTTGTCTAACTTCAAGTATACACATCATCAGTTGAACGTAAAGTGTATACGTTGCAGCGTCAACTCATTGGGCTGCAGCGTCAACTCAGCAAGTATGCACATCGCCTTCAGGCCAGCAAGTCTGTACACTGGTTTTCATGCATGTTAAACTCCAAGTCTATACAGCCTGCCTCTTCTACTCAGTGTACATACTTATTCATTTGCTATTTGCCGTTCACTGTTGAAGTCCATACACTGGTCGGTGGAATTTGAAGTCTGTACACTGACTCGTTTCATTTCCTCAGAGTCTGTACATCCACAGTGAAATCCAAAGTCTATACAATGGTCTTCACACTTGAAGTCTATACATTCGATGTGCAGAGTTGATGTCTATACATTTGCCTCCATGATTCTAAGTCTATACATTCATTTTAAGGCAAAGTCTGTACATTGCCTTTGTGCTTCAAAGTCTGTACAGTGGGCAAGGGTGTACATCCACCAGTGAACACATCAAGTCTATACACCGCCTGTGTTCATCTGAGTCTTATGATATCCTTATATTCATTAAGTCTATACATTGCGTTGTGCATACTTTACATTGCTTTCGCCTTCACAGCAAAGTCTATACAATGCAATGCATATACTTAGAACTAAAGACTTCGTTTCATCTGTCTGACAGGGACTGAAGAGGCTAATGAACCCCTTAACGCAAGAGGGCTGAAGACATCCAATTTCAAATGCTGGAACACTAATGCGTCAATGCAGCATGATGAGAGCGTCGACGCAGCACGCCCATCTTCTGAAGACTTGATCACTGGATCATCAATGCGTCAACGCCATTACTAGACAGCATCGACGCAGCCATTAAGCCTGATAGGCATCTAGCTCGGAGACAGTTTAGAAGGTTAACGCTGGAGTTCTTAGCGTCCACGCAGCATGCAAACAAGCTGAACTATTAGTTGCAAAAATACACCAAAGCGTCAACGCAGCAGTGGAGCAGCGTCGACACAGCAGTTAAAAAGGGGTAGACTGTTTGTTCACTGGAGTGCCGATGCCGATGCGTCAACGCCACAAATAAGCAGCATCGACGCAACAGCTTAAGAGACACCAATATACAAATGTACATGTTCGTGCGTCAACTCCACCAACTGGCAGCGTCGACGCAGTGGGACAAATTCAAATGCGTACTAATGAAGGGCACGTGATCCAAGGTGCCTGGCTCGTGAACCAGGAAGCTGCCACGTGGTCCAAATTGTTAGGGCAGGAAATGTGGAAGCCACACGCGCCAGTGTGCCTACTGCTGCTGCTTATAAAAGGAAGCCTTCATCCTCTGTAGACGGCTGATCGAAGAAGAAGCCTGGAGAGCAGAAAGCCCTTCGATCCAGAAAAAGAAAAGAGGAAGAAAAAAGAGAAGAAGAAGAAATAGAAGAAGAGTGAGCCAACAGAAGAAAAAGGGTTGCAGAGAAGAAGGAGAGAATAGCGTGAGAGAAAAGGAGAGCAGAGGAGAAAGAAAGAGAGATAGAGAGAGAGAGAGTTCGTGGAGAAGAAGGAAGAAGTTATTGAAGATCTATCCT
Organism: Amorphophallus konjac; assembly: GCA_022559845.1. NCBI lineage: Eukaryota > Viridiplantae > Streptophyta > Magnoliopsida > Alismatales > Araceae > Amorphophallus > Amorphophallus konjac. Next base: position 182,339,917 of record CM040121.1, on the reverse strand, counting down.
CTGGCATCTGGATTAAATCCAAGCCAGATCTGCTCCTTTGAGAGCTACATTCTTGTTCTTCATTTACAGCCTTCCGATTGCTGTGTATTTTTCGTTTCTTATTTTTTTTTTAATTGGTTATTCTTGTTCTTCCGATTGCCCTGCTGGGAATCGGGTTCCTCCTGTTGATTCAGGAGAAGGGAGACTTGTCTCCGGTTCTGGGCTTGTGGCTTGCAAGTCCAGGGGTCCCTCCGGTTGGAGGAAGAGAGGCCTTCAACCTCTGGTTTGCTGGTGACTGGAAGTCACTGGTTGGGTCCCTCCTGGTCTGGAGGAAGAGAGGTCTTCAACCTCTGGTTCCCAAGTGACTGGGAGTCACTTGGGGTGTCCCTCCGGTTGAGAGGAAGAGGGGAGTTTGTTCCCCTGGTCAAGCTGTGTGTCAGCAACTGTTCGCAGACTGAGTCTGCTTGGTTCTAGCATTGGCTAGTGAAGTCTCACTCCGGTTGGGAGTGAGGGGTGGATGTAGGTCTGGAGGACCGAACCACCTAAAAATCCCTTGTTCTGTGGTTTGCTTGTGGTGTGCTCTTCCATATCTTCTATCTGTTTCACAGGTTGTTTGAATAGTCTTGTTTCGAGTTGCAGTGGCCTTGAGCTTTACATCTTGGTAAGTGACACTACCAAAAAAAGCGGGCTTTCAGACGGATATTTCAGACTGATATTTTCCGTCTTAATATCCGTCTGTATTTGTGACGGATTAGTTTCTGTCACAAATTCCATCTCTATTAACGACAGACTACATTCGCTCTGAAGATCCGTCTATAATTATAGACGGAATATATTCCGTCTTTATATCCATCATAAATTTAGGACGGATATTCAGACGGAAGTAATCCGTCTGAAATTTCAGACGGAAATAAGTTCCGTCCAAATTTCCATCTCAAAATTCCCCCTTTCCCGCCCCTCCCTCCCACCCCTTCCACCCGACCCCATTTCCACCCCCCCACTCTCCCTCTCACTCTCTCCTTCTCCTCTGCCCTCTGCTTCCGGTCGTCGCCGCCGGAGCCGCCGGAGCCGCAAAGTCGTCAGAAGCCACCGTCGCCATCCTCGCCATCCTCAACGTCGACGTCCTTGCTATCGTGCCCACCGCCATTCGTGTTAGCTCGCAGCCGTGCCCACCTTCCTCGCCGAAGCTCAGACGATCGCCGCCGGTATGTCCCCCCTCACCCTCTGTCTTTTTTTTAACCTGCATTTGTTCTCGCTGGGGGTGTGGGAGGGGTGTCGATGGGGAAGGGGAGAGGAGGGGCATTGTTCCCGTGGCGGCGGCTGGCGGCGAGGGGAGGGGGGTCGGTTGGGGAGGGCAGTTGGGAAGGGGATGGGGGTTCCCATGGCGGCCGGGGGTGAGGGGATGGGGGTTTGGGAAGGGGAGGGGGGCTGGCGATGAGGGGACGAGTGTTTTGGAAGGGGAGGGGGTTCCTGCGGTGGCCGGCAGCGAGGGGACGGGGGGTGGTCGGTTGGGGAGAATACTCAGATGGGGAGGGGGGTTTCATATAGTGTGGGGGGTGGGGGTGGCTTACTCTGGTGAGAAGGGGGTAGGGTGGGGCAGGGTTACTCTGGTGGGTGAGGGGGGCTCACAGTGTGGGGGTGGGGGGGGGCTAACTTCAGCGGGGAGGGGGGTAGGGTGTGGGGGCTACTCCAGTGGGGAGGGGGTCAAACAGGGTTGGTGGGGGGCTTACTCCCACCGGGAGGAGGCAGCATAGATGTGGGGTGTGTGGGGGGCTTACTCATGCAGGGAGGGGGGCTGCAACTACAAGGTGGGGTGATGGAGGGGGATTTACCTTGGTGGGGACTTGGGAGGGGGGGTTGTAGTGGCAGGGTGGGGTGGTGGAGGGGGCTTAACTCCGACGGGGATGGGGAGCATACGGTGGGGTGTGAGTGTGGGGGCATATTTCGGTGGGAGGTTGGGGAGGGTGTTACAAATTATTTTTATTTTATTTTATTTTATTTTAGTTAGGTATATGTTAATTTTTTCTCAATGTCTGGTTAAAATTAATCATGGTTAGATTCTCGGGCAATAACGAATAATTACGACAATGACATTTTTGCACAATTAGGGTTTATAGAGTAGGGCTGTCAATGGGGCAGGCCGATCCGACAGGCCCTCGGGTTTGGCTTGATTTCGGGCCGGGCCACAAGATTTTTTTCGGCCCGCGGGTTTTTAGTCGGACCTAAAAGCCCGGCCCGACTAGACCCGCGGGTCGGGCTCGAGCTTTGAGTTTGACCCGCGGGCCGGCCTGGCCCGTTCTCTTTTTTTATTCCCACTTTAAAATTTAAAAATTATTTAATTAAAATTATGTTATTTTACTTACTTAGAAAATTTAAAACTCTCTTTTCACATAAATTATGTAATTAATATCAATTTGTTAATTAATTTAGTGAGATTATAAACTTTATATTATTAAATATATTAATTTTTATTTTTTTTATTTTTCTATTTACGTTGTCGGGCCGAGCCAAGCCTTAGTCGGGCTTTATATTTTTTAAATAATATCGGGCCCAGCCCGAGCTCGAGCTTAATATTAACAAGTCGGGCTTGGGCCGGGTCAACTTAAGCTCAGCCCAGGCCCGGCCCATTGACAGCCCTTAATACAAAGTGATATAACTATTAATGTATTTTCACGAGTAATTTTTTTTTTACAAATTCACGTCTAACAATAATTTTCATGCAAAAAACCCGCGGTAAGTGGCCTCGCTCTCCCTCTCTCTCTCCCGATCATGTTCCCCTCCCTCAATCCCTCTCCCTCTCCCCTGTCCGGCTCCCTCACTCCCTCTCCCTCTCCCCTCTCGCGCTCCCTCACTCCCTCTGGCCGCCCTCCCCCACCCCCTCCACTGCCCTCTCTCCCCTGTCCGGCTCCCTCACTCCCTCTCCCTCTCCCCTCTCGCGCTCCCTCACTCCCTCTGGCCGCCCTCCCCCACCCCCTCCACTGCCCTCTCTTCCCCTGTCCGTGGCCCCTCTCCCCCTCTCATTATGATGCTGTTCTTGTAAAATCTAGTTTGAACATTAGGTGGATGTATTTTAATTTGTAGAATCTATCTAAAAACTCGTTGGAGTGAGATATCGCAAATTCCGAAAATAGACTCAGTTTGAACATGTCTTATTCTCCTCCAAAAATCTATCAGGGCGCATAAGTCAAGATCTTAATACTACATTTGATTAAAATGATAGAGATGTCAGATATTTTAATGAGTAGAATTTTAAAACTCATCCCCACAAATCCAGCCAAACTCCACGTAACGGAGTCATAGATAATTTGGACCCGTGGCCTAAGTGACCGTCTCACTCCCTACCCAAATTGGCCACTGTGAACAATTTCACATCACTTGGGATCTCCCTGGGTAGCTTCTTCCTGATTAATTTGGACTGAATTAGACTGGGGAGACTCGTCGGACCCACGGAGACTGATTTGGACTGAACAACCATGGGTTTAGTTTAACGATACACAGGTTATTTTTTTTAAAAAAATAAATCGCTTGTGTGAAATGCTACACATGTTCCTAGTCTTGCCCCGGACAGAACTTGATGATAGCTGTATTTTTCCTTTCCTGGGCATGTGACATTCTAAACGCAATAAATAGCCAGAGTTTACAAGAACACCATCAAAGAACCTTCATTCAATCAACAATCATTAATTTTTAGTTCAGATGGTAAGCAGGAAAGTGAAGTTCCAACTTCTGATCCGAGAAACAATGTCCTTTTTGGAGTTGACATTGATAACCCTCTTGGGATACCAATGCCTAGTGATCCTTTACTAGCAAAAAATATAAGCTCTGGCAAAGACTATCAGACTGATCTCACTTCAAACAACATTATTTCCAATTCCAGTGGCTCCAAGGAAACTCAAGCAGAATTCTCAACATCAATTGTTTCTCAATCTTTTGGGGTTCCAGATGTGGCATTTAATTCTAGTGACTCCACTAATGATAGCAGCTTTTTGATTGGTAGATCAATAGATATCACTCGGTCTTCGGGCAATGATGAGTTGAAGTAGGATCTTGCTCGACTGTTCAGCATACAGAGGAGAGGGGGGAGCTCTGTGGGAGGGGGGTGGAGCTTGGTGGGACGGGGAGCTCCGTGGGAGGGGGGAGGGGCATCCGAGAGGGTTCCAGTGGGGGGGAGCTCAGTGGGAGGGGGGAGGGGCATCCGAGAGGGTTCCAGTGGAGGGGGGGAGCTCTGTGGGAGGGGGGTGGGAGGGGGGGGAGCTCTGTGGGACGGGGCGCTCGGTGGGAGGGGGGAGGGGCATCCGAGAGGGTTCCAGTGGGGGGGAGCTCAGTGGGAGCAGGAGGGCGGGTGGGAGGAGGGGGAGCTTTGTGGGAGGGGCATCCGTACATGCTCCACTGAGGTTGAAAGTGATCCCATTTGAACCTTGTCTTATGATGATAAGAAGATATAGAGAAATGGAATGACCACATATCTTAAGTAGTACATATATACAAAGATGTGGATAAATGCAAAGAAATCAGAATTCTCTATAGCAATAGGTAAATACCCAAAAAATTCGTTTTGTGATTTAAAACTTTGTGGATTTTAATTGCATGTAAATATAATTTTAAATCTGATTTTAATAGAAATTTGATGTTAATTTAGCTCAAAAATGTAGATTGTTTTGCTTCGATGTTATTCATTTGAAAATTTTTGTAATTTGGGTGTTATTTAATTTGATATGTGCATAATGATAATTGCGTTGTTATTTAATTTTATGTTATATAAATGCATGGGGTATTCCCTGTGAGTTGAGGTGCGTTGGTGCGACCTAACATTACACGCACCTCAGGAGAGCGCGTTAAAACCGTGTCAATGTGCCTTCCCGTTCAAGACTTTGGGATTGATATGTATGTTCTCATTTATTTATGAGAATGTATATATCTACCTCAAAGTCTTGAATTGTCCCGTTTGGACAGTCTGTGAATGTTTGATCGCACTTAGGCAGTCATTTACTATATATGTTTGTATGGTTTGTTGAGAATTTCGGTTGCGTCTCCTCACTCTTCTCTGATATACCATTATTGATTTTGAGTGTTTTCTTAACCACTTACTTATAAGTGTTTAAGAAAATTTCTAAATCAATAAATATATTTGGTATATCGGAGAAGTGTGGGGAGATGATGCCGAAATTTTTAGCAAATCGTGCAGCACATATAGTAAGTGATTGTGCGATCAAACCTTCATGGATGGGTTAAAAAGTGATAATCTAATCAATATTCCTCTTCCAACTGCAAATGGTCTATGATGAACGATGTGAGGAAAGGGTCGGGTGTAATATTATGAGTAATGATTTGAAAGTTAGGATGTGTATTGTCATTTATTGGGTGCAGGCAAAATGTCGACAGATCGTTCATGGATGTATCGTAGAATAGTTGACCGGGTGGTGTCAGATGACTTTAAGCTTGGGGTTGAGAGTTTCATTCAATTTGCATTGGGGAATCCAAATGCAGCAATAGATCGCGACGGTCACATTCGTTGCCCTTGTTCAAGTTGTAGAAACTTGAGGTGGTGTTCAACATGGGATGTGCAACATCATTTGTACACGAAAGGGTTCGTGGATGGTTATACGAATTGGACGTGTCATGGTGAGCAATTCGGGAGGTATGAGCCCGACAATATTGCAGGCACAAGTGGGTACGTGGATATGGTTGTAGATGCTGCTGGTCCTAGTTTTAATATTCACGATGAAGTGCCGAATAAGATAGCCGGAAGATTTTATGAACTACTTAGGGATGCTGATGAGCCGCTGTGGGATGGTTGTGAAAATCACACTCGATTGTCTGCAGTGTCACAGTTGTTGAACTTGAAATCTGAATTTCACATCAGTGAGACTTGTTTTGACCGTCTCCTCCTCTTGATCAAGAGTATGTTACCTCGAGACGAGAAGTTGCCAGAAACTTTTTACCGTGCAAAAAAGATGGTCAATGACTTAGGACTTGGATATGTGAAAATAGATGCATGTCCGAATCATTGTATGTTATATTACAAAGATGATGCAGATAAGATATCATGTTCAGTTTGTGGCCATGACAGATTCAAACCTAAGGGGGGGGGGTCAATTCAAAGGCAAAAGATGTACCTTACAAGGCGTTGCGATACTTCCCTCTTGTGCCTAGGCTGCAGCGACTGTATATGTCCTCAAAGACGGCTCGGCATATGACATGGCACACCGAAAGAGTACATCGTGCCGATGATATAATCAGTCATCCTGCCGATGGTGAAGCTTGGACTCACTTTAGTCGTACTCATCTTGCCTTTTCAAGGGAGTCACGTAATGTTCGATTGGGTTTATGCACAGATGGCTTTAATCCATTCGGTGGTTCAGTGGCAGCTTATTCTTGTTGGCCAGTGTTCATGACACCGTACAACCTTCCGCCGCACATGTGCATGAAGCGAGAAAATCTGTTTTTGTCCCTAGTAATTCCTGGTCCAAAAAGTCCCGGAAAAAATTTGGACATATATCTCAGGCCGTTGATTGATGAGCTCAAAGTTTTATGGACTGATGGAGTTGTTACTTATGATGCATATAGGAAGAAAAATTTTATTATGAAGGCTGCACTGATGTGGACAATAAGTGACTTCCCTGCATATGGAATGCTATCTGGTTGGAGCACACATGGGAGGCTAGCATGTCCTTACTGTATGGAAGATACCAAATCATTTGTATTGAAACATGGGGGGAAAAGCTGCTGGTTTGATTGCCATCGGCGGTTGCTACCAAGTGACCATCCTTTTCGAAGGCAAAAAGACTCGTTTAAAAAAAATACTGTTGAAATGGATGAAGCTGACTTGCAACGGGTGTCGGGTCTACATATGGCGTCACGGGTGCACAATTTACCAGATGTAGTTCAATTGTCTGGTAGAACACGGCAACTCCCTAATTTTGGAAAGGATCACAACTGGGTCAAGAAAAGCATTTTTTGGGAATTACCTTATTGGTCAACTCTTCTTGTACGACACAATCTGGATGTCATGCATACCGAGAAGAATTTTTTTGATAATGTGTTCAATACGATCATGAATGTTAAAGGGAAAACAAAGGACAACGCCAAAGCACGTATGGATTTAAAGATGCTTTGTAGACGTCCAGAATTGGAACTACAAAGTGTCAATGGCAAAACTGTGCAGCCTAAAGCAACTTATGTGCTTCATGATACACAGATCAAGGAAGTATGCCAGTGGTTGAAACAACTGAGATTCCCAGATGGATATGCATCCAACATAGCCCGTTGTGTGAATGTTAATGAGGGGAAAATATATGGTATGAAAAGTCACGACTGTCATGTGTTCATGGAGAGGCTACTGCCCATTACATTTCGTGATTTGTTGCCAAAGCAGATATGGGGAGCACTAGCTGAGATGAGTCAATTTTTCAAGATTTTATGTGCATCTGAACTCAGACTTCGGGATGTACAAACTATCGAACAAGATGTTGTCACAACCATTTACAAGCTAGAGAAGATATTTCCTCCGACATTCTTTGATTCGATGGAGCACCTGGTAGTTCATTTGCCATATGAGGCTATCGTCGGAGGTCCAGTACAATTTCGATGGATGTATCCATTTGAGAGGTATGTGACAATTTTTGTTAACTTATAAGTCGTCCATAGCCGCTACATTTTGTTGCCATCTGACTTGTTGTTGTAGGTGCATGCATGAATTAAAAATGAAAGTTCGCAACAAGGCACAGGTGGAGGGTTCGATTGCTGAGGCATACATTCTTGAAGAAATTTCGAACTTCTGTTCTATGTACTTTGAGCCAGAGATTCAAACTCGTCGTACTCGACCTCCACGTAATGATGATGGGGGAGTGGATGAATCGTCCGATCGGCTCTCCATATTTAAACATCCTGGACGTGCGTTCGGACGTTGCTTGACTCGCACGCTCGAAGATAGAGAGTTGCACGCCGCTGAGATATATATTCTTTTGAATTGCCTCGAGATTGAACCTTATGTTGAGTAAGATATTAATTCACATTTCCAGCAACTCCATAAGTCTATACATCCTCAAAGTCTATACAACATTGACTTCACAAAGTCTATACATTGGCTTCCTCAAAGTCTATACATTGGCTTCCTCAAAGTCTATACAACATTGACTTCACAAAGTCTATACATTGGCTTTATCAATTTTTTTAATCATTTTTTTTACGGGGTGCTACATTTATATTGCAGACAATTTGATTCAAAATTAGCTGAAAAATGTCCAAATATCCAGGATGTGGAGATTGAAAAAGAACGCGACAAGTTTTTTTCCAAATGGCTAAGAAACCGAGTTAGTGTGAACTCTGAATATATATGTTTGTATTTACGTATGTTGAGGTAATTGTTATTATTTTAACTACTCTAATTTGAATATAGGTTGAACAAGGTCTCATTACTGATCAAAGAGTACAACAGATAAGTTATGGCCCCTCGAACCAGACACGTGCCTATCCGGGATATATTGTGAATGGATACAAATTTCATACAAGGGATTATGGGCGAAATAAGTCTACGATGAACAGCGGCGTATGTGTGAAGGGAAATTTATACAATGAAATGGAATTGGACTACTATGGTATTATTGAAGAAGTCTTAGAACTTCAGTATTTGGGACAAGACAATCATGTATATATATTTAAGTGTCAATGGTTTGATCCTAATTCTGTTCTACATGACACAAATTATGGGATTGTCAATGTCAAGCATAGGTTTAAACTTAAGACCTATGAACCGTTCATTTTAGCCGCACAAGCCCAGCAAGTGTACTATTCAAGCTATCCATCATCCAAGAATAGAGATTGGTGGGCAGTTTGTAGGGTTAACTCAAAACTCTTTCCCACTTATGAGTTAACTATGAGTGGAGATGTCTCAGAGGTTGCTCGTGCTGAATATTATCAATCAGACGAAGTTGGTGTTGTCGGTTCCTCTAGGTTTAATATGGACGAATCTGATGAGCCACTGTCATTACGTACGCGAGATGGCGTGAAAGAAGTCGATCCAACGGAGCTAAATGTTGATGTTAGAGGGGAGGAAGAATCAGATGAAGATGAAGATTTTGAATCTCATGAGACTACTATGGATGACGAAGATGATGAAGTTGAGCTAGATATATCAACATGAGGGAGGCATGTTTTGATAATTTAGTAAGAAGATTCTTACTTTTAAGCATAATTTTAAATAACATTTGTCTAGCCTTATATAATTGTGGATTAATATGTATTAATTGTTTTGTTATTAATAAGGAAATGGTGCGAGGAGGTCGTAGTAGGGGTGGGAGGAGATCTAGCAGTGAGAGGGGCACTACTATCTCCTCGCTACCATCTTCTTCAGACACAGGTATATTTGATCAATAAGTTAGCTATATAAATATTTTATTTATTTACAAACTTAAAAGAATTTATTTATAGGTGCAAGTGTCGGCTCACCACCACTTGTACATACGCCACCACCTCCCGCTACAGGTATGTATATTTTAATTTAAATTCTTGAACATTTGTTCTACTTATGAAAATAAGTTCTTGCAGGTCTCAGTGGCCTCCCACCTGTTGTGCATACGCCACTCCCACCACCTTCCGCTGCAGGTATGTATATTTTAATTATATGTTCGTAATATTTGTATCACTCCACATGACAATAAATTCTTGCAGGTCTCAGTGGCAAAAAGACTCGAGGATCATGTATGTATATTTTAATTTAAATTCTTCAATATTTGTTCTACTTATGACAATAAATTCTTGCAGGTCTCAGTGGCCTCCCACCTGTTGTGCATACGCCACCCCCACCACCTCCCGCTGCAGGTATGTATATTTTAATTATATGTTCGCATTATATGTATCACTCCACATGACAATAAATTCTTGCAGGTCTCTGTGGCCTCCCACCTGTTGTGCATACGCCACCCCCACCACCTCCCGCTGCAAGTATGTATATTTTAATTATATGTTCGCATTATATGTATCACTCCACATGACAATAAATTCTTGCAGGTCTCAGTGGCCTCCCACATGTTGTGCATACGCCAACCCCACCACCTCCCGCTGCAGGTATGTATATTTTAATTATATGTTCGCAGTATATGTATCACTCCACATGACAATAAATTCTTGCAGGTCTCAGTGGCCTCCCACATGTTGTGCATACGCCAACCCCACCACCTCCCGCTGCAGGTATGTATATTTTAATTATATGTTCGCAGTATATGTATCACTCCACATGACAATAAATTCTTGCAGGTCTTAGTGGCCTCCCACATGTTGTGCATACGCCAACCCCACCACCTCCCGCTGCAGGTATGTATATTTTAATTATATGTTCGCAGTATATGTATCACTCCACATGACAATAAATTCTTGCAGGTCTCAGTGCCCTCCCACCACCTCCCACTTGTACAGGGCCCACCCCCACCAGTCAGCCCCTTGACGATGTCGGCAGTTGTCACGAGGGAGGCACGACCCATGATAGACGTCGCCCGTGTTGGGTATCCGGGTAAATCTATAAGGTTATATTACATTAATTAGCCCTCAACTGTGTAATATGAATATTTTGACATTTGCAATTGCAGTATGAAATTTGAACCCCACGGCGCTGTCCATCATTCCACCGAACTCATGTTGGCACATGTGCCCGGGGCAGCTTCCACTTTCAGAGATTTTCCGATGTCCGTCCGCGATTCATTGTACAACATGTTCTTAGTAAGTAATTACGTCATTTAATTCAAGTATTTCCCAAAGTCTATTTACAACTTTATACTAAGTGTGAAAAGCAATTGATTTACAGCGGTCTTTTCAATTCACATGTGGACATGACGCGGCGAGATGTCGTCGTGCCTGGGAGTCTACTATGCTCTCAAGTTACAAGAGGAAAATACATGAGGCCCGAGCACACGCTAAAAAATTGAGTGGGGGGAGTGAAGACCGACAATTGTGGAAGGCGCATCGCCCTCTATGGATGAGGCAGGAGGATTGGGAGATATCTTGTGACCATTTTGCCGACCCCAAGTGGATAGAAAAGTCCGAAAAAGCCAAAGCAAACAGGGCGTCAAAACCAGGTTCAAATTTGCATACGAGGGGGTCCATCTCTTATGCGGCTCATAAACAAAAATTGGTAAGTAATATACCAATTTATCTTCTTACAATTTATCCCAATATTTGACTTTTTTTTACTATGAATTGTATAACAGGCTGTGGAGCTTAATCGACCTCCGTCGTTCCTCGAGGTGTTCGACAGAACACACAAAAAGAAGGGGACTAAGGATTTTGTGAGTGACACAGCTAAGTCAGCAGCGGTAAGTTTATCTACATATGTAACTTGTACCGTTCATTTAAATCGGCATGTAATTCATATGAAATTGACTAGTTATTTTATTCAATTTGTAGGAAACATATTGCAAAGCAGTGACAGAGAAGTACGGGGAGGGAGACACGCAGCAGCCGGAGTTCGATCCGGTGGAGTGGGTGGCAGCAGCTGGCGTACCGAAGAAAGGCCGAATATATGGTTTTGGGGAGAGCCTAGACGCAAGCGCGGTGACATCAGCGTGTGCGAGTTCTAGCTATACTTCTTCCAGTGGCAGTGCCTTCACTATACCTTCCGTTGCCCCCAGCGCTTCTGCCAGCGACATGATGGACATGGTCCGATCGCAGATTTCTGATATGCAGCGGCAGCAGCAGCATTTCCAGCAAGAGATCTCTAGCCAAGTGTCAGTATTCTTGCAGGCAATTAGTGGCCTCCTCTCCCAGAGCGGAATGGTCCCTCAGAAATCAACCACCACCACAGCACAGCCCGCACAGGTGAGTCTCTAGCCAAGTTTTTATTTTGATGGAATTACTCAATTATGTTCATTATTAATTTTAAAACTCATTTACTTCAGAATAATTGAGAAAATCCGGGGGTCTAAAATTTGAAATACGGTCGGACGGCCGTGCCAATCATTCCAACGCGACCGGGGAGATGAAAGTGACTTGACAGAACTGACGGAATCCAAATCGGATGCCCAGTTTGATCTCGGCGCTAAAAGTTCAGTTTTAAAATACACTTAGTTTAAATGAACTACCAGGTCGGGTCCGGGGGTCTAAAATTGGAAATACAAGTCGGACGGCCATGCCGATCATTCCAACGCGACCGGGGAGATGAAAGTGACTTGTCAGAACTGACGGAATCCAAATCGGATGCCCGGTTTGAGCTCGGCACTCAAAGTTCAGTTTTAAAATAAACTTAGCTTAAATGAACTCCCAGGTCAGGTCCGGGGGTCAAAAACTTGAAATACAAGTCGGAAGGCCGTGCCGATCATTCCAACACAACCGGGGAAATGAAAGTGACTTGTCAGAACTGACGGAATCCAAATCGGATGCCCGGTTCGAGCTCGGCGCTAAAAGTTCAGTTTTAAAATACACTTAGTTTAAATGAACTACCAGGTCGGGTCTGGGGGTCTAAAATTGGAAATACAAGTCAGACGGCCGTGCCGATCATTCCAACGCGACCGGGGAGATGAAAGTGACTTGTCAGAACTGACGGAATCCAAATCGGATGTCCGGTTTGAGCTCGGCACTCAAAGTTCAGTTTTAAAATAAACTTAGCTTAAATGAACTCCCAGGTCAGGTCCGGGGGTCAAAACCTTGAAATACAAGTCGGACGGCCGTGCCGATCATTCCAACACAACCGGGGAGATGAAAGTGACTTGTCAGAACTGGCAGAATCTAAATCGGATGTCCGGTTTGAGCTCGGCGCTAAAAGTTCAGTTTTAAAATACACTTAGTTTAAATGAACTACCAGGTCGGGTCCGAGGGTCTAAAATTGGAAATACAAGTCGGACGGCCATGCCGATCATTCCAACACAGCCGGGGAGATGAAAGTGACGTGTCAGAACTGGCGGAATCCAAATCGGATGTCCGGTTTGAGCTCGGCACTCAAAGTTCAGTTTTAAAATAAACTTAGCTTAAATGAACTCCCAGGTCAGGTCCGGGGGTCAAAAACTTGAAATACAAGTCGGACGGCCGTGCCGATCATTCCAACACAACCGGGGAGATGAAAGTGACTTGTCAGAACTGGCAGAATCTAAATCGGATGTCCGGTTTGAGCTCGGCGCTAAAAGTTCAGTTTTAAAATACACTTAGTTTAAATGAACTACCAGGTCGGGTCCGAGGGTCTAAAATTGGAAATACAAGTCGGACGGCCGTGCTGATCATTCCAACACAACCGGGGAGATGAAAGTGACTTGTCAGAACTGGCGGAATCTAAATCGGATGTCCGGTTTGAGCTCGGCGCTAAAAGTTCAGTTTTAAAATACACTTAGTTTAAATGAACTACCAGGTCGGGTCCGAGGGTCTAAAATTGGAAATACAAGTCGGACGGCCGTGCCGATCATTCCAACACAGCCGAGGAGATGAAAGTGACTTGTCAGAACTGGCAGAATCCAAATCGGATGTCCGGTTTGAGCTCGGCACTCAAAGTTCAGTTTTAAAATAAACTTAGCTTAAATGAACTCCCAGGTCAGGTCCGGGGGTCAAAAACTTGAAATACAAGTCGGACGGCCGTGCCGATCATTCCAACACAACCGGGGAGATGAAAGTGACTTGTCAGAACTGGCGGAATCTAAATCGGATGTCCGGTTTGAGCTCGGCGCTAAAAGTTCAGTTTTAAAATACACTTAGTTTAAATGAACTACCAGGTCGGGTCCGAGGGTCTAAAATTGGAAATACAAGTCGGACGGCCATGCCGATCATTCCAACACAGCCGGGGAGATGAAAGTGACTTGTCAGAACTGGCGGAATCTAAATCGGATGTCCGGTTTGAGCTCGGCGCTAAAAGTTCAGTTTTAAAATACACTTAGTTTAAATGAACTACCAGGTCGGGTCCGAGGGTCTAAAATTGGAAATACAAGTCGGACGGCCATGCCGATCAATCCAACACAGCCGGGGAGATGAAAGTGACTTGTCAGAACTGGCGGAATCCAAATCGGATGTCCGGTTTGAGCTCGGCGCTAAAAGTTCAGTTTTAAAATAAACTTAGCTTAAATTAACTCCCAGGTCAGGTCCGGGGGTCAAAAATTTGAAATACAAGTCGGACGGCCGTGCCGATCATTCCAACACAACCGGGGAGATGAAAGTGACTTGTCAGAACTGACGGAATCCAAATCGGATGCCCGGTTTGAGCTCGGCGCTCAAAGTTCAGTTTTAAAATACACTTAGTTTAAATGAACTACCAGGTCGGGTCCGGGGGTCTAAAATTGGAAATACCGGTCGGACGGCCGTGCCGATCATTCCAACGCGACCGGGGAGATGAAAGTGACTTGTCAGAACTGACGGAATCCAAATCGGATGTCCGGTTTGAGCTCGGCGCTAAAAGTTCAGTTTTAAAATACACTTAGTTTAAATGAACTACCAGGTCGGGTCCGGGGGTCTAAAATTGGAAATACCGATCGAACGGCCGTGCCGATCATTCCAACGCGACCAGGGAGATGAAAGTGACTTGTCAGAACTGACGGAATCCAAATCGGATGCCCGGTTTGAGCTCGGCGCTCAAAGTTTAGTTTTAAAATACACTTAGTTTAAATGAACTACCAGGTCGGGTCCGGGGGTCTAAAATTGGAAATACAAGTCGGACGGCCATGCCGATCATTCCAACTCGACCGGGGAGATGAAAGTGACTTATCAGAACTGACGAAATCCAAATTGGATGTCCGGTTTGAGCTCGGCGCTAAAAGTTCAGTTTTAAAATACACTTAGTTTAAATGAACTACCAGGTCGGGTCCGGGGGTCTAAAATTGGAAATACCGGTCGGACGGCCGTGCCGATCATTCCAACACGACCGGGGAGATGAAAGTGACTTGTCAGAACTGACGGAATCCAAATCGGATGCCCGGTTTGAGCTCGGCGCTCAAAGTTCAGTTTTAAAATACACTTAGTTTAAATGAACTACCAGGTCGGGTCCGGGGGTCTAAAATTGGAAATACAAGTCGGACGGCCGTGCCGATCATTCCAACGCGACCGGGGAGATGAAAGTGACTTGTCAGAACTGACGGAATCTAAATCGGATGTCCGGTTTGAGCTCGGCGCTAAAAGTTAGTTTTAAAATACACTTAGTTTAAATGAACTACCAGGTCGGGTCCGGGGGTCTAAAATTGGAAATACCGGTCGGACGGCCGTGCCGATCATTCCAACGTGACCGGGGAGATGAAAGTGACTTGTCAGAACTGACGGAATCCAAATCGGATGCCCGGTTTGAGCTCGGCGCTCAAAGTTCAGTTTTAAAATACACTTAGTTTAAATGAACTACCAGGTCGGGTCCGGGGGTCTAAAATTGGAAATACAAGTCGGACGGCCGTGCCGATCATTCCAACGCGACCGGGGAGATGAAAGTGACTTGTCAGAACTGACGGAATCCAAATCGGATGTCCGGTTTGAGCTCGGCACTCAAAGTTCAGTTTTAAAATAAACTTAGCTTAAATGAACTCCCAGGTCAGGTCCGGGGGTCAAAAACTTGAAATACAAGTCGGACGGCCGTGCCGATCATTCCAACACAACCGGGGAGATGAAAGTGACTTGTCAGAACTGGCGGAATCTAAATCGGATGTCCGGTTTGAGCTCGGCGCTAAAAGTTCAGTTTTAAAATACACTTAGTTTAAATGAACTACCAGGTCGGGTCCGAGGGTCTAAAATTGGAAATACAAGTCGGACGGCCGTGCCGATCATTCCAACACAGCCGGGGAGATGAAAGTGACTTGTCAGAACTGGCGGAATCCAAATCGGATGTCCGGTTTGAGCTCGGCGCTAAAAGTTCAGTTTTAAAATAAACTTAGCTTAAATGAACTCCCAGGTCAGGTCCGGGGGTCAAAAACTTGAAATACAAGTCGGACGGCCGTGCCGATCATTCCAACACAACCGGGGAGATGAAAGTGACTTGTCAGAACTGACGGAATCCAAATCGGATGCCCGGTTTGAGCTCGGCGCTAAAAGTTCAGTTTTAAAATACACTTAGTTTAAATGAACTACCAGGTCGGGTCCGGGGTCTAAAATTGGAAATACCGGTCGGACGGCCGTGCCGATCATTCCAACGCGACCGGGGAGATGAAAGTGACTTGTCAGAACTGACGGAATCCAAATCGGATGTCCGGTTTGAGCTCGGCGCTAAAAGTTCAGTTTTAAAATACACTTAGTTTAAATGAACTACCAGGTCGGGTCCGGGGGTCTAAAATTGGAAATACCGGTCGGACGGCCGTGCCGATCATTCCAACGCGACCGGGGAGATGAAAGTGACTTGTCAGAACTGACGGAATCCAAATCGGATGCCCGGTTTGAGCTCGGCGCTCAAAGTTCAGTTTTAAAATATACTTAGTTTAAATGAACTACCAGGTCGGGTCCGGGGGTCTAAAATTGGAAATACCGGTCGGACGGCCGTGCCGATCATTCCAACGCGACCGGGGAGATGAAAGTGACTTGTCAGAACTGACGGAATCTAAATCGGATGTCCGGTTTGAGCTCGGCACTCAAAGTTCAGTTTTAAAATAAACTTAGCTTAAATGAACTCCCAGGTCAGGTCCGGGGGTCAAAAACTTGAAATACAAGTCGGACGGCCGTGCCGATCATTCCAACACAACCGGGGAGATGAAAGTGACTTGTCAGAACTGACGGAATCCAAATCGGATGCCCGGTTTGAGCTCGGCGCTAAAAGTTCAGTTTTAAAATACACTTAGTTTAAATGAACTACCAGGTCGGGTCCGGGGGTCTAAAATTGGAAATACCGGTCGGACGGCCGTGCCGATCATTCCAACGCGACCGGGGAGATGAAAGTGACTTGTCAGAACTGACGGAATCTAAATCGGATGTCCGGTTTGAGCTCGGCGCTCAAAGTTCAGTTTTAAAATACACTTAGTTTAAATGAACTACCAGGTCGGGTCCGGGGGTCTAAAATTGGAAATACAAGTCGGACGGCCGTGCCGATCATTCCAACGCGACCGGGGAGATGAAAGTGACTTGTCAGAACTGACGGAATCCAAATCGGATGTCCGGTTTGAGCTCGGCGCTCAAAGCTCAGTTTTAAAATACACTTAGTTTAAATGAACTACCAGGTCGGGTCCGGGGGTCTAAAATTGGAAATACCGGTCGGACGGCCGTGCCGATCATTCCAACGCGACCGGAGAGATGAAAGTGACTTGTCAGAACTGACGGAATCCAAATCGGATGTCCGGTTTGAGCTCGGCACTCAAAGTTCAGTTTTAAAATAAACTTAGCTTAAATGAACTCCCAGGTCAGGTCCGGGGGTCTAAATATTGTTTCAAGCTAGTAGTTGATCTATAAAATCTGCAGTTATCAATTTGATATGTTTGATTTATATTTATGCTCATTTCTTCGCACTAATTTTTTTATCTATGAATGAATGTTATTATTTTTTTAATGTAGGGGGATCCTTCTGCGGGCAGCGACAGAGGAGATGAGCAGGGCAGTGACGATATGGATGATGAGGATATTGACGATGTACCAGATATTTCTTGATGTTTAATGATATTTGTTTTATGTTATTCAGACGGATCAGTAGGGTTAATGTGTTTTTCTTTGTATTTATTTTGTCAGCATGGTGTTGAATTTTTTTATTGGTGGTGTTTATTTATTTGAACATCTATGTTATGTTGAGATTTTTTCGGTGGTGTTTATTTATTTGGGTATGTTGATGTTGAGTTTTTTTTTGTGGTTAGTTCCAATAATTTTTTTTAACGGGTTTATTAGATAAATAAACTTAAATTTTAAAAAAAAATATTTTTTTTTCAGACGGATTTATAATCCGTCTGAAATGACGTTTGTAATAGAGACGGTAATTTCAGACGGAATTTATATCCGTCGTGAATTACGTTTTAAACACCGACGGATTTAGGACGAACAACATATGGAACCGTCGTTGGAAGTTACGACGACAAAGTAATCCGTCGTAATATCCGACAGAAATAGAGACGGATTTCAGACAATATTTCAGACGGATTACGGACGGTATTTACAACGGATAATAAATCCGTCTTAAAAACCGTATGAAATACAGACGGAAATTTCAGACTGATAATTACATACGGAAATTTTATCGTGTGAGATTTAGACGAAATTTATGACCGAAATTATTTGTGTCTTAATTTCAGACGGAATTTCAGACCGAAAAGTTAACTGTCACAAATTTGTGACTAAGAATTTCAGACGGTCGAGTTCGGTCTTAAATCCGTCGGAAATCCGTTACAAATATGTGTTGCGACGGATTTTCAGACGGATTTGAGACGGATAACATCCGTCTGAAATCCCGCTTTTTCTGGTTGTGTGAGTCTAGCTTACATTGTACTGTCATTTGGCATTAGACTTCATCAGGTTCCACTAGTATAGTCAGTAGCTCATCTGGTCGATCAAATGTCTATTTGAACTCGATAGGCTTTATTCTGCAACTGTATCTAGTAGGAGGCAAATTATTTTTAATTTGGGCAATATTCTTGAAGGGGATACATTCACCCCCCCTCTGTATCCGGGCCTAGCACCCTAACACGTTGGTCCTTTGACCTGAGACATTGATCGGATCTTACATGAGGACTGGAATGGTTTAATTACTTGGCTAAGTGACTTTAACCATAAGTCATGAGTTGCCGAGTCATTAACCACTCCAGGATACGTGTGAAGATCGTCAATGGTCAAGAAGGGATCGCTCACTGTCGGGTATATATCAGATAGTTAATGGGTCATGACATAGACGCTCCGTTAAATCCCTAGCCAGGGTCGTGTGAGTTCGTTTAGAATGGACGTCATACACTTTAAGGAGGTCGTAGTCAAATGGCATGATCATGGGATTTGACAGAAACCATACCCTCGATCGTACCAAACTCATAGAAGGAGCGAGGGATTATATCGATGCGGTAACTGTGGACTTATAGGTACCAGACAGGCTGGTTTAAACCCGTCGTCCTCTAGGATCACGCGGATTTGCTTGACCCAACGTGATCGAAGGTTCGGAATGAATTAAACTATTATTCGGCTCTAGTAGAAGCGAATAATACGTTTAATTTACTTCTAATTAAGAATTAGAAGTTAATGGGCCTTAAACTAGAGTGACTATGGGCCTAGAGGATCACACACAATGGATTCTTGGGTGACGGATTATTATTATACAAATGTATGTATTATTTCCTTTTAATTCATTTTGGAAAGGAGTGTAAATGGGGCTTAATACATATGTATAATAATGGAAAGGTCATATATACAATTTTGGTCCTTTGGAGGTCTTTAGAAATGGGTCTAAATTCTATATATATGGCACCTACGTGAAGCTCATTCGAGCCTTCTTCTTCCAACCTCTTAGGCTAATCAAGCATTAAGCCTAAGAGGAGGATTAGCCTCCCCCCTTTTTCCCCCTTGCTCTCTCTCTCTCCAGAAGGTGATAGAGTCGGGGAAAGTTGCGCCGGGGAGGTACCATCGCTGCGCAAGGGTCCGTGTGGATCTGCTCTAGAGGCCGTACAGCTGTGCGGCTCGATATTCTGCATCGGGCATCGCGGACAGCGTCGTTCCGCGCAAGGTGAAACACGCAACCCGTAATTAGGGTCTTAGAAACACCGATTAGAGCACACATTAAGCTTTTCATAACACCGGGATCGGGCAAATGAAAATTTTGTTATCCGCTGCGTCGCCCGTAGGTGCTGTGCGAAATCTTGCATGCAGGGCCCGCGTCGCGGGAGCAATCTTGTCTGGATGTCGAACTCTCCATACATGTGGTCACTTCGGTGGTTGATGGTGTTACTGGACTGGGCGGCAATGCCGAAGGTGAAGAGAGGCCCCCTTGGTGTAACAATGCCCCTGGCTTTGTCACCTATGTCTGGGGCCTGCCTTACGCAGCGGGCTTTGTGAATCTTCTGAGGAGAGGTGGCTCGGTGGAAAGGACTCCCCCCCATTAGAAATCTGAGACATGGGTAGGCCAGGGTTGTCGAGTCCATCCCGCCTCGTAGGGTGGCTGGAGAGCAATGGGGAGACCACTTGTGGCTTCCCTTTCAGTATCTGAGGTTGCACTGGCGGGGGCCATGCATTGCCCCCGGAGGTGGACTTGTGTACTGAGATTTGTGTTTTCTCAGGTTTTCCACCTTATCTAAGTCAAGGAGTGCTTTGAGCATTTTCCACTCCCTGGCCTGTTCCCTCTTTGGTCGTGACCGTAGCCGACGATACTGTGTAGGGGGGTTCGAGACTTCCCTGTCTTGGGAATTGGAGGGCCACCTATCCCTCAGCCCCTGGGATTGCTGGCTGGCGACAAGATGACCGCCGCTTTGACCGGGGCTTTATGGCGAAGCCTATGGTCGGTCGTTCGTAGCCTGCCACTGCTGTGGTGGTTGATTATTCTTGTGGGATGCTGGCATCGTCTGTTGACCACCCATGGGGGCGCATTTGCCAAGCTTGGCGCCCACCGTCCTATGGGACGGACTGGTCACAGCTCTGAAGCATTGTAGCTGGAGTTGTGTTGTAGGGCACTTGCAAATCGTCAAGTTATGACGCTGGAGGCCACTTTTTCATGGCTGGATGTGATTGGGATTATAGCTGGTGGGTCAGGGGTTATAGGGGAACTGGGATTATTACAGGGCTTTGAAGTTGAGAGATTCCAACTCCTGCCAGGGCCGCCATTGCACGGTCAAAGTGGCAGGGACCGGTTGGCTGGCTGGTGGTGTCAGGGAATCCGGAAGGGCCAGAGTAACAGGGGGATGAATGATGTTAACTGGCCGGAGTATCTGGAGACCTGCCTGTGAGCGACGTCACGCGGTTTAAGAAATAAAAATGCGGAGCGCGCGGGCTCATTTTGTTTGCTGCAACACAGAAATAAGAGAAAAGAGAAGGGGCCACCACGGGAGATTGCTCCGGCGGGGCGAGCAGGACAAATGCAATATAGCAAGATATGGGGGTTAAACGGCCATAGCGGGAAGTGACTCGCCGCGGCCTCGGGGGGACGGGGATGGTGCAGAAATCAAATAGCAAGAATTGAAACGGCCATTGCGGGCAGTGACTCGCCGCGGCCTCGAGAGTATAGCAGATATAGCAGCAATTCAAGATATATAAGAGAAATGACAGAATTCAAACGGCCATTGCGGGAAGTGACTCGCCGCGGCCTCGAGAATATGAGCAGATAAGAATATAACAGGATATAAGGAGCATATAAAGAACGGGAATTTAAACGGCCATTGGGGAAGTGACTCGCCGCGGCCTTGAGAATATGAGGAGATAAGAATATAACAAAATATAAAGAGAATATAAGAACGGGAATTTAAACGGCCATTGGGGAAGTGACTCGCCGCGGCCTCGAGAACATATAGCAAAATATAAAGAGAATATAAGAACGGGAATTTAAACGGCCATTGGGGAAGTGACTCGCCGCGGCCTCGAGAATATGATGTGATCGCCAGGGGCCAAAGACCCCAAAATAAGAAAATGATCGCGCCTACCTCACTAGCAGGAAGTGGCGGGTTGCTTCTTCCTCCCCCTTCGGCTGGCCGACGGAGAGGGCTTTCCTTAGTTACCCTTGTAAAATAACAGACAGTAGGTAAACAGAATTAGAAAATGGCGGTGTAGTATCAATCCCTTGCGAAGAAAATAATGAAATCGTGACAGAACATACACCTGGTTGGTGTGGTTTTAAACCCCTCTCGGACTCGAGTAGGAGGAAAGTGCGATGATGAATGCAAGAAGTATATAAGAGAAGGTGCCCTTATGAAGGGAGATAGAGGATGTGAAATGATGAATGCAAAGAACTACGGAGAAGAAGGGGGAGAGAATTGGCTTATTGGATGTGCCGATGGTGAGATCCGGCGGAGCTTCGGCAGCGTAGGGACGACGTGGAAGCGCGGTGGGCGAAGATGACCTTCCTCTCGCGAGCGCGGGCACCCGAGAAGCCGGCAGAACCTCCTCCTACAAAAGACCCCACGGATTAGAAGTAACTCCGACAGCTTCTGGGCTCCGGCAGCCTATCGGACCTCTTAAAAGCTCCCTTCGGACTGAGGGGGGGTCTCTATTTATAGGGCTCTGGAGTATGGAGGCGTCCAGGACCCTGGACGCCTTCATCAGGGTAGAAATTATATTTTATTCTATTTTTATTTTTTTATTTCGAATATTTTGAAGGAGGCGTCCAGGAAACTGGACACCTCCATAAAAGCCCACCGAACGGTTTGGCACAACGCGTGGTTTTGATCGGCGCCCGTGATTCATGAATGGGCGCGTCTAGTTGGCAGGACGTCTTCACAATTTAGATTTTTTGCCAAGTTGATGGAGGCGTCCAGGGGCCTGGACGCCTCCATGAAATTATTATTTTTTATTTTATTTTTTATCATTATTAATATTATTATTTTTTATTACTTTGCCTTGATGGAGGCGTCCAGTCAAATGGACGCCTCCATGATTTTTGATTTTTTATATTTTTTTGTCATTGATAAAGGCGTCCAGGCGCTTGGACGCTTCCATGATTTTTTATTTTTTTATTTTTTTGTCATTGATGGAGGCGTCCAGGCGCGTGGACGGACGCTTCCATGATTTTTCACGAAAAATTTCAAAAAAATGTAAAACAATTCATAAAAATAGGAAATCACCAGAGTAATTAAAAATGTGAAGGCCGCCTTGGGGTATCATAGTGTAATATGAGATTTAGTCACGGTAATGTCAAGAACGGCGTGTATACACTGCCTGGGTGAGGCGTCTTGGTCTGCGGTTGCTAGAGACCTGCCTCGGCGAGACGTCCTGGCCTAGAGTTGCTGGAGACCTGCCTGGGCGAGGCGTCTTGGTCTGCGGTTGCTGGAGACCTGCCTCGGTGAGGCGTCCTGGCCTAGAGTTGTTGGAGACCTACCTGGGCGAGGCGTCTTGGCCTAGAGTTGCTGGAGACCTGCCTCAATGAGGCGTCTTGGCTTGGTGTTGTTGAAGACCTGCCTCGGCGAGGCGTCTTGGTCTGGTGTTGTTGAAGACCTACCTCGGCAAGACGTCTTGGTCTGGAGTTGCTGGAGACCAGCCTCGGCGAGACGTCTTGGTCTGAGGTTGCTGGATTTGCCCCCATTGAGGGGTATTGGCTGAGAATCGTATTCGGCCGATCCTCGCGGTGTATGGCCGAATGTTGATGCTGGCGGCTGACCGTCATGGTAAAATAGCCGAAGTCGAGGTTGTCCGACCCTTTAAACAGTACAATGACCACAAATGATGTTAGACACATAATCATCATAATATAGTGGATGGTACCTGTTAATGTGATGGTTGACTGCCCAGGTATGTTGATTGGAAATTCCACTCGACTGATTGCTGAGGTATATTGAATGGGAGCCTCGATCGGCTGGTCATTGAGGTATGTTGACTGGGATCCCCGATCGGCTAGCCACTGACGTGTCGCTGAAGGGATTGTTGCTAGCCGACAATTGAGGTATAATGATCGGAGTGTGGTAGACCGACCCTTGGGGGTATGTTGGTCTGGAGCTACTGTAGACTGGCCTTCGAGGCATGGTAGTCTATAAGGTGTCTGGATTTGTTCATGTGGTTGTTGTTGTTGATCAGCCTATAAGGTGTAGTGGCCTATTGCCAAAGACTGGGAACTGGGAACTGGATACTGGAGGTCTGCCCGAGTAAGGTGTATTGGCCTGTTTTTGGCCGTTAGAAGTTAGAGGCTAAAAACCTAGATACTTAGACTAGAGACCCGCCTGGCTAAGGCATGCTGGTCTACTGATGGAAACTGGAGGTTAGAGGCTGGAGACTGGAAGGCAAGGATTGGATCCTGGGACTGGAGATTGTGGCCCAGATACGGGAGACAAAGTATTGGGGCTGGAGACTGGGAACCGAGAACTGGACATCGGGATTGGATATCGGGACTGAAGACTGGAATCTGGCCACTAGGTGCTGGGATGGAAGGCTGGGACTGTGAACTGGATGTTGGATATGGCAACCGGTAATTGGATATTGGGTGCTGGGACTGGAGGCCTGCCCCCATGAGGCGTGCTAGCCCATTGCGGGAAACTGGAATTGGAAATGGGAAATAGGAAATTAGATGCTGGGAACTGGGCATTGGAATCGGAGGCTGGAACTGGAAGCCGGAAGCGGATCCTGGTGCTGGATACTGGGAATCGGGGTTCTTGAACTGGATGTTGGAGGCTGGGTACTGGAACTAGACACTGGAAACTGGATATTGGAAGCTGGATTTTAGAGCTAGGTATTAGACATTGGATACTGGAGGCTGGATACTAGAAGCTGGGTACTGGAAACTGGAATTTGAAAGCTGGATATTGAAAACCAGAGGCTGAGAGTTGGAAGGTAGAGACTGGGAACTAGAAGTTGAATATTAGAGACTGGAAGCTGGAGGACAACCCCTAGGGCGGTGTTGACCTAGAGGACTGGGGACTGGGAGCTGGAGGCTACCCGTAAGGGTGTGTTGGCCTGTATTGCTGGTGACTGGAGGCTAGAGGCCGACCCGCGAGGGTGTTTTGGCTCACGTTGCTCGGGGCTGGAGGTCGAGCCGTAAGGGTGTAATGACCTATATCACTGGGGGCTGGGAGCTGGAGGCTGACCCGTGAGGGTGCTTCGGCCTATGTTGCTGGAGATTGGAAGCTGGAGGCCGACCCGAGAGGGTGTATTGGCCTATGTTGCTGGAGTCTGGAAGCTGGAGGCCGACCCGAAAGGGTGCGTTGGCCTATGTTGCTGGTATTGTTTAGCCTGGGGAGTTGGAGTTGAGGTTGGCTGGCACGTTGTCATGGTGGCGTAGCCAGAGACCGGGACTGGGACTGGAGCTGGCTAGCTAACCGTTGAGGTGTTGTAGCTGGATACTGGGACTGGTGACTGGAACTGGGCGGCTGGCCTGTGGAGGCGTTGTAGCTGGAATACTGGGACTGGTGATTGGAACTGGAACTGGGTGGCTTGCCATTGAGGTGTTGTAGCTGGAACTAGAACTGGGAGCTGGCGGCTGGCCTGTGAAGGCGTTGTAGCCGAAACTTGAACTGGGGGTTGAGCGGCTGGCCCGTGAAGGCATTGTAGCCGAGACTGGGAGCTGAGAGCTGGCGGCTGGCCTGTGGAGGCGTTGTAGCCGGGACTGGGACTAGAAGCTGGCGGCTGGCCTGTGAAGGCGTTGTAGCCGGGGCTAGGACTTGAGAGCTGGCGGTTGGCCTGTGAAGGCATTGTAGCCGGGACTGGGACTGGAAGCCGGCGGCTGGCCTGTGAAGGTGTTGTAGCCGGGACTGGGACTGGAAGCTGGCGGCTGGCCTGTGAAGGCATTGTATCCGGGACTGGGACTAGAAGCTGAGCGGCTGGCCTGTAAAGGTGTTGTAGCCGAAACTGGAGACTGGGCGGTTGGCCTATGAAGGCGTTGTAGCCGAAACTGGAACTAGGAGCTAGCGGATGGCCTATGAAGACGTTGTAGCCGGGACTGGGACTGGAAGCTGGCGGCTGGCCTGTGAAGGCGCTGTAGCCGAAGTATTGGGGCTGGAGATGGCCGGTTAGCCTGTGAAGGAGTTATAGCCAGAATTTAGAACTGGAGACTGGAGCTGGCCGGCTGGCCTACGAAGGCGTTGTAGCCGAAATATTGGAGCAGAAATTGGTGATGGCCAACCCTCAAGGGCGTAGTGGCAACCGGTGTTATGGAGTGATGCTGAGGTCGCCATCGGCGAGATGTCACAGTTGACGGCTTTCATCAGTGAGGAGTAGAGAGGGAGTGAGTTTTTTTTTGTTTTCTCTTTACCAGCTCTACCGCCCTTGTGGGTTTTCACCGGAGCTGGCCCCCTTTTACTTTTTCCGGTGCGGCCTTGTGGATTTTCACACCGAGGGGTTTCCCGATTTTGCCTGAGGCGCCCTATCAGGTTTTTACCTCAGCTGGGTTGGTGGCAATTTTTGCCCCCAGTCGTCTCGTAGAGGGAGTTGACTGAGGCCGCCGGGGTATCTCTATTTTTAACCCCATTTTTTTTTGACCTGGGATCCTTGTAGCTGCCGTCCGTAGCGTGCTGTTGTCAGGGGACGTGACCTGGAGTTTGTGCTGTTGATGGCTTGTAGCCGTCGTAGCCATGGTAGTGGCTATGGCTGATTACTAAGTAATCTGTAGTTTGACTGGTGATCTGGGAACCGGTGAGCCTTGGTGGCGTATTGCTGGAATCGTGACTGGGATCTGGGAACTGGTATGCCTTTACGGCGTATTGCTGGAGTTATGACTGGGTTCATGGTGACTTGACCATGATAGGCTGGTGACTGGGAATTATGGGTTGATGAATTCTCATGATAGATGGATCC
The DNA here is from genome assembly GCA_022559845.1 of Amorphophallus konjac. Classification (NCBI taxonomy): domain Eukaryota; kingdom Viridiplantae; phylum Streptophyta; class Magnoliopsida; order Alismatales; family Araceae; genus Amorphophallus; species Amorphophallus konjac. The sequence continues at coordinate 182,313,691 of CM040121.1, read as the reverse complement.
AAGGTTGTTGTGATGTAGAGGCCAACCAAGGTGGCGTGTAGGCTGAGGTTTGCTGGAATGAATGACTGGACTAATGCATGAATTGCTGGTGTATATGGGCCGACCGTGGAGCTGTGAGGCCAGAGGAAGTGTGAGCCAACTGGGGTGGTGTATGGCTAAATGGAGAGTGTAAGATCAATGAGCTAGAGAGATGTACTAGCCAGGGACTGGTATAGGCCACCAAGGGAAGGGAGTGGCCCGGGGGCTGGTTTAGGCCGAACGTGATGGTATATGGCCGACAGGGAGGTGCAGAGTTTATAAATTGGAACAGGGGATTAGTCAGGGACTGGTGTGGGCCAACTGGCCGGGATATGATTGCTGGAAAGTGGGTAGCTGGTTGCCCCCAGTTGAGGGAGAAGAGAAATTTTATTTTTGTTCTCTTTACCAACTCTGCCGCCCTTTTGGGTTTTCACCAGAGCTGGCCCCCTTTTACTTTTTCCGATGCGCCCTTGCGGGTTTTCGCATCGAGGGGTTACCCAATTTTGCCCAAGGCGCTCTTGCGAGTTTTCACCTCAACCGGGTTACAGGCCTTCTTGCCCCCAGTCGCTTCCTTAAAAAAGAGAACGACTGAGTCCGTCGGGGTATCTCTATTTTTAACCCCATTTATTTTTAATTTTTTATTTACCTGAGAGCCTTTTGGCTTTTTGGTGACTGGCGCTGGGTGTCCTTAGCTTGCTGCTGTCGAAGGACGCTGTCGGTGGGATCATTGTTGTTGATACACTGTTGTTGATGCTGGAGTTGCTCGCTGGGGCTTGGCTAGTTGCCAAGCAATCTGGAGCTTCATGTAGACCTTTAGGCTGGCTGATCTGTGTAGCTTGCAGTTGGAGCTTGGACTAAAGCTTGAAAAGATCGGATTTGATGATGCAAAGGCTGAGGTTCGGGGCTGTGGTGGTGTATAGGCCATGAATTGATGTAGACTGACCAAAGAGGTGTATTGGCCAAAGGTTATGGATTTAACTGACTGCGAAGGTGTATCGGTCAAGAACTGGGTAATGTGTAGGCCTACCATTGTGGTATTTTGGCCAGAGATCAGGTGTTTAATAGACTATAGAGGTGTTTTAGTCAAGGTGGAGGCTTGATCGGCCGTGGCAGCATATAGGTCAAGGAGGGTAGCGGTAAACGGGGATAGTGTGAGAGTAGGAGGAAACAGGTAGGTCGACCATGATGGTGTATTGACCTGGATGCTGGGTGGTGACCAACCATGATGGTGTATTGGTCAAAAACTGGGTGTAGGCCGACCGTTATGGTGCGATAGCCAGAAGAAGGTATGCTGACCCACTATTGTGGTGGACCGGTCAGGGATTTAGGGTGAGGTGGTTGGCTATTTCTAGAGAGGAAGAGAGATTTTTCTTTTTCTCTTTACCAACTCTACCGCCCTTTCGGGTTTTTGCCAGAGTTGGCCCCCTTTTACTTTTTCCGGTGCGCCCTTATGGGTTTTCACACCGAGGGGTAACCCGATTTTGCCTGAGGCGCCCTCACGGGTTTTCACCTCAGCTGGGTTTGTGGCCTTTTTGCCCCCAGCCACCGCCTCATGGAGAGAGTGGCTGAGTCCGCCGAGGCATCTCTATTTTTAGCCACTTTTTTGTGTTGTTTTTTTTTGTTTTCGGTACCTGCGAGCCTTGCGGCTGTCGTCCTTATCCTGTTGCTGTCGGGGGACGTTGCCCGTAGGTTGCGCCATTGGTGACTTATTGCTGTTGTAGAAGCGATCGTGGATCGACCCTCAACCGAGTAGCTCGGGACTTTAGGGTGGATCCAGAGAATGGCTGGTCTTTGCTGTAGGTGGCTGGGACCTTGACTGGGATCTGGGTGGCTCGACCTTATTGAACATGATGGTCGAAGCCACGCTTGGACAAGGTGTCCGCCTGGGTGTTGCTACCCCTTGGGACATGATAAATATCGAAGGGATAGATCTCCCACCAGGGTTTGCTGGTAGCCATCGGTGAGGACCCGATGGAGCTTTGCTGGTGTCATCAGTTGGCGTTGCCCGGGATTCCACCGAATCGTTGGCCGATGCAGATGGAGTTTATCTCGAGCTATTGGGCGGGTGTCGGCGGGATTCACCCTCTTTCACTCTGCTGGCTTTTGAGCTAGGTACCATTCTGGTGAGTGGAGGGATCTCTTGACTTGGGACCTTCGAATGGGTTGGGCCCCTTTTCTAATGACTCATATTCATCTGAGGGAGGACCGACGCTCCTCCTTTGAGTTGCCCCCATTGCTTAGGCTTGGAAGGCTAGATACTGGACCGGGGTGGTTGCCCCCAGTGTGGTACTGGCGCATCGGCTTCTCTGAGCCTCACCTAGTCTTCTGGAGGCAGGGGTGGCGACGATGGGTCACCCATTTTTGCAGCCGCTATGGCACCCCCTTTTTTTTGTTTACAGGGCCGAGGTTGACTCTGCGCCAATGTCGTGGACCGATCGAACCTAGTCCGGGGTTGTCTGGAGCATGGCATTTCTGGTGAGCGTCGATGTAGTTGAAACTCGGGAGTGCAGTGCCCGAGCTGGGGCCGACAGAATGGCGACCTGGAACTTGGTGTTCACCTGGGCCGTCAGAGTTATTGCCAGAACTCGGGGTTCGTGACCCATGTTGTGAATTGAGGATGTCAGAGGGGTGGTGACCCAGAGCTTGACCCCCATACTAGGTGTTGGAGAAGCTAGTGCCCAAGGCTGAAAGCCTATGTTGGGAGTTGATGAAGCTGGGATCCGGGACTGGAAACCCGAACTGAGTGCTTGACGACGCTGGGTTCCAGAGCTAGAAGCCCATCTTGAATACTGATGGTGCTGGAACCCAGGACTGGATGTCGGTCTTGGGCGTTGTCGAAACTGGAACCCGGGGCTGGAGGCCCGTCTCGGGTGATGATGAAGCTAGGACCCGAGGCCGAATGCCTGTCTCGGGTGTCGATAAAGCTGGGACCCAGGGCTGAACGCCCGTCTAGGGTGTGGCTGAAACTGGGACCCGGGGCTGAACGCCCGGCCTTAGGTGTTGGTGGAACTAGATCCCAGGGCAGAACACCCGTCTTGGGTATTGATGGAACTGGATCCCAGGGCAGGCGACCCGTCCTGGGTGTTGATGGAGCTGGAACCCGGGTATGAACGCCCGCCTTGGGTGTTGTTGGAGCCGGATCCCAGAGCTGGACTGCCCCTTCCGCTTTTTTTTTTTTGGTGTCGCTGGAGCAGGAACCCTAGGCTGAACGCCCGTCTTGGGTGCTGGTGATGCGGGAATACTGGGACCCAGGGTGGAGCGCCCATCCTGGGTATTGATGTAGCTGGGACCCAGGGCGGCAAGCCCATCTTGGGTGTTGATGTAGTTAGGACCCGAGGCTGGACGCCGATCTAGGGTATTGATGTATCTGGGACCCAGGGCTGGAAGCCTGTCTCGGGTATTGATGTATCTGGGACCCGGGGCTGGAGACCCATGTCGGGTGTTACTGGAGCTGGACCCCAGGGCTAGGCGCCCATCTTGGGTGTTGCTGTAACTGAGACCCATGGCATGCAACCCTGGGTCAGTGCCCGTCTTGGGTATTGATGTATCTGGACCCCGGGGCAGTGCCCGAGCTGAGGCCGACAGAATGGCGACCTGGAACTTGGTGTTCACCTGGGCCGTCGGAGTTGTTGCCAGAACTCGGGGTTCGTGACCCATGTTGTGAACTGAGGATGTCAGAGGGGTGGTGACCCAGAGCTTGACCCCCATACTAGGTGTTGGAGAAGCTAGTGCCCGAGGCTGAAAGCCTATGTTGGGAGTTGATGAAGCTGGGATCCAGGACTGGAAACCTGAACTGAGTGCTTGACAATGCTGGGTTCCAGAGCTAGAAGCCCATCTTGAATACTGATGGTGCTGGAACCCAGGACAGGATGTCGGTCTTGGGTGTTGTCAAAACTGGAACCCGGGGCTGGAGGCCTGTCTCGGGTGCTGATGAAGCTAGGACCCGAGGCCGAATGCCTGTCTCGGGTGTCGATAAAGTTGGGACCCACGGCTGAACGCCCGTCTAGGGTGTGGCTGAAACTGGGACCCGGGGCTGAACGCCCGGCCTTAGGTGTTGGTGGAACTGGATCCCAGGGCAGAACACCCGTCTTGGGTATTGATGGAACTGGATCCAAGGGCAGGCGACCCATCCTGGGTGTTGATGGAGCTGGAACCCGGGGATGAACGCCTACCTTGGGTGTTGTTGGAGCCGGATCCCAGAGCTGGACTGCCACTTTCGCTTTTTTTTTTTGGTGTCGCTGGAGCTGGAACCCTGGGCTGAACGCCCGTCTTGGGTGCTGGTGATGCGGGAATACTAAGACCCAGGGTGGAGCGCCCATCCTGGGTAATGATGTAGTTGGGACCCAGGGCAGCAAGCCCATCTTGGGTGTTGATGTAGTTAGGACCCGAGGCTGGACGCCGGTCTCGGGTATTGATGTATCTGAGACCCAGGGCTAAAAGCCCGTCGTGGGTGTTGCTGGAGCTGAGACCCATGGCTAAGCGCCTGTGTTGGGTGTTGCCGGAGCTGAGACCCAGGGCTAGATGCCCGTGTTGGGTATTGCTGGAGCTGAGACCTAGGGCTAGATGCCCGTGTTGGGTGTTGAGGTGGCCTTGTCCCGATGAGGAAACCCTTTGCTGGGAGTTGGCATTGCTGGATCGGAGGGGTAAAGACCCTGTCATAGAGCTGGGAGGCCAGGGGCCCAGTGCGGAGAGTCCGCATCGGGGACCGACCTTGATGAGACCCGGGGTCATCTATCCGAGCCAAATGCTGGGGAGCCTTGAACTCGGGGTTGAAAGCCCGTATTGAGTGCCGGCTCGTCGGAGACTCGGGTCGGAAGGCTCATATAGAATTCTGGGAGGCCTTGGCCCCGGGGTGGGAAACCCTTGCTGGGGGTAGGCTTGGCTGGGACTCGGAGCTGAGAGCCCGAGTGAGGTGCTGAGGAGCCGGGGACCCGGGGCAAAAAGCCCGTGTCGGGTGCTGGCGGAGCTGGGGACCCAGGGGTCAATGACCGCATGGGTCTCTATTGTGGGAGGAGCAGAGGGGCCAGCTGCCTATATGGGCAGTCGCCGGACCGGGCTGCTTGTCGGCCACGGCAATGGCGCCCAAGGATCAGGGCGAGCCGAAAGTCGGAGCAGTGTTGCCGAACATGATTGGCGTTGCCAACCGTAGGTGTCCAGCATGGATGGCGATGACGATTAGACCGTAGGTCACCATCGCCACCAGTTTGTTGTTGCTGTTGCTGGTGCAGGTTGGTCGCTCGATGACGACCGGTTGCATGTTGCATGCTGGACGGGGGCCCTCCTCTTCCTCTCCGATAAGAAAAGGTGAGGGCATTGTGGCATACACTTGACAGGTGTGACTTTTCTTCGGCAGAAAGAAGAAAGGTAGGAGACGTCCCACCGGGCGTGCCATGTTTGTTTGCGACCGTGGGGGAGTCATTTATCGTTTTGTCCTCGCGGCGGGGGTGTAGACTCGCCTTTTACGAAAGGTCGAGATAGGTTGACTAGGCACGCGGGGATTCCGGGGGTATTGAGAAGAAGGTATGATGGAGGCATCATCCACAACTCCCTTTGGCTAGGGTCTTCTTCACACTCCGGCATCGTTTGAGTTCGGGCCTCTCTCTATAAAGGCCCAATTATCCCTTTTGTGCTATCTTCTTGAGTCATTTGATGTAATTTTCATTTTATTTGAGTCATGTCCCTAGGCCTTGCATTTATTTTCCTAAGTTTGAGTGTCATTAGATTGTGTAATGTGCTATTGGGCCCAATTCTTCGGGCTTGGCCCATGAGCCCCCCTACCCCTTCGGTTATTTGTTATTGAGTCTTTTGTAAGGGACTTATTGTAAAATATGGGTTTCCTATATATAGGGCCCCATTTCCTTCATTTGGAGGTAATGAATGAATCAATACAAAAGATTTCCATTTGAGTATTCAAATCTAGTTCTAGTGGAGTGAATCCTATAGTTGGGTGAGAAGCCCTAGGGGAGTGATTCTCCACCCCACCTCTCTCTCTATCCCTCATTCTCTCTCCTCCACTATGGGGTTCGCCCCTTTCTCTCTCTCCTCCTCCTCCCTCCCAACTTCCAACCCCCACCTACCCCATTAAAGGCCCTCCACTTCCCATAGCTGCCATTAATCCACCCCCATAGTCCCAAGGTAGAATCTCTCCCATTCCAACACTATCTTCTCTATTCCGACACAATCTTCCCCCATTCCAACACAATCACCCCCTTCCCCACACAATCCCTCAACTTCCAAGGTCATTTCAAATTTGAAATCCCTTCCCTCCAACCTTTGGCCACCCCTCCCTCTATCGCCTTTAGCCTAGGTCGCCCCCACCTCCCTCCATTCTTCTCCCCCCTTGCAATCCCCATCCCCCCTTACCTCCAGCTGAAGCCTGCACCCTCCCCCTCTTCCTCCATCTCCCCTCCACCATTAGACCCCCCCCCCACACCTCCCACAACCCCCCCTCTCACCCTTCATCCACCTCCCCTTCACCACATACCCCATTCTCCTTCTTCTTTCTAGTCATTGGAAGCTATCCCTAGGTTGCTGCTTGCAGTCCAGAAGTTACAGGTGAACCAGCAAATTGCAGCGGCCACCACGACTTCCTCCGGACGAGTTTGAAGACCCAGGAGCCACCGTTGGAAGCGTCTACCGGTCTCCTTCGCAACGGCAGTGGTTTCATCTTCATCCGATCTGTGTGCTGCTCAAGACCTCCGTTCTCCCACAACTACGCATAGCTGTCCCTGCTGAGTACTAGAACCGGGATTAGAAGCTCTGCCACGACGAACCTTGGAGGAATCAGCCCATAAGCTCTTTTACAAAGTTCTTCTCCTTCTTGTCTACTTTCAGAATCAAGAAGCAGAATCCCGTTCGGCATCCGATAGCAGAAGTTATCATTTTTATCCCTCAGCTTCGTCGTCCTGCTACCCATAGTCTGCATCGACCAGTCGCCATTGTTCTACATGCCCTAGTCTTCTCCGACATCGGTTAGCTTCCCCGTCAGTTTTTATGCGAAGAGGACTCGTCCACGATTACAACGACTCTGACGGCGCTTGATTCCGAGGTCGGGAGCTGCCAGGGCATTCTCTGAAATCTGCTGTTAGAAGTCTGCAACTGCAGGTCCGAGAATCTGAATCTCTGTTCAAACCTCCATCCCGGTCAGTAGAGGCTCCAGGAGAAATTAAAGAAATTCTGAGGCATTCCCTTCCCAGCTACGAAGAGTTCCCCACTGGTCTCGCCCTTGGCAAAATTCGTGATCGAGTTCTGCAGCTTCAACACCATCTGTCAGTCCCCTATTCTAGAGGGCAGACAGGTTTGGCATCACCACTTCTATATCGTTTTAGCCCTAGTTTTCCTCACCCCGCTTGGCCGGCTGAAGGCCCCTCCCTGTGCGGAGATAGTTTTGATTGTAATCCATTAACCCTCATCCCAAGATCCCCCTCCTGCGAGAGGTGTAGTATTGTACTCATTTGGGCAGGTCAAGCTACCCCGGCGCGGCGTGTGGGGATCCACCCGCCTCCCCGCTCGCCCTCGTCTCCGACCGGGACCGGTTTCTTCAAACCGGTCGAGTAAGTGCTCTATTCAGAAGATGAAGACTGTAATATATAACAACAGCAGGTGGATAAGGGCGCGTGGCTTCCGCAGTTCCAGCCCAAGTGAATTCGCCAGATCCGAGGCAATTCCATCCACGTGTCAGCATCTGCACACCTCATCCTCCTGGGATCACGAGCCATGTCAGCAATCTCAGTAGAGAATCCCTGTCAGACAGAGTATTGGATGATCAGATTAAATAACAACTCTGTATAGACTTAACAGAAGAACTGCGTTGTATAGACTTCATATAAGTGAAGGTGATGTACAGACTTGCTGTATAAAGCAACTGCCGTACAGACTTAGGTGATATGAAGACTGTCAATGTATAGACTAAGTGAAGATCAATGCAATGTACAGACTTCGCAAATGAAGATGAAATGTGTAGACTTCATGAATGAAGATGCAATGTGTAGACTTCATGAATGAAGATGCAATGTGTAGACTTCAGTGAGAAGATGCACTGTGTAGACTTCAGTGAGACTCAATTGAAGACAGACGATGTATAGACTTCAGAACTGATGCACGATGTACATACTTCATGAGACTCGAATGAAGACAAGCGATGTATAGACTTCACGACTGATGAATGCAATGTATAGACTTTGCAAGATGTGAAGGAGTTGAGTGTATAGACTTCACGTTGTGAAGACTTGTCAACAAAGGACTGTACAGACTTGAGGTGAAGACAGATGTATAGACTTTCTAAACGAACGGCTGTATAGACTTGAAGCAATGGAAAACATCGACTGTATAGACTTTGAACTGCAACGTAGGTAAATGCATCGATGTATAGAAATCGTAGCTGAACGTAGGTAAATAACCCAATGTGCAGACTTTGAATCGCAATGAAGGAACAGATGCCAATGTACAGACTTTGGCAATTGAAGATGTACAGACTTGGCCAAACAGTCCAATGTATAGACCTGAGGCATGGAGGCCAATGTACAGACTTTACCTCGTGCAAGCCACAGTGAATGAATGTATAGACTTCGAACTCTTGAGCTCTGCATAGACTTTGTAGTCAACAGGCGATGTATAGACTTTGGAGTCTGATACCAATGTACAGACTTTGTAAAACAGAAGCCTGTATAGACTTGGAAGATCAAGACGCTAAGGAAGACACTCAATGTACAGACTTCGCCTGACACCGTCCAATGTACAGGCTTTGCCTTAGACTCTAAATGAGACGGACAGTGTATAGACATAGCCAATGCAATGAGTTGACGCTACAGTGTATGTCAATACAATGAGTTGACGCAGTCCAATGTACAGACTTTCAAGCCAGAAGGCCAATGTGTGGACTTGCACAGTAGCTTCAAAGTATAGACTTGATATGTATGCTTCGGCTGTACAGACTTCACTCTAGCAGGTAATGTAGCAATGTATATACTTTGATCTTGAACGTGCAGTGTATAGACTATGCAATGCACTGTGGATGTATGGACTTTGCAACGACGGGCAATGTGTAGACTATGCACAAACAGATGAGTCGACTCATGAGAACAGGGGGTCGACCCATAACAATGTATAAACTTTGCAATCGACAGGCAATGTACACACTTGCTAGGAAGCTGCAAGAGACACGGACAGTGTACAGACTTACGTTACTGTAGCAATGTATAGACTTTGAGACTTTGAGTGTGTGTTCAGTGTGAAAACAAGATAAAATGCATAGAACACACAGACAATCTGATAAAAGTAATTTCATCAAAACATAAACAGTGTTGCCAATCAATCAAAACAATGTGTTGCCATATGAAGTAAAGTTACATGTCAACACCATCAACACAGAGGAGTCACAACAATCTCCCCCTTTTTGATGATGGCAACCCCCTATCATATAGAATAGCAACATCCTGTCATACAGATGCAATTTTTGATGAAAGACATGATTTGTTATTCAGATTGTTATGCAGATGCATGTAGATGCTATGAATGACATGCTGCATGCTTCAAAATGTAAGCAACTCCCTGCAATTTCCCCCCTTTGCCATACCCTGATGCAGATGCATACACTCCCCCTGAATGTAGAATTCTCAATTCAGAATTCTCCCCCTCAACTGAAGGAATGAATTCAGACAATATTCTCCCCCTTTGCCATCAACAAATAGGAGGGAAAGTGAGTGCAAGGGAAGAAAAAAAAAGGTCAGCTGACTGGCATTCTTAGCAAGTAGTTCAGAAATTAAGCAACTAAAGCACAGAACCTTCAGTCATATGAACTGAGAAACGACTTAAAAATTAAAATTCTGGTTTAAAGGTTATAAAAATGAGAGTTCATGCACTACAGTCATTGGATAAGGTAGATGTGCATGATAAAGCAATAAACCAGAGTCATATTTACATGAGAGATTCAGTTTCAGAATATCTTACTTTCATAGACTCAGTAAAATGTGTTAAGATAAACCAGGTCATGTATTGAAATTAAACAATTGACATCCATGAAATTTCTTTGAAGGAACAGCATTTTCAATATTATTTCATTTAGGGCATTCAGGTACCAAAAGTCTTTTTGCGTAAAGGTATACGTTTATCAGACGCCAATACCCCTAGATACTCAACATGATGGACCATCTTGCCTATGATCAAACTCAATAGAATTGATTGACACCTTTTTGTGTGAGGGTACACGTTTATCAGACGCCAGTTACCCTCAGGTACACAGTGAAAACAACCTACTGTTTTGATCATTTTATACAGAGATAGCTGATACACCTCATGACATGGGTGGTGTCCACTTCTTTGATGGATCACTCAGTTTCTCAGTGATTTACCAGTCATTGCTTTGTCAATGCTATTTTTCAAATAATTTTCAATGTTTTTCAATATCTTTCTTAGCTGCCCTTTATTTGTTTCAGAATGACTTGTTTAAGGACAATATACATACTTAGCTTCTCTAACATGATTTCAGATGAGTTTTTAGATTTCAGATATAATTAGCTTTGTCTGACATGAAATAAGATAAGGGTTGAGAGGTTTATCAATTTTCAGCATCCTTATTTGCGGATTGTAGTCTTTCAACTCTAAAGATTATAAATTTAAACCATTAAGTCAGTCTTTAAGCAATTAAAGTTCTTATGAGAGAAGAAGTCTGTTTTCTATTGCTTAATATTAGAACTGACTAAAAGATTGCCATACTGTCAGACTTAACTCTGAATTGTATGCAATACTCCCCCTGTCTATGTGCATGTGATCTTGCAGATGTGGACTGAACAAATGATTTTGAAAATCATGCTTACTCAGACTATCTTATCGTGCAGTATGACCCATGGTACTAGGCGGAGAACCTGGTCATAAGGACCATCTCACACATAGTAAGAACCTCCAGACAGATTTCCCTGCCCTTTGGTAGCTTACCATTGGATATACCAGGGTAATGCAAGGAGATGCAGTGCAATTCAATCATGTAGAAATATATATGCATCTAGACATATATATGCAATGATGATCATGAGTGCAATAAAAATATGAGAGTCATGCGTTATCATAAGTCTGTTGCACAATGTTTATTCAATCTATCAACAGTAAGTCCAAATCAGAAGTTTATTCAAGAAGCTCAAAAGTTTTATTCAAGTCAACAAAGAGTTCATTCATTATGCTGAAATTTACACAAGCCAAGTTCTCTTCAAAAAAATTAAAAATTTTCATTTCCAAGTGGCTTAGTAAAGATATCAGCAACTTGTTTGTCTATTTCAATGAAGTCCAGTTCAATTTCCTTTTTGTTCACAGCATCTTTTAGAAAATGATGTTTTATTTCTATGTGCTTAGTCCTAGAATGATGAACAAGATTTTTAGCAAGGCATATGGCACTAGTATTATCACATAGAATTGGAATACATTCCAGTTTTATCTGATAATCATCTAGTTGGTGCTTAATCCAAAGTACTTGGGCAGCACAATTACCTGCTACAACATATTCAGCTTCAGCTGTAGACAATGCTACAGTGTGTTGCTTCTTAGATGCCCAAGATACTAGACAGCCACCAAGGAATTGACAATAGCCACTAGTGCTTTTTCTATCTACTCGACACCCAGCATAATCAGCATTAGTGTAAGCTAGAAGCTCTAACTCACACATAGCAGGATACCATAATCCTAGCTCTTGGGTGCCTATCAGATATCTAAAAATCATTTTCACTGCTTTAAAATGATTTTCTTTAGGACTGGCCTGAAACCTAGCACATAATCCTACAACGAATTGAATATCAGGCCTCGATGCTGTTAAGTAGAGAAGGGATCCGATCATACTTCTGTATAACTTCTGGTCAAATGGGTTACCTTTAGTGTCTTCATCCAAGCTTGTAGAGGTACCCATTGGAGAATATATCTCTTTAAGGTTATCCATCTTGTATTTCTTGAGTAGATCCCTTGTGTACTTGGACTGAGTTATAAACATTCCATCCTTTGTTTGTGTAACCTGCAGTCCAAGAAATAATTTGAGCTCACCCATTGAGCTCATTTCAAACTCATTAGTCATTGTTTTAGAAAATTCCTCACACAATTTGGGGTTAGTTGACCCAAAAATGATATCATCCACATAAATCTGTACAATAAGAATTTCAGAATGACTCACCTTTGTAAACAAGGTCTGATCAACTACTCCTCTAGTGAAATTTTGATCAGTGAGGAACTTGCTCAACATGTCGTACCAAGCTCTGGGAGCTTGCTTAAGACCATAGAGAGCTTTATTTAATTTGTAAACATGATTAGGAAAATCTAGACATTCAAACCCAGGGGGCTGTCTAACATAGACATCCTCATTAATTTTTCCATTCAAGAATGCAGATTTTACATCCATCTGCTGGAGGATTATACCTAGGGAACATGCATAAGCTAATAAAATTCTAACAGCTTCTAATCTGGCTACAGGGGCAAATGACTCTTCAAAGTCAATACCCAACTCCTGGTTGTACCCCTGAGCAACAAGTCTGGCTTTATTTTTAACAATATTCCCTAATTCATTAGATTTATTCCTGAAAACCCACCTAGTCCCTATGACTGATCCATGATCAGGAGGTGGGACCAAGTGCCACACCTTATTCCTGTCGAACTGATTAAGCTCCTCATGCATGGCATTAATCCAATGCATATCCTTGAGGGCACAGTCAATGGACTTGGGTTCAATTTGAGAGACAAGAGCATATGCATTTAATTCATCCTGAATTCTAAAGTGACCTCTAGTTCTAGGGGGATCATTCAGATTGCCAATGACATTATTCATAGGGTGATCTTTAAGATATCTAATATTAACAATCTGAGTTTCAGGAATTTCACTTACCTCCCTCTGAACTTCAGGTTCTTCTTCATTTTGCTCTTCTTTATCTTCCTCACCATCAGACTGGTCTGCAGAGTTTTCATCTTTCAAAATGTTCCCATCTTCGTTCCTACAATAACCATGGTTAGTTTCCATCAAGGTTTCATCAAAGATAATGTGTGGAGATTCTTCAACAATTTTTGAGTTTAAATTGAACACTCTATAAGCCTGGGTGTTTTCAGAATAACCGAGGAAGATTCCTGGTTCACCTTTTGGCTCAAATTTATCAAGGTCCCTCTTGTCATTTATATGTATAAAAAACTTACAACCAAAGACCTTGAAGTGGGCGATTGAAGGTTTCTTACCTCTCAAAATCTCATAAGGGGTTTTCTGGGTGGAAGGTCTTACCATTGCCATGTTAATTACATAACAGGCTGTGTTGACTGCTTCAGCCCAGAATTTTCTTGGCAGTTGACCTTCAACTAAGAGAGTTCGGCCCATTTCTACTAGAGTTCTGTTCCTCCTCTCGACAACACCATTCTGCTCAGGTGTCCTGGGTGAGGAGAACTTATGATGAATCCCACTTGACCTGCAAAATTCTTCAAAGTGTGAGTTTTCAAACTCACCTCCATGATCAGTCAAAATATTTTCAACTTTCTGATTTATTCTTATACAGAACTCCTGAAATTCTGAGAATGCATCATTCTTATGTGACAGAAAAAAATACCCAAGTATACCTAGAAAAATCATCCACTAAGACAAACCCATACCTCTTCCCTGATAAATTGACAGACCTGGTTGGCCCAAATAGGTCCATGTGTATCAGTTCATAAGGTTTAGTGGATAGGTTTTCTGTCCTAGATTTGAATGATTTTCTAGTCAACTTGGACTGAATGCATGCATTACAAAATTTATTGTCCTTTTTAAAAGAGACTTCAGGGAGTCCTCTAACCATGCTATGCTTGTTTAGTTTATGCAAAATAGTATAACTCGCATGGCCTAACCTACGATGCCATAAAAATGCTAAATCTTCTCTACTGGCAGTAAGACATAGGTTAGAATGTTGAATATCATCTAAATCTATCATGTATGTGTTATTTATTCTTTTTCCAGAAAATTTGACAATTTCAGAATCAGGTTCAAAAACCTTGCAGCATTGAGAATCAAATAAGACTTTATGTCCTTTATCACACAACTGGCTGATACTAAGTAAATTATAAGCTAACCCTTCAACCAGCATAACATCATCAATGCAGCAGGTAGAACACTTACCTGCCTTACATGATCCAATGATCCTACCCTTTGTGTTGCTTCCAAAGGTGACAAGGCCTCCTAGCTTTTCAGTTAGCATGCAAAACTTGGCCTTATCTCCTGTCATATGCCTGGAGCAGCCACTGTCCAAGTACCACAAGTTGCTCTTGGCTTCCAGGCATACCTGCACACACAATTAGGGCAAAGAGTTTGGAACCCAAGTCTGATTGGGCTCCAATGCAGATGAAGTGCAAGTAAAGAAAGAGAGCATGGTTTTGGGAATCCACATTTGTTTGAAGCAGTTCTGTTCAGTGGATTTTCCAGATTTCTTTTTGTTTTGCTTTTTCTTGTTGACTTTCTTCTTATTTGCACCAATAGAGTTATTCACAGAATTATTGTTATTGTGCCAATGCTTCGGCCAGGTTGCATTCATAAAGTTTTGGCCATAGTAGTTCCTGGGCTGGCTGTGGAAATGTTGGTAATTCCTAGGCATCTGACTACCATACACATTTTCCCAATTTCTGACATAGGGTCTGTAAAAGTGTGTAGGTTGATGAACATACCCTGTATGCATCCCTTGAGTTCTAGTCCACCCACACCCATTAGGATAGATTGGCTGTGTGGGGTAGTAGGACTGAACTCTAGATGGATTGAATTTGTTGGGCTGACTTTTGAAAATATTTTATCTTCCCTGCACCCTTGACCCTGCTGACCTATTCATAGGTTTTGGTTGGGTCCTTTTCTGTGATGATGGTGGTGAAGACTTTTTGGCGTTGACATGGGGTTTGTTTACCTGAGCAGGCTGACCCCTAACCTTGGGTTGAGCACTAGAGCTAGGTTTGGAAGTCCCAATTCTAATAGGCTCACCTAATTTCTGTTTGCCCTTCTCCTCTGCATTTAGCCTTTTCAGATTCAAATTTGTCTTTGCAGCATTATTAGAATTCATGTTGATCAGAGATCCTTTCTCCTTTTGTGCAACAAAGGAAATAGTTTTCATTCCAAAGCTTTTAGTTGCACTAGAGTTGAATCCTAGGCCCTCTCTTATGAAATTTACCTTTGACCCCAATAATGCATCTAAATTTTCAGGTCCTTGGGTCATTTTCTCAATTGTTTTTAGCTTATCCTCATTATCTTTCTGAACTTCATCAATAGATTTTTTTAACTCATTATTCACATTGAGGACAGCTTCATATTTTTCAGAAATAATTTTTATCTCATTTTCATAATTCTGAATTTTCAGTTTCCATGCATCAATTTCATTGTCTAATCTCACATTTTCTTCCTTAGAAATTTTCAGTTCTTTATTGATTTCTTCAAATTCAGAACATGTGAGTTTCAGCTTACTGTTCTCAGTTTCTAAGCAGGCAATTTTATCAGACAATGAAGTATCATTTTGCATGATTTTAATTTTTCTTCGTAGATGCCTGTTTTCTTTTCTGACCTCATCTACTCTATCAGTAAGTTCATCATAAGCAACCATCCAATCAGTAATAGTAAAATTTTCATAGCGAGAGGATACCTCATCAGATTCTTCCTCTCTATCTTCTGAGCTGGTTGCCATGAGACAGATTGGCTTCTCAGCTTCAACTTCACTGTCCGAAGTGACGCTCAAAGATCCCTCGTCCTCATCACTCCAGGTACTCACCATAGCTTTCCCTTTTGTGTTCTTCTTCTTGGACTTGTCCTTGAGGTTCTGATTTGTCGGACATTCAGCTTTAAAGTGACCCGCCTTCATGCATTGATAGCAAACATTAGTTTCAGCTTTCTTTACAGGGTTTGACTTATACCTTGTGTCTCGGCAGCCACTGTTGGGATTTCTTCGGCTGAATCTTCTTCCTTCCTTCTTGAGAAATCTCCGGAATTCCCTAGTAATCATGGCAATATCAGCATTTGCCACTACTTCTTCAGACAAGCTCTCTTCAGTTGATGATCCGTTGGGGCTGGATCGACTGGATCTGCTAGCACCAACCTTCAGAGCTATAGGCTTCCTCTTTTTGTCAGCCTCCTCTATCTTCGGCAGATTCATCTCATAAGCCATTAGAGATCCGATCAACTCATCTGCCTTAGTATTGTGCAGATCTCTTGACTCTTCCATAACTGTGGCCTTGGTGTGCCAAATTGGAGTCAAGGATCGCAAGATCTTCCTGACTACATCATACTCAGAGTATTTTTTCCCGAAGCCTCTGAGACCATTTGTGATAATAGTCAGCCGAGCATACATTTCTTTGATCGTCTCATTAGGCTTCATCTTGAAAGCTTCGTATTCTGAAACCAGTAGATTAGTCTTAGTCTCTCTGACTTGTGAAGTCCCCTCATAGATGACTTCAAGTGCATCCCACATTTCCTTTGCTGAGGAGCAGGCAGATATTCGTGAGAACTCGGTGGGATGCAGAGAGCACTGGATTGCATTGATTGCACTCCAGTTGAGTGTGGACCTTCTAATTTCCTCCTTGGTCCATACATCTTCATTTGGGGACAGCTCGAAAGGTCCCTTGCTAACCACCTTCCAAATTTCATAATCTTTAGCCCTCAAGAATACCTACATACGGTGCTTCCAGTATGCGTAGTTGGTTCCATCGAAGTACGGGGGCTTGGATGTGGAGTGTCCTTCAGCTATCATCCCTCTTCCGTCCATCTGTGCTTATCCTCTTCGGGCGGTAAGTCCCTGCAGAAGAGTCTAGCTCTGATACCAAGTGTTGAAGTTAGATGGAAGGCTCTATCACCACAGGATGTGGATCTAGAGGGGGGGGGTGAATAGATCAACTGGCTATTTAAAAATTAGGCCTAGAATCAAATGCGGAATTAGAAGAACACTAAACGAACACAGCCAATGCACCGAATGAAACACACAAGATCTGCTGAACAAGCAATCAAACACACGAGAGGCACAAGGCTTTTAGGTGGTTCGATCAATCCGATCTACGTCCACCCCACATTCAACTCGAATGTGGATTAATGCTGATACACAGCTTCAATCAGCTGGGCTCTACAGCTTGCCAACAACGGCTGGGGCTTACAGCTTATCCCGACCAGAGGAACACCCTCTGTAACAGCTGAGCTTCACAGCTTGCTCTGCTGGGCACTACAGCTTAGCAGACAAGAGGAACACCTCTGTAACACCGCTGCCTCACAGCTTGACACCGCTGACTAACAGCTTGATCGAACAAGAGTTTTCAAGGAGAAAATAGCAAGACTGAAAACAAAGAAAACACACAATCGAATGGAAGAAAACCAAAGCGACTGTAGCAGTATCAGCTCTGGTAACTGGACCAAGAGGCTGATTCACAAGCTCTCACAATAACTCTCTCAACCCATCTCTCTTTTTCTTCTTCTCTGTTTGTTCTTCCTCTCACAGTGGATCTCGGTGGCTGCTGCTTCAGGCTGGATGTATAGACTTCGCCAACTTCGATCAGCCTTTTCAGAAGATGAAGACTGCTATATATAACATCAGCAGGTGGATAAGGGCGCCTGGCTTCCACAGTTCCCGCCCAAGTGAATTCGCCAGATCCGAGGTAATTCCATCCACGTGTCAGCATCTGCACACCTCGTCCTCCTGGGATCACGAGCCATGTCAGCAATCTCAGTAGAGAATCTCTATCAGACAGAGTATTGGATGATCAGATTAAATAACAACTCTGTATAGACTTATCAGAAGAACTGCGTTGTATAGACTTCATATAAGTGAAGGCGATGTACAGACTTGCTGTATGAAGCAACCGCCGTACAGACTTAGGTGATATGAAGACTGTCAATATATAGACTAAGTGAAGATCAATGCAATGTACAGACTTCGCAAATGAAGATGAAATGTGTAGACTTCATGAATGAAGATGCAATGTGTAGACTTCATGAATGAAGATGCAATGTGTAGACTTCAGTGAGAAGATGCACTGTGTAGACTTCAGTGAGACTCAATTGAAGACAGACGATGTATAGACTTCAGAACTGATGCACGATGTATATACTTCATGAGACTCGAATGAAGACAAGCGATGTATAGACTTCACGACTGATTAATGCAATGTACAGACTTTGCAAGATGTGAAGGAGTTGAGTGTATAGACTTCACGATGTGAAGACTTGTCAACAAAGGACTGTATAGACTTGAGGTGAAGACAGATGTATAGACTTTCTAAACGAACGGCTGTATAGACTTGAAGCAATGGAAAACATCGACTGTATAGACTTTGAACTGCAACGTAGGTAAAGGCATCGATGTATAGAAATCGTAGCTGAACGTAGGTAAATAACCCAATGTGCAGACTTTGAATCGCAACGAAGGAACAGATGCCAATGTACAGACTTTGGCAATTGAAGATGTACAGACTTGGCCAAACAGTCCAATGTATAGACTTGAGGCATGGAGGCCAATGTATAGACTTTACCTCGTGCAAGCTACAGTGAATGAATGTATAGACTTCGAACTCTTGAGCTCTGCATAGACTTTGCAGTCAACAAGCGATGTATAGACTTTGGAGTCTGATACCAATGTTCAGACTTTGTAAAACAGAAGCCTGTATAGACTTGGAAGATCAAGACGCTAAGGAAGACGCTCAATGTACAGACTTCGCCTGACACCGTCCAATGTACAGGCTTTGCCTTAGACTCTAAATGAGACGAACAGTGTATAGACTTAGCCAATGCAATGAGTTGACGCTACAGTGTATGTCAATGCAATGAGTTGACGCAGTCCAATGTACAGACTTTCAAGCCTAAAGGCCAATGTGTGGACTTGCACAGTAGCTTCAAAGTATAGACTTGATATGTGTGCTTCGGCTGTACAGACTTCACTCTAGCAGGTAATGTAGCAATGTATATATACTTTGATCTTGAACGTGCAGTGTATAGACTATGCAATGCACTGTGGATGTATGGACTTTGCAACGACGGGCAATGTGTAGACTATGCACAAACAGATGAGTCGACTCATGAGAACAGGGGGTCGACCCATAACAATGTATAAACTTTGCAATCGACAGGCAATGTACACACTTGCTAGGAAGCTGCAAGAGACACGGACAGTGTACAGACTTACGTTACTGTAGCAATGTATAGACTTTGAGACTTTGAGTGTGTGTTCAGTGTGAAAACAAGATAAAATGCATAGAACACACATACAATCTGATAAAAGTAATTTCATCAAAACATAAACAGTGTTGCCAATCAATCAAAACAATGTGTTGCCATATGAAGTAAAGTTACATGTCAACACCATCAACACAGAGGAGTCACAACACATACTTCTTCAGCATAGAAATATGGAATACATTTTGTACT
The DNA here is from genome assembly GCA_022559845.1 of Amorphophallus konjac. NCBI lineage: Eukaryota > Viridiplantae > Streptophyta > Magnoliopsida > Alismatales > Araceae > Amorphophallus > Amorphophallus konjac. Next base: position 182,294,316 of record CM040121.1, on the reverse strand, counting down.
TCTGATAACTGCGGAGACAAGGCAATGCGGTAAGCTCCCTCGCCCACTCTCTCCAATACTTCAAATGGACCAATAAACCTTGGTGTAAGTTTGCCCTTAACACCGAATCTTCTAATGCCTTGGCCAGGAGATACTTTGAGAAAAACATGGTCTCCGACTTGAAATTCCAGATCTCTTCTTCTATTGTCAGCATATGACTTTTGTCTGGACTATGCTATCTTTAGCCTTTCCCGAATGAGGTGTATCTTTTCAGTTGAGTCTCTCACCATATCTAGGCCTAGAATCTGCTTTTCACCAACTTCGTTCCAGCATATTGGAGATCGAAAACTCCTGCCATAAAGCACCTTGAAAGGTGCCATTTGGATACTGACTCGATAGCTATTATTATATGCAAATTCAGCTAGGGGTAAGTGGTCGTGCCAACTTCCGCCGAAGTCTATAATACATGCCCTTAACATATCTTCCACAACTTGATTTGTCCTTTCTGTCTGTCCATCTGTCTGGGGATGGAAAGTAGTGTTGAAGTTGAGTTTTGTTCCCAGAGAGTGTTGTAGACTCTTCCAGAAATGAGAGGTAAAGTGTGGGTCTCGGTCAGATAAGATCGACACGAGAACTCCATGCAATCTGACAGTCTCCTTGATATACAGGGCAGTAAGGACATCGACCGACCATCGGCTTTTGATAGGTAAGAAATGAGCCGATTCAGTTAGGCGATCGATAATTACCCAAATTCCATCATATCCACCTCTAAACTTGGGCAAACCCATGATAAAATCCATGCCAATATCTTCCCAATTTCACTTGGGAATGTCTAGTGGGTGTAGCTTTCCGGCGGGCTTCTGATGTTCCATCTTCACTTGTTGACATGTTAGGCAGCGAGATACGAAGTCTGCTACCTCCCTTTTCATATTAGGCCACTAGAAAGTCCTTTTCAAGTCTTGGTACATCTTGGTGGCTCCAGGGTGGATCGTGTACCTCGATCGGTGAGCTTCTTTAAGAATCTTCTTCTTCAACTCGGGACAGTCGGGTACACATGTCCGTTCATGGAATAACAGTCTTCCATCCAGTGCCAACTTGAAATCAAGTCTCTCGTCTAGCTTGTCCCTTATCACCTCTAGTGTAGGATATGCTTCTTGTAGCTTCTGAATTTCTAGTAGCAAATCCGGATGGAGACTCATATTGACTAGAGTAATACACCCATTCTTCTCATATGTACTGATATCAAGCTCAGGGAATTTCTCCAGCAACTTCCATTCTTGTATCATACAGTTGGCCAATATTACTTGTAGACGCCTAATTTCTGACATCCCGCGGATCCCCAATGGGCTCTCGTGTGAATGACGCTTGATTGTTGTACACATTTTTTACCGGTGTTTGAGTTTTAAAGCCCAGCCCATAGCCTCTTGGCTATTGGGCCTCGTCCATTAAGGGGCCCAACACCACAGGTCTGGGCGGCCAAAGTCCTGGCCGCCCCCAGTCCTGGGCGACCAGGGTGATGGTCGCCCTCCCCAAGAAGGTGGCCAGAGTGCTGGCCGCCCTCCTCCTCAAGGTGGCCAACGGTTTGGCCGCCTTCCCCTGTTTACTTGGTTAGAGAACGTGGCCCAGCTCGTGGCCACATCCTCTCCCTCATTTTGCACGATCTCCACCCACGTTTTGTAACTCCCAACTTGTCAAACCAAAACTCTTGTCACTTCCGGTACGAGAGAGGAGTTTTTTGGGGGGAGAGGGACTTTTTCTTGGAAAAGAGGAGAGGAGATCCGGAGTGGAGTTCGAAGGTTGGCATGGAGGAGAACGGAGAACTCACGAAACTTCATCCCGGAGGCTATTCCTTCTTCCTTCAACCAAGTTTAGACTTCTCAACTTCCTATTCTTTGCTTCCTACTTGCATTTCGAATTCCAGGTAAGTATAGCACTGCATGTAGTGTTCTCCTAGATCCAACGTAAGAGGTTTTCTTCCTAAAAAACAAAGGGGAGGTGGATGGTCGAAAGTCTCGGCCATCCTTCCTTCCCACCCCCCAGGTACTTAGCCACCATTTTCTCACATTTCTCCATTCATTAGATCACATACTACACTACAAGTTTCACTAATGGTTCTCTTTCTTGTGTTTTTTTGAGCTACGTTATAGGACTTCAGCACAAGGGATGAGCATGGCTCCTTGCCCTTGGCCGGCCGAGGACGAGGAAGAGGAAACCCACGTCTCTTCATCTTGAACATCTCCCCGCGATCAACATCCTGCGAGGTTCAGGTAAAACGACCTCTGGCGATCACGTTCTAATATTTTTGTTCCTCTATAGGTACCATCGCATAGAGACTTCTCATCTTAACACATATATTCGCAAGAGGGAGGGAGGCATATTCTATCCTCCATTCCCGACATCTCCGGGCGCCTACAAGCGAAGTGGCGATCACGGTGAGACTCTCTAGTGCCTGTTGTGAGTCCCTTATGCTTGAAGTCAAACATTAGTGCAATTATGTTGGTACATTAGCTTTACTTCTGTACCTCTATTTTTTGGTTTTCTGCAACTCAAACAGAAGGAGGCCAGACTCCTGGGCGACTAGGTCCCTGGGCGACCAACCCAGTGGCCGCCTAGGCCCCCATCTGGACGACCAGTACTCTGGCCGCCCGGGGCTCCAGGCGACCATCGCCCTGGACGCCATCATCCCTGCTAGAAGTCCATCACTCTGGCCGCCCTCTCCACTGGAAGATCAGTACTCTGGTCGACCAGCTCTGTAGGCGACCATCACTTTGGCCGCCTTCTGCCTTCTCCATACTTCTTCCCTGTAATAGTGTTGTATGTGTTCCAGATCTGTTCTTTCTCTCTTAACTTTGCTTGTCTGCACATTGTATGATTAATTTCTGCAGGTCAATCTACAGGTTTGGGCTTAGGAAGAGCCGGCACCACCCTTTGTAGGAAACCCTCTCGTTGGCATTGAACCCTTCACATGGGGATTCCCACTCGGGTGCAATTGGTTCAGTCCAATCGGGAACCTCCGTGAGTCCTCGCGAATCATGGATTCCCACACGGTCGCCAGACATGTTGTACCATGGAAGTCCCATTAGTCACCTTGGGTTGAGTGAAGATTCTACTAGGCTCCCAGAGTTCATTTCACAACACCCTTAGTTTTCCTCCTCTTCTCCGAGTGAATCAAAAGAAAAAAGAAAAAAAAGAAAAGAAAGTGGAAATTAGAAAATCTGAAAAAAAATCTTGGGCATTGTTTGTGACTATACTTGGTTGTGTCTAGAAAACATCAATTCCCATTTCCCCTCCGCTAAATCTTTCATTTTCTTCATCTTAAACCAACTAATAATTGGTTTAGGATGGAGAGAGTTTATTCAAATCCAGGTTATGAGGAGGAATTTCCGCCTCAATTCGATTCTGGAATTAGGGGCAATCCTCTATTTCAGACAGAGGATAATGGTTTGGATGCCTTCATAGGCATATTTTTGTTGTGTACCATGTGGTTCTGGAGTTTTGATGATGACAGATATTATGTCTCATTATGTTTACATCCTTGATGATATAATCCTGTTGCATTATGAGAAACTGTCAGAACAGGGTTGAGGATGTCTCACAGGTCATGAAGTTAACCCAAGTCAAAGAGTCAAAGTTAAATCATGACAGGTAAGATGAATGCTCAGATCAGGTAATGCTTTAATTAGTTCTCCTACATACATTCAGTTCATGTCTGCTATATGCATTCAATTCATTGGTTCATGTTTAGTGTGCATTGCCTCACATCAAGTCTAGACATCCTGGTTACATTCTAAGTCTACACAACCTGCTAGGTCGGTCTTCAAAGTATGTACATTGATCTTCAAGGCATCGAGTCTATACACTGGACTGTGCTTCATGCATTGGCCAAGTCTGTTTAGTTAGTATGGACAGTAGTGGGTCGACCCACCCCTACTGATGCGTCGACCCATCAGAACAATGACTGTCTGGGTTCCAAAGTCTATACATTGCTGCTTTGGCCAACTCTGTACAGTGTCTCATATTGGCAAAGTCTGTACATCATCTGGTCTTTGGTTGCTTTGTCCTTTTGAAGTCTATACACTAGATTGTTAGCCCTTCAACTCTATACATTCGAGTGTTAACCTTTAAGTCCATACATCGCTTCAGACTAAAGCCTGTACATCGGACAGTGTTCAGGCGAAGTCTATACATCAGTCCTCAAGTGTTACAAGTCTGTTCATTGGCCATCAAAGCCTTCAAAGTCTGTACATCCGTCAAGACTCTCAAAGTCTGTACATCCTGCTTTGTCGATTCAGATTTCAAAGTCTATATAATGTGGGCTTCAGTTCTTCAAGTCTACACATCATCAGTTGAACGTAAAGTGTATACGTTGCAGCGTCAACTCATTGGGCTGCAGCGTCAACTCAGCAAGTATGCACATCGCCATTAGACTTTCAAGTCTACACACTGGAAGCTCTTCATTTGATTGAGTCTATACATTGTCCTAGGCTAAGTGTGTACAGCGTCTCATTCATGCTTTGATTAATGAAGTCTGTACATCAGTCTTCACTTTCTAAGTCTATACAGCCGTTGGGTTTGGACTCAGAGTCTGTACACTCGATTTGCCTTTGGATTGGTTAAGTGTGGACATTGAGCGTCTCACTTAGCGTCTAAGGCAAAGTCTACACGTTGCTACAGTAACGAAAGTCTATACATCCGACTGTGCAGTGTCTTAGCCATCGTCTCACATTATCCAAGTCTGCACATTGGTCTTCGATTTCAATGTCTATACATTGGGCTTTTACATGAAGTCTATACATTGTTGTCTGCATTGCAAGTCCATAAATCCTCAGCTGAACCCCATGTCCATACAACGACACTGTAGCTTGCATAGCTCATGTCTGCTCATTGGTCTTCATCTCCTGTAGTCTAGACATTGGAAAGTATATACACTGAGCTCACAAGAAGACTTCCAAGTCTATACACTCTCTCAGTGTACATACTTGCCCATTTGCTGTTTCAGAGTATATACACTCGGTGTTATAAGATTTAAATAACCACTTGCTCTATGTTATGATTATAAGATTTTTTGTGTGTATAGGGTTAACGCAGAATGACCACAGCGTCCACGCAGTAAGTATACTAGTAGAAGTATTAGCTGCTGGAACACATCACTGCGTCAACGCCACGGCCTGGTAGCGTCCACGCATCAGTAGACGAAGCTTTCACGATTTCTTCTATTGCGTCAACGCCACAAACAAGCAGCGTCGACGCAGCGGCTTAAGAGATGCCAGTATAGAAATGTACACGTTCGTGCGTCAACGCCATCAACAAGTAGCGTCGACGCAGCAGCTTAAGAGATGCCAGTATAGAAATGTACACGTTCGTGCGTCAACGCCACCAACTGGCAGCGTCAACGCAATAGGCTGATGGAGTCGACGCAGCGGTTAAGAAGTTTGAAGATTTCTGATGACTGCGTCAACTCTTTGGAGCAAGTGAGTTGATGCCATCTACCTCCAGTTGCTGAGCGTACTGGTGCTGGGCACGTGATCCGAGGATAAGGAAAATGCCCAGATGAGGACACGTGGTCTGACAGCCTGCTGGATGCTGCCACGTAGTCCGAACTCTTAGGGCGGGAACTGTGGAAGCCACACGCGCCCTGCTGCTGCTCCAGGTATAAAATGGAGCCTTCGTCTTAAGATGAAGGTAGATCGAAGTAGAAGCCTGAAGAGCAGAAAGCCCTTCGATCCAGAAAAAGAGAAAAAGAGGAAAAGAGAGGAAGAAGAGGTAGAAGAGAGAAGCCGTGAAGAGAGAGCAGTGAGTGAGAGATTTGGAGAGCAGAAAAGAAAGAAAGAGAGAAAGAGAGTGAGCGAGAGAGCTCGTGGAGAAGAAGGAAGAAGCTGCTTGAAGATCTGTCTTCACTAGACCGTGGATCAGATCCATGCCAGTCAGCTCCGTTGAGAGCCACATTGTGCATTTCGTTTTACAGCTTTCTGATTGCTGTGTCATTTCCCTTTATTGTTTTTCCTTTGTTTTCTGATCATCCTTGTTCTTCCGATTGCCCTGTTGGGGATCGGGTTCCTCCTGTTGGTTCAGGAGAAGGGAGATCTGATCTCCAGGTTGCAAGTGACAGGTTGTCACTTGTGGGTTGCCCTCTGGTTAGAGGAAGGGGGGCTAGTCCTCCGGTTCTGGGCTTGTGGTTGCAAGTCCAGTGGTCCCTCCTGGTCTGGAGGAAGAGAGGTCTTCGACCTCTAGTTTCCGAGTGGCTGGGAGTCACTTGGGTGTCCCTCCGGTTGGGAGGAAGAGGGGAGGCTGTTCCCCTGGTCAAGCTGTGTGGCAGCAACTGTTTGCAGACTGAGTCTGCTTGGTTCTAGCATTTGCTAGTGAAGCCTCACTCCGGTTGGGAGTGAGGGGTGGATGTAGGTCTGTGGACCGAACCACCTAAAAATTATCTTGTGCAGTGGTCTGATTGTTTGCTTAGCTTCCGCTAGATGCTTGAATAGGTGCGCACCAAGTGCTTGTATTTGAGTTGAATTGAATTGGTTCTACTCTGTGGTTTATCTCTTGCATCCTAGTTTTTATTTGGCCATTATTCATAGAGGGATACATTCACCCCCCCTGTATCCGGGCCTAGCACCCTAACAATTGGTATCAGAGCAGGTTGTCTGCTTAGAAGGTCCAGCGATCTGTAGATTCGATCCTGCTGTCTTGGTGCTTCATTATTCCTGTTGCATTTATCTGATCAGCTTTCATGGGTGATCCACCGGTTTTCAATGGTTCTAATTTTAATGCGTGGTTTATCAGTTTACGAAATTATGTTGATGCAGTTAATCCTGATATGTGGAAATTAATTTCACAAGGTCCTCACACATTACCAAAGAAAGTGTCCAAATGGACCAACAGCCACAGATCAAAGGATGGAGAAAATCAGAAAGCCTTCAATCTGATGAAAGCAGCCACTGACAGAGCCTTACACTCTTGTTTTTATGATTGCAGGTCTGCCAAGGACATCCTGGAGGAGCTGAAGCTAACTCGCAGGTTAAATGAAGACAACTGCATGATGGCTAAAGGAAGTATTCCTAGCAGCAGCCAAAATGAAGAAGAAGATGATGAGGAGGAGGTAAACATCTTCAAGAATTTTTCTTTAGATGATTGGGAGAATGCATATGCTGAGCTGTTTGAGTCTCATGAACAATTAAGAAAACGATACAAGAACTTGAAAAAGAAAAGTGATCAGGGTAGTTCAAGTTCACCATGTGAAAATTGTTCAAAGATGAAGCAATCTCATGATGCCTATTTGTCAGATATCCATATGCATAAAAACCAGAATGAAAAATTGATGAATGAACTTAAATGTGTTTGCTCTGAACTAAGTAGACTGAAATCTGAAAATGAATGTCTTGAGAAACAATGTGAAAAACTCCAGGTTCAAACTATATGTTCGGTTAAATCTGCATGCAATGAGTGCCCATTCCTCAAGGAAATAAATGAAAATCTTCACTCAAATTTAGAATGGCATAAGGAGTTTATTGTTTCTCTAAAGGAAGAAAACAAAGATCTGTTAAACAAGATTCTGGAGCTTGAACAGATAGAGGAAGAGTTGAATGATAAAATGAGCTCAATAAAAATTGATAAAGACTCTGTTGAAGAAATTGAAAATCTGAAATCAAAAAATGTCAAACTAATTCAAGAGGTTGAAGGATTGAAGTAGTTGAACACTGCTATGTCAGAGAAACTTCTTCTCTTAGAAAAAGGAAAAACTGTTTACATTGAAGAGTCTGAAAAATTGAGAAATCTGGAACAAGAAATTGAGGAATGTAAAATTGCAAACAAGGTGCTAAGCGAATGTGTAAATTGCAATGAACAAGAGATTGCCAGTTATGAAATACACATCGTTTCTTTGGAAAATGAAATTGAAGATTTGAATAATTCCTTGTCAAAATTTGTGGACGGAAAAGATAATCTGGACAAAATTTTAGGAACTAAGGTAAATTTTCAGAAGGAAGGGTTGGGCTATAATCCCTCAAATAAGAAGAGTTTTCAAAATAAAGTTCAAACTTCCTTTGTTTCCAGCTCAACCTCTCACAGCCCTCAGAACCTTCCAGGTTATCAGTCTACTGCTCAAGAGAAAACAACAAAAAAATAGAAAGAAAAGCATCAACATGTTCCTCTTCCCACTCTGCATGTTTCACCCACTCACTCGCATGCATCTAGAAAGAAAATGATCTGTCACTACTGTCACAAATATGGACATTTGATGCATGAGTGTAATTTGATGGAAAAAGATGACCTAGCAGCTGCTCAAAACAATCAGGGTAGAAATCATGTCCTTAGGGAAAAGAAAATTCATTGTTATAACTGTGGAAAAATATGACATGTTGCTGCACAATGCTAGTTAGGCCCTTATAGAAATATCTTTTCTAATTGTTCTCATTGTGGAAAACATGGCCATACAGTCAAGGACTGTTGGCATGCTCAGGGAAGAACTTTCTCTCAGAATATAAAACTCCATGCAAATAGAAATGTTTTTGGAAGAAATAAAACTGTTTTTAAAGAAAAGAGTCTGGCATGCTTTGAATGTGAAAAATTTGGCCACCGAGCTTCGGAATGCTGGTGGGCAGGTAAAGGTAAACCAAAATCTCATGCAAGTAACAGAAATCTTCATGCCAATGCACATAAAATTTATGTTCAGAATAATGCACACAGATTCCATGCTAACAATGTTGTGAATAAAAAGAATTCAAGATCTGCTGTTTCCTGTCATTATAGTGGGCAGGTTGGGCACTCCATGAGTGAGTGTAATTTAATGAAGTCTGATGACTTACATGCCCAAAGAATGTGGAAAGCACCTATCAGAGGTGTTACTAACAAAGTAGGACCCAAGAAGTCTTGGGTACCTAGAAACACAAAATGAGATCTGTGCTTTGCAGGTATGCCTTGGGATGAGGAATAAAAGGGGGTCAAATAAACCAAGGCATCCAAAGTATGGTAAACCCCAACTCTACTGATTAAATGTTTCTTCACCTGAATTTTTTTTGTTTTTTTTTAACATCATGCTTAATATGTCAATGCATACATGTCCAGAACTGCATCTGCCTTTTGTAATTTTCTTTTATCATGCACTGGTGCATACATGAGTTTAAAGAATGTCTGCATTTGATGCATACATATTTTAATTGCAGTTAGTTGATATTTGTTAAAATGCATAATCTCTGAAAATAAATTGCATTCTAAAAAAAAATCTGAAAAGGTGAGTTGAGTAAGTCTGTTGCTTGGATGATGTCTCATGCTTAAAAATGTTCATTTGCACATTTGACATGCACATGCATCACAATTGCGTTTAAGTGGCACAGTGTTAGCTAAAAGATGCATGTAGAACTGCATATGCATTGGATTGTCATGCATGACTCTTGGTATATAAATAGTAAGATACTAAAGGGCAGATGAACTCTGTCTGGAAGTGCTTACTATGTGTGAGGTAGTCTTTAGACCAAGTCCTCCGCCTGGTACCATAGGTCAGAGTTGCATACATTTAGGAATGTTAGATCATGCATACATTTAGGGGGAGCATTATTCATATTCTACCATTTGAACTTCCCATCTTCAGATTGAACTGCTATCTTGCCTAAATCCCTGTGATGAATGTGTAATGCAACACATTTCAGCTTTCTGCTTCAACTATTTTCAGCCATCTTCACTCATCCTATTCATTGGTATCATCTGTTGAGTTGGCTGTTCCCAAAAATGTTTCGGCCTTTCCTGAAAACTCAGAAAGAATTCTCTGTACATATCCTAATCATAAATCTTAAAAATAACTTAAACATGAATCTTCTATTATATAGGATTATGAATGTCTGATTCTTTCAGCCGGTTGATGTTTCATGTATGTCTTGTGTTTGCTTATAAACATATCTTGAAAATATCTGAATTGGTCTTAATAAACTTTAACCAACATTTTCATGTTGAGTCTGTTAAACTCTTCTGAATTTTGAAAATTCTGAAATCATGATATTCCTTGATTGATATGTATGAAATTAGTATTGATTTTTAAACATCTGAGAATATGGATTATGTCTAAGGGTAAATCTTGTCAGAGCAATGACCTTGGTCATTGAGAAATCATGTCCAAAGGACTGTGTCATGAGGTGCCATAATTAACTCTGCTTAAAAATGATTGATAATCTGGCAGAGCAATAGCATGCACACTGAGAAATACATCTCACTCATCAAAGAAATGATATGTAGTGTGTCATGAAGTGTAAATGCAATCTCTGTTCCTATGAAGCATGACAGTTAGTCCATCCAAGTGCTTAGGGATACTGGCGTCTAAACAACGTGTATCCTCTAGTTACAAGGGTGTACTAAACTCAAGTGCTCATGAAGAATGTTATGAAAATTGCTGCTAATCTAGTATACCATTTGAAAGACATGTGCAAAAGAAATATTCTATTTGAACCCTTGACAGAAACAAATGTTTTTCGTATGTGTTTAACTTCATTACTATTGATTGCATCTCTTAAAGGAATCATTGAAATTAAGTGAGTAAGGAAGAAGAAGGTTAAACAAGACTGTCAATGTGAAAGCAAGGTTAACCTTTATTAAAACTGATTTCAGATATGAGTACAGAAAGCTTATGAACAAGCCTTGCATATATCATATTCTGATCTGACTTGTCAATGAAGATCATTCATAAATCTCTATAATAGAAGAGTCTGAAATACCTATTTAATCAGATTTATGAAATTGATATCCCATTGAAAACCTTTCTCATTTATTCTGAGTGCCTTCTTTCTCACAATGGACTCCATTATTTCAGACTTAACTGTTGATTTCTTTATCTCCTGTGCTTCATTCCAATCACTGTCCATCTAAGGGGGAGAACTTTTGCATGTCCCTGTGGTTCAATGTTCATTCAGGAGAGTATCTTGTCAGGGGGAGTTTTAGATGATAGTAACTATGTTTGCATAATAGCTCCTATTTCAAATTCTTAAACAGTCAATGACCACTCCATTCTTTTTGATGTTGACAAAGGGGGAGAATTTTTGGTGTGAGTCATTAGTCTTTATTGGTGCATGCATTAGTCATTATGGGTGCATGTTTATGAACTGTCACATGGTATTGCATGTTTATGAACTGTCACATGATATTTCATAATCATCATGATGGACCTATTGCAATGACTCATAATATTGCCATCATCAAAAAGGGGGAGATTGTTGTGTCCCCTGTGGTTCTGGAGTTTTGATGATGACAGATATTATGTCTCATTATGTTTACATCCTTGATGATATAATCCTGTTGCATTATGAGAAACTGTCAGAACAGGGTTGAGGATGTCTCACAGGTCATGAAGTTAACCCAAGTCAAAGAGTCAAAGTTAAATCATGACAGGTAAGATGAATGCTCAGATCAGGTAATGCTTTAATTAGTTCTCCTGCATACATTCAGTTCATGTCTGCTATATGCATTCAATTCATTGGTTCATGTTTAGTGTGCATTGCCTCACATCAAGTCTAGACATCCTGGTTGCATTCTAAGTCTACACAACCTGCTAGGTCGGTCTTCAAAGTATGTACATTGATCTTCAAGGCATCGAGTCTATACACTGGACTGTGCTTCATGCATTGGCCAAGTCTGTTTAGTTAGTATGGACAGTAGTGGGTCGACCCACCCCTACTGATGCGTCGACCCATCAGAACAATGACTGTCTGGGTTCCAAAGTTTATACATTGCTGCTTTGGCCAACTCTGTATAGTGTCTCATATTGGCAAAGTCTATACATCGTCTGGTCTTTGGTTGCTTTGTCCTTTTGAAGTCTATACACTAGATTGTTAGCCCTTCAACTCTATACATTCGAGTGTTAACCTTTAAGTCCATACATCGCTTCAGACTAAAGCCTGTACATCGGACAGTGTTCAGGCGAAGTCTATACATCAGTCCTCAAGTGTTACAAGTCTGTTCATTGGCCATCAAAGCCTTCAAAGTCTGTACATCCGTCAAGACTCTCAAAGTCTGTACATCCTTCTTTGTCGATTCAGATTTCAAAGTCTATACAACGTGGGCTTCAGTTCTTCAAGTCTACACATCATCAGTTGAACGTAAAGTGTATACGTTGCAGCGTCAACTCATTGGGCTGCAGCGTCAACTCAGCAAGTATGCACATCGCCATTAGACTTTCAAGTCTACACACCGGAAGCTCTTCATTTGATTGAGTCTATACATTGTCCTAGGCTAAGTGTGTATAGCGTCTCATTCATGCTTTGATTAATGAAGTCTTTACATCAGTCTTCACTTTCTAAGTCTGTACAGTCGTTGGGTTTGGACTCAGAGTCTGTACACTCGATTTGCCTTTGGATTGGTTAAGTGTGTACATTGAGCGTCTCACTTAGCGTCTAAGGCAAAGTCTACACGTTGCTACAGTAACAAAAGTCTATACATCCGACTGTGCAGTGTCTTAGCCATCGTCTCACATTATCCAAGTCTGCACATTGGTCTTCGATTTCAATGTCTATACATTGGGCTTTTACATGAAGTCTATACATTGTTGTCTGCATTGCAAGTCCATAAATCCTCAGCTGAACCCCATGTCCATACAACGACACTGTAGCTTGCATAGCTCATGTCTGCTCATTGGTCTTCATCTCCTGTAGTCTAGACATTGGAAAGTATATACACTGAGCTCACAAGAAGACTTCCAAGTCTATACACTCTCTCAGTGTACATACTTGCCCATTTGCTGTTTCAGAGTATATACACTCGGTGTTATAAGATTTAAATAACCACTTGCTCTATGTTATGATTATAAGATTTTTTGTGTGTATAGGGTTAACGCAGAATGACCACAGCGTCCACGCAGCAAGTATACTAGTAGAAGTATTAGCTGCTGGAACACATCACTGCGTCAACGCCACGGCCACGTAGCATCCACGCATCAGTAGACGAAGCTTTCACGATTTTTTCTATTGCGTCAACGCCACAAACAAGCAGCGTCGACGCAGCGGCTTAAGAGATGCCAGTATAGAAATGTACACGTTCGTGCGTCAACGCCATCAACAAGCAGCGTCGACGCAGCGGCTTAAGAGATGCCAGTATAGAAATATACACGTTCGTGCGTCAACGCCATCAACAAGCAGCGTCGACGCAGCAGCTTAAGAGATGCCAGTATAGAAATGTACACGTTCGTGCGTCAACGCCACCAACTGGCAGCGTCAACGCAGCAGTCCAAGAAAGGGACGACCTATCTTTGGCTGTCTTCAATACGTCAACGCAGAACGCCCATATGTTGAAGGCTTGATCACTGGACTGCCGATACCGTTGCGTCAACGCAATAGGCTGATGGAGTCGACGCAGCGGTTAAGAAGTTTGAAGATTTCTGATGACTGCGTCAACTCTTTGGAGCAAGTGAGTTGATGCCATCTACCTCCAGTTGCTGAGCGTACTGGTGCTGGGCACGTGATCCGAGGATAAGGAAAATGCCCAGATGAGGACACGTGGTCTGACAGCCTGCTGGATGCTGCCACGTAGTCCGAACTCTTAGGGCGGGAACTGTGGAAGCCACACGCGCCCTGCTGCTGCTCCAGGTATAAAATGGAGCCTTCGTCTTAAGATGAAGGTAGATCGAAGTAGAAGCCTGAAGAGCAGAAAGCCCTTCGATCCAGAAAAAGAGAAAAAGAGGAAAAGAGAGGAAGAAGAGGTAGAAGAGAGAAGCCGTGAAGAGAGAGCAGTGAGTGAGAGATTTGGAGAGCAGAAAAGAAAGAAAGAGAGAAAGAGAGTGAGCGAGAGAGCTCGTGGAGAAGAAGGAAGAAGCTGCTTGAAGATCTGTCTTCACTAGACCGTGGATCAGATCCATGCCAGTCAGCTCCGTTGAGAGCCACATTGTGCATTTCGTTTTACAGCTTTCTGATTACTGTGTCATTTCCCTTTATTGTTTTTCCTTTATTTTCTGATCATCCTTGTTCTTCCGATTGCCCTGTTGGGGATCGGGTTCCTCCTGTTGGTTCAGGAGAAGGGAGATCTGATCTCCAGGTTGCAAGTGACAGGTTGTCACTTGTGGGTTGCCCTCTTGTTAGAGGAATGGAGGCTAGTCCTCCGGTTCTGGGCTTGTGGTTGCAAGTCCAGTGGTCCCTCCTGGTCTGGAGGAAGAGAGGTCTTCGACCTCTAATTTCCGAGTGGCTGGGAGTCACTTGGGTGTCCCTCCGGTTGGGAGGAAGAGGGGAGGCTGTTCCCCTGGTCAAGCTGTGTGGCAGCAACTGTTTGCAGACTGAGTCTGCTTGGTTCTAGCATTTGCTAGTGAAGCCTCACTCCGGTTGGGAGTGAGGGGTGGATGTAGGTCTGTGGACCGAACCACCTAAAAATTATCTTGTGCAGTGGTCTGATTGTTTGCTTAGCTTCCGCTAGATGCTTGAATAGGTGCGCACCAAGTGCTTGTATTTGAGTTGAATTGAATTGGTTCTACTCTGTGGTTTATCTCTTGCATCCTAGTTTTTATTTGGCCATTATTCATAGAGGGATACATTCACCCCCCTCTGTATCCGGGAGTAGCACCCTAACAGTTTTCGGCCACACAAAATGAGGCCGCCCACACCGATTCGGCTTCTTCCTCCCCGAGCGACCACAGCCGTGGTAGCCCGCGGGCTCCTACATTATCTCCGCACGATGATCAAGAGCTGATTAGCGTGCTATCTCGTTATTCCCCCACAGATTTAGCCACGATGGCCTCTCGTGGGAAGGCTCCGGCCGTCCCACATTTATCTCCACATGTTACACCTTCCCGTGTTCGAGTTACTTTCCAAGGGTCCACGAGCCGACCCATTCTCGAAACTCTGATCCAATTCAGCTATCCTACACCTCCACAAAGGGTTCCTTCACCCCCAACTTCACCGATCATGGGTACCCCTTTGAAAGGGATGGACCCTTCACTCTGGCAGGAGATCCAAAGCTACATTCGGCAAGTGGTGGCTGAAAGTATGCCCATTTTGCGTCCCCACTCTCTAGCCCAATATTGCAAGCTTCCTAATGCTTATTTCCCACCCGGGTTTATGGCTCCCAAGTATAGGAGGTATGATGGCACCACCGACCCTCATCATCATCTTTCGAGTTTCCTTATGGACTCCCACTAATGGCTACACGATAGGGTCTTGTTAGTCCATCTGTTTCAAAAATCCCTTGAGGGCGAGGCCCTACGTTGGTTTGCATCCTTGCCAGCTATTGATCTCATCAACTTTGACATAGTCTCTGAGCGATTCCTCGCTCACTTTGGTCACATGTCATCCATTTCCCCCACATTATTTGACCTAGTCACGGAGAAGATGAAGCCCGACGAGGACTTCATTAGTTTTGCAAACAGATGGAGGATTATGGCTGCTAGGACGGAGGTTCCTATTCCCGAATCCCAGGCCGTCACCATGTTGGTGAACAACGCCACTCCACAGCTTAGGGGCATCTAATGCTTAGTGAACTCCACACCTTTCACCAACTCTACAACCGAGCTCAGATAGTTCAAGCTCAGGTAAGGGACTCCACCTTACCTCTTTTCTTTGAGCCTCGCACCAAGGGTAGAAAGGCCCCGGCCGTCCCTACATCGAGGGTGTCACCATGAATGAACAAGTCAATGCAGTTGGCCAGTCCTTTAAGACTAACAATCGCCAGGCCTCCCATCCCACTCAGGCTACTGCTAGCCAGGGGCAAGCTAATCCCAAACCCTATTCCAATGTCCCTCCACCTCAAAGCTACGGCCCCCCTAGGCCAAAAAGGGCTTCTTATCCTCCATTGCCTGAAACTTTAGGCGACATTTTCTTTGCCCTTATGTCCTCAGATTCCATTCAGCTGCCTCCTCAACAAGAGCAGGTCCCTCCCAACGCCGATACCTCCCGATATTCCCCATATCACCGAACTCCCGGCCATGATATATTCAATTGCTTCCAATTCCAGGATTGGGTGTATGATATGAATGATGAGGGAAGAATCAATTGGGCAGACGTGAAGCTAGCTATTGCCAACCTCAAAAGGCCTAATAGGGACCTCTGCATTGTACATAACCCCTTGCCAACTCATCAGGCAACAAAAGATCCATCTACCTCCAAGCAGCACGAGCGGGTGAACACGGTGATCGGAATGGAACCACGAGTTCTCAAAAGGACTCAGATGTGGGGTATAGAAGGATTCCCAGGTTGGTACGAGAAGATAGAAGTAGAAGCTCATGAACCCTGGGCGAATATCAACATGTTCTCTCAATCCCGGAACTTGATCTCACCACCTAGCCAGTCTCCGAGCGCTATCCAAAACCCACTCACCCTAATCAACCCTCCTCAAGTGCCATATCAAGAGCCCTATGTTTCTCCACAAGCTTAGTTAGTGCAGGAGCGCCCTTTGGTCCTCTTAAGACCACCTCAGCCAAAATCGGTCCCTCCTCCTTCTCCCGTAGAATCTGGAGACGATTCGGCTTCCCTCTCATATATCTTTGGCTCTCCAGCTCCCCTACAGCTCATTCGCCCAAAACCTTTGGAACAGGATGACCCGAAGAAAGCTTCGGTCAATGTCACTCTCCGGAATCGCATCATTCCCCTATCCCAAAGGTAATCCCAATCGGAGCAAGGGGTTAATTCTCAAAGCCCTCCCGTGGAGTATGACATTCTCCAGCATCTGGACAGGACCCCTGCTAAGGTTTCTATCCTGGAGCTCCTTAGGAAGTCTCCGTCACACCAAGCCACTCTACTTCAATTCCTTCAAAAAATCATGGTCAATGAAGATCTCCCAGCAAGTGGCGTGATTGAGGCTATCATGGCCCTTACATGCGGACCATCTATCTCATTTTTTGACAAAGACCTCGCTTTGCCTGAAAGCAGGTCACTCCCACTGTGCCTCACTGTCACTCTCAACGGAGTTAAAGTTGACTCCATCCTCATAGACATGGGAGCGTCCATCAATGTGTGTCCCATGAAGACCATCAAGAAGATTGGCCTCTAGGAAGAAAATCTAGAAGAGGTATGCACCACCATCTCAGCTTATGACAATTCCAAAAGGTGCGCAAAAGGGAAGGTGACCCTACAACTTGGTTTAGGACCGATGGTTATGACATCGGATTTCTTTGTCCTCGATGTCGACCCTGCATATAAAGCCATCCTAGGACGGCCTTGGATTGAGAAAACCCTTGGGATTCCATCAACAGCCCACCAGTGCTTTAAATTTCCTTATAATGGTAGGGTAATCAAGATCAGGAGTATTCCGCTAGTGGAAACTCTTAATGCCATCACTTCCGAACATATTCCCTTCATGACCATTCCAGATAAGGGCAAGAAACTCATTCTCTCCATAGAGGGCGCGGTGGGGCCGTCTACGTTAGGTCCACCCGATTTCCCTTTCCTTCCTCGGCCGATTACACATCACAACATCCCTCCTGGTAAAGGATGGGAGATCATGGCCCGGATAGGCTTCACCATGGGTAAAGGTCTAGGTCAGCTTGAACAAGGGCCCGCTCATAGAAGAAAACTCCGGGTTGCTAAGGGCCGCGCAGGTTTGGGCTACTCTCCAGGAGAGCCTCCTGGGGCATCTCTAGGCAAAGATTTGGTGTATGGTCATTTTGTCAAAGGGCCGATTCAGCCTGGAACTCGGCAGGAGCCGAGTAACAAAGTTGAAGTTCTACAAAGAAGAGAAATTCCACCCGGTTCATCACTCGAGGAAGACTTTGGTCTTCTCTCCCTCTTCCATCTGGATAAACCTCCCGACAAGGTTTCCTCCTCGGGCATCTTCCTTTCTAAGGACAGGCCCACGCCTATTCTCTTTATTCCCTTTCTATTCCATCCACCATTTCCTCCGCTCCTTACTTATCCGGTCATGGGGCAACCCACACATCAGGTTTGCACTTTCACTCATGACCACCAAAAAAAAATGCCAATTCCCAAACGTGGACCTACGAGTTCACTATTGAGGAAACGGCCTCCTTGGAAAATGGTTCCCTCGGCCAAGGGCCGACTCTTTCCACCTTGAACTCCCTTCCACAAGATGCTCTTGTACATAGTAGGGTAGAGTCTAGGTTAGGTTCAGATTTGTACATAGCGTCCTTCCCTTCCAAAAAGTCTAGTGTCCGTCAGGTTCCCGCGCGTTATATCAGCCAGTTGGCCGATAAATGTGCGCAACTTTGTCAGGTCTCTGAATTCACCTCCACTCCCATTTCCCTAGGGGCAATCGAACTAGACAGATGTCCGACAGATGACGGTTTAGGGGTGTATGTCTTGGAAGAGGAGGATGACGCAGAAGAAGATAAAGAGCCATTAGAAGATGGTAGTGATCTGATAGCTTCCTTCGTTGATGGAACCAAGAGATTTGATGAGCCTAATGTGTCCGCTGATGAATCCACCAAGGAAATCAATCTCGGCACCAAGGACAATCCAAAGATTATATTGATAAGTTCCAATTTAACTGATGAAGAGGAAGCTGCCCTTGTGGCGGTTCTCAGGGAATTCCCCGATGTTTTTGCTTGGTTCTATGAGGACATGCCGGGTCTGGACCCGTCCTTGGTTGAACATCGTCTGATCCTGAAACCCGATGCTCGAGCTGTCAAACAGAAGTTAAGGTGACTTCATCTGAAGCTCGCACTCAAGGTCAAAGAAGAAGTGGACAAGCTCCATAAGGCCAAGTTCATCAGGGTAGTTTTGTATCCGCAATGGGTAGCTAACATCGTCCCGGTTATGAAGAAGGACGGTAGGGTCCGCATCTGTATAGATTTCCATGACCTTAATCGTGCTTGCCCAAAAGATGATTTTCCTCTTCCACACATAGATGTCCTGGTAGACAACACCGCCGGCTATGAGATGCTTGAAGTCCCGCAATCAATGACACCCAAGAGGGGGATGAATTGGGTGATAGCAATTTTTACGAAAACTTTTGGCTTTTTACAAAATATTTGATAAACAATAATTAGCAATGTGAAAACAAATAAACCAATTCTCTCAATCTCTCCGTTCCCACACGACCATACAATGAATACAATCAAACCACAAAAATAACACACAATGCACAGCGGTTTTTAAGGTGGTTCGGATGCAATGGCGGCAATCCTATGCCTACCCCTCACCAAACCCGGTGAGGCTTCACTTGGGGATAAATCCCCAAAAGAAGACGACGCTCCTGCCCACACACACACGAGGACGCCCCCCAACACACACACACACACGGAGATGAGGTCTCCAACACGATCCAACAATCGGATCAACAACACACACACTTGCTGCGACAGATGCAACACTATACACACACAAACACTATGATCTGAATAAAATCACACACACGTAGATCTAGGAAGACCCACGCACACACGAATGGAATGCGACGACCACACATGACCACGGATCTAACTTGATCCACACACACATGAATGTTTACAGTTTGTATGGAATACGAATCTGAAACTATAAGGCACAAAACATAAATGTAAATAAACCACAGTTTAGAAAGCTCCTGATTTGGCTCCCCTTGAAGATATGTTGCAGATCTTTGCGTTGATTCCTTCTTCACTTGAATAACCTTCCTTTGATCTCTTCTTAAAACTCTTGAATTACTTCTTCTCTTGATTGGAAGTTTCTTGGCTTCAGATGGTGCTTGATAGTCTCCCCCTTGATCTCTCTTTGTTGGTTGCTTGCTCCTTCAATTCATTGGAAGTTGATGGCTTCAGATTTACCTTCAATGTGTAGAGGAAGGATGAAGAACTTCAGCTTGAAGCACTGTTCACGGAGGTGCTACAGTACCCGTGAATCTCCTCCTCTAGCCTCTCTTGATCTCTCTTGATTACCTTGAAGCATTAGGGTTTCTAACCCTCTTGTATGTGTTTTATAGCATTTGAATGGTCTATGGAAACCCCCCAGACCAGATCCACATTTTATGGGTGATTGGGTGACTTTAGGATTAAAGAAATCTATGGAGAATGGCTCTTCTCGAAGTGGAAAATAAATTCAATAATTGATGGCTCGGGGCTGGCTGTCGACCTGTGGAAGCTGGCGGTCGACCGCTACTGAGAAACCTGCAGAAGGATGGTTCCTGGAATTTTCGGTCGACCGCTACAGGGCTGGCGGTCAACCGCCACTGAGAGACCTATAGACTGAGGGTTGCTGGCAAGGGCGGTCGACCGCCCCTGTGCTGGCGGTCGACCGCCAGCTGGGCAGAACCTGGGTTTCCCCGGTTCACTCCGTTAACCATCTAGCTCAGTCGCTTAACTCCTGTAGCAGCCCGTTCTCATCTATGGCATCAACCTTGACAGTCTTAAAGGTGTCAACTGAGTCTTTGACCTGCAAACACATGGATAATTGATTAGAACTATAGCTCAACCATCCATATAATAAATGCTTGAAGTTCATGCAAACTATAATAAATGCTCGATCCCCGCGACCTGACTGCGAATGTCGATCCGCGGGCGAGGGCGCTCGATGGCCAGAAGGGTTTCATGTTTAATGTGCATGAATGAGGTGTATTAAGGAGA
Source organism: Amorphophallus konjac (assembly GCA_022559845.1). Classification (NCBI taxonomy): domain Eukaryota; kingdom Viridiplantae; phylum Streptophyta; class Magnoliopsida; order Alismatales; family Araceae; genus Amorphophallus; species Amorphophallus konjac. Next base: position 182,273,891 of record CM040121.1, on the reverse strand, counting down.
GATATATGAGATACACATGGTGAGATCGATGCTAAGACAAGGTAAGAGTCTCACCAATGGTTCTTGACAGTAAATGACATATACCACCTGTTTTGGATTGTAGAGGAGCAGGGTGCTTATCCACACGTTTGGTTCACCAGGTAACTGTCATAAGTTTAATCCAGCAAGCAAGATAGGCAGGGTTAATACCATGCTTGTTCACATTAAAGAGGTGTGGGGATGGGTCTATCTGTATTTATTTTATGATTTTTTTATTTATTTTATTTGACTTATTTATTTGTTTTGTTTATTAGGCGTGCCAGTCACGTGTGTGACAATTTCATTGTGCGCTCGATCTGACTTGGTCAGTCGATTGTGAAGTCCGAGTCGGGACCAGAAGTCCGTCATACCATAAAGGCTATGACGTTAATTACGCCCTTCCAAGGAAGGACAACCCTTGATTAAACGCCAAAATAGGAGGCCTCGAGAGGCAATAATAAAAAAAGATATTCTTTTTATGTGCGCAGTTTGAATTTCATACCAGAGCCAGGAAGGCGGGCAAGATAATAGCATCGATTGTAGAAACAGACGATATCACTAAATCGACGGCTCGAAAAACAATCAGACTCAGGGGAAAGGTGAAACAGAGGATATCAATCGCGGACAGGATGAGCCGCGATCATGACGGAGGTTTAAAGCGTCGGTTAACATTTCGGCGGCACTTCCCCATGGTCTGGATCATGCCCAGAGGGGAAATAGGCTATCACCCACGGAGTGCCGGGGTGAAAGCCGAAAGAAAGAGAGAGGTCGGGCCTCTCCACGTTACACATGTATGCCCTAAGGCAATGTTTGATTCTTCCCTCACAGGAGCTGGTGGCACTCATGCATTGGCATGGCTCACCGGAGCTAAGGGGGAGGCGCGTCGTTGTGACTTCGACACGAATCGACGGAACATAAGGGAGTCTACCTCCCTTTAACTTTATCCTCGGGACACATATGGTGATCCATGAATATCTCTGTGTAGGTTAGCTCTGGGCATTTGGGCTCACAGGATGGCAACTTAGGCTCTTGGCATGACCACAGATGGGAGGCTAAGGCTCCCGGCGTGAGTGGCAAGAAGGTGGAGGTTCCCGGCGTGGCCGAAGGGAAAAGTCCAGGAAGCTCCCGGCGCCGACTTCCCGGCGCCCTGAAGATTTTCCAAGGGGGTTCTCGGCGTAGGCTAAATGGGGGAAGAGGAGCTCTCGGCGTGAGGGTTCCCGACGCGCTCAAGGCCGCGCTGGGAGCTGGTGGCACCGAGAGGCAGGTGCCGAGAAGGTGGGTGTTTGGGCGCTGTGAGGAGTTCAGGATTTTACGGTACCCTATTTTTAGGATTTTGAGAGTTTTCTGGGAATTATATAAAGTAGATTGGCTCTGGGGATTAGAGATGGGGTTTAACTGGCTTTAGTTGTATATGCTTCAAAGGGGGCTGAGAGCTGAGAGGGATTGGAGGGGAAGAGCCTCACACAGAGGTCCTTTTCACCGTTACCATGCGGAGTCCAGAGGACGGCTTCAGTATTATCTTTCATCGGCCTGGGAGGATTTCAGCAGCACCTCCCCCGTACCTAGCGTATGCCAGGGAGTGATAGACGATCACCCATGGAGTGCCGGGATGAAAGCCAGAATAAGGGGGGTGTGGGACCCCTAGCCCGTGTATGTGATCACAGCACCAACTTAATATCCCTTTGAGGCCATTGAAACTTATGCAGTGGCAGAGTTTCTCTGGCTCGTAAGGTTATGTAGGGGAGTTATCCCCAATGATGTTTATCCCTTAGGTACATATGATGATCTGGGGTATCCTTCGACAGGATGCAAGGCTTGGTTGATCGGGATTCAAAGGGCATCTGTGTGGTTCCTTGGCCTGTAGCAGGAAGGCTTTCATCCGGGGTTCAAGGAATAGAGGATTCACAGCGTAAAGAAAGGGTGGCAGGAAGCATAGTTCCCGGCGTAGGTTTCATTGGCCAAAGGGGGGAGCTCTCGGCGCAGGGGTTCTCGGCGCGGTAATGACCGCGTCGGGAACCCGGCGCCGGGAGGCCCCCGGGCCGGGAAGGCTGTATTGTAAGAGGCTTTGTCTGGCTTGCTAAAGGGGCTAAAGCAAGGGGGGATCTCTCGGCGGAGTAGTTCTCGGCGGGGAAATGACCACGCCGGAAAGGGGCTAAAGGGTTTATGGCTTAGTTGCGATACTCTGCTCGGGAGATTTCTGGGATTTCTGGCTCGGATTGAGGCAAGATCTGGGCTGCAGGAGGGGATTACATGGGGGTTAGCATCAGTCGAAGGGCAGATCATCCATTATTGAATCCTCGTGGGACATATGGCATTTCCTCTACTCACATGCTGCTCAGACGGTCAAGAGATTGATGTCTCTGACCCCGAACGAGATGGGAGCTCGACAGACATCTATAATATCCGGGAAAATCGTGATCCGAGGGGAAGGAAGAGGGGGGACAGAGCCCAATAACCCATTGAACGAGGGTTGAGGCTCCGTCTTCATCCTTCACCAGAGAACAGGCTAGGGAGGGGGCGGTCGAAACATGAATCGGAAAGCTATAGCATCTGGGCAAACCGATATTCAGAAGAACAACCGATGCAAGAAGGGGAGAAAGACAGCAGACATTCCAATCAATCGAATGCTCAAACGAGCCATGTTGATCCTTCATTTCATTGCATCATCCCAAACCTATACAGATCGTAGAAGGTAAATGAAAGATAGAGATATGGAAATCGAGACCGGAATCCTCCGGCTACATTGATACATCGAGAAAGCCTCGCCAGATTACATCAGAAGAAAAGAAAAAAAAAGGAAAGCATGGGGGAGGGCGGAGCATTGACTCCTCTCCCTCCCCGGCTACCCACCTGAATCTCCCTTTCTTCTTCTTCTCTCAGCTTCTTCTTTCTTTCCCTCTCGGTCTCTCTTCTGGCTTTTTTCTATCTGGTTTTCATTTCTACTGTTTCTCCTCCTTCTCCGTCTTCTCCCTCTTCGAAGGGAAGGGGCTTTATAGCTGTCCCTTTTTTGCCTTCTCGGCAGGCACCTCACGGCGCACCTCAGCTGAGGGCTTCCCGGCGCGCAGCTCCAGCCTCTTGGTGCAGCCATTGGGCTTTGAGAAGGTGCCTCCCGACGCCACTATTACAGGCCCATTTAGGTCTCTCTGACCAGGCCTTTCATAGGCCCCTCACGTACATCAGTACCCAAGAGGGTCCCCCGTTGGTAATATATTTTATATTGAGATCATTAGTAGGGTTTTCATCAGTCCGCAGACAGGGGTTTCATCAGTATTGCCATCTGAATGATGACAAAACCGGACATCATTTTATCGATATCGGCACCTGAATGGTGACGAGATCGGACATCAGCTTTAGTCTGGGAAGACTTCAACTGGGTGTATAATCTGTGGAGACGATTCTTCTTGTGTTCTGACTTTGCAAAAGCCTTTACAATCTTCATCTGCCGGTACCGGCTTCATCTTTATCTTACATCACATCTGTCAATAAGCCGACATCTGACTTACCATGACATGTCATCTGTGGATTCTTGGATGAGGCAGTAACACAGTTCCTATTAAAGTGTGCTAGGAAGTCTCATTAGTCAAGCGACTACTGCTTTGTTAGTGCTGCCATCTGAGTGACATCGGCACCGGACATCAGCTCGGTCGACAAAGGCTTCGGCCGGGTAAATGGTTGATGAGCTTCATCATTGGTCTTTCATTGTGGGTATGATCTGCTTCCACCCTTGTTCATTTTTAAGGTGTCAACAAATGCCCCCCACCTGCGGGCGGCGTAAGCGCAGAATAAGCGGCACGGGGCCTGCAGGTGACTTTCATTATTCGAGGGTATCTTCCTCAATTTCTTTTCAATCCGGTCCTTAGACCTGATCATCTCGTTGCAACAATATTCTGCACACGTATCTTTCTTTTCTATCTTCATATTGTTTGACTTTATTTTCAACTTTTTGGAGCTTCTCGGCACGAGGCCATAGGCTTCTCGGCGCGTGAAGACCTCTCGGCGTGGAGACGGGGGTCTCGGCGCGCCTAGCTTCCCGGCGCGGAGGGCTTCTCGGCGCAGAAAGCTTCTCGGCGCGGAGGGATTCTCGGCGCGCATTTTGGCCGAAGGGGGGCTCTCGGCCTGGGGGTTCTCGGCACGCGTTTTACCGCGCCGAGAACCCTTCGCTTCGGGCTTCTATTTGGGGCGCCGAAAGCCTCCTAGCTTCTCATTATTCACAGCTCCTTCTCTCTCTTCACTTTCTTTTCTCTCTCGGCGGTGGCGGCAAGCTCCTCCCCTCCGACCATCCGGCTTCTTCCCGTCTTATTTGATTTCACCCGGGTATGACGATCTTTGGGATTTAATCCCTTTTGTTTCCGGGATCACCCCCTCTTGGTTAGTGACTCCCTATTCTTCTTGGGCAGACCCCAAATAAGGGGAGATGCTGTCGAAATTTTCATAGGGTCTCATGTTACAATCTTTAAAAGATTGCCCATTGTTCTAGGACTTTTAATTCACTTTTCTTCTTTGATTGCAGACACTGCAATGGCTTCAGGCTCTGCTGCGGCATCCCCTGGAGGTGTCGGGGCCAGTTCGTCGGCCCAGCCAGATATATCACGGGCCACAGTAAACTGGCTGAATGTGCACAGCCTCGACTTCGGATACGACAAGATCGCTTCCGTTGATGAATCATCCGATTCTGATACCAATACGGTGTCAACATCCCGGGTATACTCCACTGCCATGGAAACATGCTTCAGACGGGGCACTGATTATCGCCCGGATTTCCCGAAGGACAAACACTTGCTGCCATTTATCCGGACCTTCACCGTGGGTGGAATGCGGAACTACCGAATAGCTCGTACAGTTGAAGCCGCAATTCTGGTTGAGAGAGACAGCCTGAAAGATTCAGTATATCGCGGAAAGGCTATATATCTTCCCAGGGAGAAGCGTGACTGGGATGCAGTCTTTGGCATATCGGAGCTGGAGCCGGAAAAGAAAATGCTGACCCGGGCCCCGGAGTTCACACCTGCTCGGTGGGATAATGCCAGTGGTCGAGTCAATAGGGAGAATCCCGGCTATGGTCTCTTCCTGGTGCCAGTGAACTGGGGGTACCGCGAAGAGCCTTTTGTGCTGAATTGTTCGGCCATTCAGTTCAAGTATCATTTGGCCGCTGGTTGGTTTGGGGATACCAAGATCACTGACGCCCACCTATTTCGAGCAGGAGCCGTGGAATTTACTGAGTTTGTTCTGAAGGAATATGCCCCTCTGCTGATCAGAGCCGGGGTATATCATAGTGTCTTTGCTTCCAGATTTTGATATCCCATATCCCGAGGGTTATGCTGTGGGATGTTCGAGGTCTTCTACCCCTTATTCAACATATTTTATACAGTAGAGGGTGAGCCATCTCTTGACCTCTGGAGTCTGTCACAGCTTTTCGGACTGCCTATTGACGGCAAGCCTATGAAGAAGTCTGCTTGGCAGATTCTGAGAAGGATAGCTCCGATGGTGAAGGCAGATATTCCATTGGCTTCTTATACTGGTACCTGATGAAGGCATATCACTCCATCTGTCTGGCATACAGTAGAGGGTCCTCCAAAGGTTATCATCCCCGGGAGAAAGGCAGCAAGCTGAGGATCCGGGTAGGGCAGTGGATTCAGTACTTCTTTGGCGGTCCCCTGAAATATGCCGACTTCCCTTCCGTGGGTCCGACTACTAGCAAGCAGGTAAGGGCTCCTCGTTATAAGTCGGCGCTGCCATCTTCATTGCGCCGTGCAGGCAGCGGTGGTCCCAACCCAGCAGGCGTAGACCCCATCACACATTGTGCGACTTACTTCACATTCTGGCTGTGCACTTTCGCTCTCCCTCAAGGGGACGAGACAATCATCCGGCCAGAAGCTATATATCCGGCCTGTCAGATGGCCTGGGGAATGAGGCTGTCGCTCTGCCCAGTGGCCCTGTGTTTGATATACAAGTCTTTGGGGGATCTGTACAAGCATCAGACTCCCCGTTCTTTGAGGACCGTGGGTCCTTTTCATTTCTTCAACGCCTGGGTCTGCAGTTTATTTCCTGAGTTGGCTCCCAGAACTTTGCAGGCAGATACGGTACTGCCCAGAATGATTGAGTTTGCCAGTGTTGAACCTGGTCCTTTCTATGATCAGCTGTTCAAAATAAGGGGTCGACTGATAAAGGTGCCGGTGGATGCCCCTGGCAGTATTCATTTCTGGAGCTTGGCGGCAGGTTCAGCTCCTTTGATTCATTCTCAGAGAGAGTGCAAGCTGGAAGAGGTAGAGACCTATATTCATCCTGTCTCAGGGGTTAACACTGCTCGGCCAATCCTGGAGCCGGAGCTGGTCAGATGGGCCATGGCCATCCGGCCTAGTGTCTTAGTTTTCAGAAAGGGTGGCCTGCTCCTTCTGGAACCATACTATCCATTCCGCTTTGGGCGGAACTTTGGTTACGACCAGCATATCCCCACAACGGTTGCTCAATTTCCTCTGGATAGCCGGGCTAAGCATGAGTCCACCATTGTCGGCGATGGCCGGTTGTGGTGGGATTTTTACCATCGCCAGGACGGTGCAGTTTTCAGAGTTCCCACAGTTTCTAACCGTGTTCCCCGGGTAACATCAGAATATATCAAATGGTGGAACATTCGAACCAGCTTTTACAGGGATAGTAGAGGTGCATTCTGGGACGTGGCCGAGCGTTCCTTTCTGAAACAACAGCACGGGCCAGTGTTTGACATCCCCGAGGCCCACCTAAAAAGGCTTTATTCACAGCACCAGAGGGAGGCGGAGAACTATCTGGCCCAGCGTCGGGCTTTGAAGGAAAAGAATTCCGACCCGCCTGCTCCTGTTTTCGCTGCTATCAACGAGGACACTTTCATGCAGAGCTTGAAACATCTGAGCCATGTAGGGGGCGCTCGTTTGGAGGCGCAACAGTACCCATTTCCTGTTGAAGAGCCGCTCCCGGCAGTAGTCCCTTGGAGGGGTGCGATAGATAGATTTCATCCCTATAGGACGTTTGTGCGCCGGGAAGATAGAACCCAGACGTACTACAAGCAAACGTCTTGGCTGTTTATTCTGCTGAATTTACATGGGTTATCTGCAGAAAGCCCGATAGCCGGCATATTGAACAAGCCGTTGTTTATCTCTTTTCATTATGTCGACGGCTGGGGTATGGACCACCTCGACTTATTTCGGTGTCTTGACCTTCATGGTCATAGTGACCTGGCAGCTTTAGTGGAGAAGTGCCAGGTACTTGGAGATGTATGCTGGCTTATCAAGGAGGCTGCTTCCCGCTCCAAGGAGGTAGCTTATCTGTACTGGCCGCTCTCTGTCTTTTACGACTGCCCAGCAGGTATGATCTCTTCTTTTTTGACTGCGGTTATTTCTGCTCAGTATTCACACTTTGCATCCACTGATCACATTACCTCTCTGACATCTTCAACAGACAGGCCTGATATAAAGCGATAGGGGCTTTATAGAAAAATCATTTCGCAGGCTGAGAAGCCTACTTATTTTGAAATCCCTGCAGCAGCACCGACTACTACTCCCCTGCCTCCCGGCAAGAAGAGAAAGGCTTCCATAGTTAAGGCTGCAGTTGGGAAGGCCAGGAAGGCCAAGAAGACTTATGCTCAGTAATCGGCTTCGGTAGCTATGGACACCGGGACCCCTCTCCCTGATATTCCCTCATTTGATGAGTTCGAATCTGAAAGGGAGGCTGCTCAGACATCGGTTCAGGGTAACATCAATAACCTGCAATTGCATTCCTCATCCTCTTTCGCTGGATTTCAAAGAAGTCCTTGAATCTGACCCCTCCCTTTTGCACAGCCCAAGAGCCAGTTGTAGCACCTTATGTGGTGGAGACCAGGTTGCCTTCTCCCACGCCGGTTAGTGAGGCGGAGGGTAAGTGTATTTTCTCATCTATTTCACACTTGCATTGTCTTCTTTGCTATATTCCTCAGTGGCCCCTTTTTGCAGCAGTGGCAGGCGAAGAGCAGACTGAGGCTATGATGACAGAAGAATTGCTTCAACCGCAGGAGGGTCACAAGACTCAGTCGAAGCAGAGTACTGTTCCGGCCAGGCGCATAATTACCCGGTCTACATCCCGACATGTTTTAGAGGTGGCCCCACAGCGTATAGCTAGTGTGGAAATATCCTCAGGCAGTTCTAAGACCGTCTCTGATGAGGAGGAAGCGACTTTCAGCGGCAGTGAGGGGGATGCTCCTGAATCAGAGGCCCCGCTTGTACTTGCAAAAGGTGTTTTGCCTTTTCAGCCTGCTAAGCTACTGGTGCTATCTTCTGAGGAGGAGTTGCAAGAGGAGTTTGCCGGGCTCGACACCGAGATCGACATAACTCCACCGTTTGTTATTCCGACCACGGAGCTTCCTCCTCTTTCACCCCACTTCGAGGGTGTGGACCCTGCTTCAAAGGTGGGTTCCTTTTCATGTTTCTTGCTTCATCTGTTTCTTTCATCTAGTGCTGAAAGTTGCTTTGCTTTGGTTTTAGGGCATTGTCACTGCTAGCTCAGACACAACCGCAGCTATCACGGACATTTCTTCTACAAACTGGGCTATTGTCCCTTTTCTGCCTTTAACTTGCATGGGAGTTCCTGAGATCATTCGCCCTGTGCCAGTGCAGATACAGTCTTCGACAGATTTAGCATCGTTGGACTTAGGGGCCTCAGGAGAGAGTTGCATTCCTATCAGGGCTTCGGATTTCAGAGCCGAAGCCGATCCATCTAGAAGCTCCACTTTTATACCGGCTGCAGTAATGTCAATTGTGCCCGAGTCAGCAGTCCCTGTCATAGTGGCTATAGAGACTGGACTTCTGCCTTCTCTGACTATGGCAGCTTCCTCCCTGTCACCAGAAAGAGCAGCTGAAGATGAAGCCCCTATTCAAGAGACTCATGAAGAGGCAGCTCTATCCTTCATCGATTCTCCCCCTGTGGATGTTCAAGCTATAGCTTCCGATACAGCGATAGGGGAGGAATCTTCAGCTCAGCAGGAGAGCACAGAGAAGGACTGGCCATCCCCTACGGCAGATCTGCCGTCTTCGTCCTCTCAGTCGGACGTTGCATTGTGGGAAGATATCGATGGCGAGGTGACCTTTGAAGTCGTCCCCTCTGCCTCCTTTGGCTTCGCTTCCTCTGACAACTTTGTCTGGCAGCATCTGGACATGCTACGTCAGCTGGTAGAATCCCAGCCTGGCTTGACGTATCTGCAACTGAAGGAAATCGCCAATCACTTCACCGCTGGCTTGCAGGCCATGGGCTGCCCTTTGGACATATGGGTTCAGCGGGTGCTGCTTCTACTGAAATTCGTACATCGGAGAGACTTCCTAGCACGGACTATGGTTGATAAGCTAACGGCGTTGAAGTTGCAGAGGTCAGAATATAAATCTGAGCTGGGGAAGCTGACGCTTATGCTTGATGAACGCCGAGCCGAGCTACAAGGTGCTATTCAGCAGGAAGAAGCTGTGCGGGACCGGATGGCCATCCTGGAGACGGAGCTCTCTGGACTTCGAGCCGAACTGCAGCAATTATCCTTTATCCGGCCGCGGTCCGAAGAGGAGGTAGCCTCGCTGGAGGGACGAGTGATGTCTCTCCAGGACATGTCCATTGGACTTCAGGAGGAGGAGGCGCACCTTCATGAGCTGGGGGCCGCTCCTTATGTGGGTCTTCTGGCCTTCGAAGATATATTCCGGCGGCCATAAATTATCTATCCCTTCTTTTCTTTTTGTTCTCTTTTGTGATATGGTGTCCCCTCGGGGCCCTTTATGTACTCCCTTTTTAATGGAAAGGAATCTCTTGGCTTCATGCGTCTCCATCTTATTCTGCATGTGGTTTTATCACTTTGGAAGGTGGGGTAGCGGTTTTGACAATCCCTCATGCGAACGGCTCGTACCTTGGCAGGAGAGCGTCCACCCCTTCAGAGAAAGGATGGGGAACTCGCTCCACCGCGTGACAGCATCCGAGGAGGTGCTTGAACCGAATTTTGTTGGTGGCAGCAAACGTCCTATTGGCCATGTGTGCCGTAAGGGAGACGATTTGCCAGAATGCAAATGAGGGGGTCTCATCAGAGTAGACGTATGGTCTAGGCTAGGTAGAGACTATTGCAGGTGGGACATTGAAAAGGATATGTGGTTCTCATCAGAACGGACATAAAGTACGAACTGGACAGATTATATCATTGGCCGGGCGATGTACCGATCAGCCAACGGTTGACTTCATCATCGATATTGAGCTTATATCGATGCAAGGGGAATTTTAGAATAGACGTAAGGTCTAAACCGGGTAGGGTTTCATCATTGATCGGGCAAGGTGCCAATCGATCAACAGTTGGTTTCATCATCGATATTGGGTTTATATCGACGCAAAGAGGTTTCATGAGTTTCATCAGAATAGACGTAAGGTCTAAACTGGATAGGGTTTCATCATTGATCGGGCAAGGTGCCAATCGATCAACAGTTGGTTTCATCATCGATATTGGGTTTATATCGACGCAAAGGGATTTCATGAGTTTCATCAGAATAGACGTAAGGTCTAAACTGGATAGGGTTTCATCATTGATCGGGCAAGGTGCCAATCGATCAACAGTTGGTTTCATCATCGATATTGGGTTTATATCAATGCAAAGAAAGTGTTATAAGTTTCATCAGAATAGACGTAAGGTCTAAACTGGATAGAGTTTCATCATTGATCGGGCAAGGTGCCAATCGATCAACAGTGGGACGTACGTGAAGGTGTAGGTCTCGTCAGGACAGACGTAAGGTCTATTCCAACAGGTTTTATCGCAGGTGGGGCTTGCCAAGAAATGCGTAGGTTTCATCAGGATAGACGTGAGGTCCGAGCTGGACATGCTTTAGCAAGATGGTGATGGGTTTCATTGTCGGTGGGACGTTTGAAAGAGGGTATGTAGATTTCATCAGGGTAAATGTAAGGTCTACCCCGGAAGGGTTTTATCATCGGTGGGGAATGGAGCCAACTGACCGACAGAAGGTTTCATCAGTGAAGGGGAGGTAAAGGCAGCGTGCCGGTTGGCATGGAACTTCGAATTACCACATTACTGACCCAAGCGCCCTTTCGGGTTTTCACCGGAGCCAGCCGCCTCTTGCTTTTGCCCACGCGCCCTTTCGGGTTTTCACGTGGCGGGGTACCCGATTTTACCTGCAGTGCCCTCTCGGGTTTTTACCACAGCTGGGTTTTAGCCATTTTTGCCCTTGTTTAGAATGTCCGAACAAGTCTGGCGGGGTATCTCTATTTTTAACCCCATCTTTTTTATTATATATATATATATATATATATATATATATATTTGAATTGGGATTTTAGCACGGATCAGGCGATGTGCTACTTCATCAGTGGCTGCTCTTATCATCGGTATTGGGTATATACCGATGCAAGGATTTCATAGGCTTCATCAGGATAGACGTAAGGTCTAAACTGGATAGGTTTCATCATTGATCGGGCAGGATGCCGACCGATCAATAGCAGGTTTCATCATCGGTATTGGGTTTATACCAATGCAAGGATTTCGTAAGTTTCGTCAGGATAGACGTAAGGTCTAAACCGGACAGGTTTTATCATTGATCGGGCAGTGCGCCAATCGATCAACAGCAGGTTTCATCATCGGTATTGGGTTTATACCAATGCAAAGATTTCATATGTTTCATCAGGATAGACATAGGGTCTAAACTGGATAGGTTTCATCATTGATCGGGCAGGATGCCGATCGATCAACAGCAGGTTTCATCATCGGTATTGGGCTTATACCAATGCAAAGATTTCATATGTTTCATCAGGATAGACGTAGGGTCTAAACTGGATAGGTTTCATCATTGATCGGGCAGGATGCTAATCGATCAACAGCAGGTTTCATCATCGGTATTGGGTTTATACCAATGCAAAGATTTCATATGTTTCATCAGGATAGACGTAGGGTCTAAACTGGATAGGTTTCATCATTGATCGGGCGGTGCGCCAATCGATCAACAGCAGGTTTCATCATCGGTATTGGGTTTATACCAATGCAAAGATTTCATATGTTTCATCAGGATAGACGTAGGGTCTAAACTGGATAGGTTTCATCATTGATCGGGCAGGATGCCGATCGATCAACAGTGAACTTCACCATGGTGGGACTTTGAACAAGGTATGAGGGTTTTATCAGGACAGACGTAGGGTCTATACTGGGTGGGTTTGATCGTTGATCGGGCAAGGTGCCAGTCGATCGACGAGAGGTTTATGGCGGGAGGTGAGGCTTCTTTAGGATCACCACGTTACTAACTCAAGCGCCCTTTCGGGTTTTCGCCAAGGCCAGCCCCCTCTTGCTTTTGCCCACGCGCCCTTTCGGGTTTTCACATGGCGGGGTACCCGATTTTGCCTGAAGTGACCTTTCGGGTTTTCACCACAGTTGGGTTTTAGCCATTTTTGCCCTTGCTCAGAAAACCTGAACAAGATCGGCGGGGTATCTCTATTTTTAACCCCATCTTTTTTTATTTATTTATTTTCATTCTTTTATTCTCTCTTCCCCTCTTTTTTAGGAGGGTGACAAGTCGGAATGCCATTAGATCATGATGAGGGATGGCTTGGCTAGGGCGGAGTGCCGCTATACCAAGAAAGGGTGTAGCTCGGCTAGGGTCGGATGCTGCTAGACCAAGGAAAGGGTATATCTCGGCTAGGGCTGGATGCCACTAAGTCAAAGAAAGGTAGCTTGGTTAGGGCGGAGTGTCACTAATCCAAGGAAAGGGTGTAGCTCGACTAAGGCGGGATGCCACTAGGCCGAGGAAAGGTAGCTTGGTTAGGGCGGAGTGCCACTAGACCAAGGAAAGGGTAGCTCGATCAGGGCGGAGTGCCACTGGACCAAGGAAGGGTGGCTCGGTTAGGGCGGAGTGCCACTAATCCAAGGAAAGGGTGTATCTCGGCTAGGGCGGGATGCCACTAAGCCAAGGAAAGGGTGTATCTCGGCTAGGGCTGGATGCCACTAAGCCGAGGAAAGGTAGTTTTTGCCTGATTACTCGAGGAATATTGGTTGTGCAGCATGATACAGCTTGAGGTGTTTACCGTTGAGTGGCGGGAACTGAATTTTCCCTCGATGGTTAACAACTACGTAGGCCCCTCCTTCGTAGACCCTTTGTATCACATAAGGACCTTCCCAATTAGCATTCAGCTTTCCTTTTGGGTTGGACGCCATGACTTCTTTTTTCTTGACCATGACGAGGTCACCTTTCTTGAATTCTCGTCCTCTTACGAGTTTATTGAATGCAGTGGCCATGCGGGCCTGATACATTTGGATATTCTTCTGAGCTTGGAGGCGCTTCCCTTCCAATTCAGTCAGTTCTTCTAACCTTCTTTCAGCATTTGTTTGTTCGCCACGGGCCAGGCCATATTGGATTGACACTCTGAGTGACGGGACTTCCAGCTCTAGTGGAACCACTGCCTCCGAGCCGTATACCAATGAGTATGGTGAGCACCCTGTAGGTGTCTTAAAGACGGTGCGGTATGCCCACAGGGCTTCATACATCTTTTCTTCCCAGTCCTTCTTATTAGAACTGACAACCTTGGCTAGCAAGGTGCACAAAGTCTTGTTAAAAGCTTCTGCCAATCCGTTTGCCTGGGGATTGTAGGGAGTGGAGGTTCTCCATTCAATCTTATACTTCTTGGCAAGCAGATAGATTTTCTGATTTCTGAAATGACTTCCATTATCAGATATTATTCGGTTGGGGATCCCGAACCGGAAGATAATATTCTGCTTGATAAATCTGGTGACCAGTTCACCAGTCACTTCTCTTAATGCTACAGCTTCTGCCCATCGGGAGAAGTAATCTGTCATGGCCAATATGTACTTATGACCGGCCGAGGAGGTCGGCAGTGGCCCGACTACATCAGTTCCCCATTGTGCAAACGGCCAGCTAGGGGCTGTAGGGTGCAGAGTTGTAGGTGGCCTTCTAGGCACGGTAGCATGCTCCTGACACTTCTGGCATGACTTTACAAATTTACAGCAGTCTTCAAACATGGTAGGCCAATAGTAGCCCAGCTTCTTGATTTCTATCTTCATTTTGGGGCTAGCCTGGTGGGCGCATGCTGTCCCAGCGTGTATTTCTTTCATCGCTTACCAAGCTTCCTCAGTGGACAGGCAGTGGAGTAGAATCTTTTTACGTGCATCCGCCATTATTCGGAATAAAGTTTCATTTCTGAATTCATAGGAATCTTTGATTCTCAGGAGTTTCATCTTTTCCTCCCTCTTCTGTGGCAGCTGTTGGTGCAGAAACCACTGTAGCAAATGCTGTCTCCAATCAGACGCCTGTACTGTGCTGATAGTGACAACTTCTTCCTCTTCGGGGCACCCTTCTAGCATACTGGGACTTGCCGCCGGTTTATAACAACAATGTTTAGTGTTTCATCTGGCGGGACTGCTAGCGAGCTGGCCAGCTTTGCCAGTGCATCAGCCTGGGCATTATGTCCACGGCCCACATGTTTGAGTTCAATATGATAGAACTTTGCCATGAGGCGTACAGCTTTCTGGTGATAGAGATTTAGTTCTGGCTTCCGCACTTCGAACTCCCCTTGGACTTGTTTTATTATCAACATCGAATCCCCGAATACCTGAAGCATTTGGATACCCATGTTGAGGCTGATATTGAGTCAGATTATCAGAGCTTCATATTCGGCTTCATTATTAGTGCATGGCTTGTTTATAGAACAGGAAGTATGCACAACCTCCCCCTCTGGTGATTTCAGCACAATACCAGCTCCAGCCCTTATTCTGGTCTTTCCATCGGAATCTGTCTCCGTTCTGGATGCTCCATCAAAGAACAGTTGCCACATAACTGGCTGAGCTTGACAGGCCTTGAGTGTCTCATCATCGGGTAATTCAGTCCCCAACATATCATTCTCCGGCACAGGATGCTCCGCGAAGAAATCAGCCATGGCCTGTCCTTTTATTGCCCTCTGGGGTATATATGTGATATCGAATTCCATCAGAATTACTGCCCATTTGCCCAACCGGCCTTTCAGTACTGGCTGAGTCAATATGTATTTGAGTGGATCTGCTGCAGATATCAATCTGATTTCATGTGACAGCATATAGTGTCGGAGCTTTTTGACGGCAAAGACTAGTGCCAAGCATGTCTTTTCTATATAGCTGTAGCTTTCTTCGGTTCTAATCAGCCTCCGACTTAGGTAGTACAGGGCCTGCTCTTTGCCTTCTTCATTTATCTGTGCCAGCATTGCCCCCAGGGAACAGTGTGCGACTGAGATATACAATATCAAGGGTCTGCCCTTAACTGGTGCCCCCAGTACTGGAGGGGTTTTAAGATATTCTTTCAGCTTTTCAAAGGCCTCCTGACATCCATCGTCCCAGAGGAACGGTACATCTTTCATCATGAGCTTGTGAAAGGGATGACATCGTCCTGACAGATTTGATATAAATCGTCAGACATAAGCCAGGCGCCCTTGCAGAGATCTCAGCTCGTGCAGATTCCTTGGTGGAGGGAGCTCCTGGATAGCTTTAATCTTGTATGGATCAATTTCAATACCCCTATGTCGGACAATAAATCCGAGGAATTTTCCACTGGACACGCCAAAGGTGCATTTCATAGGATTCATCTTGAGTTCATATTTGCGTAACCTCTGGAATACTATCCTTAGGTCTTGCAAATGATCTTCTCTTTTGCTGGTTTTTACCACCAGATCATCAATGTAGCACTCTACCTTTTTGAAGAGCAGGTCATCAAAGATCTTTGTCATAGCTCTTTGATAAGTAGCGCCGGCGTTCTTAAGGCCAAACGGCATTCTTTTGTAGTGGAATATTCCCTTCAGAGTGCGGAATGCAGTGTGCACTCTATCTTCTTCAGCAATCCAGATCTGGTTGTATCCAGATGACCCATCCATGAATGACAGGGCTTCATGACCAGTAGTCGCATCGATCATCACTTCAGTGATGGGCACTGGGAAATCATCTTTCGGGCAAGCCTTATTAAGGTCCCGAAAATCAACACATATTCTAATCTGCCCATTCTTCTTCTTTACGGGCACTATATTGGCCAGCCATGTAGTATACTGGTTTTCTTCGACAAAGCCTACCTCAATCAGCTTGTCAACTTCTTTGTTAATCTGGTTTATCAATTCAGGACGCATTCTCTGGAAGGCTGCTTTACAGGGTTAGCCTCTGGGTTTATTGCCAATCGGTGCTGTGCCACATCAGAGCTCAGTCCTGGCATTTCATCATATGTCCATGCAAAACAATCTCGGAATTCTGTCAAGAACTGTATATATTGTTCCCTGACATCTGGCTCCAGCAGTGCGCTGAGGAATGTCGGCCTTGGCTCATCTGCGGACCCCAAATTTATTTCTATCAGCTCATCGACGGTGGCTTGGCCTCCGTCTTCGACTTCGGGCGGGGCTTCTTGCAAATCAATAAAGCCTCCCGGGATATAATCTTCTTCAGTTTCATGCTCCTCTGCTTCATCATACTGGTCATCAGCGGATGCTGGCGCATCATATAGGGCCAATATTACCGGGTCCTGTTCAGTCTGCTCCGAGGGCGAGACTGGTTCAGCAGGAAATTCAGAAGTGGACTCCTCCGTCCTTAGAGGCTCTTCTAATGTGGGCTCCCCTGAAAGGTCATCATTCTGTAGAGCCCGGAATTCTTCTAGGATGCGCCCGAACTCCAGACACTCCTCCAGCTCTCTGGCTATTTGATCTTCATCCGGGGTTCCCGTATCAAATTTTGCTTCAGCCTGGAACAGATCCTCTTTGGAAGATAGGTCCTCCCAGTACCAAGCTTTCTTTGTCTCATCAGATGTCTCTGTTTCTGGTAGGTTGTCTGGGGCTTCATTGCTCATTATGGATTGATAAATGATTTCTTCATCTTCCGAGGGGTATTTGTCATATCCTACCTCGGGAGGATCGTCATGCTGGTAGGAGACAGATATGACGTCTACCTCAGCCCCATAGTATTCTTGGAGGGTATAACCCAATCCTGGGTGTTGAGTGATCTTCCTCAGTTCTTTATTATCTCAAGGCGGATCCCACAGTTCCTTGAATGCCTTCTTCTGAGCAGCAGGCTGCATTGATGGCATTCGCATCTTGGAGAACATTTGTGAAACCCGTTGGGTAGTATAATCCAAGCCTGTAATCGGTACCATCCGGTTTGCAGCTTCTTCAGGGGCCATATAGTCTTGATCATCTTCTTCGACTGGCTCCCCGGTGTAGAATATAATAGGAGGCTCGCAGAAGCGAGGGATTTTCATAGTCTTCAGTGGTAGCACCGTTTGGTACTCAAGGCTGACGATGGGTTTAAATAAACCCTGCGGCACCTCCACCTGAGTGTACTTTTGCTTCATTTCTTCATCGGCATTATCCGGGTGGACGCTAGGAGGGGTAACCCGAGCAAAGTCACCGGCATAAGAGATGTGAGATACATTATGCTTTTTAACATAGCCCTTTGGTGGCGGTGGAGACCAGTTCCTTATCTCTGTCTCAGGCTTTTTCTGGCTGACCACAGCCTCTTTCCTTTCGCACTTTTGCGACACCTCGGTGTAGTAGGATGCATCGAGCATATGGCACTCGAACACTTCGAAGGGATGCAGATCCGCAAACACCCTTTCTTCTTTTCCTTCATGGCAGTATTTAATGCACTGATGTAGCGTGGATGGCACTATTTGATATTCATGCAGCCACGGTCTCCCCAGCAGGGCCTTATACGTGGTGTTGGAGTCGATCACATAGAATCGTACCACTGTAGTGAGGTCTCCCAATGTGAGGTTGAAATCAGCTACCCCAAGAGGTGTCTCACACTTTTGGTTGAATCCTGCAATCTTCATGTCTCTGACCTTGGTGAGCTGCAGATCAAAGTAATATTTCTGATAGATGCGGTATGGGAGAATGTTCACAGCAGCCCCGGGATCTATCAGTATTCTGCTTATCGGCTGACAGTTCAGGGAACCCCTCATATACAGCGGTCTGTTATGGCCGAATTTGGGATTAGCATATCATCCTCTGTGAATGTGACTGATGGACCAGAATTCACTTCTGTCAAGAGTGCTTCATACTGTGCCGGCGACTGCAAGGCATCAATAATGGCTTGGCGAGCCTCTTCACTCAGAGAGAGGATTTCCCAGATGGAGAACCTGGTAGGGAGCTTCTTCAGCATTTTGATGATCCGGCTGCCCACCCGGACGTTAGACAGTCTCATCTCCTCCACCCAACGGGGTCTTGGAGGTTCATGTGGTGCCTGTGGCCTTTGCTGCCCAGTGCCGATTTTACCCTCTTGATCGGTTTCCCGGGAGGCTTCTTCTGTAGTAACAACCCCTGTTTCTGCTAGAGGGTTACTTCCTTTATTTTCTTCATGCTGCTTCTGCTTCCTAACTGCAGTCTGCTGGCATTTATTGTTTTTAGCTGGAGTCGTGTGAGCCAGCTGTTCATTTTCCAAACTGGACAAGAATTCCATGAATGAAGGAGCCTCTTCTTTTTCTTGGTACAAGCTGGCAGGGGGAGGAACCTGGACACCTCGTACCTCTGGCTCGGGGATCTGATAGGGTTGCTCCCCTCTGAATATAATATTATGATTAGCTGGTGGCGGGCGCCCCCATCTTTTCCCAGAACGTGTTGCATGGGCTGAGGTAGAGGCCTCAGCATGGTTGGCTTCTAGCGGGGCATTTGATGCTTCATCCTCATCATTCTCCCCGGGCAAGGAAAAGAGTACCGACAGGGTATTGCATTGTACTGTCGTGACTTTCTTTCCCCTTTTGGACTTGGGCCGTCTCTTCTTCTTCTGGGAATTTGGCTTTGCTGGCTCCTGCCCCCAGAAGGGCTCATTTTCAGCTTTTTCTTATTCTGCCTCTGGTTGCTCTTTCATTTTCAATTCTTCGAGCTGCTCCCAGAGTATACAGTCTTTTATCAGCAGGGTTTTGGGCTTTTTCTTCTCATATTCATCGAGCTCATTGATATACTGCTGTAGACGCCTGGCTGCAGGACTTACTTCTTTATGTGCAGGTAGGGGAGTTTGTCTCCTCCGGTTGTGAGTAGGGATCCAGATGACTGGCCCGGTCTCAGCTGTACGCCATACTGGCCTTACTAGAGGCGGCTCAGGCCTTGGGGTGACACCCCGGATAGTTGCCCCACTGGTGCTGGCTGCAAGAGTCTTTTTCCTGTTCTTTATGGGCTTCGTCTGCCATCCTTCCTGATCTTTCAGTGGGGTGAGGAGGCAAGCTTCATAAGTATGCCTGGTACATTCTTCAACGGCTTCCTCAGGCAGCTGCTGATAGATTGAAATCACATTGGCGGCCATCCTCTAGGGCGGAGGCTCATGCGGATGAGGTGGCTTCACCTGGTAATCACCCAACTGTAGCTCACCCTTTTTGACCATTCCTTCCATAATATCCTTGAAGACATAACAATCTTCAATTGCGTGCCCCAGCGCACGGTGAAATGGACAGAATAGCGGATCATCTTTCTTTGTTGCATCCGCAGGTCTCTTCGATTCAGGCAACGTTACCTTGTTGAACTTATATGCCCAGTTAAATAGTGCTGATGTCTTATCTTTGGGAAAAGAGTAAGCCCTTCTCATTCTTTCTCTCAGAGAGACCTTATCTTTTCTTTCTGTTGCACCCTCAGGCGGGGGAGCTTCATCTGCCTCCTTTTTCCCTTTCTGTTGCTCGAAGGTTCTAAAATCGACGGCGTTAGCCTCAGTATGTGATGGTCATCGATCATTGGTTTTACCCTTCGACATAGTGGGAGTATTGGCGGTCGGACGTTTGGACAAGAACGTCTCGACTTCCGCCACTATATTGTTCAGCCGGTCAAATGTTCTGACATCTGCACCGATCATCTTTTCTAGCACCTCTCTCTTGAGGCTCTGTTTACATATCTGCACTGCATCTTCCTGATGAGGAGGTCTTCGGCATCTCATGGCTAAGTTTCTCCACCTTTTGATGTAATCCAGTGCTGTTTCATCCTGCCTTTGCTTGGTTGCATATAGTTCCGCTATTGTAATTTCTCTTTCCGTGACATGAAATCTGTCGCGGAACTTTCTTTGCATATCAGGCCAATCAATCACTGATCCAGCGAGCAGGCTTGAATACCATTCAAAGGCTATCCAGTGAGGGATGAGCCAAAGAACTTAAGCAGATAGGCTTCATCAGCTGCCAGGTCGCCCATAATTGTGGTATAGTAAGCAATGTGCTCCCTGGGAGAGCCCTGGCCGTTGAATTTCTCAAATTTCGGCGGCTTACTGACGCCTGGGGGTAGTCTTTTAGCAGCATACTGGGGAGGATACGGTACTTTGTACACATCATAGGTACTTACACCGTCACCAGTCTTCTCAGACAGCTTCATCTCCACAATTCTTTCAATCATCAGCTTGTGGGCTAGGGCTGGATCTATCTCTTCTGGGAAGAAGTGAGCTTGTTGTTGGCTGTAGGGAGTCGTCATCACAGTCGCGCGCAAGGTGGGCGCGGCGGGCTGCATCTGAGATGCAGAGGGCTGAGCTACTGCTTGCTGCAGAACAGGCTGGCTTTTGCCCTTATCAGCTGGAAGGGGATTAGTTGGGACAACCATTTCTGCTGAGCTGGAAGTCTGCCCCACAGGTTCGGCTTGCTTGGAGATCGGTGTGGCTTCATGCCTCTCATTTAGCTGTCTTCTGAGAGCACTGATCTCCTGTTGATATCTTCTAAACATCATCTGGATCATGGGATCCAGAGTCGATGGGATCTGTATATCTTCTGAAGTCCCTTCAGCATCATCAACGAAGGGATTGTCTCCTTCTTCTGCTGTCACCACATTGACTGTCATGGTGGTGATCTTGCGGGTTTCATCATCATTCTTTATCTTATCTTTTGCAGCCTGACCTCTTCTTGTGACGGGGCCTGGTCTGGTAGCCAGCCTGAGCAGTTCATCTGGCTGAGTTGGTAGCATATCCTGTCCCCTGGCGATTCCAGCCATGTTACAGGCGAAGATTTGCATTCTTCCCTTCTGCTTGCAAACTTTTCTTTTTGCCTGGTCAGGGTATTTGAGTCGGTCGAAGACCGATACTCTTTCTTCAGCTTCCTCCCTATACAGGTCTTCTTTATCATATCCGGCCTTACGGCCTTCTTCATAATCATTTGAATCGGAGGAGGAGACTCCGAGCATCACTTCTTGAAGGGCTTCTCCTTCTTCTTCATCCACGGTGCCCAGAGCACGGGATAATCTTTGCTGACCGAGGGCAGAGTTCCCCAGGTAATGGAAGTAGTCTTGGACCACTTGTTTCATCTCCTCTGGATCGTGCCTTCGCGGCTCTGGTCGGAGTATCAATCTTTCCTGGCTTTTCTGCTGATGAGCCAGTCTTGTCATATGAGCATTCAAATGCTCGGCTTTGGAATATCTGAATATATCAGCCTGTCTGGCACAGGCTCTCGGTCTTCTTGGAATGGCAACCGTGACTGGTTCACTCATTCCCATATTGCCATCTTGGCAACAGTTGGCAGTGTCGGCATAATTCCTCCCTTCCCATCTTCTGCCTTTGGCCCTGGGATGGGTGACAGTAAGGTCTTCATTCTTTTCATATCTTCTGCCCCTCATCACGGGGCGAGTAGTAATCAGATTTCTTCCTTCATCATTTTTTTCATCTCTCCTCCCCAGAGCTTTGGGGTAAGCAGCAACATCATCTCTTCTGTAGTTTCTTTCTTCTCTTCTGCTTCCTGCCCTGAAGCGGGCAACAGCATCCTCAGTAGCCTTCTTCTCATATCGAGCTGGGGCCCAGCTCTGAATCTTCTTTGGTCGCCAGACCTGTTTATATTTTGCTGGCTTGGGCGCCAGCGGCTTCCTTTCATCAGCTTCCCAGTTGGCCCTCCTAGCGGCCAGAACGCGGAACCTGTTGTCGGTCTGGACAGTCGGGACAATCCTGTCCGGCCGGACTTCTCTGGGGCGACCGTTGAGGTTCACCCTAACATCTCCCATCATCATTGTCTTCCCAGAATTGGAAAGACGACGCTCAGCAGCAGCATACCGGCTTCTCCGGTTATTTCTCTTTCCCCTCTGGGCAGCAGCGGGAACCGTGTCCCTCCTTTGAACTTGGTGTACATAGCAGGCGATGGCCGTCGAGGTCGTCTTCTCCGGTAAGCCAGCCTTCTTACCAGCAGTCTTCATAGGGGCACCTGCAGCGGTGCCTTGCTCGTCATTGTTGACCTGCAGAAGGTCGGTGAAGACGAGTCCCAGACAGTTGGGCAGCCCGACAGCAGGGGGCATTGCTCCGAATGACAGGGGTACCGCCAGGTAACCCTCTCGCACATGCATATCGATTGGTTGTTGGCCGAAGCGTACAGACATAAGTGCAGTAGTCATTGTAGCTTCCTGAGAATAAGGAAAGGGCACAGGATCAGAAATTTGAGGGGGGCTCGCTGGGCCTCCTATTTTGGCGTAGAGATGAAGGGAGACTAGGTCCCACCGGGGGTGCCAGCTTGTGGGGATGGGTCTATCTGTATTTATTTTATTTGACTTATTTATTTGTTTTGTTTATTAGGCGTGCCAGTCACGTGTGTGACAATTTCATTGTGCGCTCGATCTGACTTGGTCAGTCGATTGTGAAGTCCGAGTCGGGACCAGAAGTCCGTCATACCATAAAGGCTATGACGTTAATTATGCCCTTCCAAGGAAGGACAACCCTTGATTAAACGCCAAAATAGGAGGCCTCGAGAGGCAATAATAAAAAAAGATATTCTTTTTTATGTGCGCAGTTTGAATTTCATACCAGAGCCAGGAAGGCGGGCAAGATAATAGCATCGATTGTAGAAACAGACGATATCGCTAAATCGACGGCTCGAAAAACAATCAGACTCAGGGGAAAGGTGAAACAGAGGATATCAATCACGGACAGGATGAGCCACGATCATGACAGAGGTTTAAAGCATCGGTTAACATTTCGGCGGCACTTCCCATGGTCTGGATCATGCCCAGAGGGGAAATAGGCTATCACCCACGGAGTGCCGGGGTGAAAGCCGAAAGAAAGAGAGAGGTCGGGCCTCTCCACGTTACACATGTATGCCCTAAGGCAATGTTTGATTCTTCCCTCACAGGAGCTGGTGGCACTCATGCATTGGCATGGCTCACCGGAGCTAAGGGGGAGGCGCGTCGTTGTGACTTCGACACGAATCGATGGAACATAAGGGAGTCTACCTCCCTTTAACTTTATCCTCGGGACACATCTGGTGATCCACGAATATCTCTGTGTAGGTTAGCTCTGGGCATTTGGGCTCACAGGATGGCAACTTAGGCTCTCGGCATGACCACAGATGGGAGGCTAAGGCTCCCGGCGTGAGTGGCAAGAAGGTGGAGGTTCCCGGCGTGGCCGAAGGGAAAAGTCCAGGAAGCTCCCGGCGCCGACTTCCCGGCGCGCTGAAGATTCTCCAAGGGGGTTCTCGGCGTAGGCTAAAAGGGGGAAGAGGAGCTCTCGGCGTGAGGGTTCCCGGCGCGCTCAAGGCCGCGCCGGGAGCTGGTGGCGCCGAGAGGCAGGTGCCGAGAAGGTGGGTGTTTGGGCGCCGTGAGGAGTTCAGGATTTTACGGTACCCTGTTTTTAGGATTTTGAGAGTTTTCTGGGAATTATATAAAGTAGATTGGCTCTGGGGATTAGAGATGGGGTTTAACTGGCTTTAGTTGTATATGCTTCAAAGGGGGCTGAGAGCTGAGAGGGATTGGAGGGGAAGAGCCTCACACAGAGGTCCTTTTCACCATTACCATGCGGAGTCCAGAGGACGGCTTCAGTATTATCTTTCATCGGCCTGGGAGGATTTCAGCAGCACCTCCCCCGTACCTAGCGTATGCCAGGGAGTGATAGACGATCACCCACGGAGTGCCGGGATGAAAGCCAGAATAAGGGGGGTGTGGGACCCCTAGCCCGTGTATGTGATCACAGCACCAACTTAATATCCCTTTGAGGCCATTGAAACTTATGCAGTGGCAGAGTTTCTCTGGCTCGTAAGGTTATGTAGGGGAGTTATCCCCAATGATGTTTATCCCTTAGGTACATATGATGATCTGGGGTATCCTTCGACAGGATGCAAGGCTTGGTTGATCGGGCTTCAAAGGGCATCTGTATGGTTCCTTGGCCTGTAGCAGGAAGGCTTTCATCGGGGTTCAAGGAATAGAGGATTCACAGCGTAAAGAAAGGGTGGCAGGAAGCATAGTTCCCGGCGTAGGTTTCATTGGCCAAAGGGGGGAGCTCTCGGCGCAGGGGTTCTCGGCGCGGTAATGACCGCGCCGGGAACCCGGCGCCGGGAGGCCCCCGGGCCGGGAAGGCTGTATTGTAAGAGGCTTTGTCTGGCTTGCTAAAGGGGCTAAAGCAAGGGGGGATCTCTCGGCGGAGTAGTTCTCGGCGGGGAAATGACCACGCCGGAAAGGGGCTAAAGGGTTTATGGCTTAGTTGCGATACTCTGCTCGGGAGATTTCTGGGATTTCTGGCTCGGATTGAGGCAAGATCTGGGCTGCAGGAGGGGATTACATGGGGGTTAGCATCAGTCGAAGGGCAGATCATCCATTATTGAATCCTCGTGGGACGTATGGCATTTCCTCTACTCACCTGCTGCTCAGACGGTCAAGAGATTGATGTCTCTGACCCCGAACGAGATGGGAGCTCGACAGACATCTATAATATCCGGGAAAATCATGATCCGAGGGGAAGGAAGAGGGGGGACAGAGCCCAATAACCCATTGAACGAGGGTTGAGGTTCCGTCTTCATCCTTCACCAGAGAACAGGCTAGGGAGGGGGCGGTCGAAACATGAATCGGAAAGCTGTAGCATCTGGGCAAACCGATATTCAGAAGAACAACCGATGCAAGAAGGGGAGAAAGACAGCAGACATTCCAATCAATCGAATGCTCAAACGAGCCATGTTGATCCTTCATTTCATTGCATCATCCCAAACCTATACAGATCGTAGAAGGTAAATGAAAGACAGAGATATGGAAATCGAGACCGGAATCCTCCGGCTACATTGATACATCGAGAAAGCCTCGCCAGATTACATC
This sequence comes from Amorphophallus konjac, assembly GCA_022559845.1. Lineage (NCBI taxonomy): Eukaryota > Viridiplantae > Streptophyta > Magnoliopsida > Alismatales > Araceae > Amorphophallus > Amorphophallus konjac. The sequence goes on along the minus strand of CM040121.1, from coordinate 182,248,895 downwards.
AGAAGAAAAGAAAAAAAAGGAAAGCATGGGGGAGGGCGGAGCATTGACTCCTCTCCCTCCCCGGCTACCCACCTGAATCTCCCTTTCTTCTTCTTCTCTCAGCTTCTTCTTTCTTTCCCTCTCGGTCTCTCTTCTGGCTTTTTTCTATCTGGTTTTCGTTTCTACTGTTTCTCCTCCTTCTCCGTCTTCTCCCTCTTCGAAGGGAAGGGGCTTTATAGCCGTCCCTTTTTTGCCTTCTCGGCAGGCACCTCACGGCGCGCCTCAGCTGAGGGCTTCCCGGCGCGCAGGCTCTAGCCTCTTGGTGCAACCATTGGGCTTTGACAAGGTGCCTCCCGGCGCCACTATTACAGGCCCATTTAGGTCTCTCTGACCAGGCCTTTCATAGGCCCCTCACATACATCAGTACCCAAGAGGGTCCCCCGTTGGTAATATATTTTATATTGAGATCATTAGTAGGGTTTTCATCAGTCCGCAGACAGGGGTTTCATCAGTATTGCCATCTGAATGATGACAAAACCGGGCATCATTTTATCGATATCGGCACCTGAATGGTGACGAGATCGGACATCAGCTTTAGTCTGGGAAGACTTCAGTCGGGTGTATAATCTGTGGAGACGATTCTTCTTGTGTTCTGACTTTGCAAAAGCCTTTACAATCTTCATCTGCCGGTACCGGCTTCATCTTTATCTTACATCACATCTGTCAATAAGCCGACATCTGACTTACCATGACATGTCATCTGTGGATTCTTGGATGAGGCAGTAACACAGTTCCTATTAAAGTGTGCTAGGAAGTCTCATTAGTCAAGCGACTACTGCTTTGTTAGTGCTGCCATCTGAGTGACATCGGCACCGGACATCAGCTCGGCCGACAAAGGCTTCAGCCGGGTAAATGGTTGACGAGCTTCATCATTGGTCTTTCACTGTGGGTATGATCTGCTTCCACCCTTGTTCATTTTCAAGGTGTCAACAAGAGGTTATGAAACCTCGTGCTTCTTGTAACACCAATCATATGCAAACCAAGGATCAAGACCATGTAATCGTTGCCATTTACCATCCGAACCATGCAAGTTTAGTTATCATCACGTAATCACACATTAAGTTTAGTTATCATCAAAACCATAACTTAACAATCACAATAATCATCAAAACCATAACTCAACAATCTCCCCCTTAATGGATGGCTTCTGGGGTATAACCAGATCCGCCTAGCAGAGGAAGACTGGGAGAAAACATCTTTCACCACTCAGTGGGGGACCTACTGCTATGTCGTCATGCCCTTCAGTCTTAAGAATGCGGGAGCGACCTATCAAAAGGCGATGATGGCTATCTTCTATGACATGATGCATACTTATATGGAAGTTTATGTGGATGATATTCTGGTCAAGTCCAGAACCAAGAGTGGCCACGCAGAGATCCTCCGTGCAGTTCTCCAACGGTCACGGGAGCACCAACTTAAAATGAACCCCAAGAAATGTGTATTCGGGGTCTCTTCAAGGAAGCTTCTAGGATTCATTATCAGCAAGAGAGGAATTGAGATCGACCCTAACAAAGCTAAGGCAATTGCCGAGATGCCTCCTCCTAAGAACATCAAAGAAGTCCGTGGTTTGATCGGGTGTTTGCAATTCATCAGGAGATTTATATCTCATCACTCTCAGCGATGCAAGCCCTTCTACGATATGCTGAAAGGAGAGGCTAGATTTGATTGGAATGACAAATGTCAAAAGGCCTTCGATGACCTGAAGAGTTATCTGTTAAATCCTCCCGTCCTGGCACCCCCGGTCCCGGGTCAGCCTTTATTGCTCTATGTTTCCACCACTAATGAATCTGTTGGAGCAGTATTGGCCCAATATGATGATGCTAAAAGAGAACACACATTCTACTATCTGTCCAAACTGTTCAATGAAGCCGAACAGAGGTATACTCCTATGGAGAAAACTTGCGCGGCCGTCGTTTGGGTCACCCAAAAGCTAAAGCACTATTTTCTTGCACATGAAGTCAAGCTCTTGGCGTGAATGGACCCTATCAAGTACTTGCTGGAAAAGCCTGCCCTAACCGATCGTTTGGTGAGATGGCAGAGTTTTCTCAATCAATTCGATATCACCTACGTCAATCAGAAGGCGGTAAAGGGGCACGCCATTGCCGAGCACATCGCCCATCATCCACTCCCTACATTCTCCCCTGTCGATGAGAGTTTCCCGGACGAAGAGTTAGGAGCCATTATAGATGGTGAGCCTTCGTGGATTCTCTACTTCGATGGTGCATTCAACTCCAAGGGCTGTGGAGTTGGAGCCGTACTCCAGTCCCCGGAAGGTGTCATTATTCCCCTTGCTTGTCAGTTAACTTTCCATGCCACAAATAATGTGGCTGAATATGAGGCACTCCTCATGGGCTTAAAGGTGGTACTAGCACTCGGAGTTAAGGAGCTCCGGATCATTAGAGATTCTTAGCTCATACTCTGGCAATCCCTCAGCAAGTACCAAACCCGGGACCTGAAACTGAAGCCCTACCAAGACCTGGTTGGCAGGGTAATCCGGCGATTTAGGAAGCTCACCCTAGTACACACCCCTAGAGCTCAAAACATTCTAGCCGATGCTCTGGCATCTCTGGCATCTTCTCTTCCAATCCCTGGCGAAAGGCCATCATCCTCGGTCATCGTGCAAAGAATGCACACCCCTTCACATTCTGATCCCTGGTTCCAGCAATTCTCTGAGCCCTCTTCTCAGATCCACGTCATCTCCCATGAGCCTGAGATCGACCTAGAAGACAGCAACCCCTGGTTCTTCAATATTGAAAACTATCTCAGGGATCGTTCCTTCTCCAATTATGCCACTGCTGCCGATCGATGTGCCATTCGCCAAGCTACGGAGCGTTTTACCATTATAGGTGGTCTCTTGTATCACAAATCTCTCAACGGAGTTTACCTCCGCTGCCTCGACGAGACCGAACCTCGAGCTGTTGTCGAAGCTGCACATTCCAGCGAATGCGGTTGCCATGTGAATGTTCGCATGCTTGCTTAGAAACTCCTTCGTCAATACTATTGGCCTACCATGAACGAGGACTGTGCCCACTTTGTCCGCCATTGCGCTAAATGTCAACTCCACGTGGACAAGGTCCACGATCCTTCATCCTCACTTCATCCTCTTATAGCTCCCTGGCCTTTCGCCATGTGGGCATTTGACGTAATTGGTCCCTTGGAGGATAGAACCGGAGAAATCCGAAGAAAGTCCTTCATCCTCACCGCTACGGAATATTTCACGAAATGGGCAGAAGCTGAGGCGTTCACGAAAGTCAAAGCAGCAACGGTGGTCAAGTTCATCAAATGCAACATCCTTGCAAGGTTCGGCGTTCCCCGTAACATCGTCACCGACAACGGACCACAATTCACATCCCAGGAGCTCCGTGATATGTGTGGTAAATATGGCATCAATTTGCATCATTCATCTCCATACTACCCACAAGGAAACGGACAAGCTGAAGCTATAAATAAAACTCTCATTAGAATCATCAAGAAAACTTGCAAATCTCACCACTATTTAGACTGGCCAGATTACCTCATCGAGGCCCTCTGGGCTTACCACACTTCCGTCCAAATTCCCACGGGTCAAACCCCGTACGCACTTACTTTTGGGACAGATGCAGTACTCCCATATGAAATATTCGTTCCTTCACTAAGAGTGCAGCTGGACTCCGAGCTCCATCCCGAGCAACGGCGAGAAAACTTATTAGCCCAGCTGGAACTCTTAGATGAGAAACGGATGATCGCAGCCGATCACGCGCAAGTATATTGCAAGAGAATTGCACGTCACTATGCCAAGAAAGTTCTAGAGAGAAAATTCGGGGTAGGTGAATTGGTTTTGAAAAGGAAAATCACTAAAACCACCGGTTTAAAAGCAAAATTTCAAGAAAACTGGGAAGGCCCTTTTGTTATCAAAGAAGTCTACTTGGGTAATGCCTACAAATTGGTAGACTCCGAAGGCGTGGAGCTAACATATCCATGGAATGGGGTATATCTCAAGAAATTTTATTCATGAGACCTTGTACATAACTATTCCCAAAAACAAAAAAAATTCAAAAATCTCAAAACAAACAAAAAAAGGGAAGAAAATCAAAATCAACGCATGGTGATTGCCACGTAGTCCAAACTCATTTGCATCAACCCTTCATGCTAGATAGGGACCGTCAAGATGTGGTAGGTATCGGGTCTTGGTCCGCCAGAACCGTGGAGATTCCTGTCCAGCCACGTCGGCCTATGTTTATGAGAAGAAAAAACAACTTGCACACACTCACGTGTTTGTCAAAATGGGTAGCATCACCTTTGATGAGGCCTCACCCGAAGGTCTCCAGCTAAGCGGCACTCTTTTGTTCCTCTTCTCTTCGACCAAAATGAGACAGTCGGTGCCCTTAAAACGCTGAGCATGTGAAAGCCGAAGTACAAGATCCTTGAGGCGAGAGTAGGATTCATCCCCTCGAGCCAGGGTCAGAGCACGAGAAGAGGGCAGTGTCCCCGTAGACATAAAAAGGGGGAATTTCAAAGCAAAATGACGATATTCTTCTCCCAAAAAAATGAAAAAGAAAAAGAAAAGAAAAATTATGTATATGTGACAAAGTCACATGAAAAAGCCTGGTCGTGACCGTGCCTTACCCTAGCAGATGAAACCCCTCCCAATCAAAGAATCAAATCAAAATCTTCATAGCAGGGGCATCTAACGTCATAATGCTCAGGGTGTGGTCCGAAGTTGCCAAAAGGCGAAAGTTGAGTAGGCCCTCACCTAGCTCGCCGGGTTAACGACTTTGCCTGGTACTCTCATGAGGTTTACCCCTTACATTCTTCCTTCTCCCTTCAAAAGACGTAAAGCTTGATGGAGGTCCTGAGGGATGAATCCCGTCTGGGTTGCAACCTTATTTAACAAAACACACTTATGGTTGTTCACTTCTAAACAACAGAAGCCATTGCTGTGAAGGGGTCTCTGTGTTTCTGGCTGGTCAAGACCCCTATTTACCGCCCTTAACGCTTTTCTTATGTTACCTCAGGCTTAGGTCAATGCAAGCGCATCACCTATAGGTGCGACAGTGTCTGATTCCGGGTCAGCATCGCGCAGTTGACCGTTAGGGTTCCAAGGTGTTCCATCATATACAATCTAGAGTTGTGAGGAAATAGACCCAGGTCGGGCAAATCATTTACCTCGAACGCTTTTTGGGTGTATCCCTGTGGTCAGAAGCAACTGGGAGCCTAAGCTTAGCATGATGGTATTGTCATCAGGATAACACTTAACCGGCGGGACCATCATTCGAGGAGTTTAGAGGCCCAAATCAACCTAGATGTGTGCTCAGGATACCTGGGAGGTAATTTAGAAAACCCCCGTCTTCATGTAGGTTAAGTGCCACATGGGTGGTCACCAGGCGTTCCAAAAAAAATGTATAACATTCAGATAAAACAACAAAATAACAAAAAAATCCAATATATTCAAATCCCAAAAAAAAATCTAAAAATTCATAACTCAAAAAAATAATACATATAAGTACAAAGCACAAAATTTTTTTCCCAAAAGTTCCAAAATCCAAAAATATGTTTTGCATCCGCATGAGCATTGCATGATCATATTTCCCTTTTTCTTACATTTTGCCTGCTTGCATGCGCATATCACGTTTCCTTTTTTCCTAAATCTTGTTAATAAGATTTAGCCCTCTGACCCTGCATCGAGAAAGGTATTATCTACTTTTGGCAGGGGGCTAAAAACTTACTACACTAACCTTTTCCCTTTAGTGTGGTTGAAACAGGTCAGAAGGGAAGACAACGTCAGGTCGAATCAAGACAAGTACACTAAAGAAAGCTCATTTCACTGCCAAACATATCCATTACATTCCATTAATACAACATCCTAAAGGCATACCCCCAGTGTACAAAAGGGGAAGCTGCTACTCAGCTGCGCATAGATCTCTCTCTCTATCTCCTCCTAATCTGTGCCAGTGCGAGGTCGACTCCGCCGACTGTCAGCCTCGTCTACGCCTCCTGTGTCTCGCAGTCGTTGGGGCCGCGAAGCTCTCGAACCTAACGCGGCTGGCTGGACTGCTCCCTGTCCCGCAGGAGACTGCATCATACCCATGAGATCATCCATGGTGAAATTCACATCTCCCAAGGACATGAGTGACTCGGAAGGAGTCGCGGGCCTAGCTCCCTCTCCTAGGGCACCCCTGCCCTGGTACCTCTGTAGTACCCATCATCGTAAGGCCTCCAGCTGATCCAGAGCTCGCTGCTCCGGAACCGCCATCGCCATCTCTCGAGCACGCACCTCAGCCTCTCTTTTTTTCGCCTCGGCTAGGCGACCCTCGATCCTCTCGATGGAACTCAGCTCTCCTAGGCGTCGGGTCAACTCCTCTATCCGTGCACTTTGCTCTTGCTGAATGGCCAGGCCGGCCGCCATCTCCTTCCTCTACAGAAAATGAATAGTCATGTAAAGAACAGGCAAAGATGATAAAGAAGAGAACTACTTTCAACTTGAGTGATAGGTTCTTACCACCTTGGCCAGCTCGGCCTCTCGCTCCTCGGCTCGCTCAATAGCCCCAGCTAGGCAATTCTCCAGCTACTCTAGGGCACCGGCTCGAGATGAAGGGCCAGCCTCCCCTCCTGCTCTCACCTGCACGTAGGCCAATTCTCCTCGCTGGCACGGCAAGGGGCAAGTGGTTAGTTAAACACAATAAAATCCAAATTCCAAATCAATCAATTTGTTTTGACTTACCATCTCTAAGATCTCATGTCACAAGTTCACTATCGTCTGATTGAGGACACTTATCCGACCCTTGAGTATCTTCACAGTCTCAGTCTCTGACATCTGCACACCATATCCTTAAGCTCGCTTAGCACTCTGCTTAAAACAAGAAACATCAATTGAGAGCTAAAAGAGCTACTCACCTCTCGGGTGTCGAGACGAAGCCGTCTGGCATACCGGTCATGATAATCTACCAAGTAAATTTCGCTACTCCTCACGGTCCGGTCATGCTCCAGTGAGGGCCCATCCTGTAGTGCCTCTGCCTCTCTGTGGTAGCGGGAGGCCCAATCCTGATCGCTCGCCGAAGTCCGGCGACGTCCCCGGTCCGATTCATGCTCAGCTAGAATCGCCACTAGCGGTTGGTCCCATCCCAGGGTCCTCTGCACTAGGCGAAGGAAGAGCGGCTCCCTCAAGTTCACGCAGAATAGCACTGTATCCCTGCAGAACAAAGCTCGCCCCTCCCTCACCCAAGGCGGAGTAGTGATGTCCTCTGTCGTGTAAGGGGTCCAAATCACCTGCCACACATCAAAAAAAATGAACATCTTGCTAAGTGGATACACAACAAATGCTAAAACAAATCACACAACTCTTTTCCAAAACACTCACCCGATGGGGAGGGTACTCATCTAGTGCTGTCCTGAGGTCGGAGAGTCTAGTGGCCACTAAGCGCCGATCTCGGACCATCTCCCATCTAGCCATCAAGAGAACCACCTGCATTAGGGCTCACGGGATCTTGCCGCGACCTAGAGGGAACCGAGTGTACCCCCAAATCTGAAATCACAAAAGAACAATCAACCAATTGAATTCAGAATCAACATGCCTAGAAGGGGTAGAGTTATACCTGTAGGAAGGGCGTGAAACCTCCCAGGTTCCTTGAACCTGGGCGTACTGGATCTAAGTGGGAAAAGAGATGCGCCAGCATCACTCTCCCCCACGCAAGCTGAGGTCCCTGTTCTAGATCCCGTACCAGTAAGAGATACTTTAGATTCACCTTATTTGATGCGGTAGCAAACATCAGTCTCCCGAAGAAGTACAAGAAGAAAAGTCACAACTCCTGCTGCTCGCTCCTCCCCTCTGATCTGAGTCTCTGCCTCACTCGCCCTAAGTACGCATCCAAGTCCTCTAGTGGCCCGCGTGTCATCTTCGTGAGCCCCATCGCAGCACTGATCTTCCTAGGTGGAAGACTAGTCACTGGTCTCTTCGATCGAGCTAGCTGTGGCCCGAGCAAGTCCTCTATCTCGTCATGATAATCTCTCAGCTCACGGCAGAGCACCGGGGCCCCCGCCACTGGAAACCCCGTCAAGAAAGCCACATCCTCAAGCGTGGGGATCATGTGACCCCACGGCATCACAAACGCTCTGCAGCTGTCCATCCATCTCTCTCGTATTGCCGACAGGAAGGTGGCATCCACCTAGAAGGGCCGGATCCCGAAGAACGGGCCAAAGCCCATTCTATCAACCCTCTCTCATTGCCCAAGAGGAAGGGCATGGTACCAAGCCCATACCAAGTCCCATGTGACTCGAGCTCGTATCCTCCTTTGACCCTGCACACATTAAAAAGAAGAAACACAAACAAATCATTAGATCTTCCAAGTCATTTCGCTATTTTTTCCACATTTTTTTCACTTCCACAAGCCCTGGGAGCAGGGCGACCAAAGTGTTGGTCGCCTATGCCTCTGGGCAGCCAAACCCCAGGCCGCCCTCACCCCAGCAGTGGGCGACCAGCGACCTCGCCGCCCAGGCCTGTGGGCGACCAGGACCCTGGCCACCCACTGTTTTCCCCCCTCCAAGCTTTCCTCCGACATCCATCTCCCCATTAAATACATAAACACAAGAAGATCTAATGAATGACAAGTGAGGGCACGAAGCTTACCTTCCCGGGCTGCCCTACCTTCTCTTGATCGGCCTCGCCATTATCCAAACCCTCGCCATCATCATCATCTTCATCGTCACCTTTGGCCTGTCCCTCGTCGGGGATGGCTTCCTCTCCATCACTCGCATCACCTCCATCCTCCTCCAAGTCTGCAGAGACTGTGGCCGAAGAAGATGGGCTCCTCGTAGCTTCAATCTCCTCTTCCTCCCCACTAGAAGAAGAAGGATCGGGCATAATTTCATAACGAGCTCTTCTACTCCTCCCCATCACTCAAATTAGAAGATCTAAGTGGCTAGAATCTCACTCAAGCAAGGATCCTACACTCCAAGTTCTCTAGCTCTCAAGACGTCCACAACAATGGTAGCCCAAATGAAGGGGGCGGCCAACTCTTTTTAACCAACCCTCAAAGTAGAGGGCGGCCAAGGTCCTGGCCGCCCAGCCTTTAGTGAAGGCGACCAAGACCCTGGCCGCCCTCCTCCCTGTTCAGCCAAAAAAATATATAAAAATTGGAAAACCAACAAAAATTCATGCAAATCCGATTACAAATCCATCCACACAACTATATTTCATCCATCTAGTTCCATAACCATTCATTCAATCATTTTCCTTAAAGAAAAGAGCAAAAATACAACAAAAATAGTTCGTTTGTTTTGACATAACCATAAGGAAGAAAAATGCTGAACAAGATCTAATCAGGCCCGCCTCCTCATGTAGAATTCATTCACCGTTGGACTGAAGCTTTGGAGGTAGCTCACGTAGCGCCTCAAGTCATCTTTGCCCTCTTCCACATTCACCATGGTAGGATGGCGCCTCCACACCTTCCTGATCTTGCCTAGTCGTTGTCGATCCGCGTCAGTCCCCAGAAGGTGTTTGGCAATCAATCCTCCTCTTGAAGCTGCCCATGGGATCCGTCTGGGTAACCCCACCTGGCGATGGCAGCGGTGCCCTTGGTACAACACCAAGTCCTCGGCCCCCACAAGCCATAACTCCTGCTCGGATGATCCACGCACTTTGAATTTCTCATGTCGATACATCATCGGCACAAACACAAAATCATCCTCAGATAGGAAATTCTGGTAGTCATGCCAGTCATCTCTGGTCTTCAGTAGTGCTGTCCTGCATATCACTTGATCCTCAGGACCAAAGATGGCCCTCACAGGGTAGATGGCGCTCTTCTCAAAGATCCTAGAGGTAGTGGTCGCCTCGCTGTCAAAATCGAAACTCAAGTGGATTTCCATCCATAGCTGTAGAAGGTATAAACTCCCCATGGCGCTGCCACCTAGGCTCATCTGAGTCAGCCCGCAGTAGATGTGAGCCAGCACGGCTTGAGAAAGAGAATGTCCCGTACACAAGAGAGTCAAGGGCCCTACATACTCTCGCCTCAGCACGTCACCAGACGTTGGAAAGAGTAGTGCCCCGCCTAAGCACAACGTCACGCCTCGCATCAGTCGATCGGCACTCACTTCTTTATCCTTCACATGGCTCACAAGCCATCCTGCTAAGCGGTCAATTAAGATCCCTCGTTGGTCCGTCATCTGACGAATCTCGTGCTTGTCTCTTACAATTTCTGCCAGGATCTCATCCCAGGGAGGAAGGTCGATCAACTCGCCCGCCTCCAAATCCCCCCACTGGAAGATGAAATCTAGTTCTTCTATCAACACCGAGGCTTCGAACTCAGGGAAGACAAAGGTGTGCGTATCTGGATGCCACATCTCGATCAATGCCACCAATGATTCCCAGTTCCACCGCATACTATTGAAATGCTTCGCCATGATGACTAACCGGATCAGGTGCCACTGATGCATGAATACCCTCATGGCGGGAGTAATCACATCCATCAAATCTTGAAGCCAGCCGTAACGACAGGCATGCCGTGCCCCAGGAAAAGCAGGCACAGGCTGCATCATTTAAGATAAAGAGAAGAAGAGATCAAGCAATAAACATGCTAAACCCTATCAAGAAAACCCAAAACAAAAATTAAACAGTTTTGTTCACAAACCATACCTTGCCCTGCTTCACGAGATGGCTTAGGTGGCCAGGCATGTCAGAGAGAATGCCAAGCTCGCGATCTCTTGAAGGGGTGGAAGAAGACACCATTTGTCTATTCCTCCTTTGGAACCATTCCTTTGCTTCAATCCTTCGATCAACTACGGAGTAAACCATGCCCCGTGGTCCCTTATAGGTTAAGAGTCCCCCCTGGCTCGAACTCCCACGGTTTGGGATAAGACTAGGGAGGGCGGCCAAACTGGTGGCCGCCCACCCCAGGGAGGGCGACCACAAGTCTGGCCACCTAGCCCCTCAGGTAGCCAATCGGTTAGCCGCCTTGTTCTCTTCTCTGTGAAGCTATGCTCAATCGATTATACATGGTTTGTTGTGATAGTTTAATAGTTCATTAAATGAAATGTGTTTACTATTCTATTCCTATTTTTTCATTGATGAACTTTACTGACGTGTGCTAATGCAGCTGCAGGTCTCCACATCCATGGGACCAAAAGGTGACAAGGCCGTGTTACCTTGCATCTTAGGTAGAACACCGGAGGCTAATAGCTTCGGGCGTATAAACTCCAAGTTCCTCTCTAAAAAAACCGTGAAGAGTTTATACTCCCTAATCTATTCGATGGCCGCCTGCTGCCTAACACGGGATGACGGACTTCCCGAATTCTCGACTATGCTTAACTACAATGTGGAACGATGGACCCCCCTGGGATCCGGACCACGTCTGTCACCAAGCATAGGATGACAAACTTCTTGAACTCTTGACCGATTCGTTCGGAGGCAGGCAAATAAATCCTCCGGCTTTGCATTAGCTAGGTTTTTTTCATTTTAAAGCCAGCATGCATCATATAGGTCTTTTTAGCCCCATTTGACAGAAAAATCAAAAAAAGATATATGCGAAAACAAAAAAAGTTCATGCATCTCATCTGGAAGCCGTGATGCAGAAGCAGGGATGGCCACGTTGATCTGACCAACCCATGGTCCTCTGGTCCCCGCATCTGGTTCTTTGAGTCCCACGATTTTTGCTGAAATTCGCGCGAATGAGTCTATGTGATTCCACTCCAATTTGACCAGCAAAAAATATGTTTTATGCAATACCATTTTGAGTACCTCGCGATTCAATGAGTCATTGTATTCCCTTATCCTGATACCTTTTTTACTTGACTTTGCTTAGGTCTTGTATCTCCTTGAGCACTGGATGCGAACATCCCCTCAAGTCCCGCATAGCGCCATGCTAGGGGGCCCCACGTGGCTGCAGATACAAGTCCTCTTTTGACTATCCTTCTTTACCTTTGCCAATGACTTATTTGATTACTTGGTGCTCACGCGACCCTGCGTGAAGCTTGTTTTCCGCTTAAGAATATCTTTGAGCGTGTTGCCCTCATTAGGCTTGTTTCTTTATCGAAACACCCATTTATCAGTCCGCCTGGCTCCCTTGCAAAACGGGTGTTCCGGAGGGACATTTGTAGACGCCTAATTTCAGACATCCCGCGGATCCCCAATGGGCTCTTGTGTGAATGACGCTTGATTGTTGTACTCATTTTTTACCAGTGTTTGAGTTTTAAAGCCCAACCCATAGCCTCTTGGCTATTGGGCCTCGTCCATTAAGGGGCCCAACACCACAGGTCTGGACGGCCAAGGTCCTGGCCGCCCCCAGTCCTGGGCGACCAGGGCGATGGTCGCCCTCCCCAGGAAGGTGGCCAGAGTGCTGGCCGCCCTCCTCCTCAAGATGGCCAACCGTTTGGCCGCCTTCCCCCTATTTACTTGGTCAGAGAATGTGGCCCAGCACGTGGCCACATCCTCTCCCTCGTTCTGCATGATCTCCACCCACGTTTTGTAACTCCCGACTTGTCAAACCAAAACTCATGTCAATTCCGGTACGAGAGAGGAGTTTTTTGGGGGGAGAGGGACTTTTTCTTGGAAAAGAGGAGAGGAGATCCGGAGTGGAGTTCGAAGGTTGGCACGGAGGAGAACGGAGAACTCACGGAACTTCATCCCAGAGGCTACTCCTTCTTCCTTCAACCTGGTTTGGACTTCTCAAATTCCTATTCTCTGCTTCCTACTTGCATTTCGACTTCCAGGTAAGTATAGCACTGCATGTAGTGTTCTCCTAGATCCAACGTAAGAGGTTTTCTTCCTAAAAAACAAAGGGGAGGTGGATAGTCGAAAGTCTCGGCCATCCTTCCTTCCCACCCCCCAGGTACTTAGCCACCATTTTCTCGCATTTTTTCCATTTGTTAGATCACATACTACACTACAAGTTTCACTAATGGTTCTCTTTCTTGTGTTTTTTTGAGCTACGTTGCAGGACTTCAGCACAAGGGATGAGCAGGGCTCCTTGCCCTTGGCCGGCCGAGGACGAGGAAGAGGAAACCCACGTCTCTTCATCTTGAACATCTCCCCGCGATCAACATCCTACGAGGTTCAGGTAAAACGACCTCTGGCGATCACGTTCTAATCTTTTTGTTCCTCTGTAGGTACCCTCGCACTGAGACTTCTCATCTTAACACATATATTCGCAAGAGGGAGGGAGGCACAATTCATCCTCCATTCCCGACATCTCCGGGCACCTACATTACTCTCGGCTTTCGACTGAGGGCATCGACTATAGAATTACCCTTACCAGGATGGTATTGTATAGTGAAGTCGAAATCCTTGAGATATTCAAGCCATCGCCTTTGCCGCATGTTTAGATCCTTTGGGGAGAATAAACACTTGAGGTTCTAGTGATCGGAGTATACAGTGAATTGTTCTCCATAGAGATAGTGCCTCCAGATCTTTAAGGCAAAAACCACTGCGGCTAGCTCTAAATCATGAACCGGGTAGTTCTCTTTATGCTTCTTCAGTTGCCGTGAAGAGTATGCAATGACTCTCCCATTTTGCATTAGTACACACCCGAGGCCAATACCAGAAGCATCGGTATATACCTCATACTTCTCTCCTTCGATTGGCAATGATAATACTGGGACAGTAGTCAAGAGATCTTTCAAAGCTTGGAAGCTCTTCTCACAGCCTTCATTCCACTCATAAGGTATTTCCTTGCGAGTCAATCGGGTGAGAGGAACAATAATTCTTGAGAAATCCTTGATGAAATGCCGGTAATAACCAGCTAGCCCCAAGAAACTTTGAATCTCCGTTGTATTTGTTGGTCGCTCCCAATTCTTCATGGCTTCGACCTTGGATGGCTCCACGGAAATTCCGTTCTTCGAAATGATATGGCCCAAGAAGGATACTTCCTCGAGCCAAAACTTGCACTTGCTGAATTTGGCATATAACTTGTATTCCCTCAATATTTACAATGCTTGCTTGAGATGTTCTTCATGGTCTTCTTCAGACTTTGAATAATTCAAAATATCATCGATAAAGATCACAATGAATTGGTCTAAGTGAGGCCTTAATATGCTGTTCATTAACTGCGTTAAAGCTGCGGGGGCATTTGTTAGTCCGAAAGGCATAACAGTGAATTCGTAATGCCCATACCTACTTCGGAAGGTAGTTTTATGGATGTCTTCTTCTTGGATCTTCAATTGGTGATAACCAGATCGAAGATCAATCTTTGAGAAATATTTAGCTCCATATATTTGATCGAACAATTCATCGATCCTTGACAGTGGGTACTTATTCTTGATTGTAAGATGGTTTAACTGTCGATAGTTGATGCAGAGTCTCATCGATCCATCCTTCTTCTTGACGAATAGCACATGCGCTCCCCATGGGGAAGTACTCGGCCGGATGAAACCCTTGTTCAATAGTTTCATTAGTTGTTCCTTCAGCTCCTTCAACTCAGCAGGGGACATTCTGTATGGTGCCTTGGAAACAGGACCAGCACTGGGAGCGAGGTCGATAGTGAATGACACCTCCCGCTCCGGGGGGAAACCGGGTAATTCTTCTGGAAAAACGTCAGAAAAACCCCGAACTACACGGATGTCTTCAAGCTTAGACTCCTCAATGTCCATGGTAGTTACAAATGCAATAAAAGCCGTACATCCTTTGCTTATCAGTTTACTAGCTCAGAGAGCTGATATAAGAGGTGATATATTTCGAGGGCTATTGTAAACCAGCTCGGGATAATCCACAAAGGTTACATTGCCGTTTCGGTAATCTACAGTTGCTTGATATGTGGATAACCAATCAGCTCCTAGTATAACATCATACCCCTTCATATCTAGACATATCAGGTTGATAGGTAAATTGTTTCCTTTGACCATAACCTTACAATTTGGGTAGTGACGTGTGACATTGGATTCATTCCCAAGAGGTGTAGATATGACTAGGTCTAACCACTCAGGTTCCTTAGAGAATGATGTAGCAAATGTCTTGGAAACAAATGAATGAGTTGCTCCGGTATAAAATAAAACTTTAGCAATTTTTGAGAAAATAGTTAGTGTACCTTCCACAATTCCACCTTCTGTTGGTTCTGTCTCTTGAAGAGCTTGCAGACGGCCTTGTTTCTTTACCGGGAACTTCTCATCTTTAAGGGCTTGTTCATTCATCAGTGGGCAAGTAGGGATCCGATGTTCTCGGCTTCCACATCAGAGATAGGATCTTAGCTTCCTCCAGCATTCCTCGATCTTATGGCCGGGTTTATCATAGTATTTGCAAACGTCCTTGGAAGGTGTGGTGGTGGAGAATGGCTTGACATTCTTTTGGAATCTCTTCCCTTTGAAGGACTCCCCTCCACTGTAGTTCCGCTTCTTGTTGAATGAGGCTTTAAAATTTCCCAGACTTGTGATAGGTTTCTCCTTGTCCCTTCCTCGGATCCTCTCTGATAATTCGGTGGCGTCCTTGAGCAACTGCGCACGCCGAACCATTTCCGAATAGACTTGGATGTCCATCGGTGCGAGTTATGTAATGTAGTGGGGCCGAAGCCCGTTGAGGAAACTTTTAGCCTTCATCTTCTCCATACACACTAGGTGGAGTGCATACCTGGATAGTCTTGAAAACTGGGCCTCATACTTGGCCACTTTCAAGCCCCGTTGTTTTAAAGCGGCGAATTCTGCGGCCTTCTTCTCCTGGATATG
Source organism: Amorphophallus konjac (assembly GCA_022559845.1). NCBI lineage: Eukaryota > Viridiplantae > Streptophyta > Magnoliopsida > Alismatales > Araceae > Amorphophallus > Amorphophallus konjac. The sequence goes on along the minus strand of CM040121.1, from coordinate 182,233,238 downwards.
GTCGGAGAAGTACTTGTTGTTGAAATGCTCAGCAAAGTCATCCCATGTGACATGGTGTTCTGGCAGTGTTTCTTCTATGGATTCCCACCAACATCGAGTGTCCCGCTCCAGTTGGAATATAGCCAATAAAACCTTCTCATCGTCCGTGCATTGCATCACACAAAAAATTCGTTCCATTTCCTTCAACCAATTTTTGGCATCCTCGGGGTCAGACGAACCCGTGAACCTTGGTGGGTTCATGTTACGGAAACTCCTGTGGAGATCACCAGCTCCACGGTTAGCACCGCCTTGCGCCACTTGCTGTAGCGACTGTGTAAGGCCTTGAGCGGTGCGTTGCATCTCATGCCATTGTGCTCTTTCAGTGGCCATGATCCTACAAAAGAATTTAAGTGTAATAAATATCAAGTTTTACTATGAGGTTAAATGTCATTATAGAACTTAACCCATGGTGCTACCCATCTCACCGGTAAGGTATAAACCTATCCTTGGACTTGGGTTTTTCCAAGATTTTAATCATGACTTATAATTTTTTCCTAACCTCTTATTTCTTCTAATTTTTTAGGAAATTGAAATCCTAGGCTTTGATACACAAAGACTGCCACGCCCCAAGCGCAGAAGATACCCGGATGCGTGACGCGTCTATATAGATCGTGTCATTAGTGTAAAGTCAGAGCGCGCATAGTACTCGGTAAATTCTATTGCTAACTCCAAGTTTGAACATAATACCATCGTCCAAGATAACAATTATTTAACCATAATAATAACATCCCAAATTAATTCATAATGCTACATATTTTGGCATAACTCAATCCAACTTAATCATAACTGACCGAAATGTACCATACGATTACAAGCCTTAACAATAACTTGGAAAAATACAAGGTAAGTCACAAGACTAGCTGACGGTATACCAATCGGTGAATCTAACACTCGTCACTCGGTATCATTTCCATCCGGGTGGTATTCGCTATCCAAATTTCCTTAAAAATGTTAGAATTGCAATTGGATGAGCGAATCGCTCAGTAGGATTTATATCTCAAGCTCTAACAGTCTTTAAGTAAATTACAATTTCATGCGGTATAATGATGCATGTTGGATCAAGCAAGAATATCAAGAATTTCATCAAGAGAGTATCACATGAATTTCAATAAGCTGTATGAATAAAGAACTAGCAAGTAATTTCCATGTATTTCCAAGAAATCAATATTCAATCAAGTATTTCAAGAATTTAACATTCGAGCAAGCACTTCCAAGAAGGGGATAATCAGTATTCAAGCAAGTGGTTTCAAGCTCGTGTAATAGCAAGTAGTGTATCAGAATTGGCTATTTCATTCATTTCGTTCACGCAAGTAATTGCCATTTTTCGGGCCAAGTCATTCATGTCAAGCAAGTCAAGCATGTCACGTGAGAGTAAGTGAGAATGTCTCAAGTCAAGTCAAGCAAGCAAGTACTTCGGTGCAATGCCAAACACCGTGGTCAATAAGCTCCCATGGGCACAAGTACCTTCCTGTGCTTCCCCCAAGACCAGACTGGGCCCTATATGCATAACATTCATGTATAATTTTTGACATTCACTCTCATTTACATAGCCAATATAGAATTTTAAGAAATTTACACATTGTAGGAACATAAGGCAAAATTTTCAGGAATAGAGTTCAAGGACAATATTGCATGTAAATGACGATTTATGACCAAGCTACTTAAAATGCATGACACATAGGCCAATCGGGGTTAAGAAGATGGTCAGAGATAATTGGGTAAGGGCTGGACAAAAGCCCAAAAATTCTAGGTTGCAAGGAATTGGCGCCCTTGCAGAGGGTCTCTATTTCTTTAAATAAAGTCTTCTCGAAGAGTCTCTATTTCAATGCTGAAATAGTCTTCGCGGATGTTGATATGTTATTCCTCCTCGAGTTAAATAATATTGAAGAGATAAAAAAACAACAGGAGGAAAGATGAAGCTGTTGACCGTGATCGCCACCCGGTGAAAGCGCCGGGACTCGGAAGCTACGGGAGAATGCGGGTCCGTTCCTCCACTCCTCCTGGCCGGCCAGAAGGTGCGGGCCTCGTGCTTTTGGTTGCTGACCTGAAAGCAAACGGTGAAACACACAGATAAACAGAGATTAGCTAAATGATAGTGTAGTAGGTGTACTAATTGAAATAAAGCAAAGGAAGAACATGGCCCGGCGATACCTGGAGGTTTTGAAACCCCGTTTAGGGCGCCGGAAACAGTAGGAAAGATAAGAAATGCCAACTAAATGATGTATGTGATGTGTGATGCAGTGAAGAAAAGGCGTGTGTGGTGAGCAAACAGAGAAGGAAACACAAAGACATGAAGCGTGAGGTTCCCTGCACCGGGGGCCTGCGAGGGATGTAGAAGGCCCCCACTCCCTGACGAACGGGCCTATGCTGTATGAGATTTGGCGATGGAATTCGACAGCACTTCGTGATGGTCCCCCCCTCTCTTCTTCTGTCAGAACCCGTGAGCTATATATATAGAGCCCAGGGCTTCGAGCTTAATCAGGGGTTAAGGGGAATGACGGTCGGTCAAAGGCCGGTAAATGAGAGCATCGTGTCAATATTGCCAACGACATTCTCCTCTTAATCCGCCTGGAATCACGGGGGTCTAATCTGGGTGGCCTTAAAAATGACGGTCTTACTAAGGCCGCCAAACATATATGACGGTCTGGGAGGGACCGTTAAATATACATGACGGTCCTAGAAAAACCGTTATACTCAAAGAGGAGTCAACGCCCGGACAAACAACTTTTCGTGAAGCACGTGGCTATGACCGACTGTCGGGCCTCTGAACCCTTTTCTTGTCGGCAAATAATGACGGCCCAGGGACGACCGCTATATTGAATATCACGGTTGGCATTGAGCCGCTATACAAAGCGTATCACGAGAAACCCGGGGCAGCGGAACACAACGGCCAAGTGGGGACCGTTATATTGAGAAAAACGGTTTATAACAGACCGTTAAATCCAATGAGAGGGAGGGAGGCCTTCTTCGCTGGGAAGAGCCCAAAATACTGCCAGAGGAATAATCTTTCATGTGATTGACTGTTCGGGACATCAATAAATGAGACGCAGGAACTGATTCGATTCATCGGTAAAAAACGGGTGTCAACAGATGCCCCTCCTTAACGTCCGCCTTGCAAGGGAACGAGCGGAGGTGTAGTGGAGGCGTCATGGAACATGGAGTTGTAGCGGAGATGAAGCGGAGTGGACTGCAAAAGCGAGCGTTAAGGCAATACGACACCCGTTTCATACCAATAAGCCATAGAAATCTTCCGGCAACCTTCGAACCAATTTGCAAGGTACTGTGGGACTGAGTGTTAAACCTGAATCTGGAGGAACTAAGGTAAAAGAGCAAGGAGCGGCCTCGTCGGCGGACAAGCTGTGGTCCTAAATGAGGCGATATAGAAGCTGGCAATAGCGAAATTAAAAGGATTTTAAAACTCCAGACGAGGGAAACACTTAATTCATCAGAACCGAACAATTAGGTCTAAAGAAATACCTTCTAATTTTGGAGTGGAATTATTCCTTCGGTGGGACATGGAACACAGAAAACAGTCAATCATACGCAAGATCATTTCTCAGGCAGACCGTAGGTCGTGAATGCTCAAAAGGTGCTTGTGATGCATGCTGGGCTAAAAGAAAGAAACATGTAAAATCGAATGCAAACAAAGGATAAAAATATAAAATACTCGAGAATATTATTGCAGAACTGAATGAGTCAGGGTCAGGACACTTCTTGCAACCACAGCGTGCAAGAGAGAACCGTCGTCCCCTGACTTCTTCCAACTTAGCGGCCTTTCCGAAGATTAGACACGCATACCTAGATCATCATGTGTTTTTGTTGACGGGGAACGTCAGATCCTAGAATGCGTGAAGAATCGACTGGTTCTCGAGATAGATGTTTATTACCATATAGTAATGCAATAAGAGTTTTGAGGGATTGAGGGCCATACCTGACTTACCTGTGCAGGCGTAACGGCGGGACATTGATGTTGTTTAGCTTTAACTGCAATCAAAACTCATTGGCACATGAATTTCACAATAATGATACATTCAACAGTTAAACGGCTCATAGGGGACCGTTCTTAAGTTGGACGGCTCATGGTAAACCGCCATATGGATTATTAACGGTCATAGGAAGGCCGTTCAATGATAAGTAACCGCTTGCATAATAACGGTCCTATGGTAGCCGTTCTTATTGTATGGCGGTCTATCGCTAGACCGCCATTCTCAACGTCGGTTCAAAAATATAAACCTCTTCTCCTTCCCTCCTCCCACCGTAACGGCAGGAAGAGAGAAGAAGAAGAGGAAGGAGGAGCGACCCCCCCTTCTCCCACACTCTCATTCTCTCTCTCGTTTCTCTCGTGCTCTCCCTCTCTCGCAATGGCCTCTCTCCTCTTCCTTTCCATCACCCTCTTCCTCTCTCTCTCGGGATTTCTCTCCCTCGCGATGGCAGTGGATGGCGACGGCGACGAGCGGCGGCGGTCGGAGGCGGTTGCTCCGGGGGAAGAAGCCGGGACGGTGGACTTCTCGGCGGATGATCTCGCCCTCGTGCTCGTGGAGGAGAGCGAGAGTGGTTCCGACGGCGAGCGTGGAGCCGACGAGCCGGAAGGCGACGAGCCGGCGGCGGAGGCGCCGCGCCCGGCGAGAAGGCGTCGTGACTCGGAGGTAGGTCCTTTTCCATTGTATAGCACGGGGGAATGGGGGTTAAGGGCTTCCACAGCGGCGGGGGATGGCGCTTCGCCATCGTTGGAGGAGATTACGCAATGACGGTCCTTAAAGGACCGCAAAATATACCCAACACGGCCCAGTAGGGGCCGTTAAACATATCTGACCTTTGGGTTCTCCTCAGAACAAAACGGCCCTCAACGGACCGTCAAACAGAACAGCGGCCCAGGAGTGGCCGTTGACCATAACGTAGCAACCGTTGAATGATTCATCAGAACAACGGTTCATGGACAACCGTTGTGAATGGAATAGCGGCCCAGGAATGGCCGTGTTATTCAAAACATCATAAAATAGGACGGTCCATGGAGGGCCGTCATAGGCAACAAAACGGCCAGGGGAAGGCCGTTGAACAACTAAAATGAGGAACACCCCTTTCTTTTGTTATTAAGAAATATGAAGCTAATGAGATGAATGAATGAATGCAGGGAAAGCGTCGGACCCGTATCTCCTGGCTGCAGGTTCGGTCAGTGTATCTTGCACTGCCGGACTTTCAGCGAGAGAGGCTTGCTGCCATGGGGTTCGCCCCATTCCTCAGTATTGAGGTGTGTCGCTTTGACACACCTCTTCTCTATGCCCTGCACGACCGCTGGGATCCGGCGAGTCGCACGTTCCTCTTCCCGTGGGGTCACATGGTCCCCACGCTAGAGGACGTGGCCAGGCTCACTGGTTTGCAGGTGCACGGTCTGCCGGTGACTGGGATCTCCTTTCCTGATTACCGCGGCATGGCCGAGAGGACGTTGGGGCTCGCGCTCCAGACGACACGCCGACAGACCACGCTTCTTCCGCGGGCAGCTCTCCAGGACAGCCTAGGGTTGCGACGGACGGGACTTGCAGTGGGCGAGCGTCCAGAGGAGCACTTGGACCGACTGGTGACGCGCGTGCGGCCTCGAGTAGCAGCAGGACCGGGTGCAGAGGCGGACACGGTTCTTCGGCGGTTCCTGATGTTCTTGTTCGGGCGACTCCTCTTCTCTACGCGTGCAGACGTCATCCACTGCCGACTTCTTCCGTTCCTCGAGGACCTAGAGCACGTGGGAGACTACGCGTGGGGTGCCGGTGTGCTCGCCTTCCTTTTTGAGAGCCTCAGCTCGACGTCCCGACGGACGATGTTGGGGGGCTTCTCTCCCCTTCTCCAGGTACGACTCTGACTCAGAACTCATGCAATTTCCTAGGACCTGTACTCTAGATGCTGACGACTTGTGCGTGATGCAGGCATGGGCTTACGTGCGGCTGCCTATGCTGCGCAGGGGACTAGAGATCCGCCCTGGACTCTTCCCTCTTCTACGACGGTGGGCGCCAGCTCGTGGGTCGGGGACCCTGACACGGCAGGTGCGCGACCTGCAGGATGACATTGACACGCTTCCGTACTCCTCAGTACGACTTCTAAACCTTTAGCCTTTATTTGGAAAATGCTTGTTTTATATGATGTTGATGTGATTGCTGATGTATGCAGGTGCAGTGGACTCCTTATGCACACGAGGACGTGACAGAGCAGCCGTGGGTGGTGAGAGCTCTCACCTTCTCCGGGCGTGATGTGTGGTTACACTGCATGAATGTAGTGGAGCCCCTTTACTCCCGGCTGGTGATGAGGACGACCGGCGTCTCTCAGCCCGTGGTAGACTTCCCGGCGCAGGAGAGCGCGAGGGAGAGGGTGACGCGGAGTACCCGAGGGCTGACTCAGCAGTGCGATTGGGCGGCGCGGAACGCCGAGCAGGTTGCCGACTGGCAGGCAGGTGGGCGTGTGGTGACTGCTCGTGCTGACAGTGATGCGGCGTACGTGACTGCGTACGTCAGGCATTACGGAGACCGCGTGTTCCGAGGATCACGCCGACCGGTACAATTCTAAACTCAGACTTAATCTACATGCTTTATGATTTCTATATGCTGTACTGACTTCCTTTCGACATGCAGATCGACCCTGAGGGACGCTTATCGGAACTGCAGGGGCTCCTTCATGCCACCATCCAGGAGAGGGATGAGGCTCGCCGAGCCCTCGAGTTACTGGTATGTTCCTAAACTCTGGACCCTTACATTTCTATATGATGTTTATGCATGTGACTGTCCTGGGATATTTGGGTGCAGCGAGCTGAGGCTGCTCAGAGGCGTGGAGCGGAGGCTCCTTCTTCTTCTTCTGTTGAGACACCGGCCGACCGAGCAGCCCGGGATGCCGAGTTCCAGCGGATGGTGGAGCGGGCCGAGGCAGCGGAGAGCGAGCTTGCCGTGCGGGTATACTTCTGACGCTTTCCTTTGTTTATTTGTGCATGATATGAATGGAATGTGCTAATGCTTGATGCATGCAGGTGGACGACGTGAGGGTTGCTATGGAGGAGGCTACCCGTGCCAGAGAGGAGGTGGCCCACCTACGGGCTGAGTTGGCGCAGGTTGAGGCTCGGGCCCAGGAGGCGACTGTGAGCGCCCAGAGGTCGGTGTCTCGAGCCAGGGCGGAGTTAGCCGAGGCTCAGGAGGAGGTGAGGCGGCTCCAGTCGGTAGAGGCTGCCGAGTTCCGGGAGCGGGTGAGAGGACTTCATCCTGTGCTGACTGCCGAGCTGGAGCAGTTACAGGCAGAGCTGGAGCGAGAGCGAGCAGCGTCTCAGGAGCGAGAGGTGCTGCGGCTCGTGGCTGAGAGGGAGGCGGGCCATTTGCGTGAGCAGCTTGCGCGAGCTCAGCCGGCCGACGCTCTTGAGACAGGACTTCTCCGGGCGGAGGTGGAGCGCTACCGAGCGGAGGTGGAGCGCTATCGAGAGGAGGTGGAGCGCCACCGAGCGACGATAGCGGAGCTGGAGCCTTTCAGGACCGAGGCTCTTGTGCTGCGGGGCCAGGTTCAGGGTATGACGATGAGCCGTTCGAGGAGCCGATCGGTCGTACCGAGTGGCAGCCAGGCTACTCACACCTCGGTAGGACGTTACATGGCGAGTTCCTCTCAGCGGGAGAGGAACGAGAGTGATGAGCGACGACGACGTCGCGATGATGCTGAGACTTCTTCGATGGCCCCGCCAGCGAAGAGACAGGAGGGAGGTGGAGACAGTGACAGGCCAGAGGGTGAGGCCTGATTTTGTACTTTTTCCTCTTTTTTTTTTCCCCTTTTTTTTATGAGATTTTTATGTTTTTGGGATGATGATATGTATATATGATGCACCCCCTTTTAATTTTTGTATGGATGTATGAATGTATGCAAATGGATGAGTGTATGTATGAATGACAATGGGTGAGGGAGGCGATGACAGACTCGGGTGAGCTGCGTGAGAGGTAGCGAGGTATGCCGACTCAGGGTGAGCGACGCGAGCGGGGGTGAGGCACGCCGACTCAGGGAGAGTGACGCGAGCGAAGGTGAGGCACGCCGACTCAGGGCGAGTGACGCGAGCGGAGGTGAGGCACGCCGACTCGAGTTGAGCGACGCGAGCGGAGGTGAGGCACGCCGACTCGAGGTGAGTGACGCGAGCGGAGGTGAGGTACGCCGACTCGGGGTGAGTGACGCGAGCGGAGGTGAGGCACGCCGACTCAGGGAGAGTGACGCGAGCGGAGGTGAGGCACGCCGACTCAGGGCGAGTGACGCGAGCGGAGGTGAGGCACGCCGACTCGAGGTGAGTGACGCGAGCGGAGGTGAGGCACGCCGACTCGAGGTGAGTGACGCGAGCGGAGGTGAGGCACGCCCATGAGTTTAGAGAACAACGGCCAGGAAAAAACCGTTTTGGAAAGAATGACGGCCAAGACAGGGCCGTGGGTTGCTTAAGAATAACGGCGATGCCATAGCCGTTATGTAACATAACGGTCAAGGGAAAGCCGCTATTTGGCGCTGGCCGACTGAAGAACGACGGTCCATGGTAGACCGCGGACATGAGAATAGCGGTCTCAATTGGGCCGTGCTTAGATGAATGACGGTCTATCGTACGACCGCCAATCAGCACTATCTTAGAAGCCAAATTGAATTCCCTTAAGCCCATTCAATCCTGGTGTGCTCTCGTGCATCATGCGTTCCAGTGGAGCGAAACACGGGATGAGACCTCCTATAAGTAAGGGGTGCTCTGCCTTCAGGCTGAACCCAACCTCTTCTTCTGCTTCTTAAGTTTCTTCCCTCTAAATCACCACCAAATCATCATGAAGAGGAGTTTTGGTGAGCATTCTTTGGGTGAGGGAGACCATTCAGGCCCTAAGGCTGCGAGGAAGGAGCGAGAGGAGATTGCGCATTTGGGTTCTATTCCTCGACATCTCAGTTCAAATCCTTCTAGAGAGGTATGTTTAAATCACTTCAAACTTGGTTCATTTGATTCTGTTCGTCTAATATCTCTTTCTTTCTGCATTACTTTCCTCGTTTTCTCCTTTTTAGCTCCTTCCTGGCTCTCGCCGATACTCTTCTCTTAAGTGGGTGGCTCCCATGGTTCGTGCCTTGCCCCTAGGGGTAACCCACATCCTTAATTCTTGGCACTTACAATCCTTGCTGTTCTTAGGTCGTAACTTCCAAAAGATTTCCTTTGACTGGCACAGCATTTCAGCCCTTATAGAAATGTGGCACCCACAGACCCACACTTTTATCTTTCCATCCTTTGAGGCCACCGTCCTTTTAGAGGAAGTAGAGGCTTATCTGTCTCTCCCTAAGTCTAGGGTTGGGGAGGAGGATCTAGTGTGTCACACAGTTGCCCCTATAGATCCAGTTGCCATCTTTAGCGAATTCATAGAAGACCCGAGTGAGATCAAGACCTTTGTGGGAGCCCGTCATATTCACCTTCTTCCTCTCAGCCAGTGGGTGGTGGCACATTGTAAGAACAAATGCGGGTGGCATGAGGCTATTGCCAAGGCTGCATCCATTTGCTTGTGTGGTGCTATCCTCTTTCCGTCAGCCGACCACGTGCTAGATCTTCCCATCCTTAGCACCATCAGTGGTTTATGGAGAGGGCTTTCTATTTCCCAGGCTATCTTAGCCTATTTTTATGAAGGGCTTAGCTCTGCTGCCCTGAGTGGTCCACTGTTTGGTTCTATGATTCTCTTAGAGTGTTGGGTGGGCGTGAGACTGAAGTTTATCCCTAGGGCAAGCATAGAGACTGAGAGTAGGATCTTCGGGAGCCATCCACTTTCCTTTATCGGTGGCGGGTTTGGTTTCTCTTCGCAGGTGGAGTGCCGTACGGGGGATATGCGGACCAGAGAAGAATGGCGCAGGTACCTGAGTCGGCTACCCGTGGAGAGGTTCGTGATGCGGCCTAACTTCTTGGTGACTACGGAGGTCAGACTGCCCAGAGGACAGGGTCTGGACTTGAGGCTAGTGAGTGATACCGTACTGGCCGTGTATTATCCACACATGTGCCATTTGCAGGTCGGTGTACCGCGGACCTTGCTTCCTCCGTTGTCGCACTTCCCTTCTCTTCAGGCTAGACAGATTGGCACTGAGCACGATGAGCAGAGTGTGAGGAGTGCACTAGCGATGTGGGGAATCAGCAAGGTGCGTGCCTTGCGAGCAGAGGTGGAAGAGGCGACCGAGACTCGCCAGGCGTATATCAGAGAACTGAGAGAGATGTGCCCCTGCGGGAATGCCCAGCGGAGGATTGAGTGATTGTACTTTCCCTTCCTTTTTATGATGCTTGATAAGTGAGAGTGCCTTGTTTGAGAGCGAGAATTGTTTGTATCAGGAATAAAAGTTGGAGTGACTGATTTTGCCCCTTGCAGTTGTTCTGTTGTTACTTCGTCTTCTTGCTCCATCGTCCTGCACACTATTAGCAATGAAACAGGTTAAATCTGTTTTAGGCTTAGCCCCTTGCCTTGTGACAAGTGCGGAGGTAACCAGTGCTTGATTTTTGGTCAAGGGGGCAAGCCTTATTAAATAAGCGAAGGAAAAGAGAAATGATAACAATGCAATGCATGCATGCCATGAATGCAAGTCATGAATATTTTTGGATTTTTTTTTTTTAATGTTTGGATTTTGAAATATTCAATGTTTTTGGGTTTTAAGTTTTTTTTTTTTTTAAAAAGATATTTGTTGTTTTTTTGGATTTCGAAATATTTGTTGTTTTTGAATTTTGAAATATTTGTTGTTTTTGGATTTTGAAATATTTGATTTTTTTTTTTGAAATATTTGATTTTTTGATTTTGAAATATTTGTTGTTTTTGGATTTTGAAATATTTGATTTTTTTTTTTTTTTGAAATATTTGATTTTTTTTGTTTTGTTTTTTTTTTGAAATATTTGATTTTTTTTGTTTTGTTTTTTTTTTTTTTTGTTTTTAATGGAAAACCGATGCTTCCGTAACAAGACATGCCTCCCTTGTAACCTGAGGATTCCTCCTGAGATTGGCGTGTGATTGAAGGGACCCTCCTGGTCCGAACTTATATTTGCCTGACGGTGTTCTGCCAGGGCCACCCCCAGGGTACTCAGCTTTGTCCTGAAAAGAAAAAGAATATGGAGACAAGCTTACATCCGTCATGTGAGTTTTTAAGACTTGAATTCTTTCCTGGGTACCCCTCAAAGCTTCGGTCTGTTGCGTCGGGGTTTTGGTGTTCGTCATCGAACCTTAAGCCACCACATTTGTCATTCTTGCTATGCCTAGTTGTTCCAATTTCCCAAATATTTTCATTTATTCATTTTTTTCTTTTTGTTCTTCTTCTCTCTTTTTCTTTCTTTTTCTTGTGGCTTCAGGTCATAACGAACTGCCCCTATTTGAGACTTATCTCGTATTAGGGTACCCAGGTCAGGCATCGCCTCCTTATTTACTCCTCATTCTTGGGTTCAGCCGAAGCAAGAAACGTACAGGGACTACAACTTTCCTCCAGGGTGTGGCCCCGGGAAACGGTGTTTGGCGGAACTCGGGACAGGACCAAAGGGTCGTGTTCGTGTGTTCAGCTTCTCTCAGTGATTCTTATGAACAGGGGAAGCTTGCATTGCTAGGGAAGCACGTGGTTAGACTCTTTTTTAGGGATAGAAGCGTTTGAGATATAACCCGTTCCACGGATTTGCCAGTTCTTCTCCTTCTGAGTTCGTCAACCGATAGGCATTACCTGGATAGACTTCCTTGATGACGAACGGCCCTTCCCAGTTTGGCTGCAACTTAGCCCTTGGACCACCTGTTCGGATGAATTTCCTTTTCAAAACCATATTACCTATTTCAAACTTTCTTTCGATTACCTTCTTTTGAAAATGACGTGAAACCCGCTTTTGATAAACAGAAGCGTGATTGGCCGCATTTAACCTCTTCTCATCTAATAGTTCCAGCTGCGCTAGTAACGCCTCTCGACGCTCGTCGAGATTAAGTTCCTTATCTAGCTGCACTCTTAGGGAAGGGATGAGAATCTCATACGGGAGTACCGCCTCCATCCCATAGGTGAGGGCGAAGGGAGTCTGCCCTGTAGGAGTTCGGACAGAGGTGCGATAAGCCCATAGAGCGTCTATCAATTTATCAGCCCAATCAGCGTGCCGGTGGGATTCACACGTTTTCTTGATGATTTTAAGAAGGGTTTTATTGGTGGCTTCGGCTTGACCGTTGCCTTGTGGATAATATGGTGATGAATGATGCAATGCAATACCAAATTTCTTACAGAGGTCCTGGAGTTCTTGAGACACAAATTGTGGCCCATTGTCGGTGACAATGTCGCTTGGTACCCCGAACCGCGAGATGATGTTCTTTGTGATGAAGCGGCAAACTGTGGTAGCTTTGATCTCTGCATAGGCTTCAGCTTCCGCCCACTTCGTGAAATACTCTGTAGCGGTGAGGATGAAGGATTTCTGTTTTACTTGGGCGTTAGGGTCACCTAACGGACCGACAATATCAAAGGCCCACATGGAGAAAGGCCATGGGGCGGATAGTGGGCGAAGGGATGAAGCAGGGGCGTGGATTCTGTCAGCATGGAGCTGGCACTGAAGGCACCTACGGACGTAGGTAGAGCAATCTTCCTCTAGGGTTGGCCAGTAGTAGCCCTGCCTAAGGATCTTCTTAGCCAATGCCTGTCCATTCACGTGACCTCCACATTCACCGGAGTGAGCAGCTTCCACTACTTTCCAAGCTTCATCGTCATCTAAACACCGCATCAGAACTCCATTGAGAGCGCGCCTGTACAATTCTCCTGCAACGATTGTATACCTCGAGGCGACTCTTCTGATGGCTTTTCTTTGTGTCGCATTGGCTTCCTCCGGGAGAGAACCATCCCGACAATATTGCTCAATCTCATGGAACCATGGCAACTCATCTTCGTCCAAGATTTCTTCCAATTCTGCCAAGGATACTTCCTTAACCTCTTCTTTAGCCGCTTTCTCTTCCATAATCTTCCTAAGGTTAGCAAACCAAGGATCTTGCAGAGAGGGAGCGTCCATCCGTTGGACCACAATGGTCTCAGTGGAACGACTAAGGGAGAAGGATAAAGAGGAAGCGAGAGATGCTAATGAATCAGCAAGAATATTTTGAGATCGGGGAACATGAACGTAGATGAGTTTGCTAAATTGTCTAGCCAAGAGTGTGACCAAATCTTGATATGGCTTTAGTTTGGGGTCACGGGTGCGATAAGTTGACAGAACTTGACGCAGCACCAATTGAGAATCTCCCATGATGTTGAGGTATCGTGCGCCTAAGAGATAGGCGTGCTTTAGTCCAGCTAGGAGAGCCTCATACTCGGCTATGTTGTTGGTGGCAGAGAAAGAGAGCTGGTAGGCAAAAGGGACGGTGATACCTTCGGGAGTAAGGAGGACAGCGCCGATGCCACGGCCCTGGGAATTGAGCGCACCATCGAAATGTAGAGACCAAAAGGGAGGCGGATGAGAGATAACTGCAAGGTGTTCATCAGGGAATTCGTCCTGGATTGAATCAGTGTAGGGGATAGGAGAATGAGCAAGATGCTCAGCAATAGCATACCCCTTGATGGCCTTCTGGACGATGAAGGTGATATCAAATTGAGAGAGAAAGCTCTGCCAGCGAGCTAATCGACTAGAGAGGACAGGTTTCTCGAGGAGGTAGCGGATTGGGTTCATTCTAGAGATCAACCTTACCTCATGGGCTAGGAAATAGTGTTTTAACTTCTGAACTACCCATACCAATGCTGCACCAGTCTTCTCCATGGCAGTGTACCGGGATTCGGCAGAATTGAACAATCGGGAGAGATAATATGCTGCCCTCTCTCTTCCTTCATCATCCACTTGTGCCAGGACAGCACCTAGGGAATCCTCAGCGACAGAAATGTATAGGATCATAGGCTTTCCGGGGACAGGAGGTTGCAAGACAGGAGGGTTGGACAGATAGACCTTAAGCTCCTCATAGGCCTTCTGACATTGTTCGTTCCATTTAAACTCGGCCCCCGCCTTTAATAAGTCGTAGAATGGGCGGCATCTTTGAGAGTGTTGAGATATGAATCTTCTAACGAACTGCAAACGCCCAATCAGACCACGAAGCTCCTTAAGATTCTTAGGCGGTGGCATTTCCATTACGGCCTTTGCCTTATTAGGATCAATCTGAATCCCTCGTTTGCTAACCATGAACCCAAGTAATTTCCCGGATGCGACTCCAAAGACACATTTCTTAGGATTCATCTTCAATTGGTATTCCCTAGCCCTTTGCAACACTTTGGCTAAAATGGCGGGGTGTTCTTCTTTTGTCCTCGACTTCACCAGAATATCATCCACATAGGCCTCCATGTAGACGTGCATCATGTCGTGGAAGATGGCCACCATTGCCCGTTGATAGGTAGCACCTGCGTTCTTCAATCCAAATGGCATGACGACATAGCAGTAGGTGCCCCAAGGCGTGGTGAAGGAGGTTTTCTCTTGATCTTCTAGAGCAAGACGGATTTGGTTGTATCCTGAATACCCGTCCATGAACGAGAGAGCCTCAAACCCAGCGGTATTATCTACCAAAACATCGATGTGAGGAAGCGGGAAATCGTCTTTCGGACATGCTTTGTTTAAGTCCCTGAAATC